>CM031236.1:414102234-415596385 GCA_018340775.1 Taxus wallichiana var. yunnanensis
GTGGCCTCCACACATTCCACTGTGAGATTCATGGAGAATCTTCTTGGATTCTTCTGCATCGACACATCTTAGAAGCATTCCATCGAACGCTTTCCGATAGAGCACTTGCTCTATAATGATGTATTTAGCTACGATAATATGTAACCGCCTTCTTTGTTGTAGTGTAGCCCCTTCTGGATACATATGGTCCATGATATAATTAATGATATCAGTGTACCAGGGACACTCAGAGATAGAAGGTCGGGTTTCGATGTAGTATACGCACTCATCTGGAAAATCTAGATCTACTAGATCACCTCCATCTAATGGGTTATCAGCTAACCAATCTGCATGATGATTTGTCCCTTAACTGATTTCTGATTTACAAATGTTAATTCGAATTCTCCCATTAAGGTTATAAAATGTCCAACCTTCTTAGATAAGGACCCTTGCATGAGGAAAGTTCGTAAATGGTCTATTTTTACCATGACCCTTGTTTCTTGATTTAGCATATAATATCTTAAGCGTTTGGTAGCAAAGACTATGGCGAGGCATTCTCGTTTTGCTTGTGTATAACGTGTTTCATAGTCGAGCAACATTCGGCTAATGAAATAAATCACGTGTTCTCTCTTGTCATCATCTTCTTGAGCCAAAGATACAAAGCTAGCGAGACATTGGTAGCTCGTGAGTATAAAATTAACGGGTGATCTAGCTTAGGTGGAATTAGCGTAGGTGGTGATAATAGGAAACACTTAACTGCATTAAAAGCTTCATTACAGTCTTCAGTCCAATCAATGCTATAATCTTTCTTGAGTAAATTGTTTATTGGATGAATGGCGAAACTTAAGTCCGGGATGAATCTCCGGATTGCACCCACTTTCCGAGAAATGACCGATTCCGATTCATCCGAAGGTGGGACCATTTGAGGACAGCCTGAATTTTGGTTGGGTCAACATCAATTCCTTGTGATGATATGATATATCCTAGGAGCTTCCCTCCTGTTACACCAAAGACGCATTTTTATGGATTTAGCGTGACTCCGTATTATATCGACGTGAGAATGATGCGAAGTACTTCGGATGGTCACAACGCTTCTTGGCCTTAGCCAACAAGTCATCTATGTAGGATTCCACGATCTTATGAATTAGATCGTGAAATATATATGTCATAGCTCGCACGGTATGTAGTGCTAGCATTCTTGAAACCAAATGGCATAACAAAGATAGCAATAAGTTCCCAAGGAGTTATAAATGTGGTTTTAGCTTGATCTTGTTCGTATATTCTCGATTTGATTGTATCCCGAGAATCCATCCATGAGAGACAAAAGTTCAAACCCAGCTGTTGCATCGACAATGACATCTATGGATGGTAATAGGAAGTCATCTTTAGGACATGCTTTGTTAATGTCTCGGAAATCTATGCAGATGTGTATCTTCCCATTCTTCTTGAGAATGGGAACGATATTAGATACCCATTGGGAGTAATCGACTGGTTTGATGAATCCTACTTGGAGGAGTTTTATTACCTCCTCTTTCACCATGAGAGCTACCTTGGGTTTCATGGGTCTTGATTTTTGTTTAATTGGTTTTGCATCTGATTTAGTGACGAGGTTGTGCACCACAATGTGGGGTGCAACCCCTGTCATTTCCTTATAATTAAATGCAAACGCCTTCTGATGTTCTTTGAGGATCCGAGTGTGTATTTCTACTTCCTCTCAAGGTTAACGAGGATCCTAGTTTCAATATCCTTGGTTCATCTTCCGTTCTGATGTTAATATCAATCGTTTCTTCGATCAAAGAGGTGTTACCTTCTTCAAACTCAGGTGGGGCTGGAGGTAAATCCAAATCGTCCCTATTTTCTACTATGTATATGCTAGGTTCCATTTCCGAGGGAAGATCCATCATGGGACTTCCGAAGTAGGAAGATGAATGTGGGATTAAGGACAAATCTATCATATGATAGGAGAGATGTAGTGCTGCATAGGCATTTAAGTAATTCAGAGTGGCCATATCACTATCAATGTGGTCTAGGGTAGTAGATTCATTTCCGTTTAAAAGAGAATTTGTCATTGTTTTTATCAATGGTTCATCACGAAGGGATACCATGAAACGGGTATCCTCTAACTTACTGTTTGGAGTAAAGCATGATGCCGAGGTTGCTATAGAATCGGTGAGAAGATTGTGTTCTCGCGGGATTGCTTCAATTGATATGAAGTCAAACTCCTTGCTTAAATTCAACACAGCTGTTTTGTAAAGCCGTAAGTGCTCGACTTTGGTTTCATATATCTCGAGACTTGGTTTGCTACCAACTATGAGTCTCCTAAGACTCGATGTTATCAACGCCATTATCTTAGCTAAGATGAGGCCAAGGAGGAGGGCTTCGTACTCATTGCCGTTGTTTGTGCATTCGAAATTTAGTTTGAAGGCGAAAGGTAAGACTTTTCCTTCAGGGGAAGTAAAGATTACACCTGCCCCCGCTCCGTAATGGCATCTAGCTCCATCAAAATGGAGTGTCCAATATTTAGCTGGGAGTATAGATGTTGGGACATTTGTTGTGTTTGTGCATTCTACTTCCACCATGCAGAGATCCTCTGCTGGAAGAGAACCAACACCTAGGGAATATCCTATGCCTACTGAATCGAATGGTAAGAATATTGGTAGATCCTTTTCTAGCAATTCAATGATTTTTGTAGTAGTTCCTAATGATACTGTTTCTACAGTGTTAGCCTCATCTTTGGGGGTTGGGATTGCCTTGGCTAGGCTCATAGTTTCAAGATCTGTCATAGGTACCAACTTTTCTTTTGGTTTTGGGTTGGTAGGTTTATTAAGTTGGTTTTTTGGGAGTTCAAACTCCGAGTGCACGCCTGGTCTTTTCTGTAAGTCAGCTAGGTGTACATTGAATGGTTTTGGATCACCTTTGGCTACAAATATCCTTCCTAAGTGTAAAAACCTTACTTCTTGAAATAGTGTAGAAGGGATTGCCTTCATGCGGTGTATCCATGGTCGGCCGAGGATCATATTATAGTTAGTTTCCCGATCTATAATATAAAACTCAGTCAAGATGGTTTTGGGTCCTAAGGTGACCGGTAATATTATAGTTCCAACCGAGGTGGCTTTAAGGCTATCATAGCCCCTTAGTGTATTTCGAGTTGTGGAACAATTGGTTTCTCCATACCCTAGCTTTTGAAGGAAAGAGAAGGGGACTATGTTAACCGCTGCCCCATCGTCTATCATTGCACGCTTTACATAGTTGTTATAAACCCATACTTACAAATGTAGGGCTGGATCACCTCGGCGTGCGATCTCGAATCTGTCGGCATTTTGTTTATCTCGAATATGAATTCGACGTCCCTATCTGCCTGTCCTGAGGATGAACATCAAAGTCTATATGATTTACCTGTGTTTCAGGAGGTGGAGTGATGTTAATTAAATGACTTAAACCTAATGCTTCTAAAAGAGCAGCCCTGTGAACATGAGAGTTCTTGAGTAAGTCTAAAAATGAAATGTGTGAGAAGGTTTTTGTTAGGTCGTTAATTAAATCATAGGCACCCATAGGTTTTGCTACGATTTGTTGGATGTCATCCGCCTTTGGCAGGTGGCTTGGACTTGGCTGAGAAAAATACTCTCTTATCCTTGTTATAGCTTCAATGGGTAGTTCAGCGTCTAGCTCCACTAAACCGACTACCTTAGGTCATGGCTGACTTCCTAGTTGTGGCGCAACTAATGGATTTAGTGAGGTCGAGGCTTCATGATCATTGTTTCCTGTCATTACACCTTGTTCGTCCCAGTTAGATTTAGCCTGTTGTTATCGTGATTTGGGAGTGGATCATTAAAGATCTTTAGGGGTGCATTTTGAGGGGAAACTGCCCCTAAAAAAGTATTTGATGTTGGTGACGTAGGATCTGCCAAGAACATATCCATGAAAAGTTGTCTTTGTTCATCTGGCAAGCGTTGCATGAATTTATTATAGTCACGGCATGTTCTAGTGTCATGGCCCCGAATTTTGTGGAAACCACAATATGAATTAGGATTGTAATTCCTAGTTTGTTGGTTTGATGTGTATTGTGGCCCAAAATTTTGATCAAACCATTGTCACTATTAAAATTTTGCGTTTGTTGTCTTTGGTTTGAATTCTGGTTTTGGTACCTAGTTAAATTTTGGCTTGGATCCTATATGGGATTTTGCCATTGTTGTTGTTGTTGTTGTTGTGGATGGTTAAAATCCACTGTATTGATTGTCAGGGTAAAGTTGTTATTTCGTTGGTTGTTTATTTGTGATGGAATATTGACAATATTTACCTTCTTAGGCTGGTTAGTTACTCCATTTGTTGTTACACCCCAATTTTTATTAAGGTTTTTAGGTCCTTGATTGACGTTCATGGTAGTAGGATAAGTCAGTAGTGTTCTGATTGGGGTAATTAACCTCCCATTTGCTCCATAAGTTTTTCAACCACTATCAATTGCCGCTTGATCTATTCGAAGAGCGCTCTCAAGTACTTCATCGTAAGTCCTTAGTGGGAATTTTTGGACTTCTTCCTTCACTTCTCTGCTAAGGGAATGAAGGAATAAATCACATAGTTCCATTTGATCCATATTGGGAGCACTTGCTAAAGAATAAAGAATTGTATGCCACCTCTGGATGAAATGGGCGACAGATTCATTGTGTTCTTGCTTGATGTGTAAGAATTCTCTGATTCCTGTTCTTAATAATTTGTTCATGTTGAAGGCCTTGATGAACTCTGACACGAGTTGTTTGAACGAATGTATGGAAGCCTCAGGTATTCTATAATACCAATCGAGAGCGATGCCTTCCAAGGTTTTTGGGAATATTTTAGCAACAACCCCATCCCATGGGAGTAGTTCTCGAATGGCCGTAGCGTAAGCTTTGATATGTGCATTTGGATCTCCCTCACCTTTGTATTTGGGCAAATTAGGAAGAGGTCTTGGAAGCATGATGCTTCGTATGGTGAAATCTAAGGGATCTTTCAAATATTCTGAGTAAGTACCTATCGCATATGTTTCGACCATTGATGATGCCTGTTGAGGGAGCGGCAGTGGAATGGGTTGTTGATATGGCGTAGCGTATGCGTTGGCAGGGGCATAAGGAAGCCCCTGTGTTTGAGAAAACATGCCAAGAGAGGAGAACATATCCCCTTGTGGTGATTTGGAGTACATGTTTAAGTATGACGGGGTACTGTCCAAGAATGGATTATTTTGTACTAGACCGGGAGGAACAGTGTTAGAGATGGTGGGTCTAGTTGGCGTTTGTTGTGAATATTGAGGAGTCATGCCTAACGTGCCTACTCCTGTGAGGAGATCTACTTGGCTAGGATGGTGTGGAGGATTGGAACTTCCTGCTTGCATGAATTACGAATTTTGACTTGCTTGGGAAAGTTCTAACCCTCTAACATTTTCTATTAGAGTTGAAATGACTTCATTTGGTGAAGTCATGATATTCTACCTTGGTGGCGTTTGTTGTATATCATGGTGTTGTATAGGTCTATGATACCCCGCTATGAACTGATCACTGCCCTGCCAAGTTTCCCCGAGGGCATTTCCTATATGATGTGGTATGGAGGTATTTTCTTGGAAAGAGATTTCAGGTTGTGTTTGTAAACCTCCTATGGGTGGGTACATACTCCGAGAGCGTTGTTCATTCCTGGCATAATATACCGAACGTTCATCATCTAAAACCTGGTATGGGTCTGATTGTCTACTAATTTGTGGTCTAAGTAGTACCTGAGGAGATGAACCAGATTCTCCGGTGAACGTCATATTGTTCGAGCCCGAAGGCTCTGTTTGTTGCGTTTGAGCGAGTTGTTCCAACTCCTCTGTTTGGAAGGATGAGCTATATCTGATCCTTGGAGTTTGTGTTGATAATTGGTTATCTGAATAGTTGTCACCCCATACTGAGAGTGACGGTGATGATTGTCTATTTTGTTGGGCATAGTAAGCCTCAAGACCTAAGAGGGTTCTCACATATGCATCGAATTAGCGACATATTCGGGGGGTATATGAATACCCGCAGAATAATGGGAGAGAGTGAAGGTACAAGCTGATGGTGAAAGATGATAGGATAGTAAAGACGAAAGAGTCATTTAATTGAAAAAGGACTTGTAGAAATATGACTCCAAAGCAGAAAGAAGAAAGTTTCACGTCAGGTTCACCAATTTTGTATGATGGAAAAGTGACAAGTGAGCGTGGGAATCTACAAGCAACTCTTCCTCGCACCCGACCTCTCGAGGTCATGCCGAGACAGCCAATGGGGATGGAATATGTATGGGATGCAGACAAACTAGTTAGGCAATCTAATGTCTTCAATACACACTAGTGGAATTTGTGAATCTAAGGCAAAGAAGGCCCTTCTAACCTAAACTGGTGTGATAGATCGATCGGCAAGGATGAATGCTCAAAGGCTCCAATCAATATCAAGCTCTAGTGTGATTCGATCTATAGGTTGTGGAATACATGGAAAATGACCTGGGATAGTTTCGTGTATGTCTCCGGATAAGGTCATATGGTGGATGGTAAATATAGTCGACTCTATGGACGATTCTCTGGCCTAGTCCAGAACTCTCTAGCTTTGTTAGCTGCTTTGTATCTAGTAAGGATAACTATTCGATGATGATAGGTGGAAGTGGAGTGGATCTGAATACTAGTGTGCGTAGGCCAATGTCTATGTCCGATTGACTTACGGATTCATTGGGTTGCGGGATTTGTGGATCGTAACCGTAGACTCTTGTTTGTTGTGGTCCTACTATGGTCCTGCGTAGAATTAGTTCCTAATCCCTAACACCCAAGAATCATATGATTTCTCAGCCTCTATATTAAAAACCAAGTAGAGGCTGTGCGATCTTCTCAGAGTGCCTCATAGGCATTCTTACAACCCGAATTCTTAGGCTAGTATCTATGTCTATGACAATATCTCTTGCGTCTGGTGTGGGACTAAAGGATCGCAACTAAACATTTGCTCTCTTTTGAGCCCTTATACGATCATATGGATGTTACCTAGGGTAATCGTAGTTTGGTTGATTCAACTAAAACATGTGTGCTTGGTCGTCCTCTATGTTTAACCCGCTCAACCGGGAATGGATTTATTGCAAGCTTACTTGTTGTTCGGAAGACTTGAATCCTAAGATTCTGATCTATATCGCTTATTGCTGTGATGAGATTGGGTTGGGGCATGATTGCCTCGAATACGTATTCCCCGGCTCCTAGGTCCCGTGATTGTCATGCAAAAGTAACAATGTAAATTAACTATAGCAAAATGAAATTTAACTATGTTGAATATATCTATAATATATACGATTTCTCTATTTTTGTATTTTCCGATGAACTTTATGAATTTAAGAAAGCAAATTATTTAAAATATCTAGAATTAACAAATAAAATAACAACTTAAAACAAACAAAACAACCGAGCATAGCTATTTTTCTGCAATTTGTAGATCTATTCTAAACAATGAAATAACTTATCTAATTTATTTGCAAGAATCTCGATCCTACCCTCGTAAGTGAGGAGTGAATCATAGTTTCTCAGAAACTATCAATCCCCACATGACTTCCCCCGGCAATATCGAGGTAGAATTAACTAAAATAAAGTGATTGGCTACTTTATTTGATATGTTTCTAACTAGAACTTTGAAAGCTAGAACCTGGATTCTGCAAAACAATGGCGAATCTGATGGTGTGTGTGATATTGTCCCTCAAGCAGGTGTGATCTCCTCATTCCTTCGTGTTCACGTGGATCAAGAAAAGCGTGTAATGCTAGCATCAAAAAAAAGTAGATATTGGGATAAAGGCAGCTCGGAATACTGATCAATACAATGCGAGTAGGAGAGGGATAGTGCAAGAGTACAGAGCTTGGCTTATGCAATGCCTAGCAGGATCTATTGCGAGTCATGCAACATAAAGCGTCCAAAACCTAAAACTATCCTGTTTGAAGAACAAAACCTGCAACTTTAATGGCTTCCTATTGAAAACAAACTATTCTACTCCAATGGATTGGATGAAATAACAACAATACTTGCACAAGATGGATATGTGGCTTCTTAACAACAAAACAACACTAACTAAGCATGTAATGAAAGAAACTAAGAACTCTAAGCAAAATGAAAACTAAATCTATTGCAAAGAGAAATCAGAGGCAAAATTTGAGGGGCCATTTGCTTGAGCACAAGCCAACTATTTATAGCATTTGCATTTACCTAAGGTAAAAGCCAATAGAACTCTTAAACTATAAACAATGGCAAAACACTATTCCAGGGAACCAGAATCATAAATGCAAGCTTATGGCGGTGAAAGAAAGCTGGTAAAACATTGAAATTACGTGATTCATGTTAAAAGAGCTTTCTGGAAAATGCGTAAAGGACCGCCGCCCGTGCAGGTAGCGGTTTCACATCAAGAGAAAAAGGCCAAGAAAAGAGGGGAAAAGGGAAAAAACAAAGCACGCGAGGGCTAAGCGGGGCATGCGGGATGTTAACGCACACTTGGAGATCTTTTCTCGGATCCCGAACACCTTGCGAGGAGACCTGTATCATCATTGGGGCACATGTCACATTATTTTGGCAGTACAATACCTTACAATTTTGGGTACGTACGGTGCTCCTATCCTAATGGGAAGTATTGTCTAGGATGCTTAGAGAATATGATGTAAAATGCAGATCTAGGACACATGTTATTCAATATCCAAAAGTAAAGTGGTCATTCTAGAAAAGTAGATAAAAGATATAGACACCCCAAAATTACATACCTATTCCCAACTTGTCCTCAGTTATTCACATCCCATATGATTGATTAATTAAATTAATTAATTCATGCACATTCACCTTTTGGGATTAATTAAATTAGTCCCCAACACATTTTAGCTAAGTTAATTATCATTTATTAAATAAATGGTTAATTAATTGTCTTGCACTTTGTAGCTAATTAAATTAGTTACTTAATTGGGAAAATACACCTATTTTCCTAGTCAACTGCCACTTGGACTCCACTTGAACTCTGTTTCACCATCCTAGTCAACTCTATTTGGACTACACTTCTAGAATCCTAGAAAGGTGGGAAAAATGAAATTTCATGTAGAACCACCTTCATGGATGTAACTTCTACCAACCAAACACTCATTTCCCTTCAAGGATCAAACCACATGAATAAGTATACATGTTATTTTAGGTAATTATAATCATGAAACTTGAACTTATTCAAACTAAGATCTAATTTCATGGCCTCACCCTCAGCTATAAAAGCAAGTCATATCCTTTACAATAATCTCCCCGGAGAATCCCTAGAATCTTTGAGAAAATTTCTACCAATTTGACATCCGCATCGTTGTATTTCTAATCTCATAGCATTTGCATTCATCTTTGGAGAATTGATCAAGAACACCCACAATCATTCAAATATTAATATTTTACAAGTCCAAGTGCTTCAAAATCTTCTTGAGGTTTGCAAGAAATATGCAATTGAGGTTTACTCTATGTTAATTTTCTTACCACCGCTTATTTTAGTTTAGTTTAGTTTATTTATTTTATTTTTAATTAGTTAATTATATTGAAGTATACTTTAGTCACTGTAAAATTATGGTTTAATTTATTAATTCTTTAAGTCTATTTTATTGTAATTAGTTTCTTTTTTAATTACTTAGGCATTTTTAGATAATTCAACCTTTATTATTAAATTCAATCGACTACTAAACTAATTATAAAACTGCTTGCGTAAGGTTATTGGATGTTTTTGTCCAATTAAATTAACTTTTAGGAATTTTATGAACATTTAACATTTTTGCAACGCATTTAACACTTTTTGGAGGTTTTTATTACATTTCATTAATCATTTTTGAAGCTAATCGCAATAAACCACATGTATGCTATTTTCTCGTGCTTGTACAAGAAATCTTGAAAATTAAAAATGTGTTTTTATTTACATGGTTTTCATGTTTTTTATTATGTATTTCCACTAGAGGAAAACTTTCTAACTATTTGTTTACATGACCATATCTAAAGAAGGTAATTTATAACAATCAAAATACTAACTGCAGGTTTCCTTGTTCAAAGATCAAGCAAACCCCCTTATCACTTTTTTAAACACTATAAAATTAAGATTGATTTAAATTTTTTGGGGTTAGGATTATTCCTTTATTCGGGATGTAAATGTGGGAATGCATGGCTTGGGGTTAGAAACTTACCATGAGGAGTATCATAGGAACACCAAAGTAGTCAACACCTTGAGTGAATTGGATGACAAAATTAGTACACCCACCCAATTGACTATTACGGCTTTATGAGAAGATATAGTCACCAATATCCATAGTGGTGACCCCAAATTGATCCTTTTAGCGAAGTAAAATATATCTTATCGTATTAGGTGGTAAAGAAAATACGGAAACTAGTAGTAGTATTATGCTTGCTTGGATATAACACAGAGATAAATTATTCTAGGAATCCACACCTTGACCAAGACAATTTAAGGTAGAGGCCAACATTAATAAACATCATTCTCCTCTTTATTTCGTATTAACAAGTTTGTGTTCCACTCTTGTCATCCTCACTTTCTATCTCATCCATTTTTCAACTTGCAATCAAAGTCTAAGTCTTGAGTTACAGACATCCATATCCAAACTTAAGCACAATCATCCCTCTATCTAAGTCTTGACATCGTGATACTTGCTTTATCACAGTCAAGAACCATCACGATCACCTTGATCTATCATTTTCCTAAGTCTTAAGTTTAACATTTACATTGTTGAAATTTAAGCATTCCACCATCTTACATCGTCAAATTTAACATTTAATTTATTGAATTTTCGACATCTTCATTTCTTCACTCCTCTCTTTTAAAGCATTCACTTTGCTATAATTTGAGATCCTTAATCAATCACTTTTCCTTCGTCTCTTATCTTCACTTTCATGAGATTTGGACTTTTGATCATAATTTTTTTCACTTCTTGTTTCAATAATCACATTGTCATTATTTGAGTTCTCCTTTCCATTGTTTAATTTCCTCTCTTAACACCGATTTTATTAAGAGTTAAAAATTTTCATCATTTTCAAGTTTCCTCTCTTAACACCCAATTTGTTAAGATTCAGACATTTTCATCATATTTTCAAGTCTCTTATCTTTTAATGCCCATTTTTTTATGAGTTGAGAAAGACAACCTCTTTCACCTCTCCATATTTATAATCATCATGTAAAGGGTCAAGGAACCTTTCCAACCTTTTCATCTCTCTTAGGACTCATTTTTTAAGGACTATTCTAATATAACCTTTTAATTCCCTCTTCTACCTTAACACTACTCATTTTGTTAAGGGTTGTGAAGTCACACCCTTTCATTTCTCTTAACACTCATCTTGTTAAGAGTTGACCTTTCAAATATTTTAGTCTCTCTTAACACTCATTTTGTTAAGAGTTTATCACCTCACCTTGTTAAGTATCTTCTCTTTTAACATCTATTTTTGTTAAAGATTCAAATACATCAAATCCATTTTAGTCCCTTCTATCTTAAAAATCATTTTGTTAAGAGTCGAAATCAATTAACCCTTTTATCCTCCTCCCTCTTAGCACTCATTTTTCTAGGGTTGAGCATTCTAATATTTTCCCCTCTTCCATCTTAGCATTCACTTTACTAAGGGTTGAGTTTTCTATCACACCTTTCTTCACTCTCCCCTATTTTTCATTACAATGGTGGATTCACACAAGACATAAAACAACGAGTTACTCAAAGCACTTACTGAGATGACAAAATAACTATCTCATGTGGCTTCCCAACTTAGTGAGAAATCACCTAAAAATCCAATCATACAACCTAGCAAAGACAATACTCCATTAAAAGTTAAACATTAGTTTACAAATATCTCGAGAGAATCTCTTTAGTGTTTTTCATCTATTAGTAAAGACTAAAATGATGAAATATCCAATTACAAAACCCTTTGTCAAAGGGGAACCTAAGCCATATTGGTACAAACCCAATACATATTGTGATTTTCATCACATTGATGGCCACTCTATAGATAAATGTGTATGAATCCACCATTATGTCCAAGACTTAATTGATGACAGGTCATTGAAATAGAAATTGACGATAAAAGCTATCAAAACCAAAGACATGTCAACTACCACAACTTATCACAAAGAGTTAAACATTGTCCCAAATCATGTAAATAATACAACTTAACGAGATCATGAAGACAAGGGTCAAGTATCTCTCTATCAAAACCAATCACTCTCTTTTTTGGATTTTCTTCCATTAGTTCAAACAAAATTGAACCTATTTTAGACAAAAACCTTCAAACATCAAATGAGATCTTGAACTTATTTCAAGACTCCTTTCCAACCCTTGATATAGTATACCCATACCTCATACACCAGGATCAACAATGTCATATCTCCATGGACCTATTTTAGAATGATGATGCCATCCAATAATTTCTTAGGACTCGAGACCCTATTCCCTTACCATAGCATAAGAAGGGATTCGATATAAAACTTGATACCTCTTCTTACTTTGATGAGGAAATTGAGTGCTACAGTCCACCAAAAATCAACAAGACAAAAATCCTTTAAAAATTCAAGACTCCTCTACAACCAATTATATAAATGAAGAATTTAAAGAAGAGGGTCAATTATCAAACATCGTTGATCTTGATTCCATCCTTTCAATCTTCATTCATATGACTTACATATCTAGCCTTGTTGTAGAGACCCAACCACAACAAGTTTAAACACTTGCAACAATGCAACCTTTCGTGTCCATCATACCTTCAATCATCAATCTTACCATCATCTCATCAATGATGATTCCTACATGTCAAACATCTACATGCGTATAATTTACAAGGTGTATATTGTAGTGCCCACTTCCCTTTGACACCAGTTGATACTTATTTTGATACGGTTGATTTCATTATGGACATTATTATGTTTTGATTTAGTATGATGTTAGACATTTGATCATGGATTGTTGTTGATCTTGATTTGGTTATGATGCATGATGATTATTAGAGACACTGACAAGTGGAGGATGATATACTATTTCACATGGAAGTTTTATGGATATTATATGATGATGATATAATTGTTGATATAAATTGTATGTGGTAATGCTAAATTACCTTGATGTTGTTGCGATTCACTTATTTAGATGATTTTGTTATTATATTCATATCATGTTAGATGTTCTGATATGGCCACGAGGCCGAAGGAGGTATTTTTGTTTTATAGGTTAAATATCACAACAAACATCGGGGATTAGAGACCAACCACAATGGAATTCTAGGTGAATTCGACAAGGTCATCATGACAACTTGTTTTATTGTGTTGTGTGTTGTATTTTGTTAGGGATTCCCATGGGGCGATTACCTTTATATGTGACTATAGGTTTGTGTATTTTATTAATGTGTTTAAATTTTATTTATTGTTTGTATGTATTTTATTAGTAATGTGTTCCTCTCTTTTATTTAATTAAAATTGTGATAGATTAATGTGAAAAATCATATGGTTAAAATTTAAATAAGTCAAATTGGGATATGGAAAAGTAATAATGGAAGTTGTTGGCTCTTTGTATTTAATATGTAAGGGATGTGTAAGTTTGTGTAAGAAGGTGTAAGTCCATTTTGGAGTATGAAATACTCCACCTCCATGAAAATTCGAATTTGTCCTTGGGGGCTGGTTTTGGAGGCTTATGGGATAAGTAAAACTTGTCCCATACCTCTCAATTTAATCTACTAACCATACTTATGGTTGGAGGGATCATTTTAGACTTTTATAATGCATTCTATTAATCATGTTGCAAGTTTTGATTTCACTCTTACATTTTATTTAATTTGTAGTCCTTTGGGGTGTGGGATTTTGGAGTGTGCAAGTAATTTGTCATATTTTCACCCACCTCTTTATTGTGCTTGGGAGAATGAAATTTTGTCTTTTGTGTTTGAATTTGAGGATGTGTGATGCAACATTCTACATGGATCCACATCATCCTCTTCTCTTCCCTCTTCTATAAAATTCAAACTCTTTTCTTATTTTGGGTTGTTGAATCATTTTACAAATTTCTTTGGGGCTGCATTTTATTATGTTGGGAGCTCTTGCTTTTGGAAGGATTTTGGAGAAAATTTGCATGCTTGGAGATTACTATTTTGGGACTGTATTTTGGGCATTGAAGCTTGTTGTTTGGAAACAAAAGCTACCATGGAGAGGTAGGAGTTTAACCTTTCTTTCATGCTGTTATTTTCTTGTTGTGTTGTGTGAATGGTGAATGTTGTTATGTTTTGTTTGGCTGTATGGGTAGACTGCCATAGGAATGGTGTAGGAGAAAGCCATGGGAAATCTATATGGGGGCATAAGGAAATGCCATTGGCATCAAAATTTTGTGGAGGGATTTTGGGTTTGGGATCCACCATGGAAAATAAATAGCTTGTATTTATTACTTTGTGGGGGGCATAAGAAAATTTGTGGGGGCATAAGGATATGTGTGGTGAAATTTATTGGCGGTTTGTTTTGGTGGATGCCCAATTCCCATTGGGAGGCATAAGTAGCTTCCCCCATAGTCCTTTCTCCTTTGGCTTGCATGATCAAGCCTGATTTCTGTTTTGGAATGTCTTCAAATGTAGTTGTGAACTATTGTTTTGTGTTGAATTGTGTTTTAATTTGAAATGTGTATGTTGAAAGAATGTTGTGTTTGTGGAAGCCAGTTGTTTCCATGGGTTGAATTACACCTCTTATTGTATTATGGTTGGGGCTTGGGGGCCAATGATGAAGGATGGATTCTCCTTTCATTGGATGTCTTGGTTGGGTGGAGAGTGTTTCCTTTCCCCCACTTTTGTTGTGATCAAATTGGAAGAAAAAGAAAACTTGCATGTTGCTATTCTGGAGCAAAGGAAAATGCAGTTTGACAATCCCTTGTGAAACAAATTCATTTGTAATCCTTTCCCACTTGATGTGGATGAAATTGTAATATTTATATTTGTGAAGAAATGATGTTGTAATTGGTTATGAAAGTGTATATTCGAAATGTGAAAGACATTTATATTTTGTTCTGTACATTTGAAAGAAAGAGAGTGAAATGTGTTATTTGCATTCAAACATTGAAAGATGTAAAGTTTTATAATTGAAGTCAATAAAGGATTGCAAGATCTTCTCTCATTTACATTGTTGATTCAAATTGGAATATCAGATTGTGATTAAAATCTTTGTTTAGAAAATGGAAAAAGAAGGAATACATATGAAGGAATTATATTGCTTTGTCTCCTTTTGAAATATATTAAATTAGAAATCAAACTTTACAATTTAGCTTTGAAATGATTTTTTTATAAACAACTAAATGTATTAGATTAGATTAGAAATAAAATATCACACTTAAATGATAAAATTGATATACAGAGTTTCCTAGAAATGGATCTCTGTTGTAAATTTAAAACTGAAAATTATATAATTAAAATGCACAGTTCGGGCTTGCACGCAATAATCAACTTGGAAATATTAAAATTTGGCATGTTGTATTATTAATGAACTCAAATTGACAAAGAAAACTTAAGAAAACAATTTAACTATTGCCAAATTGAACCCAATCCCTTTCACAGCCGTTTTCTGTCAATTTTGGACAAAATTCAAATTGGAATCAATTGAGCAAATTTACCTTCCTAAACCATTCTAAATCCTTCCTAGAATAATCTTCCATGTCTTTTTGGCATGTTGAGTGAAGAAGGAGATAAAATTGAAAAAAATTTATAAGTCAAAATGACCAGTTTGCTATTTAAAATCTTGTAAATCGTCTTTGTAAAATTGACCCTTTGAACTTTATCAAAATGTAAAATTGATGATTCCTGAGCAAAGAGGGCATCGAGAGATTTTTAGAAAGTCCTCGTTTGCTAAAAAAATGAGTTTTCTAGCAAAATTTCTGACCCTCTCAAGTTTTCCTGCCTTGGCGGGAAACTTTGGGAAAATTTTCCTTGGCAGGTTCGCGACCCGAAAATTTCCCATCGAATTATCCTTAAAATTTGTTTTTTTAAAAAAAATTGCTTGGGAAAATTTTTAAACTTTTCTCTGCCAGCCCGTAACCAATTAGAGGCTGCCATGTGTCATCACAGGGCAACGGTGGAGGTGTGGCTTAATTTTCACCTATGGGACTTTTTTATCTTTAGGAAAATTTTACCTTTTTCTCCATTGGCCTCGTGACCTATCACAGGCTGCCACGTGGCAACATGGCGTGTTAGCAGAGGGGGCGAAACCCTCGTAACCTTTTTCCCTTGAAATTTTTATTGGGAAATTTTTTTGAATCCTCCATAGCCTCGCACTCCCACCCTCACCTCGATGTCATCTCCTCTGCAGAAACTTAGACCCACACCCACCTTTCATCCTTTTTCTCTCCCCTTGGGTGAATTTTCCACTCAAACCCCGCCCACCCTTCCCTCACTTTCCATACCGCCTGGCTAGCAAAGTGACACGTGTCCACCGAAAGACCCATGGAGGTGCGGGAGAGATTTTGACTTTGCACCCGCATGGGGAAAATTACCAACACCACCCCGTGACCGACCGACTGGAAAATGGGCTTCCTTCCCTACTCGACACATGTCCCCTTGGGGAAAATTTGACCCCTAAGGCCCACTTGTCCATAATTAGAGTTTTACAAGGAGTTAGGAGGACTTCTTTATATTGTTGGAAATGTGAGAAAATTTCCTATCCAATGGGAATGATTTAGGAATTTTTTTAATGTGTTAAGTGTGAGAAAATCAAGTTGAATCTCTAAGTCTGTTAGAGAATGGGTATGGCGATATTTCACCCCCTGAACCTAATCGAAACTTCTAACCCTAAAATGTCAACCTTGTGACCTCTACTAATGGTAATTAAAGTAAAGTATGTTCTAGTAGATTAAACTTGTTCCGAACTCCGTTAGTGCTAATCTGTTGTCTTGTAACTGTCAGTATACACTTCTAATAAAAAAATTATTCCATAATTTTCCTAACTAACCCTAGGTTATTTCTTAGGTATCAACTAGGTTATTTTCTTAGGCATCACACTTGGTATCGAGTAGTGGTTCAAAATATTGGACCATTGGGTACACTAGGAAAACTTGGGACATGGAACTTAAACCTAGCACATTTAAAAATAAATAAATCTAGAAAACAACTTAGAAATTGTATATTTTAGTAAACATGGAAGTTGTGTAAGACTTAGAAAAATATGAACTAACTCTAAATTTTTTATGTACAGGAGGTGCAGATGGGGTGAGGGAAATGTTCACAAAGACTCAAAATTACCACCACCACCACCACCACCGAGATCGGGGTGTAGCACCTATCCTACCCCGGATCTTGCAGACCCTTCAGGATGTCAATGCCGCCTATGTGGAGGATTAGGAGGAGGGCATGTATGCAAGCTAGTCATGTCGAGCCCCTTCCATTGAGGGTCGTATGTCCTCAACCTAACAAGGAGCATAGAGGAGAGAACTCCTATGCGGAGTCACTAGAGCAGAGTCACCAAAGAGGGGACAAGGTGACATAGTTCTAGAGCATAGAGAGAGGTCTTAGAGCCCTAAGATTAGGGATGAGTGTGCAGAGAGACCTAAAGGGTCAGCGGACCATAGATGCAGATCACATCAAGGAGATCCTAAAGCTTTGGTCCTCACACTACTCGTGTGACATGGGTGGATTTCGGTAGAGGCCTAGTTAGTTAGCTTTAGTAGTTGCTTCAAGTTTTGTCCTTGTTCTAGCAAAACGAAAGCTCGTGTTGTGATCCATATATTGAGGGATGGAGCAGGGAGTATGGTGGAGGACAGAGGAGTAGAAGCTCCATGTATATTCGAGACAATGACCAGGAAGATATTTGATGAGAGATTCAGGAGTAGGTATTTGTCACGAAGGTTCATACACTAGAGGATCAATGAGTTCCATGACCTCCGACAAGGATCTCTTTTGTATCGAGTATGAGAGTAGATTTCTGGATCTACTCCAGTATGTAGAGTACATGTAGGATGAGAACATGCAGATTCATAGGTTCATCTGGGGCTTGAATTTAGATATTGGAGGTGCAAAGGCGGATTCATTTCCCAAAGACCTTAGTTGATGCCATTGAGAAGGCCTATATTACGAGGAGACTCGGGAAAGACTCAAAGCGGAGGCTAGAGACCGAGTCAGGAGCCGCATACAATAGATGCATGATGGTAGATAAAGGGGGTCAGTACCCCTTCCTCGTGGTGGATAGGGTACAACATAGTCATCCTTTAGGCCACAATAGCAGTAGTCCCGCCCACCTCATAGACCTCCATAGAGAGCTGATGCACAGAAAGGTCAGAGTATGGGGCCTCCTCCTAGGGTCCCATTAGGACACAGGGTGGACCTAGAGCTCGACTCGGAGGGAACTTGCTAGTAGAGACATCAGCAGCCACATCTAGATCATTGGGATTCACGCCACATATTTCCAAGGCACCTACTAGAGATGTTACTCATTGGGGCAGATCGAAGGATGTTTTAGATGTGGAGTTACCGAACACTTTGGGAGAGACTTCCCACGTAACCCTAACAACAAGGGTAAGACACGGATCTCTCGAGCCTATGGTTGGTGACTTGGGACGCAGCCACAATATTTATGCAAAGTGGTTGAGAACCACCAGCAGAGCATAAGAGAATAGTCATTGAGACCACATGTAGAATTGGTGGTATTCCTACCTCTGTATTTTTGATTCTGGTTCTTCCGATTCTTTCATTGCACCATATTTAGTAGAGCGATGCAGTGGTGGTAGTTAGCGAGGTCTTAGTTGGGATGTCAAGATGGTTTCTAGAGCCAAGATCTCTCAGAAATCCTTGGTTAAGGAGTGTGTAGTGGGTTTGGGACCTTTCACCACTACCTCGGATCTTCGTATCCTTCCTTTGGGCTCGTATGGAGTCACTTTGGGTATGGATTGGTTATTTGCACATAGGGCCAGGATGGATTGTTACCACAAGACTATATCTTGTGTATATGATTTGGGAGTTGAGTCGGTGATTTCGGGGGTCAAGAGACCCGTTTCTATTCATACCATCTCTGCTTTATGCGCAGTTAAGTGGTGTGTGCGAAGGGGTTATTAGATATATGTTGTTACAATTAGTGATAGATCAGAGGATGGGTCTAGTGGACCATCACTAGATGATCATCCCATTTTGAGAGAGTATGCTGATATATTTCTAGGGGAGCTATTGGGGTTACTACCCCCACATGAGATTGATTTTCATATAGATCTAGTTCTGGAGAAGAGCTTATCTCATGGGAATCTTGTCATATGACCACCCTAGAGCTTTGTGAGCTCAAGTTGTAGCTTGAGGGCCTTTTAGAGAAAGGCCTTATCCATCCTAGTGTATCCCCTTGGGGTGCACCAATGATCTTTGTGAAGAAGAAGGATGGATCCTTACGGTTGTGTATTGATTACCGCTAGCTGAATAAGGTAACGATCAAGAATCATTATCCTCTTCCTCATATTGATGACTTGTTTGATCAGATGAAGGGAGCCACAGTTTTCTCTAAGATTGATCTTAAGTCAGGCTACCATCAACTAAGGATTTCGGAGGTGGACATTCATAAGACTACCTTTTGCATGAGATATGGGCACTATGAGTTCACAGTGGTGCCTTTTGGTTTGACTAATGCCCCTGTAGTGTTCATGAGTTTGATGAATGGGGTATTCAGACCTTCTTAGATCACTTCGTGCTCATCTTACTAGATGAATGTACGCGTGAGGAGCACAAGGGGCATCTTCGCTAGGT
The DNA here is from genome assembly GCA_018340775.1 of Taxus wallichiana var. yunnanensis. Taxonomy (NCBI): domain Eukaryota; kingdom Viridiplantae; phylum Streptophyta; class Pinopsida; order Cupressales; family Taxaceae; genus Taxus; species Taxus wallichiana. Next base: position 414,121,935 of record CM031236.1, read on the forward strand.
TCTTTAGTGTCTTTGGAAGTTGTAGCTTTACGGGAACTTGGAGAAGTGTGCATTCTTTCAGATAGAGGTACAATACTTGGGACATAACCTTTCTAGGGAAGGTATCGCAATCAATTCTTCCAATATTAGAGCTATTATGGATTGGCCAAAGACCCACTATAGTGATGGAGGTGCGCAGCTTCATGGGATTAGCAAGTTACTACTGGAGATTTGTTTAGGACTTCTCTCGGATTATGCACCCTATCACTTCCATTTAGAGGAAAGGGAATAAGTTCATTTGATCGCACATATGTGAGTAGGAATTTAGGATATTAAAGGAGTGCCTCACTACAACACCTATTCTTGTAGTGCCGGATCCACAGGTGAGTTCTTTGTTTGCACAGATGCTTCTTTAGCAGGCTTGGAGGTGTGTTCATGCAGGAGGGTAGAGTAGTGGCTTTTGAGTCTCCTAAACTCAAATATCACGAGCTTAATTATCCTACCCATGATCTTGATCTTGCGGCATTAGTGCATGCTTTGGTTAGATGGAGGCACTTTCTTCTTGGTAGGAGATTCACACTCAACACAAATCATTTAAGTCTTCGCCACCTCTCCACGAAGCCCAATCTCAACGCTCATTAGCGGTGTTGGATGGAGTTGATTTTTGAGTATGATATGGAGATCAAACATGTGAAGGGGAAGGAGAATTTGGTAGCAGATGCTCTCAGCAGATGGAGACATGTGGCTATGGCCACTTCAGTGAGCACAGATTTACAGAGCAGGATTCTTCAGCAACTTCCTCTTGACAGCTTCTACATTGCAGTTCAAGCAGAGATCGAGTCTCAGATACCCCTTGAGGGGAAGTTTGATGGTTTTTCCTTAGAGAAAGATGGTCTTCTTAGGCAAAAAGGTAGGATATATGTTCCCAGAGATGGAGGCTTAAGGTAGGACATCTTGGTAGAGGCACATCATGCACCCTATTCAGCCCATCCCAGGGTGAAGAAGATGCACGCCACCTTAAGAAAATTGTATCATTGGAGAGGACTTCGTAGAGACATGGCTTAGTTCATGTCATGGTGTTTAGTGTGCCGAGAGTTAAGTCTCGAGCATCAACATCCAATAGGCCTTATTTATCCTCATGCTATAATGGAATGGAAGTGGCACACCATTTCCATGGACTTCATTGTTTGGCTACCAATGTCGAGATATCATCACGACGCCATCATGGTCACAGTTGATAAATTGACAAAAGTGGCTCAATTTTCTCTAGTGAAGACCACTTATATAGCTAGAGCAATGGCACGAGTATATTTGGATGAGATTTTTAGGTTGCACGGGATTTTGTGGAAGATCATTTGTGACCACAATCCTTTGTACACTTCACATTTCTGGACTACCATGTAGTATGTCCTTGGGACGAGAATCAACTTCAGCACAATATATCACCCTGAGATAGATGGACAGACTGAGAGGGTGAATCATATTTTAGAGGACATGCTTAGGATGTATGTGATGGATTAGCAGTCTAAATGGGAGGAGTACCTGTACTTAGTGGAGTTTTCCTACAATAATAGTTTTCAGAGTTCCATAGGCATGGTTCCTTCTCGGATTTATATGGTAGAGAGTGTAGGACACCTCTTAGATGGGACAGTTAGAGGAAAAAGTATCTCTTAGACCAAATTTTTAACAGACATGGAGCAGCAGGTGGTGCTTTGATTAGGTAGAGATTTCGGGAGGCTCGGGATAGGTAGAAGAAGTATGTGGATTAGCATAGGATCAACCGTAGTTTTGATAGTGCAAGAGGCTATCATGTGTCATCACAGGGAAATAATAGAGGCACAAATTCATTTTCACCCTTGGGAATTTTTAAGTTTTGGGAAAATTTTACCTTTTTCCCCACCGGCCCGTGACCTATCACATGTTGCCACATGGCAATATGGCATGTTAGTGGAGGGGGCGGAACCCTCACGACCTTTTTCCCTTGAAATTTTTGTTTGGGAAATATTTGTTTGAAACCTCCACAGCCCCACACTCCCACCCTCGCCTCGACATCATCTCCTCTCGCAAACTTGTGGACCTGTGCCCACCTTTCATCATTTTTCTCTCCCCTTAGGTGAATTTTCCACTCAAACCCCACCGCCCCGCCCTTCCCTCACTTTTCTTACCACCAGGCTAGCGGAGCGACAAGTTTCCACCGAGGGACCCACAGAGGTGTGGGAGATATTTTGAATTTGCACCCGCATGGGGAAAAATTACCAACACCGCCCCATGACCCACCGACCCAGAAAATGGGATTTCTTCCCGCTTGACATGTGTCCCCTTGGGGAAAATTTGACCCCTAAGGCCCGTCGGTCTATAACTAGAGTTTTACAATGAGTTAGGAAGACTTCTTTATATCATTGGAAAGGTGAGAAAATTTCCTATCCAATGGAAATGATTCAAGAATTTTTTTAATGTGTTAAGTGTGAGAAAAATCAAGTTAAAACTTTGAGCTTGTTAGAGACTGGGTATGGTAATATTTCACCCTTGAACCTAATCAAACTTCTAACCGTAAAATGTGGACCTTGTGACCTCTGATAATGGCAATAAAATTAAAGTATCTTCTAGTAGATTAAACTTGTTTCGAACCCGTTAGTGCCAAATGTTGTTTTCCAACCCGTTTGTAGACACTTCTAATAAAAAAATTATTCCATAATTTTCCTAACTAACCCTAGGTTGTTTCTTGGGTCTCAAGTAGGTTTTTTTATCGTGCATCACATATATACCTAGGAATATCCATACACCACAATTTTAAGATTTAATTGTAAATCTATCATCAAAAAATTAATCCACTACCTCAAAGGAGAAACATTGAATATTTTTTCTCTACAACCTATAAGGAGCCTCAGATGTACATCTAGAGATCAATTCTTCTTTCCTCACATTCTTCCACTCAAGGTGAATATTAATTTTAACATATTCTCCGCCTTGAAAATCCTCCTCTAACATCACATAGGTCTTATGATGTCATTGAATATTTATCTAATAATACATCCATTGAATTGAATTTTGTCTACCTAAGTCTCATACTTCAAGACCTATTGAATCTTTCAATTATCTCTTTTGACTTGGAACCCATTCGCTAAAGTCTTGTACTTCAAGACTTATCAAATATTTTAATCCTATCCTTTGACTTGGATTTTTTCTGCCCAAGTCTTGTACATAAGGACCTATAAAATCTTTCAATTCTCTCATTTGACTTGGGTTTCATCCTCCAAAGTCTCGTAAATAAGGACAATTCAACTTTCATAAACATGGATTTCTTTCCTGACGAGTCCATTGCAAACTCCCATCTCGCTAAATTTCAGACACATTTAAAAAAACATAAAAAGAGAATAAAAATCCATATCAAACCCATCATTAAAGAACTATTTGAAAATAAAAATGTATAAGAAAAAAATCTTCTTCCATGGGTTCTCTCTGCACTAAGGGAGGCCACTTGCACAGTTAATTCATTTAACAAACAATTTTAAATGTTTAATCCATTGGTAAATATGTGAATCATAAAATTATCATATCTTTGCATTCTTCACCTAGTATGACATGGGTTATCCTTGATCCTATTGGGAATTGTGTGTCTCATCCCTATTATGGATTCTATTATTTCGATCTTTCTACCTATGATTTTTTCTAGAAGCTTACTGATGGAAAATCCTCCTTTTAAACAAGCTATCTCTTTAACATAAAGTTCAAAATTATTTACTTGGACCTTTTTGACCTTCCATCTCAGTATATGGAGTTGAATCCTTACATCTTATTGTAGACAAAAAATCACACAATTGAGTAAATTTCTAGGTCATAAAAGCATACTAGTATTTACATGATTCCTAAGTGAGAAAACTAGTAATTGACTACAATCTTTGGCATTTTGTTTGTCTTTCTTTATTTTATTTACATGATTCCTAAGTGAGAAAACTAGTAATTGAATACAATCTCTGGAATTTTTCTATGTTTCTTTTTTATTTGGTCTTACACACCGTATAACCAAATCGGTACTTTACTTGGGTTATCTTTCGGACTTGAGACACCAGTGTCCAGGTACCCTCGTCCCCTATGGGTGCTCCTGACCTCTTTCCACCTCACTCTCTCTTTTCGGGCCTCTTTTATCTTTTAGGCATCTTATTTTCTTATGGGCCAACCTTCTAGTTATCAATTACAAAACTAAACCGAGGGAATCATATAAATATATAGCTATGTGATTAAAATAAGGTACCAAACTCTAAACATTCTTACTATCACCTAAGCTTGCATCCAAAGGAATCCAAAGAACTCACATGCATCCATATAACATTTATTCAAGGGATAATGGAATGAATTTTTTACATACACAATACAAGAAGGGGAATTCTATTCTATTCCATACACACATTTGCATCCTTAAGAAAATCTATCTCAATATCTAGTACATCTTTCACAAGGGCATCCTAGGGCATGATTATTTCACACAATCACAAGAATTACACATAGTGTGAGATGTAGTGCATGAATTTTTCATAATTTCACTCTTTTGAGTGACCATTAGGGTTAGTTTGACTCCCCATATTGCATCTTTCTTGTTCAGATTTAATGTAGTTTTATGGGTTTCACAGTGAACATATATTTGGTAGGTTACATGTATACTCAAAAATCAAGGTATGACATACAAGTGATCAACAACGAATATTTGAGATACTCTTGTGAAACTCCAAAATTAGATTCGAGATCCTGTAGAGTCACAGGTTCCCAATAGAGTTCTCTAGCACCTAGGTGCCCTCATCCAAGTCCAATCACCCTAGTCCACCTTATGTGATAGTTCTAGATTTCACAGGGAAAAATTATGATAGTCTTCTCTTTTAGTTCATTAGTTTTCCTTGCTCAAAACATTGCGAGATCAAGCATAAATATACTAAGTCCTTTTATCTCTCTTTCTTGTACTTAGGGTTTCATGTTTAATTTCTTATTTCTTATTTCATAGTGTATCTAGTAGTTGTATATCATAGTGTACATTTAATTACTCTGCATATAGGTTTTTAAAAAAGTACATTTTTACTAAATCATTTGGTGAAACCAACCATTCAAACCATACCTTATGATAATGTATCAAAATCTTCCTCCTAAATTCATGGATAAATATTATTATCCTTATTTCACCCCAACTAAGGTTTCGACACACGATTACTTACCATCAAGTTGATTTTATACAAGTTTGTACTCAACATCGTCCATGTTTAATCATTCATATGGCTGATCCAACTATCAATATAGTCACCACTCACCGAAATCATCCTCTTATAACTCCAACAATGTCTCATTGTAAAATTCCTATTTAAGACTGTAGAAACAAGAGAATTATTTTTTGAGTAATGTTCTCTGTTCTAAATACATAATTTAGAGCACACATTCTATAACAACCATTCTTATAACGAAACCATATGCACTGTGTGATGACTCGATGAACTACCGATATATTCATGTTTAATGTTAAGTATTGAATACTTTTCTATATACTACGTATACTTGGTTCTCCTACCCATTATGGGTATTGAGTGATCTGTCTAAGGAACCTAACTAAATAGTTTTTACCCATATTCATTTGCATCATGATCCTTAGACTAGGTGACATAGGAAAAAACAACCAACAACTTGCGATACTTTGGCCAAAGATTTCTAACATACTGTTCGTATTACTTATTCCTTGACGGCATACTCGTCAATCTAGAATATGTCCTTCACCCCCACTCTATTGTTATCTAGAATGTCTCTTACTAACTTCTGTCAGTCTTCTTGCCCAAGGTTTAACCCTAGTTCTAGTTAACAACGTAGGTTATGATAAGAAGGAGCTCACAAAGACTTAGGATAGATTGGCATATTGGGTTAACCTAAGTCAACCCCGTGTGCCAAGGTACCTTGAGTCCTAGAGGGCTACTTCGTATTGTAACTACACTACTACCTAGTCCTGGAGAGAAACTAAGTTCAAGTCCAAAAGTGTGTAGATCTCGACGATCAGTGCAGAAGGGTGTTGCCACATGTCAACTACAATGTTGTATCCTCAAGAAGATCCTAATCTTCTCGATGGTATAGCTCTACAGTTGACGTGTTCCATCATCCTACAGAATAGCCTCGTTGAGATATACATACCCCTAGGAGATTATTAAAAGTTAAATTAATTTAGATACTTAAAGGCAGATCCCAACAATCCTGCCCAAACCCTAATCCAACTCTCCCTAAGTTCTTTTCCAAATCAAGTTCCATTATTCCCTGAAGAACTTAACTTAAGATTGGTTTTGATGTTCGTTAATTTTTGGCTTATCAAGCAACTTCCAAGAAGAAAGGACAACAACCTCTTAAGTTCCATTAAATGTGACTTAACTATTCAAGGAAGTGTAACAACAACCAAGGTTGTAACTTAGTAGACTTTATTAAATGAAGTCTAATGATTATAATCATATCTTCCTTTTTGCTTACTTTTTAATAAGAGAGGAAGAGTCTTCCTCTTCATGGTTAAGTTCTAGGGTTTAACACACCCTTTACATCCTTTACAAATTCCATAGTTTTCATTGTAAGTTCATTACACGTTACCTTAATAATATGAATTGTTTAGATAAGAACATTGAATTTCTGCAACTTATTTAGTTGCATCACATTTAGGGAAAATACTCTAATTCCCTTTTTCCTACTTATCCAAAAATACTCATTGAAACATATAAATAACATGAATAATATCAACAGGATAGGATTTCATTTCTTTTACAAAGGTACAAGATAATTTACACAACCCATGCAAGTAAATTCTCATCCTTCAATTCATTTTCAAAACATGTACATTTTTTGGTCTGAAAATCATGTCGGGTGGACAGATCTATGGATGAGCGAGCCAACAGCAAGTGTGCGGGGCATAGCCCCTCTTTGAGTCAAAGAAAGCAAAACTGGTTTATTACTATTCTACCAGCAGGAATTTGTGCAATTCTCACAATATTCTACCTTCAGGGGTTTGAGATCTCATCCCAGTTAGGGTATTTCCAACTGTGAAAAGAAAGGAAAGAAGGGAAAGAAGGAAGATAAGATAGATCTGAAGGGAGAAAAGAAATGAATTGAAAGCGAGAAAAATCAAGTCTATGTTTTGGGATTGGTAATAAATGGAGCCAAACCTACTTGCATAGATGAAAAAAGTAATACTTATGAACAAATGACAAAAAGTAGAAGTAGATTCAACAAAATAAACATGCAGATCTAACATAAGAAAGTTCTGATGCATAACACATGTATTCAACACAAAGTCTCAATATTGTATTAATATTTTATTCTATTACAAAAGTACAAAGCCTTTTCTCCTTACTTCTATTTTTCATCTAAAAAGTGTCCACCTTTTGAATACAACAAGTATACAAGTATATATAGAAGAAGGAGAAGAGAGAAGGCAAAAAGAAAACATCAACTATTGACTTTGGGTAACTTGATGGATGACAACATCCCATGGTGCAACATGGATGATGTCATCATTTGAGCCAACATACTCTTAGATATTTACAAAAAGAAAGCCAAGAGGAAGAAGGCTATTCATCATCGTCCCGTAGCTGAAAGTGGTATCTTGCTTCTTCTATTGTTTGGGAGAGGTAATGTGGAACTGGGTCTGATATTCCATGAATTTACTGACCATCGGCTGAAGTTGATCTTGGGTAGGACCCTTGGTATGATCGCCAATGACCTCGTAAGTCTCCCGCTCATCTCTGAGTTTTTCGAGGAGCTTGAAATATTCATTACCTGCCTCCATCAGGTACCCCACAAAATCACAAAGAAGGTTATTGATGCATTCAGTGTCAAAAGTGACTTCTGGCCCTAGCCCTTGCGAGACAATCTCCTTGAAGATCTGAATAGTTTCATTTTCCTTCCTCAAGGTGAATGAAGGAGTGAGCAGGCAGAGACATTCTTAGGACAATTTGTTCCATTTGATGCATCGCATCCAGGGCTTCCTCCTTGACCTTGTCTATCTTCTCCAGGACAAATTCCATCTGATCGACCCGGTAGTCCAAAGCAACAAGGATTTTGCTGGGTACCCTGGGGTGATCAAAAATGCCAAATTTTACCAAATCATCGACTGAACAGTTGAGCATCTTCTAGAATGTCTCATGTTGTAACCTAGCATGGTCCAACTCTTCGGAGATAGGTCCTATAATCACCTGGAGTTCCTTGTTCGCCCGACTAATGTTCTGATATAATTCGGTGAACTTGACAATTACTTCCTCGCTGTCTTTGAGGATCTGGTCTCTCCAGGTGGATACTACCATACCTTGTTCACCAATCTTGGCATATTCATTTATCTTATCCCGAGTTAGGACTTGGGAGTTTCGGTGGCAGTTGTAGGAGGTGCACTGCTCATTTTCTGCAGGGCGTGGAGAAGATGCTTATTCTGTTCTTTTAGTAGCCTCTTCTCTTCCTTTACTTCTTGAAGCTTCTTGCAAAGGGCATCCACCACAGATAGGGCCTCCCCTTGAAGGATTTTAGATGACGTTCCCATTGTGACCTGTGTCACTGTGTAATCTGTAGGGACAGATCCTTTTTATCTTTGAGGGGTTGGGATACACGATCTCCATTACCCGTTCTCCCGATGCACTCTAGGAGAAGCAAGTTATCGGCTTTTTCTTCTTATCCTCCTTTCTTTGGGATGATGGAGAAGTCCATTGGTGCAATGGGGACTTTCCTCTTATGTTGACTCAAGTGCTGGGAGATCCATGCTGGACTTAAGGGAGTAGGACCAGAGGTGGAAGAGGGAGAAGATGCAGTGGATGAGGGGAAATGCATAGAGACACTTGGTGGCGGCATCGAGAGAGAGGCCAAGAAAGTGCTCACGGGAGGAAGAGATACTACAGGGGAGGTAGTCATGGGAATGGAAGGGAGCTAAGAGATGAGAGAAGAAATGGTGGGGGACAGCTCTGCGAGAGAAGAGAAGATGGAGGAAGAGGAAGGGGGAATAATAGAAGATGGGGGAGAGGATACGACCAAAGGAATGGTCGCTTGAGCCACATGAGAAGGGGGAGAAGGGACGGTGGGAACCTCCATGGTTGTAGCAGTGGCAACATCTTGAGTGGATGTGCCCATTGGAACACTCTCTCGTAGTTTCTTTCTCCGGGATACCCAGTCATAACTTGTTCTTGTGCAGTAGAAGGAGGGCTCTCAGGAGCTTCTTCTTGAGCGGAGCTTGATTCTCCCTCTTTATCCTTGCCTTTTCCCTTTGGCAGATGTTTCAGCTTGACAGGTGCGTTGCCCAAAGGGGACGTGGTGAAATCTACTCCAAGGTAGATAAGGCCATTCATTCTACACCAATGTTCTATTTGTCATGAATGTTTCCTTAACCCTTACCTTAATGGTCTGAGGTGCCTTTGTTCTATCTATTTTGGTACATGACCAGCTGTCCCCATCTCTGTCTAGATACACCTAATCAACTTCTTGATCAGTTGTTTGATAACTTTTTAGAACAATGGCCACGCTATATTGAATGATCTTTACCAGGGCCAGGCGAGAGTGATCCTTTCTTCTGAGTTTGACCTCATGATACAGGTCGATGTAGATATCCTCGATCTATGGAATGTGGATCGGATCGAGTTCTTCCTTAGGGAGGAAATTTCTTGGATTGAAGGTGGGCCTTGCTGGGAAATTGTGCTTTAAGTTAAGCGCCCAGGTTTGTAAAAATTTCCCGGGCTTTGTTGTGGGAAATGTAGGTGTACTTGCCCACTGTAAGGGGAAAAGGAGTTCCACCCTTCTTTCTTTTCAGGCACTTCTCATGGTATGTTATGAGCTACCCGACAGCTCCAACAGATTAGCTTAGGGCCAAAGATACCTTGGTAACTTGGTGGGCTCCCCCAAGAAGTTAGCTTCTCTAAGATAGGTGAAGGTGGGGAATTGGGTAAATAATGCTCCCCACTTCATTAGGTTTTGGAGCTTATTTTCATGTGTGAAAGTGTTGAAACCGTACATTAAGAGTCTTGTATATATCAGAAACGTGCTCTTCTCATATGGGTGAGTTTTTGACCCATAGGTTTATGGGACGTGTTTTTCCCATGGTTTTGATACCCACGGTTTTGTAAAACTGCTTAAGTAGTTATCTATTTATATGGTCTTATGCATATGATAGATGTACAAGTAAATGCATTGCAGATGTGTTTTTAATTCAGGTGTGAATTCTGTAGAGTTTGTTGAGCATAGCTCCAAATGGATCTAGGTATTGTATTGAGAGAGTTGAGGCTTGTAATAAAATTTGAGCAAGTGATTAATTGTGGACGTAGCCCAAATTGGGTAAACCATGTTAAATCTTGTCTCTCTTATGTTGTGTTATTTTATTCTGTAATTTTATTTCAAATCTATAATAATTTCTGCATATTAGTTTCTACTGTTGCGATTCTGTGAGGGATTATTCCGCATATTATATCTCTTATTCCCTAAAAACTTCTCAGTCGCTATGACTATGCTCTTGGTCATCCGACCATGAGTCATATTTGGCCTCAAAAGGAAGACGATGTCGTAGAAGAAAGCATCATTGATCTTGGTAAACTGTGAAATGATGTTCTCCTGCTTCAACTCTAGGTAGTATTCATCTATTTTCACCTGAGGCCAAACTCCGCATCGGCTCAGTGCTAGATAATCCATTTGAGGCTGCAGCGTAGACTACGTAGGAGTTCATGTAGAACCTCCCCATTGTGGTGAGTTGTTGGAGCTACTCAGAGATGGTGCTACTTATGATCTCTGCCCACTCAAAGCGTTGATCAGGCACATTCTTATTCATGGTTTCTAGGTACCTGAGCATCCATTTGTGAAAGTAATGGGCATCAGAAAGCCCAAATACTCTGCTTAGGAAGGTGATGGTATCACTCAGTTCCTCAGAGAAGTCACTATGGTGAATAACCTGTGGCCACCTGGTTATCACCTTCTTATTCTTTAAATACACTTTGTTCATCAGTTGTATGCATTTGTCTTCGTTATCTTCCCACGCCTTGATGCAGTCTTCTTGGCTTACAGCCACAAAATGTCGGTGGTGGGGAATGCCTAGCATGATCTCGAAGTTCTGGAAGTGAGGTTGATTATGACCTCACCCTTTTCATTTTCGACACACCTTGTGTCTTTGTTGTAACAACGGACACCACCATCATAAAATCATTATTCACTACACTGACGGGGATTCCCCCAGCAAAATGTAGACCACTTCCCACCAGCTTGTCCATCCAGGGACTGCCTGTGACCCTCCTGGTTCTGGCCCAGAAATCCTCCATGTCAATGTGGCCAAGTTCGGAATCTCTGATATCTAGATCACATTCGCCTGGATTGCATTCGACCCTTTGATATTTGTATTTCATCTCTTCCTCTATGAGCTTAGCCTTACCCTTTGACTTGGTTGGCCTCTTGCTTGATGTAGACATATGTGGATTTGAGTTCAGTTGTTGATCTACAAGAAGAAGGAGTAAATTCCAACGCAGAAGAGCCATGTTAGCTATCAGATCTTCCATTAAAGCATTACAAAATGAGGAGTTAGCAATTTTAAGGCCTCTGGGCATAGGGCATAGGGACACTGTAGGCTATAGGGTCAAAAGTATGGCACACTGAAGCTTTGTTACAAGGAATAAATCAGTGCCAAAGGGCGCAGGGCGCAAGGATTTTGCATATAACATCATTGTTGTTGTAGACGGGGTGCGCCTGCACCACTACATGAAATTTTATACTAGGTGCAAATAAGTTTGGTGTTGCATGGGAAAAGGATGCGCCAATGGCGTAGGTAATTTGTATGTAACATGTAACACCCTGAACTATTGTTACTTCCTCCTGAGCATTCAAGTGTTGATATATGATTTCTTCTGTAAAAGGATGTGTTCCTTTGATTGTGAAGTCATGCTTGATATAGATTGTATCTTCTTTGCATTTGAAGATCTTTGACTGAGCCAGGATATGCTTGGACTCTTTTATTTCTTTCATTTTTGCACCTGAGTTTAATCTGATTTCGGAATGAATTGTGGATTTACCCATCTATATGACTCAGCCTTGGATCAGTGGCATTGATCCAAGAGATGTTTTAAGTTTATTCGGGATGAACAAAAATTATAGACCTTACGAAGGTTGCAAGGTCTGAATGTGTTGAATAAGCAATTCCGGAGTCTAACTCAGGCTGATCGTGTTAAATGAATTGGTTCCCGATATCGTAATATCAGGAAGGTCTAGACCTTGAGCCAGGTAATAAATTCTGATATATTTATTGCTAGCTTATTATCAAGGCTGGATTGAATCCATTTCGGGAATGTATATCTGTTGGTTCTTATACTGAACGATTCTATTTGTTAGACCTAGACTGGTTCTATTAAGGTTAATAACCTAAACCTAAACTATAACCTATGGGTTGGATTAGTGCTAATCTAACCTAGCCCTAAACTATAAGCTAAATGTTCTAAGGTTAGTGACCTAGCGCTAAGGAGGTTAGACTAAGTATCACCTTAAGGTCTAACCTATGTTTCTAACCTAACTAATGATCATGGATGAAAGGGACCTATGAAGGGGTGTGAGCCATGGGCGGTAGTTTCTATGGCATTAAATGAGATGGATAAGTATGAAGGACGAGGGATTTGGTGGAAGTTTCAAATGGCTAGTGAAATCTGACGTGGCAGAGTCGCCAAATCTGGAAATGGTCTTTGGTTTGTTTTTGTCCATCGCCAACTATGGCGGTCGGTGGCAATGGAGATTGAGCAGGAATTTCGGAGTTAATGCAATTAAGGAACTCAATTTCCGAGCACGGATTGCTCGGGAAGGCATGCAAAATGGAAAACTAGTTGTTTGTTTGGTTTCCATGTGCTCCGGTTTTCTCTCTGTTTGATCACTGGTTCTTCGAACTAGTCTACTTGGTGTTGCATGGCAACTATGAGAATAACTAGCTCTTTTCTCTATCGAGGAAAGTTTATAAGGCATGGAAATAACAAATTATTGTTGTTGAATCTAACGTGGAAGAAGAGGAGAAGGCTCGAGCTCATTCAAAGGTCTTCTTCGGATTTTTAAGCAACATTACCAGGCATGTTAGGCCCTAACTTTTAAAAATCTTTCTTTCCTTCAAATGATTTCATTAGAACAACTCTGTTCAGATGATTTTTGGTCCAGTTGGTTTTTATGGTAGCATTGTATGAATTAGTTTGTTGTATCTTCATGCTGGTTCGATTATTCAGTTGAACCCTTGCTGGGTGTACATTTTGTTTCGTTCGGTTGAATTATCTTGCTGTGTTTTGCATTTCGGTTAGATTTCGTAGAAATGCTTGCAAGGGTAATGTAAGAAACAGACTCTGTTGGAGTCCATGAAAAGTTTTCTTGGTTGATATCGACTTCTGTAGAAGCCTTGCTGTTTACACTTGTTGAGACTGATACTGTTGGAATTCTTGAAATGATAGTATGTTTTGGCTTCTGTAGAAGTTTAGTCGTGAATGCTATATGTTTTTGGATATTGTTGGAATCCTTGAATAGATAGTATTTTTAACTTCTGTAGAAGTTTAATCGAGAATACTATATGGGTTCGATTCCTTTTTGAGTCCTTGAAAGGTAACATACGTTTCTACTTCTGTAGGAGTTCAGTCGTGAATACTGTATGTTATTGATATAGTTGGAATTCTTGAATTTAATATGTATCTTGTATCTTTCTACTTCTGTAGAAGTTTATTTGAAGAATACTACATGGGTTCGACTCCTTTTGAATCCTTGAAGCGTATATTATGTTTTTCTCTTCTGTATAAAGCTCAGTTGTGAATACTGTGGTTATTGACTCAGTTGGAGTCCTAGATATGTAACCAGTGTTTCGACTTCTGTATAAGCTTGGTTGTGAATACTTATTGATATTGGCTCTGTTGGAGTCCTTAATATGTATCTTGTATTTAGACTTCTGTAGAAGTTTAGTTGTGAAGACTGTTGGTGTTGAATTAGTTGGAAACCTTGAATGTTTTCGTATGAATTCGACTACTGATCTAGTCCACGCTGTGTTTACTTTTTAAACTCGACTCTATATGAGTCCTTGCTGTATTCGTATTATCTCGGCTTGGATGAAACTTTGTTGAAAATAATGAAATGATGATGACTTTTATGAAGATCTTGTTGAGGTTATTATTTCTTGAAAACGACTTCTAATTTACACCCATGTTGTATAATCGTAGGGATTTGCTTAGTTGAATGAAGCTGTGCATATTGTGTTTCGACTCTGCGTGAATGTCACTGTATTTCAAATGGAAACGTTAATTGTTTTAATGTGATCTTGTTTCAAGTTTGACTGAAACAAAGAGCTCTTGGCTGTGCCATGACAGGCGATGGCGTTGGATATTTTTCATGTTTGTTGAATAATATGGAAAGTTTTATTGAGCCTATTGGAGTTGGATTATTTATTAATGCTTGTTGCGTGAACTCTCGAATTGTTTAGTAGCTACAGGTGACCTTTATATTTGGAATTAGATGGAACTGTAGCTCTTCTTGTAATTTCGACTGTTTAGTCACATGCGTAAATGTATTTGCATTAATCGGTACAGTTCAGAATGTTATTGACTTAGGATTCTGATGGACTCTGTTTCTTTCTTCTTGACTGTAATTTATATGTTGATATATATGGTAAATGGAATAGGAAAAATCCTCTCTCTCCTAGACAGGAAAACTTGTGTGCTTTCTTCTTGCATCCTTTTTGCGATCTCTATGGTAGGGGCATAACAAGAATAAACTGAGTTATTGTATGGAGAGACTGGTATAAAATGAGTGCTGCTGTATAAATAGGTATACTTGTCAATACCATTGAAATGTGTTAGGATGATAAAAGAATTAAGACTGTGGGATTGTTGAATGTTTTAACTGCCATGAGAAATTGTAGAAACAATCTTGTAGGAATTTTGTTGTCTTAAGAATGGTTGTATTCATATGTTCTTAGTCTCTAACATATAGGATGGATAGCCTGATTTAAGTTTGCAATGTGAAGAAATGATTTCATTTAAACAGGTTGTTTGATGAAAACAATTGGTGGATTGCATTTGTTTTAAGAATTAGTGCTTATCATGCTCAGTTCACCGAACTGACCCGTGTTGACAATTTTTGCAGATGATTGCCATAAGTGGTAAAGGCACGCAGATCTGATATGATGTTCAGATTGTTTAATTTGGTTTTATGATGAATTACAGCTTGATTCTCTAAATGTACTACTTGAAGAAAGATGTTCTTTTGCTGTTGAGTATTGTATCAAATATGCTGAATGCATAAAATGTATTTGATTAGCTTTGAAATGAATAAACTGAGGTATTTGTTACTTATGTGTTTGCATTCGTATCTTGATGGTTTGATCTTCTTCGGTTCGAATGATTTTAAGACCATTGTTATTATTGTACAACTTGGAGATGTTTGTGATTATCTAAGTAAGCATTGCAAGGTTATGTGACTGAATACTTATGATTGTTTAGTAGTTCTATTATGTTCTATTTAAAGCTAATTGTAATTTAGATCACTGATTTTTGAGAAGCTAAGGTTAAAATAAACCCTTTCAAGAAGCTGAACGGGAAGAGTAATCTGTTACTCTCTAACCTTGATCTAAGTCAAGACAACGTAATGAATGTTTTTAAATCACTATATCTTAACACTAATAAGTAAGATATATTTCAGTTTTAAAGATTTGGAATAAACCCAAAAGGGATAAGTTAGCAATCTTATGAGAAGACTTGGGGTTACTACCCAATTTCGTAGATTAAGATTATTGTGAAACAATGATCTCCTTGTTGAGACCTCAATCTTATTAAACTTCTCTTTGTGGAATGGGTCTTAATAAGAAAGGAAATTTTAGGATGAGGAACCCAGGGGATTGGGATAAGACTACCCTAAAAGGAGTGTCTTAAAGTATAATTTAAACTCCACGTAAGTAACACCTTAAAGTTTAGTAGATCTTATCGAGGCAGATTTGAAGGTTGATGGCACAAGTCGATTGCAGG
The DNA here is from genome assembly GCA_018340775.1 of Taxus wallichiana var. yunnanensis. Lineage (NCBI taxonomy): Eukaryota > Viridiplantae > Streptophyta > Pinopsida > Cupressales > Taxaceae > Taxus > Taxus wallichiana. Next base: position 414,137,894 of record CM031236.1, read on the forward strand.
GTTGTACCTTCGAGAAGATTAGGATCTTCTCAAAGATACAACAATGCAGGTGACTTATGGCGACACCCTTTGCATTGATCGTCAAGATTTACTCCTTAAACTTGAACAAGTTTTACTCCAGGACTGGTTACTGACATGGTCATGTTATGAGGCTGCCCCTGGAGACTCGGGTACCTTGACACACAGGGTTAACTAGGGTTGACCCAGTATGTCAGAGTATCCCTAGTTCTCAAGAGCATCCTTATAACGTTGCCATATTATTAATCCGTTTCTGAGTGAATAACTTGGGGCAGGAGAGACTGACAGAAGTCAGTATAAGACATTCTACATAACAAAGGAATGGGGTGAAGGACGTATTCTAGATTGACGAGTATGCCATCAAGGAATACGAGACATAAGCATTATGTTTCAAATCTTTGGCCAAAGTATCACAAGCTGCTGATTGCATTGTCCTATGTCACCTAGTCTAAGGGACAAGATGCCGATGAATAATGGTAACAATTATTCAGATAGGTTCCTTGGACAGAGCATTCTAAATCCCAGATTAGGGAAGAGAACTGCAAGAGTGATGTGTTAAAATAAAAACGCCAACTCTTGATACTCATGAATAGATTGGTAGATTACCGAGTCATGGAATGAATAGATCGGAGGTACTCCGAGTCATTACAACTGCATATGGTTATCTATTATAAGAATGGTTGTTTTGATTTGTGATTTCTAAATTATGTATTTAGAACCAGGAAGCATTTATCAAAAAAAAAAATTACTTGTTCTAATGTATAAAAATGAGGATGTTATATAACATGGAATTTTGGTGCGCCGAAGGGCACATGATTAATGTGTGTAGCACTAACTTTATGTGTTCAAAGGGGGCTTTGGCACAAATGCAGAAATGCTTGCATGGCACTTTTGTTGTTAGCGGGATTGCACTGCACCGGGTTTAGGATTTACTTGGTTTATGCATGGCGCAGGGATTTTGTGTGCTACAATCAAGGTCAGTGCGCCCTCTTGGCATGACTATGTTTTCTGTAACAAGGGTGGCGATTGCGCCAAGAGAAAAATGCGGCCCAAAACTAACCTTTAGGTTTTCTCTCCTTTCTGATGGGTTTGTGGTCTTTTAGGCCTCCTTCTTCATGGATTTAGATGGTGAAGGGGGCACAACAAAGAGATCTGGGTTCACTTTTTCGAGACATAGCCCTCTTGGCCAAAAATCTGGAAAGAGGTTGAAAACGGCTTGGGAGGGAAAACTTGCAAAAACGGGTAGGAGGGTCTTATGGTTTCTCAGATTCATTTCAGCCTACCTCACAAACAACCAACAAAAACAAAAACACAAGAGGAGCAAGGACCACTTACCCGAATATATAGAATGAGAGAAACGTAGTGGGATCCACAAACCCGATACGAGGATGACGGGAACACTGATAGGTGCGGAGGAATAATTTTATTCACGTGTTTTTGATTGTGAAAGTGATAGGGTGGATGCACCTATATATATCCAAAAGTGTAATAAATGTGCCAACCACTTTTTAAAAAGGCACACTAAAACACGTGTCGACATGAAAAAAATGTGCCCTTTGGTGTGGATATGTTCTTGTCGGATGGAATTATCTCGCACCTTTGGCGCAAATTTAGTACTATCAACACTGGATTTTGAGCACCTTGGCGCACCAAAACATGCCACAACATTTTTATTGTTGACAGGAAGGTGCATGCGCCTTGGCGTAGGCAAGAAAGGTGCATCACAGGGAGGCGCAACAATTGATGTGTCAACACTTCAGAGGGTGCGCTAAAGGAAATAAAGGGGGTGTAATTTTATCATGTGTTACATAGATAAAAGGTGTGCCCAGCCAAAAAGGACTGAAATGACTAAGTTTGGAAAACTAGATTTCTGGAAAGGGATTTTACAACATTCCGAACGCTGAGGGACCCCGACGAGGAACCAGAACAAAATTTTGGTATGGTTACTTGTAAAATTGCCCTCGTCAATTTTATAGGATAACACATTTACAACTTATGCATTTTAGGCATACTATATGACAACAACCTTCATTCAAAAGAGAAAAACTTTTCTTTTTACAATATAACATAATAACAAATCAGAATTCTTCACAAGAATCAACTTAGATCAGCCAATGCATCATATAAGTTTTTTCCTTCTTTTATCACTTACGAAGTCCATCTGCAAAAATTGCTAGCACAAAGTTAGTTCAATGAATCGAGCATGATAAACACTAAGCCGTAAAACAAAGTGCATTCCAAAGAATTCTTCTAATAAAAACAACCCCGCTTCAATGAACTAGTATTTCATACTCCCTAAGCATAAGTAATATCAATAAAAAGAAGAGCAATACTAAACCTGAAATAACAAGAAGAAGAACAAAATATAATCTATAAATTTGTCTTACAAATTAAAGTATAATTGATCCTATCAATTATCTTTCCCAAACAAAAATCATAACATATCATTTTTCCAATCCATCCAAAATATAATACAACACTTATCTTTACTATAAGATACAAGAAGTGTTTACAACATATTCTCTCTTGGATGTTTCATCTAACTTTCAAGTAAAGAAGAAGAGAAACCATTCCCATTATGCCAAAGTACATAACATCTGCAAAGTAGAAAACAGGTGTATATCAAGACTTAAACCATTTCCTTTAAAGGTCCTCTACTTTAAAATTCAACATTTTAAGGTATTCATCAAAACAGATCCATATAAAAGAAATCCAAGAAGGAATGATGGATTAATAGTCAACAACAAGTTTGTAATTTCTTTTTGCCAACCAATCATCAATCTCTTTCTACTTCATTTCAGTCAAATGACAAATATAAAAAGACTAATTAAGTACTTGATTACCTTTCCAATAAAAATCAGAAGGTTCCAACCAATGAACTTAACCCAACTACATTAGAAAAGGATTCCTAACAGAATATGATCCCAATCTATAATCATTTATTACAACTTAATTTAACAGTTTACCTCCTCTTATACATACAATTTAAGTTCATTCAAGAGTTCCAAGGAAAGAGAGCAAGAACCACTTCAAGGAAAGAGAATACTAAATGCTATCTTCCTTTCTAAATCTTCCCATTATAATGCATGAATTCTACTTTCCATTAGGAACATTGTAACAATGAAGCTCATACATAGTCCACAAGCAAGTAAAGATTCACAGTGTATCTTTTAAAGACCTAACATTCTTTCATTGGACCAGAACAACCTCAAGTTAAGAAGAAAACATGTTAACATTTTTCTTTCTTAGAACCCTTTACTATCAAACAGTGAAGTTCCATCAATCCTTACCATTAATTTTCCCTTTTTAAACTCGATGAGAAAATAGTGAAGTTCAAAACATAGCCCGTAGTCAAGTTTGAATCACAATTAATCTTCCAAACTTAACATTCATTTATTGGACCCATCAAGAGACAAGAAATCGAGTAGAGATGCTACACTCAAAATTTTCCAATAGTTAAGGTAGAACTATCTTGACAGTATTCCAATGCATCACTGCAAGAACTACAGATTGGGTTTCCAAATAAATGACAAGATCAAAACAACATATATAATACATACTGTCCAAGACTCGAATTACAAATCTGAGCACAATGTAAAGCATAAGCTCCCTCAAAGGATCAAGATCATTCAAATGCTTATAACCAAGTTTGGGTAACATCATGTTCCCTCTTTAGTTTATAAAATAGTCAAAAGACTATGAAATCTGAAAAAACACATCATTCAGATTACCATTTCAATTAAAACCACCAAGTAATAAACTAATTGTACAATGTTACATCACAATATCAAAATCACGAATTCATAAATACACCAACACCGTAATGTAAAATCAAATAAAAACAAATTACTTAAAAAAACTTCATTCTAAGAAAAAATGCTTCCATTTTCAGTTAACATCCTTTCAAACCCTGTTTCCCAACTCAAACGGGATGTAAGATGCTTGACAGAGCTCAGACCAGACGACTTAAAAGCCGGGTTCATAAAGAACCTCCAAAAACATTTTATATGGTCATAAGAACAAGAATTCACAAGCACCATGCCATATGTGGCTTCGAACAACAGTCCAATTATCCAAGGTAACAAACACAGTTCCAAGTTCGATACGGGTTCAACAATAGTCACAGTTTTCGCAAGATGAAATACAAAAACCAAGCCATATACGGTTTTTCCAGTGCATGTGAGTTTCAACAATAGAAAGCTCAAACTTACTTACAAATATTCATAAGTACTGGAGTTCTTTACCCGCTCTAGGTCACAAAACACAAAAAGTTCACAAACAATAATCTCAACAACACAGGTAGTACTCAAAGTTCCTTAAAAACTCGCAAACAATTTATTGTCAACAAAGGTGGTCGAAACCAAACAACCATTTCCAACAACCAAAAAAGTTAACAGAGTTCCAACTTTGTTCTTGCATGCATAGATCTTTTGTGCAACATAAGTTTTCAACAGAACCACATATATCACGGATTCGAAACCCAGAATGCAAGTTTTACTAAACCCATCAATCAATTAACCAGATAAAGCATGAAATGCACAAAACTCATCAGAGCAAAGTTGCTTTAATGAAAACACTTAGAGGAAAGCAAGAGATTTTAACAGTTAGAGCCTATCATGCCTGATAGTGTCTCTCAAAATCGAAGAAGACCTCTAGCTGAGCTCACTTCTTCTCCTCTTCTCCACAAAATATCAAACAACCAGATACTTCTTCCACAATGCCTCTTATACATTCCACGAAACGAAAATAGATTCAAAACCTCAAAAATAGCCATGAAGTGTAGTTTAAACTGCTGGTTCGAAAAACCAGAGCACATGCAGAATGAAAATCGGAGAACATGCAAAATGAAACAACCCAACAAAAATCTGCTGGCATGCCTACCAAGACGGTTTAGGCTCATGAACCAAAAACAATTAATCTCATTAATTCCAAATCTCCTGCTCAATCCTCCTTGCCACCACCTGCCAAGTCTGGCGAGTGCCAAGTCCAAATTAACATAAGTTTCCATTTTTAGTGATACTGCCACCTAAGCCTCCACCAAGCCAACTAACCCCTACCAAAGCTGGTAGTCCGTATGCATTCACCATCCTTATCTACATCATAAATGCCTTAGGGACCGTCACCAATATGTGTGACCACTTAAGTCCCAATTCATATCCATTAGTTTAGGATAGATTAGATTGCTTAGGTTAGATCTTAGGTAGAATTTAAATTTATACCTTAGGATATAACACTAACAACTAACCCCCACCATAGGCCTTAGCAATTAGGTTAGATAATTTCCACATAGGTAAATAATTCAAAGTGCCATAGTTTAAAACACTAGGTTAGGTTACAATAATACCTTGTAGTATTAGGATCTAGGTTAATTTAATACCTAGTAGCCTTTTCAATCCCCATTAGTACCGAGCTTAGGTTAGGTTGCAAATCAACAATTCAACCAATCAAAACAGAATAAGGAGTTTTAGGTTAGGCTCAGAATTCTATCAAGTATCATAGCTTAGATAGAAATACATATATATATATATATATATATTACCTAGCTTAGGATCCTCGTAGGTTAATCCTATATAGGATCCTAGATCTTTCTTTCTTATGTTGTGAACATGCTGCATTCCCATTTTTATCAGCAATGACCTGTCATGGTCGATCTTCAAAGACCCAAGCAGAAAAACCTACTGAATGGAAGTACGTTCACATAGAAATTAAAGAACTTACAACAACAAAGTTCAATCCAACGTGTATCTTAACTCATGGAATGTCAATTTTAGCATTCATTCAACAGAGTAGATTTAAAACATTCCTTAGATCACTGAAATTGATCCAAGGATGAGTCAGATAAATAGATAAGTTTACAACTCTTAAACCAGATTAAAAATCACCTACTAGAAGTGAAAAATGGATTCAGAGAAGTCATTCTAGTTCAGCCAAAGGATCTTAAGAGCAGAAAAGACTTATCCATATCAAGCATGATTTTGAATAATTAGAAGAACATATCCTTATAAGGAAAATCACATATCAACACTTGAATGCAAAGGAGGAAAATAACAACAATCAAGGGTGTTACATGCTTCCCTCCTAAAAAGAATCATCGTCCCAATGATTATATCCTTTAACAATTTACATCAAGGACAGTCAGTTCATTCCCTTCTCTTATCCTAAGTCAAATATTTCAAAACCTTATAGTTCTAGAAATCAGTATTAAATAAATTTTTATTCAAATCAAGTAAATATCTGCCCAAAACTAGCTTACTTAATGTCATAAAAGATAAAATTACAAAAATTTTTATCGATCAATAGATTCAATTATGTTCAAATAGATATGGAAAAGTAGTTTTCATATCCTCTAGATTTTCCCAAGTTGCACTCTCCTTGTTAAACTGGTCCCACTGGACCTTACATTGACTTATTTCTCTATTTCTTAAATGTAACTGGTGAGTTTCTAATACTCGAATGGGCTTAACCATGATTATTCTTGGGTCTTGGACCTGTAAGGAATTCTAATTTAACACATGTGATAAATTTGAAACATATTTCTTAAGCAAAGAAATATGGAAAACATCATGCATTCATGACAAAGTAGGTGGTAGTGCTAAACGATAAGCTATAGGGTTGATTAATTCAACTATTTCAAAAGGTCCCACGTAACGAGGTGATAACTTGGCAGCCTTGCCAAAAGTTATGGAACTCTTTTTGGTTTAACTTGAAGAAAACCTTTTCTCCAAGTTTAAATTTCCTGTCAACCCGCTTTAAGTCAGCATAACTCTTTTGCTTATCTGTTGCTTTCTTCAAGCATTCACGAATCATTTTAACTTGTTGTTCCATTTCCGTAAGGATTTTAGGTCCAATTACCTCTCTATCCTCAATGCTATCCCAACTAATAGGGGTTCTACATTTCCTTCTATAAAGCGCCTCGAAGGGTGCCATCTTAAGAGAAGCATGATATGTATTATTGTATGCAAATTCAACTAATGGAAGGTACTCCTCCCACTTATACTACTGATCCATACAATACATCCGTAACATATCCTCCAAAACTTGATTTACTCTTTCAGTCTATCCATCCATTTCTCGGATGATACGCAGAATTGAAATTCAATTTAGTTCCAAGAGCTGCGTTGAGCATTTGCCAAAACCTTGACATCATTCTAGGGTCTCTATCAGATATGATTAATTCAGGTACTCCATGTAATCTGAAAATTTCATGTACAAATATTTTAGCCAAAACAGAGAATCATCCTTTAGATTTCCAACAATAAAATGAGCTACTTTCATTAGTTTGTCAACTACTACCAAAATAACATCATGTTTATTTCTTGACATAGGCAATCCTTGTACAAAATCCATGCTTATTACCTACCATTTGTATTGTGGTATGCTATGAGGATATAATAAACCAGCTTGGATGCATATGTTCCGCTTTTACCCATTGACATTCCAGAAAATGAGTCACAAAATCTATAACATCCTTTTTCATTCCTTTCCAGAAATATTACTATTTTATATTAGCAAGCATTTTTGTAATGCCAGGGTGCCCAAAAAAAGGTGAATTGTGAAACTCTGTCAACAATTTCTTTCTCAAATCATTAGGTAAGGGTATGTATACTCTATTTTCATATCGTAAGATTCCCTCATTATCAAAGTGAAAACCTTTATACCTTTCATTGTTTGGATCTGCAGCAAGCACTATTTTTACTTGCTGAAAGTAAGAGTCAGATTCCATAACACTTTTTACTTCATCCTTAAATTGAGTTCTTAGTGTTATAAAAGCAGAAATGTGTTTCCTACGACTTAGAGCATCAACCACTCTATTCTCTTTTCCTTTAATGTAACTTATGTCAAAATCATACTGAGACAAAAACTCTAACCACCTTCATTGTCTTGCATTCAGATTTGGCTAAGTGAAAATGTACTTCAGTCCAAGATGATCAGTTTTCAACTCAAATGGTTTACCAAGTAGATAATGCCTCCAAACTTGAAGTGCATGAACTATGGTAGCAAGCTCTAAATCATGTGGAGCATAATTCAACTCATGTAACTTAAGTTTTCTACTTTCATAAGCTATGACATGATCATTTTGTAACAAAATACCTCCAAGACCTTCCCTAGATGCATCCGTTACAACCGTGAAGTCTCCATTAGGATCAGGTACAACTAAAATAGGTGCTGAAGTCAACTGAATTTTCAAATTTTTAAAAGCAGATTCACATTTATCATTCCAAAAAATTTCTTATCCTTTTTCTGCAATGAAGTTATTGGTGCAACCACCTTAGAAAAATCCTTAACAAATTTTCTATAATAACCTGCAAGGCCCATGAAGCTTCTAACTTCATGTACATTCTTGGGTGTAGGCCACTCGATTATAGCTACAATTTTAGAAGGATCTACAACAATCCCATATTTACTTATAACATGACCCAAATAGTGAACTTCAGTGTCATAGAAAGAACATTTGGACAACTTACCATATAACCATCTTTTTCTTAGAATTTCTAAAACTATTATCAAGTGTTCATGATACTCCTCCACAATTTTAGAATATATAAGAATGTTGTCTAAGAATACACGCACAAACTTGTCCAAGTATTCTTGAAAGATATTATTCATTAAGTTTATAAAAGCTACAAGTGCATTCGTTAATCCAAAGGGTAAAACCATGAATTCATAATGTCCATACCTTTTCCCAAAAGCCGTTTTATGAATGTCCTCCTTAATTCAGTATTTGATATCCAAATCAAAGATCTATCTTATAATATACTGATGCTCCACACATCTGATCAAATAGATCATCAATCCTAGGAAGTGGGTATCTATTCTTGATTGTTGCTTTATTTAACATCCTGTAATCAATGCACAATCTGAGTGTTCCATCTTTCTTTTTCACAAAGATCATCAATGCTCCCCAAGGTGAAACACTTGGTCTAATCCAACCCTTAAACAAAAGTTATTGTAATTGAGCCTTAATCTCTACTAACTCTATGGTAGTCATTCGATAAGGTGCTCTAGAAATAGGTTCAATACCTGGTTTGATTTCAATCGTGAAGTCAAACTCCCTTTTAGGTGGTAATCCCGGTAATTCTTCTAGAAAAACATCACTATAGTTCCATAACAGGGATAACGTTCCATGAAATCACTGTTTTCTTCCATAGATTCTAAATTTTTTACTGCATATAAGGTACAATCCTTATTTTTGGCTTTTTTAAGTTACATAGATGACAATTTCCTAACAAAAATTTCTCATTTTACAACCTAAATCTCTGTTGTTTTCTGCAGATCATCTAAACAACTAATATGTTTTTCAAAATAGTCTACCTTTGCTTAATGCTCTACTAACCAATTTACACCTATGACTATACAATAAAATCCCAAAAGTGCTACATAGAGATCAACTTCTGTGGGAAATCTAGGTAAATTAAGGACTTCCCCGAAAAGACACATACTAACTGTATGAACATAATTATTACCATAATGTACAGTCCATGATTTATCCATTTTTCTAGCTTTTCTTTTAAGTTTTGAAGCAATTTTACTAGAAATAAAACATTCAGTAGCTCCCGTATCAAAAAGAATAGTTACAGTATGCCGAATAACTTACCAAGAACTTCTATAGGTATAACTTACTTTTCAGCTTACTTGTCAGCTACTACAACATGTATCTTGTGCTACTAATTATGATCATCTTTCTTCAAAGGACATTATTTCATGTAATGATCTTTTCCATAGTTATAACAACCTCCTACAAGTCCCTTTTTGGGCTCAAAATTATTTCCAGCCTTAAAGTTATCATTTTGACCTCTATAGGACTTCTGCCCATTATTATTATTCTTGGAAAAGTTGTTTCGTGTATTTTATTAGACTTATTCATTGGTGTCTTCTTATTATTGTCAATAGAAAACTTAATTTTACTACCAAAATTTTTCCATGGTCCTTTCTTAGGTGCAAGAGAAGCTGAAGAAGAGTTTGGAACTTTCTTCCATACTTCTTCCTTGTGAGCAGAAATAACCTTTAATTTTTGTTCCTATCTTATGGATTTTTTAACAACCCCTTCCATAGTGGTTGGGCAGTGAACATCAACCTCTCCCCCAATAATGGGATTCAATCCCATGATGAATTTCCATATCCTAAACTTCTCTTCCATTTGATACTGAGGTACATACTTGAGTAGTTTCGTAAACCATTCCCAATACCCAGTTATAGTTAACTTCCTTTTAGCTAAGTTATGAAATTCAGTCATTTTCTGATCATAATAAAGTTTTGGCAGCCATCGTTGCCTAAAATAACTTTTAAATTGATCCCAAGTGATGTTAGTTTCATCAATGTTTAACTCAGCTTATGGCTATCCCACCATGAGGATGCTTCATGGGAAAGCTGATATGCTCCCTAAATAGCTTTGGTTTCCTCCGAGAAGTTTCTTATTGCAAAGTACTTCTCCATTTTGCTTGAGCCAATTCTCAAGTCCATCACCCAATGTGGTGCCATCAAACTTAGGTGGACTTATCCTTTTATATAATTGGTGAGTTCAACTGCCAACCTAGCCTTTTTGTTTTCTCGGCTAGAGATGCTCATTAACATTTTTATTATCAACACCCATATTGGGGTTATCCTCAAGAGGTGGTTGATTGTTATTACCAGCTTCTTCTTCCTCCTCATTACCCATTACTTGTTGCTCGAGCAAGCACGGTCAAATGATATCTTGTGTCCAACAGGGCAACAAGGATCTCATAGATTTTTTTGGGCTATTGCTGCTCCTTCCTCGGTGGAGCATTCTTTGCAACATTTCCTCTTGTCCTAACCATTTTCTCACAATAAAATTAAAGTTTTTTTATCAGATTATGGACACAATAGGTCTAAGAGTTGTAACCTTCAGCTCTGATACTAAGATGTAACATTCCTATTTAAGACTTTAGAAACAAGGGATTTTTTTAGTAATGTTCTCTGTTCTAAATACATAATTTAGAACACACATTCCATAACAACCATTCTTATAACAGATAACCATATGCAGCTGTGATGACTTGGTAAGCTACCAATCTATTCATTTCATGACTCGGTGAACTACCGATCTATTCATGTTTAATGTTAAGTATTGAATACTTTCCTATATACTACATATACTTGGTTCTCTTACCCATTCTAGGTATTGAGTGATCTATCTAAGGAACCTAACTAAATAGTTGTTACCAATATTCATCTGCATCACGATCCTTAGACTAGGAAACAAAAGACAACATAACCAACAACTTGCAATACTTTGGCTAAAGATTTCTAACATACTGTTTGTATTACTTATTCCTTGATGGCATACTCATCAATCCGAGAATACGTCCTTCACCCCCACTCTATTGTTATCTAGAATGTCCTTTACTGACTTCCATCAGTCTTCTTTCCCAAGGTTTAACCCTAGTTCTGGTTAACAATGTAGGTTATGATAGGAAGGAGCTCACAAAGACTTAGGATAGATTGGCATACTGGGTCAACCTAATTCAACCCCGTGTGCCAAGGTACCTTGAGTCTTAGAGGGATACTTCATATCGTAACTATGCTACTACTACAGATCCTGAGAGAAACTAAATTCAAGTCCAAAAGTGTGTAGATCTAGACGATCAATGCAGAAGGGTGTTGCCACATGTCAACTACAATGTTGTATCCTCGAGAAGATCCTAATCTTCTCGATGGTACAACCCTACAGTCGGCATGTGCCAGCATCCTACAAAACAACCTCATCAAGATATACATACCCCTAGGATATTATTAAAATTTAAATTAATTTGGATACTTAAAGGAATATCCCAACAATCCTACCCAAACCCTAATCCAAATCTCCCTAAATTCTTTTCCAAATCAGGTTCCATTATTCCCTGAAGAACTTCCTTAACTTAATATTGCTTTTGATGTTCGTTAATTTTTGGCTTATCAAGCAACTACCAAGAAGAAAGGACAACAACCTCTTAAGTTCCATTAAATGTGACTTAACTATTTAAGGAAGTGTAACAACCACCGAGATTGTAACTTAGTAGACTTTATTAATTGAATTCTAATGATTATAATCATATCTTCCTTTTTTCTTACTTTTTAATAAGAGAGGAAGAGTCTTCCTCTTCATGGTTAAGTTCTAGGGTTTAACACACCCTTTACGTCCTTTACAAATTCCATAATTTTCATTGTAAGTTCATTACACGTTACCTTAATAATATGAATTGTTTAGATAAGAACATTGAATTTATGAAACTTATTTAGTTGCATCACGTTTAGGAAAATACTCTAATTCCCCTTTTCCTACTTATCCAAAAATACTCATTGAAACATATAAATAACATGAAGAATATCAATAGGATAGGATTTCATTTCTTTTACAAAGGTACAAGATAATTTACACAACCCATGCAAGTAAATTCTCATCCTTCAATTCATTTTCAAAACTTATACATTTACAACTTATGCATTTTAGGCATACTATATGACAACAACCTTCATTCAAAAGAGAAAAGCTTATCTTTTACAATATAACATAAGAACAAATCAGAATTCTTCACAAGAACAACTTAGATCAGCCAATGCATCATATAAGTTTTTGGCTTCTTTTATCACTTATGAAGTCCATCTGCAAAAATTGTTAGCATGGGTCAATTTAATGAACTGAGCTTGATAAGAACTAAGCTTTAAAACGAAGTGCATTCCATTAATTTTTCCAATAAAAACAACCCCGCTTTATTTAACAACTAGTATTTCATACTCCCTAAGCATAATTAATATTTCATACTCCCTAAGCATAATTAATATCAATAAAAGAAGAAGAGCAATACTAAACCTGAAATAACAAAAATAAGAAAAAAATATAATCTATAAATTTGTCTTACAAATTAAAGTATAATTGATCCTATCAATTATCTTTCCCAAACAACAAATCATAACATATCATTTTTCCAATCCATCCAAAATATAATACAACACTTATCTTTACTATAAGATACATGAAGTGTTTACAACATATTCTCTCTTGGATGTTTCATCTAACTTTCAAGTAAAGAAGAAGAGAAACAATTCCCATTATGCCAAAGTACATAACATCCACAAAGTAGAAACAGGTGTATATCAAAACTTAAACCATTTCCTTTAAAGGTCCTCTACTATAAAATTCAACATTTTAAGGTATTCATCAAAACATATCCATATAAAGGAAATCCAAGAAGGCATGATGGATTAATAGTCATCAACAAGTTTGCAATTTATTTTGCCAACCAATCATCAATCTCTTTCTGCTTCATTTTAGTCAAATGACAAGTGTAAAAGACTAATTAAGTACTTGATTCTCTTTCCAATAAAAATCAGAAGGTTCCAACCAATGAACTTAACCCAACTGCATTAGAAAAGGAGTCCTAACAAAATATGATCCCAATCTATAATCATTTCTTATAACTTAATTTAACAGTTTACCTCCTCTTATACATACAGTTTAAGTTCATTCAAGAGTTCTAAGGAAAGAGAGCAAGAACCACTTCAAGGAAAGAGAATACTAAATGCTATCTTCCTTTCTAAATCTTCCCATTATAATGCATGAATTCTACTTTCCATTAGGAACATTATAACAATGAAGCTCATACACACCCACCAGTGCATAGCTAGTAAAGATTCACAGTGTATCTTTTAAAGACCTAACATTCTTTCATTGGACCAGAACAACCTCAAGATAAGAAGAAAACATGTTAACATTTTTCTTTCTTAGAACCCTTTACTATCAAACAAGTGAAGTTCCATCAATCCTTACCATTAATTTTCCCTTTTTAAACTCGATGAGAAAACAATGAAGTTCAAAACATAGCTCGTAGTCAAGTTTGAATCGTAATTAATCTTCCAAGCTTAACATTCATTTATTGGACCCATCAAGAGACAAGAAATTTGAGTAGATGCTACACTCAAAATTTTCCAATAGTTAAGGTAGAACTATCTCGACAGTATTCCAATGCATCACTGCAAGAACTATAGATTGGGTTTCCAAATAAATGACAAGATCAAAACAACATATATAATACATACTTGTCCAAGACTCGAATTACAAATCTGAGCACAATGTAAAGCATAAACTCCCTCAAAGGATCAAGATCATTCAAATGCTTATAACCAAGTTCGGGTAACATCATGTTCCCTCTTTAGTTTATAAAATAGTCAAAAGACTATAAAATCTGAACCAACACATCGTTTAGGTTACCATTTCAATTAAAAACACCAAGTAACAAATTGATTGCACAGTGTTGCATCACAATATCACAATCACAAATTCATAAATACACCAGCACCGTAATGCTAGATCGAATAAAAAGAAATTACTTATAAAACAATTCATTCTAAGAAAAAATGCTTCCATTTTCAGTTAACATCCTTTCAAACCCTATTTCCCAACTCAAACAGGATGTAAGATGCTTGACAGAGCTCATACTAGAAAATTAAAAGAAGGGTTCATAAAGAACCTCCAAAACATTTTATATGGTCATAAGAACAAGAATTCACAAGCACCATGCCATATGAGGCTTCGAACAATAGTCTAACTTATCCAAGATAACAAACACAGGTTCCAAGTTCGATACAGGTTCAACAACAATCAATTTTTTCGCAAGATGAAGTAAGAAAACCAAGCCATACACATTTTTTCCAAAGTGCAGGGGTTGGAAAACCCGACATCAAAGAAATTCGGTTTCGGGTTTCGAAGACATGAAACATGAGACATGCAGATCGCAAGGGATGTCCCGATGCTCGGGAGTTCTGCAAACCCAAAACACTGCCTAGGAAAATCGGGTCTTGGAGTCGGGAAAACAAGTCGGGAAAGCATGGGGCGAAACATGTCGAGCCACCCTCCAAACCCGATGCACATGCAGGTCCATTTTCCGACCCCGAAACAAAGAAAATCTTGGAAATACTAGCGGAAGTGGGTTTTGGGAAAACATAAGCATCAAACACATGTCGAGGCATCCTCCAAACCTGATGCAAATGCAGAGGAGAACCCCAAACCCGACAGCGTAAGACCCTGACGCGGAAATATTCAGATCGCCATAACTTTTTACAGGGAGCTCGGATTCACACAAGGTTGGACTTTTCGGAAAGCTCTAGACGTCCTCTACCCAACTACGACTGGATATCTTTAATTTTGTGGGAACAAGTTCTTAAAAATGCAAAAATACAGTCTGCCATATTTTGAGTTTGTTGGGGATCTCACCTACCGCCATGATGAGATGAGTTAGGTGCACATCTTGAGGTGGTTGGGGCAGAATTCAATCATTCTCTTCTCCCTCATTTTTTCCTCATATAAATTGTAAGGAGGGGCTCTTTTCTAAGGGTTGGACAATTTTGTTTTGCATCCTCCCTTCTTCCTTGCTTGCAAGAGAATTTGTGGAGCTTTCAAACCTCCCATATGGGTTGTAATGCCAGTTTTTTTTCCTCTTGGCCACTGCAATGTATTGTATCGACTCTTGAGCAATAATATATATATGTTTGTGATTGATTCTCAACCCTCTCATGTATTCATTGTTGTCATTTTGATCTCTTATTGCAGTTTGGTTACCTGTGCATGATGTTTGTATTGCATCTCTATGGTCTGTGTTAAATTTGCAAAACGAGTGTTCTTCATTCCTCGGTGCATCACCTTTGTAGTTTAGGTTTTATTTTATGCATTTTCTTACCCTGTCTCCTTGGCAAGTTAGATTAGGTTTTTAGTAAAACCTCTACATTTTATTTGTGCATCTGAACAGAGGAATAGGAACCGGCCTTCATCCGGAGAGCTTTTCCGATTTCGCAAGGTCCCACACTTGGGAAAAGCTCCATGTTGTGCAATCACACTGAGAGTCTCAACCCATCAAGTTGCAGAGTCCCAGGGGTGCTGTGATTCGACATCAACAGTTTTGGCACGCCCGGTGGGACCAAGAGGTCATTCCACAAGATTTGAAGGAGTTTTCATGAAATTCGACTAAGAAATTGCAAGTTTTAAAATTTCAGATTTTGCACCTTCCAGGCTGAACTCCGAAATCAATTTTCAAGGGCTTAACTTGCTCAAAACAAGTCAAAATTTCACCAGTTGGTAGATCTGAGGGTAATCTTCAAAAGGGTATCTTTAGTTTTTTGAGATTTTGACTTTCAAAATTTCATGCTTTTTAGTGTTTCGGGTTTTCGAGGTCCGAGAACATCAAAGCAGACCCAACAGTCATTTCAGGTTTTGGGGGATGCATTGCATGGTCCTATTCCCGACAATAGTCATTTCAGGTTTTCTAGGGTGTCGGGCATGTCCAAGTTCCGACACATGGCAATTCAGGTTTTGTGAGTTGCATTGCATGACCTGAGTTCCGCCTGTACTTTTCGGGATCCGCAGCTGCACAACAAGGCCCGAATTCCGAATTGAAGATTGTCTCCTCTGGGTCCTTCAAATTTTAAATTATATTTTCAATATTGTCAAGTTTGGTGTGTAACTTGGCAAAATCCAACCTTTTAGAGGCTTGTTATCTAACACATCTGGCGACTCCGAAGGGATAGAATTCAACGGTGTAGCAGCACAAGTTGCCTAAGCACATGAGAAGAATTCGAACCAGGTCTAATACTCGAGAAGAGGGGCTATTTTTCCACTTGCAACTTTCACCAGCAGAGGAAGGAGAGGAAGAAGACCACAAAGATCACCATCTCCACCTAACAGGACTTTGTCTACACCTCCACCTCGGTAGTAACCTTTTCTCGCATCAACCAGTGGTTCTTAGCCAATCATAATGGCACATCTACCACCGAATCCCTTTGTCAATTTCACGAGTAGTAGCCCACTTGCCCTAAATGCTCGTAATCAAATTCCAGCTTGCAGCTACTAAAGAATATACCCTATTTCACAGAGAGAAAATCATACTACTCCTATTGATCACATCCAGATATTGCTAATGCATGTGCAATCCATGAAATAAATGAAATGGATGTTGCAATCAAGTTGTTGGCTTCATCTTTCAAAGGTAAGGCCTTACAATGGTTTAGGAGCCTAAGAAAGGGTCTATTACGAATTGGAACCAACTTTGTTCAGCTCTTTTCGCAACCAATTCGGGAGAGAGGGCGACAATTTGTCTTTATTGGAACAATTGACAACAATCAAAAGGGCTCCTAACGAACAAATGATAGATTTCAACTTCAGATTCCAACGACATGGGACAGGATTCCAATAGCCGTTAGACCAACCACCGAAGGAGCATTCCTTTATTTCTTAAAGGCTATAAATTCAGACATAGCCATGATGATCCAATCAATGGGAGGGACAACGCTGCTAGGGGCCTACGACACAGCTATTAGAGCAGAGAACTATTTGATCCAAGCTGGCAAGCTTGCACCAAGGCCACCAATGCCTCTCTATCCGGATATGGGAAATCCTACAACCAGCCAAGCACCAGAGTTGAATCCCATTCCAACTCCTAGAAATCAAAGCAATAATGAGGCATCGAACTTCTTCAAATACTTCAAAGGAATTGCAGGAGGTCATGAAACAACTACAAAACCTTGGAAATGAGCTAGTGACTATCAAAAGACAACAAGCTCAAAGTGCTAGACCATATCAGCCTCAAGCACGCACTGGGCTAGGCCCTCATACCAACAAAATAGACCACCACCTCAGGCTACAAATCAAAACCAAAACCAAGGACAACCTCAAGCTTTCACTGTGCCATTTCGACCATATGATCCAAATGCAACGACGTCCTCAAGAGCCTTGGTTCCAACACAAAATAACATGGCACAGGAATACGACTGGTGTTACCCTTGCAATCTACCCCACAATCAGTCAGCATGTTTCAATGGTGCACTGAATCAGGCCTTGATGGTGCAAACCATTGGTGTTCCTCAAGAACCAAGCCAGGAAGAGAATCAACAGCAAGAAATGCAACAAGAAGGACCTCCAACAGAAACCACATTGGCCAATTGGCAAACGGAAGACTTCTGTGGAGTTAACCAACAACCTTTTCAAGGCGTGGCTGCCAACACACGGTCAAAGAAGAGAAGCATAGAAGAGGGACAACCATCTAATCCAGTTGTTTCTCAACCCACTCTTACACAACAAGGGGTCAGTAGACCAAACATAACTCCAAATGTGCAAAATCAGCCTAAGGTACCTGTTGTAGCAACACACGCACCTGTTCAAGCTCCAGAAAAGGTTGCACCAAGTAAGGGACAACAAAAGGACAATTCATCCCCTTCAACATCATCGATCAAATGAAGAAGACACATGTGAACATTTCCATGTGGGAATCACTCAGATCCTGTGGGCAACGAGATTTATTGCAAGTTGCAATGGCTAATTGGTCTACCACAAATGTATCAAACCAGGGACATGAGAAAGTTCTCACTAATGCAGTGCAACATGATGGGGGCCAGACAAGAAAAAATTTGAAGCCTCCACCATTCTATGTTTCGTTGATTGTTGGAAACCACTTGGTACACAACTGCATGATAGATTCAGGGGCAAGTAGTTCAGTGATGCCGAAGCAAATAGCGGATCAACTGGGTTTGAAGTATGAGCCAGTGCTAAAAGGAGTAGTACAACTAGATGGAATGGTAGTGGGAACAGTTGGGATCATCAAGGGGTTAAGCCTAACACTACATTCATGTCCTAATGTTACAGTTCTGCAAGATGTGTCTGTGATTGACCTTCCACCACTCTTTGCGTTGTGTCTATCAAGGACTTCACTGCAAAAATCGGTGGATATTTATCTGCAGATTGGTCACACATGATTTTTAGGACAAGGTATGGAGCTAAAGCAACAATCAAAGTCAGTCAAACCAATTGCCAATTTCCATATTGAGCCTCATGTACCAAGTCCTATCAATGCAAATTGCTCAGCTTTTGATCAAGAGGAGTGTTCAAATGATCTAGAAACAAGTACTAAGGTCGAGGGAATTTCTGATTTAACTTTGGATGAATGGGCAAACAAGAGTCATGAATTTGACCCATATAAGGAAATTGAAGAATCTGAATTGGGCGTGTATTGTGTACATGAAGAAAATTCACCCATTCCTACATCATTCAGCTTGAACAAAAGGATGAAAGCAAAGTTTGGAAATTATTTTTCGATGGTTCGAGAAGTAGACAAGGTGCTGGAGGTGGTGCAATGTTGATTTCACCACAAGACATCAAATATTATTCAGCTTTTCGTTTCCAGTTTTCTTGTTCAAACAACACAGCTGAATACGAGGCCTTGATCCATGGAATTCATCAGGCCAGAAAAGGGGCATAAAGAACTTACAGTGTTTGGAGATAGCGAGCTAATCATCAACCAAGTTAGGGACAACATGCTACAAAGAATGACTTGTCAAGAGCTACAAGAATAGGTATGGGACCTCATTGAGGATTTCAAGCTTTCAACATCAGTCCATACCTGTGAGAAGAAAAATGAAGTCGCAGATAGGCTCGCAGCAGTTGGAGCAACGTTTGATGTGGTTGACAACATCAGAGGGGAAAAAACACAGCCACATATCCATGTGATTGTGAGGCCAGCAGTTCCAGATAATAACACAAGTTGGCAGGTGTTTGAGAACGATCAACAGATCGTCAATTTCTTACAAGAAGAAGCTGAATTCTCAGCTAGAAATCAGGATAGGCTAGAGCAAGAGCAAAGATGGGGATCAAGTAGTGCAGTTGTGACAAACAAGCTTCCTAAGGGTTTAGTAACATTGGAGTCTATCTTCAACCCTAACGACCAGTTCTGTAAGGAAAAGGCTAACATACAGGTCAAGAGAGAAGATTCAGAGCCAATTCTGGTTGGGGAAGGCAAAACACTTCAAATTGGTAAAGTGGCCACTGAGCAAGAGAAATCAGATTTCATACAGCTTTGCCAAGAATTTCCAGATGTCTTCGCTTGGAGCTATGAAGACTTGAGAGGATTCAATCCGAAGTTGGCACAACATACCATAGAATTGGATCCAGATGCTAAGCCCATCAGGCAGAAGTAGAGACCAGTCAACCCTCACATTGAGCCTCTAATGAAGAAAGAGCTTAACAAGCTAATAGAGGCAAGCATTATATTCCCGATCAAGCACTCAAGTTGGGTTGCAAACTTGGTTCCGGTCAGGAAGAAGAGCGGAGAAATCAGGTTATGTGTGGACTTTCGAGACCTCAATAGGCATCTCTCAAAGACCATTACCCACTTCCTTCAATGGAACAAATATTGCAAGTAGTATCCGGTTCGTAGAGATTCTCTCTCTAGATGGCTACTCAGGGTATAATCAGGTGATGGTGAAAGAAGATGACCAATTCAAGACGGCTTTCACCACCAAATGGGGGACCTATGCCTACAAGAAGATGCCATTTGGGCTATCAAATGCTGGAGCCACCTTCCAAAGGGCAATGGATATGGCATTTAAGGGGTTGATCAACAAAATAGTTCTGATATATCTTGACGACATCACTGTATTCTCAAAAAATGCAGCGGATCACCTCTTACATTTGAGGCAAGTATTTCAGAGATGTAGAAGATTTGGGGTATCATTGAATCCCAAAAAGTGCATATTCTTGGCTCACGAGGGAAAACTTCTAGGCCATATTGTTTCAAAGGAAGGGTTGACGATTGACCCAGAAAGGGTTGAAGCAATTCAAGCATTGCCATTGCCAAGTCACAAGAAGGCTCTTCAAAGCTTCTTGGGAAGGATCAATTTTGTCCGCAGGTTTGTTCCAAACTTTATAGCTCTCGTAAAGCCAATAACGCTGATGTTAAAGAAGAAGAGCATGGCATTTAAGTGGACATCTGAAGGCAAGGCAAGTTTTGAGGCAATAAAAGAGGCTATATCTCAAGCCCCAACTCTCATCAATCCAGACTTCTCCAAGGACTTCGTGCTATATGCCTTCGGTGGTGGAGACACAATTTCTGCAATCCTGGCACAACAAAACAAAGAAGGATTAGAACAACCAGTTGCTTTCTTTAGTCAAGGCTTGGAGGAATACGAAACTAGATACTCTTTCATTGAAAAGCATGTACTTGCAGTGATCAGGAGCTTAAAGAAATTCAAGCACCTAGTCTCAAACAACAAAATCCAATTGTTAGTCTCTCATGCGGGAGTCAAGGATTCCTTCTAAACAAAGGATCTCGAATGAGAAACATGCAGGGGATCACTCGTGTCATGGAATATGACATCGAGATCAAGGTCACCAAACTAGTACGTGGAAAGGGACTATGTGAACAACTAGCCTTGAGTCAACAAGTTGAAGCAGTGATGAAAAAGAGACTACCTCTGTACTACAGATGGTCAAGAACATGAAAATGATGATGTGCCTACTCCTTGTTGGACTCGTAATATGATACACTTCCTACGGATAGGACTATGCCCTCCATAAATGAGCAAAGCAAAGAGGAGATACTTTAGATTACAAGCTATTCCATATGTGCTTGTTGATGGTGTTTTGTTCAAGAAAGACATCAATGGAGTTCTATTGAGGTGCATCGGGACAGTCAAATTGAGAGGGTGTTACGAGATTTTCACGATGGAGATTCTGAGGACATTTTTCCCCACGAGTGAGTAACAAATTTCTCAAGATAATGAAGGCAGGGTATTATTGGCCCACAGTGTTCAATGACTGTTATACATGGATAAGAAAGTGCAAGAAATGTGCACTCTTCACAGGCAAAGAAAGACTAGCAGCACTTCCATTGCACCCAATTTTGGTTGACCAACCATTTATGCAATGGGGATTGGATTTCATCAGGGTCATCAACCCAAACTCAAGCCAAGGCCACAAG
Source organism: Taxus wallichiana var. yunnanensis (assembly GCA_018340775.1). Classification (NCBI taxonomy): domain Eukaryota; kingdom Viridiplantae; phylum Streptophyta; class Pinopsida; order Cupressales; family Taxaceae; genus Taxus; species Taxus wallichiana. The sequence goes on from CM031236.1 coordinate 414,159,646, forward strand.
TGGATTCTCACAAAGAATGGACTATTTCACCAAGTGGACTGAAGCAGTAGCGCTCAAAGAGGCAAACGAGTCTAATATACTAGAATTTTATGAAGGAATAGTGACCAGGTTCGGTGTGCCGGCCACTATCATATCAGACAATGCATTGGCATTCGTAGGTTCCAAGATTACAGAATGGGCTGTCAAGAATGGAATCTACTTGAGCACCTCTTCCAATTATTACCCACAGGGTAATGGACAGGCAGAGTCCACGAACAAAAATTTGCTAAGAATCATCAGGAGGACTCTGGATGAAAATCAAAGAACATGGCATACCAAGCTAAAATCAGCATTATGGGCTGATAGAATAACACCAAAGAGGTCTACAGGTAATTCCCCTTACAAGTTGGTCTATGGAAAAGAGGCAGTATTGCCTATATCATTAGAACTGCCTGCATTGGAGTTCATGAAGCAGTTGGAGTTGGCTGAGTTCGAACCAATGGAGGCCAGGTATGCAGAGTTGATGGAATTGGAAGAAATTAGAGAACATGCAGTTCAAACAATTGAGAAAGATCAGGCCTTAGTAAAAAGATGGTTTGATAAGAAAGCAAGAGCAAGGACCTTCCAGGAAGGGGACCTAGTTCTGAAATGGGATGCAGATCGAGCAAAACCAGGAAGGCATTCCAAGTTTGATGCCATTTGGAGTGGCCCCTACATGGTCATGGAATGTAAGAATAGCAATGCCTTCCAATTGTCTACATTGGATGGAGAAGAACTCCCGATTCTCGGTTAATGGAATCTATCTTAAACATTGCTACTAAAAGAAAAAAAGATTTACCCTTGTAAATATTAGCCTAGATTTCAATTCCTCTAAGTGCGTATGCACATTGTCTTGTTGTAGTTAGGTTTCAGTTTCCCTAAGTGCTTTGGCACAGGTTTTGTTGCTCCTGGTTGGATTTCTAGCTTTAGCGTGTGCTCTCGAGAGAAGGAGTTACAGATATCGCTCCTGGATCGATATCGTCGTTGGTTTCAGGTTATTGCTTATGACTCCATGCCCAATGGATCGCTAAAAGGCCATTGATCTTCTACCTAGCAGGTAGGTAATCCCATTGAGTCACCAAATTGTTGTATATATTTACCCCCAGGTAAATATAGATACACAAAAGGAAGCATGTCGGAGGGGTTAGAGGGTTTGGGGTTGAAAACCCGACATCAAAGAAATTTGGGTTTCGGGTTTCGGGAGACATGAAACATGAGACATGCAGATCACAAGGGATGTCCCGATGCTTGAGAGTTCCACAAACCCGAAACACTACCTAGGAAAATCGGGTCTTGGAGTCGGGAAAACAAGTCAGGAAAGCATGGGGCGAAACATGTCGAGCCATCCTCCAAACCCGATGCACATGCAGTCCATTTTCCAACCCTGAAACAAAGGAAATCTTGGAAATACTGGCGGAAGTGGGTTTCGGGAAAACATAAGCATCAAACACATGTCGAGGCATCCTCCAAACCCGATGCAAATGCAGAGGAGAACCCCGAACCCGACAGGAAGAAGACCCTGACGCGGGAAATATTCAGATCGCCATAACTTTTTACAGGGAGCTCGGATTCACACAAGGTTGGACTTTTCGGAAAGCTCTCGGCGTCCTCTACCCAACTACGACTGGATATCTTTAATTGGGTGGGAACAAGTTCTTAAAAATGCAAAAATACAGTTTGCCATATTTTGAGTTTGTTGGGATCTCACCTACCGCCATGATGAGATGAGTTAGGTGCAGTCTTGGAGGTGGTTGGGGGCAGAATTCGAATCATTCTCTTCTCCCTCATTTTTTCCTCATATAAATTGTAAGGAGGGGCTTTTTCTAAGGGTTGGACAATTTTTGTTTTGCATCCTCCCTTCTTCCCTTGCTTGCAAGAGAATTTGTGGAGCTTTCAAACCTCCCATATGGGTTGTAATGCCAGTTTTTTGCTCTTGGCCACTGCAATGTACTGTATCGACTCTTGAGCAATAATATATATGTTTGTGATTGATTCTCAACCCTCTCATGTATTCATTGTTGTCATTTTGATCTCTTATTTCTGTTTGGTTACTCAGTGCATGATGTTTGTATTGCATCTTTATGGTCTCTGTGTTAAATTTGCAAAACGAGTGTTCTTCATTCCTCGGTGCATCACCTTTGTAGTTTAGGTTTTATTTTATGCATTTTCTTACCTGTCTCCTCCTCGCAAGTTAGATTAGGTTTTTAGTAAAACCTCTACATTTTATTTGTGCATGAACATAGGAACCGGCCTTCATCCGAACCAGAGGGTCCCAATAGGAAAAGCTCCGGCCTTCATCCCATCAAGAGAGTCCTGGGGGTTTTCGACATCAACAGATTTCATGCAAGGTCCCACACTGAAATTCGGAAAAATTGCTCCATGTTGTGAACTCCGAACCGAATGGAAGTACGTTCACATAGAAATTAAAGAACTTGCAACAAAAAGTTCAGTCCAATGTGTATCTTAACTCATGGAATGTCAATTTTACCATTCATTCAACAGAGCAGATTTAAAACATTCCTTGGATCACTGAAATTGATCCAAGGATGAGTCAAATAAATAGATAAGTTTACAACTCTTAAACCAGATTGCAAATCACCTACCAGAAGTGAAAAATGGATTCAGAGAAGTCATTCCAGTTCAGTCAAAGGATCTTAAGAGCATAAAAGACTTATCCATATCAAGCATGATTTCCAATAATCAGAAGAACATATCCTTATAAGGAAAATCACATATCAACACTTGAATGCAAAGGAGGAAAATAACAACAGTCATGGGTGTTGCATCTGTTCTACTACCCACTACTTCCATGGTTCCCATTACCACCTCTAAGGGTTATGAAATCATTAAACAACTCAAAAACACACCTGAAAAAAATTCTCTTTATGATCTCTTGTATAGTGCACCTGATTGTAGTCATACATTAGAGGTTTAATTTCATTCTATTCACATCGAAAGCACTAATTCAATGGTGGGATTCACACATCTTATTCAAGATCTCAAAAATTTCCACATGCTATATTATTTAGTGATGATGATATATCTCCCTCTATTGTTGATAATCAATTTATTCCTTTGTTTATCACTACTACCTCATAGCGTGTACTCATTGATTTGGATATGCTATAAATATATGTACTCACTCCTTCTCGGGAAAATTGGCATTACTTGATAATCTAATTACTAAACACTCTACTCTCATTCGTGGCTACGATTACACTACTCCCACATGTATGGGCACTATACATTTACCTATAAAATTTGGATTGTTGAGAAAACATAATATTGTTCTAAGGAGAAGACACAAAAAGAATACGCACATGAAAACATGACACATTTGATGGCGTGGAATGATAGGAAAGGAAATGCGCAAATAGAATGAGTTTGGTTTATACTTAGCTGTTTTTATGGATACAAGATATTTTTGAGATAGCGTGCAAAAACCACATCTGGAAGGAGACTTGCATAACATGCAAATGGTATTTTAGGAATGATTGGTTGATAAGCACCATGCATGGTTGTAGTTAATAATAGGATTACTTCTTCGAATTAACTATAAGACATATTTTTAGTGTACTTGCATGTGTTAATGTTATTGTAAAGGTGCATAGCTATTATTAGCATGTGGCCTATTTTGAGAAGTGCATAAGCGGAGAAGGGAAATTCCACACCTCTATAAGTATGTATTGAACTGTGTAGTTTAGGGAGAGACTATAGATTAATTTATTGTAGAGTTATGTTGTTGGATCTGCTGTGCAAATTTCTTATGGTGATACTTTATAATGTAATAAGCTTATGTGTTTTACAATGTTTAATGTAATGAATGATATTGGATAGATAATGGTGTTAGACATAACTGAAACTAGTTCATGTATGGTTAATATTATTATAGTTATTGTTTAATTTGTGATTCACTAAGATCTAGATCTAGATTATGCATTATGGAATGCTTATGTTTATTTATGGATCTGAATATGTCTTATCTTCATCACACTAACATCCTACACAAGCAACTCTAAAGAGGGGCATGGTACCTTTGCATGCTTTGGGTGAGCACTTAGCTTAGGCTAGGTGATGTGCCAAAGCATGCCCGGTTTTACATAGTAGATTTTAGGTTGTATCATTGGTTTCAAGTTCTTGGGACCTCTTTTTTAGATGTTTTCAGGATGTTCCGTGATGAAGACATACCGGTTGACCTTAGAAAGTGTTGAGGAGTGGATAAATTATCTGGAAGAAGAGTACACTCGGAGGTTCAAAACTAGATTTGAGTTTGACGCACGTGTGTGGGTGGAGAAGAATATACATGACTGTTTGAATGAGATATTATTTGCTATCATTCTGGTAGAGAGCAAGACGAGTGGCTAGTTGCTTATGCATCTAAAAAGAATTGGAGGTATCACACACTTTTCTGGATGCATGAATATTTTTAGGTTTATCTATAATGCTGATCTGATTTAGAAGCATGCTATGGATACTTAGTTCCATGGAATTTTAAATATCTATATTTTAGAGTACTCAATTTACTCTTACTTGTTCCTGAGAGGTAGTTGAGTTAAAGTTTTTACATTATTCCAGGGAACTGATATGCAAGGCAATCCACTAGTAATCAAAATCTTGATGGTGACCCTAAAATTGGAAGAAAAGATGATGGCTAGCTAAACCCTACCATGCGCGGGGAAGGAATAGGTTTGGTGAAGGAAGGCAATAGTGGTATAGAGGCAAAGGGAAGAAATGCAGCTTAAGTTCAAAGAGGTGTGTGAGAGGGAGATAGAGAAGCAACGTGATATTGCAGAATGGATGGCGTTGAGGAGAGAGATGGCTTGTGAAGGATTTGGAGCTCATGTAGAAGGTGTAGAGCTAGAGCATATGGAATTCCCCCATTTGGTAAAATATGACAAGTAACCCTCCTTGGACTCATATAGGAGCACACCAGCAGAGACAACATGGGTCATGGGTACGCATATGAATCTACCTAACAACCTAACACTTGGTTTTCAAGTATCTAGTACAACAAGTAGTCGAAAGCTATTTTAGCGGTAGAAAAGTAGGAGTAAGTCGATAGAAAGTACATCTATGGTCGGGAAAATGTCATCTTTGTTTTTTGGAGGTACCTTTTCATGCACATCGTCAAGTCACATTGAGAACTAAAGCACACAAAATTTTGGAATCACTTATGGGAGTAGCACCACTTCACAGATTGTAGGAGTTCAATTTAGTACCACTATTGGGACACATGGCAGTACATCCACTTGTCCACTTTTGGCTATAGGTGGAGGATCGGGGGCATAGGTGACTCTAGTTCTAGTGGATCTCGGTGGTTCCAGAGGCAAAGGTAACACTGGAGGTTCTGGATCATGTGGGCATGGTCCTCACCAACACCATAAAATTTACATGGAGATGTCACTTTGTATTCGAAGTATAGGGGATAAAATATATTGCTAAGAACGTGCACATGTGTGAGATACTTTGTGGCGTGTAAAAGGAATCATGGCTTATGAGCATAAGGTAAGTTAGTTTGTAACTACATTGTAGGGACAAGCTCATAGCTGGTACAAGAAGTTTGACCACGATCATACTTGCATAGATTATGTAACATTACAAGAAGCTTTCCTTTAGGAGTTTAATATCCCTGTGTTTAAGCAGAAAAGTATAAGTGCACTCAAGGATATTAAGCAGGCACTACTGAGAGCATTTGGGAATATGATGCCCATTTCATGACACTTTTGTCTAAACTTTCGTATGATATTCATGCAAGTGAACATGCACAATGGTTCATTGGGGGTTTTATCACACCTTTTAGAAGGGCACTATCACATAAGACATATATGTATATGCACAAAACACTTGAAGTAGCATTATGCGCTGAGGCATTCAAAAGTATAGACACTAGAGTGAGCCCATTCCTTGAAGCATAGATTATAGCTATGGTAAAGTAGTTGAAGAAACTATCGGAAAATTCAACATATGAGATGTGCACTAGGATTTGGTGTACAAACTAGGAAGTGGAAGGGAAAACTAAGGATAGTTGTCCCTATAGGTTAGTGAGTTCATTGTTGTTAGACCGTGAGATATATAATTTATACCATGATGTAAGCTACTACCCTTTATTACAATGCGCGATAAGAAAGAATGTATCTTTCTATTCTAAGATTTTCTGGTCCATAGCTCACAATACGAGAAGACTACGGTTTGATTGGTCATATCTATGATGCCATAGATATTTGTGTGCGACAGAAGTAGTATTAGATAACTCTAAATGTAAAATTGAGCAACATGACCGTGATCACACTCAAGTGTGTTATGAGTGGAATGAATGGAGTTTTAAAGGAGGTCATGGTAGAGGTTGAGGATACCATGGTGGATTTAGGGGCCGAGGCCATGGTGGTTGATGAAGAAAGTTTCCTCGTAGAATGTATTTTACATGTGGATCTCCTGACCACTATAGATGTGAATTTCCTCATAATATTACTTTTTACTTTTATGGGAAGAATCACAACTATGAGGAATTCTCAGACTTATATGAGCATCTTAGAAATAAACATAAATAGGAGAAAAAGGGCATAGGGATGGTTAGAATACATCGTTCCATAGAGAATCAGTGGATGAAAAAGTTAGCACCGAAACCTAAGGTATTACCTCTGAAGATTACTACACTTGTCAAAGCTGCACGCGTGAAAGATATGTTACAATGTAATCCTACTATCACTAAGGAGGAGTTTTTACATGCAAGGTACCTAGATCCTACACATCAGAAGGAGGTTTATCAAGAAACCATGGAGGTACTTAGAAATATTCAGGGTGAAATACAATGTTTAAAGGAACAATCATGGAAGTTGGAAAAAATTAAGGAATCGAGAGGCAGTCAAATTGGATATTGATGACTTGAAAGAGGTGTAAAAGATGTTGCGCTAGGAGAATGTCATTCCATTACTAGGGAATTAGATAAAGAGGAACACTTCACACACGTATATTGAGAATGGAAGGTAGATCATGCATGCTAATATTCCCCCCCATAGCTTGGATTATGACAAGGAGATCACTCTGAATGTTATTGTGGATGGGTGGTTTTTAAGAAATATATTGATTGACACAAGTGCAAAAGTGAATGTGCTTACTTTAGATGCATAGGTATAGATCGAAAGACCCCTGTTACAACCATCCTCTAACGGACTGTTTATGGCTAATTGAACTAAGGCCACTCCCATCAGAGTTTTAAAGGATGCATCCATTACTATACAAGGGGCCGAGCTCACTAGGGACTTTGAGGTTTTAGCACTTGCAGAAGTGGAAAACTTCCCAGCTCTACTTGGGTGCCCTTGGTGTTATGAAAATAATGTTGATCTATGGTTCAACAAGGGGTATATAAGTTTTGAGAACAAGGAAGAAAGAGTTATTATTCCTTTAATAGATGGGAAATCTGTACCTTATGTTGAACCTTTGAGTGAGGAAGACCTGAACATAATTTATGTACATGCCATTCGAGATCCGGAAGTACTTGAGCCATCTAAGGAAGGAATCCTCCAATGGGAAGATACACAGTCTATTAGTGATACTACAAGTATTGCTTGTGATAATTGGGCACATGACACCTATGAGATGGTTAGGTGCAAAGTAAGAAGTGCATTTGCAAAAAAAAACCCTCATTGTATTAGGAGAATAGGTAACAATTTTTACCTCGGTACACTAGAGAAGGAGACCCTATGGTATTCCTATGCGCCATAGAGGAGCAGTGGAAAAATCAAGTTGAAAGAAGAAATATGTTATTTTATACCCTACAGGGGATGACAACTGCACTAGTGGATGGTTCACAGGGATAATCTCATAGAATGGAATGAATTCAAAATTTCTCTAACAACTCGGTTTCTCAAGAGCAATGCACCTACTCAAATCTACATATATCATGGTAATCAACTTATTCAGCACCATGTTCAATAGTGTGAGAGACTCTAGATAGAGGGGAAGGAAGATTTACCACCTTCACTATGGGTGCAAAAACTTTATTCCACTTTACAAGGCTGCACATGCACTTGGTATGTTTATGCGGAACTACATAGGGAGACTAGAAATTGGCAAGACTTGATTGCAGGAATGACCTAGACTTTTGAGTGCTTATCTACTAAACCTTTAGTAAGAGAGGCATTATAGGTTATGGAGCACTTGACTATGGGAGACAGTCCCAAGTCTAAAGAACTCATTCAAGAGTTATTTGGTGAGGAAGAACAAGGAACGCATTTTTATGAAATAGATGATACATATGTCGATCTATTTATGAGCACTTGCTTTAAGAAGGAGAAAGGAAATATGGTCTACATAGTGGATGATGAGGAAGTAGAAGATTTGGACATAGCTCGTTTAGAAGGTATGTGTGAGGTTTTAAACAGGTAGATAAAAATGCGTGCACCTATCATGAACCTATGAAGACCAATAAAGTGAACATTAGCACTGATGTTGACCCAAGGAGGCCATAATTAGAGATTATTGGTCTAATTCTGAAGTAGTAAATATAATTGATTTACTATGTGATTTCCAAGACTTATTCCCTAGAGGCTACCATGAGTTAAAGGGGGTACATGATTCATTAGGAGAGATGAATATTAAGCTAAAGGAAAGAGTGTGCCTAGTTAGGAAGAGACCTTAAATGGTGAACCCTAACTCAATGCGTAAAAGTTAAGGAAGAAATGACAAAATGCTGAAATTTGGCATCCTTAATCCCCTAGAAGAATCGAGTGGGTTAGCCCCATGGTAATTAGTATGAATAAAGATGGTTGTATTAGGATTTGTGTGGATTACATGGATTTGAATGTTGCATGTGTGATTGATCCTTTTCCTACACCTTTCACCAAGGAAATATTAGAAGACGTTTAAGGGAGTGAAGTTTAATCTTTCACGAGATGGATTATCGAGGTATCACCAGAGTTATAATTGCACAAGAAGATCAAGAGAAAATTATTTTCACCACTGAATGGGAAGTTTTACATATACTATGATGCCCTTTGGTTTGAAAAACCCGCCTATTGTATTTTTGAGCATAGTTGTTCAAGCATTCCAGGATTTCATTCAAAAATTCTTGCAGGTTTACTTGGATGATTGGAAGGTAAATGGGCTTATTAAGGATCATTGTGACAATTTATGCTTGATGTTTGAAAGATGTAGATAGTTAAGCATCTCTTTAAACATCAAGAAGTGTGTGTCTACTCCACCTTTTGGAACTCTGTTAGGGCATATCATTTGCAAGGAAGGTTTTTAGTAAATCCAACTAAGGTTGCATTTATTATAGGCATGGAGGAACCTACCAGTCAATGTGAGGTGCATGGATTCTTGGGCCACATAGGGTATTACATTTTTTATCAAAAATATATAAAAAGATTGTTGTGCTCCTTGAAGAGTTACTTTAGAAGGAAAAGGGACATTCTATTGGGGAGAACTCATTGATCAATCGACCCTAACACTTAGTAAAGAAAATACAGAAGGTTCATGTGGGAGAGAAGAGTGCATTCAAAGGTGTAGACGTATCAGAAAGGCTCACGCGTGAAGAGCGAAACAAGTTTGAGACATAGCCATTTTCACGTCATGGATCTATTTTTAGGAGATAGCTCATGCGGATCACTCAAATTGATTAGAGACTTGAGTGTCACACATTGGATATTTTTAGAGGATTATCTATGAAGCACTTTGTATGGACACAGGCTGGAAATAGATCTACTACTATAAGTTAACTACCAGTAGTCTATTGTTAGTGCACTTGCATGTGTGGCTATTTTTGTAACGGCGTGTGGCTATTAATAGCATGCAACCTATTTTGGGAATAGATAAGAAGTGAAGGGAAAGTACCCACCTTTATAAGTATGTAGTAAAATTTATAGAGATATAGAGATGTGTGCGTACATAGGGAGATTATGCTACTACACACATACTACTATTATTGTAATGAAGCTTCTGTATACTTATTGCATTTAATAAAATGGAGGATATTGGATTAACCTAAGCATTATTTCTATGCGTATCTGAATTTGGTATGTTCTTGATTTCATCATGGTGAATACTTAGTTATGTTCTCCCTTAGATATAGATCTAGTATGCTCTTTAGAATGATGTGTTATTAATGGAACTGCATGTGTTAAGTCTTCATCATGCTAACATCCTGCAATAGCAACCCTAAAGAGGGACATGGTACCTTTTTCGCTTTGGGTGAGCTCTTAATCTAGGATGAGTGATGTATCAATGCATCTAGGGTCTTATTGGGATTTTATTACTGAATTCTAGGCTACATCATTGGTTCCATTTCTGGGACTTGTTTTTCTATTTTTTCGGATGGTTTGCAATGAAGACATCTTGGTTGACCTTAACAAGCATTGAAGAATGGATACATGATCCGGAAGAAAAATAGGCATGGTGCTTCAACAATGGATATGATTTTGATGCACGCATGGGGTGGAACAAAATTTGTGTGACAATTTATATGAGATATTTTTCACTATCTTTCTAGTAGAATTGAATGAGTGGCTGATTGCTTATGCATCTAAGTAGAATTAGAGGTATCACACACTTGTCTATATGTAGGAAGAATTATAGGACCTTTATGATAATGATATGATTTGGACTTGAGCTGTGGATATGTGATTCTATGGTGTCTTAAACAATTATATCTTGGAATACTCAATTTCCACTTATTCGTGTCCAGAGGTAGCTGAATTCCAGTTCTTACGATATCTAAGGGGAGCTTACCTACAAGGAATTCCACTGGAGATCAAGATCCTGATGGTAACTTTGAATCTAGAGAGTAAACTGATGGCTAACTAAACCTCACCACGCACGGGGGTAGGAGCAGGTTTGGTGAAAGATGGCAGACCTAGCGGTAGAAAGGAAAAGAGAGGAAAGATGGCTTAAGTATAATGAGGCGCATGAGAGGGAGATAGAGAAACAAAATAACATTACGAAAGTATGGTGTTAAGGAGAGAGATGGCTTGTGAAGGATTTGAATCTCACATAGAAGACATGGAGCTAGAGCATCAGAACTCCCCCATCTTGGAAAGCATGATAGGGATCCTTCCTCACCTTCATGTAGAAGCACTCAACAGAGACTACCTAGGCCATAGGCACGTATCGAATCCACCTAGTAACCTTTCCCTTGTGTTTGGTTTTCTAGCATCTAGTACAACAAGCAGTCAATAAGCTAGTTCAAGTAGTGGGAGAGTAGGAGTGAGTCTTATAAAAGGCATAGCGATGGCAACACAAATGGATTCATTGTTATATGGGAGTACCTTTTCAGGCATATCAAGAGCACATAGTACAAGCAAACTAATTTTTGGATTAACCTCTGGGATTAGTAACGCTTCAAAAAATGTTAGGGTACAATTTAGTTCTATTGTTGGGGCACAAGGAAGTACATATTTTAGTTTGACCCCAACTATAGGTTTAGGATCAAGAGGCATAGGTAGATCTGGTTCAGGTGGATCTAGAGGTTCTGGAGGCAGGGGAAACACACGAGTTTTTGGATCAAGTGGGAAAGTTCTACACCAACCCTAGAATATTTACATGGAAATGTCTCTTCATCTTCTAGAGTATAGGGGCATAAAAGATGTTGCTGAACATGTGCATATGTGTGAAATATTGTGGCGAGAAAAAGGAATCATGGATTCTAAGTGTAGGGTAAGCCAATTTGCTACTACATTACAAGGGCACGCACATAGTTGGTACAGAAAGTTTGACCCTGATCAGACTTGCATAGATTATACAACTTTAAAGGATGCATTACTTAAAGAGTTTCATATCTCTAAGTTTGATTAGAAGAGTATAAGTGTGCTCAAGGATATTAAGCAAGGCACTACTTAAAGTGTTAGAGAGTATGATGCATAGTTTAAAATGCTGTTATTAAATTTTTCCTATAACATACACAAAATCCAACATGCACAATGGTTCATTGGGGGATTGATTACCTCTTTTAGGAGGGCATTATCACCTAATACGTACACTGATCCATGTGAAGCACTTGAAGAAGCCTTGAACGTTGAGGAAGTTGGAAGCATAGATACTGGGGTAAGCCCATTTTTAGAAGCAAAAATAATAGCCATGGAAAAACAAAAAAAAGAAACTATCAAAGAAATTCAGCACATGAGATGCACACAGGGATTTGGTGCACAGATTATGAAGTAGAAGGTCACACAAAGGATAGTTTTCCTCATAGAATAGTATGCTCATTGCTGATGGATTATGAAATATGTCATTTAAACAATGATGCTAGCCACTACCCATTATTACAATGCATGATAAGGAAGAACATTTCAAGCTCTTAAAAATATGTAGGTCCACGAATCATGACACGAAAGATTTTTGGCTAATTGGAAATATACATGATGCTATAGATATATGTGTACGACAGATAGAAGTTTTAGATAACTCTAAGGGAAATAATGACCATCAAGACTAGGATCACATTTAGGCGTGCTATGCGATCCATAGGGATCTAAAATAACTCTACTTCATTAGAAACAATAAGCACAAAGAAGGAAAACAATGAAACTAAGGTTATGTTTGTTAAGTAACAATACGATGCCCCGCATAGGGCGGTAGTTACATAATTGCCACCCAGCCTAGCCGGGCAGTGGTCCCAGGACCACTGATCTGCACAGAGCGGCAATGCTGGCCATTATGGATAGAAAACTAAAATCAGAATGAACAACCTCTGAATTTGAAAGGATGTTCATTTCTCTTCTCCTTCATGACCTTTCCCATTCTCCAGTGCACGGAGGACATGAGAAAGGCTATAAATACATGATTGTAGAAGTGTAGAAGATCATCAAAGCATGAGAGCAAGTGAGAAAGAAGTCTTGGTGCTATAAATTGTATTTTTGTAGAAGAAAGGAGTGTTGGACGAGCAAGCAAGCAAGTAATGAAGGAAGTGTTGAGATATTATCTACTTCTATTTCTTACTTATTGTAAATTCTGTACTTGTTGATTTGAATTGGCCAATAGAAGTTGGAAGAAAGAGAAATTTCCCTTCCGACCATTTTTCCTCCATTGGAGGTTTTCCATGATAAAACTATTGGTGTTATGAGCTTATATTCTTTCCTTTACTACAATTGTTGATTCTAAGCACAATAGTAATTTATTCACTAGCCATCTCTGTTATTATCTAATAGGAAGTAAACATCAACGATTAATTTGTGATTTGTGAATAATTCCAAAGTTGAAGATTTTACAGATCATTTTGGTATCAGAGCTAATAAGTATACAGGACTATGGTATTTCATTCTTAAATTTATATGAAAATGACAATATCTAAAGGCGAAGAAGCTTTACCTTGCGATCCGGAGATTTCTACAAAGAAGTGGAAATAAAGAATTCGGGGAGAAATGGAGGAAGAGAACTTGGTCCATAGAATTGAGATGCTGGAGACCATGATGGATAGGATGTTTAGAAGGCAAGAGGAACTTGCAGATTTGTAGAAGATAGCTTCCATCAAGCAAGACTCCATAGACTCGGTGGTTTGAGGCTTAGATGAAAAGTTTGGTATAGGCAAGAGTCACCATGAGGAAGATTATGGGGAAGAGCATGAAGAAGAGACTTCTAACATAATAGAAAAGGTAAAATATGAACATACTCCTTTTAAAGTTGAGACTAAATTCAAAATCAAAAGCTTTGAAGGACAAGTAGATGCAAAATTATTGGATAAATGATTGAAATAGTTAGAAGTCTATATTAGCATCCATAATTTCACCGAGGCACAAAGGATCACCTTTGCATGTCTCAAAATGGAGGGATATGCTCTAGTTTGGTGGGAAACTCATCTAACTACTTATGAAAAGAAGAAACATCTTATTGTGAAATCTTGGCAAGAATTTAAGGAATTACTTAGAGCTAACTTCTATCCTATTGGCCATAAAACTAACCAAATGATTAAATGGCAGAATTGTAGACAAGGTAGTGGTCAAAGTGTGCAGGTTTATACTACGGAGTTTTGGAGACAAGACATGTTGCTGAACATGGATTTGGAGGATGAGGATATTCTGACCAAGTACTTGGGAGGACTTCACACTCACCTTCGAAGAAAATTCATGTCCACAAAACCCAAGGATCTCAATGAAGCATGTGTACAGGCATACTACATAGATGATGAGAAAAAGCAAGGAGAAGCAGAGCCGAGGGTAAAGTAGTCAACAAATCAGCAGAAAAAGGATTATGGGCAAACAAGTAACAAGAGTAAGTGGAAAGGGAAAGGTAAACAAGTAAATACTTGTAAAGATCCCAAGAATTTTTGCAAGAATTGTGATATCAATTGTCATATTGACGCTACATGTTGGAAGTTGCATCTGGAGTTACATCCGAAGAACCAAACCAAGGACTCCCAGAAGTCCATGACAGTTGTAAAAATAGAAGGGGAGGTGGAAATCAAAGATGACTCTGATGTAGATGAAAGGCTTGGATGCACGGCCACCAATATGGACAACGAAGAGGAGATGAGTAGACTATTCCATATCAAAATCCAGTTAAGAGGACTAAGGTAAATGCTTTGGTTAATACCGGTTCTCAATCTAATTTGATTTATGAGGTAGTTGTAAATGAGCTTGGTCTTGAGACTTATGAGCATCCACACCCATATCCTTTGGGTTGGGTGAAGAAGGGTGTTGAAATTCAAGTAACAAGAAGATGTAAGGTCAATTTTGGGATAAATTCCCAATATATAATTGTTTTTGAAGTTGACATTATTCCACTTGATGCTTTTGATGTGGTATTTGGGAGTCCTTACTTATATGTTAGGGATGATATCTTTATGAGAAGGGAAAACCGGTACAAATGGGTCAAGGATGGGATCAACTACAACATCCGGGAACACCAGCGTAAGACACGAGTTACTATGGTAAGTGCTAACCAAGAAAAATGACTTATTCATTCAAATCATAATAAGTTTTGTCTACTTTTGTTAAAGGATAAACAAGATGGGTAGAATTTTTAGAGATTTATAACCAAGGAAAACAAGTTTTAGATCATATCATTTAGTCTTTTCAAGAATTATTTTAGGCTCCTAGTGGATTACCACCAAAACAAGAAGTAGAGCATGAGATTTAGTTATTGCCAGAGTCACCTCTACCAAACATCGGGTTGTATAGGAAATCCTTGTTGGAGAGTACTGAGGTAAAGAAACAACTCCAAGAACTAATAGACCACGGGGTGTTACATCCAAGCACCTCACCATGTGGTTCTCCTATTGTGATGGTACCAAAGAAGGATTGTTTTTGGAGAATGTGCATTGAATACCGCACTTTGAACAAGATCACCATAAAGAACCGATCTCCACTTCCCTGTATAGATGATCTCTTGGACCAGCTTCAACATGCCAAATTTTTCATGAAGTTGGATCTCAAGTCAGGTTATCACCAAGTTAGGATGAAGGAGGAGGATATATGGAAGATTGCCTTCAAAACAAAATAGGGTTTGTATGAATGGTTAGTACTTCCTTTTGGATTATGCAATGCACCCACTACATTTATGATATTGATGAATGATGTATTATGGGATTTCATAGATTCATGTGTCATTGTATACCTAGATGATATCTTGATTTTTAGTGCCACATGGGAAGAACATCCAACGCATTTGCAACAAGTCTTGTAAGTTCTCAGGGAGAAACATTTGCTTTGTAATATGAAGAAATGTGAATTTTCAAAACAACCAATTATTTATATTGGGCCCATGGTTAGAGGAGAACAACTATAAGTGGATCCAAAGAAGGTGGAAGCCATCACAAATTGGATAACACCAACAAGAGCCATAGAGACTAGAAGCTTTGTGAGAGCAATACCATACATGCGGAAGTTCATTTCAGGTTTCTCAGCAATTACAACACCTCTACACACAATGGTCGTAAAGAGTAAGGGTTTTGATTGGGGTAAGGAACAAGAGAAATCCTTTGAGTTATTGAAATACAAGATTAGTCATACTCCAAAGATTTACTCTTCCAAGTTTTCATCAGGTCTTTCAAAGTAGAGACAGATGCCGAAGTGACTATGCTATGAGCACAAAGTGTTGCTTCAAGGAGGTAAACCTATATGTTATCATTCTGAAACTTTCACTTTAGTAGTTAAAGGATATTCAATATATGATAAATAAATGTATGCACTAGTTCAATCAATTAAAAAATGGAAACATTATTTGTTGGGTAAAGAAAATATTTTGCACACTGACCACAAACCTCTCTAGTATTTGCAAGTATAGTCTAAATTGTAGTAGGCGAGGCACTACAAATGGATGGTGTTTCTTGAGCAGTTCCATCTAGTGATCAAATACAAGAAAGGTAGTACAAATTTGTTGGCAAAAATGTTTTCCAGCCACCCACACAGAAAATTTCTCCTATTCGGCCACTATCTCTTAGATCGAGCCCTTCATGAAGGAAGCTTATGGAGAAGCATATGCCCAAGACAAAGAATTTGGGGTAACATTTCAGAAGTTGTAGTCCCAAGTGTCTGAAAATATGGGGATTGAAGACAGTTATCTCAAGGATGAGTTGTTCTACCAATGGGGGAAACTTTGTGTGCTTAAAGAAGAAAGACTTCTATTGATGAGGAAAGCACATATCTCGAAAGTAGTGGGACATTTTGGTGTTGGTAAGACCCTAGCCCACTTGAAAAGGTATGTATATTGGCCCAACATGCAAGAAGTATCAAAATTTATTCGTGGATGTAAACTTTGTTGTACTAGCAAGCCTAAAACTAGGAAGGAAGGTTTGTATATGCCTTTACTAGTACCTACTCATCCGTGGGAGGACATTTCTATGGATTTTGTAGGAGGATTACCTATGTCTAAACATGGCCATGACTATCTCTATGTTGTTGTGGATAGATTCAGTAAAATGTGTATTCTTATGGCATGTAAAAAGACAAGTAAAAGCACATGAGGTAGTAGATCTTTTCTTTGCTAATGTATGGGTGCATTTTGGTTTGCCAAAGTCTATTGTCTCTGACAGGGATTCCAAGTTCTTGGGGAAGTTTTTGACTACTTTGTGGGACAAGATGGATACCAAGTTACAGAGGAGCACAACTTTCCATCCACAGATGATGATGGATAAATAGAGGTGGTAAAAATACTTTGGTACAAATTGATCGAGGGTATAATAAAGTAAGTACCCAAGGACTTGGGATGAGTCCTTAGCCTACATTCAAAGCATTCTTATAACTAGGCAAACACACATCTGCTATTAAGTCACCATTTGAAGCATGCTTGGGATATCTACCTACAAATCCAT
The DNA here is from genome assembly GCA_018340775.1 of Taxus wallichiana var. yunnanensis. Classification (NCBI taxonomy): domain Eukaryota; kingdom Viridiplantae; phylum Streptophyta; class Pinopsida; order Cupressales; family Taxaceae; genus Taxus; species Taxus wallichiana. Next base: position 414,176,903 of record CM031236.1, read on the forward strand.
TGGACATAGTAGTTAGATAGTAGGATGAGGAGGATACACGAGACACAGAGGTGACTAGAGCCAACAAGTTCATTGAGAGGATCCGACAAATCCATCTCAAGGTCAAAGAACAGCTAGAAAAATCTCAAGCAAAGTACAAAGCTAGGCATGATCAGCATAGGAGGGAACACAAGCTTCATGTTGGAGACAAAGTTTGGATTTTACTTGAGCAAGGAGAGGATACAAGGTCAAGTGCGGAAGCTCAAGCCACTACGATATGAACTCTTCACCATATTGGAACAGGTTGGGGAAAATGTTTTTTGACTTGATTTTCCATCATTCATGAGGATGTACTCTATAGTAAACTATGAGAACTCGCACGTATATGAGCCATCCGTGCTAGATGAAGATGAATAACTACGCTTTCTACCTTCCATTGAGGATTGCATCTTGGATTCACGAGGTGAATTAGAGGAGGATGTAGTGCTATAGTAGAAAGTTAGAGAGACTAGGAGAGGTTTGCAGGAGTCTTAGAAGATTGGACTGAAAGGAAAGACACCAAGGTAGGCCCAATGGTACTCAAAGGAGAAAGTGAGGGAATTGTTCCCTCATCTACTCCCCCACTAAGCTTTTTGGGACCAAAATCCTCCTAAGAAGGGGAGGTGTGATCCATAGGTGTGATCCATAAGGAAAATAATGAAATGGAGGTTCTGTCAGTGAAGTAACAGACCACTGCCCTATGCAGGGTGCTAGTTACAAAACCACTGCCTAGTCGTGGCAGGCAGCGTTCCCATGAACATCGGTTTGCACAGGGCGGTGGTCCTGTCCATTACGAACAAAAACTAAAATTGAAATGAACAACCTTTGAATTTGAAAGGATGTTTGTTTCTCTTCTCCTTCATGACCTTTCCCATTCTCCAGTGCATGGGAGGACATGAGAAAGGCTATAAATACATGATTTTAGAAGTGTATAAGATCATCAAAGCATGGGAGCAAGTGAGCAAGAATTCTTGGTGCTAGAAATTATATTTTTGTAGAAGAAAGGAGTGTTGGACAGAGAAAGAAAGTAATTGAAAGGAAGTGTTGAGATATTATCTACTTCTCTTTCTTACTTATTGTAAATTCTATACCTGTTGATTTGAATTGGCCAATAGAAGTGGGAAGAAAGAGCAATTTCCCTTCCCGACTGGTTTTTCCTCCATTGGAGGTTTTCTAGGATAAAATTGTTGGTGTTATGAGCTTATATTCTTTCCTTTACTACAATTGTTGATTCTAAGCACAATAGTAATTCATTCACTAGCTATCTCTGTTATTTTCTAATAGGAAGTAAATAGCAGTGATTAATTTTTGATTTGTGAATAATTCCAAAGTTGAAGAGTTTACAGATCACTATGATGGAAATGAAGGGCGTTTTGAAGGTGGTCATGGTAGAGGTCGAGGATACCATGTTTGATTTGAAGGATGAGGCCTTGGTGGTGGAATAAGTGAGTTCCCTTGTAGAACATGTTATACATGTGGATCTCCTAACCATTGTAGGTGTGAAAGTCCTCGAATATTACATGTTCTTTCCGTGGAAAGAACTATAGCTATGAGGAGTGCTTGGACTTATATGAGCATCTGAGTAAGAAACATAAACAAGAAAAAAAATGTGTAGGGATGGTTAGGATACAACACACTATTTAAAATCAATGGATTCCTAAGTGGGAGGAGGAATCAGGGACACTACAAGTGAAGATCATGACCCACACCGAGGCATCATGTGTTGTTAGGAAGAATTGCAACAAAAACCCACCATCACCAAAGAAGTAGTTCTTCATGTACGATAAGCGAGATCCTGTCTATTAGAAGGAGGTTTATTAGGAAACCATGGAAGTTCGAGGAATATTTAGGGTGAGATATAATACTTAAAGGAGAAAAATAAAGCATCGTAGATGGTTTAAACTGATATAGATGACTTACGGAAGTTTGTAAAATGTTGCACCAGAAAACATCATTCCATTATGAGGAAGTTGGCTAAAAGGAAACACTCCATGCACAAGTATTGAGACCGGACGGAAGATCATGCATGTGAATCTTCCCCCTCATAGTGTAACATTCCCATTTTAAGACTTTAGAAACAAAGGAATTTTTTTACACAATTTTCTCTATTCTAAATAAAACATCATTTAGAATACACATTCCATGCCAATCAATATCATAATGGATAAAAATATGTAGTCAGTAATGACTCGGATTTTCATCGATCTCTCATTCTATGACTCGATAACCAACCAATCTCTCATGTTTGTCTTAAAGTATAGAATACTTTATGTATACTACGTATACTTGGTTTCCGACTCTATTTCGGTCTTGAGTGATTTGTTTAAAGAACCTATCTGAATATTTTTTACCAATATTCATCTGAAATCACATTTCTTTAAACTAGGTGACATAGGACAATGCAACTAGCATCTTGCAATACTTTGGCCAAAGATTTCCAACATACTATTCATGTTACTATTCCTAGATGACATACTCATCAATTCGGAATACATCCTTCACCTCACTCTTCATTATCTAGAATGGTCTTTACTAACTTTTGTCAGTCCACTTACCCAAGGTTTGACCCTAGCCCAGGTTAGCAACATAATTTTTATAGGAAGATGCTCACGATGACTTAGGGTATATGGGCATACTCAATCGACCTAAGTTGACCGAATGTGCCAAGGTACCCTGAGTCATAGAAAGCTACTTCCTATTCTAAACATGCTACTAACTTGACCTAGAGAGAAACTAAGTTCAAGTCTAGATGTGTGTAGATCTAGATGAATAAATATGGTAGGGTGTTGCCACATGTCAATTGTAACACTTTGTATCCTTGAGAAGCCCTTGGTCTTATCAAAGGTACATTCTGCAGTTGGCATGTGCCAAAATCTGTTAGAACCGATTCATCATGATGTACATACCCCTTAGTGGTCATTTATTCATTATTAAATTGGATTAAGATTCAGATTACATAACCATGCCTAACCCTAATTCCAACATTCATTAAGTTCTTTATCCATAATTAATCTGATTTGATATTGAGAACTTAATTAACTCATGTTTGCATTGATGTTCATTAACATGGCATAATAAGCAGTTATCCCAAAAACATGGCAACAAACATCAAACGGTTAATTTTAATGCAACCTAGTTGTCCAAAGAAGGTGTATCATCCACCTAGATTCAACTAGTGTTTACTTTTTATAAACGAAGCACAAGGATTAAAGATCATAACCACCATTCCTTTTATCTTTCATTCTTTTGAGAGAGGAAGTGTCTTCCTCCTCATGGTTAGATGTTAGGGTTTATATAACCTTCTTATCATTCATCCCTCATATAGTTTAATTGTATAACCAATACATATTTCATTATTAAACTATAGTTTTTTAGATAGAGATCAACATATTTTGCAACTTAATAAGTTTCACTATAGTAAGGGAGATTGTACTATCCCCTTAATCCAACTTATTAATCGATAACAGTAAAAGTACACAAACAAATATAAAGAATATCGACAAGATATCATTACTATTTCCTTCATATAAAGTACAAGAGAATTTACACCACAATTTGGAGTTAGTCTCCAAACCTTTCAATTCATCATGATAAAATATACATTTACAAGACTATGCATTTCAGGCATACTGCATGTCGATCAACATTAAGATCATAAAATAACATAACTTTTCTTTTTCAATACAACTCAAAATGAATCAAAATTCTTTACAAAAGATCCAGAATTAAATAAGCCAATACATCATAAAAAAATTTCCTTCTTTTATCACTTACGAAGTCCATCTGCAAAAATTGCTAGCATGGGTTAGTTCATTGAACTAAGCATGATAAGCACTAAGCATTAAAACAAAGTGCATTCCACTAATTGTTCCATTAAAACAACTTTGCTTTAATGAAACAATTAATAAGTATCATACAAATAAGCATAAGTAATAACAACCAGAAAAGAAGTACAAATAATGAGTCTGAATTCACTTTTAAGAAAAGAGCATAATATAATCAGCAACAACTGCATTATAACATATAGTTTAATTGATCCAATCAATTAATTTTTAAACAAACAACAAATATTTTCGTCTAATTATTTCATAATTCTTTCTGAATTGAAATACAAATTTATCTTTACTATAAAAAGAGTTACCTTCAACATAGTACATATTTAGAATGATTCATCCCACAACTTAAACAAAAATAAGAAGAATCAATACATACTATCCACCATTCACTAATCATCTGAAAGACAGAAACAAGTTCAGAAAGTACTCAACTGATTACCCACATAACTACTTCAGTTCAAGGAAACCAATATAAGGATTCAACATTAAAGAGACAACATCTAAAACAAGAATCCCAAATCAATCTGAGAAGGGATAGAGAATCAAAATAGTCTACTTGCAAGCCTTAAATAAATTCTACATTATAGAAGATATCATTCAAAGATCTGAAACCATATGTTCCAAAAATCAAAGCAAGACTCACACAAGGATAGTCTCTTCTCATGTCCATCCAAGGAAGATTCATAACATGCTAGAGTGCAAAAAGAGGAGTCCTTCCAATAAAAAATTCAAATGGAGCATGACTCAATCAAACAAAGCAATCGGTCTAATCATGATTATATTTTTCCTTCAATAGACAGACTCAGCTAATCACTTTCCACATCAATACAACAATTGACTTAGTACAAAATAGACTAAACAATCCACAAGGAAGTTTCCATCTTAGAAGAGTGATTTCCCACTATTTCCTACAAGATAGAAAGGATAGAAAAGACAAACCCAAGAAGTTGAATATGCCTAAGAGAGTAATCACTCTACAACCAAGAAGAGAGTCGTGCTATAGAGAAGTTCGATCAAATGAACTTATCTTTACAAAAGTTAAAGGATCTCAAATAGAAAAGATCCAATCAAGAATTCATTTCTTTTGTACTATCAAATGAATTCCCATTTCTATTTCAAACTCAAAAGTTCTTTTACTAGTTCCCAAAAGAGAATACAAAACCAAACCCATAGTTTATAGACAACAACACTTCTAGTTTCCCCTAAGAATTCAAACTTTATCAAACAATAAAATCAATACTATCCGGTTCATCTATTCCACTTTATTTAAACACAAGTTTGAATTCATTCCATAGAAAGGAGTACATAGTACAGTCCCAAGACAAAAGTAAAAATTCTGGACAAAACAAGATACAATCCACAAGAAATCTATTCCTTTCTCCTTTTAAAGACCTAGAGTTCCATTCAAATGAATCTAAAAGAGAATACAAAACCCAACACCAGTATTAAGCTAAGCAAGGTTTCCAAAATACTCACAAACTCAATAGTAACTGAAATCCCAACAATAAGGACTTAAAAAACTCCATACAAAAGAACATATAGTTCGTGATCCTAAATAAGAACAAATTATATAAACAATCCCGAACCAGAGGTAATAAATCCTTCCAAACAAGATTCAGTATATGAGAGTATTCAACTCTTCTTTCCTTTAAAAACCCATAAATAATTTAAAAGGATCTGAAAGAGAGTAAGAAAACCCAACACACGTTTAAGTCAAGCAAGGTCTCAACATTACCTCAAACTTGATTGAAATGGAAATCACAACAAAATGAATTTCATAGCTCCATCTAGTACATGAAGATCGAGATAGAGAAGGTAATTGTTCCCATCAACTAACACAAGAAGAAGTATGCATACTGCATTTCCATAAACTTCAAAAACCATTATCGACTGTTTCAAATGAGCTCAATTCAAACCAAAGAGTAAGTAATAGTACAATATTGAACCAGATACATTTCCATAAAAGGTCTAGGTATCAAAACAGTCAAGACTTTCAAACAAGACATGGGTTACTAGAGCAGAGGAGAGTAGAAGATCCTCAACGTTTACACTCCATCACATACTCAAGGTAAATGGTACAGTCTGGGATAGAAGTACCACAACCATTCCAAACTCAAGATGCATCCAGGAGAAGTTTCCAAAAGAGACTTAAATCAAAGCCATTAAATTGAGCTCCTTTCAAACAAATAGTCCCGAATATGAATTCAAACCACACAAAGCTTCGAGCACAAGTTCATAACAACACAAGCCTTGAATACAAGTTCAGAATGAAACACAAAGCTTCAAACACAAGTTCAGAACAACACAAGCCTCAAATATGAGTTCAATACAAAACACAAAGCTTAGAATATGAGTTCAGAACCAAACACAATGCTTTGAATACAAGTTCGAACACACAAGCTTTAAATACGAGTTTAGTACAAAACCAAATCTTTGAACACAAGTTCCACATGCATATCACCATTAAACTTGCACAGAGAGAGCATCCAAAGATTAACATTATCATGCAATGGATTCATATCCAAAAATCATAGAGATTCTTACAACCAAGAAAGTAAATAACTAGAAAAAACATGCAACCATTTATCTCATGAGAGCATAATTGTTTTAATGAAACATTTAGAAGAAAGCAAGAAATCTTAATGGGTAGAGCCTATCATGCCTGATAGTGCTTCTACCAATTCGAAGGAGACTTCTAGCTGAGCTACCAACTCTTTTTATCCTCCATAAAAGATCAACAACCAAACATCTTTCTCTCCAATGCCTCATATACTTTCCTTAGATCAAAAATAGACCAGAGAAACCAAAAATAGCCACAAAGTAAAATTCAAACTACTGGTTCAAGAACCAGATAGCTCCATGTAGAGAAAAATCACAAAGCATGCAAGACCAAACAACCTCCAAAAAATCCACCTTCCTTGTTTCCAAGACGGTTTACACGCAAAACCGAGGTTCATTAATGCAATTACTCCCAATCTCCCACCTATCTCTCCTTGCCACTACCTCCTAAAACTGGTGAATGCTATTTCCACTTCAGCATGCATTTCCAACTTTAGTGAAGACTCCACATATGCTTCCACTAAGTTTACTTTCCTCTGCCAAAACTCATTACTTCCCATTTATTCAAAAAATCAAATCAAATAAATGCCTTTGGAACCGTCACCAAAATGCCATGTGACCCTAGGTCCCTCTCAATAGTTTAGTTTAGATTTCATAACTTAGGTTAGTCTAAAAGTAATTACCTTAGGTTTTAAAAACATTGCCATAGGTAATTTCCACCTTAGGTTAGATCAAATTCACAACCAAATAGTATTAGGTAATAGGTTAAAAATAACCTAGCATTACCTTAGTTTAGAATACCATTAGGATAATCCCTTAGGTTTAGGATTTAGATTCCCTTCATAGTCGTGAAGCAGGCTTCATTTTTCTTACGCCATTAAATGTCTTGAAGAGATCAATCCCAAAGATCCAAGCACAAACATACAACTGAATGAAGGCACGTTCTTACAAGACCAAATAATTTGTAACATACAAAAGTTCAGTCCACTATGTCTCTCAAGCTTATGAATGTCAATTTACCATTCAATCCGGTAAGGAGATTTAAAACATTCCTTGGATCACTGGAATTGATCCAAGGATGAGTCAGTTAAAAGAGATAAGTTTACAACCCTCAAAACTAGATTACAACTCACCTATCAGAAGTGAAAATGGATTCTTGCAAGCCATATCATTTCAGTCTAATGAATCCAAGAGAAGAAATGATTTATCCATAACAAGCATGATCTTCAACAATCAAGGAAACACACCTCATTCAAGAAAATCACATGCCAACACTTGCAATGTAAAAGAGAAATATAACACCGTTAGGAAGTTGGTTAAAAGGAAACACTCCACGCGTAAGTACTTGAGACCGACATAAGATTCTATATGTAAATATTCCCCCTCATAGCTTGGATTATGATAAGGAAATCACCCCGAATGTTGTTGTGGATGGATGGCTATTGAGTAATATCTTGAGTGATATAGGCACAAAAGTCAATGTTCTTATCTTGGATGCATGAGTACAAATGGGAAGACCTCCATTACAACCATCCTCTAATGTATTATTCATGGGTAATCAGACTAAGGCCACGCCTGTCAAAGTTTTGGAGGATGCATCCATTACCATACAAGGATCCAAGTTCACTGGAGACTTTAAAGTTTTAGCGCTAGTAGAGTCAGATAGCTTCCTAGCTCTATTGGGGGCGTCCTTAGTGTTATGTAAATAATGTTGGTCTTTGGTTCAACAAGGGCTATATCAGTTTTGAAAAAAGAGAGGAAAGAGTTATTATCCCTTTAACATATGGAAAATATATGTGCCCTATATTGAGCCCTTCAGTGAAAAATATCTGAATCATATTTATGTATGCACCATCTAAGATGTAGAGAAGATTAAACCAACCAAAGAAGGACTAATTTAGTGGGAGGATGCATAGTCTATTAGCGATACTACAAGTTTTTCTTTTGATAATTGGGATCACAACACTTATGAGTTGGTAGGGCGTGAAGTAAAGAGCATATTCCCTTGAGGCAAAAAACCACATTATGTTATGAGGATAGGTAAAAACTTGGTATCTTATTACACAGAGAAGGGGATCCCATGGTATTCCTACATGCCATGGAAGAATAGTGGATAGACCCATTGGAAAGAATAAATATGATAGCATATACACTACGTGGAATAGAAGAATGATGGTGGGTGGTCCAAAAGGATAATCTTGTTGGATGGAATGAAATTAGAATTGATCTTACTACTAGGTTCATTAGAAGAAATGCACCTACTTAACTAAGTACTTATCACAGTAATCATCCTGTTCAGGACCATGTTCAGAAATGTGAAAGACTCTAGATAGAAGGGCAGGAAGCTTTACCACATTTGCTATGGGTGCACTAGTTGTATTCCACTTTACAAGGTTGCGCACGTGCTTGATATGTATATGTAGAACTCCATAGAGAAACTGGAAATTGGCATAATTTAATTACAAGAATGGCCCAGACATTTGACTTTTTCTCAAATACTCCAATGAACGAAACATTGAAAGTTATCCAGTGTTTAACTATGGGGAATAGTGCCAAGGCTGAATAAATCCTTTAGGAGTTATTAGGTAAAGAAGAATCAAGAGCACATCTTGATGAAGAACCGAGAGGTTGATGTGAAATTACTTCAACACACTTGCCTTGAGAAAGAGAAAGGAAAAATGGTCTACTTAGTGGATGATGAAGAGATAGATATTCGGATGTAAACCATTCAACAGGGGAGGTGTGAGGTATTGGAAAGTATGGATAAGACCACACGCACCTATCATTAACCCATGATGAAAATAAGGTGAATATTAGAATGATACCGAGCCTAAGGAGGCCATAATTGAGACTATTGGTCATACTCTAAAGTGAAAAAAATCTTATAGTTACTAAGGGATTACCAGGAATTATTTCCTAGGGGGTACCATGAACTTAAAGGTGTGCATGAATCATTAGGGGAGATGAAGATAAATCTTAAAGAGGGTGTGTGCCCAATTAGAAAGAGACCTTATAGAATGAACCCCAATTTGCACAAAAAATTCAAAGAAGACATTGATAACATGTTGAAGTCTAGGATTATCAAGCCCCTTGATGAGTCAGAATGGGTTAGTCCAATAGTGATCACTATCAAGAAGGATGGACAGATTAGGATATGTGTGCACTACAGGGACCTAAATGCTGCATGTGTAACTGATCCATTTCATTCACCATTCACTGAGGAAATACTAGAAGGATTTGTAGGGCACAAAATCTATTGGTTTACAGATGGGTTATCTAGGTATCATCAAGTTTGGATTGCCTAGGAGGATCAAGAAAAGACTACATTTACTACTGAATGGGGTAGTTTCACCTATACTGTAATGCCTTTCAGTCTGAAAAATGTGCCTACTGTATTTTCATGCATAGTTGTCCAAGTGTTCAAGGAATTTATTCACAACTTTTTACAGTATATTTAGACGATTAGATGGTGTATAGATTAGTTAAGAATCACCGTGAAAATTTGTGCTTAATGTTTGAATGGTGTAGATAGTTGAGTATCTCTTTGAAAATCAAGAAGTGCATATTTGGCTACACCATTTGGGATACTTTTAGGACACATAATTTTTAAAAAGGGTTTATTGGTTGATCCAACAAAGGTCAGTCATTATAGGCTTAAGGGAGCCTACCATTCAAAGTGAGGTGTGCATATTTTTGGGTCATACATGATATTACATAAATTTTATCAAAGGTTATGCCAAATTTTCTACACCATTAGAAGAGTTACTAAAAGGGAAATGTATGTTCTATTGGGGAGAACAACAACAATGCGCATTCGAGACATTGAAGGAGAAACTTACTACTGCACCTATTATATGTTTTCCTTCGTGGTATGTACATGTTGAAACCTCTAGCATGGCCATTAGCACAATGTTGGATCAATGTAGAGAAGGTATTATAGATCATCCTATCTATTTTTCTAGTAGAGAGATGACTCTCGAGAATAGAATTACATAACTATAGAGTGCAAAGTCTTGTCAATGATCTACACGCTACATAAATTTCATCAAGACCTAATAGCTACACCATTCATCTTTTATATGGATCACATGGCATTGAAGTATTTGGTAAATAAACCTGTTTTATAAGGGTGCATATGCCGATGGGTTCTCTTATTTCAGGAATTTGATTTCACATTTGTGGTAAAACTAGGAAAAAGCAATTCTAGACCAGACCATCTATCAAGAATACAATCGGAGAAGAAGCCCAAGCAATTGAGGATACCATGCCGATGCACAGCTTATACAGTTATAATGAGCGCCATCGAACTAGAGGAAATTGTTGTCTTTCTACAAACATGGATGACACTAGAAGGAATGAAATCCTTGGAGAAGAAATGACTTTCTATATGTGCCGCACCTTATATGTTAATCCATGGTGACTTGTACAAATTGGACTGAGATGAGGTATTGCGTTGTTTTGTATTGGAACATGAGAACATGGGGATTATGGAAGAAGCTCATGGTGGTATTGTAGGTGGCCACTATGTCGGTGATGCCACAACGCGCAATATTCTACTCACTGGATTATGGTGGGAAACTCTATATAAATATTGTAAGGAATTTTGTAAGGCATGTGATCATTGTCAACGTATTGGAAAACTAGGTCAACTAGATGAAATGCCTCTATGACCTATTACTAGCGCAAAGCCATTTGAGAAATGGGCTATAGATTTTTTGGGTAATATTTCACCACCGCACTTAGAATGGATCATACTACATCATAACTTGCATGGATTATCTAATAAGGTCTACATGATAGCACCCACAAAGGACTATAAAATGGCTATAACAACCTAATTTCTATGGGAAAATATTATTACAAGGTATGGATGTCCTTTAAGTTTGACTAGTGATAGGGGCACACATTTTCTTAATGAGATAATCAAAATTTTATTAGATGAGTTCATGATTGCACACCATAAGACTACACCCTATCATCCTCAGGAAAATGGAACTACTTTAAGAGGCTTTTAGCAAAATTTTGAGCCAGACATTGATAAAAATATGTGATGGTGGAAGAAAGGATTGGGATGATAAAGTCTCTATAGTAATTTGGGAATATCAAACAACATATAAAAGGTTGAACAAAGCCACACCATTTCAATTAGTATTTGGCACCAAAGCAGTTCTTCCGATGGAATTTATGTTACCTTCTTTGAGTATTGCGTGTGTCTGGAGGTCTAGTGATGATCAACCTTTAGAATAATGGATTGAAAAGATAATTAAGTTGTATGAGTGATGACACATATCACGTTGGAGTTTGAAGAAAGAAAATGTTAGACGTGAAGCTTGGCATGATAGAAATATAAGGGACAAGAAGTTTGAGATTGGACAAATGGTACTTCTCTATGACTCTAAGTTCTTGTGCCATCTAGGAAAACTTAAGGTACATTGGTTGGGGCCATATGTTATCACTTACATCCTTGAAACAAGTGCTTGCCAGTTAGAAGCATTTGATGGAACACAACTACTGGTTATTTTACCTAGAGTAGGTAAAAGCCCTACTATAACTAAATCTTCTTGGTGTTTGTAATAAGGTAGTATTTCCATTTAGATTAGGTTTTCAATTTTTCATTCCTTTCTGTGTTTCCTTCTTTTGCTATGATTTGTCAATTTAGTTGATGTGTTGTGGAATAAGTGCATTTACACGCTAGAAGTTAATTACTATTTGAAGAATTTTTATGTGCAAAGGATTGCACCTACTTTTAGTGTGGGGTGGATTGTTGATATCCAAGTACAAAACTATTGGAATTAAATTATGAAAGGAATAAATTGATATGGGTGCTATTAAATTCAAGGATTGCCTCTAAAAAGTGACCAAAGATGGAGATGGAGGAAAGGATAGTATAACATGAGGTAAGCAGAGGCCATGTCAACTACCAATGGTAGGTACAATCACAAGATACTCAGGTACAAGGAAGCGTGCTGAAGAGAAGTCTGTGACTAGAGGGTAGGAAGGTGCACTAGAAGGTTATAACTAGGGTGCGAAGATGTAATGTATGGAAAGAACAAAGTTGGTCGATAAATGAGAGGACATTGGGTAGGTGAAGGAGAAATAAATGCATCAAAAATTTGAAAATCTATATAAGGATGGGATGCGAGTTCATTCTTACCATTGCGATTAAGAGAATTTGACAAGAGCCAAGTGTGAAGAGCCGAGTAATCATGTTAAGGTGCAAAGAGTGTGAAACTAGATGTGGAAAGGAGGTTTGTACGAAGGAGAAGATTGAATTCCCATAGGAGGAGAGTTTGAGAAATGCAGATGTGTTACAACCAAGCTAGGTCACGTGACTTCCACTAGGGCATGGCAATTTGAGCTAGGGTTTGAGTTGCACATTGCAGAAGTCAAAAGACAAGTATTTTCAGAGGATTGTAGGGTAGAAATGGCACCAAAGAAGGCATTTGTAGCAAGAGTTAAGGGAAAGAAGAAGGTGGTCATGGAGGAAGAAGAAATGACCCCTGAGAGTAATTTTTAGAGATGCAATATCCAGAGGGGGTTATAGTAGGCTAGGAGTGGGATTCCCACATTTAGAGAAGCAAGATAAGTGAGTACAACCATCATACCACAGAAAACAAGGAGTTAGATGCAATGTTGAACATGGAGACAAATAAGTGCATGGCGGAGGATATCCCTGTCTATGATGATGCTATGGAGAAGTTATTGAAGAATATTGGAGTGTATCGGTTATACGATCTCCCTACTTTGGAAAGTATGAGAATTTTTACCAATGGATTATGAGAAGAGTACATGAGGACTTATTTTACTTTGCAAGATGCGAGTAAGGATTTCAGCCACGCCGATCTCCATACCGATAGGGTTGAAAGCTACGGTAAAGACCTGAAGGAGGAATTAACAGACAAGGCTGCAAATGGAGACTAGGAAGGAGCTGGGGTACACCAAGGTTCTACTCAGTATGGATATAGATAAGCTGAAAAAGTACCTAGTTGTGCAAGAATTCGTGCACCTTGTGACAAATTTAAATGACCAAGAGAGGTGGTCACAAGTGAATACCATGTGGCTACATGTTTCTAAAAGGATGTCTAAAGGAGTGATCTATAACATTTCAGGTTAAATTATAGAAACTATTGTCAAAGAAGTGTGTTCAGGGAGGAAATATCGCTTTGGGGATGTTCTATTATCTCTAATATTCATGGATATTGGGGTGTTAGATGGACCCAAAGAGAAGGTTTGGGAGTATCCTATGGAGAACAAGTCAATCGTAGAATGACAAGTAGAAAGTACTTGTGTGATGTGATTTAGAAAGTACTTGTGTGATGTATTTGTATGCCAACTACCATATGCCTTCAGAGAAAGGTATTTTTAGGCATCGGTTCACGCTTTCTCGGACGCGCACCGACTAATGTTCAATGTAGACAAGGTAGACAGACTACCACACACTAAGGAAAAAGTATGTATATCCAGGATGTAATGCATATATTGAAAGACTCATCTCAGATGTGTTGAGCATAAAGCCAATAAGTTTGGCTGCTGGAGATGTTAGAATAGCATTGGTTTACCTCCAACCGAAGCCCAAGCTGGAAAACAAGTATGTGGAAGATGAGTTCACTTCTAGAACCACCAAAGGGTAAGCATACCATGCAAAAATTCCATTGCATAAGCCCATAGAGACAATTGAAGTAGAGGATGAGTAGGATGAGAGCAAATATAGTGGTGGTTTGGAACATAGAGGAAGAAGACATCCTACACATAAGGATGAAGCCGAGTGTGCAACTACACCACCTCAGCCACAAGAGGGGGATGAGGATGACTTAGATGTAGTCTAAGGAGAGCACTGATTTAAGAGAGTGTTCAGGAGAATAAGGACCCAAGGTGCTACCCAAAAATTGTGCGTAAATCACCCAGACTCTCTCCACAAAAGGAGACAACCGAGAAAAGGAGAAGGAAACTAAAATTGAATGAGGAAGTGGAAGAGTTATAGGAAAGTGCTCCTAATTCTCCTACACCTGTAGAGAACATAGAAGGAAAAAAAAGATGAAGAAATGAAGGAAGGAGAAGAGGAAGAAAAGGGAATAAATGAGATGGCTACTTAAACTGCTCAGAAAATGGAGACACAAGTCCCAAATCTGGAAGCTCAAGTTCCTAAGAATCCTAGGTCAAGAAGAAAAAGTGGGGAGAACATTCCACTAGCCATGGGTTATGCTTTGAGGTCACGAGTAAAATTGTCTGTGCATTTCCATAGAACAAAAACACAAAAGGAGTTATATGGCTAGGAATTGATGAATGAAGATATGGCAACAGTGCACACAAGGAATAAATTATCATGGTCAATGCACATGCACATGGATGAACCATATTTTGATGTGTGTGAGGAGTCATGCATGTCAAGGAGGTTGAAAAAGACACCTCAGGCTAGACACATAACAATAAAGCTTACTGTTATGTTAGATGAATAGGTGAGCAATGCATTCGTAAAAGTCTCAAAAAGGTGGCACTATAGAATATGGACAAAGCTTCCATAATTAGGGTGCTAAGGGGAGAGATCAAAACTAAGGATGAGTAGATAACATGCCTAACGTATGAAAGAGACTTAGCGCATAAGAATAAATATTTATTTATCAGCATCACGGAGGAAACTGGTGATAATTTCATAAGAGCTAGGCCACACTTAGAGTAAAAGGTACCAAAGATTTTTCCTTTGGCAATACACAATGTCAGTACATTGGTGGACTTAGTGCTTGAAGATGAACCTCTGCACATGCCCGCACCAAAGGATCCAACACAAGAGGTAGAGCAATAAAAGGCTTCAGTGATGCAAAAGATTACATCATATGAAGGACTACTATAAGTGCTTTGTAGGAAGAACTAACAAAGGTAGACCAAGCCTCAAACATCATGACAGCTCCAGAGGCACTCATTAATGTAAACACCCTTGAGGAGAATAATGAGGTCTATAAAGTGATGAAGTATGACACATTGGGCCGCGCAGAAACATTAGTAATGGTTAAATAGAAGAGTGAGGCCCTGGAAGTAGCCTAAGAACCACACAAAAATCAGATAGAGGAGCTTGGAAAACTCATTGCGTAGAAGATGGATTTGCTAGATGGAAGGATGACTATAATGTCCAAAATTGTGTTGGTATTGTAGAATGAGAAAGGATAAATTGTGAAGCATGAATTGGAGTCCATTACTATGGACATTCTAGAGAAAGTAGAGGAAGCACTTGGTGAGTGACAAACCTTGTAGGCTGAGATAAAGAAGGAATATCCTGAATTAATTTTTCAGTTCCATAAGAAGAAACTACGAGTTTAAAAAAACATTCTTTCATTCATCCAAATTCTTTTTATTCTTCTATTCTTTGATTCATTTTGGATACAACCATTTTCGGGGTGGCAATGCAACTAGTGTAGGGTAATTTTGATCAATCAAACCCTAACACTTAGTAAAGTAAATAAAGAAGGTTCACATGGGAGAAAAAGTGCATTTAAAGGTGCAGATGTATCAGAAAGGCTCGCAAGCGAAGAGTAGAAATAGGTTAAGGACTTAGCCATATTCGGTCAAGGATTTATTTTTTGAGATAGCGTGTAAAGTACTCAAATTGATTAGAGACTTGCATGTCACACATTGGCTATTTTTGGAGGATTATCTATGAAGTTATTTGTATGGATAGAGGCTGGAAATAGATCTACTATTGTTAGTTAACAACCAATAGTCTATTGTTAGCGCACTTGTATGTGTGGTTATTTTTGTAACAGTGTGTGGCTAGTAATAGCATGCGACCTATTTTGGGAATAGATAAGCGGTGAAGGGAAAGTTCCCACCTTATTATAAGTATGTAGTAAATTGTATAGTGAGATATAGATTTGTGTATACATAGGGAAATTATGTTGCTACACACATATTATTGTTATTATAATGAAGCTTCTGTATACTTATTGAATTTAATATAATGGAGGATATTGGCTGAATCTAAGTGTTAGTTATGTGTGTATCTAAATCTGGTATGTTCTTGATTTCATCATGGTGAATACTTAGTTCTATTCTCCCTTAGATATAGATATGGTATGCTCTGTAGAATGATGTGTTATTAATGTAACTGCATGTGTTAATTCTTCATCATGCTAACATCTTGCAATAACAACCCTAAAGAGGGACCTGGTACCTTTACGTGCTTCGGGTGAGCTCTTAGTCTAGGTTGAGTGATGTGTTAGTGCATCTAGTGTCTTATTTGGCTTATATTGTTGAATTATAGGCTACATTAGAACCACAACAAAGGGACATTTGAGGCATTGAGGAGAGACTTACTACAACGCCTATTATGCGCTTTCCCTCATGGAACTAACCATTTCATGTACATGTGGATACCTCTTGCACAAGCATTGTTGTGGTGTTAGCTCATCTTAGAGAAGGTCTTATAGATAATCCTATTTCTTTTGCTAGTAGAAATTTGACTCTTGCATAAAATAATTATACAACTAAAGAGTGTGAGGCTTTGTCGATGATCTACATGTTGGATAAATTTAGACAATATTTGCTAGCAACACCATTTGTATTTTATACTAATCACATGGCATTAAAATAATTGGTAAATAATCTTATTTTATAGGGGCACATATGTCGATGGGTGCTCTATTCTAAGAATTTGAATTCACAGTCATGATAAAACCATGTAAAAGTAATTCTAGCCTAGACCACTTATCAAGAATTGAATTAGGAGAGGACATGCAAAAAGTTGAAAATATCATGCCGATGTAAAGTTATACAAGTTATAATGCTTGCCTTGAATTAGAGGATATTGTTGTCTTTTTACACACATGTATGGCACTAGAAGGAATGAAATCCTTAGAAAAGAAACAACTTGTAATATGTGTGGCAGCCTTCATGTTGATCAATGGTGACTTATACAACTAGGCCGAGATGAATTATTACATCAGTGTGTATAGAAACATGAGTGCACAAATATCATGGAAGAGGCTCATGGTGGTATTACAGGTGGGCACTATGTAAGTGATGCCACTACGTGTAAAATTCTACTCATTGGATTATGGTGGGAGACCATGTAGATGGATTGTAAAGAGTATTGTAAGGCGTGTGATCACCGCATAGGTGCCTTGGAAAACCTGGGAAAAGAGATGAAAGGCCTTTGAGGCCTATTGCTAGTGCAGAGCCATTTGAAAAATGGGATATAGACTTTGTGGGTACTATTTCCCCAACCGCGTGTATAATTGGATCGCGCTATATCATCACTTACATAGATTATCTTTCAAGGTGGGAATAAGTAGCCCTTACAAAGGATTGTACATCAGCCTGACAATAGCCATGTTCTTATGGGAAAATATTCTTACTAGGTATGGATGTCCATTGAGTTTGACAAGTGATAGGGGTACACACTTCTTAAATAAGAAAATAAGGATATTATTGGATGAATTTATGGTCGCACACCACAAAACTAAACCTTATCACCCTCAATAAAATGGGACTGGTGAGGCTTTCAATAAGATATTGAGCCAAACCTTTACAAAAATTTACGTTGTTGGAATGAAATATTGGGATGATAAAGTTTCATATACTTTTGGCGTATAGAACAACCTATAAAAGGTTGAATAAGGCCACACCCTTTTAGTTGGGGTTTGATGTAGAAGTTATTCTAATGAAATTCATGTTACCATATTTACGTATTGGAGATCTAGGTATGAACGTATTAGAAGAAATAATTGACAAGTTAATACGGTTGGATGAGAGGCACTCCATAGCACGTTAGAGTCGTAAAATAGGACAATGCTAGGTAAAGCATGACATGACAGACACATTATGGACAAGATGATTAAGGTTGGATAGATGGTACTTCTTTATGATTTCAAGTTTATACGCCATCTAAGCAAACTTAAGGTGTATTGGTTGGGACCTTATGTTATCACTCACATCCTTGAATTAGGAGCTTGTCAGTTAGAGGCACTTGATGGAAAATGGTTACCTGGTTACTTTAATGGGAGTAGGTTGAATCCCTACTATAAATAAGTCTTCTTGGTGTTTTTAATAAGGCAGTATTTCCATTTAGTATATATTTCCCTTTTGTATTTATTTTAATGTATTTCCTTCTTTGTCGCTATTCTTTGTCAATTTAGTTTGGTGTTTTGTGTAATAAGCACATTTACGTGCTAGAAGATAATTATAATCTGAAGTATTTTTATGTGCAGAGGACTGCACATACCATTGGTGTGGGGTGGTTGTTATTTATTATTTAACAAAGGGTAAATAGGAGAATAAACTATTATAGGTGATATTCAAGTATGGAAAGGAGCTATTAGAAAGGAAATTGCTTCTAAAGAAGACCATAGATGGAAATAAATGAATGAATAGTATAACACGAGGTAAGTAATGGTCATGGAAAATACTAGAGGAGGAATAAAGGTGACAAGGTACTTCAGACATGGAAGCGTGAAAAGAGAACTCAGAACGAGAAGGTAAGAAGGTGCGCTAGAAGGTTATAGATGTGGTGCGAAAGTGTACCTAACATAAATTAGGAAAATGGTAAATTAATGAGAGGATTGGTGGTAGGTGAATGAGAAATAAATGCACTAAGTATTTGAAAATTTATATAAGGATGTGATGCGGGTTCATTTTTACCTTTGTGATCATAAGTATTCGACAGAGATAAGTATGATCAAGCCTAACAAAATGTGTTGAGGTGCAGAGAGCTAGAAAACTAGACGTGGAGAGCATATTTGTGCATGGAAGTGGCTTACGTCCCCATTGTTGAAGGGTTTAAGTGTAGTAGAAGTAGTGAGAAGGAGCTAGGACACGTGGTTTCAAGCTAGGGTTTAAGCTTACTCAACACGAAGACAAAAGGTGATATTTTTACAATGGCATCAAGAAAGCACCTATAAGCGGTATAAAGGGAAGAAAAATTGGAAGTTGAGGTCGAAGTTTCTCTGAGAGAAACTTTTCGTAGATGCACTATCTAGAAGGAGTGATAGTTGGATGTGATTGGGATTCCCACATTTGTAAATGCAAAGTAAGTGATTACAAATGCCACCGCATCACCGAAAAAAAAGGGAAAATTGGATGTGTTATTGAACAAGAAGAGCAACAATCACATGATGGATGATATGCCAAAGTATATGATGATGCTTTGGGAGAAGTTTCTTAAGAAGGTAGGGGTTTATCGATTATATGAACTCCCATATTTGGAAAACCAAAGGCTTTATACAAATGGCTTATGAGTAGGGTCCATAAGGATTTTTTTCTATTTTGCTAGATGGAGGGTAAGGATCACAACAACCCTAATTGCTACATTGATAGGATTTGAAGGGCACAGGATAGATATTATGAGTGATCGATGAGACAAAGGGTAAGGATCACAACAGCCATGATTGCTACATTGACATGACTGAAGGGCACATGGATAGATATTATAAGTGATCTGACCGTACGATAGTTGTTATAGCCACCATCAAAGAGTTAGGATACTACAAGGGTCCACATGGAATGAACATAATCAAATTAAAGAAGTGTCTTATAGTGTAGGAAAATACACATTTTATCACTAAGTTAAATGACCAAGAGAGATGGTCATAGGTAAATACCATGTGGCTACACATTACGAAGAAAATGTTAGAGGGAGAAATCTACAACTTGGTGACTACATTGCAAAAACTATTACGAGGAAGTGCACACAGGTGAGAAGATAAGTTTTGGCATTATTTTATTATCTCTTGTCTTTGTAGAAATTGGAGTGCCCGATGGGCCAAAGAACAAAATTTGGGAATACCCCACAGAGAAGAAGTCCCTCATGGAGAGGTTCAAGAAATACTTATGTGAAGGAAAAATGAGTGGCCCATTCAAACAAAGGGTAGAACTATGGTATGATTGATGTGAGCGGTGTTTGAGGAGAAATGACATATTCCAAAGGAGCTACCCTTGGTAGTGGGTAAGGTAGTATAGTTTGCGATGTATCAACATTTTTGCATTACATGGTTTGCAATGAAGGATGGGACATGGAGTCCATGGTGAAAACTACCCTATGCCTTCATAGCATGCTACTTCCAGAGCCTCAGTCACATGTTTACTAATGCACGTTAGATGAACTTCAATGCAGATAAGGTAGATTGTGACTACCATACTCTCAGAAAAACATATGTTTATCTAGGTTGGTCTACCTACATTGAGAGGCTCATTTCAGATGTTATAAATATAAAGCCGTAAGTTTGGCTATTAGGGACAGTGGAGCCATGCTCATCTATCTTCAGATCAATCCTAGGCTGAAGAATAACAAGTATGTGGATAATGAGTTCATGTTACCAAGGCCACCTAAGGCCAAACACATGGTTGAGAATGTGGTAACTCCAAATCCTTCCATGACCATAGAGATAGACAAGGAGGAAAAACATGAGGATAGTGAGGTTTAGACCATAGAGGCCATAGGCATCCCATAGACAAAGTGGAGAGTGAGCGTGCAGATACTCCACCACAGGCATAAGAAGGAGAAGAGGATTTAGAAGTGTATGTAGTCCCTAAAAAGTGCTAGTTTAAGAGGGTATTCAAAAGAAATAGGAACTAAGGCACATGAACATCAAAACTTGTATGAAGATCACCTCGACTCTCCCCTAGAAAGAAGCAATCAAGAAGAAGAGAAGAATAAATTTTAAGTTTAGTGGGAGGCAAAAGAATCAAGAGAATGTGCTTAGAACCCTAGTTTAACGGGAAGATGTGGAGGAGCCCCAGGATGAAGAAATGAGAGATGAAGAGGAAGGGGTGAAATAAGCGAAAAAAACTATGTGCGAGAAATCCAGCACATGAGTTATAACTCAAATATGAGAAGGACCAACTCCAAACCTTGTTGATTAGGTTCCTAAGGGGCCAAGAACATGGAGAAGTGAAGAATATGTTGTGTAAAGTATGGTATACGTTGAGGACACAAGAAAAATTGTTTGTGCCCGGTTTTAGAGCACAGTGGAACTTAAGGAATTATATGGATGGGAGCTGATGGATCAAGATATGGCCACTACACGCATAGGAAACAACTATCTTGGTCCATGTAGACCCATATGGATGAACCAGATTTTGATGTATGCGAGGAGTCCTATGTCTAAAGAAGAGTAAAGTAGGCACCTAAGAACAGGCAAATGACCATAAATCCCACTCTTATGTTTGATGAGCAGCTCATAAATTCCTTAGTCAAGGTATCTACTGAGGTGGCACGGAGAAATATTGATAAGGCCGCCACCATTAGAGCATTAATGGAGGATAACAAAGATAAAACTGTAGAAATAGAGCACTTAAAGGCAGAGAGAAAAGAATGAGAACAGAACAA
This sequence comes from Taxus wallichiana var. yunnanensis, assembly GCA_018340775.1. Classification (NCBI taxonomy): domain Eukaryota; kingdom Viridiplantae; phylum Streptophyta; class Pinopsida; order Cupressales; family Taxaceae; genus Taxus; species Taxus wallichiana. The sequence continues at coordinate 414,198,629 of CM031236.1, forward strand.
GAATGAGGCATTTGTTAGCATGACAGAGGAGATTGGTGATTACATTCTGAAAGTAAGGACTCATCTAGAACCAAAGATACTTGAAAATTTTCCTTCAGCTATGCATTATGTGTGCACTTTTTTTTGATTTGGTGCTAGAATATGGACCACTTAGAATGCCCGCACCAAAAGATGTTGAAAAGAAGCAGAGAGAGCAAGGGCCTCTATGATCAGAAAAATTTCAATGTATGAGGTGCTGCTCCAGACTTTAAAGGATGAGCTAAAGAAATAAGACCAAGCTCTAAACTTGTGTGCAAAACCGAGGCGGTGATAAGGATCGAAGCTTTGGCTAAAGATAATGAAGTTCGCAACAATGAAAGATGAGACTTTAGGGCATGCATAAATATTGGAACTAGTAAACCAAAGGCACAAAGCCCTTACAACATCCCAAGATCCACATAAGGAGAGGATAGATGAGCTTGGGAAGCTCATAGCACAAAAGATGGACCTCATGGAAGGAATGATGTCAGGTATGGCCAATGTTGTCTGGGTACTGCAGAATGAGAAAGAAAATATTACTCAGGATGAACTAGATGCCATAGCCACATATATTCTAGAGAAGAAAAGGACCACACTAGATGAATGACAGACATTAGAGGATGAGATTAAAAATGAATATCCAGAGCTAATCCTCCTAGTTGAAGAAGAGGGAGCTGTAGAGTGAAGATTCATTCTTTTGTTCAGTGATTCTTTAATTCTTTCAATTTTTATTCTTTATTGTTGGAGACACTAGAAGGAATTCCCATTTCAGGACGAAAATGTACTTTAGTGTGGGGTAATGTTGAGCAGACATAATGTTGTTCTAAGGAGAACACACAAAAATAATACATGCACGAGAACAAGGCACATTTGATGTCATAAAATGATAGGAAAGGAAATGCGCGCAAGAACAGTTTGGTTCAGACTTAGCCGTTTTTATGGATAGAGGCTATTTTTGGAGACATTGTGTAGAACAAACATCAAGATAGAGACTTGCATGACATGCAAATGGTATTTTTGGAATGAGTAGTTGATAAGCGCCATGCATGGTTGTAGTTAATAATATGATTACTTCTTCCAGTTAACTATAGGACATCTATTATTAGTGCACTTGCGTGTGTGCATGTTATTGTAAAGGCACATGGCTATTGTCAAAGATACGACCTATTTTAAAAAGTGCATAAGTGGTGAAGGGAAAGTCACCACCTCTATACATATGTATTGAACTATGTAGTTTAGGGAGAGACTAGAGACCGCGTTATTGTAGAGTTATGCTTCGATCTCATGCGTGCATGACTTATGATGATACTTTATAATGTAAGAAGATTCATGTTTTACAGGTGTTTAATGTAATGAATGATATTGGCTAGATAATGGTTTTATACATAGCATAAAACTGGTTCATGTATGGTTGATCTTATTTTAGTTATTGTTTAATTCATGATTTACTAAGATCTAGATCTTGATTATGCATTGTGGAATACTTATTTTTATTTATGGATATGAATATGTATTATCTTCATCACACTAAAATCCTACAAAATCAACTCTAAATAGGGTCTTGGTACCTTTGTGCACTTCGGGTGAGTTCTCGGCTCAAGCTAGGTGATGTTCCAACATGTTTGAGTTTTACATAGTAGATTTTAGGCTGCATCATTGGTTCCATTTCCGGGACCTCTTTTTCAGCTATTTTTAGGATGTTTCATGATGAAGATGTACCAGTTGACCTTAGCAAGTGTTAAAGAGTGGATTAAATATCTGGAAGAAGATTTCACTTAGAGGTTCAACAATGGATCTGAGTTTGATGCACACATGTGGGTGGAGAAAAAAATTGTATGCCTGTTTGTACGATTCCACTACTCACACATATATGGGCACTCTAAATTTACGTATAAAATTTGGGACTAAGATTGTTCATATGGTATTCTTCATTATTGATGCATCATTTTAATTTAATCTCTTCCGGGTAGACCATGGACTCGTTTAATGCAAGGTGTCCATTATACAATTCATCGGTGCATTGAATTCTTACATGATGGCTATTAACACACCATTACTACTCGACCCTTATTCATTCAATTTTTTCACATAGACCCTGTTACTACTCTTCCTATTCCTCCATCACAACTTATTCCATATGTCAATATTGATACTTATGATGTTGGACAATCTAGTGCTCCATAACCTTCTTCCACCTCTGCAAGCATACCATCCATTCCCACTCATACTACTAATATCATTTCACCCACATTGTCTACTCCCATTACTACCACTATTCCACCTATTAAGAATCCTCTCGATCCTACGTATGGTTCCACTCCTACCAATATCTTTGATACTATTATTCTACATGAAAAATTCCTACACTAATGATTCTAATGATGAGGTTAATGCCATAGAGCTTAATGATGACACATTGCACAATCTTAACTTTACTTATATAAGGATAGATGAGTCCTTCACTGATACTTTTCGTTTATTGGACATGGTGAATATCAATTCAAGAAACCCCCTCCTACTAATGCTATGATACCTTTTTAGGGGTTTGTCCATACATTAGATGTCATACCACCTTCCTCATATCATTCTACCTTGACACTACCTCCTTTCACATGCACTCTTTTCATGCATAACTCTTATTGGCCTCATATTCCATTCGATCCCACTTTCTCCGACACCATTTTCATGCATGAAAGCTTATACACTTGATGATCTACACCCACCACCTCATTCTCCTCACCTTTACGAAGGATGTGTCTTTTGACTGTTTCATGTTGCCTCTAGGTCTTCCATTTATCAAGTATTCCATACACGTACTACTTGTTCCTCTCCACTTACTATAATACCTACTTTATTCATGTTCCAAATTTATGGAATTTTTTAATTTCCCATACTAAATTTATGCCTTCACTAATTTAAATACACAACATTAATTTTAAATTCAATCCATATGATAACATCAAACCATGTGTAGTTGTATGGGTCAACTAGATCTACCCAACCCCCCATAGTTCACTCTCCATGAGTGTGTATACAAAGTATATTATTGGTTAACCTTTAACGTGTATCGATAATCAAGGATAGTTCCCAAGTTTCTACCTGGTATTCATTCAATCGTATCCCATATGAAATCTCACACCTTAGTTTAAGAACTTGGTGAATTTGTTAGTGTAATCAACAAATTACACTACTTTGGACAAAGTTTGAGAGACATGTCTTACATGCCTAGTATTTTGATGACACACTTGTCATTAGAAAATTGTCCTTTCACCATACCATTATCACTCAGTTATCTGGATTTGAATCAGTTAATCAAGACATTTAGATTATAAGATCATGCATAAGGTGCAAGATCTATCCAACATGCACAGAAGGACACATATGTGCTAACTTAGGTTACCTATGGGAAAGAAATTGTTTATGTAATGACTTACATCATTATGTAATAATTTCCTTCCCCATAGCCAACTTAAGTTGGTACCAGAGGTGTACCTAACATTCAAGTTATACAACTCTTGTTCCTTAGCGAGACTCAAATTTAGATCAAGTTGTGATATTTCTAAAGATCATATCTTAATAAGACAACTCTAGATCTCTACGAAAAGACATCATTCACTTAATGACATGTGTCAATAAGTGGTCATCGACTTATTGTAGCCATGTAAGATCATCCCAATTAATAAACTTTTGTTAAGAACATCATAACTGAATCATTTATTTAATTCCAAGTTAATTGGTTTACGAAGGATCCTCTTTTAGTCGTAGCGGTAAGTTTATCACATCAACCAAGGTATTTTATTTGAACTTAGGCTATAGTATCATAATATTTTATGATAACCTTTTCCACTTAAATCTAAATGTACACTCATTGTTATCCTTAATATTATTTAATTCATCTTTCTGTATTTTCACAACAAACATGCATACATATATTACAACATTTTCATATATAATCCTTAGTTAAATGTTCCCACATTGTTAGTTGGATAATAGATACATTCACTTCATTTATCTTTTCAATGTTGTACATAATTAACATCTTATGATTAACCATCATATAGTAACAACATTTTCCATTCAATTTTTATAATAATATTCTACTATTATTCAGCAATACAAAATTTCCATGCAAAATTAAACATGAATACTATAATTAGTAAAATAATAATGATTCCAAGTAGTATAAGATTATCAAGATAATATTTTAATTATACAGATGATTCCGCCTTAATTCATTTAATACAAAAATGAAGTATATCTTTCTCTTTACAAACTTTCATTCAATTAATACAATCAAATCAAATTATTCATCATAATCATGCATATTAAACATGCGTAATATTTCTTTAGTCAACCTTGAAAGAAACTTAACTCTTTCATCCATAGCATAGAGAAAGATGATAAAATGGTCAGTTCAAAATGAACTAGCATGAATTGTCATTCTTACCACCTTTTTGTTTATTGCGATATAATGGATATATTAAAAAACATCTTAACAATTCCAATATATTCAAGATATCAACATTACTAAATGAATGAGACTAATGTAGCATTATTCTTACTTACATTGTCATTAATTACCATACAAGTAAAATTATACCTTAATAGTAAACAACAAGTACATTTAGCTAAGATTTTACTCTATATGATTAACAAACAAAGTTAACTTGATCCCCATCTAACATTTCCATTAAACCAAACTAAGATGAAAATTCAATTCAGCAAAACCGATTAATAAAATCCAAACATTATTTATCATCTACAAACCCCCTTAATAGTTGGTATGGTAAATATTACTACCAAAAGGATATCGACAATTGCAATAAATAATACCTCAATCATTCCCGCACTATTAATAATTGAATTCACGCTTTACCAAACAATAATAATAAAAATTCCTTATTATCATCAAACAAAGATTGTGCTTATTACATTAATCTTGTCAACAATGATAACGAATAACACCTTAACCTTATTAAAATGAGATAATGGTTAGCTTAACGATATCAAAAAGGGATAATGGTTACCTTAATCTTATAAAAAATAGTTAATGATTACCGAAATCTTTATCAAACAATAAATGATAAATGCCTTCATATTATCGAGACAATATTAATGATGGGAAACATAATTTGAAGAAATATATATACGCATATTAAATCAAACTAAATTTTCCATGAATAGAAAACAAACCTCTTTCTGAAATTCATAGTCACCAATCCATGCCTACAACTAAATTCCATTTTAAAAACAAATCCCTTGTCGAAGGAGAAACCCCAATATTTTGGGTAGATCTTATTTAAGATAAGTACATTTCTAGAAAATTGAAACATCTAACACCAAAGGAGAAATTATTATTTATTGAACTATTTTATTTAACAATACAAATTTTGGAGATTCACTTCGATCTTTTCTCATTATTTGAGAAACTGTAAAATAAAATGATGACACCCTCGAAAATGGGCTGACCTAAAAACTCCCAAATTTCTGATTTTTTATTCCTTCTCAAGATAAAAACCCTCAATCAACTATCAACCAACACCCAAGTTAAACAACATAAAGAAATCCAGAAATTTAACCCAAAAATCAAGGCTCACATTTATTTCTCCTTCCCAAGATTCTAATAACCAAAATATCATTGAAAACAAGTACAAACACCGAAATAAAATGTAACCCTAATTTACACAAGAAAAAAAAATAGTTTCTCACACAAGGAAGATAAATTAGTCCATCATCTATCATGGTTTTGAGTGGTTACCTTTCCAAAGCCACATATTTAAGACTATGCCTAGAATGGGTTTTAATGAGACCTTACATGTAACCCCGAATGAATTCCCATTAAAATTTAAAATAAAGAAAACATAGTCTACAAATATCAGAAGGTAGGAATGCATTTTGTTCAATTTACATGTGAGGCTTAAATTAACATTTACTTAAACAACCATTGTATGCATTTCTATAAGAATTCACAACAATCACTAAATACCCATCAAATCGAAGAGAGCTATTTTTGAATAAAAATCATTATAGAAAAATTAAAAAAATGGAGAAAGAAGAATAATCCATGCCTAGAGTAGAGCCTCTGAAATCACCTTTCTATTTCCTTCTATCTTTCCTCGTGGGTCGAATGAGTGGCGAGTAAAATTTATCTCAATGTTTATTAAGCAAAACCCCAACAATAATGCTTCTAAATCCAAAATAACGAAGTGCCAAAGAAACAAAAGAAATGAACTTATTAAATTTCAAAATTTCCATTAATAAGATCCTCAAAACTCTCCATATTAACAACATGTTGAACTATGCCACCAAACACTACCACAATTACTAGATTCAAGCTAGAGTGGATCTGGTAGTAATGTTTCCCATGAAAATCTCGGATGAGAGAAAAATGGAAAGATAAAATGAAACATAGCTATAAAAAAACCCTAATAATAGGTTCCTCAAGAAGCTTCATGCATTCCCAAGGACCATATGGGTAGAGTTATTTCCATTAAAGGATGCAGGGTGCCACGTAGTGTCATGGGGAATCTAACTCCTAGTTTCGCTCTAATTAAAATGGCTTACTTGTAGCTAATTAACTTATCAATCACCCAATCGCACATGCGGGCTGCATCACTGCTCGCTAAAAGTTGGATACAAGGCTCCACGGAAACCGAATACTGTAGTAATGTGATTGATGACAGGGAGCGGGCTAACAAAAAGGCCGTTATTCCCACATGTGATTTTCTGCAGGCTCAGATCAGCAGGCACGCAGACGTTCGTGGGAAAAGCAACGGCTCTCATTTCCAACATTGTGCGGATTACAACAGTAAAAAGCAAATTGGCTTCAGTGCTCACAAGGATTTGGGAATTTGTTGCAAATGACAGCTAACCACAGAAAGATGGGGGTCCCCTTTCCAAATTGAGCCTAGTGCGGACCCGGACTGGAAGGATAATATTGAGCTATGGAGCATACTCAGCAAGGGTGGCATCACCAACTTCATGGAGAAGGTTTAGGGGCATGATCAAAGCATCTCAGTGCATTTTGCGAAGGATTGGAAGGATCGGATTATGGAATATGGGGGCGTAAGATCTTGGTCAACGAGGAACTTATTGTTGAAGGGACCGGCCTTGGCTTAGAGGGGCTGCCATTTTTTTAACAAAAGGGTCGACAGAGATGTTGAAGAGAGGAGACTTGTGGAGGGATCTCGAGAAGGCTGATCTACGTTACACCGGCCCCGCTTGTTAGCTCGATCCCTCCGCCTTATGATGAGGTTATTCGCATGATGATATGGTTCATTTCCTTGGAAGGTAGGTTTGTCACACCGTACTCGCTAAGCACTTTATCTTTCTTAACCACTTCCGTAGGAATCGCATGGTTTGTTTCCCCATTACTTGCTTTGAACTCTCTTGAGCGCTCCATTTTGGAGTTTCAAAAGCATACCCGGTGGTTCCTTTACACTGGGGCTTATTTTGCTGCTGCATAAATGTTGTCTTCTTAAGTATCCTGGTCTCCCATCCTCTCTAGCTCGGCCCCCTCTCGCCGGGTTCTCACGCTACTAGCCCTGCTTTCTCCATTCTCTCGCCCCGCCACCACCGCTGTCACCCCTCACGGGCCATCCAGCTTCTTCTTCCATTCCCCTACTTCTGCTCCTGCCCCCACTTCACCTCCACCTCGCGACCGGTCACTGGGGCTTCTAGAAATCTTAACCTTGAGACTCTTCCCTCAGTGGGGAAGGGTCCTCATGAAATTGAAATTGCACATGACCTCACTGAATATTAGGAGTGCCGAGTCCTCGGGATGTGCATCCGGAAAGCTCTTCAAAAAGGCCGGAAGCCTTAGAGGCTGATATGAAACTCACAAGGATGAGGTTAAGAACTTGGCAAAACAGAAAGGTAAGAGGAAGAAGGAGGAGGAGGTGGATATTGATAACAGCCAGATTGATGATATCTACAAGAAGCTGAACTCCTTAGACTCCCATTTAGGGAAGGCCAAAACTCATCATGATTACAATATGGCCATCTTTAGTGTGATTGAGGAGTTCATTGAGCAACATGTCAAAAGTGTCTCCAATCTCAGCGGAGTTCCGGCAACACTTTGGGGCAATGATAAGGAAAGCAAAAGGACCATTGATCAGCTGGATAAGACTGACGCTGCCCACATGACAACTTTGGGTATGTTCAAATCCTAGAAGAATATCAAGACCAGCATCGAAAAGCTTCCAAGAAGTAGTTGTAGATGCTTTAGCTGTTCTTGTTTGTTTTTATGCTATTTTTTTCGGTCTCTCTACTGCTTTTTTGCAGTGTTTTTGTTGTTTTGTCTTGTTTGGGTAGCTGTTTTTTGGCTACTTTGGGCTTCATTGTCACATTTGGATTCTGATCCTTTTTTCTCTGGTTTTCATTCCTATTCTGGCTCCTAGGCCATCTTTTGTACTCAAGGGTATAGTCCCTTTCAAAAAACTATTTGCCAATAATAAAAAAAAAATTATCAATCACCCAATCAAACTTGCATGATAGTAAACAATTATCACTACCTTTTAAAAATTGCATGGTGGTCAAACCATAATATGACCAATCAACATCATAAGAATGTAATTTGATTAATTAATCATTCATATCACAAGGTTAGTCTTAGAAAACCTTTACAAACCTTATAATATTTTCCTAACTATATGGTCAAGAGCATAGTAGTTTATTTATACCCTTGAACATGGTCTAAGGCCACAGGATTTATGCATCTAATTTTCTTTCCATATTAGCACTAACATTAACTCATGAATACCATTTATTTTGATATTATTTAACTAGATTATAGAATCATTAGAAACCATTACCTTTCCTATCAACATTAATATCAACTTTGGGATTATTAAATTTCCAAAATCATTTTTACATCTTTATGGTCTATGACCATTCATCCAAAGATGTATATAACAATAATAATTCATGTTAGTAGTGTGATAAAAAATCAACTTAACCTTTATTCTATCTGAAATGGAATTTATTATCTAATCATGGTCAATAACTCGCTTCAACATAATTTGTTAATAAAATAACTAAGAGTTGTTAAAATGCATACAAATATATATAGCCAAAATGATCACCCATAAATATGATCATTACGATAACATAACAACATAATCATGTAATAAATGATGACTAAAATGAAACCATTATCAACAAAATGAGCGTAAATTGAGTTGTAACACTAAAGAACTTGTAGAAACATGATCGAAAGTGCCGCTATGATTCCAGATATATATTTGTGCATTAGTATCCATACCCTTTCGGTTATGTATATGTATGTACAAACACATACGAGACAATGAACCATAGCTAGTCTTCGTATCTCACAGTTGTTTAATATGTAAACTCATTTTGTAACCAAACATAATGAAAAAGGTGGGGTGTGACACTTATACTTGGGAAATATTTTCTTCACTACATTGGTTGCACTTTGTATCCTAATCATACTAGTATCACATTTCGCATTCCTTTTGGCCATATTTCTATTTGCAAAGATTCATTTCTCAACTATACTGAAAATCTCACATGCTAGTATGTACACAATTGTTTACAACCACCTTTCACTTATGAATAATATGCTACGGGCATGTACCATTTACTCCTCAATGGCTCTATATATGATCAACCCCACACCATTTCTTATAAAGTTTCCAACCCAGATCCAATAGGCTACGATCCACAAAATGATGATATTCTAGATGATTTTATGTGATTCATATAGAAATCATACAATTGGGGGCATCATGCTCACTCTCCCCCTCCTAACATCATCAGTGTCTATCATTTCTCTTGTTACACTATGTACTTCATATCTAATTATTTCTAATTCATCTTACACAACTTGATACACTTTGTATCATCATTACCCTATGACGTACTATTTTTCTAAGGTTAACACTTGAATGTTGAGGGAATACTACATACATGAACCTCACACACTACATATTTCATGCTCCATGCTTCAGGATACATCTTTCTAGCATTCCATTCTAACATAACCTACTACCCTATGATGCACTCTAGTTCCACAGTTCACACTCAATTGTTGAGGGTATAAATCTGAAATGAACCTCATCTCTTATACATTTTATGCTTTGTGCTTCATGATCTATATTACTAGCATCTATTTTCAAACCATTTCCTAATAACACACTCTTATTCTATTGTTCATTCTTGATTTTTTATGGTGTTTTATAAATGAACCCCATCTCATATTCATACACATCCACCGGGGATGTCGCTCCTATCACATTCACATTGCATACCATTGCATCTCACACATACACAACATACTACATATCTTGGTTGCACTTATTCTTGCTTTCTCATACTTACATGTACACTTTGTTTCCCATTCTAGATGGATACTTAGTATGTCAATATATTTTCTATATACAAATGTGCATTCAATTAGTCTTTAGATGTGAAAGTAGAATTCCTACAAATCTATATACACAACAATGATACTTGGTAATGTACCTCTTATCAGTCCAACTAAGGATCCTATGGGCATCTACATTTACTACTCTTCCAAATGATAGGTGTTATTTTTTCATTGTTTACTACTTATTACCAGCACATTACTTTCCATTGATCTATACATGATTTGAAATATTCTTTATCTTTTTAACATGTTAATGGGTGCTTCATGTGCAACATTTTATTTGTAGGGATATATGCCACCATGGTTTTATGTTGCACTTTGATTGCCATTGGTTTCTATTATATGCTATTTTTTGTGGGCTATGCCCTTTGTATTGTATGCACACTATATGTTTTTGGCTGTTTCAACCATGATTGTCTTATGGTCTTATAAGTGATGTCCCGTGTATGAAACTTGATTTTTACAGATCTCTCTTAGATTCTTTCTTGCTTGATTACACATTTTCTTCTACTTGCATACTATCTTTGATTGCACTAACACATGTTACTAGCCATTTTTTTTTTTGCATGTGCCTTGGTTTCTACCATACACATCCCCTCCTCCTTGCAGGTATCCAATTCACATTAGTTTCAAGTTCTCTCCTTTAGACTGCATGCTCCTATCAACGTCACATGCACCCCAAATAAGGGGACATACATTGGGTGAATCAATCACCCCATAATTCAGCTCGAGCTACAACATAATATAGTACACCATAAAATTAATATAGATTACATTCTACAACACTAGCTCAAAATCGACTTGGGTCGAATCACAATAGAGACACCAATTTCTAGGCTCGGATAGGAGCACCTAGGTACCTATGCCCTCCCCTAGGAACTAATTTCCTGGGGGCACACACAGTTTATTTATATATTAGAAAAATCTACAACAGTTCACATAGTAGTTTTTATGGTACATGCATAGTCCTCCAATAGTAAAATGCATTCTATATCCATTGAAATCAAGATAACTCGAAAGAAACTTGAAACTAATTTGGTAAAACTTGAAACAAAATTGGGATGTACCATATGCAGTGCTACTTACTTGGGAAGTATTCATGGAAGGAGAGTAACACTAGACCTCTCTCCATAACACTCTTCTGCCATGGTGTGAGATTTCCCAAACCACTCACACTTGGCATGGGATCACCCAAAAAATCACACTTAGCATGAGATCACCCAAAAAAATTGCTCTTGATGTGATATTTCCCAAAAATCACTCTACACAGAATTAAAGTACACCTTTCTATCCTTTACACTCTTTCACATCAGTGTACACTTTCCTTGTACACACTTTTACATGATTTTTACAAAGTTTTCATAATTCATGAATTTTAATACTCAATTGTTCTTATTTTCAAGGTCTATCCTTAATACGCAACATGAATAAGCCCTACATGAAGTACAAAAATAGATAAAAATGGTATAATATAATACACTTCACCCCTAGGGTCACTTTCCCTTTGTAGCTTCCATGCTTCAGTTTTCACTCATTTCACACTTCACTTGTCTCTTCGGTATGCTATTTATATCACACTCTATAGGAAAAAAAAGGTATGCATATTCTAACTACTTTATATTATCGAGTACTCACTCAACAATATAAAGTGGGAGTAAATGTAGACACAAAATCACACACTTGGGTACATTTCTAGGTCATAAAGCATACTAGTATTTACATGATTCCTAAGTGAGAAAACTAGTAATTAAAGACTATCTTTGGCCTTTTGTCTCTATTTATTGTTTTCTATTTGGTATTAAACACCCTACAACCTAGAAGTTACTTTACTTGATTATATTTCATGATTCTAAACACCAATTCCCAGCTCGGATGCGTAACCTAGGCGACCTCGTCTCATTTGAGAACCCCGATCTATTTCCATCTTAATCACTCTTTTTGGCCTCTATTGTGTTTAAGGCACATTATCTTATTATGGGTTGGCATTCCAGGTTGTCAATTATGAAATTAAACCAAGGGAATCATATAAATTCATAGCTATGTGATAAACATAAGGGACTCGTTGATGGCGAATCACAAAGACTTCTAAATGTCTACAACTCGATGGGTTGAGACTCTCAGTGCGATTGCATAACATGGAGCTTTTCCCAAGTGTGGGACCTTGCAAAATCAGAAAATCTCTCCGGATGAAGGCCGGTTCCTATTCCTCTATTCAGATGCACACGTAGAAAATGTAGAGGGTTTACTAAAAAACCTAATCTAACTTGCCAAGGAGACAGGGTAAGAAAATGCATAAAATAAAACCTAAACTACAAAGGTGATGCACCGAGGAATGAAGAACACCTGTCTTGCCAATAAACACAGACCATTAAAATGCAATGCAAGATCATGCATAGATAGCTAGATTCATAGTGAAAGATCAATAGGATGCAAATGAACACAGAGAGGGTTGAGAATCATCCACAGACATGCATTAATTTACTCCAAAGATTGATACAACACACTGCAAAATGCCAAGAGGAAAGGTTGCATTACAGTTTCAAATGGGAGGTTTTAACTCCACAAGTTCACCTGCCAAAGAGAAGAAGGGAGGGGCAAAACAAAAATGTCCAACCTTTAGAAAGAAGCCCCTCCTTACAATTTATAGGAAGAATGAGAGAAAAAAGAGAGAGGAATTCCAAATCTACCCCAACCACCTCTAGGTTGCATTTAATTCATCTCATTATGATGGTAGGTGAGAACCCTAGTGAACCCAAAAAGTGGCAAACTGTATTTTTCATTTTTAAGAATTTTTTCTCACCCAATTAAAGATATCCAGTCGTAGTTGGACAGAGGACCTCGTAAGATTTCCAAAAGTCCAACCTTGCATGAATCCAAGCTCCCAGTCAAAAGTTATGGCCATCTGAATATCTCGCGCTGGGTCTACTTCTACTTCTGTCGCGCTCAAAATGTTACGCCTCTTGAAGGTGCGCCATAGGCACATCCATATCTATGTCGACATCCTCTTACATGTGCCAAGGCACAAATTTTACCATGTCGACACTCTATGTCATGCGCCCTTTACGTGCGCCAAGGCGCAACTTTTACCATGTCGACACTCTGTGTCATGCGCCATTTACGTGCGCCAAGGCACAAATTTTACCATGTCGACACTCTGTGTCATGCACCATTTACGTGTGCCAAGGTGAAACTTTTACCATGTCGACACTCTGTGTCATGTGCCATTTACATGAGCCAAGGTGAAACTTTTAGGGTTTTAGTTTCTTTAATTTCCATATTCTTCTGCTTGTCTATATCTACCCGGGGGGAAAGATATTTACAACAATTTGGTGACTCAACGGGATCACCTGCCTACTAGGTAGAAGATCAGTGGCCTTTTAGCAATCCATTGGGCATGGAGTCATAAGAAATAACCTGAAACCAACTTGATCTCTGATCCCGAGCCTGATATCGCAACCCCTTCTTCAAGAGCACGCTGAACTGTAAAAATTCAACCTGAGAGCAACAAAACCTATGCTGGAGCACTTAGGGAAATGAAACCTAACTACAACAAGACAATGTGCATACGCACTTAGAGGAATTTGAAAACTAGGCTAATATTTACAAGGGCAACCCTTTCCTTTTAGTAGCAATGTTTAAGATAGATTTCGTTAACCGGAATCGGAAGTTCCTCTCCATCCAATGTAGAAAATTGGAAGGCATTACTACTTTTACATCCCGTGACCATGTAGGGACCACTCCAAATGGCATAAAACTTGGAATGCCTTCCTGGTTTTGTCTCGATCTACATCCCATTTCAGAACTAGGTCCCATTCCTAGATACCACTTGCAATATTTGTTCCATTAAAGGAAGTGGATAATGGTCTTTGAGAGATGCCTTGTTAAGGTCTCGGAAGTCTACACACAACCTGATTTCTCTGCTCTTCTTCCTGACCGGAACCAAGTTTGCAACCTAGCTTGAGTGCTTGATCGGGAATATAATGCTTGCCTCTATTAGCTTGTTCAACTCTTTCTTCATTAGAGGCTCAATGTGAGGGTTGACTGGTCTCGATTTTGTCTGATGGGCTTAATATCTGGATCTAATTCTATGGTATGTTGTGCCAACTTCAGATTGAAACCTCTTAAGTCTTCATAGCTCCAAGCGAAGACATCTGGAAATTCTTGGCAAAGTTGTATGAAATCTGATTTCTCCTGCTTTGTGGCCACTTTACCAATTTGAAGTGTTTTGCTTTCCCCCCAAGCAGAATGGCTCAATCTTCTCTCTTGACTTGTATGTTAGCCTTTTCCTTACAAAACTGGTCGTTAGGGTTGAAGATAGAATCCAATGTTACTAAACCCTTGGGAAGCTTGTTTGTCTATAGCTGCACTACTTGATCCCCATACTGCTGCTCTAGTCTATCCTGATTCCTAGCTGAGAATTCAGCCTCTTCTTGTAAGAAATTGATGATCTGTTGATCATTCTCAAACACCTACCAGCTTGTGTTATTATCTGGAACTGCTGGCCTCACAATCACATGGATATGTGGTTGCGTTTTTTCCCTTTTAATGTTGTCAACCACATCAAACATTGCTCCAACTACTGCGAGCCTATCCGCGGCTTCATTTTTCTTCCTAGGTATGGACACAATATTGAAAGCTTCGAAATCCTCAACGAGGTCCCACACCCTGTTTTTGTAGTTCTTTAGCAGTTCATTCTTTGTAGCATGTTGTCCCCTGACTTGATTGATGATTAGCTCACTATCCCCGAACACCTGCAAGTTCTTTATGCCCTTTTTCGTGGCCCAATGAAGTCCATGAATCAAGGCCTCGTATTCAGCTGTGTTGTTTGAACAGGAAAATTAGAAATGGAAAGCTGAATAATGTTTGATGCCTTGAGGTGAAACAAGCATAGCTCCTCCTCCTACACCTTGCCTACTCCTTGATCCATCAAAAAATAACTGCCATACCTCATTGTCATCCTTATGGTATGGTTTGGTGATGCTAGGAATAGGCTGGTTTTGTTCATGTATGCAATAGACTCCTAGCTCGATTCTTTAACTTCTTGGTAGGGATCAAAAACATGTACCTTGTTTTCCCATTCATCAAGAGTCAAATCTGGGATGCTTCCAACTTTGGTGTCAGCTTCATCTGTGTTTGGATAATCTTCTTGATCAAATGTTGAACAATTGGCATTGATTTGGCTTGGAGTATGAGGCTCAATATGAAATTTTGGAATTGGTTCGGATCTTATTGTGACCTTAGTACCATATCTTTTTCTCGAACAACATGTGTGACCAATCAGCGAGATAAGTAGCCTCCAATTTTAGGTTGTGAAATCCCTTGATAAGCATAGGGCAAAGAATGGTGGAAAATCTATCACCGACACATCTTGCAAAATGGTAACATTGGGGCATGCATGCAAGATAAGATTCAAGCCTTTAATCACTCCCACATTGCTGAGATGATACTTTGTCCCATCCAACTGTACTACCCCTTTGATATGACTTCATATTGGAGACCCAATGATCGGCTATTTGCTTGGGCATGACAGAACTACTTGCCCCAGAATCAATCATGCAATTATGTACTAGTTTATTGCCAATGATTAATGAAACATAGAATGGAGGGGGTTTCAAAACTTTACCTTGTTTTCCTCCATGATTCCCTTCAGGCTGAGCAACATTTGTGAGGACATTCCCTTGCATAGGGACCTGCTGGTTTGAAATTGACCAATTCTTCATGGCAGCTTGTAGAAGATCTCTTTGGCATAGGATGGATAAAGATTCCCACATTGATATATTCACATTTGTCTTCTTCATTTGATCAATGATGCTAAATGGGGATGAAAGATCTCTTTGTTGTCCTTTAGCTTGCACATTCCTTTCTTGCGCATGGGCAGCAATAGCTGGCATTTGAGTTGGTTTGGAAGGTGGTTTGGGCTGTCCTTGCATGTTTGGGACTGTATTTTGCTTACCAACACCTTGTGGAGTGATGGAAGGTTGTAGATCACTTGGAGCCAATGACTGCCCTTCACCAATATTCCTCTTCTTTGATCTTGTGTTAGCTGCTACACTCTGAGAAATTGTTTGATTCATGCCACAAAAATCCTCAGCTTGCCAATTTGCAAGTGCGGTATCATTTGGAGTTGTGTTTTGTTGAGATGTCCCTTGTTGCTGATTTGCTTCTTGACTCACTTCACCCTCTATGCCAGTAGTTGTCACCATCAAGGCTTGGTTTAAAGCACCATTAAAGCACATAGATTGGTTATGAGGTTCATTGCATGGGAAACACCAATCATACTCTTGAGCTATGTTGTTTTGGACTGGCACTAATGCTTTAGAAGAAGATGCAACATTGGGGTTATAGGGCTGAAATGGTCTATTAGTGGGAGGCCTTACTTGGCTTTGATTTTGATTTGCAGCCTGAGCTGGTGACCTATTTTGTTGGTATGGGGGCCTAACCTGGTACTGCGCTTGAGGCTGATACGGTCTAGCACTTTGAGCTTGTTGTCTTTTGATAGTCACCAGCTCATTTCCAAGGTTCTGCAATTGTTTCATAACCTCTTGGAGTTCATTTGAAGCACTAGAGGATGAAGTAGAAGTTTCATTTGAACTTTGATTTCTAGGAGTGGGAATAGGAGCCAAAGTGGGTGTTTGACTAGTGCTTCGATTTTCTAAGTTTGGATACAAGGGCATGGGACGCCTAGGAGCCAGCTTACCAGCTTGAATAAGATAGTTTTTAGCCCTAATGGCAATGCTATAAGCAGCAAGTAATGTTGTGCCTCCCATAGATTGAATTAACATAGAAATATCAGAATTCAAAGCCTTAAGATAGTATAGAAAAGCACCTTGGCTGTTGGCCTAACGCCCACAGGGAATCCTATCCCAAGATCTGTGAAATCTGAAGTTGAAGTCACACCACTCATTGGAAGCTCTCTTGATAGTTGTCAATTGTTCTAGTAGAGACAAATTATCTCCCTTTTCTCCAAACTACTCATGGAGAACTATGCATAACTGATTCCAATTTTGGATAGTACCAGCTCCAAGGCTCCTAAACCATTGCAATTCCTTCCCTTTAAACAAAGATGCTAGCAATTTGACAGCAACATCCATTTCATTTATCTCATGGATTGCACAAGCGTTAGCAATGTCTTTGACATGATCACTAGGAGTGGTATGATTTTCTCCAATAAAAAATGGAATGTTCTTCAATGCTGCAATTGGAACTGGATTCTATGCATTGAGGGCAAGTGGGCTACTGCTAGTGAAGTTGACAAAAGGGTTTTGTTGTGCCATTCTGATTGGCCTGAGAACCCTTGTTGATTGGATGAAAGGTCTACCAGATGGAGGGGTTGATAAGGTCCTGTTAGGTGGAGATGGTGATCTTTGTGGTTTTCTTCCTCTCCTTCCTCTGCCTGGTGATAGTTGCAAGTGGAAAAATAACCCCTCTTCTCGAGTATCAGACCTGGTTCGAATTCTTCTCATATGCCTGGGCAACTTTTGCTGCTACACCACTGAATTCTATCCCTTCGGAGTCGCCAGATGTGTTAGATAATGAGCCTCAAAAGGCTAGATTATGCCAGGTTACACACCAAACCTGACAAAAATTAAACTCAAAATTTTGAAAGACCTATATTTTTGAGATTTTAGGGTTTGGAATTTGATTTGGAATGACAGTCTCGAAAACGCAAAAAATGCCAGACTTCCGAAATCCCGAAATCTGAAATACCAAAAAACATGAAATTTTGAAGGTCAAAATCTCAAAAAACTAAGAATACCCTTTTGAAGATTATCCCCCGATCTATCAACTGGTGAAATTTTGACTTGTTTCGAGCAAGTTAGGTCCTTGAAAATCGATTTCAAAGTTCAGCCTGGAAGGTGAAAAATCTGAAACTGTAAAACCTGTAATTTCTTAGTCCAAATTTCTTGAAAATTCCTTCAAATCCTATGGAATGACCTCTTGGTCCCACCGGGTGTGCCAAAACTATTGATGGCGAATCACAACACCCCTAAATGTCTACAACTCGATGGGTTGAGACTCTCAGTGCGATTGCATAACATGGAGCTTTTCCCAAGTGTGGGACCTTGCAAAATCGAAAAGCTCTCCGGATGAAGGCCGGTTCCTATTCCTCTGTTCAGATGCACACGTAGAAAATGTAGAGGGTTTACTAAAAACCTAATCTAACTTGCCAAGGAGACAGGGTAAGAAAATGCATAAAATAAAACCTAAACTACAAAGGTGATGCACCGAGGAATGAAGAACACCTGTCTTGCCAATAAACACAGACCATTAAAATGCAATGCAAGATCATGCACAGATAGCCAGATTCATAGTGAAAGATCAAGGATGAAAATGAACACAGAGAGGGTTGAGAATCATCCATAGACATGCATTAATTTTCTCCAAAGATTGATACAACACACTGCAAAATGCCAAGAGGCAAGGTTGCATTACAGTTTCAAATGGGAGGTTTTAACTCCACAAGTTCACCTGCCAAAGAGAAGAAGGGAGGGGAAAAACAAAAATTTCCAACCTTTAGAAAGAAGCCCCTCCTTATAATTTATAGGAAGAATGAGAGAGAAAAGAGAGAGGAATTCCAAATCTACCCCAACCACCTCTAGGTTGCATTTAATTCATCTCATTATGATGGTAGGTGAGAACCCTAGCGAACCCAAAAAGTGGTGAACTATATTTTTCATTTTTAAGAATTTTTTCTCACCCAATTAAAGATATCTAGTCGTAGTTGGACATAGGACCTCATAATATTTCCAAAAATTCCAACCTTGCATGAATCTGAGCTCCCAGTCAAAAGTTATGGCCATCTGAATATCTGCGCCAAGGTTTGCTTCCTGTCAACGCTCAAAATGTTGTGCCTCCTGAAGGTGCACCATAGGTGCATCCATATCTATGTCGACATCCTCTTACATGTGCCAAGGCACAACTTTTATCATGTCGACACTCTGTGTCATGCACCATTTACGTGCGCCAAGGTGCAACTTTTACCATGTCAACACTCTGTGTCATGCACCATTTACGTGCGCCAAGGCGTAACTTTTACCATGTCGACACTCTGTGTCATGTGCCATTTACATGCGCCAAGGTGTAACTTTTACCATGTCGACACTCTGTGTCATGCGCCATTTACGTGTGCCAAGGCGTAACTTTTATCATGTCGAAACTCTGTGTCATGCGCCATTTACGTGCGCCAAGGTGCAAATTTTACCATGTCGACACTCTGTGTCATGCACCATTTACGTGCACCAAGGCACAACTTTTACCATGTTGACACTCTGTGTCATACACCATTTACATGCACCAAGGCGCAACTTTTAGGGTTTTAGTTTCTTTGATTTCCATATTCTTCTGCTTGTCTATATCTACCCGGGGGGGAAAGAAATTTACAATAGGGACCAATCTCTAAGCATACTTACTATCACCTAAGATTTCATCCAAATGCATCTAAGGAAATCGAAGGCATCCATCTAGCATCCAATCAAGGGACAAGGGACTACATTTGATTCATACAAAACATAGGAAGGGGAGGTATATTATGTTTTATACAGACATTTACATATTTAAGAAAATCTATCCCACTATTTAGTGCATCTTGAACAATGGCATCCTAGGGCACGATTCTTTCACACACTCACAATAATTACATGGAGTATGAAATGTAGTGCAACGCTTGGTTTTAAGTTAACTTTGTTGAGTGAAAGCCGTGTTCGATCTAACTTCTGTATTGCATATTTCATTTTGGTTTTGATGTGGTTTAAAGGGTTTTACAGTGAAAATATATTTTGTAGGTTACAAGTAAACTCAGGTGATCAAGGTATGACATACAAGTGATAAAAATGAATATTTATGACACTCTTACGACACTTCAAAATTAGATTCTAAGCTCTGTGTAGTCACATCACACACAGAGAGCTCTCTAGAACCTAAGCACCCTTACCCCAGTTTAGGCACCCTAGTACAACCTTATTTGATAGTTCCATATTTCACAAGGCACAATTACGACAGTCTTCCCTTTCGGTTCATCGGTTTTCCCAACTTAGAACTAGTGAACTCCCATTTTGTTGTGTTTAAACCATGTTAAGCCTCATACTATTTTGATATCATACTACATGATGTATAATGTTAATTGCTTATACTTAATTCTTTACTGTGTTTTTGAAGAAAGTATTGTGCATATGCTTGTTACTTTTATCTTGTTATTTATTCCTAAAAATTCCTTAAATTGATTTTTTATAATCATTAAAAATAAATTTGGAAGAGTATATGTTAAGTTAACACAGGGAAAAAATGGAAATGGCACAAGACTCACCTCCTCATTAATAGAGGACTCGTAGTACAACTCTAAGCTCATCTAGATCATGAAATCTGATTTCCTTGAAATAAGGGATCCATGCAAGCATACAGATAGATCGAACTACTGGTAATATAATTGGAAACACCACATCATTAACATGAAACATAAACCATTAACTCAACCTATATTTAGGCTTATTTTAAGGTCTAGTTACTCAAGTCATTGGCGGTAAGGAATGTAGCCAACAACTAGATATTTACTATTACCATAATTTCATAGAATCAATGAAAGATATGACGAATATTCTAAAATTTATTGAATCCCTCAAAGTAATTGATCATGGACATGCTCTGTAGTTATCAAGATTTATTCAAATCCAAATACGTCAAGAACTCTCCTTCCAGGGATTGTACTCCTTAAAATAGATAGTCATTATTTCAGTCAACATTCATTTAAGTAGATGTTAGTTATTATGAATAACTAGTTCTCTCCTAAAGAGACTAGAATTGCTCTTGTATAAAAGAGCTAATGTATTTATATTTAGAGGTTTGGTTCAGTTATTTGATTGATTGTATAAGATACTCTTTCAATTCAATAAGATAACAAATTCAGAGCAATTTCTATTTTTTTATTTTAATACTAAACTTGATCAAAGGGAAGGAGCAAGGGCCAATCATACCCAATGAAAGGGATATTTACATTTTTTTCCTTTCGTATTCTTAGATGCATTTACTATTTCAACATTGTTTTTTTTTATTTTGATGAATAAACTTTTCCATAGTTAATTATGTTAAGAATTTTTAGTTATGTTTTTTATCATATTCTTCCTTGCAAACATTTAATTTTATAATCATGATTATTTCATTATTTTCTTTTTCTTGTTGTTTAAGTACTTGTTGAGACATAGTTCCTACTGTTTCCTTTGTTGCAAACAACTATAGACACTTCCCTGTATTGATAGAATAATATGATTAAAGTACAAGTACCAATGATACTCATCACTTTTTGGAACTATTGTTGGGGAATTCAAGGTGTTATCAAATTTTAAGGTGCTAGATAAAGGTACTACTTGGTTTTCTGGTAAGTTTCCATTCAAAAATTTCATTTCCATAACTCTTTCTTTTGAAATCAGAAGACCTTATAGTGATACTAAGAATCCTCTGAGCTTAGAGTATGTGGAACACAACAAATTAAGTCCAATACTGATAGTAAGGGAGCCATACTCATTATGATAACATTTTATGTTTAGACCTAGAGACCGTAGAGGTAGATTCATTAGAATAAATCTTCAAACCCCCTCAAAACTAGCATGTGGAACAACTTGTTGACCAAATAAGGATGGTTGAAGAAGTAGAGAACCCCAATGGTGTAAATAATGGAAACCCTCTAATTAGAAGAATGTTTACCTAAGGTTCCTATGAAAAATATATCCCCCTCCATCTTACCTACCTTCGAGGATTAGTTTCAGAAGACCCTGACCAATTCCTTTTTGAGTTCAAGGTTTTATGCCAAACATATGACTACACTTCTGATTCCCAAAAGCTTAAATTGTTTCCCTCCACTTTAAAAGATACAAATATGAGGTGGTTTATGGGTTTAATCCCTAACTCCATCCATAACTGGGAAGAGATGGAACATGTTTTCCTGGACAAGTATCAGGATTACTGTAGAGTCAGGGATAGGAAAGAAGAACTTTTAGGATTCAACAAAAGGAAGATGAAAGTGTAGAGGATTATCTGGATTGGTTCCTCTTCCTTCACAGAAGGTGTGGTATTGGTTTGGATATTAATCTACTCAAAACCTTATTTCTTAAAGGGTTGGATGAAGACACACAAGAAGCATTCAATTTAATGGGAAAGGGAGACATGAACAAGTTAGATTTCACGAAATCATCAACCTTTATAGGAATTACTCTCAAAATCACCCCAATTTTAGAAGACAAAAAGGAAAAATGGTTAGTGGGGATCTATCCAAATTGAGAGAAGAGATTGAAAATTTGAGAACAGACCTTTTGGTCCAACTCAATACAACTATGGATAGAGAGAAGGCTAGGAATACAAAGCCTTTGTTCATCTACTACCCAAGATGTAGAGCTAAACATGGACTTAAGGAATGCCCCTTAGACAAGACAAAAGTATGTCTTATTTTTGAACTCAAGCATGCCATAAAAAAATTTGGATTGCTTTCCTTGCTAAAGAATCCTATAAAATAGAACACAAAATATGAATCTGAGCTCAACTATATGGCTCAGAGGCAAGGAGGAAATTTTTAGTCCAATCAAAATTAGGCCTACATCCTAAAACCACGATGGGCCCCAAATAAATCGAAAGCACCATGGCCATACCCCCAACCTTGGGTATACCTAAGATAGTGGGTACCATAGTGGAATGCCCCACCAAATTATTATCAACAACCTTGGGCTCCACATCCCAACATTCCACCATTCCAATAGTTTAATCCTCAGTACTAACAACAATGGAATGTACCTCAAGGGTCTGGACAATAATACTATAATTAGAGAATACCTCAAGGTTAACAAACCATGTTGACTAGAACCACAATGCTTCCCAATCAGATCAACCTTCCTAACCACATATACCTACACAAAATGTGGCAAATCCCAAAAATGTGAGGTAGGGAAACCCAACGTATACTATGGAATCGACAAAAATCCCATAGTGAACTCAGTGGATTGTAAGAATATCTTGTTGCATTTAGGAAGGTTACTTCAAAACCTTCCTCTCCTATGATAGAAGAAATTCCTAAAGAAATAGAAAAAATAGAAGAAACACAACCTAGTTCTATTGAAGAAACTCCTCCACCCAACAATGACATTCCCTTTCCATCTAGACTCTCTGAGAAACCAAGTACTATAGTCACTGAAAACCTGAATTCAAATTAATTCAAGGATTGAGGAAGTTGAGTATCGAAATTCCCCTTTTGTAGGATCTTAAGGAAATCCTTGAGTTAAATAAAATAATTAAAGATCTTTGTTTCAAGGCTCTAGGTAGAAGAAAGAACCAACCTAAAACCATCCATGTTGATGGAAAGATTGCTAGTATTTTGGAAGGAAATACCCCCATCCTAAATATAGAGACCCTGGAAGCCCTATTGTAATAGTCTGCATAGGAGATGTCTAGATTCCTAATGTTTTGATTGATCTAGGAGCTTTCATCAATGTTATGACAATATATACTCTATCCACATTATCTCTACCTAAACCTCAGTCCACATCTATAGTTTTGCAAATGGCAGACCAGTCTATGAAAAAAAACTAAAGGGAATCATTGAAGATGTCACTATTACTATCGAATCCTGGGACTATCGATAGATTTCATGATAATAAAAACAAATAAAAGAAATATTGGATCCTATAACAACCTTGGTTACCCAAGACTTTTGCACTTATTGATTGCAAGACAATGAATATGGTGATCACTAATGGTCAAGATTCAAAAAAATTGTCATTATACCCTGCTGCTAAACCATTTTCCACATACAATAAACAATGGTCTAAAGATGATTCTGATGATTCAAATGATATCATCTCTTCTCTAGCCATGGTCGTAATTCAAGAACACTCAGATAAAATCCAATATGATAACCATGAGCCTTATGCTAGACACAATATAATTCTTGCGCATGAGTCCTGTGTTAGATTCAATTCAAGTCTTGCACTTGAGTCTCGCATTGTATCTAATTCAATTTCTATGCTAAAACTAACTAAAACAAGAGATGATTATATGCATGAAAATAACTAACCCATCATCTTTCCCTTTGTACGAAATATAGATCGCACCGAGAAATTTTTCAAAACATTTCTCCTATTCAGAGGTTACTTACACAAAGGTGTATATTAAACACATTATTAAGAGAATACCCTCTTGAATATTTTGTTCATCTAGCTACCAAAAAATCACCTATTATCCTAGGAAAACATCAAAATGAATAGTTGGAGGAAAATACCCTAATTAAACTCTTATGCTTTCATCCTCAACCTTTTGCTTGAGAATATAGTGACATGAAGGGTATTCATCCTAGTATTTTTACACACCACATCTATACCAATGATTCCAGACCAGTCAAGAAACCTCAAAGAAGGATAAACCTTGCTCTAAGAGATATTGTGAAAATAGAGATTGAGAAACTTTTGAATGTAGGATTTATTTATCCAATTTCTACCAGTCAATGGGTTTCTCCATTAGTCATAGTGCCTAAAAATAACAAAAAAATGGAGCATTTGTGTGGAATATTGGAAATTGAATAAGACAAATCATAGGGATTATTTTCCATTACCTTTTATTGATCAAGTCTTAGAAAATCTGTCTAGAAAAAGGTACTTTTCATTCCTTGATGGGTTTAGTGGATACAACCAAATAACAATGGCTCCTAAAGATCAAGATAAAACAACTTTCACCTATCCTTGGGGACATTTTCTTATAGAGTACTACCTTTTGGGTTATGTAATTCTCTTGCCACTTTTCAAAGAGTCATGCTACTAATATTTTCTGATCTCACCCATGTTTGTGTATACATTTACAAGGAAAATTTCACTGTTTATGGAGCAACATTCCAAGAGGTAGTCAACAATATGGATAAATTTCTTTCTTGATGTGAAAAGCATCAATTATCTTTGAATAATGAGAAATGCTTATTCATGATGGAACAAGGTATAGTTTTAGGCCATCATGTCTCAATTAAGGGAATTAAGGTAGACCTATACAAGGTTGATATCATGGTAAAAATTCCATCCCCAAAAAATGAAACAAAGTTAAAAAGATTTATTGGTCATGTTGGTTACTATCAAAGGTTTATTTTAGATTTTAGTAAAATTGCTTCTCCATTATTTACCATCTTAAATAAAGATTCTGAGTTTGAATGGACAAAAGCATGCCAACAAGATTTTGAAGCTATCAAAGACAAGATGATAAGAACACAGTGTGTTGAGAGGTCCTAATTGGAAGCTACCCTTCCATATACAAACAGATGCCTCCAATGAAGCAATAGATGTTTTCTTGGGATAAAAAGAGGAAGGAGAGCCTATGCACACAATTTACTACATTAGTAAAAACCTTTCCCTTGCTAAAAGAAACTACACAAAAAATGAGAAAGAATTTTTGGTAGTAGTATATGCAATCAACAAGTTTTGACATTATATTACAGGATATGAAGTGATTTTTCATACTGACCACTATTCTATCAAATATCTAATGAACAAACCTTTAGTGCATGGAAGGATTGTAAGGTGGTTATTACTACTGCAAGAGTTTAACATTAAAATCATTAACAAGCTAGGAAAATCCAATGTGGTAGCTAATTTTCTTTCCATACTTACCACTTTAGAAGAAGAAGAATAGGTCAATGATGAATTTCCAGATGATAATTTTTTTGCACTTTCTACTACCTCTCCTTGGTATGTAGATATGGCTAATTACTTAGCTACATGGAAGTTTCCAAACTTTTTCACATAAAAGAAAAGAAAACAATTAATTAAATAGAGTGTGATGTATACTTAGTTAAATGGAATTCTTTTCAAATGTGCACCTAATCATGTTTTACGTAGGTGTGTAGCTGAAAATGAGGTATTTGACATACTTACAACATGCAATGATGAACCATCAAGCGAGCATTATTTAGTTCAAAGGACCATTCAAAAATTTCGAGTTTGTTTACTATTGGCCTTCCTTGTTTAAGGATGTCCGAAAGTATGTATGGAGATGTGATCAATACCAAAGGATGGGGAAACCAATATTTACATATGAAATTCCACTCCAACCCTAAGTTGTATTGGAACCATTTGAGAAGTGGGGTTGGATTTTATTGACGAATTGACCCAAGCTATCAAGGGAAGGAGTACATGGTTTAGAATGATTATGTCACTAAATGGGCTGAAGTGCAAGTACTAAAATATTCAAGAGATGAAAAGCTTGCATATTTCTTATATGAGCATATCTTTCAGAGATTTAGAGCACCAAGATCCATTGTGTCAGATCAAGGACCACAATTCATGTCAGGAGTAATCAATTATTTTATGAAAAATACCAGCTGAAACATAAGAAGTCATCTCCCTACCATCCACAGTCTAATGGCCAAGTAGAAGTTACTAACAGAGAATTGGAGAACATACTAATGAAGATAATGGATATCTTAAGGAAAAATTGGGCTCAAAAACTACCTGAAGTCATATGGGCATACAACACTACTTGGAAAACAACCACAGGGTTTACTCCCTATGAATTAGTCTATGGTAAGAATCCAATTCTACCTATAGAATTTGAGATTCAAACCTTAAGGACAACAATTGAAGTGGGAATTGAATTGAAAAAAGAACAACAAGCCAGAATTGTTCAATTGAATGAGTTGGATGAAATCAGACTTCAAGAATTACATCATATTGAAATCATCCAACATCAGAGGAAACTTTGGCATGATAAATAGATAAATCCAAGGAAATTTCAAGAAGGATACTAGGCTCTGCTATTTGATTCAAAGTACAAGGAATTTAAAGGGAAGCTACAAATGAGATGGATGGGACCATATCAGATTGCACAAGTATTTGAAAATGGGACTATTCAATTGATTCCAATAGATGGAGAGAAGAAGGTAATGTTGGTTAATGGGCATAGACTAAGGCATACCATAAACCAACATCCAAAGAGGAGTTTCAAAAATAACTTCAAGAAGATTCAGATCTAAATTGTGTGGAAAAAGTCTCTTTGTCCAACACAACTGAAACTTGAGCTATCTTATAAAAAAGAGGGATGATTGAAAACCAAAAAGAAATTCATCATCCTCTAAAGAAATGACTGAAAACAAGAAATGGAAGCCAATGATTTTTAAAAAATCTAAAAAAAAATATAAAACTAAGGTGACAAAAAAAACCAAAATGGTGATCATCTCCTCTGAGTATGAAAAGTAATAAAGGAAGGATCACATGTGGATGGAGCAATAAACTAGTCTAGAAATGACATCGAGGATGTGAAAATTTTATTTAAATAGGTATGCACAATTAATTCACTTCTTGAATATAGGAATTTTTTTAAAATATTGATTCGTTAATTATTAACATCATGCAATTGATTTACCATTTCATTCCCAATCACTATGCACGCCGTGCAAATACAAAACCAAATCCATAATTCAATGCCTTCATAATCCTCACACATACCCAATAAATTCCATCATCACCTTGGGATTCCATCATATCTTTCCCAATTCAGTTATATTCATTACATACCATTTCTACTCCATTGTTACTTTCCAAATTAGACTTTGTCACTCCTGTGCCACCACCACACTCTTGCGGTTACCCACATCCCTAAAAACTTTATAATGTCAGTAATATTCTATTTATCATGTTCCTAATTGTTCAAATTCATACATGGGGCCTCGATTCTAATATGAACCAAGAATTTCTATGGAACTTTCGCCAATGTAAATTCGGCGGAATCTTTGAAAATGCGGGATGGCTGGAATTTTTCTTACTTATTAAGAATTTAGTGTAACAATGACAGAGGAATTTTCAATAATTATGGAGGAAGGATACTCTATAGTTCAAGGTAAGAAAATTCCCTTTACTCCAACTATCATCAGTTATCTTTTAGGAATACCTGATGAAGGGTTAGCAGTAAGTGATAAAACAATGTATGCTAAGGTAATTAAGATATTTTTAGTTAGAAAGAAGGAGAAACTACAATTGGTCATAGATAACAAGGGTAAAGCTAAAGGTGTTAAAAGAATAACCCTTCCTGAACCATGGGTAGAAGTGGCCAAATGGTTGATTAAGTACTTTACATGCAAAGGGAAATATGAAATTGTGTTGGGACTTGTACTAAGAATGTTAATCCATCTCCGACATGGTCAAAGTAAGCCCCAGTATAAGATCAATTTACCTCAATTTTTATATGATTCCATTTGTTCTGCTACAATTTTTTTGATGGGGTGCCTCATATTTAAAGTTCCAGGGTTTAATTCATCTGATATGCAAACATCAATTTGTTAAAAAGAAGCATGGAATGAAGAAATGGCTGAATTTCCAAAAGCAATGCACTTGAACCCTGAGGTAGTTGTGGAGCAAGCACCATCTACCTCTAAGAGACCTAAAAAGCATCTCAGAACTTCCAGGCCTACACATGTCCTTCATGAAACACCAATTGACAATCCACCTTCCCAGGAGGAACAAGAAGTAGCTGAAATAATGCAAACCCTGGTCAAAACCCCACCTGTATCTCCTCACAAATCAGTATCCCCATATGTTCCTGATATAGAACAAGAAATTATTCCTTACCCATGACTGAAGAGTCACCTATTAATGACAAAGGGAAGACACCTATGGAAGTGGGAGAACCTAGTTCTCCCCATAATTCTGATACTATTATGCCCCAAGTTTTTATTTGTTCAAAATCTAGTTTGAGTTAAAATTGGCTCAAGAAATAATTAACCATATTCAGCTACTTCTTAAGGCAAAGTAAGATCATTTCTCCCAGTAGGAACCTGCTAATAATCAAGAGATTCAAAAATTGCAAAAAAATTTCACACAACATGAAGAGGAAACTCTTTATCTACAGAAAGCCATAGAGGAACGAGAGCAATATATACAATCCATTCAATCTAGAATAGAGGAATTTGACACATCTCTTGAAATTTTGCAAGAAAATAGAGAAGAATAAGAGCCTGTGACCATAGAAGAGAAACTACTCAAACTGATTTTGTCTTTCCTTAGATTGTTGTTTTAAAATGAATGGTCAAGTGGATGGATGAATGTTATAGATTCAGAAAATATCTAAGGAGAAAAAAATTTGAAAGAAGAAAATAAATTGTTAAAATAAAATGTGGTTACAGTTAGTTGTCTTTATGACCAGGTTCTTTCTTGTAGAACTCCTTCAAATTTTTATGCATTATTTCTAAAAGAGAAGTTTTTCAAATGGAAAATATCTAGGGTTTGTGCCATGCAAGACATAGATTTTGATGATGATAAATAATTTGTAGGTGCATATACAGTCGGGAATGATATTGAAAAAAATGTTGTGTTAATTTTATGTCTTCTTAAGAAAATCAAAATTCCCATTAATATTTATGTTGGGGAAGTACAGTTAAGGGCCTTCATCTCTACTCTTAGGAACTATGGTGAATGGAGGGATCAAAGGGAAATGTTTTTGCAATCAGAATCTACAATAAGCCTCTTGATGATTCATGATTTACTTGACCCAATTCAGTTCTTTAATAGGTTTATGTAATAGGTATAATGTTTGAGTCTACTAGACTGATACAAAGATATTCTGAAAACTTATGTCATAAATTCTAGAGATCGGTGATTCCAACATTCAATGTCAACTTCCTCACTTTTAAGGTTATAAATAAAAGTGAAATATTTTTTCAATCGAATCTACAATAGGCCTCTTGATGAGGCATGATTTACTTGACCCAATTCAGTTCTTTAATAGGTTTATGTCATAGGTCTTGTTTGAGTCTACTAGACTGATACAAAGATATTCTTAAAAATTATGTCATAAATTCCAAAGATCAAGTGATTCCAACATTCAATGTCAACTTCCTCACTTTTTAGGTTATAAATAAACTTCTTGTAGAGCCATATAAGAGGAAGGAGGTGATTTCACCAACAAACCTCCGTTCGTCTTTAAAAAGGGCCAAATACCTCTGTAAGATTATTCTAGAACTAAAGGAACAATGGATAGGTATGCGGTATAGGCCCCCACTAGTCATTACACCAGTACCAAGATGGGATTCAATGGATGATAAACCTAAAATTCACTACCAAACTTAGAGGAATAATGTCATTGAGCTCTTTGGGTTCTGTAACACTTTGCATCGATGAAACTTGGCATACATTACCCAAATAATATAATTGTTCAAGGATTGTAGAACAATTGAAAAATAGGTAAGAGGAAGACCTATTAAAGATTTAGTTTGGGGGAGTGATGAAACCCCATTTTGTTGTGTTTAAACCGTGTTAAACCTCATAGTATTTTGATATCATATTGCATAATGTATAATGTTAATTGATTATAGTTAATAATTTCTGTGTTTTTGAATAAATTATTTTGCATATGCTTGTTACTTTTATCTTGTTATTTCTTCCTTAAAAATGGTTTAAATTCATCTTTTTATAAGCATTAAAAATACATTTGGAAGAGTATATTTTGAGTTATCATAGGGAAAAAAATGCAAATGGCATAGGAATCAATTAATCTGTTGGCACATGACTCATATATACATTAATAAAGGAATCATAGTACAACATTGAGATCATCAACTATGAATTCCTCAAATTAAGGGATTCATGCAAGCATATAGATAGATTGAACTTCAGGTAACAAAATTGGCAAAAAAACATCATGAACAAGAAACATGCGCCATTAACTCAACCTATATTTAGGATGATTTTGAGGTCTAGTTACTCCAGTCACTAGGAGATGGGATGCAGCCAACAACTAGAGATTTACTATCACCACAATTCCCTTCAATCAATGAAAGATATGAAGAATATTCCAACACTGATTGACTCCCTCAAAGGAGTCAATCATGGACCTCCTTTGTAGTTATCATGATTAATTCAAATCTAAATACTTTAAGGATTGCTCCTTCCATAAATGTACTCCTTAAAATAGATAGTCATTGTTTCAATCAACACTCAATTAAGTAGATGTTAGTCATTATGAATAACTAGTTCTCTCCTAAAGAGACTAGAATTTCTCTTGTATAAAAGAGCTAATGTATTTATATTTAGAGGTTTGGTTCAGTTATTTGATTGATTGTACAAGCATACTCTTTTAATTCAATAAGATAGTAGATTCGGGGAAATTTTTGTTGTGAATTTCAATACTAAACCTGATCGAAGGGAAGGAGCAAGGGCCACTCCTACCCAATGAAAAGGGGATTTACATTTATTTCCTTTTTGTATTCTTAGATGCAATTACTATTTTAGTATTGGTTTTCTTATTTTGATGCATTTACTTTTCCATAGTTAATTATGTTAAGAACTTTTCAATTTTGTTTTTGATTATATTCTTCCTTCCAATAATTTCATTTTGTAATCATGATCAATTCATTATTTTCTTAGTTTTTTTGTTAAATTATGTGTTGAGACACAGTTCCTACTATTTCCTTTGTTGTAAACAACTATAGACACTACCCTAGATTGACAAAAAATATGATCAAAGTACAACTACCAATGACACTCATCAATAACATTACGAGGATTAGGTGTAAATCAGCTAAGTCCTTCTCTCTCTCTCTTGTTATTAGGGTTTCATGTTTAATTGTTAATTTCTTTTGTCATAGTGTATATAGAAGTTTTATATCACCCTATACATTTAGTTACTCTGTAATTAGGGTTTTTAAAGATCATATTTTTATTAAATCACCTACTAGTCACATGAGGCTGAGATTTTGGGGAAAACTATTCCTTCCCAACAAGCACAATATAAATATACAAGGAAAAATCAATTTAAAATAGATCTAAAAATTAAATGAAAAATTACACCTTTCATACTTCATAGTATTTGGTGATGATCCCATACTTCTTCTTTGGTAGTATGAGATTGGGAATGGAGGTAAGTATCCTTACTCACCTACATTTTATCTTTTTTTGATCCCTTGCCTTCTACTAGTGGCATGGGGAAAGATGTAGGGGTCATTTCAAAAAAATCAAACAACATAAATCCTTTAGAAAATATGAATCAAAAGTTCTTAATAAAAAACATCCTAAGAATTTTCTTATGTAAAACAAAGACACAAATTCCTTCAACAAGATCCTATCAATTATTAGGCCATCAACGGATCTAAGTATAGTCCAAAATTATAAAGTGAAATAATCTTGGAATCAGTCAAATAATATTGACTAGAGATGAGTTAAAAAATTTCCCACATGGATCATTGTTTCACCTTGTGTCTTTGTATCCATCATCTTCATTTTAATATCACTATCCACCTAGTTGTCTTGTCTTTCTTGGCTCTCAGTGATGATCCCTCACATCTTCCTAGTTGCATGGAGTCGTGAGTGGGGTGAGACATATTATTAGTTTCTCATCTACATCCTAAAAATGGAATGGAATGCTTACAATATTTTAAACACAAGTTTAGACAAGTGCACCCTTATACAAAGTCAAACATACAAAAACATTGAATTATGTTTTATAAACATTAAAAACATTCAAATATGTTTCAAAAATAGAAATAATTCAAATAAGTTTTAAAAATTAATAAAAAACATTGAAATATGTTTCAAAAACATAAAAACATTCAAATATGTTTCAAAACTTAAAAACATTCAAATATGTTCAAAAATCCAAAAAACATTCAAATATGTTTTAAAAATAAAATTAGTATAAAATCTGGAAAAAAAAACATTCAAAAAATGTTTGACAAAATCTCAGCAACTGAATAACACAGTTCAACAATATCTCCATTTGATTACAATCCTAAAGATCATTCTAGATCATCTTCTAATAATCAATTTTCTTTCCCATGGTGTATATCTATGCTTGAGGCAATCAATTATTTACCCTTTCACAATTTAACTTTTCCTTAGGCACACTTAGATTTTACATTTTAATGCAATACAAATCAAACTTCAAAGGGATCTAGAAAGAGTATTTTTGGAGTATCTAAGCATCACTCCACTCTTCAACTTGATCCAATCCTCTCACGTTCTAAGTTATCACTTAGGGGCATTCCTATATGTATAATTCTTCAATGTGGAACACATTAGGAGTGTTAATATGCACCAAAAGTTATATGGTGCTACATTGAAGGACACAATAAGTCTCTAATGATGAAAGAATTCTTTTCTAGAATAACGATGAGATCCAGATTCTATCTCATTTTTTATATTATTTTTATGACCCATTTTTCCATTTTTCTAAGTTTGGAAGTTTTAATTACCCTTGTGAGCCATTTTTTTCTCGTTTCATGCTTTGTGTGACTTTAAGTCACATAAGCTGCTGTGGTGGTTACACAGTTGCCACTTTACACAGATTGAAATCTATTTTGCCTTCACTGCATGATAAAAATACATGTTTTGTAACGCGTGTTTCTAGTTCAGGGATTTATTTTCTCACTCATTTCTTGACTATTTCACTTGGTTTTTAACTTGTTGGAATCATATTGATTTTCTCCTTCTAGTTTACTATATTTAGTAGGTTGACTTCCCCTCATCTAGATGTGTTTTCACTTCTTGTTGGATGTGTTTTATACTTCTTCTTCCCCATATTTTTATAAAATCATAGAATACATTTGAATGTTGGGTTAGAGTTTTGAGATTTATTTTACAAGTATTTATAGCTCCATGCAAATATGTCATGATACTCTTGACAAATTTTGATGAAAGATTATTT
This sequence comes from Taxus wallichiana var. yunnanensis, assembly GCA_018340775.1. Classification (NCBI taxonomy): domain Eukaryota; kingdom Viridiplantae; phylum Streptophyta; class Pinopsida; order Cupressales; family Taxaceae; genus Taxus; species Taxus wallichiana. The sequence continues at coordinate 414,232,680 of CM031236.1, forward strand.
CTCTTCGGAAGTACACACTTTTCCAATCTTCATAAACTTCTCATGCGCTACCTCGACTTCCTCAAAATCTTCTTCTTTGACCACCTTGTTAGAGATTTGTCTTTTGGCTTGATCATCTGAATTGAAAATCGATTCCAGAGTGACTAATATTTTTGGTATTTTATTGATTTTCAATTGTATAATTTGATCACCATATGACTCTTGCAACTTATCCTAATTTCTTACAGCAAACTCTACCTCTTCTTGTAGGAAAAGGATAAATTTTTTGTCACTATTGAACACTTTCCAGCTACTCACATTATCAGGGACTATAGGTCGAACCACTATTTTGATAAATTACTACCCTTATTTCATGATATCAACATGTATGTCGTATTGTGAGCTAATTGTAGCAAGCCTATCAACATCTTGATTTTGATTTCTAGGAACTACATGGATTCCAAAAGCTTCAAAATATTCAATCAAATCCCATACGTGGTTCTTGTATGATCTTAAAAGATCATTCTAGGATGTATTGAATGATGTCACTTGATGGACAACTACCTCACTATCTCTAAAAATAGTCGGGCTTTGATCCCCTTCTTGGGATAGCTGAATTCCTTACACGAGGGCCTCATATTCGGGAACATTGTTAGTGCAACTGAAACTACAACTAAAAGGATGAGAAATACTTATCTCCCTCTGGAGAAATTAACATAACACCAGAAATAGGTCCATTCTTACTTCTTGAGCCATCGAAGAAAAATTGCCACAGTCCTATCCGAATCACTTGGTGTTTTGACAAGTTGCGGTATGATTGTATCTTCTTCATGAATGCAATATGTACCTAATATTTTTCTTCCAAAAGTAGAAAACCAAATTCTTCTTCAGCCAATACATTAGTGTAAGGATCATAATAATGATCTCCACTTACTTCATCTAACACAATATCGGGGACTTCTTCAATGAGAGTGGTCAGTTCATGATCAACATCTTCTTCTTCCGGATCTTTGATGGTGTAATTCCCATTTATAGGACTAGCAGTGTAGGGTTCTACATGATTATGGCAGATTGGTTCTGCCCTTATAGTCACTTTGGTTTTGTATCGAGTCCTAAGAATCATATGTGACCAATCAGCTGATAGATAACTACCCATCTTGGTAGTGAAATCTTGTGATAGGCAGATGGCGAAGAGAGGAGGAAGATCAATGACTGATATATCTTGGGTGAATGAAAAACTTGGGAATACATGGATGGTAAGCTAAAGTCCTTTGATAACTCCAAAGTCTTAACAATTTGTGCCATCTAGCTAATAACAAACAACCTCTTGTAATCATGTATATTGTATGCCTAGTACATCTAAATTTTCTTAGGCATGACCGAGCTACTGGCACCAGAATCGATCATGTAATTATGTACCAGGTGGTTTCCAATGATTAGGGAAATATAGAATGGTGGCGGTTTTTTTCCTTAGGAATAATTTTCCCTTCCAGTTGACACAAACTCATAGCAGTTGTTGCTCCATGACCCGATGATACGCCGGTTGTACCAAAACTATTCAGAGCCTCTCATAACAAGTTTCTTTGAGAAGGAATTGAGAGTGTGTCCCACATAGTAACAATCAGGTTGGTTTTCTTCATCTGTTCCACTATGTTGAAGGGAATTGCTCCTACTTTTCTGAAACTTCTTTGAGCATTGGGATCCTCCTTTGGAAAATGTTTGTTGGGTACTAATGCCTGATGAACCTTCTTTCCTTGCAACTTGGCTAACAGGTATTTCTGGTGGTTTCTTTCCCGCATATTTATCAACCACACTTGTGTCTGAGGCTATGAAGTGGATGCTTGATCAGATTTGGAAGTTTTAGGTTCCATTTCTCTCTTCTTGGAATGAGTGTTTATCACCACTAATGAGGAATTTGTATTCAACTTGCAAAAATCTTCTGCTTTCTAGTTTAGCAAAGTGGTTTCTTCATGTTCCTATGGTTGATCTATTGTTTCTTGCATAGATATGTTCTCTGTTAGCTCAAAAGGGGTAGATATGATTTGAACCATAAGGTCTTGGCTAAGAACTCCATTGGGACAAAGATTTTGATTGTGGGGTTGAGAACAAGGATAACACCATTTGTAGTCTTGAACTAGATTATTCTAGATAGGTACTATGGCTCTAGATGAGCTAGCAACAAGAGGGTTCCAAAAGTTCAAAGGCCTAACATTTGTAGCTTGATTTGTAGCTTGATTTTGTGGCTGATTATTCCCTTGAAAAGGAGGACGGTTAGCCTGATACTATTGATTTTGTGGCTGATATGGACAATTGTATTGAAATTGTTGCCTCTTGAGTGCAACAAGCTCATTTCCAAATGTTTATAGTAGTGACTTGACTTAAAATAGATCATTTAAAGAGGAAGGAGAAGAATGATTTTGTTGACTAGAGGTTGCTAGAATAGGAGCAATGATAGGCTAATTGTTTGTAAGATTTGAAGATAGTGACATTTGTGGTTGTGGAGCTATCTTTTCAGCTGAATCAAGGAATTTTCCACTCTTATGGAAACGTCATAGGCATCAGGTAATGTAGCACCTCCCATTGACTAGATCATAACTATTACATCGTTATTCAAGGCTCGTAAATAGTACAAGAATGCATTATGTGCATAAGGCTTTACAAGTGTTGGATTCCTATTCTAAATCCTGTGGAATTAGAAGTTGAAATCACTCATGTATTCTAGGGGAGATTTCTTCATGGTAGTGAGTTGTTCCAAAAGTGATAGGTTATCACTCTTGTCTTCAAAAATTTTACATATTTTTTCTCCTAACTCATCCCAAGTGGTTATACTGCCAATAATTAACCATCAAAACCATTGAAGTGATTTTCCTTTAAAAGAGGTAGCAAGAATCCTAACCGCAACATTGTCCTCCGTGACATTATGTATGGAATTTTTTGGCTACATCAAGAATATGCTCCACTAGAGTAACATGAGTTTCCCCTATGTAAAAGGGTAAAATTTTGAGTGCCGCAATAGGTATAGGGTCACGTTGAGCCAACAAAAGAGGAATTTTTGCATTGAAATGGGAAAAACTTAGTTTCATGCCATAACAAAAAGAGGTTGATTGTTCCTTGGTGGAGTTAACCTTCCGTACGGAGGAGTTGAATGACCCCTATGAGGTAGAGTTGTAATTGGTGATGTTGAAATGCCTCTTTTTCTTCTCTTTGGAGGAGACAAGGAAAGTTTGATATGATGATAATTTCCTTGATTTGAAGAGGCTCTTGTTTTAATTCTTCACATAAATTAATGCATTGAGACTTGGAATCCAAAGATATACAGTCGCAAGGTACTTTGACTTGTGTAAGTGAGAAGATAAGTACTAACTCGCCCCACCGGTGTGCATAAAAACTATTATCATAAAATCACTACACCCTCTGAATGGCCAAAATGTGAACATGATGTTCGGTGTGATTGGGACACATGGGATCACCTCTCAAGCTATGGGACTTGGGCTTGAGGTGAGTCTAAATAGAAGGCCGAATTCCTCTTCCTAAACTAAGTGTTGTACTACTCCTAGTGAAATAAAATGTCTATATAGCCTTATGCTAACATTTTATGGGTTTTAGGGAAAGAGATTTGCAGAAATGAAACTATACTAGGGATGGTGATGCACAAAATAAAGAGTGTTTTCAGCCTCGGGAAGGGTTAATTTGAAGAGGGTGTGTGCATCATAGTCAATCTCACCTATCTAAACTTAGAGAGGGTACAAAATACCATAGACTAGGAAGCTCGCATTCCCTTTGTTAAACTTGATTATAAAAACAAGTTATCAGTATTCCAATGAAGAAGGATGAACTTGAGAAGGGTGAAAAGCACCACAACTCCACCGCATGCAATGCTCCACCACTTAATAAGCACATAACTCTAAGAACCTACAATAGAAATGTGAACTTGCACAATGTACCTGCAAGCATGAGAAAAGGCACAAATAAGTATAGAAGGATGAAAGGACCGAGATTAGTCACAAAACACACACTTTTATTGCTTCAATAATATGTACAATGCATCATACATTCAGAAGAGGCAATGGTTGTCATTACAGTCTTGGAAAAGAGGCTTGAAAGTTCCCTCAACATGTAAGGACAACTTGCAAAAGAGAGAGGACTCTTGAAAAATTGCACTTTCCTAAGATGTCTAACTTTCCAACCTATCTAACCTGTTGGAACCCTTTGGAATGAGCTTCCAACTTACATTTATAGAAGAAATTGAGAGAGAGGAGGAAGGAGTCATAAATTCCCTTCCTAAATTGAAGGTACATGATGGTTCATTTATTACAGTTGGTTGAACCACTTGAGAAGGTTCCATCATGTGCCATTAATGCCCAGTTTGACTTATTCTTCACAATTAATTAAAAGAATATTTAAATAATTTTAATTATTATTATTATTATTATTAAAATATTTAAATAAAAATATTAATTTAATTAAATTATAGTGGGTCCCACTGAAAATTTGTTTGCACTGAAGGGGAAATTATGGGAAAAGGCCAAAAATATCCCAACTTGGTGGTTGGCTTGCTAAGCCAACTCACCGAGTTGGGTCCAAGATCTCTATGTGTTGTGTACTAGCTGAGTCCATTTACATCACATCGACTCACGAATCCACTCGTAATCGAGCTTCCCATGTCAATATCGCATGCAAGCTCTCCACCGAGCTCCATCATCTTCGCTATGGTGACCGCCAATTTGACCTCTCTCTCATACATAGAGCGTGACTGACCTTCCTTTTAGACCCTGAGAAATATCCATGCATGAGGATGAGTCATCCTCATGCGAGCTTAATATTGAGCTCGACCCCAAGCTCACCTTCATCCATGTTGAGGATTCGTCTCTCAACATCCACATTAAGCCAATTTTCGAACTCTTCACCCTTGTGTGACCAGACTTAAACACTCAAAACTCACTCTTCATTGGCTCACTATGAGCTATTTCACCTTCTTTACCAAGAGCTCATTCCTATCAAATCAACCACCCCGCACCACATTCCAACATTCGACTCCCCAAGCTACTTTTTCAATGTGAAAAATTCAACAACATCAACTTAGACCTACACTAATGTAACTTGAACGTACCTTACTTCACCGGTTTAGCTCAATCAAGATCAACCATCTGATGCATCTATGATCTCCTACATGACATCAATTTCATCACCGTGTCGAAATGATTTAGAACTCATTGAGTTCTTCCTTTTTTATAACCACCTGCGATGACTTATAGCTCAACCCGAGCCTATTGAATGGAATTCAATCGAAGGCTTCGATTCACCTCGTGCAACTAAGTCAAATCACTTGCCTTTTTTTCCTAATGTGCTTGATGTTTCAACTCCCAATATTTGTTCCAATCCATCACGATTTGAGGTCCTTTCTTACTATGGAAACCTCACCACAAGATTCATTTTCTTGTCAATTCCCGAACGAGCTCTCTCCCAAACTCATTTCACGATGTGGACCGTGTATCATCTCACTTATGCAGATTTCAAATCACCGTGTCCATTTCCACGGAATAGCTTCGCCATGCTCAAGCTATCATACATCCTCCATTTTGAGCTTGTGAACTACTCATTCATCAATCATTTCCCTCCATGAGATTATTACAACTTGGGCTCTTTCTAAGACAAGATGAGCTACAAGTTCGAGCGTTCGAACCAACGAGTTGGATTTTTCGTAGATGCGTCAAAATCTTGAGCTTGCATACTCAAATTACCTTACACAAACATGATTTTGCTTATTTATCACTATGCAGCTCATATTACAATCCCCTTGGAACTCAGGTTTCTGAGTTGATCTCTACATGAGTTCTAATGCCACCATTTTGTGGGAGCCACAAACACTCCAATTGACCCCCTCCATGCATCACCTGTAACGTCTTTCTTCTAGCTTGAAACAATTAACTTAACCTAAAAAATCACATACTAATATATCTTCTCTATTCATCCGCCAAGTTGTGAACTTATTCTCTAATGGAGATTCACTCTCACAAAAATATTGTCACATCAATGCACCACTATCATCAACCATCACCATGTCACTTGGTCTCGCCCACAACCTTCTATATATAGCTCAATGAATCGCCATTCAATCACTCCCCTGACGACCCGCCTTCCAAATAGGCAACTACTTGGACTTCTTCCTCTCGTGGAATGATCATGATGTGTTTCCATATGAGAGATCCAATATTGTAATCAGTTCCTCAAAATACCCAGCGTGGAAACATCAATTTGGCTTGTCAAGTAAGCGTTCCCACTTGGCAATGAGGATGAAGTTTCTTTGCATGGAAATTTTTACTTGGTTTACCTAGAAAAAAACCCCCTAAAGTTCCCAAGTTGTGGAATGGCTTGATTTGTTTCCTTGTGAACCCACAATGGCAGATTCTCAGGCTTTGAAAGAAAATTTTCCTCCGAGAGGTGACCATCTTGGCTCACCGAGCCACCCACAAACTTTCCATAGCTAATCCACAACTTGGCCTTTGAGCTTGCCATTTTATCATCTTCCCCTCTTCAGCTTGGTCTTAGTTGATGTTAACTCGATTTTTCTCTTCACGTGGGCTTGAATCACCATAATTTTGAAAGACATGACTCACTTCTCTGAACTTTAATCCTAAGCTCGCATTCATTTCTACAATGATACCAAGTTCCTCATGATAAACCTGTCGAGCTTCATTTTACATTTCCTGAGCTCGGGCTATATGTGTTTTATATTGACTCGATTAGTTATCCCGAGCTCTTCCTCTTACCAAACTTGCATGAATAATGATCTTCCTTTAATCAACTCGTTCCATGTTGTTCAAGCTCAATTCTATTCATTTACTCATGAACTTGGCTTCACTTGGTGAAACATGTCAAGCTCCTTTCTTACATTCATGAGATCCCGGGTTATCTTTAGCTTGATCCCATGAGCTCGGTCTTCATTGAGCTCTGTTAGCTTGGTTCTAAATGATCCTTTCATCATTTTTGAGCTAGTCTTTGTCTAATTACTGTGATCTCACCCAAATTCATTAACCAATGAGAATTTATTTGTGATTCACCGAAGAAATTTTCTCCTAGTTTTACTAGCTTGGCTCTAATGTTTGAGCTTGCTCGATATCTTCTATAACTCACCCAAGCACGAAATGGCTTATTAGCTCATAGTTTAGTAGGAATGAGCTCTAGACCGAGCTATGTCTCAACTCCATCATGAGCTTCTAGCTCTTAGGCTTAAAATCTATTTCCATGACATGATTTGGTCACATTAAAACTTAACACAAGTCCATGTCAATTATCTGACCGGGCTAATGCCACCTAGCTTCGACTCAAACTTATTTATGATATCAACTCGTCGAGTCACTTACTTGATGATCAGTGAATTAATTGAGTTCATAGAGACATAGAGACATATTAAATCTCTTCAACATGATTAATTAATTATTTTAATCATTTAATCTTGATAATGACCAGAATGGGTCCCTGAAACTAACATTTCATTTTGAACAGAATAGGACCCCATTGTCCAATTTTGCCATGTGTGTAAAATTAGATAACAAGAACTTAATATTTTTAGCATATAGAGGAGCATGAAATATGATAGTTTTAGTAAGTTATAAAAATGGCCTCAGTTTTCGACAGGGATGATATTTTAGATTCACATATTTGTGGAAATCTTATGTTCCAAATTTCATTGTGTTTCACTAACCAGAGTGCTTGGAAATAAAAAATACAATTTTTCCTGGTGTGGGATTCAGGTACAAAGCTACCATGGAAGCCATTAATGGAGTCATTGAGATTTTAATAGTGTTCTTTCCCACCTTGGATCATGATAAAACCAAATTCACCGAGATAGATTTTCCTCCTGGAACTTTTTATCAAAGTTTTAGCTTCATCCGTCACTGCCGATGTGAAGGGAAATAAGAGGAATGAAAATTGAGGATCAAAATTATGGTTTTATTACCATTATATATCTAGTGAATATTTTGACATGTCATAAATTTATTCTTGAAGGCCTCTAAAAATGAATAAGTTCGCAAATATCTCACTTCAATCTATGTTAGATTTTCGATATGAGTTTTTCATTATTTTAGTTGGGAAGTCATTCTAGTAAAAATGGGCATGGTAAAGAACTAAAAAGTATGGGTTTGGATTTTACTGTAGTGGTGAACCAATTCGAATGGATGTGAAATGAATAAATGTGGAGATGGGAGAAAAGATAATGGATTTTTAATGTTCTTTTCGGTAGTGGAGTTATTTTATGCATGGGGAAGAATCATCGGAAACCATTATAAATTTGTAAAAATTGACTTTTTAAATCTTTCTTATATTGTAAGAAATTTTGTGTCCCAAGTGTGTGAGACATATGGTTCATAAAAATGTGCCCACCCTGATCATGCCAAGTGGCATTGTGATATTTTTTGGAGAGGGAGGAAAAAAATCACTTTAAAACACCTAGGGGGAAAAACTAGGTCATGTAGGCTACCAGGGAAAGGGGCTAGGATTGGGTAAATTTTTGTGTTCCAAATTTCCCAAAGGAATGGGATAGTTGGTGCAAGAAAATACACCTTCACCTAGGCTTGAAAAGTGGCGGATCATCATTGGTAGAGGCGGAGAGGAGAGGGAGCTGAAAATGAGCCTACGAAGCACCTTTCTAGGTCATGTGGAGGACCAGGGGTCAAACTTGGGGTTGGGTGCATTTTTGTGTCCCAGCTGTCCCAAGGGTCCAGGAAAATTGATTTAATAAAATGCACCCTCATCTGGTGAGGACAAGTGGTGGTCCAAGATTCGACGGATGAGGGTGCTCAAAATTGGTGCAATAGGGATAAACCGATCTGTTTAGGCTCAACCGATGTCACAGATGGTCTAGGGTGCTATCTGGGGGTAGTAAATATTTTTTGTCCCAACTGTCCCAAAGGAATGTGAGTTTTGATGAAATAAAATTCACTCATACTTGGGAGTGATATGTGTCCATCAAGAATAATTACCAAGTCCTAGAGTGTACCTTGGAGAACAACTTTTCAGAGGCATAACTTGAGCATGTGAATTTATTTTATCTAACTTATTTATATTATTTTGACTGAAAAAACCATTTGGAGAAGGATGGGATGGATCTCATTCCTTGATTCTACCTACAACCCCCTAAAAATATAATTTTTCTCAAGATCATAGGTTATGCATGTTGAAAATAGTCTATGGGCAAAATTTCTTGTGTCTTGTGAAAAATGTGAAACCACCATCACTTAAAGCTATGAAATACCTTTCTAATAGTTTATTTTTGACTTCCAAATCCTTACAAAGCTTTTGAAATCACTTCTCAAAGCTCAGGGGCTGTTTTGTACTACAACCTCCTTGACCTCCAAGATTCGCTTTGTTGATCTTGTCCCTTAAGCTTTGAATATTTCCAAAATCAGTTTCACAAAATTATTAGATCCTTAATTAAGCTATTTTATTAATTTTGGATTGCAAATCTACTCTAGGGGTGTGAACCATGTCTTATAAAAGCTAGGAATAACCATTCCTAAGCCTTTTGAAAATTCTCCCTTGAAAAGTATTGTCCCGTAAGTAATTGAATGAACATGTTTACCTCAATCACCTATGGAAAAATTTGATACAAAACACAAGACCACATGACATGGTAGGTTAGGTCCGCAGTACAGGAATGAACTATCCTAGATGGGGTGTCGAGGAAGGTTGACAGTGAAATTTTTTTGACACTAGGGCATAGTTGTCATATTTTCAAGTGAATTTTACCCTTGCAAAAACACGAACAACACACTTGTCGATTTATTTCCTAAAATATTATAGGATTAATTCTTACTCCATATATACTTGGGCCTTTATTTCCTTGAAAAATTCATGTGGGAGGAGATGAATAACATATTCTATTACCAATGAAAATTTCTTCAAGTAATAGATTATAGCTTCTATTATGGCCTCATGTTCTATACCCGAGCCTACCTCATCTTTGTTGGGCCACTTGTTAGATTATCTCAGGAGTTGAAATTTTCTTATAATATATGTAGAAAATTTAGGATAGTTGGGAATCTTCCTAAGACTCCACGTCTTTATTGAATTGTGGGCTTGATTCCTCTTGTGTTATTATTGTAGGTGAAAGTGGAGAAGATAAAGTTTCTTCTTCTCCTGAGTCTGATATATGTATAGGTTCTTCCTTTGATTCCTCTTCTTCTTCACCAATATCTAATTATTTCAACATTCTCTTTGTGGCCATTGTCTTTTGGAATTTTTGATGGGTTTTGGAGAAGTTTTTCTATTTTTCTCTTCTTTTGTATGTCTTCTTCCTATTCTACTTGTCTCCCTTGGTCATGTTATTATATATATTTGTTCCTCAATTCCTCCTATGTTTGTTCAATCACATAATTTATGTATGGAAGTACATGTTTACAAGGGTCCATCAGAATATTTATTATTTCTTGTATTGTTTTGGCTACCAACTCATCTGATGCCTCATAAGGTAATAGGGATATGTGTGCAATCTGCGGGATGAAGGGTCTTATGAAGGTATAATCTATGTCTACAACTAAGACCACTTTATTTTCAAATTGAGATATCGTGTTCCCCGAGATCCTTGATTTATTAGCCACTATCTTTCAGATATTATCTGTCCAACCTATTAAACATGTGATTTTTTGTACTTGGTTTATTTTATTCATGTGTTCTAATTTTTTTCATTAATTGGTTTTCCTTGACTCCATTGACAAAGTTATGATTTTGTTAGGAGGGTAATAATGAATTACATTACAAGCCATAATAATATTGAACCATAAAAAAAAGTATGTTTTCCTCAATATTTCTAGTATTCTTATGGAACTTAGAGGATAAAAATTTACATATATTATATTCGTGGGGAGGTTACCATATCTAGGGTAATTTATGCACTACGTCCATGGGTACCATCTTCTCTATTAGTATGGTATATTTTCAAGTAAATTACCTTAAAGTATGGTTCTTGATGTATTTGATTATGATGCCTCTTTTTATAGTGTAACTTCCATTAGCCACGTGGTGATTTTCATTTGTGTCTTATTCTTTTTCAATGCCGAGCACCCTATAGTCAATAACCCTTTAAATATTTTGATTAATACTTTGCATTGATTTGGTAAGGTTGATCCAAATAAAGCATTTGGTGGTGAAGATGAATGATAAGAACCTAATCACATTATCTTCCTTGGGAAATAAAGAATTTTGATCCATGCTTTGAATTGTAGCTTTGCTTTATAACTTTCACATTTTTCTTGTATTCCATCTCCCCTAAAGTTGGATTTTGTAGAAGCAATAGTTATCTATCAATATCCAGGTGTGTATGATCACATTTTGCAATGGTGGAATGTATGTAATTTTGAATGTCATGTGCATGGACAACTTTGAATGGAATGTTTGAAAATTCTCCCATTGGATCATGCTTAGTTGATTTAATTGAATGATTCTAGAATTTAGGTTGTGGGATATCTTTCTATTTGAAAATGGTGGGGGTCATCATCTTCTTTTGTATTTTGATCTATTGTGCATACACTAGTTTTATTTGTTCTTCTTAGCTTTCACCTCCTTTTTTTCCCTTATGTATTTTTCCTTTGTGAATTCTTCCTCCCTTGGATTTATTTTAATAGCATTATGTTTTACTACCACATTTATTATTTTAAAGGTGGGAAAATGTATGCTTTGTTTGGCAAGTTTTATTCGTGTTCTTGTGATCCACACATTTTTATCCTTCTTCCATGGATTTTTTAGTGTTTTGTGGATTTTACCTATTTTTCTATGTTACACGGTCTTTTTGTTCATTGTGGGGTTTTACTTTATTTCACAGGTATTTTTGTCCTACGACTTCTTCTTTGTTTCGTAGTTTTTTCTTCGTTGAGCGGTTATTTTCATCGTTTCTTGGTTTTCCTTCATTGCATGGGTTATTTATTTTCTCTGAGGCTTTTATTTTATCAAATGGATATTTCCTTCCTTTCACATGTTTTTATTTCATTACATGGGTATATTTTCCTTCTCTAGTTATTTCTTTTATTGCACAGGAATTCCTTCCCTCAGTGGATCTTTCCTTTGGTATATGGATTGTTCTTTACATTCTTCTTTCTTTTTGTGTACTTATTTCTTTGTCTATTTTTTATTTCCCTTTCTTTCCTTCCTTCTTGTATTCTCCTCATTTTCTTGCTTACTTGTTTTAGGTAGAGAGAGGGTGCCCTTGTAGGGTTTCATCCTCTTCCTTGTCCTATCCACCGAATTGTTGGTTTTCGATATATGATGATTTTTGCATCTTTTAGTCTAAAATAAGGTATTTCTTTAGTTGTTCTCTATTGAGATAGCCAAATAGTTCCTTGTATTGTAAAGTTTGGAGTTTGGTGGCCCTTGATGATAATATTTCCTTGATGATATGTCGACCTAACTAAAAAAATTTGAATTTTCTAGGAAATTTTTCTATATACTATCATATAATAATATTTGACCCCCTATGTCAAACTCTTTTTCTTGATGTGTTTATCATGCCAAGCTTGGTGTCTTCTTTTTCCCAAGTCTTATTACAAGTGTCTATGAACCTTTTCTCATCAAATTTCTCCAATTTAATTAGTCTCTCATGCATTGAAGGATCTTCATTCATTCTAAAATCTATTAACACCCTAAGAATTGGAAGGATAAACTCCATGTGCACTATGGCTTCAATTCCATACACTAATTGGCATGGGGAGTATTTTTTCAACCTTTTATATGTTGTGTGGTATACCCATAATGTTTCTCATATCCTTAGGTCCCATTCTACCTTTTAAAGTGAACATATTTTTGTAATTACTTTTTCTAATACCTTGTTAAATGCCTCAATTATCCCATTTTCCAACTTAATATTATGTTCTAACACTCCTTAATATTAAGTGGGGAACCATATGTAAACATTACCTATTTTTACAGCAATATTTACACATCCATAAACCATTAGTGAAGGTTTAAGCTAGCATATAACTTTTAAAGGATTTATAACACCTTCATCATGATAAAAATACCATTTGGTACAAAAGGATTTGGAATCCATAAATCAGAAGTTATGATTTAGGCTAAGCATGATTTGTGAGACTACATCTCATGGTTTCTTATGGAAAAATATCATCCTTCATCTCTAGGATCATTTTATAACACAAAGAAATCCTTTACAAATAAATGCAACACACTAGAATGTACATCATAAATTAGAGTTATAAGTTTACAAAGATCATAAAGATATTTTTACAATGTTTTAAAACGGAGCTGAAGTATAGAGTAGAAGGAGATATCAACATGTCAGCCATTAGGAGGTGGAATATCCATGCAAAAAAATAGCTTCACGTATTATTTTATCTTTATGTATCTAAAAGCATTAGCACATGCTTTATACCATTATTCTTATTAGTCATTTTCTTTATAAGTTCTTCTAGGGGCACTGATTTCTGCATAGTTTCTTATGAGTTTTCTATGATAGCAAGTATATCCTAAAATTATTCTTACCACTTTTTTTGGAGGTAGTAGTGTGAAAATTGCCAAAGTTTTCACTAGGTCTATTAATAGCCCTTCTTTGAAAATAATATGACCCAACAATGTCCCAAATGGGGTAAAAAGATGCATTTCTTCAAGTTCAAATATATCTATAGTGCTCTACATCTTTTAAACATGATAATGAGAGCTTGTATATGATTTTTCAATAATCCATAGACTGCTCAGTCATCCATATAAACCTCTAGAAAGTCATGAATAAATTCTTTGAAGTAATTTATGATGATTCTATTGAATATAGGGGGTGAATTCTTCATCCCGATGACATCATTGTGTACATGAAAGAACCCCATCATGTAGAAAATCTAGTTTTAGGTTGATCTTCAGGAGCAATTTGGACTTGATGGTAGCCATAAAATCCATCGGTGAATGAATACAACTCTCTTTGTGCTACATTTTCTAAAACCTCTTTCATGAATGGAGTTAGGAATGGGTCATGCACACATGCTTTATTTAATTGTCTATAATCCAAAAACTTCTAATTTCTCCTGTTTTCTTATTTTTTATTACCATAGGGCTTATCCATTCAACATATTTGATAGGTTTTATTATACCTACATTCAACATCTTATCTATCTCCATTTTTACTTTCACGGCTTGATATTTGGGTTTATTCTATACGGCTTTTTCTTCATAGATTTGATCCCATTGTTTTTCTAGATTTTCATGGTTCCAACTTCTTCTTTAATTCCACGTAGATTTGTGAATTCCTTAAGGAATATATCTTGAAAATCTTGAAGTAGTTCTACCACCTTGGCTACTTCTTCTTCAGATAAATAATCTCTAATTTTTGGAAATTTCTCTTCTCCATTTATTCTAATGTTTTAATTCCTTAATTTTTTAGGCTGATAGAAATATTTTTCTTCTTCTATCGTAGTTTTTAGTACTTCCCTTTCTCCTTCTACAGTTTCAAATTTAAATTTTAAGGTTTTTCTTCTTTATATTTTTTCTCCACTACAAAAGACTATGCAATTTCTTCGATTTTTATTGGTTGTTCGTGTTGGTGTGTTTGTTCCTCTTGTGGTGCTACTTTCTATTGTGAAAAGAGATCTCTAGTTTATTCTATAGTTAATAATAAGAATGTTATTATATTTCATAGTTCCAAAAGTGTATTGATATCATCATCCTAGAAATTGAAGGTGTGATAGAATTCTTTCACTACTTGATCCTAGTTTATTGTTTCTTGGTGAATATACGAGGACCTAGGTAAGGATGTTAGAGTCCATAAAAATAATTTAGTCCACACCAAGGGAAAATTTTCCCCACATATCTTCTAATGTATTTAAAATATTTGAATGTTATTTTGTGGATTTCTTTCTCCCGTGTATTCAAGTATAATCTGCATAGTATATTTCACTCTCCAAATATCTCATTTTTAGTAATGTGACTAAAGCGTTCAGTGAGAGTTATTTTTTTATGTTTTTACCACCATCTTGCAACATTAATTGTAATAGTATCATCTAGTTATTCCATTCTATTTGTCTCATTTAGAAATATTCTTACAATTTTCTCTAGATAACCTTCGAGGTCTCCAAACCTTGAATATTTTGGTATGGTATGGTGGTATGCTCTATAGATTAATCTATACACTCTTTTGATTGGATTCTCATCTTACTCCTCTATAGTTGAATAGTACCCATAATATTCATAAAATATATCTTGTGTGCGTAAAAAATGTCTCCTGCTTCATTTGCGGATTTAGAGTCATCATCGTCCAAGGTAATTAGGTGTGATGGAAATCTTCTTACATAATGTAATTTTATTACTCTATATTTATGGGAAACCATGTACCAATGCTTTTACTATGGTATCTAATCTTTCATTTTCAGATTCACTCTTGACTAAAATTTCCCCATCATAATTTGGTTTAAAATATTTATCCTTATTGGTCAACCGACTCAAAGTATATATACCTTGAATATCATAAAAATATTGGTCATCGAGTATCATGTCGACTTCTTCTAACCAAGTAGCACTCATTCCTTCTTGTAGCGGTACATGGAATTAAATTCCATTTGATTCTAATACATGACTTATTCTTCTTCTAAGTTCAATGTACCATTACAATCAACAAACCATTATAAGGCCAAAATAGCATTATATGTGGGCTTGGAGGCTACATTTTCTACAACTACAAAGTTTACAATCTTCTTAATCCCTATGAAATTTAATTCTACATTCTTCAATACTTCTACAGGGGTTTTATTTGATCCATCTTCCAAACCAATGTGGTATCTCACATGTTATAAACATGGCCTACCAAGTTTCTCCCAAGTAATCTTGGATATGATATTAACATTTGCTCCTAGATCTAAAAGTACCCCTATGATTGTTGTATCAAATGTTTCAATATCCAAGTATATGGCATACTTGCACCATGTTCTTTGTGTTCGATAACATTTATTTTTTTATTTTTGTGACAAACTTCAATCCCTCGGACATGGAAAATATTCTCTTTTTTTCCAGTATTTACAAAATTGCTTCAACTTATCAACTAAGCCACGTTTAATGGTGAGCCTCGATATTTTTTAAAGTACAGTGATCTCATCTTCCATGAAGTAATTTTTGTATCTTCATGAGATTGGGATTTATTTGTAACTACCTTGATTTTTTCTTCTTCTTTATCATTAGGTTGTGGTATGAGTTCTTTTGGATCCCAATCTTCACTGTTAGATGAATCTTCTTCTATAGGAAATCAATTGATTATATTTTTAGTAGATGGGTGATCTTTCTTGAAAAATCTTCTTGTTGTAACTGAAACTTTGTATTTTGGTTCTTCTTGATCATTAATTTTTTTCTTATGGGTTTTTATTTTAAATTAATTCTCTGTAGCTTCTTCCTTTTTATTCTCCTTTTCAAGATTTCTCTTCGAGCTAGATGTTTTTTCTTTATTTTTATTTTCTTATTCTACTTATTTATCTTCATCCCATGGTATTCTAGTGAGGTGTTGGACATTTTTAGTATCCCTCCCTAATAACTATGTTTTAGTTCCTCTATTCCTATAAAATTTTGTAACCTTAGGATAACTAAAATAATCATGTCCTCACAAATGAGAGGTTTTTACAATATATAGAAGAATGTGTGAGAGAGAGAAGAGGGAAACTCAAAATTATTCCACCACCCACCAAAAAGATGCATTAAATGTCTAAAAAGAGGTATAGGTAGCCTTCCAAATCCATTCCTCAATGGTTTTTTTCTTGTAGAGGAAAAAATGGGAGCCATAGTTCATTCAATCTGGTTGTTCAACTAGCATGAAATCCATCTTTAAATACTAGAGATGTTTTTCTTGTTTTCCACCTAATCTCTCCTAACTCAATATTTGAAGCTTCCATGATCAAGTTCATGGTGAGAGATTTCCAAAAAGTATAATTTTGTGAAATTTGGAGAATCCGGGTTAAATGTATATTATCATACGAATCTAGGGGGTCAAGAGGAATGTGGGTTCCTTGTAAGCAACTACAGTCCACATTCAAATGTCCTTTTCCTTTGTCATGTAGATATTTCAGTGTTTTTGAAGAACGAAGGGAACTAAGGAACTGGTTCCATTTACACTTGGTTCACCCTATGCCCTCCATCTCTAAACTATTTACTTTGCTTCTGCTTTGGTTTGATTCCTCACCACCTTTTTGTTTTGGCTCCAGGTTCGTGTAGGGAACTAGTTCCCAAGATGAACTAGTTTCATGGGTCTTTGGTTTTTCTACATCCCCTTTAATCCACACTACATTGAAAAAATTCACCTCAATCCTTTGCATTGCCACCCAAACACCTTGTGAGGAACTCAACCCCAGGAGGAACTTGTTTCCACCAACCACTTGGTTCCCAAAACTCACCACCGATCTGTAGTACACTATACCAAACCCAAACTCTTCCGATGTCGCCAAAATCCTTTGCAAGTAACCTCCAAGTCTGTAACTTTTTCCTGAGTTCCTCCTCAAATCCACATTTCCACAATGGTCTAATCCCTCTTATAACTATAGGTTGAAACCAAGTGTTGGGAACTTGTGAATTCGAGGAAGGTGTTCCATATGTTCCTTCTAAACTCCGAAAAACATGCAATAGATCAGTAAATGACCCATTTTATTTATATTGTAGACTTTAGGAAAATGCAGGGAACCAAAGGGTTTGGGGAAATAGTTTCATCCACACCTCTAAGAGCCACAATACACTGATAGTGACCCCAAAATCCATTTTTCCTAAAACTTTCTAAGAGTTTTAGATTTTTGAGCTTGGAGAGAAAGAGATAAATTCATCAAAATAATTCTAAATCTCTTAAGGAAAATGTAAGTTCCCAAAACATGAAAAACACTTGATTTTTTAGATTATTCTCAACGATCCCATAAAATTTCCCAAGTCTAGTTTTTTTGAGATTAGCCAATTCACAAGGGGTGCAAAATTGGATAATAATTTCACGAATCATAGGGTAATTTTCTGCTAGATTGAAGATATCAAGTGTCCTTGAAGAATCCATTAGGCATGGAGTTAGCCCGATAACATGAAATTTGTTTCAAACTTGAAGAATGAACCCATGAATCCACTTGAAGCACCGCTTGGACTCGAACCTTGAATTGACAACCTTATTATAAGAAGTTTTTGAATTAGGTTTTATGAGAGTGGAAAATTGTTTTGAATCTAAAATTTCACCTTGTTTACTTTATAACTGATCTAATGAGACAAAGAGTGAGAATTTGAAACTGTCCTAAATCTGATTTTCTCACAAACTTTGAAGAAAAAAAGAACTAAATCATAACAAAGGATGAAGCATTGTAGAGCTCTTATTTTCATGTTGTTTGACAATGGAGTGCATGCAATGGAACTACCTCAAACACCTTGTTTTCATAATGAACACTTCTTCCTCCATTGAATTTTGCAACAACAATGAGAGTACAAAAATTATATACAAAATGGAAAAGCATACATGTTCGAAGGGGAAACATGCAGAGTGTGCACAAACACTTATTCTCGCTAAAAAACCTACTTTACCCTACTCTAACTAGAGGACAAGGAATCTCAAACAAATCCTGTAATAGGAAGGGAAAAGTAGTTATTTTTCCTAAAAATTGAGACCATGTGTTTGATTTGGAAATGCACATGGTCTTTGATAAGAGTGAAAAATTATTGTGAAGTGGTTTCTCACCCTATTCTTAAAAGTATCAGCTAGAAACCAAATAAATAAATTTTTATCTACGTTTCATTTAAATTTGAGAGGTATTACAATGAACCTTGGCACATTGTAGCTCTTCCTCTTACTTTGAAATTAACATGAAAACCTTCAACTCGTCTTTTAGCTCTAGAATAGCTAGATATCCGATTGGGAATAGGATGACTCTTGTGATTTTTCCATTCCTTTGAAGCTCATCCCCATGAATGGGGTCATCTTACATAATTTCCTCCTGAAGGTGATTTTTATAGGTTAAACTGCATTTTTTTACCTCTACAAATAACTCTTTCTCCTCTAAAACAACATCCTCTGATTCTAAATGAATCCCTTTTGAAGTATATGTGCTCCTTTGTTCAATATGTGTAATCTCATCTTCCTAAACAAATCCATACCACTCTTTAATAGTGCTAAAATCATCAAACATGATGATATTGGTTGGGGATGATACATAAGTGAGGGAATACTAATTTATTTCATTATTAGACATAGAAGATGTGGAAGAAGATGGAAGAAGGGGAGCAGAGGGAATGGATTTCATTTTCCTAACCTAAATGAGACTCCTCGTAGCTACTATAGTAATGTCAAATGCCTAAGAAAGAGTGATGCATCATATATATTGTATCAATACAACCAAATTATAATAAAATGCCCTTAAATAAAACAAGAATGCCATACCTTGTGAGGGTTTGAATTATTGAGGAATTATATACCAGTTCCTTTTGAATCTGATGTTGAAATATGATATATTCCATTGAAGCTAATTGTATTGTGATGAGATGTTCCTTAAGGAAAATGACATATGAATTGTCCTTGAACTGATTATAGAATTGTTCTCCCAACTGATCCCAAGTGGAAATAGATTGTGGAGCCAAACTACTGAACTAATCTTTTTCTTTTCCTCTAAATGATAGAACAAGAAGTTTGAGGAAAATATTTTCTTCAATGACATTATGAACAGAACAATGGTTTGTTATATCTTGAATGTGATCAATAGGAGATTGATCTCCATTTCCATTGAAAAGAGGAAAATTTATTAGGGTTGTTTTGGGGATATCATCCCACTATTATAAGTGAAGGGGAGAAGAACTGAAATGAGAAAATGGAAGAGCTCCATGAAGAGCCATGAATGAAGTGGAAACATGAAAATGAATGGAAGGGTAAAAGGAAAGGGAGAAATTAATGAGAGGAAGGATCAGTGGATGAGATAATGGGTTGTTTAGATTAGTGGATTCACCAGATGTGTTGAAAACATACCTCCAAAGTCTTAATACCACAAAGAACACACCAATCATACTAATATAGAGTTGTAAAGTGCTTAAACCAGTCCACCGGCGTGTCAAAAATGTTAGGTAGTGAAGGCACCAAGGTGGCTAGGATACACACCTAGGAAATATAAAGCTTTCCAATCTTGTCCCACAAAGAATACTAGAACTATTATCACCAAAAAACAATATCCTCTGATTTTTCATATATATGTGGATGAACAATCAGTCTTTTTCAAAATATGGATTGTATCTAAATTTTTGCGACTTGGTACTTGAGATAAACCTCCAAATAAGGTTGGTTCCTCTACCTAATCCTAATGCTAAACTACTCATAATGAAGGAAATGCAGTTATCTGATCCTACTCTATGATTCCAAGGGACAAGGGGAAAAGAAATATGCATGTAAAGGGAAATCATAAGCTAATAGAGGTGATAACATAAAGAAATGGGGTGGAGATACTCTAATGATGGTAAAAGGGAAGGTAAATGGAGAAGGGAGAGGGAAGACAAATGTGACAAAACCAAAGGTTTCATTCACCATATATTTACCATGAAACACAAAAAAAAAACCTAAAAGTGAGAAATAAATGCACTAAATACAACAACAAGAATGGAGAGGCAAGGAAATACATCAAAATATAAGATAGAGTTGAGATAAACACCATAAAACCAAGATTTTATTGCTTTTAAAATATGCATAGTGCATTACATGTGAAGAAAAAGGAACAAGAACACTTGTTAATCCCAAAATGGAGGCTTACAACTCACAAATTTGCTCAAATTTTGTTTTTTTTTTTTTGAGAGAGTTTCTTTGCATTTTAGAACATCACCCCCACAAATGAGAGGTTTTTACAATATATAGAATAATGAGAGTGAAAGAGAGATAGAAGAGGAAAATCATAATTCTTCCCCACCTAGTAACAAGATGCATTAACTTTCTAAAAAGGGACATGAGTGGCCTTACAATCCATTCCTTAATGACATCTTGCTTGTAGAAGAAGAAATGAGCACCATACTTCATTAAATCAGAGTTGTTTAGCTATTTGGAATCAGTATATTTAATTACTAGAGATGTTTTCCTTTTTCCACCTAATCTCACCTAACTTAAGATTTTATGTTTACATGATGAAGTTCATGGTGAGATATTTCCAAAAAGTCCAAGTTTGTAGAATTTAGAGCGTATGGGTGAAAGATATGGTCATGTAGATCTGGAGGGTCAAGGAGGAACATGGGTTCCTTGTACACGCTTACAATCCACATTAAAATTTCCTTTTCCTTTTTTTTTTTTAACATTTTGGGTTTTCAGAGCACCGAGGAACCGAGGAACCAATTCCATTTTCATTTGGTTAACCAAACACCCTCCATCTTATTAGGAATTAATTGTTGTAAACATTATTAATTCATTATATTATTATATGAGTTTGGTAACTCATTAATAATAATATAATATAGATCAATATTTTTATACGAGTTATTAAAACAACTCGTATTATTAATTCAGTTGTTACACCCGTAAATTGATTAAACGAGTTAATTGTTATACTTACTTCCTATTTTCAAGAAGTATGTTCATCTATTATCATGGGTATATAATAGCCAAATGTAATGTATAATTCTACAAGATAATTGAATATAATTACTCCGTGTAAATCTGGTATCAAGCTATCATTTGGTATCGAGTGAATTACTAATCTTGTAATGGAAAATAAGTTTTGTTTGAAGGGTAACTATAACTCTTTATTTTTCCCTATGAATGTTCATCTCTTTCCCAAAATTTTCATTTTAGCTTAGATTATATTCAAAATGTTCAATCTTATTTCAGGGATATTTTTAGAGCTTTGACCGTGCAACCAGAAAAGTTTTCTTTGTATATTGATGCTGATTTCATAGACATCCGGCCAAATTTCATCTCAAAATTCACCGTGTGGCTTATCTCTACTTTCTCCATTCACTGTGATTTAGATTTTTCATGGATAGTCTACGATGTTTTGCATAAAAATGTACTTCAGATCCTCACATTTGGTTCAATTCAGTTTGATTTTCATTTGTGTTCAACATTTGAACTTGATCACCCATCGCTAGCTCCTTTGCTCAATTTGAAATCCATCAGTCAATACACTGTCCTTTACTTCACGGATCAAGAAATTGGAAATTTAAATTTATCTCGGTACCTAACAACTGTCATCCTTTAACACAGTAATCCAAGGCTCAATCTATAGATTGCTAAAGTTTTGAATCAGATTTTATTGGCTGTGTTTTTCTCCGGATCTTGGGTGTGTAAAGAACTCTCACACGTGATTTGGTGAGTTATTTTATATTGGTAATTTATTCTTGGAATAACTTTGGTCTTCACCCCAATCGATACCCTAATTTTTTTGAAGATCAAGGAAGAAAATGCACTCCATGGGATTTTCACACTTGTCGCCATATTCAACATGCAAGTGGTATGTCATGTTGTCTAATAATCCGTAAGATTCCTCTAAGTTTTGCAGAATTAATTTTATATATCCTAAATATTCTCGCAAAACTTTTCCTCCATTCTTGTAACAACCATGTTGTCCACATGCTGAGTTTAGAGCCAGTTTGGAAGTTTTTTTGTATATGTGTCAATATTAACGTCTTTTAAGTATTTTGTTAGGTGTCTATTAGATTCTCAATAATAGCTTGAGATATATTGTCACTATCATCTTTTGTTTATTACGTAATGTCGTACCATTTGAAACAATTGTAAAAGACTCCAATAGTTATACCAGTCTTCAATGTTTTTTTGTGGTATTAGATTTACTTAGAAGTGTCAAATAAAAATAAATAAAGTCCTTGTAATAAGATATGACTATAGTCCATGGTCATTATTAGTATAAAAATGTTTATGTAAAAGTCTAGTCTTTTTGGGTCCATTGTCAAAAACTCAAAGAAGTCAAAATATTCTGAATCAAAGCATCAAAAATATATTTGTGTCATTTTTTGTTTTCATTCGAGGGGATTATTAGGAAAATTGTAAAAAAATTACCTTGCAGATGCATTTTCGGTGTTACCCGACGTCCTGACAACCATTGAGCATCATGTTCACATATGTCTAAGTTAGAAGCCATCTATTGGAGGTCGAAGGTAACAGAGGATGGAGGGAAATCAATGCCTCTCATCAGTCACCAATGAAAGGGTCACATTCAAATTTGGTGGCAGTATTTTATATTATTTCAGTTATGTGGTGTGTGCTAGAATAAAGTGGTGTGTGGTTTCCTTCCCTTGTTTTGATTCAAATGAGGAAGATGTGCATTTTGGATGCTGAGAATAGTTGTATAGGAGGGCAGTTGAACTAGAGTGATCCTCTAACTACATATATCCTTTGATTGTCATACTTCTAACATCGATCATCTGTGAAATCTATCATTCACTGGAAGTGAAAGCAGGAACTGTTGAGTTCGCGTATGTAGGTGAATCGGTGGAAGTGTGATCATCCGGTATGGGGTTCACTATGGTGAAGCAGATTGGTCATGTGTAACAAGATCCAAATAGCAAGATCCAAGCCAGTAGTATGTAGACCTAAAAGTATGCGGAGGCATACGATTTTGGTTCCAGTTCTATGGTGCATTTTTTTGTGTTCACATTAAGGGGGTGAATATTGGGAATTAATAATGTTCACACTAAGGGGGTGAATGTTAGGAATTAATTGTTGTAAACATTATTAATTCATTATATTATTATATGAGTTTGGTAACTCATTAATAATATATATACATATATATATATATATATACATATATACATATACATATATATATATATATGTATATATATATATATATATATATATATATGTATATATATATATATGTATGTATATATATATATATATGTATGTATGTATATACATATATATGTATATATATATATATATATACATATATGTATATATACATATATGTATATATCTATATATATACATATATATATATATATATATATATGTATCTATATATATATATATATATATATATATATATATATATATACATATATGTATATATATATTACATATATATATTGTTATAGAAGTTGTTAAAACAACTCGTATTTTTAGTTGTTACACCCGTAAATTGATTAAACAAGTTATTTGTTAATTGTTGTTCCTATTTAATACGAAGTAGTTTAAGCTATTATATTTCCTATATAATAGCTAATGTATTTCATATTGAAATATACAGAGAATATAGAATTATTCCGTGTATAAATATGGTCTCAAGCTATCACATCTTTGTACTATTAACTTTTCTACAACTTTGGTTTAATTCTTAACCACCTTTGTGTTTCATCTCCCAAGCCCAAGCAAAGGTGGAACTAGTTTCACCAGCCTTTGGTTCTTTCAAATCCCCTTTACTCCACACTACATTGAAACCATTTTCTCCCAATCCTTTGTATTGCAGCTCGGACCGCCTTGCATGGAACTTGACCTTGGGAGGAACTTGTTCCCGCTGACGACTTGGTTCTCAAAACTCACCGTTGATTTTCTATACACTATACCGACCCTAAAGTCCTCGATGTGCACCGCAATACTTTACGTGGAACCTCTAAGTCCATGGAAATTGTTCCTCGGTTCCTCTTTTGATACGCATTTCCACAATGGTCTAACCCCTTCGACCTATGAGTTGAACCCATTTGTGGGGAACTTGTGACTTCGAGTAACTTGTTCCATGTGTTCCTTCCGAACTCGAAAACCCGTAATAAAATATAAATGACCCATTTTCTTTATATTGTGGACTTTAGACCAATGTGGGGAGCCAATGGGCTTGGGGATCAAGTTCTATCCGTACTTCTAAGACCGTAAATAAACTGATAGTGACCCCAAAATCCATTTTCCTCAAACTTTCTAAGTGTTTTGGATTTTTTGATCTTGGAGAGAAAGAGAATAATGCATAAAAATAATTCTTAGTCCCCAAAGGCAATCAGTAAGGGCCCAAAACATGAAAAAAACTTGATTTTTCAAATTCTTCTCCAATATCCCATGAAATTTCCCATGTCTAGATTCTATGAATTAGCTAATTTGGATGGGGTGCAAAATTGGATAACACTTGTTGTGAGGGAGGAAGTGTTGTGTTTTTTCGAGAGTATTATAATATATTAAGTCTTCAAGATCAACAATTGAAGGCTAGGTATGATGATAGTGATTATAGGATCCACATCATGTACAATACATGAGTTGATTTTTGGAGGGGACACTTCTAATAATGGGAAATTCTATTGGGTATGTTAATCCCACAATCTATAAATACCACACCAAGTTCTCTTTATTGCGGATGTGTTATTGTAAGATGTTTTTAGGAATTTTGTCTAACTTCCACAAGTCTTTTGGATTTCCCTAAATATGGACAATATATTTTACTATTTCCCTTTGCACAACACACAAAGGTGTAACAAAATTTTGGTCTGATGTTGGTTCTTGGTGGTGAGATGGTTCTAAGATCTTCCTTCCTCTAAATTTCTTGTTATAATTTTAAATTTTCCAATTCTAATTACACTCTTTCCAACTCTGTCTTAATTTAATTTTCTCCTTCTCTCCTCTAATGTTTTTCTTATAGCCTTATAGTCATCTCTATGTCATCTGAAAGACTTGTAAATTTTTTTCCATATAAGGATTCTCTAAGATAAGGTAATAATCCCGAACTGAACCATTCAAATCTTTATTTATATGTCAAAGGTTCTTCTAACCTTCTTGTAAAATTATTGAATCCATAACTGAAATCCTTCACCGATTCATCCTCTTTCTGAATTAGATCTCTCATTTAACTAACACTCTTTGTAGGTTCTTGAGGGAATGGAAATATTTTTGAATTCTTTCTCTATTATATCCCAGTATTTGATGTTTTAGAAATTTTTCTTCATGTTCCATTTTAAGATATCCTCTCTCGGTGTTCCAATGAAGTCATATAATTTATATGTGTAATCCGTCATATTATTGTTCTTCCAAAGTATGAATCTAAAATGAAGATATGTTATTCTACATCCTCGGATCTTTTCTAAATATTGGAAACTTGATCTTCCGAGCTATTCTTCAAACTGGTTCAATATTTGATTGATTATGAATGGTTGGTTGTTGTTTTAGAGGTTTCACCTTCTTCTTTGGGGTTATTATGTTTTTATAGACTTCTATTTCTTCCTTTGTATTTCAGAAGTTCAATATCAAGATAGAGTTATCCTAATAGCTCTCTGAATTCTCTTGCAATATCTTCTCTTTTCTTACTCTATTCTTGCAATTTTTTTTATCTATCCATCAAAATTTCTTCCTCTTGTACTTTTCAAAGTGGTGTGTGAAGTGGCACATGGAATGGCATCTAATCTAGGGGGTCATATCCTTTGGGATAGTACAATGGTTGGGGACACATATTTTATTGGTGACTTTTCATAATTATCTTCTTCCACAAATAACTTCCTTCCTTTAACATATCTTAACCTATAATTTTCTTCTAATCCTACAAATCCTTCATCACTTATCCTTTTCTTATTTTTATTTTTGTATCTTTTTCCTTAGAGCTATATTTTATGTCATCCTTTTCTTCTATTATGCTTTTATATTTTCCAAACTTTTAAACTAATTATTCCAATATAATGACTTCTTCTTCCTCTTCACCTTTTTCTTTAATCTATAATGGGGATTCTTCCTTTCTTATTTCCATTTTATTTCTCCTAATGCCTCGCTTAAGATCTTGTTCCAGTATTTTTACTAACTCCTGTAAATATTTTGTTATCCTAGTTTACCTTGATAATGATTGTTGTATTGGATTATCTAATGGACATTGTGCCATGAGGATCCATGGGGTAACCAAAACTTATTGGTATGTGCCTTGTGTTGGAATTATAGAAAGACTCTAAGAATCTACCTCCATTTCCGAGGTATCCAATTGCTGGCCTCCACTTGAAGTGGGTTTATATTTCTTTTATAACTTGTTGAACTTTATTTAATTTTTATTTTCTTTAATTTAACTTCTTGATTATTACTTCTCTTGCTAGTCTCTATTTTCTCTCTCTTTTTCTCCAAATCATTTTTTGCAGCTATCATAGCTCTCTTTTCGACCTCCTCATCATTATTGTTTGTGATTTTAGTTAATAATTCACCTAATTCTCCTAGTCTACATTTTTATCAATTATGTAATTTTTTTGGTTTTCTTTTCTTCATTGCGTCTTATTTTGTGTGTACCAACCATCACCCCATAAAATTTTGATTACTTGTATCTTTTGGATCACCATCCATCACATACTCCATCTCGCAGGCCTATCCCCTAAAGGAACTTTTCGCACTTCTAATTAATCCTTTTTCCACTAGTAAAATCTTGATTAAGAAAGGAACTTGTTTAAGAAATCTTCCTATGGCTCCACTTATAAATTTAGTTTTCTTATTAATCAAAATTGGTCCAACCCTAGATCTCCCAAGTAATAATATATGAATCTAACGTAGTATTGAACCAGTATTTTATTTCTCTCATCCGTTTTGTCAAAATATCCGAGGATTTGTAATTTTTTCTATGTCCACTCGAATGGTTCCCTTAAATGTAAATGCGACCACTCTATTATTTTTTTGTGTGTTGAGATGCAAGGCCACAATAAATGTGGAAATTGAGACAAAAATTCTTCTTCATATTCTCCAAATAATTTAGCTTCATTTCCTTTGTAAGATGATTTAAGTCTCTTTGTTTCTCCTTTAACAAATATGTCAATCTAGTTTTCCCACTAATCCTCAATTTCTATTAACGCTAGTTTCCAATACCCTGGTGGTGAAATGTTTTCTGGACATCCTCTTAACAAAAGGAACTTGGGCTCAGACACCAAAATGTTGACCTTAAGCCTCGACAATAGTGTGAGGGTTAAGAAGTTCACCCTTTTGTTAAGGTTTTACAAAGTAACTATAAAATAGATTCAAACATATGAACAAAATAATGAAATGTAATACAATAGATTATACACTTTAAATTAACCATCCATCTTTATTCATATTTTAGTATATTTCATATTAGTCTCATACACACTTCTCATATATTTCTCATATACCTCTATCTCTCCTCTTTACATTATCTTTCTATTATTTCTCCATTCAATAAATTACACATACTCTCTATATGCTACACACTATTACATACTCTCCATATCAGACACACATATTCATTTGTGATTAAGTATAATAAATATATATTCTTACAAAATAATCCTAAAGATACTTATTTTTATCATAGCTATGTTGGCCTACGCCAAAATCTATTTCTTGTCTTCTTCATTCTATGGCTTTGAATAGGCTTCCATAGCTTTATCTTGTGTTCGGAAGATTTTCAATCTTCCATGGTTATATTCAGTCTTTAACAAATTTTCTCTTATTTTCATAGCTTCTTCCTCTATCTCATGGGTGTTTCCTTTACTCTATGGATTATCTTCAAAATTTATGAAGAACTCACAATAACCACCTCTAAATAGGTTAAGGGAATTTAGGTGTCATAAAGGAGAACATTTGAATATGATATTTACATGAGATATCATGGGATATAATGTGAATAGAAGAGAAAATAAGGAATAGGGATGTGTAATAATTAAAAGAGAGTAGGTAAAGGTTGGTTCACCTATATAAAGATAACATAAAGGTATCCTATGTTGGGGACACTAAGAAATTATTGTGCATGAAGATATATACGTAATGAAATGGCGATATAGTGCATACTTTGGTGTTACAAAATAAGAAACAATGGTACTTTATAGATGGAGTTTATGATATGTTATAGAAGGTGTGTGTTGTAACCATGATGATGCAAAATGGGTTCCACATAGAATAATACCTCTTAGTGTTATCTAGGTGTAAGAGAATATGGAAGTGAACTATATATATTACCATTTTTGAGAGGGGTATTATTAAATAAGGTTGAAAACCAATACATGTTGTAGGTGGAAATCCTTAAATAATTTATGGCCAAAAATGTCCAAGTATGATTTGAAATTCATGATGGAGGTAAGGGAAGTAAATGCTTAAGTGTAGAAAATTTCTAAAAATCACCTATGATAAAGTAGGAAATAAAGCAAGCTTCCAAAACTATTTTTCATAACAAAGAAGTAACCAAAAATAAATACAAGTAGTCTAAAACCATATTGACAAGTAGGAAGAGAAGGATGCAATTGAGACATATTATCTATTTTTATAACTATTTGAATTTTAGGAGGAAGTGTGAACATAATAATCACAAAGTAACCTTTGAGTAGTGACAACAAGGAACCAGATCTAGTTTTTATTTAATTATACTAGACTATATGAGGCATTTAAGAAGAGGTACGCTTAAAAGGTAAATGAAAAAGAGGAAATTAGAAGAAGAGAGAGAATATAAAGCAAGATGATTAAAAATCCATTTGGAAATAGAGAATAGGATTTTGTTGATGGAATTAAATAACATGGTGAATGTAAGGGAGGTGATTAATACCTTGGTGCTTAGTTCTTGGGAATGAAATAACTAGTTTTAATCATAGGAAGAGTCAAATAGAAAAATTTAGGACATAGCTAGAGATGGAAGTTTCTACTTAAGGAATGATGTAGGAGATCCTCGTAAAAAGTTTCCACCCCAAACTTCAATAATTTACCCTAATTTATAAATTTGGAGAATTTGATGTTGTTGTGCATTACCAGAGTGACCAAGGGAAAATTTACATTCTAGGGAGAATGGTTCCTCTTAATGTAAAGAGAATAACATGGCTAGTATAGCTAAAAACAAAAGGAAAATTTATCCAAAGTATTGATGAGTTAATTTTATTGGAGAAAATATGATGAAAGAATAAAAATTAAGCATATGAGGGATAAATACATGTCTAAGGTCGATCACCAATCCTATGATCATGGTACCTGCTAGATTTGTATTGACACAAATTTTACATGAGAAGGATGTAAACACTATCTTGTGTAGTATTGTTTATCAACTTTGTTGGCATTAGGTTACAGAGAGTGAAGTATAATTATGAAACACATGTGTTATCTAAACTAAAAAGGCTATTGATTTTACGCATAACTATAGAACTGATTTTTTGGGGAAACAACTTAGTGATGTTGTTGTTTGATGAGATTGGTGTTTGAATAGGGGCCGAAATATTCTATTAGACTTGATTTATGGGGATGATGAATCCTACATATAGATTCTAGGAATATAGCCTTGATATTTTATCCCTAATAACATATGTAAATATGTAGGAGATGTGTTAAACATAGCCATATAACTTATTTTTAGAGGAAACTACATAGTGATGTTGTTGTTTGATTAGATTGGTGTTCAAAAAGGGGCCTAAATATTCAAGAAGAATTTATTTATGGGGATTATGACTCCTACAAATAGAGTCTAGGAATATGGCATTGATATTTTATCCCCAATACCATATGTAAAGATGTGTTTCATTTGAGTTAGGACCATACTTCAAAATTATATATTTTTAATAATGAACCATTTATGCTTGGTCGATATAACCATAAAAATAGTAAATTGAAACTATGGGTGATGCTCTCATATGAATTTTGTGCATTACTAGGAGAGAGAACTAGATTATTTTAAGGTGGTAATAAGGTCTAAGGTGAAATTAACAATAATAGATCGGTAGTTTCTAGCATCCCTTCTATAGACCAAGGGTTTGAAAGCAACACAATTTTGTAACTATGAATTGATGATGAGAAGATGAAGATATAAGAGATATTATGGGTTAAATTTTATTAGAAAATTATGTAAATAAATTATGTATGTAAACCTCTTAATATTAGAACAGGGGTTAGTGGGTTTCCTTCATCAATATTTATAGCACCGTGTGGAGAAAACATGTTAATAAATGTGTCAAGTAGGGGAAATAATAAGAATGATCCTACCAAGTAAAAAAGGTACCTATACTATAGAGGAAAATGAATACACAAGTAGGGCATCCTAGTATCTATATAGAAAAATCATTAAAAGTTAAGTTTTATATAGTGCCCACTCGGATTGATGGTATTGGTGATCTAGGAAACTGTATGCACCCAAAATTACATGTGCTACATTGTCGGAAAATGGTTACAAAATTCCCCAATGATGATTCAAGTCCTTTCAAGAAGGTGTTTGAGCTCCAAAACCCATTCGCAGTGTATATTTGTTGCCTAGACATCTTTACTTAGCCTTCCCACACTTTTTTCAGCTTTTTGCCTCTTTCTACGCATGTTTTGGCCTTCAATACGGCGGTCCCGAATGACTTTTCTAGATTCCATCATGCGTGTTTTAACATGCAGCGATTCACTTAAATTCACTTTTAGCATACATCCATGGGCAAAATTTTCTAAAAGTAGTTTTAATTGCTTGGTTCTCCTTCCCTCTTCTATTTTTGCATGTCCTTTAGTTAGTTGAACTGCCTCTTCTTGCCTTGTGCATGAAGGCACATCCCAGCCCCAATTCTTATATATTCCATGCTTGTATTCAAGAAAAATTCCTGAGAATTTTTGTGTATCTTGCATTGTATTGATTCCACAATATTTCTAGGAATTTCATATCCAAGCTTAGATCTCTTGTGTTATCTCTCTTCTACTTGCATTGCATCCAAACTGCCTTCAAGTTGTCATTGCTTAAGCACCATCCTCTTGTTGTTGTTCTTGCATTCCCAATCCCTTAGAATCATATGAACACTCAGAGAAATAAAGGAACATACTAAGGGGACATATACAGATACAACTAGATTTGCCAAAGCTCTTGCTTATCCAGGTTGGAATTGTGTTTTGTTTTCTTTATTTGTTAAATTGTCAATTTTAAATCACTAGTTTCAATTACATATCAAATAGAGTAGTAAAATTATTCATTTCAATAGGTTAGGAAATCAAAAGTAGATCAAATCATTAGAAATTTTTCTCTTTAACATTACCAGGGAAGTTGTGGGGAACAATAGCCCTTTTAGGGTCATGATTTGTTCTTCACCTCTGAGGTAGGGTTTGAAGGGTTTTTGATTGGATTAGGTTATTTGTTTTAGGTTAGATTCACATATTCGCACAAGTAACTAGATACATCTGGTTGATTACTTGTCTTTAGTTTATTTATTATATTAGAATGCATTGCTTAAAAATTAGAAAAGATAAAAAGATTTCCTTTGATAGATTAGTTTGATTTTATTGCTTTGATCTGATATATTGTGAAAACTCCAAAAACATAGATTATATTTCCTTCGAGAATTATTTTGCTTAACAAAATCACTTTATATCATTCTCAGATGACCATCAACACTCCACAACAAGAAAAGACATACAGATTGTGATCCCTTAGTCCCATAACCCAATGGGCGTAATTGATAATTGACATTGATACCAATTTACATTTGACAGTCTTACGCACACCTACAACTTTTTTTGAGAAAATAGAATAACTAAATATGCTAAAAATAACTCGCTAATAATGACTATGATTATTGAACTTCTCCCGACAACAAGGTTTGATTACGTTCATGACCATATAAGGGACATAACCTCTATGAGTCTTTGGTTTTAATCCTCATGTCCCACAACCCAACGGGCCTACTAACCAGCTTAGAAATTGAAACTAGTTTGTGTACATTAGTATTCAAATCTTTGACCACTTCCACCAGACATTATTACACAAATTTCCTTACTAGACCATAAAATAACCCATAAATCATTGTGGTTCCACCACGTATTTCGTTCTTACTTCCAAGACCTTGTCTAGAAATCCATACGAGGTGCCTATAGGTCATTTTCCACGTATTCAACAACCAACAAACAAAATCTTGGTAGATCTCGATATTGATTGGAGTCTATGAGAATCTATTATATCGAGATCGATCCATCGTACCACTTCAATTTAGGAGAGAATTCCTTTCCTTAGACTCGTAGATCCTGATATTGCGTGTTGAATATAGAAGATTTCCCAATTAGCTTGATCCTCGTCACTACACTCACATTCACATTCATTCTACACCGGTTGTCTCCACACGACCTTGAGAGGTCGGGTTTGAAAAAGGTAACGTGTTGATTTGCTATCATACGAAACCACCATGAAGCTAACTCAAGTGGGTTCCCTATAAGAGTTAGAAGAAAATATTTTTAATTATATAGGATAAAGGACACCCATTTCAAAAAATTAAGGAGAATATAGGATTACAAAGGAAACATCATGGAAAATTTTGATAGGGGATATAGACATGGAAGAAGAGGATAAGACTCTAGTAGAAGGGTAAATTAAGGAAAATTCCCTTATAGAAAAAATATTTATCACTCAATGCTAATAAAGGGCTACAAGGATGAGGGATTTTGTGGATGATTAATTAGAATTATTATGGAATAAATATAGTGAAAATAATTATTTCACAATCTCAAGGATAATATTGACACCTTTTAGGGGGATCCATTAGCTAGGGGTGTTTAAGGGAAATAAATCTACAATACATCTAAATTGCCACTTTAGGAGTTATAGACTGTGATGGTCACGATTGCAATAGAAATTATTTAAATGTGTAAGTATTCCAAAAATGAGGAAAATTCACATTCTAAGGAGATTTTGGAGGAAATGGAGGCCTACTTGATGAAAAGTTCCAAATTGAAGTGGTTAATAGATTCGGTGGAGGAGTGTTTCTCAAATATTGTGGCTGGAATCTTGAAATATTAAAGGAATTTTTTTATTTTTATTTTTGATAATTTAACACTTTTTACTAGAGCTTTGAATTGGGGGGTTAGGCCCTAACTGAATAAGAGAGAATAAGAAGAAGGGGATGGACAATTGGAAGATGAGAGAAGGAAGAAGGAAGGATAGAAGAAAAGGTGACAACTTATAATGAAAGCTCGAACCAAAGACCACAAAACCATGCATCAAAAAAAAGGGATCCAACAACCAGGGGTGACCAAGTGTGTCAACCAAAGCCTATTCTAGTATGACGGTTGGCCTCCCACAAAAGGCGATGCGTGTTACCCACCCTATCCCTCGATCATTCCATTGATCAATTACAAAGTTGATAGGGAATCCAGTAGCCTCAATGTCCACCACCGGTAGAAGTTGATGATCGAGCCGACCAATTATGAAGAGGGTGTCAACACTTTGAACATGGTGAAGGAGAGCTCTGTACTAGCCACATACCCATTGAATTCCATGCCTTGAGCCAACCGCTAACTCGTTGACTTCTTCAATCCAAAGGAGAGGATCCGGCAGGGAGAAGTTTGCTAATTCCCCTTCTAGGTCAATGTGAAAATCGACATGAATGACAGATTTGTATAGGAATTCAACAACGATAAGATCTTCCTCCAAAATCAAGTAGAGGGAGAAAAAAGCAGCGATAATGTCCACATTAGAGTGCACATGTCAGGACTGAAACCTGTAAGAATCACCCAACACAGATTCAATGGCCTCAACTTCTTGATCCGAGAAGAAGAGGAAGCTCTCCAAAAGGTGAGAACAGTCGATTGCTAAATTCATGGTGACATCCAACACATAGATTTGTAGAATAACAAAAGGGAAGCCAAGAAATGCCATTGCACCGCTCGGAAAGATAACTGGTGAAAATGTCAAAATAGGGAAACATAGGGAAAACAGAGGACTATGTCCCCCATAAAAGAGGTGAAACACGTGCAAGAAGCCACATCTGACCTGATAGCATTAACTATGCTGCTCACTTGAAATTATTCTTGGGAGTCCTTGCCATGCCTCAACTGTATCGGAAATGAAATTGGTGTCTGGGTGATCGATTGTAAAGTTTTCCAGTAGATTAGTGGCATAATTAGTTTCCGGTAGTTGTGCATGATATGCCAAGTACCAATCTTACCCAGCCAGAAGGAAATATGAGGTAAGAAGGCGTTGATTTTCCATGAGGGGGAAGATCCTCTAGATATGGCGTGTGTAATTAATTGAGAGTCGCCTTCTATGAAAATTTGAGAGCAACCTAAAGAAACAACCATCTTCACCCCTTCTAAAAGCGCTTGTGCTTCTGCAACATTACACGAACCATCCCAAAGGGGAAATGAACCAGCCTTAATAAGAAATCCTAAATCATCTCTAAGAATACATCTAGCCCCTAATTTACCCGGATTTCCTCTAGAAGCACCATTGAAATTAAGTTTCCACATACCCTTCGGGGGTCTCCACCTGGCCCTTTTACGCCGAATAAGTTTTTTCACCTGAGAGAGACCTTTTTAATGATATAACCCGAGTGACGCAGCTTGATAAGAGGCTAAGAGTTAGAGATTTCAACATCTCTGGAAGAGAAATTGGAGTTTAATAGACTATTAATACTAACTTTTTCATAAATATCCACTTCCAACTTGTTGAGGAAAACATGTTGCTCAGCCTTTTGATCATGGAAGAGCCAAAGATTCTATTCCCACCAGATATGCCAAAGGAGGAAGAATGGAGCCAAAGGAGATTTTGAAATTGAATTTTGGCCATGAGAGGAGGGTTTCACTGATATTTTTGCATGACACCCAAGCAAGATTTAATTTACACAGAAGCCAATCCCAACATTTGGAAGTGAAAGGACAAAATAAAAAGGTGGTCCAGGTCTTCCTCATCAAAGACAATAAAGCACACATTTTGTGGGACCTTCATATCCCCAAGACCTTCTCCTCTCTTGTGTCAAAATTTTCCTTTTCAAGACCAACCACCCAAAGATGGCCACTTTGGGGGAAATACTATTGTGCCAACAACCAAAAGAACTAGGAAGGCCCTGGCCGGACCAAGAAAAGAGAAGATCATAACCCACTTTCATGGTGAAGGAGCCCAAAGCATCCCCCAACCAAATTAATTGGTCCGTGCTACCAAGGAAGTGAGGATTTCTATCATGAATGGCTTCCTTATAAAGAGTAGTTTCTTGAACAGAGGGCTAAAATTATAAAGATCTTTCCAATTCTAAGAAGGTGACCCGTTTTGATGTTGATCGCCATAGGCAGTAACCAAAGATCCCCAAGAAAATTTGGTCTTGTTCATCACTCTGTTAAGTTTAGGCTTTAGATTAATAGGAGGTAACCCATTCTAGCTATCCTCCCAAAATTTGGCACGTTGTCCATTATTGATTTTCCAAGAGACCAAGTCTGCAATCAAGGATCTAGAATTACAAAGAAAGTTCCAGAATAGTGAACCTTTAAAAAGCTCAAAACTTGAAAGAAAGAGTTCAGACATCCACCCGCAAGATACTTATGAGAAATAACTTGAAAGGAAAGCCTTTTAGCATCAGAAATAAAATTCCAAACAAGTTTAGCCCCTAGTGCTGAGTTCTGAATAGCAAGATCCATAATGCCCAGACCACCCAGGTGTTTGGGCAGCTTGACCATGTCCCATTTAACCAAGTGGAATTTTTGTTCTACATTGTTCCCTTGCCACAAGAATGTTTTGACGATCTTCTCAATCTTATGAAGCACTTTATCTTAGGGATTTTCAAGACAGACAACATATAGATAGGAATGGCTAAAAGAACAAAATTAATCAACAAGGCCCTCCCTGCCAGGGATAGCCATTTACCTCTCCAAGAGAGCAATCTAGAGCAAAGAGAATTAGTGAGCCCATCCCATAGCATTTATTTTCCATGCCCAGAGAAAAGAGTTATACCAAGATATTTGGATGGGAGGAAAACCACAGTAAAGCCAAGAATAGCTTTGATCTTGCACTGAATTCTGGAGAAACATTAAAAAAGAATATAATAGATTTGTGGAAGTTAATTACCTATCCCGTTGCTAAAGAATAATAATTCATAAGAGAAGAGAGGCATCTTTCTTCAGGAATAGATGCTTGACCAAATAAAAAAGTATCATCAGTGAATTTTGGTGTGAGAGAGGTGGGAGATTGGAAGTTATACGAATACCTTTGAGGGAGCCATCTAGTAAAGAAAATTTGATACTCCGACTGAGAGCTTCCACGACCAGAATAAAGAGAAAAGAGGAAAGAGGTTACATTGCCTCAATCCCCTACTACTGTTGAAAAAACCTTCTACCGAACCATTGACCAAGACTGAGAAACGTGGTGAGGCAATGTAGTTAAAAATCTAGTTGCAGAAGTGCCAACTAAATCCCATCGCATGAAGTGACTTAATAAGGAATCTCTAGTTGATACGGTCATAGGCTTTACTAAAGTCCAGTTTCAACATCATGCCAGCTCTAGAGGAGGAGTGAAGAGTATGAATCAATTCATGCGAGATAATGATCCCATCAGTAATAGACCTCCCTGGAATGAATCCACTTTGTTCATGTGCCACTAATTTAGAGAGTAGAGGGCTTATTCTTGTGGCAATGGCTTTTGAGATAATTTTGTAGAAGTGTTACACAAAGAAATAGATCTAAAATCATCCAGGAATTTGTTGGAAACTTTTTAGGAAACATACAAATGAGAGTGTGATGTAGAGCACCCAAAAGCTTTCTTGTATGCCGGATTCTTCAACAACTTTCCAGACTGTGTCGCCAATAACTTCCCAAAAGTCCTAAAAAAAGGGGGGAAGCCATCGGGACTAGGTGCTTTGTCCCTTTTCATTAAAAAAACAATTTTGTGGACTTCCTCCTTGGAAAGGGGGCAAGAAGCTTAATATTGTCATCATCATCTACCAAAGAAGGAATCTGTTGAAAGAAGGGAAGTTGAGAGTCCAAGGGGGAGGCTGAATCACCATTCAACAACTTTTGGAAGAATGACACCGACTCCGATTTGATTCTACTTTGGGTGGACACCACAGAGTTATCTTCCAAATGAAGGGAAGAAATATAATTGGAATTTCTTCTAGCTTTCACCGACGCGTGAAAGAACTTAGTATTTTTATCACCATCAGCCAGCCAGACTTCCCTCGATTTTTGTCTCCAATGAAGTTTCCTCTTTAAGGAGGAGATCACCAAGCTCCCTTAACAACAATTTTTCTTTAAGAAAGTCAGCTTGATGCATCCCATGTGAGAAAATAGAGTCATTAAGAATACGAAGCTCTTTTTCCACTCTGATTTTCTCTTGAAAGATGTTTTTGAAACAGGAGGCATTCCAGGCTCTCAGATTATCTTTCAACATTGAGAGTTTTTTGGAGAGAATATACATCCACGTCCCTTCGACCATGAAGGAATCCCACCAAGATTTAATTAGCGGTCTAAGAGAAGAATCCTGCAACCACATATTTTCAAACTTGAAGGGCGATCGACGAGGGGGAAGATCAAAGGAAATGTTTAAAGAAATAGGAAAATGATCGGATCCAGACAGTGGAAGAACAAAGCTTTTCAAGAGAATGTTGTAGTGCAGCCAATCTTCAGAAATCAGAAATCTATCAAGTCACACTGCCATAGAGCTGAACCCAAGCCTCCGATTATTCCACATAAACCAACCCGAGCATGGCTCCACGTCCACAAGATTGGTGGAAGACACAAAGGAAATGAAATCAGCTTGAGAATGAGGTTGCCATTGAATACCTCCCTGTTTATCATTATCAGATAGGGTTACATTAAAATCACCAAAAATATGATCTTGGAGTTTGCAACCGAAGCCAGGGCTGGTGGTAGAGAGTATCCTAGAGCATTCTTTTCTTTTTGTGGAATAGAGGGACCATAAACATTACAAAAGAAGTAGGACTCGTCAGAATTTTTAATGCTAACCTTGCACCATATGGAATTCAGGTCATCCAGGATAGGTTCAATATTACAACAACTAGATTTCCAAAGAACACCCAAACATCCCGATGCGCCCGATGAGTCCGAGAAGCAACCTTCCCAACCTTTCCATTTTTGAAACCATCCATTCTTACAATCAACTAAGGACAACTTGGTTTCTTGAATCAGACACACATCTGCTAAAGATTCAGTGACATAATGTCTTAAAATACGTTGTTTGTTAGGGATGTTTACGCCCTAACATTCCAGGAGAAGAGGATCATTTGATCTTCAGAGAGGACTCGCCTCTCTTACTTAAGGAAGGAAAAAAGGAGCGTAGCTGAAGCTGCTTACCTGCAGCAATTTCTTTGAGGGAGATGTTGCTCTTGGAGGGATGACCAACAGAACCCTTCGGCCCAAGATCCATGCCCAGAATCACCGGTGTAGGAAGAAGTGAAAGCTTTTGTGAGTTGTCTGGGGTCTCGTCCCCGAGTACTTCATCCTAAGAACCACAATGATCACCATCAATAGAGAGGATTAATTCATCCTTCTCATTCACCCATTTCTCCAAAGAGTCAGCATTCCCCCAGACCGAGAGTAATGCCTTCATGAAATAATGATAAAATCTTATAAGAGTCCTTAACCACTAAGGCAGTTTCCTTAACAAGAGAGATGGTACTCGGGTCTAGGGCTAGGGAATCAAGCACATGGAGTGATTCAGCAATGTGCACATTAGGAGGTGACTTATTAACACCATTAGGAGAAGCAGGATGAGAAGGAGCCTGAATAGGAAGAGATTTCTTTCTCCACACCATTTGATTGTGAACCTAGGGCTTCTTGCATGATTTTTGAAAGTGGCTTGGTTTTTTACAAATGAAACAACTGTTGGAGATTCCTTCATACTCCACTTTCTATTCCCATTTCCTAGAGGGGGAAGTGATGATAATGTGATCTTGTAGCTTTTTTTTAGGGTTAATGGAAATGCAAATTCTTATGAAGGATGAAAGGGTGCCTTCCATAGTGACATAGTCAATGCGAACAACACACCCAAGGCTGGAACAGATCTTGTGGAGAGTGGTTGCAGACCAAAACTCACTAGGAAGTGAATAAAGCCTTACCCACACTTGGAAGCCTTCCCTGTTCCACTTGTGCCGATCGAAGTGTGCCTCCCACTTGCAAATATTTAAGCCTGAATCTTCTCAAAGATATTATTTTCTTTCCATGGTGTCATTCCTTTGAGAAAAGCTCAAAGATAACCAAAAAGAAACCTCTTTCCAAAAATGGATTCTAAGGCCACTACCCCACTGAACATCACACCAGTTTCAATCCCATGGATTTATTGAAGGAATTTATTGATATCTCTAATCCCATGGATTTATTTTTATTTTGTATTCATAATATTTTGGTATACGTATAATATGAATCTATAACTGCAAGGAGAGGGTGGAAAATTTGTAAAAACTTTAAAGAAGCCATGATTAGGTAAAGGTCTTGGAACTCTTCATTCAATAGGCCAGATTTTGATGGTACATTTTAAATTTTATGGTAAATATAGGGAAAATAGGTTCATAAAAGAGATTTTGGAGGTGGAACAAATCTATGAAAAAGTAACCAAAGAAGGGGATGTAGAGAAAAGAATATTTTCGTAGGAGAAAGCATAGAAAAAGGTAATAGAGCTTAATTTGAATAGCATACAATACAAGACCTTACTAAATGATTTGTTGAAAGAGGAGAGAGGGATATGATTCCTCTAAAGGGTTTTAAAAGGTAGTCTATAGGGAATGGGAAAATTCATTTAGGAATATCGTGAAGTAATTATATCCCTCAAGCACAATGAAAGTTATTTTATGAAAAGTATATGAATATACAAAAATCGTGTTGTATTGATGGTATGAGTATTATCTAGAAGTAAAAGGACTCATGAAAGAGTTAATTAAACTAATGGTGGATGAACATAAAGTACAATTAGAAGGGTAGATAATTATTCTTTGATAATTTATTCTTTACTTCTATGGAGAATGGAAATGTATAACCTTGTTAAGGGAAAAACAATAAATTTAGTTGGGAAGATGTTGGTCGGTGAGTTTTGGATTGACCAAATAATATCCACATGGGTGAAACATTCTAGGCCACTAATATACCACAAATAATGCATGTGGTGTCTTTATTTTATGTTTTTTTACTGAAAACTTGGTATCCTATGAATCATAAAGTTGTGGATGATTAGGGATTGCAAGATCCAAAAATGCATGCGAAAACAAATCCACCCACATAGTACCAAAAAGTTCCAACTAGGTAAGAAAATAAATAAATAAATATATAATTTAAAGGATCTTAAGGGGAATATTATGACACCCGAAAAAACTAAAAATAGGTGAATGTGTGAGTTTCAAGAGACACTAAGAGAGTGATAATCATTTACAGAAAATAATGTATAAGTGAATCAATAAATCAGCAATAAGTAAGGACAATGAGAAACAATTGTAGGGGAAACTATGCAACGTATTAATTTAGGTTTTACTATGAGAAGTATTGTGAATGGAAAACGTGTAATGTTCCATGCATATATATAATGAAAATATGGTTTATAAAGGTAAATTACCCTTTTACAATGATTCTTGTTCATTTGGTAGTAATTTGTATGGTTGTGCGTGTATTTATTTAAATAACCTACTTGATCATGTACTCCATGTCATTCTATAATATTGAGGAATTTATGGCACTGTTATTGCTATGATTTGGGTGAGAATCTCAATTGTAAGATTGATAATTAGGCTATAGTGAGAATTGTTCTTTATTAAAACATAATAATCCTACAAAATATGGAGCCTATAAACCCTCAATAATAGTCCATCCTCAACCACACACACATATTTTCTAATTTACTTTTATAATGTTATAATGAAGGGATTTACATGTCTCTAGGATTTCCACTTTGTTTTAGGTGATTATAGGTCAACCAAAAGTGTTTTGAGTAAGAGATACATATATAAAAGGTCATTTATATTAAAAAAATGAATAATTCAAGAAGTTTAAGATCCATATTGTCAAAGGGTCAAAAATTATATAGTTCCAAGTCAATACCCTAAAAATTAGGTTTATACCCCACAGTAGTTGCATGGTCTTACCCTAATTGATTGGTCTTACTTATTTTTCCATTCTTCACATGTAGATCAACCATGTTTTTCCCTACACATCTAAGTTTATCTCGCTCTTGTGTATTTGAGAAAATACTTATCGTTTATCACTTATTACATGTATGAATGCATTATTTTGATTGTGAATGATTAATGTTGGAATTTAATTAGATCATAATATTCTACCTTTAGAAACCCTTACATCATTTTTTCATTATGCATCCCATCAAAAATATAATTTAATTAAGTGTGTAAATATTTGGTGAACCCAAATATTCAATCAAATATATATTAACATATTCTTTTCATTATTATGTAAACCCTAGGGACCTTAGGGTTTCATTATTTTCAATTTTCTCATTAGTATCATTATAAAATCCTTGTAATACTTTAGCTAAATTATCATTTAGGGATCTATCATGGTTAGTGTTTTGTAAGTGATATGTGTACCTATACATCATAAATTGATATCCTATTGTCACAACAACAATAATGGGAATGCCTCCAAGGTGTGGGACAATTAAATTATTGAGGTTGGACTCTAGAGAAAGTTATATGTCATCCTAAATACTAAATTTTATCAGTAATTTATTGTAATATACCATTTGAATGAGAAAAGGGATGAGAAAACACAAAAAATAAACATGGTGATGCACATGAAGTAAGGGGACCAGTCTTTGTATGTGAGTTAGAAATAGAGAGGGAAAACATAGATCTAAAAGGCAATTATATGATCCACAAATAGACCGGTATTTAAATATAATTCCCACTCTCGGCCTATGTAAGACATAATGAAATAAAAACCTTACAAATTCTACACACAATAAATCATAAAGATAATAAAGAGGTAAGTGACAATTAACAAAAATAAAAATGGTAAATATGAGCCATAATCATGAATGTATTAAGAGATAAAATATACATATTCTATCATAAACATTCTTTAAGGATTGTTTACATTTGCAAAACTAAAAACTAGAAGCCGAGGAACTTAGAAGCTTAGAACTTAAAAGAGTATAGTAAATTTTCAATCAAGGAAGATGAACCATTTTAACAAGAGTTTTTGAACAATATATAGCAGAGTAAAGAGAGGAGAGAAGAATATAAATAATATGCTATGGTATATCTCCTTTCTCATGCTTATCTCTTCCACATAACTCAAAGGGTTAAAATAAGATGCATAGCTGAAAATGATTTTCCCAAAAACACCTTGGAAATATTATTTGGATCTCTTATGGAATAATTATGATATTATACTAATGAATTATGGATCGGGAAAGGCTTGAGGTAAACCTTATCTAGAAAACCCTTCATGAGTATAAAAGTATATCTGATTTTTATCGAATTGATGCCTTCATTTATAAGAAACAAATAAATATTTTATTTTGAAATTGATCTCTGAGAAAATAAAAATGAATTCCCATGAGATCAAAAAGATGATTGAAGATGAATTTTCTATTATTCAATAAATTAGGATCACCCTTAAGACCAATTTGAAATCTTATCCTTTGATCTACAATTTTTTTAACTATTTCCTTTGCATTATAGTGGGGCTATAAGGGGAATACCATCTTCAAAATATACAAAAACCTGATAACATTGTCATGAATTTCTCATAAACATCTCAACCATTCCTCTCAAAACTAGGTTCAATGTCTAGGTATCTAAATAACCTTCCCAATGGTACCATTTGTTTTTATCATTTAAATATCTCTATGAAAATATATTTATGATAAACTAGATCTCTATATGTTACCTCTATCTCATTTGATGTTCCTATGCTCCATTTTCCTCTAGGTGAAATATACAAATTAAACCTATGAATAGAAAATGTAGAAAATTTAAGAGCTCATTGATCTCCGCCACATGTTGGTCCATACCACTTTTCAACCATTGTTTTCTCAAAATTTATAGGGAGAGGATGTAGTTGAACACAAGTTTGGGTTGATGCAAAGCTCCAATCTCTTCCGCTTCTATAAAATTTCCACATGTCCCGCATCAAATTTCTATAAATTTTGGAGGAAAGACCGAAGATTGAGA
The DNA here is from genome assembly GCA_018340775.1 of Taxus wallichiana var. yunnanensis. Classification (NCBI taxonomy): domain Eukaryota; kingdom Viridiplantae; phylum Streptophyta; class Pinopsida; order Cupressales; family Taxaceae; genus Taxus; species Taxus wallichiana. The sequence continues at coordinate 414,276,348 of CM031236.1, forward strand.
GAGTTTGGAGAGTTGATGGATTCTATGTGTCCTTCATGCCACTTGTCAAAAATTGGTACTTGTTTTCCAAAATAACCACTTAGGTTATTTAGAAAACTTTCAGTTCCATTCCCACTCCGGCATCAAATTTTCAGGTTACGTGCGCTATTAGTTTTATAACTCGACACTTTTGCATGGTTGGATTTCTTTGTACATGCTCCCATGTGCCCTTCCTACTTATTCCTTGTTTTTTTCCTTATCCCCGCTTCTTTCCACATGGTTCCCCCTTTCTTCCTTATTCTTATGTCTCCCTCCATTTTCCCTCAGTGTGCATCCTTGCATGCCTTCCTTCATTCGACATTTTTAATCACCCTCCATGTGCACCTACTAACTTTACTCCTATTTTAGCTAATTCCTTGGAATTTTTTTCCAACACATGTCCCTTCCTTCCCGATTCTTGTGCATCCCCTCATGTGCACTCATTTCCTCTTTAGATTTCTGCATTATGCATTTACCTTATGTAATTACCTTTGTGAACCTTATCTTGCACTCTCCTTGCTCCACGCATGCTTGCATACCTTTATAAATATGTAACCTTTCTTCCATATCCTCACGTACCCTTGTGTGCATGTTCATAGATCTCTACATTATTCCCTCATGCCCCTTTCTCTTCCATAGGTGTCAAGTGTGATCCTTTGCACTAGACATGGAGTGCAATGTGTCAACCTACCAAATGAAGTGCAACACATAACCTATCAAAAATCACCAACCGCATGTTGAATCCTTATGTTAAATGAAGATATGACATGTGGAAGAAAATAAAAAGAAACATATAGTCACCAAATTCTTCAGTCGATCGTAGCGTACCATGTGTCTTGCATGTTCTTCTTGTACTACAAATATTCATATCACTATAAATTCTACTACAGATCTCGATTCTCACATGCATGGCCTTGTTGGAATTTTTTTGACATAGGCTACAATTTAGACTATTCAAAATAACATTTTGTTAGGATTTGGTAGGAAGAAAACATGGAAACATGTCTTAATCTATTAATGCATAGATTTAGTCAGCTCAATCACCCATATTTGATTAGATCCTACCTCCTTCATTCTTCCACAAAACTAATAGACATGGGGAAGTGGATCTAACATCCTTTCACATGCATTAGAGGCATTTATTACTTGTTATTTGTGGTTAAAATTTTAAATTCTAGTTTCCCTCTTTCTCTTCCCCTTCCTTCTCTCTTATTATTCTATAATTTTTTACATTGCTTATTGTAAAAGGTTGGACCCTTTTGGTTTATTAAGGGCATCATTGAGAGTTTTTTTCCTTTGTAATATGAGTTATAGGCCTTAGATATAAGTTTTTACATGTAGATGCTTTCCTCTCTCACTATTGTAATCGATTGTGCATCAATTAGAAATAATAAAAGTTATGTTTTGTGGATATCTTCTACCCTAGCTCATGTTTTATGTTGGGCCTCATAATATTGGCTAAGTACAAGAAGGTGTGTGGGCACGTGGGACCTATATGAAGAAGGGTGCATGGGGTGAAGGTGCACAGGAAAGGGTTTTAGAAGGGTTTAATAGAACCCAAGGCATGCCAAGGAAAAGGAAGGGGTTTCAAGACTTATCCATATTTAGCATCCTAGGAAGCACATGAGAAAAGCGTGACTGAATAAGCATGCGGAGTGGATAAGGTGCCAACCTGGAAACTCAATGGTCAAGGAAGGAATATTCCATGTGATGGAAGGATCCGTAAATACATCATTCCGTAGAAGTGGAGAGCTCGAATGGGAAGAAGAATGCTCCATTTAAGGACCACATGAACACTCAAAAATTGATCTATTACTTCATCAAGGCATGGCGGTGGAAACTAAAGCTATATATAGAGATGCTTGAGTAGAAGGAAAGGATGGCTCTTAAGGAAGAGGGCATCAAGAGAGATATCAAGAGAGGAAGAGAAGAAGAAGAGGATAGATTAAGCTTTATAGAAAAAGTGATGGGTTCTAGGGATTCTAATTAGGAAGGCTATAGGAAAGATGACATGTCTAGAGGGATGGATCTATGAACATCTTTGTAATCTAGAAAGCATAGTTTAGGATTTTGATGTATATGTCTTATCTACATTAAGATATTTGGTTTGTAATGGCATTGAGGAATGTAATGTGGTTACTGAGAGTAATATGAATATATGGCCTTCTTTTTAAAATATATGCTTTGTTCATAGGTATAAACCCTAGTGCCTTTCCTTTGTATTATCGATCCATTATCTGTTTGATATTTTCCTTCTTATCTAAATAGATGCATTTATATAGTAAATCATCCTAAGACCCTCAAATGAATTCATGGTTATTTACCTTATTGCATCTAATATTCTATCGGTGGGGTATGTATTCTCGTGAAACTCACACAAAGGATGGTCCCAATGCCCGTGTGTTCCTCGAGTGAGCGCCCAATGCCCGTGTGTTCCTTGGGTGAGCTTCCAATGCCCGTTGGGTGATAGGTCAGCATGAATGGGATTAGACTGTTATTTCTAAGGACATAAAAATGACTATATTTTGGTTTCATTGTCGAGACCTCTTTTCAAAGTTATTGTAAATGGCATACATCTTGGTCCCTGTGATGCATGATGATCAAACATCTGACCTTGGAGAGTGTTGAAACATGGTTTAAGAGCACAAAGGATGAGTTTGATCAAAGATTTAGCACTAGACCTGATTTCCATGCATGTAGATGGGTATAAGAGAACCCGTACCATTATTTATATGAGACGTTCTTATGTTATTTTCAAACGTAACTATATGAATGGATTTCAGCATATGCATCCGATCAAGATGGTACTATAGATCATATAGATGGACCCAAGATGATTACCAGAGGCTGCGCATGATGTAGATTTGACTAAGATGTGTGTTGTTGATCACCGGTGGAAAGAAGTTCGACTAGTTATACTCTAGAATATGACATTTCTACGTATTCTTTCCCAAAGGTTATTGAGTTCAAGTTTTGAGGGAGCCTAGAGGATCATTTTTATAAGCTATTCCTTTGGCTATGAAGATATTTATCACTATCCTATGTTTAGAGGCATTTCCTATGGCCAACGAAGCTTCTCTCGAGTGATGGGTGAGGAAGCTAGGGTGGAGGAAGATGGAAGAAATTATAGATGAAAAGGAAAAGGAAGAGATACGACTCAAGTATAGTGAAGATCATTAAATGGAGATGGATAAACAACATGACGTTGCAAGTGTGATGGATCTACTAAGGCAGACATTAGAGGAAGGAGCTGAGGTTCATGTAGAGGACATGGAACCCGAGATGTCTATGCTACCCTATCTTGGTAAGCACAAAGAGATAATACCTTTAAGCTTCTAATGAGAGTTTGTCACATGGAGAAAGGAGAGCCGTCACACATCCAAACCCACCTAGTGACCAACCTGTTGGTACTTGGTTTTCTATATCAAGGATGAAGTATTGCTAATCTGGTTGGTATCAGTGGAAGTAACCAATCTATGCCTAGGAGATATAATTTCTCATTTGGGACATCCATGGTTGCGTAAACCATTCCCATATTTGGTGGAATTTTTTGACAAGGTGCAAATACACAAGGTTTGGGTATTGCATCTAGAAGTGGTGTAAGAAACACAACTGATAGCGGGATAATATCACAAACCATCGGTACGTAGTTCACCGGGACGTTAGGTACACTAGGAGTGACCACTTCAGGGCATTTTCCAACTATAGGAGGTGGATCTAGTGGTATAGGATCCGGAGGACTCCGTGGACCTAGAGGATATGGAGGATCTGGTGGGTCAAGAGGGATAGGACCTTGTGGGTCTAATGGATCTACTAGCAGAGGACATAATGGAGGGAACCATGGTTCGGATTAGGAGGACAAGGGCCGTAGCCACCTCCACAAGTATTGTTTGATATTTATTTGTGCTTTCTGGACTACATAGACATTGAGGATGCCATAGAACACATGTAAAAATGTGAATTATCATGGCAACGCAAAGGGAATCACTACCCCGAAGTGTAAATAAAGTCGGGCTTTGCAATGAAGTTGCAAGGGTGTGTACATAGATGGTACTGTAAGTATGACCCACATCGACAATGGTGGATTACACTACGTTGAAAAATGCCTTCCTAGTAGAGTTCCATATCCCTAAGTTTGAGTAGAAAAGCATTAACACCTCAAGGAGATTCAACAAGTAATGGAAGAGAGTGTTTGAGAGTACGAATCATGGTTCAAAATCTCTTGTCAAAATTATCTTATGACATACACCCCTCTCAACATGGTCAATGGTTTGTTGGGGGATTGATAACACCATTTATAAGGGAACTATCACACAAGACTTTAATAGACCCGTGTAAGGCCTTGGAAGTTTCCCTACACATTGAGGCTATTAGGAGTGTTGATACTAGTATTAGCCCTTTTTGGAGGCTAAAATTGCTGCAATGGCCAAGTAGTTAGAGAAGTTGTTTGCAAATTCAATGCATGAGGTTTGTAGTGGTCTTTGGTGCACAGAGCGTGAAGTGGAAGGGAATACAAAGGATAGTTTCCCTCCAAAGTTGGTATGCGCCATGGAGGTAGACTGTGATATTTTCCATGGGGATCATGATGAAAATATGTTTCCTCTACTACAACATGTAATCCACAAGAATGTTTCTTGCTACTGTAAGATTTTTACCTCTACAAGCCATGATACAAAGGATTGCAGGAGATTAATTAAACAGATTCATGATGCTATTAATATTAGTGTGTGCCTGACTAGCCATGTAAGAAGTTCCAAGGATGATGATCACTGCTATGAAGGGCATGTAGATGGAGGAGTGTGTAGAAGAGGATTTTGTAGATGATTTCATGGTTGCAGTAATCATGGTGGAGGAAGAAGTGAGTTGCCGTGAGGAACCTTTTATAATTGTGGGTCTACAAAGCATTATAAGTGTGATTTTCTTGATCTATTGCAATTCTCATGGTACGGAAAGAAACATAAGTATGAAGAGTACCATGAGTTGTTCTAGCACATGATCCAATAGCACCAAAAAGATAAAGACGATGGGATGGTGAGTATAAATAAGTCCAAACATTAGTATATGCCGAGAGTGGCATGTGAGTCGGATTATAACCTATACTAGTGATGATGCGGTAGAGGCCACGTGCCCCAAGGAGATGCCAAGAAATAAATTGGTTTTTAGGGAAGAAGTGGTACATGGGAAGTATCTAGACCCTACTCATGAAAAGGAAGTGTGTGAAGATACTATGGATGTGATTCAAAGTTTGTAAGGGGAGATTCAATGTCTCAAGGAGCATTCAAGGTAGTTGGAGAAAATGAAGAATGTTGAGGATCCATAGAAGGATTTGGATGAAGTTAGAGAAATGTGTAAAATGTTAAGGTAGGATAATATCATTCCATTGCTAGGATAATGGTTATGGGAGAAGGTACCACGACCGAGAGAGAGCGTGAAAGACATGTTCTACATGTAAATCTTCTTCCTCATAACCTTGAATATGATAAAGATATTACATTAAATGTAGTTGTTGATGGGTGGCTTCTGAGCAATATCATCATCGACATAGGAGCAGAGGTCAATGTTCTTACATTTCATTCATGGCATCAAATGGGAAGGCCCGTATTACAACCATATTTGAATGTGTTGCATATCAAAAACAACACAAAGGCAATGCCCATTGGATTCTTGAAGGATGTAGTTATCACTATTTAAGGGTCCAAGTTCATTGGGAATTTGAAGTCTTGACACTCATCAAGGTGGATAATTTCCCAAAGCATTACTTAGGTGCCCTTAGTGTTATAAGAACAATTTTGACCTACAATTTAACAAGGGATATATTAGTTTCGAGAATAAGGAAGAAAGGGTGATCATAACTTTAACAGATGGGAATTCAAAACCCTATACCGAGCCCTCAAGAGAAGAATTCCTTGAAAAATCTATGTGTGATCCATCACATATCCTAAGCTAATTAATCTTACGAACGATTCATCCAATTTTAAGATGCTCAATGATGAGTGATATAACTAGCATAACATGTGACAATTGGGTGCGCAGGAATTATGAGTTGATTGGGTGACAATTGAGAGAATCAGAATAAGGGTGATGAAGATGCACTCCATCAAGTGCCCGCAAAGAAATAATCTACCAAGTTACTCTAGAGGAGTAAGCCCTAATGATTTCTTACGAGAAATGGAGGATTAGTGGAAAAATGAGGACGAAAGAAGTAGTATGCTTAGTTATAACTTTTTCAAGACTGTCAGCATTGGTGGAAAACACATCATGAGAGTATCTTAGAGTCGCATGAGGTAAGATTTTTCAAGTAATGCACCCACTTTTATACATGACTACCATGGAAAGGAACCCACATTGCTCTATATCCAAGCTTGTGAAAAGGATTGGATGGATGGAATAAAAGCATTAGCACCTTTTATGGGTGTAAAAGTTATATTCCACCTTACGTGGTTGTGCATGTGGATGGTATATCCACTCGAGACACTCCATCGATAGGAATCGCGTAAGTTAACAACTAATATCATTCAATATTTTGAGTATCATAGTACCAAGCCATCAGTGGATAAGGCATTGTAATTTTTCTAGTGCCTTACAATGGGAGATAGAACCATGGCATAAGAGAGGATACTAGAGTTGTTAGGTGAACCTATCTTGGAGACGTGTTTTGATGAAGAGAAATCGAGAGATACAAATTGAGTGTGTATGTAGGGAAAGGAAAAAAGGAAAAATGGTCTATATAGTAGATGGTGAAGAAATGGAAAGTTTAGATGTTAACCATTTTGAAGGTATGCACAAAGTCATAGATAGCACTGATGAGCGAGTGTGCACCTACCATGAGCCCTTGAAAACAAAGAAGGTTAACATTGGGACAGAGACAGAACCTAAGGAAGCTATCATTGGGGACTATTGGTCGGAGAAAGAAGTTTCAAAGATCATTGATTTGTTATGTGAGTTCCAGGATTTGTTCCCATGTGGGTACCATGAACTCAAAGGAATCCACCATTCCTTGGGGATATGAGGATCAAGTTGAAGGAAGGTGCGTACCCAATTCGAAGAGGCCTTATCAGATGAATCCAAACTTGCGCGTACAAGTCAAGGAGGAAATATATAAGATGATTGCTTCGCATCATTGAGGCTATCGAGGATAATCCCAATGGTAATCATTATCAAGAAGGATGGAAGAATAAGGATCTATGTTGACTATAGGGACCTGAATGTAGTATGTGTCATTGATCCTTTCCAAACCCCCTTTATCAAGAAATTCTAGAGGGAGTATCCGGGTGCGCAGGTCTACTCTTTCATGGATGGTTTCTCGTGGTATCAACAAGTTAAGATTGCAAAGGAATACCAGATAAAAAGACAACTTTTTTAACCGAGTGGGGAATCTTTTCCTACACTTTGTCATGCATTTTGGATTAAATAATTTGCTTGTTATGTTCTCGCATCGTGGTACAAACATTCCATGACTTTATCCATAAATTTATTCAAGTCTACCTCGGATGACTAGATGGTCTATGGGATAGTGAAGGAACATTGTGATAACTTGAGGATAATGTTTGAGAGATGTTGGCAGTTGAGGATATCCCTCAACATTAAGAAATGTGTCTTTGCTACTCCATTTAGAACCATATTGGGACATATTATATGTAAGGAGGGATTATTAGTAGATCCCACAAAAGTTGCAGTTATTGTGGGATTGGGGGAGCCTAATAGTCAAAGCGCAGCAGTGTGAGGATTTCTTGGGAATATGGGGTACTACAAGAAGTTCATCAAAGGATATGCCAAGATCACCGTGCCCTTGAAGAATTGCTAAAGAACAAGAGTTCCTTTCATTGGGGAGATGCGCAACAAAAGGAATTTGACACTTTGAAGGATAAACTTGTCATTATGCCCATACTATGCTTTCCTTCTTGGGATAAGCCTTTCCATGTGCATGTTGATGCCTCAAGAACAACCATTAGAGCAATACTAACACAACCTAGTGAGGGGATTGTTGATCATCCCTTTAGTTTTACAGGTATGAAGTTGACACCAACAAAACAAAATTATACCACTACTGAGCGTGAGGCACTATCAATGATCTACATGCTACATAAGTTCAGACAATACATATTAGTAACACCTTTTATATTCTATACATACCACATGGCGTTGAAACAATTGATGAACAAACCTATTCTCGCAAGGGCATATGCATATGTTGTTGGGTATTGTTATTTCAATAATTTGAGTTCACGCTAGTGTGGTAAAACCTGGAAAGAAAAATTTAGGGCCTGACCACTTATCAAGGATTGACTCAGGAAAGGACATGCAAAGTATTGAGGATACCATGCCACATGCGCAATTATTTAGGTTGTAGCACGTGCCATCAAACTTGGAAGATATTGTGATATTTCTTAAAACAGGTGTGACGTTAGACACGATGAAGTCTTTTGAGAGAAAACAATTAACAATACACACCGTGCCCTATATGTTCATTAGTTAAGATCTGTAAGAATTGGGTTGTGATGAGGTTCTATGTCAATGCATATTAAAACATGAGCATGTAGTGATTATGGAGGAAGCGCATGGTGGGATTGCAAGAGGGCATTATGAAAGAAATTATTCCATGTGGAAGATTCTAATATCAAGGCTTTGGTGGGAAAGCATCTACTAGGATTTTATTGAGTTTTGTAAGGCTCAGTGACCATTGCTAACGCCTTGGTAAACCTCAAAAGAGGGATGAAATTCCCTTGCAACCAATAGCCAAGACTGAGCCATTTGAAAAGTGGGCAATCAACTTTGTAGGACCAATTTCACTAGCCGTGCAAAGGACTAGTTTGTGGTATATCATTACTTGCACTTATTACTTGACAAGATGGGCAAAGATAACACCTACAAAGGATTACACTACAATGATAGCTGATAGTTTTTATGGGAGAAGATAATCACAAGGTATGGATGTCCTTTAAGCTTGACAAGTGATAGGGCTACACATTTCCTGAATGAAAAATCATGATTTTGCTAGTATATTTTATGGTGGCCCATCACAAGACTACCCCTATCATCCATAGGAAAATGGAACTGCTAAGGCATTTAACAAGATACTAAGTCACACGTTGACATGGATTTGTGATGTCAGAAGACATGATTGGGATGAAAAAGTATCACTGTTCTATGGGCATATAGGACAACCTACAAAATATTGAACAAGGCCACACCATTTCAGTTGGTGTTTGGTGCAGAGGTATTTTTCCCATTGAATTCATGTTACCATCATTGTGTATAGAGTGCACATGAGGATTAGGCGATGAACAAGTGCTTGAGGAAAGGATTGATAGATTGATGCAGTTAGATGAAAGTTGATCACTTGCTAGATGGAGTCAAAAGACTAAAAAGGCCAGACAAAAGGAATGGCATGGTCATCATATCAATAAAAAGTAGTTTGAGGTTGGGCGAGATGGTCCCGTTGTATGATTCCAAGTATCTCGTGCCATCCCGGGAAGTTGAAAGTCCATTGGTTGGGCCTTTAAATCATCTTATAAATCCTTGATTTAGGCACATGTCAGTTACAAGCACTGGATGGGATGAAGTTACCTGGCCATTTCAATGGGAGTAGGCTAAAGCCCTACTATAAATATTCCTTCCTAGTGTTTGTAAATAAGGTAGTATTTCCAGTTAGCTTATAATTTCCCTTTATGTTTTTTTTTTCTTATTGTTTCCCTTTCTCATTGCTTGTTCCTTTCTATTGTTTTTTTGTGCCTTGTGCACCAGTAACGACATTATTTTCAAAAGGTTGTGTATACGCAGAGGATCACACATTTATTTTAGTGTGGGCGAGTAGTGCAAAGTGAAGTATAATCTGGTAGTACAAGTTAAATAGCCCAGTTGAAGGATAGAAAGCACATTGGAAAAAGGTGGGCGAGAATGGTTGGTGTCAAGATAAGGATTTATAAAGACAACATATAGAGAAGGAAAAGTGTAGGAACAACATGAGGTAGGTGAGGGAAAAAATTGGGTAGAGGATGTAAGATGTGCCTTTAGTGCCATAGATGCACACGTAAGAGTCTTTAGTTCGGAAGGATTTTACGTGCTATAAGGTTGTAAAGAGTTTTTCATATAGGATTAGATGCATGGGTAAGTTCACTTAAGGTCAACATTAGTGGAAAAAGATGCATTTAATGCTAAGTACATTCGTAGGTGGCATAACATTTATTACTGGAAAGGAGGAAAAAGCTGCATTTAATGCTAATTACATTAGTAGGTGGCATAGAATTTATTACTGGAAAGGAGGAAAAATATATAAGTATGAGGTCGAGTGAATCATTATTTTACCTTACAATTACGAAGTGGAAGAGCTCTTGTGAACTAGGGCATCTAGAGAGATTTGTATGAAGGAAGAAGAATCATAGAGATCTAAGTGCGTGACTAGGGTTGATCTACAAACTAGAGTGGAAGGAGTACATGGGCATGGGGAGATTTCTTTTGGAGTACACCATCTTGTGGAAGGGTTTTCCTAGTTAGGGTTTTACAGCTAGGGCATAGAGGTAGGAGGATTCTTCATGGAGTTGAGCCTTAGATTTGAGTAGAGTAGTAGAGAAGAACAAGGAGGAATTTAATTTTTATCCCAACAAGTAGAATGACACCAAAGAAAACAACCATCTCACCAAAGAAACAAAAGGGAAAGGGAAAAGGAAAAAAACCACTATCGTTGCTAGTTCCAATGAAGAGTGGTATGCAAAAATGCAATACCTAGATGGAGTGTTGCTAGGGAAAGAGTGGGAATCACACTTGAGGAAGATGGTTGTAAGTGACTACAATCATTGCATGAACATTACATAAAAAGAGATGACGTTGGAACTAGTTCATCCAAATAACAAGAGGACACCAGAAGGAATGTCGATCTATAACGAAAAGTGAAGGTAAAGTTGGAGAAGGTCAGGTTGCTGAAAATTTATGAGTTTCCCTATTTTGAAAAGCCAAAGCAGTTATACCAGCTTATTTTTGTCACGCGTGCAAGAAGACCTCTTCTATTTTTAGGCCGTTAAATGCCCATAACTCCTCAACTCATATCAAAGTGCACTATCCTGATTTGTGAAGGATACTTCATTGATGATGACTTGATGATAAGGAGGCCATCAAGGAAACTTTGGATGCCTATGACTACAAGAAGAGTTTGCACTACTTCAATATCTTAGATATCTCCCGACCCTATTATGAGAATGTCCACACACTTGGTTACCAATCAATGATCAAGAAAGGTGGACACAAGTGAACAAGTAATGGATGAATATATGCCAAAAGATCTCTCAAGGAACCATTTGAACTTATCCACCTATGTTCCAGATGATATCATTAGCGGCGTGCATGAAGGAGAAAATATATTGTTTGGAAACATTATCCTCACCATTGTCTTCTCGTAGATTAGAGTTCTTGACGTGTCAAAGAAGTTCATATGGGAGTATCCAAAAGAAAATCCCTCACCCGTGAAAAGGTTTGAGAAATACACTTATGAGACCATGATGGCTGCTCACAAAGCGCGCCTGGAAAAATAGTACAAATGGATGCGTGATGCATTCGGGGTAGAGTGGAGGATACCTAATTAGTTTCCCTCTATCGCAGATAAATAGGTTGAGTTTGCTATATATCAACACTTATGTATCAGAAGACTCACTTTGATATATGGAACTAAGAGTCCATTGTGCAAGATACCGTTTTCTTTCCCCATGCAATACTTCCAAGCGGGGGTCAACCATTTTAAGGAGGCCAAGAGACTAAGGGTTAACCTTAGTGATGTATACCAGGACCACCACAAGCTACGCAAAAATCTTGTATACCTAAAGAATCACGCATATGTGGAGAAATATATCTCCCACGAAGTGTAGATGATGAAACCAATAATGCTTCGATCTTTGGAAGGGATATAACAAGGGTATATCTACGCATAAGGCCAAAGTTTGAGAAGGGAACCTACCTGGAGAATGATGTCTCCATTCTAGAAGACCCCATGAGAAGAAATAATTGCATGCCAAAGAAAAGGGAGAGATAAGAGGTGCAGGAGAAGTAGGCACCAAATTTGGAGATAGCACAACTTGTGTGCACATCAAAAAAAATTTCTAAGAAAAGAACTTACACGTGAAGGAAGAATTCCTCTACCAAGGAAAATACCCTGAATAAGAGGTTCTAAAGAAAGAGGAGCCCTTATAAGATAAGAGTCACTAAGGAAGGAGTTTCTTGTCAAGAGAAAGAGAGGGAAGATTATCCTTTTTGGAATCACCTATTAGGAAGAAACAAAAGGTGGTGGACAAGGCAGACATAGAGGAAATAGAGGACTTGGAGGCCTACATGGGTGAAGAGGAAAATGATAATGATGAAGAAGTTTAGAATCATCCCATGTATGATATACACGACTTAAGAAGAAGGAAGTGAAGGGAAGAATGGTGAGGAAGAAGTAGATGCTCAAGGAAAAGGGGTGAGTGAAGAAGTAAACACAAGAGATCAGAGGACCCCAAGCCTCACCAAGGAGTAGATAGAGGAGGCCGCTGAGAGAGAAGTGCCGAAATCATAGAAAAGTTAGTGGAACAAGAAGTAGAGTGCAATGCAGATGAAGTGATGAAGGAAATTGAGGAAGAAAGCATTAAAAATGAGTATGGTAGCATGGGTGGAGACCCTAGCCTTACAAAGAGCTTTCCAAAGGCTACACAAACAAGTGGGAAGAGCATAGTGGAAACATAAGGGAAAGGAATGGGTTAATGCTTTCACCTTTTTCTTTACCTTTTCGAAATGACAAAACAGATAAGGGTAAGGGCCAAGGAGGAATACATGTTAAATGTTGGTCAGTTAATGGTTATTGTGCATGTTTTGACTTCTTGATCCACAGCTGAATGTGAGATCTTCCTTTTGGCTAGGAGGAACTACATGTAATAGAAACAAAACCACAAATAGATATTTAAATGATATATGACATCGACTACCTAACGTATGCTAGTTTCAGAAGTGTGATACTTCCTAGACGATTGTAAATCCATAGTTCAAAATGAGTTAATGTGAGAAATAAAAAAATTCCTATTGTAGTTGGTATGATTTAGGTATCTCATTCAAATACAATAAGCAAATCCAATCTGAGAGGTAAGGTGTTTGTCAAGGTACTGGGACTGGTCAAGGTCAGATTTGGGGTTATTTAGTTCAAATGGTAGGGTGATTGTTGGTTTTGTTCTTGGTCAAGATGTAAAACATAGACACCGACATCGACTAAATGTGACCGATTTCAGTTTAGGTAGAATCGACGATGGTTGTGGATAACCAGCGTCAGTATGGTTGAGGTAAAAGAAACTCAAAATAGATTAAATGGTAGGGGTGATCTAGGGTCAAATAAAGTTTGGGAGAGTGAATGAGGAGGTCTGTAGAGATATTAGGTATGCTCAAAATTATACAACAGGTGATAATAGGTGATTCATTGATATGGGTGAAGGGATATTTGGGTGTACAGGCAAGTGGGTGACGAAGAAATAAGCATGCAACGAATAGATTAATAACAAGAGTAATAAAGATTACTAATTGAAATAAACCATACTAGTTAGGGACATACCGTGTTAAGTATCCGATGGCCGAGGGGTGGAGGTGGTTGATCAAAGAATACATATGTGGTTCTCAGAGTGGTGTTTTCCTAGAGTGCTCCTGTGAATGCAATGGCTCTCTGATTGATCTAGGTGATGGCTTTGAATGTCTGGATGCATAAAAGGATTCTTGTTTCCCTTACATGTAGCTCTGGTCTCCTTTCTTGCTCTCAGAAATGTGCCAACCTCAAAATAAGGTTACCAAAGGGAATGAAAGGTAGCCAAAGATGGTTCCAGGTTGACTAGCATCACTCAGGGGTGACCGGCGTCGCTTAGGCGGATTCCCTAGGTTTAATAAGAATAGGAGATCATGGCAATGATTTCCGCTAGATCTCTCTTTCATGCAGAAAGAGTGGGAGTTACCTTTTCTTATGCAAGAATGTGGTTAGAGGGGATGTAGGCCTTGGTTTTTAGGGTTTAGTTAGGTCTTAGTTAGTTATGGAAACATACTAAGAATAGACTTAGGGTGAGGTGGTGGGGTGGGAATTACCCTAATTAGGATAATTAAATACTAAATATTGTGAGGTCATGGATTAATTTAATTAATTAAATTAATATTAGTGGGGGTTGTTAGGGGTCATGGTTAGGTGAGTGTGTTCAAGTTGATTATTTAATGAGGGGTCAAGGGGAGTGTGACCCAGTTTTGGTGTCTATAGTTACATCAACAATCTAAGAAAGGTTCTACATTCGTGCTTTAAGAGCACTGTGCCAACGGAAAATCTCTTGGTCATGCCCTCATTTGACGTAGAAGGTGCATGCCCATGAACCAATAAGATGCTATCTTGGATGTTTGAATCCCATGTCAATGAACCTCGCATTCGAGGTAAGCCAAGGGCACCGATGAAGGTTCCAGAGATGAAAGGAGTAAATCCCTTGGTGAATACTCAATGGTTGTCAGATGAGAAAGTCTATAATGCACTCAACAAAGTTTCAGTTGAGGTTGAGCCTAGAATTTCTAGAAAAAATTATAGGGTGATATTCCTAGAGGTGAAATTAGAGAAGGCAGAGGAGCCTCTTGAGAAAAGTAGGGATGTGAAACAAGAAGAACATATCAAAGCATGCGCTAAGGCATGAATCGAAGGAAAAGAAGGCAAGGGTGCATGGATTACACAAGAAAATTGAGATGATTACAGATGTTATTGTTTTAAAGCATCTTGACCTAGTGCCTCCTGAACAAAAATATGAATCATCCTTGCATTTCCTAGAGGACTTAACTTGCACCCTCATTATGGAGAGGTGACCACTCACCTTAGAGTCCGTAGAATAATCCCTGGAATGCCAAGAGAGAGAAGGCAAGACAAAGGTCTTAGGGATTTTGAATTAGTATACCAAACTCCTTGCCAATGTGAAGGCCTCCACTCAAGTTCCTAAAGCTACCTATGATAATTTTGTTGATATAGATAGAGTAGCAAACATCTTGGTTGCTACACATGAGATAGAACTTAAGGAGTTCTAGGAGAAGAATAAGAGGAATAGAGAAGAGAAGGATAGGATCCTTACCAAGGTGGAGAAGAAATCAGAGGCTATCAAACCTTGTGGGGCTTGATCAAAAATTGGTTAAAGGAGTTATACCCCAACATCACCCATATGATAGATGCCCTCAAGGATTTAGGAAAAGAATTGAAGGAATTATTGAAACGATGAGCGCCAAAGGGGAAGGGCTAATCTTTGAGGAGGTAATCGCCTATTAGGTGACCTCTATCAACAAGCGCAGAGTGAGGTTAATGCCTCGTAGAAGCTAGAGGCTGATATAGGGAAGGATTTACCTCTCCTCCTTCAACAATGAACATGTTCTCCTTCATTTCCCCATTCTTTCATTCTTTCTAATAATTATTCATTCGCTCATTCTTTCTCAAACTATTCGAGCCTACCATTCTTTATTCATTAAAGATAAGTGTTCCCAAAGATGGAGAACAAGTATAGTGTGGGGTGATGTTTGGCCTTAGAATATTGGGTAAGTACAAGAAGTCACGTGGGTGCACGAGACCTATATGAAGAAGGGCACGTGGAGTGAAGGTGCATAGACAGGGTTTTATAAGGGTTTAACAAAACCCAAGGCGTAGGCCAAGACAAAGGAAGGGGTTTATGGAATTATCCATATTTGGTGTCCTAGGAGGCACAAAAGAAAAGCATGAACCGATTAAGCATGCAGAGTGGATAAGGTGCCATCCTGGCAACCTGATGGTCAACGAAGGAATATTCCATGCGATGGAAGGATCTAGAAAGAAATCATTGAAAAGAGTGGAGATATCAGATTGGAAGAAGCATGCTCCATCGAAGGACCACATGGATACTTGGAAACTGATCTATTACTTCGTGAAGGCATGGAAGTTGATATTATAGCCAGTATATAGAGATTCTTGAGTAGAAGAAAGGGACGGATCTTTGGGAAGAAGGCATCAAGAGAGATATCAAGATAAGTAGAGAAGAAGAAGAGGAGAGGTGAAGCTCTGTAGAAATAGTGATGGGTTCTAGGGATTCTCATTAGGAAGGCTATTGGAGAGAAGACATATCTAGAAGGATGGGTCTATGAACATCTTTATAATCTGGAAAGCATAGTTTAGGAATATGATGTATAAGTCTTATCTCAGTATTAAGACATTTGGTCCTGTAATGGCCTTGATTAATTTAATGTGGTTACTAACGAGAGTAATATGAAGATATGGATTTCTTTTAAAATATATACTTTGTTCATGGGTATAAAGCCTAGTGTCTTTCCTTTGTATTATCGATCTCATTATCCTGCTTGATATTTTCCTTATCTAAATAGATGCATTTATATCGTGGTTCATTTTAAGAAACCTCTATAAAATTGTAGAGTGGAAAATACCCGAAATATCCCCTAACCGCCAAATGAAAGGTGAATTTGACAAATTCCAAAACAAAAATTTCACCGGTTTTTCATGGCTCCATCAGTGACGTGTGACAACAAGATGTCAATAATCACTCCTGACGTATGTCAATGGAACGCCAATGGCTAATATTGACGCGATGACGACATCGATCCTCTTGACGCCGTCATTGGAGCCTATTGACGCGTGTCATCGATCTCGCGCATCAACTAAGACCTTTGACGCAAGGCCAATCAAGCCATTGATGCCTGATTTAGCCTATAAATACCATTCAACCGGTCATTTTCTCGTTTTCACCCTCCCGCTCTTGAATTTTTGCAGGTCTCAATCGTTGTCAAAGACGCAAGTACAACTATAATGTCGACTTCACATGCTTCCCAACTGCAAGTTCAAGCAAAAAAATCAAGAGAATCCAATTCAATCGATTTCCAAGATCAACTACAGGAATCCCTTATGCCCTCACATCCATACTGTTTTAAAGATGTCTTCAGAATATAAAGATTTGATGGATGCGTGTGAATTTACAGGGCTCGTTAATATGCCCCATTTCGAAACAGATCCAGATATTTTGAATTACCTTCTGTCATCCTACAATTCAGAGGATGACATTTTTTATGTGACTCTGAACGATGGCCGAATGTTCCAATTCAGTATCGAAGCAAATGACATCCATCGGTTTACGGGCCTTCCGTTCAAAAATTTACCAATTGTTACAACCAAGGCAACACTCCTGGAAGAAGAAAAGAAATTTCTCGAATCAACGTTCGGTTTCCATGTTGATTGTAAGTATAATTCATTTTAATTCATATTTTTTATTCTATTTTTTATTCTGATACAATTTGCTGTTATAAATTTATAGTAATTTTCACTGTTTCACATTTGCAGCCCATGTCAATAAATCCAGGCGTGGTGTGGATACACAATCAATTGCACACCACTTTCTTGCTGCACTTATTTCATTTTTTCAATCCAATTATTTTGCAGGTCACCAAACCGATATACCAAATTGGGCCATCAGCATACATTGTTGCCACTATCTCAAAACAAAAATTTGATTGGTGCACATATCTATCCAAAAAAATAAGAACTGACATAACAAATTCAAAACTTTCAGAAAAACCTTTCATTTATTCAACAAACTATCTCCTCGGCCTTTATTATGAGGCACTTTTAAATTTAAAAGATAAAAAAATTCCTACTTGCACTGATGACGAGTTGATGAAGTTGTCAATTCCATTTGAAGAACAACAGGTATAAACTATTTAGTTTGTAATTATATTTCAATTTTCGACATTACAAAGGCACGCTTATTAAAACTTAAATTTTAATGTTTTGTAGAGAAGATATCTCAAGCCCTTCCCGAAAAAAGGCGTTATCGAGAGGAAGAGGACAACAACACACTGAGGCTTCTGGGACTCCCAATCTGAAATGGAAGCTCACTCCTCTCCAAACCATCAACAGTTTGAACTCATTAAATGCCAGAGAAGTAATACCTTCTCATATATTATTTACAAATTCCAAAGTTGCATATTTATTTTTCAATTTAAATTTTAACCAAATGAATTGACAACATTTAATATTGATGAATTACAGGGACTTTGGAATATACACCTGTTTCACAAACTCATCCTTCTTCCCCAACTCACTCCATACAGTCGCATGCATTCATATCTTCTGAATAGACACTGAGTACAACTCCTACAAGGCCACCCATAGCACCGAGAAAAACAACCCCTCGACAACAAGGTACAACTCTTCGATAGTACGTTTAATTTTGAAATTTTTGACTTTATGAATTGTTTTCCTATTTTTTCATTTTTTTCTTGTACTTTTCAGCACATGTCAGTCCTGATCAAACCGCGGCACCGACACCCACTCAACCAATAATTTTTAAAATGCCAACCAGAGGAACAGTGAAAAAGAACATTGGTAAATGCATGCCTTTTGCTCCGGCCCCTAGTGGGACACTAAACATTGCCTCCTCCTTTTGAATTCCAACTCTCTCACTTGGTGGCTTGCCCAAAGGTCAACAGCATATCTATTTTGAACAATATAAATTTAGATTTAAGATTATTTGGGCATTGATAAAGAATGACCCAACCGGTTTTTTCCGATACCCGCGAGATGATTCAAGGCCGTAAGGTATACTTCAAATTTCAATTTAAATATGCTTTACAATTTTGAATTACATTTTGATTTAAATTTATTTATCTAAATCTTGATTAATTTTTTCACAAACAGGATCAGCCCACCCAAAGGCAGAAACAAGTAGCAGTTGATCTTTCTGAAAGCCCCCATACTTCTCCAACAAGATCGTCTTCATCAGATTCAGATAGTGAATGCAGATGCTTGCCACCTTTTCCTTTAGAGAAATTAATTAGTTATGATTGTCAATCCCATGTCAGTGAGTTTATTCTTCCTCATATCAATCAGTTTATAGAATGGGAGAGAAGGGATAAAGTTCTTATCAATGAGATTATTAGTCGTTATGAAAATTATTGGCAACGGGATAGTTTATACGCTGTAGTCCAGAATCAACCTGCGAAGATGGATTCCTTACTTACCCAAGTAAGAAGTGGGACTGTCACAAGTATAACCTATAAAGATGACATTTTAGATAAAGCATTAAACAAATTGGAAAATATTAGTGCCGAGGCCTGCATATTTTAACAAATGGTCCAAGGACAAGGATTTGGTAGCAATCAAAAATGTCGAAAGAGATAGAATGGTTGTAAGTACTATTACATTCAAACAATCATTCTTGTTAATTTGAAATTTTCATTTTTAGTAATATTTTGAATTGACATTACACTTTTTTGTGCAAATTGAAATATGAAAATTTGAAGAGTCAGGTGAAGGTTTTGCAAGTTCACTTGGAAACAACAAAGAACAACTTATCCGCAGCAAAAAATTTGAAGCAAAATATTGTTTTGGTTAACAAACAAAACAATACACTAAAGCGGATAATTAAAGAGCATGGTTTCGACCCTGACATATTATTCAAAGCTAAAGTAGCAGCTGATCCAAATTTGCTGTCGCATGGAGATGCGACAAATCAAGAAGAAAGAATTTTAAAAAATCTGGATAGTGCTGCGGAAGATCTTATAAGTTCAGGGGTTATTTCTAGTGTTGGGGAAAGAGGTACAGCCACAGTGGAAGAAGCCGTTGGGGAAGAGAGCAGAGGAGTAGAATTGGATAAAGAAAAAGAGGGTTTTGAAAACTAGAAACTTTTATTATTGAGGAAACTTTAAATATTGAATTTGAAAACTTCTACTATTGAGTATGTACTAAGGTTTTTGAATTTAATTATATGGATTTATATACTGATTTTAATTTTAATTGCATTAGATGGTGATTATCATGAATTATATGTATGTTTCTTGTTTACTTGCATTGTCATGAATCAGTATGTGGACGTAGATGATGAATGATGATAATTGATAATTAATGATAGATGATGCTGAAAGACGATGAATGATGATAATGATATGATATATATGGACGATGATCAATTTAATGTGGACGTAGATTTATCATCAAGCACAATAATTGTTCTTCTCTAGACTTTTGTACTTGTTTTAAGATAATTATTCTCTATACTTGTAACGATATGAGCATAATGTCATTAGAATGGATATAGATGATAAATAAATGGAATGTGTTATAATGGATATAGATGACATTAATGATTAGAATGGATATAGATGACATTAGAACGAATAGAATTGTAATGATATGATAATGAATTATTTTAAAAAAACTGAATTGTTTTAATAAATTTAAATTAGATAAATAATTGTGTTAATAATAATTGTAGTGTCGAGTCGATATGATAATGATATGGTGATGATATGATATATATGGATGATGAGGAATTTTATGTGGACTTATCGTAGGTTTCATTTGTTTGACTTTGATCACATGCAGAATGCATGTCCACCTCAATAATACCTTCCACACAGTCAATATTCTGATTCTTTGTGGTGGCATCTATATGATTGGTATTTACAATATCTGTATCCACAGAGTTTCCAAAATACTTGAAGAGTGATTTCTGAGATTTCTTACTTACTTTTAGGTTATTCGTATTCTTTGAGCTGGCACCTTCCATTATTCTGAAAAGAGTCCAAGTAGCGACTCTGTCCAGTGTCTGAGGTCTTGTCACGCGTCCCCTGTCTGAGGTCTTTGTCACGTGTCAACTCTGCACTTGTCACGCGTCAACAACCCTTTTTCTGTCGCGCGTCCACTATCTGTATATACTGTCACGCGTCAACACTGCCCTTGTCGCGCGTCAACTTCTTTGCCCAAGTCATGTGTCGCATAGTTGTTGTCACGTGTCAACAATGCCCTTGTCACGCGTCAACACTGCATTTGTCGCGTGTCAACAATCACAGCTAAGCAATAATTTGAACTCTAGTGCTTAAGGGTATGTGAGTTCAAATTTCACAAAGATTGGTAATTTGTTAAGCTACTTGAGGTATACTACCCTACGAATCAGCTAGGTTTTTATAGGAGATGTTTTCAAATGAAGGCGAAGTTTAACCCCCCAAAAAAAATATACTATATATTTTAGGCAAACAAGACACCGACCCACTCGAATAATTCAACTTTTCAAATTTTCCTAAAATGAAATTTTCACCATATTACGAATATTCACCGCTAAAATTATCCCCGATTTATATAAGAACTCATCCTAAGACCCTCATAATGAATTCATGGTTCTTTCCCTTCTTACATCTAAGATTCTCTCAAGTAGGGGATGTATTCTTGCAAAACTCACATAAAGGAGAGGATTTACGCCCGCGTGTGCCTCGGGTGAGTGCCCCCGGGTGATAAATTGGCGCGAATGGGATTAGGTTGTTGTTTTTAAGGACATAAAAATGACTACATATTGTTTGCATTTGTAGGACCTATTTTCAAAGTTTTTGTGAGAAATGGCATACATCTTGGTCCTTGTGATGCATGATGATAGAATGTCTAACTCTGGAGAGTGTTAAAGCATGGTTTAAGAGCCCATAGGATGAGTTTTCTCAAAGATTATATACTAGACTGTGTTTGATGTACGTAAATGGTAGAAGAGAACCTATACCATGAGTTATATGAGACATTCTTCTAATTTTTTTGAGTATAACTATATGAATCACTTTCAACATATGCATCTAGATCAAGATGGTACTATAGATTACATGTATGGACCTAAGATGATTACCGATTCTACAGGATACAAATCGACTTGGACGCGTGTTGTTGATAACCTGGAGGAAAGGAGTCTTGACTAGTTATACTCTAGAATATGCCATTTCTATGTATTCTTTCCTATAGGTTGTTGAGTTTGAGTTTCTAAGGGAGCCTAGAGAATATTTTTTACATGCTATCCCTTTGATATGAAGATCTTGATCATTACCCTAAATTTAGACACATTTCCTATGGATGGTTAATATTTTCTCGAGCGTTGGGTGAGGAATCTAGGGTGAGGAAGATGGAAAACATTACGGATGAAAAGGAAAGGGAAGAGAAACGACTCAAGTATAGTGAAGCTCATTAAAGGGATATGGCTAAACAACACAAGGTTGTAGGTATGATGGATCTATGGAGGAAGACGTTGTGGGAAGGAGTTGAGGTTCATGCAAAGGATGTGGAACTTGAGCGCGCCTATAATACCCCATCTTGGAAAGTGTGAGAGATAATCCCTTTCATCTTCTCGATGAGAGTTCTTCTCATGGAGAAAGGAAATTCATTGATGCACATATGAACCCACCTCAGTGACCAACCCTTGCACTTGGTTTTCTAGATCAAAGAAGAATTATTTCTAATCTGGTTGGTATCGGTGCAAGTAATCGATCTATGCCTAGGAGATATAATTTAACATTTAGGACATCCATAAATGTGTAAACCATTCTCATATTTGGAATAATTTTTGGATAAGGTACAAATACACAAGGTTTGGGTATCACATCTTGAAGTGGCATGGGACACACAACCGGTAGTAGTAGAAAATCATAAACCATCAATGCACAGTTTAGTGGGGCTCGATGCTTGTGTGTGCCTTAGGTGAGCACCTAGCGCTCGCTAGGTGATAGGCCTAAATGTATGGGATTATAATGTTGTTTCTAAGGACATAAAAATGACTACACTTATTTTAGATGATTGACCTATTGTGCATATTTTATGTCTCTTGTAAGGATTTTTTAATTTGATCCATGAAAACAAGTGCCCATATATTTTTTAGACTATGACATGGTTTTCTACCTTCCTCTACACATTTTACCTTGTTTTTACTTAGCTAAGAGTGTTCATCCCCCTCTTTCTGGTGATATCACATCCCCTTAGCTTATATTTTCATTTTCATACATCTTCTTCTCACCCTAGTCCCTTGGAATCTTAGAGTAGTGTTAGGTAGCTACATTTCCATTCCTAAAATTAGTTTTAGTGGTAGAAATAGGTAGAGGAAATTGGCCTTCTCTGGAGGTATATTTCAAGTGTAATTCCCATACTTAAAGAGAATCCCATGTTGCCTCAAATCTCAATCTCATCTTGATCCGGGACGTACACATTTTTGTGCTCCAATAGTTTTTAGCATATCCGTGGGACAAAATTGAAAGCTTAAATTTCATTTTTGTTAAGTCCTAGTGTGTGTGAATTAATGATTTCTAGCCTTTGAGGCTCGCTTTGACACATTTAGTGAATCCTAACTCTCGTATCTATTGATTTCAAGACTTATGTGCCTATTTCATGAGAAGGATACATACAAGACAAAGTAATAAAACCAAAGAATGCTTTGAATATATTCAATTATCTCTAATAAAAATAATTATAAATTCCATGCACACATCTCTATCTCTTGCGCATAGATAAATTTCCACCCCTCCCCTTGGAAAACCTTTCACGTGCTCTGTTAGGTTATTCGGACCCTTTATATCCATGACACGTAGAAAATCTCCCTTTGTTAGCTTCAATTATGGAAGTCCTTTATCTCTTACTTGTGTAACATGATATACCCATAGCCATGCTCAAAATTATACCATTTGTCACTAGTGAGAATCAATTTACCCCGTTGAGTAAATTTAAGATATTGCAAATGTATGCTCAGTATATTAGATTCTAATCAAGGGAAAAGTACTTGAGTGGTACAAAAGATTAAGACATACCTCTATCACTAACTCGGGATGGACTTGGTACTTCAATTTTCAATCTATTTGAGGATAAAGATGATAATATATCCTTATTATCACAACTCACAATGGTCAAGAGAGCTCCCAAACGAACTCTTGGCTGATTTGAATTTCATATTTCAGAATACATGGGACAAAATTATAGCCCTCTTAAGACCAACTCCTCAAGGTGATTTTATTTACTTTTTAAGAGATTTGAATTCTGAAATTGCATTGATGATAAAGTAAATGGGTGGTGTGTAACTTACTCAATCCTATGTTATGGACATTAGGAAAAATAATTGTCTAATCCAAGAAGGAAAGATGGCCCCTAGACCACCCATTCCCTTTTTCCTGAAATAACGTAAGAAAATCAGCCTTATGTTGCCCCTATTCATGAGCAAAGTTCCCAACCTGTGGCCTCCACATCATATTCTCTCGTGAAACAAAAATAGGATGAAGAAATGAATTCCTTGACTAGAAATTTGTCTAATAAATTCATATCCTTATAAAATTAGCAGATACAATCCTTAAGAAACAATTCTAATAAAGGATTCAATCAAATCCATTAGCCCTTTAGAAATTAATATCTAAATCAAATATATGGGAAGAACTAGAAAAATGATCGATGTAATGCTAATGTGCACCTCCCTCTTCGTATAGTTTCCCATGCATAACCTCTTACTACTCCCAAGATAAGAAAAGCACTAGTTCAAGTATACAAAAACATGGTCCAAGAGACAAAAAGGTGTTTTCCTTGTAACTTGCCTCACAAGAAATATAACTCTGTAAATTCCTTCCACATGCAAACCTACATGGTTTAGAATGCCTTAAGTTTTTAACCTTTTGCTAGCACACATGAACTAGAAAATTAAGAAGTGCAAGAAGTTACTCATGAGACCAACCTTATGGTCTTTAGTATTGAAGAATTATATGAACTTAACCAATCTATGGATAGCTCAAATAGGCCACACACAAAGGTTGATGACAACATGAGGTATAAGAAGAAAATTCAAGAGTATTACACGTACCCCTCTATTCCTATCTTTCAAAATGATTCTTAGAAGCAAAAATATATAGCTCATCATTCCAATAGTTCTAGCATGAAAATTTTTATGTGCGAGGTCTCCAATAACAGTGTAAAGTGTCATGTGCTCCTCATTTGGTAGGTCAAGCTTCTACACAAGATAAGGCCCCTTCCTCTGCACTTCGAAATTCAAGAAAATATTTTTTTGACTCAAATGCACAAGTCCATATCCATTCCACTTAACATTGTGTACCAAATGAAGAAGACAAATTTAAATGTCACAATGTGGGATTCTTTGGCCATTCCATCTCGGGCGTGACCTATTGCATAAAGTTCTCGTGTAACTCCCACATGATTATCCAGTTATCTAAAGACCTCAAGTTGTTAACTTATGCCAGGAAGAGGAGAAGAAAGTAAGCAATGTTTTTAAAACCCCACCCTTCTATATTTCCTTGATAATAGGAAAACATCTTGTTTAAAACTATACGATTAACTCAGGGCTAGTAATTCAGTCATGTTTAAGAAAATTGTTGATGTATTAGGTCTTAAGTATAGCCCTATGTCCAAAGTAGTCTTGAAAATTGATGGGTACACTATCACGACTCTAGGATTCATCAAGGATCTTGGGTTAACACTTCATGCATGTCTAATTATAACTATAACTCATGATGCATCATCATTGATCTACCTCCATTGTTTTCCATTTTCCTATCAATATATTTCACCGCCAAGGTGGGTGGTCTTCTATCTACTCTCATATGTTCCTAAGAACAAGGTATGGTACCCGGTTTACCATACAAGATGATCCTATATTTTCCTATCATGTTGATTCATATGACCCATTCCCCTCTAATCCAACCGAATAATCAAAGAATGCCAAGAACAAGAGTTAGTTTTAGAATAGAAAGTCATTTATCCATCTATACCTAATTTATTTTTAGAAGAATGGGATAAGGATAAGTATGATTTTGATCCATATGATATAGCTATTACAGATGTTCTTGGTAGTTATTGCATACTTGACAAAGAAATAGTGTTTATTTTCACATGAAAGAAAAATGAGGAAAATTATGGGTTGTGGAAGATGTATTTTGATGGATCTAGAAGTAGAAATGGTGTAGGTGTAGGTGCAGTTCTCATCTCTCCTAAGAATGAGAAGTTCTTCTGCACACATAGGTTGTAGTTTTCATGCTACAACAAAATAGTAGAGTATGAATCATTGGTACATGGTCTTCTTATTTCTGAAAAGATACATATTAAGCCATTACACATATTTGGAGAAATTGAGTTTGTTATCCACTAGGTCACAAACAAGTGCAAAAAAATCTTCTTAAAGCTTACAAACATAGATTTTGGGACCTCTTAGAGAGCTTTGAAGCTCTCAATCTATAGGTGGTGCCAAAGAAATTTAACAAAGAAGAAAATTAGATGGTAACCCTTGGTTAATATTTCTCACCTATTGAGGATTTTTTCCAAGGAAACTCACAACACATCAAGATAGTAGTCATGCCATCCATTCCAGAAAATGAAACCAACTAGCAAGTGTTTGATAACAACGCGTAAATTTTCCATTTCATTCAGAATGAAGTTGAGTTTTCTTCAAACATGCAAGATGACTTGCATAACATATATGTTGACCAAGTGACTCAACTAAAGAAAAATAATGTTCATAAAGGGATGGTAACCCTAGAGCATATATTCAATCCTGATGATGAGTTCAAGGGTGAAGAAAAGTGCATGTGTGTAGAATAAGAAGACTGCCTCCTAGTCACTATTGCATGTAATAAAGAGTTGTTTCTTGCCAAATCATGCAAGAAAGATGAAAAGTAGGCCTTCATATATATATTTTAGAAGTATGTTGATATATCCTCATGGGATTATGAATACCTAAAAGGATTTGATCCAAGTGTTTCTCGACACTCCATCGACCTGACCTTGATCCTAATATCAAGACCATCCAAAAAATGAAAAGGACTTTCAATCTTAAGATAGAGTCCCTAATGAGGAAATATTTGTCCAAATGCATCAAGGAAAAGATAATATTTCCCATCAAGTACTCTAATTAGGTGGAAAAAATTGTTCCCATGCACTAGAAGAACAATGAAATCAAACTTTGTGTTGATTTCAAAGATTTGAATAAGGAATCTCTTAAGGATCACTATCCTTTGCTTTATATGGAGCTTATTTTGAAGATAGTGGCTGGCACAAAAATATTATCTATGTTGAATGGGTAATTAGGCTTTAATCAGATTGTGTTCAAGGAAGAAGATCAATTCAAAATAAAATTTATAACCAAATGGGGAACATATGCTTATTAAAAAATTCCTTTTGGTTTGTGAAATGCGTAAGTAGCATTTCAGAGAGCCATGGAAATGTCCTTCAAGGGATATATCAATGATTTCATCTTAGTATTGTTGGATGACATTACTATCTTCTCAAAGTAGAGTGCAAATCACATGATGCATTTGGAAAATGTCTTTGAGAGATGAAAACAATATGGGTATTTCTCAACCCCAAGAAGTGCAACTTTTTGTTGCATACATAAATCTTCTAGGCCATGTAGTTTTAAAGGATGAAATTTCTATTGATCCAAAGTTCATCTAAGCCATCCTCTCACTCTCCTTGCTAGTTTACAAGAAGGCCTTGAAATAATTTCTAGGAAAAATTAACTTTTTTAGGAGGTTCATTCCTAACTTTACAGGATTGCTTAGGAATGTCACCCTCATGCTCAAGAAAGACATAGTCCTGTAAGTGGACAATAGAAGGAAAAGAATGCTTGAAAAAAATCAAGAAAGAAATTACTTATGCCCTAACACTCATTAATATAGATTACTCAAATGATTTCATCCTTTATGCTTATGGAGTTGATGTGAGAAACAAGTATTTTCCATCATACACACTCTTAATAATTTTAAGAGTATGCTAGCCAAAAATCATGTCAAGGTGCTAGTTTCACACTCTAGCATGAGGGAATTTATCATGAGAGAATAAATCAGTGAGAAAAGAGAAATATGGGTGACCACAATCATGGATTTTTATGTGAATATTAAATCAACAAAGCTTGTTAGAGGTAACGTGCTTTGTAGACAACTTGAATAGAAATGCAAAATGAACAAGAGATTTCAGTATTTTTGGATGAAGATCTCTTGCTCACCGTGTAGACACAAAATCACACACTTTGGGTAGTTATCTAGTCCTAATTACACACTACTATTCATATGATTCCTAATTAATAAAATTACTAATTAACCCATGTATTTGGCCATCTTTGCTTTCTTTATGTTTCCACTTTTGGTCTTGAACACCTTCTTGCTCAATTTGACCTATGACCCTTTATTTTATGTAAGTTTGGACACCAAAGCCTAGCTAGGACTCCAACACCAGTGCCCTCATCCCCTTTGGGTGCCCCCACTACTTTGTACTATAATCACATATTTTGGGCCCTTTCAAGTCATTTTAGCATCTTACCTTTTTGTTACTCAGCCTTTTAGGGGTTGATTACGAAATTCAAGTAAGGGAATGATATAAAATATAAAGTTATTCATAATAATAAAGGACCAAGCACTAAGCATTATCTATCACCACCTAAGGTTATCTGTTGTGGAAAATCAATTGATGTTGATCGATTTCTAGTTTGATCACTCTAAATCTAGTATGATTGCACAACATTGAAATCCTCTTCTCAAGTGTGGGACTTGAAAATGGAAGAGGAATCTCCATATTAGAGGCTAGTTCATCAACTCCTCCGATCAATTTCACTAATAGGTGAAACTCCTAAATCTACTCTAAATTCCAAGGAGACAGGATAGAGAATGCAAAAAAAAAAAAAGAACACTAATAGGTGATGCACCAAAGGAGTTGTAGACACTGATGCTACATGAAATACACAATCCATAAGGAAACACAACACAAAACATGCACAAATTCTCAAAATGTAATGAAAAATCAAGAAAGCAATGATAGATATATGAAAGGATTGAGGATTTTAATCACGAATATATATCAACATCTCAGATCCAATACAATACATTACAGTGATCTAGAGGCAAGAAAAGGTGCTGTATTACATGGAAAGGTAAAATTTCTTCACAAATTCTGCCAAGGAGGAAGAAAAAGGAAGTTGCAGAGCTGAAAAAGTGTCTCCTTTTGCAAAATGAACTCATTCTGGCTTTTACAGTGCAAACCACGACCCCAGGAGAGAGAAACGTGGGAAAACATGCAAGGGGTTCAACCATTGACCAAAATTCCATCAAAACATCATGGCCTCCCTAATGTAACCATTCCCTAACATTTTTAGCCATCTTTGGAGAGAATGTGAGCCATTCTTCATTAAAAACGGTGGTTGAAACGTCATTTATGTCCATGACCACGTGCCAGAATAATTTTTTGATTTTATCTCTCAAAACTCTACCAAAATGAAAAATTGACCCTATAATATTGTAGAGAATTTCACCAGCTTTCCATTGATATAAAGAACGTGAAAAATTGAGCTCTGGATCGAAAGATATGGCGATTTGAAGTTTTAGGTCAAAACAGGACCAAATCGGGTCGGTGGGAAATTTTTTTAAATTTTTACCTTTTTGGTCATTTGGAAATTTTTCAAAATTCCCCACGCTCTCCGCTAGTCCAGTGGACATGTGTCATGCTCGATTGGGCCGGGCCTTCTAGGGGAAAATTTCCCACAAAAACTCCGCCGAGCCATAACTTGAAAAATACATGGAGTTAGGAGGAAAACTTTACCTTTCTGGAAAGCTGAGAAAGAGCTCTATCCAATGGTTCCATTTCCAGAAGGTTTTGAGTGCCTAAAAGAAAAATATTATGCAATGACGAGGCATAAGAGAGGGAAGAATGAGAGGAGTTAGCCACAAAATGAGTAGGGGGCACATTTTGGATAACAATTTTGGCGACTCAGAGGGGTCATCTGCCTGCTAGATGAAGTTACCAGTTGCCTGAAGCATCCATTGGGCATGGAGTCATGAGTTGTAGCCTGCAAACTGATCTAAACTTTGAAAACCTCCTCTCTGAGCCACTTGGAAACCCACTGAAATGGACTGTGCAAGAGCAAAACCAACACCACAAAAACTATGTACAAAACTAAAGGTCATACATGCTCCAAAATGGAACATGCAGAGTGTGCACAAGCACTTCTTTTACTGAAAGAAAAACTACCTATCCTACTCTAACTGGAAGCAAAAGTGGGCTAAACAAACCCTGCAACTGGTTGGGAGAAATAGCTTCCCTTTCTCAAAAGTTGCAACCATGCAACTGATTTGGCACTGAACATGGCTGATTGGATGAGTGGAAAATCAACAAGAAGCTGGTCTTCTACCCAAATCATCAAGGTGTCAACTGAAAACAAATCCAATACCTCTTTTAGTTGCTCTGCATTTGGATTGAAGAGGTATGACAGCTGATCCTTGGTACTTTGTAGCTCACCCTCATGCTTAGAAGCAAGCATGACTGGTTGTGACTTCTCCTTTGACTCCAATGAAGTCAAATACCTTATTGGGCAAGGTATGATCCATTTGATATGCCCATAGCTCTTATTTTCAACTCCAAAAATGGAGTCTTCTTGTAGACCTTCTTGGGTGGGTGATGTGGAAGAAATGGTAGGACTTTTCTACCCTTTCTCTTCCTTCATGGCAACATGGAACTCTTCTATAGTGTGAAACTCCTCGTTATTGATTGCAACATCCAATGAAGTTGCTTTTGCATTGTTGTTACTTGCTGTAATACATTGTTGGCTTTGGAGCTCCTCCATTGTAGCTTTTGGAAGATCAAATTCTTCCAACTTTGATTCAAGAGGCATGTTGTAAACTGTAGGATGTTGTCCTTGAACTCTTTTGTCCATGGCAGCAAGTTCTTATTGTTGGAGAACGAATGGTGAAGAAGGAAACATGGTAATTTCAGCTAGCTCTTCATCTAAACATTCTTCTAAGTCTGATGGCAAATCAAACTCTTGAATGTCTTGCTGCAGCAAAGTCTCTCCCTCTTGTATGGTGGCCTCCAAATCTGCATTTTCTTCACCCTGTATAACTTCATTTTCAAACATGAAACTTGTCAATCCAAACTCATCCCAAAAATCAGATTGTTGGAGAGATGAAGTGGGAGAGAAGCATGAAATTTCTTGTGCCTTTTGCTCACAATTTGGACCTGTTTTGTTCACCTCCATAATGGCTTCATCAATCAAATCAGCCCCTTCAAATGAAAGCAAAAATGTATCAATAATGCTTCCTTCTTCTACTGTTGTAAAAAATGACTTGAACTCATCCATTTGCTCCTCAAAGATGGGGTTTGAGATGGTTTTCCTTCCTTCTTGATGGCTGATTTTGCAAAGTGGAAACTAGATCAGAATTTTCTTTGGGCAAAGTGCCAACATGGACACCCAACTCATCACCAACAAACTGCTGTTTTTCTCACTTCACTTTGCTGTTATAAAATCAGCCTTGTTTTCCACTTGTTCTCCAACTTCAACATGCTCTAATGGTTTCACCATCAAGGGGATTTTGTAATCCCGAATTTAAGAGCCCAACTCTTGAGACTTTGAATTTCTTCATCCTTGTTTAGATCTTCTTTTTTTGCTTCTATTTTCCTTGATTGGCATTCTAATTTTTATCCTCCCAACATGGATTTGGGAATGCAAGAGGAGAAGTGGATTGTAATTCAATTGATTTTGCAATTTTTGTGGTGGTGGAGGAGGTAGGAACTCTTGTTTCTTTGGAGGGAATGGCTGTTTGGAAGGGAAAAGGACAAGAATTGAGATGGGGTGGAAGACTAGGGAATGGAAGAAATGGATTCAACACTTGGGACAACGATGGAGAGTTTAAAACTTGACCTTTGCTTTGAGATAAAACAGATTGGGAAAGAGGGAGAGAAAAGGCATGAGATGGTGTGCTTACCTGTTGACAAGGTTGTTGAATACTCCTCTCATACACCTTTATTCCTTCAGTCCACTTTGCAAGCAATGGTAGTGTTGTAATCATGAATGCTAGCTTCTCTTGAGGGCTGTAATGCCTTGGAAAAGGTCCCACCCATGGACAAGGTGCTCTACAACCGATTCTAAATGCTTTCATTTGTGCTTGAGCCCTAGATAGCACCATGTTTACCTCCATCTTTTGGATTTGTTCCAGCAGATCTGCATTTTCTTCTTGACTGCCCTCACAACCAACATACCCTTGTGCTTGACATGCTTCATATCCAAACTGACTTTGGCACTGCTGCTCATATGGGTAGACATGCTGATTTTGAATTTGATCAAAATGCTGATTTGGAGGATTTGTAAAACATGTTGGAGGTGTGATATACTGCTATTGTAAATGTGAATTCCATGATGGAAATGAAGTCATGATTGCACAACTTCATGGAATGGAAAAGAATGAAAATGATGGAAAGAAGAATGGATGGAAATGAATGGAAAATAGGTCTACAACTTAGAGAATGAGTTGTTTACCAGATGGAGTCACCAGATGTGCTTTTGAAAGTGCCTCCAAAAGGCTGAATCTTTAACAGGAACACACCAACCTATCAAAGATAAAGTGGAAGACCTCTAAGGTCCCACAGGCGTGCCAAAACTGTTGTTGCAAATCAGCAGCACCCCCTGGATGTTGATCAGATTTCTAGTTTGATCACCCTATGCATCCAGTGTGATTGCACAACATTGAATCCTCTTCCCAAGTGTGGGACTTGCAAAATGGAAGAGGAATCTCTAGATTAGAGGCTGGTTCCTCAACTCCTCTGATCAGCTATTTCACTTGCACAATTGCAGAGGTTTAAACTCCTAAATCTACTCTAAATTCCAAGGAGACAGAGATAGAGAATGCAAAAAAGAAAGAACTAATGCTAATAGGTGATGCACCAAAGGAGTTGTAGACACCTGATGCTGCATGAAATACACAATCCATAAGGAAACACAACACAAAACATGCACAAATGCTCAAAATGTAATGAAAGATCAAGAAAGCAATGATAGATTTATGAAAGGATTAAGGGATTTTAATCACAGAACATATATCAACATCTCAGATCTAATACAATACATTACAGTGATCCAGAGGCAAGAAAAGGTGTTGTATTACATGGAAAGGTAAAATTTCTTCACAAATTCTACCAAGGAGGAAGAAAAAGGAAGTTATAGAGCTGAAAAAGTGTCTCCTTTTGCAAAATGAACTCATTCTGGCTCTTACGGTGCAAACCATGACCCCGGGAGAGAAAACGTGGGAAAAATGCAAGGGGTTCAAAATTGACCAAAATGCCATCAAAACAGCATGGGCACCTGACAGACCCATTCCTGACATTTTTAGCCATCTTTGGGAGAGAATGCGAGCCATTCTTCATTAAAAACGGTGGTTGAAACGTCATTTCTTTCCATGACCATGTGCGAGAAGTGTTTTTGATTTTCTCTCTCAAAATCCACCAAAATGAAAAATTGACCCTAGAATATTATAGATAATTTCACTAGATTTCCATTGATATAAATAACATGAAGAACTGAGCTCTGGATCGAAAGATATGGTGATTTGAAGTTTTAGGTCAAAACAGGACCAAATCGGCCAAAAATTTTTCGAATTTTTACCTTTTTGGTCATTTGGATTTTTTTCAAAATTTCCCCGCACTTCACCTTTGTGACATGGTCCCTAGACTTTGTGGGGAAATTTTGAAATTTTTTTCCAAATGACCAAAAAGGTAAAAATTCAAAAAAATTTCCCACCGACTTGATTTGGTCCTGCTTTTGACCTAAAACCTCAAATCGCCATATCTTTCGAGTGACATGTGCCCTTTTCGTGTTCTTTAATAAATGGAAATATGGTGAAATCATCTATAAGATTCCAGGGTCAATTTTGCATTTTTGTGGATTTTGGAGAGAGAAAATAAAAAAATTCTTCTGGCACGTGGTCATGGACAGAAATGATGTTTCAACCACCATTTTTAATGAAGAATGGCTCACATTCTCTCCCAGCATGGCTAAAAATGTCGTGGAATGGGTCTGTTAGGGTGTCCATGCTGTTTTGATGGCATTTTGGTTAATTTTTGAACCCCTTGCACTTTTTCCCACATTTCTCTCTCCCGGGGTCGTGGTTTGCATCAGTAAGAGCCGAATGAGTTCATTTTGCAAAAGGAGACACTTTTTCGCCTCTGCAACTTCCTTTTTCTTCCTCCTTGGTAGAATTCGTGAAGAAATTTTACCTTTCCATGTAATGCAGCACATTTTCTTGTCTCTGGATCACCGTAATGTACCGTATTGATCTCGATGTTGATATATGTTCTATGATTAAAATCCTCAATCCTTTCATATATCTATCATTGCTTTCTTGATCTTTCATTACATTTTGAGCATTTGTGCATGTTTTTTTCTGTGTTTCCTTGTGGATTGTGTATTTCATGTAGCATTAGGTGTCTGCAACTCCTTTTGTGCATCACCTATTAGCATTAGTTCTTTTTTTTTTTTTTGCATTCTCTATCTCTCGTCTCCTTGGAATTTAGAGTAGATTTAGGAGTTTAAACCTCTCGCAATTGTGCAAGTGAAATAGCTGATCGAGGAGTTGAGGAACCAGCCTATAATCTAGACATTCCTCTTCCATTTTGCAAGTCCCACACTTGGGAAGAGGATTCAATGTTGTGCAATCACACCGGATGCATAAGGTGATCAAACTAGAAATCTGATCAACATCCAGAAGTCCGCTGATTTGCCACAACAAGCTTACATACAAAGGCTATTCAATAGCATTCAAACATCCATTATAATATCCTTTCAAGGGAAAGAGACTACATTCTTCGGCATACAATTCATAGGATGGGAAGTTCATTTTATTCCATGTACACATATACTACATTTTCTTACATCTAGCTATTTTCTTGCTATAAATTGTGGCACACATAAGAGCCACCTAGGGCATTATTCTAGAATCACACATCTAGAATTACATTGGGTCTGAAATGTAGTGTAATGCTTGGTCGTAATTTCACTCATTTGATAGTTGAATACAATCCAACCCATCATTTGAATTCTTTTATTGTTGGGATTTGATGCAGTTCGAGGGTTTTGGAGGTCAATATTTTATTTCAGTTATCGAGACCTCGAGATCATTGTGTAACCTACTAAGCAACGAAAGGAAAAGGAAAAAAAACACCTTACGATCATTCAAAGATGGTTTTCTAAGAATTTTGGCTCTCATAGGAACCTAGTACTAATATGTGGTGCACTTACCCCTTTCCAGGTGCCCTAGTCTAGGAATATTGCTAACTCACACATTTTTCTCGCTTTTTTACAACAATTCTCCTTCTCTATTCACCTCATTAGCACTTTGGCACAACCTGTTGGGTTGCAAATCGACTAAATATTTTTTCCTCTTCTTTGCAACTAGGGTTTCATATTTACTAGCTTAATTTTCTTGGGTCTATTTATGTACTTAATCATTTAATCATTTTACGTATACATTGTAATTAGAATTAGGGATCTATTTTTATTATATTTACTTAATAATTTGGTGAGCCCCACATTCGAATCCACCTTCTTTCTAGGGTTTCTTCTTCTTATGCATGTCACCCATAGTGGTCATTTTAGGTCTTTTGAGCATCTTGAGCTTCCTCCATCATCCCATATGGTATCTAAATAAATGGTTAAGGATCTACATCAATGGCCACAACTGAAAACCCTTTTCCAACTCTAGCAAGTTTTCCTTAGCGATATCAAAACATCTAATAGTGAAAAATACTATGATGAGGATACCAATGTCAATCAAGAATAACTAGAAAATGTTAAAAATTTTCAACAAACTTTGTGTGATAATAGTACTCATCTTCAACATATTATCCATGCTTTGATTGATGTTAAAAATTATCACGGTGTTTTACAACTACTCTTTTCAGTCCTCATCATCTCCTAAGGATTCCACTCAACCCCTTCATATCCCTACCTCCATTCTAACCACTACTTCTCCCATCACACAACATAATACTACACAACCTAGCTCTTCCTCTAATACTCCTGATCTAACTTCTTTATATCAGGATCTACAGACTCAAATTCACTAGCTCCAACTCGTTACTTCTCATGCATCTCCATCTCTTGATTCCACTTCACTTTTTCATACTCCTTTTGCACCCACCATTTTGACCTATCCGTTACCACCCAAATTCATTACCCCTAATTTACCTACTTTCAAAGGCCATGGTGAGACAAAAGAGCACTTCGCACCTTTCATGTGGCATGCCTAGACTATGCGGATGATCACACTTTACTTGTAAATATTTTAGCTTGCAATCTCCAAGTTTATTCAATGTGTTGGTTCTATGAACTACCTATTCACTAGGTAAAATATTTCACGCATCTCGCCAACACTTTCCTAGCTCATTTATTTATCAATATAGGATCTAAGATTTCATATTCTCAACTCGCACAACTTAAAAAAGGATCTAATGAACATCTAGTAGATTATGTCTTATGATAAAAAACAACCTAGCTAAGATGTCCAAAGTACTCATAGATGCCTAAATTCAGGATTTATTCATCCAAAGTCTATTTCTTCCTCTACAAGAAAGTGTTCTATGTGATCCATCTTAATCATTTGATCAACTATTTCATACTATTAAGCTACGTGAAAATAAACTATTATCTATAGGAAATATTAAGTATCAAGAATAAAATTCATAGCCTACACACTTTCAAAATATATCAACCTTCAATCCATCACCCAAACCTACTCAAGCTAAGATCAATTTCAACATTATATCTAACACCAAAGAAATTTAATGTCAACCACCTAAACGTACATACACAAAATTTATTGTTTCTCCACACATTCTACTACAACAACTTATCGAAATAAATATCATTACACTTCCTCCTCCGCTAAATTTAGACCCATATTGTCCTAAAGGTCACAATTATGATGAAAAATTTATATGTGACTATCATTGATGTGTTGGACATCCTAGAGATCATTGTTTTAGAATTCTCAATCTCACCAAGACTTGATCAATAATAATGCAATTGAGATTCCAGATCTTATGGCTTCGCACCTATATATGAAAATAATAATATCAAGATCTATAAAAATACTCTAACAAAACACGACAAACAAGCAACCAAGTCCTTGAAAATCATAAATATCATGTAGTTCCTCCTCCTTCATGAGGGGATCTTGATTTTCTATTTTCTCATACCGAGACATCCGCACTACTTATCACTTTCTCCGATTATGACTATCATGCTACATCCTCCTCTCGATCTCTTACACATTCGTTCTTCTATTGGATCCACTTATATCAATAATACTTCAGTTGATCCATCATGGTGCATCAACAGGTTTTCTATCACACTCCTTGTTGCTATCATTGCTATCCACTCTCACAAATTTCATATCCAAATCAGTAAAACATATGGTGTTTTCAAGATTCTAGTCATTTTCAGTCCTCTTACCACACTTGTGACTTTTCTTATAGCACTAGAAATAAAAGGGTGTGACATGATGTTAGGTATCAATTAGATTCACGCATCCAAATCTATCATTTCCTTGAATTAGTTATGTTTAAAATGCATTCACAAAAAGAAAGTAATTTATATCAATGGTGTTCTCAGTAATCTACACTATGGATGCAACCTCCTCTTGAGGTTTCCATTGTATTAGCTAGAGAATCTAGGTCCCCGTCCTCTCAAAATTAAAAGACAATCTTCTCCTAGATCACCTATTCACACAAGGCCTACACTGTCTCATTGGCTACCAATCCATCATATCAGTCTAGATCCACCATTCGGACATATCCTTCACCTTGGTATGTATCACCTCCACATTTTAATTCACATAGGTGTTCACCCCTCTTTATTTTACTTCACATAGGTTTCCATCACCTCCACATTCTGTTACACAAAGGTTTCCACCACCTCCACAATATACTCATTGGTCACATGCATATAGGATTCATTCACCTGCACAACATCTATCTCATATACCACCACTCTTAGAGCATGATCACACTTCTTTATCTCCACAAGAATCGGGTGGAGGACCCTCGTATTTCACTTTTATCGGATAATACATTCATCATCAAACACTTGGAGGGCATCATAATTTTTATTTCTCCCCAAGTGCATCAAAACATGTCTTATTATCTCATTACTTCACATCTAGTCTCTCACATACAACATACACATAGTGATACATGCTCATATCATCATTACTCGATGAAGTACTCTCGTGATTTGGTTCACAATTGAATGTTAAGGGAGTAATATACACATGAACCTCTCACACTACACAAGACATTACACATCATCCTATTTCTCACACATATTCATTACTATTAAATCATCACCCTTACGACACCTTATTTATAACCCACATTCATAATACACACTTCTTATGCATACTCCTCCATACAAACTCAATACAAAATTAACACTAACTCTCTGCACATCTTTAAGAAAACATACAACTCACTAGACATATCTATAACATACTACATACTAAGTTCTTTCACGATATACCTCTTCTACATCACATAACACATCTCTCTTTCGTATAATCAACACCACACATTGTGCATCCAAAAGCTTACATATCTCTCCTACATATTCAACACAACACATTACGCATTCGAAAATACACATAAAAACTCAATGTGTTTAGAATAAATATCTTTAACACAACTATTTACACATTCAAAACTCTCTCTTAACATACACATTACACACTAGGTACTTCATACATTCATCTCCTTCCATGCAACATATAATCTACAAATTCACAACATATATTTCTCACATATATTTATATGCATTGCACTCACAACCCTATGAAACACTCTAGCTCCAAAGTCCATACTCGATTGCTAAGGGTCTACAACTAAAATGGACCTCACAACACTCATAATCCTTCACCATTCACTTACATGCTTACACTCTACGTGTTATGATTTTACAATCACGTATTTTGAATACATACAATTCAAACCATTTCCTGATGACGCACTCTTTTTCTATAGTTCATTATTGACTACTGAGGGAGCATGTATAAATTAACCTCATATCATAAATACACATCCACTTAGGTGGAATTATGCTTCAATCATTCACTCTGCATTTTATTTCATCTCATCCATAGCATATTGCATATCTTAGTCACATTTAGTCTTTCTTACATTTACTTGTTACAAACACACTTTATTACACATGTTAGTTAGATATATTGTATGTCATTATCTTTATCATACACACATGTGTGTTCACTTGATTTCTAGTTGCGGTAGTAGATTTAATATATTTATACATGCAAAGATGGATGTTTTGTGCAAGACCTATTACTAGTCCTATAGCGGATTTTTGGGGCATACACTACAAGTGTCATTATTTCATTTATCATAGCACATTATAATCAGATTATACACGTTTTTACATACATTTTATCTTCCTAAAATTTTAATGGGTACTTC
The DNA here is from genome assembly GCA_018340775.1 of Taxus wallichiana var. yunnanensis. Taxonomy (NCBI): domain Eukaryota; kingdom Viridiplantae; phylum Streptophyta; class Pinopsida; order Cupressales; family Taxaceae; genus Taxus; species Taxus wallichiana. The sequence goes on from CM031236.1 coordinate 414,315,409, forward strand.
ATGTACAAAACTTTTCTTGCAGGTATATTTATTTCAATGGTTTTTTGTTACATCGTTTGTTCTTGTTTTTCATTGGTTGTAATATATTTGTGGAATTTTCCCTTTGTCTTATGTGCACACTTGTCTACTTTTGGCCTAGTCATCCTTGATTGTCTTGCAACATCATGAGTGATGTCCCATGTTTGAAACCCACTTTTCATTGTTTGCATTATCTTCTTGTTTGTTGTTTACTTGCATCTTAGCTTACATGTTGTCTCCTTGTTTTCTAGATTACATTTTACATAAATGTTTTTCTTACTTGCAATAACTCTTATCTCGTAGCTACTTTTTTTTCGTGTGCCTCGCCTTCTACCAAGAAAACTCCCTCCCGTAGGGCATCGGTTTCAACATAAATTTCTATCCTCCTATAAGAAAAATACTCCTCAATGACATCACATGTACCCCAAACAAGGGGGCATCATTTGGTTGAATTTTTCACCCCTTAAAACAATGTATATACACAGCTTCAACACAACATAGTCATCGGTCTCGCACAAGGCTCAAAATATGACTTGGGTCTTTATCACAAAGACAAACACAAGTGCTAAAACTAGAATAGTAATTCCTAGGCACCCTTGACCCTTCCTGGATGCCTATGACTAGGGGAAATTGCACAACATTCTTCAAAGTAGTATAATCTACAACAATGTTTATGTGGCATGCAATCCTTAGCACAAAACATAAATAATTTTTATTTTCGGAATTGGGTCAAAAATGGCTGAAACAAATCATATTTTTACACACCATTTGCAGTGGTGTTTTACACATTGGGAAACTATTAAAGGTTGGATGATGATGTTATCTAATTTCCTCCACCGCCCGCTAAAATTAGATAACAAGCAAATTCTTATTGGATTGACCAAGTGAGTTCTAAGATTCCTACAGATTTGAGTCCCACCAAGGGTCAAACCTTCGGTGATATGAGGAAAAAGACTTAGCTGAATCAATAATGAAAAACAAATATAGGAAAATCCAAATTGAAAATGAGTAGTGGGCTTATGGATGGTGTTAAGTGTCAACCTAGAGTAATTCCAGAAATTAAAGGGATGAATGAAGCCTCAAAATCCTGTGGGGCTTACACATGGAGTCAACTATAAGGGTCCCACCTAAAAATGGTCTTCACATTAATATGTGGAAAGTCCATTACTTACCCAAAGAGAGATTAGAGGGCTCATGAAAGGTGTCATGTGTCAGCTCAGTGCACTTCCAAAAGCTACAAAGAAAAGTAGAGACCCTAGAGATGCACTTGGCTTCCACATGGATCTCATGAAAAATGGACTCCAAGTTTGAAGTAAGTTGTGAAATATTAGAGAAGGGACAAATACCATGTATGGGAAATTATGAAACCCATCTAGAAGTTTTAAACACTCAGATCTTTTCAAAAGGTAAAAGGTGAAAATTCATTTGGCTTGTCTTTTTAACAACATAGTTAATACACAGTTTCATGTAAAAAGAGCTAACCTATGAATAATCAATTTGTTAACCTTCCCTCAAAGGTTCATCTTAATGGAACAAAATAAAAATAGGTTTTGCCAAAATCATAAGCCCAGAACCTAATGCATAACGATTGAGAAGTTCAGATATGTAATAAAGATTTGAAAGGATGTTCCTTAAAAAGTGAGTCCACTTCAAGGGAGTTGGTTACAAAATAGTTAAAGATGTATTAAATGGGTATGGATCTCACTCCTTAAATAAAAATCATGGGGAAGTGTGAGATAGATCTCACAAATCTATTTCTGTCACTTCACACCATTTACCATAACTTACAAGTAGTTGGAAGATGGTTTCGAAATTATCTTCTTATCTTCTTCTCATCCTATATATTGTAATCGGAGGCTTCATAACACATATCGGGAGTTAGTCAATTCTTCTTTTCTGTCTCAGTTCCTCTTCTATAAAAGGTAGGGGTTTGGAGCTCTAGCCTTCTCTCTGAGCTTTGTAATAGCACTCTTCTTGCCTCTTATCTATTGTTGTACTATGTGCATATTTTTGGAGTAATATAATATGCCTTGTGGTGCATTTTGTCCATCCTTTACATATTTGTATTGTCTCTGATAGCCTTTATTTTGATGTTGGTATATTGTGCATGCTTATAATGTTATTAATGGTTTCAAAAGCCATGCTTAGTAGTTCAAGTGGTGTTCTGTGTGAATATTTTCTGGACTGTGGTGCATTTTTCCCCTTTTCATTACTCACCTTTTCCCCATTTCAGGAAGTTAGGTTCTTGATTAAAGCATCTTCTTTTGGCGTATCACCTTAGTTAGTTTTTCATTTCTTTTAAGATTTTTCTTAACCCTATCCCACACCAGAGAAGAGCCAACTTCTTTAAAATATGGAGGTTACCTTAGGGTGCATGTCCCATTAACCTAAGGTATATAATGACTCGATAGTTCATCCGTAAGGATAATCATCAATAGATGACACTATAATTTTCTCCCTACACTTCTTCCAGCTTCTTGGTGTGAGATCACCCAAAAACTCATAGGTGACACAATTAGCGTGAGATCACAAAATCAAAACCATCTTCTACATCATCTACATGATCCTTTCTACACTATTTTCCTCATCATGGATTAGGTGCACATGTTCCTTTTTCACATTTTCACATTTTACATATTTTCTTACATACATTTTACTCATATACATGTGTATTTGAAGACTTGATTGTTCTTCTCTTTTATAGGCCCATCCTTATGGGAAGTGGTACTCAACATCATCCTACATAAACAACATCAAAAACATCAATCGCATCAGCATCTCCATCAAAAAAGGTACAATGGAGACATCTACACATGTGTTTCTACCCTAGGGTCATCATTCATCATTACATTTTTCACTTTCTCCTCTTTAGTTTCCATGCTTAACAATTTTATCACTCCATACTTTCTCTTCTCTTTAGCACAATTTCTCCATCGATCTAAATGGTTATCAAGTATGAATCTCTTATCTAATTTATGTTATTGATATTTCACTCAACAACATAAAGTGCGGGTAAATGTAGACACAAAATAACACACTTTGGGTAATTATCTAGTCTTGATTACATACTACTATTCATATGATTCCAAAGTAAGAAAAGTACTAATCAACCCATGTATTTGGCCATCTTTTATTTCTTTATGTTGCCACTTTTGGTCTTGCACACCTTCTTTCGGTATGACCTCCGATCCTTGAGTTTCTCGAGGTTGGACACCAACTCCTACCCAGACATTAGTTTTAGGTGCCCTCATCCCCTCGGGTGCTCCTAACCTTTTTGTACTTTACTCAAATCATTTGGGTCTTTTCAATCAGTTTGAGAGTCTTATATTTTTTTAGTCAACATTTTTGTGGTTAATTATGAAATTTAAGTTAGAGAATCATATAAATATAAATTTATGTGATCACAATAACATACCAAACACTAAGCATTAGCTACACCACTAAGGTTGCATCCAAAGGCTATTCAAGAGCATACAAGCATCCATTCTAACATCCATTCAATGGAAAGGGATTGAATTATTTTACATACATATCATAGGAGGGGAATTTAATTATATTCCATGCACACATCTACTAAATTTTATTACATCTAGCTATTTTATCGCTATCAAGTGTGACACACACAAGATCCACCTAGGGTACGATTCCACAAACACACACTTAAAACTATATTGGGTCTAAAATTTAGTGGAAAGATCAATCGTAAGTTCACTCATTTGAAAGCTAAGGACTATCTAACCCCTCATTTGTATTCTTTTCTTTTTGGGATTTTATGCACTTGTGAGGGTTTTGCAGGTCAATATTTTAGTATGGGATATCAATGACCTCAACGCTCACTATATGACATACTAATAACCAATGGAGAAGGAAAAAAACACCTTATGATAAGTCAAAAATGGTTTTTTGAGCATTTTGGAAGTCAAAGGTTCCTAATACTAGTTTTTGGCACCTGTAGGAACCCCTTCCCCTTTCCAAATGCCCTAGTTCGTAGATTCTTAGCTAGCAGATTTTTCTAAGGCTCGTAAGAAACTTCTCCCTCTCTATTCACCTAGTCATCACTTTGGCACAGTCGAGATTTGGTTGCGAATCAACTAAGTCTTCTTTCCTCCTCTTTGCAACTAGGGTTTCATATTTACTAGCTTAATTTTCTTGGGTATATTTCTATACTTAATGTGTTTATCATTTTAGTGCTACATTGAAATTAGAATTAGGCATATATATTTCTTATATTTTCTTAATCACGCTAAACCTAAATAGAATGAAGATCATAACATGTGCAGCTAGATGGAGGACATGGAAACTTTCCTTTCTTCTAGTACATACCCTCCTAGTTTGAATAAAGTAAAAGAAGACATATGAGGATAAAATCTATCCCATATGTGTTGATTAATGGAGTTCTCTTCAAAAGAAACATTGATGATGTGTTGTTGATATGTATTGATGGCGCACATGTTGACATAGTGTTAGCAGAGTTTCACGATGGATTTTCTAGTGGACATTTATCTTCCAAAGCAACAATAATGAAGATCATTAGTGTAAGTTAATTTTTCATACCCTCTTTGCATATGCGTACAAGTGGGTCAGAAAATATAAAGAATTTACTTTCTTTGAAGGAAATAAGAATTGGTTGTGCTTCCCATATTCCCATTCCAAGTGAATCATCCTTTTGTGTAATGGGTTGTAGAATTCAATGACATGATCCATCCTCCATCAAACAATGGTCATATATGGGTGTTGAAAACTATGGATTACTTCACTAGATGGACAAAAGCTTTTGTGCTCATGGAATCAATTGATCTAATCATCCTTGACTTTCTTAAGGGCATTGTAAATAGGTTTGGCATTCCTCAAACCATATCTAAGGTAATGTAAAAGCCTTCCTTGGTACAAGAATTTCTAATTGAGCTCTTAGCCTTATAATTTATATAAAGACTTCTTCCAACTACCGCCCTCAGGAAATGGATTGGAAGAGTCTAATAATAAGAACATAATAAGAATTATGACGTGAAAATGATCCGAAAATAATCAGATTATTACGACCTGATCTCGGACCCTTATAGGCTTTAATTATTTGCTGATAATTTACTCCTTTTAAGTAATCAATTTAAAATAATGCAAGACAATAATGACAATTACACACAGATTGATTACGGAGTTCAGCAATTGCCTACGTCTCCGGGTTCGTGGTCAAACCATTCCACTAGTCAAAACTTGTAAGTTACAATAGTACTTTCACAAGAAAACCTAATGGAATTTTACTTGCCTATCAGTACACCAAACCTTCGGACGAAAAGGGTGAAAAATAGCACCCGACTTCCACCTTCTTGATGCACAATCTCCTTCGGCTGTGATCGGCCTTCCCGACGCAAACAATGTGAAGCTAGCACTCCGGTCGACAATCCAGGATTTACAAGTAATTGGTGTGGCACTATGGGCCTATTGGGTAGTTTACATTTCACTCCCAATCACAAATATTCCATCTAATATTGCCTAAAATAATAGGCCAATAGACAATACCTGTCGACACATCCCGCAAATAAGCTTAACAAATAATAAGCTCGGGATCGGTGTCTCCATTGCACCGATGTGTCATGTGTCACCCGTGTGTCTCCCACAACAAGATTAACAAATAATAAGATCATGTTGTCTGTCTTTACAATAGAATGGGTTCCCTATATATACAAAATTAGGGCCCAAAAATAATGCACTCCATATAATCCTTAGGCTAATATTAGCCTCACCCGTACATATAAAAATGGGATTAAATCCCTATGTGGGCAGATTACTCATTTTAATGGGATTTAAAATCGGATTGCATGTTTAATAAGGGATTAAATATTCCCATTTTAGCCGATTGTATATTTTAATGAGATAAATATCCCATAAGCGGCATTTGATGAAATGGGATTAATACCCATATAAAGCGGATTGCATAAGGTAAGTGGGATATCCCACATTTTTGCAGTGAAGTGGGTTATAAACCCCACATTAGGTGGCTGAATATTGTTTAAGGCTTTAAATAGCCTTTCTCCACGTGCCAATGAAGTGGTCAATGACCACGTTGGAGCATAACCACCCCATCTCCACCGCTTCACCACCTTGTTCGCCACGTGGATGTCCACGCATGGGTCTAGCCCCTAACAACCGCTTCACCACCTTGCAACGTGGTTAAAACATATGCATTTGATTTTGGCGGTTCATACTAATGTTTAAAACATTAATATATATATATATATATATGGCGTTTGAAAAGTGACCTTACCAAAATAATATTATTTCGACCCATACAATGTGGAATAGAAATAATCTCGTAGACCACTTGTCTTCTCCCGATAGGAAAATTGAGCAAATTCGATGAGTGTTGGCAAGCCACGTGTCACAGTGCGATTGGTCCAAATATTGACCAGTTGACCAGAGTTGACTTTCCCATTGACCGAACTTTGACCGAACATATCTAGAGCTCCCGATGTCCGTTTGTCGCATTCTCATAGTCGTTGGAAAGCTCTCGAGATGATCTTCTACACTGACACCATTTAGAGATGTTTAGGGAACTTTTGAAAATTATCCCCTGATCAGACCTCCCCACTGAGAAAATCTTTTTGTCCCAAAAAACTTCCATACTATCCTGAATCTGGAAAAATCTGCTGCCTCCTCGGAAGTGCTGTTGTAGTAGACCCTTGGGTCTTCTCCTCCAACCTTCTCACTTCGATAACTCTGTCTCCGATCCTAGGACTTGTGGGTTATGGGTTCACGATGCTTCCACTGCGCCACTCTGATATCCGAAGAAGACCTCAACGCCTCCCACTTTTTGGTGCTAAGTTTCTGAATGAAACCTCAACGCTCCTTCTGTGCGGTGCTAAGCTTCTTGATATCTGACAACAAGGATCTTCTTTTACTCTATAACACAGCTCCTAACTCCGAGTTGATTCTTCGAAATCCGAACTGGATTTGAAGGAACTCCATGTTACGTAGAGCTTTGATTGATCCGATGTCAATGATGGACAATGCCTTGTCCCTTTACAGACCTCAACGCCTCCGATGCATGATGCTAAGCCTTTTTCAAGACTTCGAGCCTCCAATGCATGATGCTAAGTCTCTGTAGACCTCAACGCCTCCGATACATGATGCTAAGCCTTTTTCAAGACCTCGAGCCTCCGATGTACGATGCTAAGTCTCTATAGACCTCAACGCCTCCGATGCATGATGCTAAGCCTCTTTCAAGACCTCGAGCCTCCGATGCATGATGCTAAGTCTCTATAGACCTCAACGCCTCCGATACATGATGCTAAGCCTTTTTCAAGACCTCGAGCCTCCGATGTATGATGCTAAGTCTGTTGATCAGCTACCATTCATATGTGTGGTCGCAATGCCTTGACACCGAATGACGTTCCGAGCTGATCCTTTGAGAGCTCTTCTTGTTGACATACTAATATCAGGTACCATTCTGCTGCACGGTCGCAATGCCTCTACACAGAATGAAGTTCCGACCTGACGTCAATGCCAACGGTGATTCAACTACCATTTTGCTGCACGGTCACAATGCCTCTACACATAATGAAGTTCTCGAGCTGATCTCTGTGAACTCTAATGTCTGCACAAATGGCAGATCAATCTCCAAGCTTTATATGAGTCAAATCCTGTATCCAAGTTGTAACAGGTACTCACATGCTGATTAGGAGATATATTTGGAGCATTAATCAAATTTTCTAAGTAAGAAAATCCACTGAGTATTGTAAACCTTTCTCTCAACATTTTCTCACAAAATCTGATCTCCAAACTTAATACTGCATACGATTCATCAATCTGAATTATGCAATATATAATTGAAAAATTGTTGACTTACCCATTTTAAAGGACTTTCACTTTCAGGTATTACCTGGTCCTGGGTTGACTTGTCAACTAGTGGTGGAGTAGAAACTTCCTCTACCTTTACAATAGGCCTCCATTCCATCTTTGGCTTGCCATTACTCTGATGGCGAGATGGATGCAGTTTCTAGCAATTTTCCACCCGATGCCCATTCCTCTGGCAATGAGCACAAAAATTCCTCTTAATCTCCTTCTTCTGGGATGAGGAACTCTTTCTGCCATTTCTCGACTCTGCATGACGAGATTGGTCTTTCTCCACTGCATTGCAATGTGGATTGACTTCATTTGTCTCCTCCCTATCAGAACAATGACTAAACAAGGAAAATATACTGCATTTTATGGTGTTAGAAAAATCACCAAAATAATTGCCCTCTGGGGGTCTTACTAATGCAAGTATAACAGAGTACAAACATTGCCCAAAATTGGGTCTTTAACTAATGTGTCTTGTATGGTTAGATGTATACAAACGTTGCCCTCAAAGGGGTCTTACCAATACATTCTACCCTACACAATAGTTTTCAGGTTTTATCTGGCATGAGATATAATGGATTCATCCAAATAGAAATGAGAAAATTACTGAGTATGTTAAACCTGTCTCTCAGTCTATCCCACCAATCTGGAAATCTAGAAGTACAAGCCAATGCCATCCTCACAAAGCAACTCCGTACTAATTAACTCCGCTCCATACAAACTTGCTTCGAAGATTAGTAAGTTTGCAGGTGTCGATTACTAGCTCTGATACCAAACTTGCTTCAGAGATTAGCAAGTTTGCAAGCCAATAACCAGCTCTGATACCAAACTTGATCTGAAAATAATCAGATTATTACGACCTGATCTCGGACCCTTATAGGCTTTAATTATTTGCCAATAATTTACTCCTTTTAAGTAATCAATTTAAAATAATGCAAGACAATAATGACAATTGCACATAGATTGATTACGAGTTCAGCAATTGCCTACGTCTCCAGGTTCGTGGTCGAACCATTCCACTAGTCAAAACTTGTAAGTTATAATAGTAATTTCACAAGAAAACCTAATGGAATTTTACTTGCCTATCAGTACACCAAACCTTCAGACGACAAGGGTGAAAAATAGCACCCGACTTCCACCTTCTTGATGCACAATCTCCTTCGGCTGTGATCGGCCTTCCCGACGCAAACAATGCGAAGCTAGCACTCCGGTCGACAATCCAGGATTTACAAGTAATTGGTGTGGCGCTATGGGCCTATTGGGTAGTTTACATTTCACTCCCAATCACAAATATTCCATCTAATATTGCCTAAAATAATAGGCCAATAGACAATACTTGTCGACACATCCCGCAAATAAGCTTAACAAATAATAAGCTCGGGATCGGTGTCTCCGTTGCACCGGTGTCCACAACAAGCTTAACAAATAATAAGCTCGTGTTGTGTCTGTCTTTACAATAGAATGGGTTCCCTATTTATACAAAATTAGGGCCCAAAAATAATGCACTCCATATAATCCTTAGGCTAATATTAGCCTCACCCGTACATATAAAATGGGATTAAATCCCTATGTGGGCGGATTACCCATTTTAATGGGATTAAATATCGGATTGCATGTTTAATAAGGGATAAAATATTCCCATTTTAGCCGATTGTATATTTTAATGAGATAAATATCCCATAAGTTTACATTTGATGAAATGGGATTAATACCCATGTGGAGCGGATTGCATAAGGTAAGTGGGATATCCCACATTTTTGCAGTGAAGTGGGTTATAAACCCCACATTAGGCGGCTGAATATTGTTTAAGGCTTTAAATAGCCTTTCTCCACGTGCAATGAAGTGGTCAATGACCACGTTGGAGCATAACCGCCCCATCTCCACCGCTTCACCACCTTGTTCGCCACGTGGATGTCCACGCATGGGTCTAGCCCCTAACAACCGCTTCACCACCTTGCAACGTGGTTAAAACATATGCATTTGATTTTGGCGGTTCATACTAATGTTTAAAACATTAATATATATATGTGGCGTTTGAAAAGTGACCTTACCAAAATAATATTATTTCGACCCATACAATGTGGAATAGAAATAATCTTGTAGTCCACTTGTCATCTCCCGATAGGCAAATCGAGCGAATTCGACGAGTGTTGGCAAGCCACGTGTCACAGTGCGATTGGTCCAAATATTGACTAGTTGACCAGAGTTGACTTTCTCACTGTCTGAACTTTGACCGAACATATCTAGAGCTCCTAATGTCCGTTTTTCACGTTCTCACGCCGTTGGAAAGGTCTCGAGATGATCTTCTACACTCGACACCATTTAGAGATGTTTAGGGAACTTTTGAAAATGATCCCCGATCAGAAAAATTAACATCAACCGTAATCAGTGGCACACAATGGTCTCACGAGTGCTCTAGGAAGACTAAATCATGGTGAAGAAGGAAATATTAAGTTCACCTTACAAACCGGTCTATGAAAAGGAGGTTATTCTTCATTTATCAATAGAATTTTCTTCATTAGAGCTAGCTCAAAAACTAGATTTTGAGGGCATTGACTAAAGATGAATTAGAATGGCGTAAACATTTAAACATGAAGAATTAATAAATGCCATGATCAAGTTAGAAAAACATCAGATTTTAACCAAATATAAATAAGAATGGTGTAACATTTTAAACTTGAAGAATCAAGAAATGTGATGATTAAGTTAGAAAAACATCAGATTTCAAAAAAAAGTTTTTTGACAGAGAAAAGCTAGGTCTCAAAGCTTTCAAAATGGGTGATCTAGTCTTAAAATGGGATGTTGATAGAGCTAAAAATGGGTGTCATTCAAATTTTTATGTACTTTTGAGTGTCCCATTTATCATCATTTGTTGCAAAGAGGCTCACTTTTTCAATTTGTCTCATTTTAATGGAGGAACACTACTAATCCTAGTCAATGGGATTAATCTCAAACATTTTCATTAAGTTGTCCTACATCATGTACATATTAGAGTAGTTTCAATCCTCCAAGTGCGCTCCCCACACATTGTTTTGTTTGTATATAGTTCTTTCCTCTCGCATGTTTCTCTACGCATGCTATTTTGTTGCTTCTAGGATGATAATTCAGTTAGGTATCTTCAAGAATTTTAGGGAAAACCCAGTAGTTGTGCACAAATTTCCACTCTCATAATCCAAATCAAAACATATTTGTATGGGAACAACAATTTCATTCGGTGGTTCAAACAAGACATCAAGTGACTTTAGGGGTGTTCTTCAAGTTACAGATCATAATTTCATGTTTGCAGGAAGAATCCATTCCTAATAGATAATTTTAAGGCTACTTATATCCTTCATCTAGCAGCAAATGGCCCCAAAATTTGCAAAACTTTTATCTAAAATACCCACTTATAGTTCCATTTTATCTCTAACATCCAGCTTTTAGGTCACGCACCCTCTTGGTTTTATACCTTGGCACTTTTACATGGTTTTGGTTCTTCACATGTGCCCCGTGTGCCCTTCCTACTTATTATTTATAATTTTACTTCTCCTTGATTCCTTCCATATGATTTTTATTTTCTCCCTTATTCTTCTATCTCCTCCATTTTCCCTCGCCATGCGCCTTACGTGCCCACCTTCATTCTAACAGCTTTATGCACCCTTTGTGGGCACCTGCGATTCACCTCTCAAGTTTTCTAAGTCCTTGGAATATTTTCCCACACATGTCCCTTCTTTCTTGATTCTTACACATCCACTTTTGCACACTCATTTCATCTTCATATTTTCATCTTGTGCATTTCCCTTGCGTAATTTCTTCCTTACACCTTGTCTTATACTCCCTTGATTTTTTAGGATTGCATACCTTTATAAATATGAAACATTTCTTCCCACTCCTCACAAACCCTTACACACATTATTTCATACATATTTCTTCTTCCCTCTTACACCCTTTCCTCTTGTGCATGCGTACAAGCACAATCCTATGTGCAAGTCATGGAGTGCCACATTTAAACATGTCAGATGAAGTGTGCAACACACAACCTATCAAAACATGCTATTTGTGGGATGAATCCTCATGTCAAATAAATTCATGACACATAGTAGAAAAGACAAAATAATAGATAGTTATCCAAATCCCTTAGCTAATCATAACATGTCACATGTCTTACATGCTCGACTTGTACTTGCAGATCTTCAAATCACCATACCTTCTACTACAGAGCTTGAATTCCCACATGCCTGGTCTTGTTAGAAATATTATGATGTGGGATACACTCTAGGATATTAAAAATATGATATTGGAAATATTTGGTAGGAAAATAGGGAAACATGTCTCAAACCATTAATAAATGATTCAATCACCAAGCACCCAAATTTGATTAGATCTTGCCACCTTCCTTCTTCCACAAGGAAAATAAACATGGGTAGGTGGATTTGACATCCTTGGAGATGCATCACATAAATTTAGTACTTTATGTTACTGTTTGGAAGTTTGAATCCATGTTTCCTTCCTTCTCTTCCCTTCCTTCTTTTCCATTCTTCTATAAATTTTGAACAATGTTCATTGCAAAAGATTAGACCCTTTATGTTTATTAATGACATCATTCAAAGTTTTGTTCCTTTTAAATTTGAGTTTCAAGCCTCATATATGAGCCTTTGCATGAAGATCCTTTCCTCTCTCACCATTGTAATCAATTATGCATCACTTAGAAGTAATACAAGTTATGTTTTGTGGTTATCTTCTTCCCCAACTCATGTTTTATTGCATCTCATTAACTTATTTTACATGATTGATCTATTGTACATATTTTATGTCTCTTGTAGGGATTTTATTTTTTATGATCCATGAAAAAAATTATGTGGATGTTTCTTAAGAATGTGGCATGGTTTTATGCTGTCTCGTGTGCGTTTTCCCTGTTTTCACTCAAACTAAGAGTGTTTATCCCACTCTTTCTAGTGTTATCACCTCCCATAGCTTAGATTTTCAATTTCATGCATCTCCTTCTCACCCTGGTCCCTTTTAAACTTAGATTAGTGTATGTAGCTGCATGAACCATTTCTAGAAGTAGTTTTAGTAGTATAAATAGGTAGAGGAATCCAGCCTTCTCCCGAGGTCTATCTCAAGTGCAAGTCCCACAACTTGGAGATAGTCCCATGTTTCCTCAAATCCATAGCTCATTCTGATATGAGATCGGTGCAATTTTGAGCTCCAACAATAACATTCAAATTTGGGAACTAAGACTTTAACCTTGGGAAATTGATGTATGTTAATTACCCATATGTGTCACTTATGCCACTTGTCATTGATTGGAATTGTACAAAGTTGGAATGCAAAAAATTAGGCTTGAGATAGTGTAGGGAAATGATATTCACTATGCATTACCCATTGGCATTCTATAAAGTGTAGGCTACCAAGGTTTTAAATGTTCCAATGCTTTCATGACTACCACTTTTTGATGATCCATATCAAGCAATGAAATCAAGTAAAAATCACTAAGTTCGATTTTTTTGCGAACGTGGAAGGTTAATGACTAACACATGCACAACATCAATTGTAAGAACTGAAAACTATGGAAATTGACTAAGTATAAAAGCTTAAATATGTCATTTTAGTGGAACGTTAGCAAAGATAATGTAAATTTTAGATTAATGGGCCCGCAACACTAAGAAATAAAATGATTTGAACATTAACTAAATGGTGTAAGGGAAAACTATATCGAAGTGGTATAAATTTCCTAATTTGGATTTTATGCATGTAAATTACAAGAAATCATTTTTTATGAATTTTAATCACAAAGATGCCAAAAATTCAATAGGGTTGAGTTTTGAAAACACTCTTAGTGACTCAAAGGGATATTTTCCTTCTAAAGGTAAGGATTGGTGGCCTTTGCATCCATCAGCACATGGATTCTATTTTTGAAAAACATATAAAATTGGCATATTTCCTAAAAAAATGAAGATATCAAGTGTGAATATCTAAATATTGACCAAAAAAACTATTTATAATATAAAAATCATACATACTTTAAATTAAATATGCATAGTGGGCAAAAATTTTGTTGCAAAATAAAACCTAATTTACTCCTAATCTAACCATGTATATAATAAATTATATAAAGCCACAAATATGATAGGAGAAATATATATTTTTTTTTTATGAAATGAGATCATGAGATCATCTTTGAAAATGGTTTTGGAAAATGAGAACAGTGAAAATAGGCTCAATATCTCCTCTAAAATTTCTATTCCAAATAAAAATATTCCACCTCTTCCTTTGTGATTTTTTCATAAAGGTGAATTAGATAAAACTTGGCATTTTGAAACTATTCATCATACTCTGGAAAAATCATGATTGGTGAAAAATCTTACTTATACTTTGTTCGATAAGCCTTTGATAAGATACCTCACTTTCAAAATCAATGGACTATCTTCTCTAGTTTTCTCATTTATTTTATGTTCATACCTATAGATAATACTTGTAGAAACATATTCCTTTACATTTAACTCTTTCAAACCCATAATATCTTCACATGTAAGTTGTATAATTAAAGTCAAAGTTTAGTCATCGCATTCATTCCCATTTGAAATCATGAAACTTTCAAAGTATTCAACTATTGTTGAAAGTTCATCTTTCTTGTGTCCCTCACATGCAGAATTTGTAGCCTTGATTTCTTTTTCACCCACTTGTGGATTCATCTAAACATCATTAAAATCTAATGGCATCTCTTTATCTACCTTAGGATCAAGTGAATTACTTTCTACAAGAAGAACCTTCTTGTTTGGAAATATTGTGGGTTCATATGGAAGACTTATGAGCTCTTTTGATTTATCTTCCTCATCCACAACTTTAAGCTTAGAATACACCTCTTCCTTTTCAATTTTCAACTATTTCCAATCATACCCCTTGGTGGAAACCTCCTTGGTAAGAATAAATATTCTTTTATCATTAGAATTTGATTCATTCAACTCTAAATTTTTTTATCTCATGATTTGTAATGAAAATTATTTATATAGGTAATGAAACACTTGGAAGGGGTTGAATGTCATTGAAATTATCAAAAGAGATAATTTAAGCTTCACACCCATGATTTTTCCATCAGAAATTTTCAAATCATTATCCATAACGAGTTCTTATCTCTCGTAACTCAAGTGAATTTATAAAATCATATATGATTTTATCTGAGTTATGGTAATTTATATGGTGACTACATGATTGGGCATTGAGGTTTGCTTGGAATTTTTCATTCAGTTTTACATGTTTTCTTATTCATCATAAAAAATGAAAATATCTTTATCTAATATCATGGTTGGGTAACTAGGATTGACTATTGTTGGGTAATAGATAGGAACAAAATTTTAAATACCACAACCTCTCACATATTTAGGATAAAACCTTTAGAAGCTACGTAATGATTTAGATAAAGGTGGGCAGGAATTTTACAAATCATATGGTATGGTTGGTATAGAAAGATATTCTTGGGAATAAAATGAGGTATTGGGAACAATAAGGTCCTCTTGTAAGTAAGGAAGATTAAGAGGGTGATCAAAAATTTCATGGAGAGTTAGAGTTAAGTCACAATATGGGGGAAGGATTAGAGAAATAAGGATAGGTTGCTTTTTAACATCCGTAATAAGGATCTAATAATATGCATGAGGAAGGGAATTTCCCCTCGTGTACTAAACTAAAACACCAAAATCAGGATTAAAGGATGTTAAATACAATAAGAATACCTTACCTAATAGGGGTCTACATTATTGAGGAATTATTTCCCAATTACTTTTGAATCTAATATTGAAGTGTAAAACATACTCAATTAGTTATCTTTTTATGGTCTTAAGGCAATTTAATAGAGATGTGATGTCTATATTCTCCTCAAATTGCTTCTCTAATCAGTGATTCCCATGTGGAAATTAGTTGTGTAGCTAAGAATCTATAACTGTTTAAGTTGTTCCTCTTAAAGAAGAGGCAAGTATTTTAAGTCATATTCTCTTCTCTAATATTTTGTATGGCACAATGATTAGATACATCTTGGATATGTTCAATAGGGAGTATATCATCATTTCTATGAAAGATTCATAACGTTTTCAATGATTTTTTAGGAACATCATCGCACTAGTATAAATGGAGGCATGTAGAGTTCCAATGAGGAAAGGAAAAATCTATGTGAAGATCCAAGGAAGTATAAAATCATGAGAAAAAGGAATGTAATTGATATAAATGGTTTACATATGAGAGAAATAGATCCTTGAATCAATGAAGTCATTGGGTGCTTAAAAATATGGTTCAAAACCAAAATGAGTTAACAAAACACTAAAACTAAGCTATAATTACAAAATACAAACACCCTTGATTGTAAAATTATGCAAAAAGAACAAACATAGTCCTGTCAAACGTGCTAGATATTGTTGTCCAACCGAGATGCATAATAATAGATCATTAATTGAGATATATTTCATATTATAAATAATGAGGATTCCTCCAAGGTGTTAGTGGAAGGTTTGTAAAGAGGATAAGCATTCACCAATGGAGGACCACATCGACACTTGGCACATGATCTTCTCAAGAGAGAAGTCATGGTGGTGGTCGATGATCCTATTTAAAGAGGTGCTGGGACATAGAAATAGAGACACAAGAGACACAGAGAGAGAGAGAGAGAATGCAGAGAATGCATAGAGAATGCAGAGAAAGAGAAGGAGAGTAACAAAGTGCTGCAAAAATGCTAAGGGTTTAGAGTTCATGGTGCTAGGGTTTAGAGTACTTAGTGCTAGAGGGTTGTAAGGGATACCATTAAGCATATGTATGGGTACTAGGATCTGTAACAAGGGAAATAATGGGGAAAAGTATAGTTAGGATCTCTGATCGATAGGCTTTGTAGGAGTTGAGTCTTTTCATTTAGTGTATATGGTCTGAGATGACCCTTTTGAATGTAGTATGGCTACCAAGACTCTTGTTAAATCAATATACATGGATCTATTATATACATCTTGTTTATGGGTGTAAACCCTCATGTTATTTGGCTTATCATGATTCAAATCTGGTTTCTTGTACTTCTTACAATGTTTATTTAGCTTTTGTGATGCATTAATGTGTAGATTATTTTAGTTATATCTTCTTCCTTTTAAAGTAAGTGAATGTACTTCTATTTCTACAAAATAATCCTCCATTAATGGTAAAAATCTCTTGTAAAATCTCACATAAAGGAGGGGCTCAACCCATGTGTGCCTCGGGTGAGCACCCAACGTATGTTGGATGATATGTTGCATGATTGGGGTTAGAAAGAAGTATTGAGGGTAAAATAATGACTACATCTTGGTTCCATTTGTCGGGACCTCTTTTGAAGCTATTGTGAGAGAAATGTGTGATGATGAGAGTGCTTGACCTTGGATAGTATCAAGCATGGCTCAAAAACATGGAGGATGAGTTTTCTCAGAGGTTTAATACTGATCTGAGTTTGATGCATGAAAAAAATGGGTGGAGGAGAACCTATATCATGAACTCTATGAGACATTCTTCTATTGTTTCCCAATAGAGTTGTATGAATGGCTATCAACATATGCATCAAGGATGAGTTGGTACTATAGACCTCATGTTTGGACCCAGAGGAATATCAATGGTTGCATGATGTTGATCTGACATGGACCCATGTTGTTGATCACTGGTGGAGTAGAGTGTTGACTAGTTATACCTTGGAATACATATTTCTATGTATTCTTTCCCAGAGATTGTTGAGTTTGAGTTCTTGAGGGATCCTAGAGGATCATTCTTGCATGTTATTCCACTTGGCTATCAAGATCTTGGTCATTACTTTGAGTTTGGAAGCCTTTCCCATGGCTGGCTAAATTCTTTACTAGGCACGAGGGCATGGAAAGATGGCATGGTAGAAGGATGGTGGACCTTGTGGCAAAAATGGAGAGAGAGGAGAGGTGGCTCAAGTATAATGAAGCTCAAGAGAGGGAGTTGGAAAGACAACAAAGTTGAAGCATGAGTGATGGATTTATGGAGGAAGATGTTGGGGAAGGATTTGAGGTTCACGTGGAGGACATGGAACTGAGCAGTCTGTGCTACCCCATCTTGGAAAGCATGGAAGAGAAACCCCTCGGCTTCTGGAGAGAGATCTCATCATATGAAGAAAGGAGAAGATTGTCGGCACATGCATCTGAATCCACCTAGTGTGACCAACCCTTGGCACTTAGTTTTCCAAATCCAGAGATAAGTATTACTAACCTAGTTGGTATTGGTGGAAGTAACCGATCAACACCTAGGAGGTATAATTTTTCATTTGGTACATCCATGGCTACATAATCATTTCCTATGTTTGGAGGTATATTTCTAGTACAACATTTGGAAAAAGTATGGGTACACAAATTTTGGGTATCATGTCTAGAAGTGGCATGGGAAACACATCTAGTAGTGGTATATCACAATATTTGGCACACATTTTAGTGTGATGAGTGGGGACACAAGGCACGGCACTTCAAGACCTTTACCAGCTACGAGGTGGATTTTTTGGTGGATCTAGTGGATGTGGAGTAGAACTAGCCAACCTAGGGACTAGTGGATCTAGAGGATCTGGTGGGTCAGAGGAATAGCTGTGGATCTAGTGGATCTAGTGGTGGAGGAAACATCGGGGGGAATCTAGGTTCTGATCAGGAGGACAAGGGCCTCAACCACCTCAAAGTGTTTTTTGAATGTCTTTACATCTTCCATTATTACAAAGGTGTTGAGAGGATGTTGCAGAGCATGTACACAAATGTGAGTTTCTATGGCATGAAAAGGGGATCACTACCCTGAATGAAAGGAAAGTCAGTTTTAATGACATTTACAAGGGTGCACATGCATAGTTGGTACCAGAAGTATGACCCTCACTAGACAATAGTAGATTATATCATGTTGTGTAATGCCTTCTTAGTTGAATTCCATATTCTAAGTTTGAATAGAAGAGCATTAGCACACTGAAAGGAGATTCAACAAGGTATGGAAGAGAGTGTATGGGAGTATGATGCACACTTTAAGACTCTCTTATCAAAATTATCTTATGATATTCATCCTTCTCAACATGCTCAATGGTTTTTGGAGGATTAATAACACCCTTTAGAGAGCGTTGTCACATAAGACTTTCATAGACCCACACAGGCCTTGGAGGCTACCTTGCATGTTGAGGCTATGGGAAGCATGGATACCAGTGTTAGTCCTTTTCTTGAAGCTCAAATTTCTGCCATGGAAAAGCAAGTTGGAGAATCTATCTATGAACTCAGCATGAGACTCATAGTGGCCTATGGTGCATGGATTGTTGGTGGTAGAGGGCATACATGAAGGATATTTTCCTCGAGATCGGTACACACCATGATGGTAGACTATGATATTTTCCACGAGAGATCATGATGCAAGTAGGTGTCCGCTACTTAGTGCATGATCCATAAGAATGTGTCTTTCTATTGCAAAATTTTCACCTCTACTACTCATGACACCAAGGATTATAGATTGATTGACCAAATACATGATGCCATTGATATTGGTGTGTGCCAGACCAGTATTGTAAATAATTCCAAGGATGATGGTCATCACTATGAAGGACACACGTGGATGGAGGAGCTCATGGAAGAGGCTTTCATGGAGGATTTAGAGGCCATGGCAATCACGAGGTGGAAGAAGAGTGAATTCCCTCATGGAACTTGTTATAACTTGTGGGTCCATAGAGCATTACAAGCATGAATGTCCTAACCTACTATAAGTGCTCTTGGTGTGGGAAGAAGCACAAGTATGAGGAGTTCCCAGAATTATTTGAACACATGAGCTAAAAAAATGGAAAGACAAGGGCAGCCGGGATGGTAAGCATGAAGAAATAGACTCATAGTGGATGCCAAGGGTGGCACATGAGTCAGAGTTAGAACCTATACTAGTGATGACAACGTGAGTTGAGGCTACACGCACTAGGAAATACCAAAGTAGAGACCACTAATTACAAGAGAAGAGGTGGTATATGGGAAGTATCATAGACCCTACCCATCAGAAGGAAGTCTATCAAGAGACCATGGACATAATCAAAAGTCTTCAAGGAAAATTTAGTGTCTAAAAGAGAAATCCAGAAGTTGGAGTAGAAAAAAAGTTTGAGGTCCCTCAGTAAGAAGATATAGATGATGTCAGAGAGGTGTGTAAGATGTTACAACAAGAGAATATCATTCCTCTGTTAGGAGAATGGTTGAGGGATAAGATACCAAGTGCTGAGGAGAGTGCAAGAGGTAGGTTTTGCATGCTAACCTTCCTCCCCACAACCTTGACTATGATAAGGAGATTACCTTGAATGTAGTTTGTTGATGGATGGCTCCTAAGTAATATTCTAATTGACATGGGCATGGAAGTTAATGTTCTCACCTAGATGCCTGGAATCAAATGGGAAGGCCCCATTACAACCATCTTCAAATGTGTTGTATATGGCTAATAAGACAAAGGCAATTCCCATTGGTGTTTTAAAGGATGTTTTATCACTATCCAAGGGGTGAAATTCACTAGAGACTTTGAAGTCTTAGCACTTTTGAGGTGGACAACTTTCCAACGTTACTTTGGGCACCCCTAGTGTTATAAGAACAATGTTGACTTACATTTCAATAAGGGGTATATAAGTTTTGAGAACAAAGAGGAACATGTTATCATTCCTTTGATGGATGGGAAGTCAACACCCTATATTGAGCCTTTAGGAGAAGAAGACCTAGACAAAATTTATGTGTGCACTATCCGGGACCTTGAGGTTGTGTAACCAACAAAAAGAAGGTGTTATTTAGTGGGAAGATGCTCAATCTATAAGTGATACAACTAGTGTGGCATGTGAAAATTGGGCACATGGACATATGAGTTAGTTGGAAGGTAAGTTAAGAGGCTCTGTGATGAGAGTAACAAAGGCACACTCATTCAAGTGCACCTAGGAGGAAAGAAGTTTCCAAGTTATTCTGGGGGAGCCAACCTTGATGTTTTCCTACGAGAAATGGAGACCCAATGGAGATGTGAGATCAAAGGAGAAGGATGCTTAGATATACCTTTCTTGGGACCACAACATGTTGGTGGGTGACCCATCACAATAACCTTCTAGAGTGGCATGAAGTGAGAATCACATTCTCTGTTAGGTTTTCTAGAGCAATGCACCTACTATCATATAAGATTATCATGGGAAGGAACCTGCCTCATTTCACATCCAAGCATGTGAGAAGGCCTGGATGGAAGGCATGTGAAGCCTTTCCACCTTCTTTATGGGTGCATAAGCTTTACTCCACCTTACAAGGTTACACACATGCACATGGTACATTCACTCAGAGATGTGTCATCAGACAGAAACTGGTAGGAGTTGATGGCTGATCTCCTTCAAGATTTTGAATATCGAGTACTAAGCCATTGGTGGATGAGGCATTATAGGTTGTTAAGCACCTAACTATGGGAGATAGTGCCATGGTGGAGGATAGAATACTAGAATTATTGGGTGAACCTAGCTTAGAAGCATGCTTTGATGAGGAAGAATCAGAGGAGATACAACTTGAGTGCACATGCATGGAAAAAGAGAAAGGAAAGTTGGTCTATGTGATCGATGGTGAAGAGGTGGAAAACTTGGATGTTAACCATACTATGGGTATGCATGAGGTTATGGATAGTGTTGATGAGAAAGTAGTGTACCTACTACCATGAACCCTAAAAACCAAGAAGGTTAACATTGGTTTGGAGGTGGAACCTAAGGAGGCTACTATTGGAGATTACTTGGATAGAAAAAGGAGGTTTCAAAGATCATTGATCTGTTGCATGAATTTTAGGATTTTTTCACGGGTACCATGAGCTTAAAGGAGTTCACCACTCCTTGGGAGAAATGAAGATCAAGTTAAAGGAAGGTGCACACCCAATTCGAAGAGACCTTATCAAATGAATCCAATCTACGTGTCAAAGTCAAGGAGGAGATTGACAAGATGATCACATTAGGCATCATTGAGGTTGTGAAGAATCAAAATGGATAAGTCCATGGTCATCATCAACATTAAGAAGGATGGGAGGATAAGGATTTGTGTTGATTATAGGGATCTGAATGTGGTATGTGTTATTGACCCTTTTCCAACCCCCTTCACTAAAGAGATCCTGGAAGGAGTAGTTGGGCATGAGATCTATTCTTTCACAGATGGATTCTCAGGATATCATCAGGTTAGAATTGCAAAGGAGGACCAAGAAAAGACAACTTTTTCCACTAAATGGGGAATTTTTCCTACATGGTCATGCCTTTTGGACTGAAGAACGTGCTTGTTGTGTTTTTGTGCATTGTGGTGCAGAGCATTTTCAAGACTTCATCCATAAGTTTCTTCAAGTCTACCTTGATGATTGGATGGTATATGGATTAGTGAGGGACCATTGTGACAATATGAGGCTGATGTTTGAAAGATGTCGGTAGTAGTTGAGGATATCCCTCAACATTAAGAAATGTGTTTTTGCTACTCCATTTGGAACCCTATTGGGGCATATCATATGTAAGGAAGGCTTGCTGGTGGATCCTACCAAAGTTTTCATTATTATGGGATTGGGGAACCTACCAGCAGAGCAGAACAGTGTGTGGATTCCTTGGGCATATGGGGTATTACTAAAATTTATTAAGGGGTATGCCAAGATCACCATGCCATTGGAAAAGTTTTCTAAAACACAAAAGTACATTTCACTGGGGAGAGGCACAACAATGGCATTTGATACATTGAAGAATAGGCTTATCACTATGCCCATATTATGCTTTCCTTCTTGGGATAAGCCATTCCATGTACATGTTGATGCTTCAGGATGGTGATTGGAGAATCTTAGCACAACCTGGAGAAGGAATTGTTGACCACCCTTGTGCTTTTCTAGTAGGAAGCTAACCCAAGAGAAAATAACTATACTACTACTGAGCATGAGGCATTGTCAATGATCTACACTGCACTGCAAAAATTTAGGTAGTATCTATTTGTAACACCCTTTATATTCTACACGGACCACATGGATTTGAAGTACTTGGTAAACAAGCCATTTTACAAGGGCATATATGTAGTGGGTCTTTTTGTTTCAAGAGTTTGAGTTTATGGTTGTTTGTGAAACCGGTAAGAGTAATTTGGGACTTGACCATTTATCAAGGATTGACTCAGGGGAGGATGCATAGAGCATTGAGGATACAATGTAGATGCACAACTATTTAGATTGTGGTGCACACACCCTCTGACTTGGAAGATATTGTTGTGTTTCTCAAAATGGGTGTGGCATCGGAGGGAATGAAGACTTTGGAAAGGAAGTAGTTAGCCATATGCATGTCACGCCCTACATGTTAATTAGTGGAGACTTATACAAGCTAGGCCATGATGAGGTTTTACACCGGTGTGTGTTAGAGCATGAGCACATTGCAATCATGGAGGAAGCACATGGTGGAATTGTAGGAGGACACTATGCAGGAATGCAACCGTATGCAAGATCCTTCTAGCAGGATTTTTGGTGGGAAATGGTTTACAAAGATTGTATCAGTATTGTAAGGCATGTGACCACTTCTAGTACCTTGGTAAACTAGGGAAAAGAGATGAAATTCCATTAAGACCGATTTCTAGTGCAAAACCATTTGAGAAGTGGGAAATTGACTTTGTAGGCCCTATTTCCCTAACCATGTGAAAAGGACAAGTTCATGCTATATCATTACATGCACAAATTACCTTACAAGGTGGGAAGAAGTGGCACTTACAAGGGATTACACAATGGTAACAACAACTAGGTTCTTGTGGGAAAATATAATCAATAGATATGGATGCCCATTGAGCTTAACAAGTGATAGGGGTACTCATTTCTTAAATGAGATAGTTAGGATCTTATTGGCAAAATTCATGGTAGCCCACCACAAGACTACCCCTTATCACCCACAAGCTAATGGGACTGTTGAGGCATTTAACAAAATTTTGAATCACATGTTAACCAAGATTTGTGATGTGGGAAGAAAGGATTGGGATGATAAAGTTTTTGTGTGTTATGGTCATATCGGACTACTTATAAGAGATTAAACAAGGCCACACCTTTTCAATTGGTGTTTGGCATGGAAGTAGTGTTACCTATTGAATTCATGTTACCATTGCTGTGTATAACACATGCATGCAGGAGGATTAGATGATGAGAAAGCTCTTGAGGAGAGGATTGATAAGTTAATGCAGTTAGATGAGAGGTGGGATATTGCTCACTAGAGTCAAAAAATAGAAAAATCCAGGCATAAAGGCATGGCATGATAGACACATCAAGAACAAATAGTTTGAGGTTGGGAAGATGGTTCTATTATATGATTCCAAGTTTTTGCGCCATCCTGGGAAATTCAAAGTCCATTGGATGGGCCCATACATTGTATCCTATATACTTGATTTAGGAACTTTCCAATTACAAGTGTTGATGGAACATAATTACCAGGCCATTTCAATGGGAGTAGGTTGAAGCCCTACTATAAATAAGTCTTCTTTGTGTTTGTAAATAAGGCAAGTATTTCCAAGTTAGCCTAGGTTTTTCTTTGTTGCAGTTTCCTTTCTTTGTGTTTCCCTTTCTCATTGCTTTGTTTTTGTGTGCATGTTTGTGTGCTAGTAGCCACTTATTATTTTAAAAAAATTCTATGCACAGAGGACCGTGCATCCATTTTTGTGTGGGGTGGAGTGATGTGACAAGTACTTTGGAAGCTATGGTTATGGATGGCCCGAGTTGAAAAATAAAAACATGTGGATTGGAAGATCGCAGTGGAAAAGGTGAACATAAGGGAAGGATTGGTGTCAAAAGGATTTGAGAAACCATGTACAAGGGTAAAAGCCCAAGGAAAACATGAGATAGGTAGCATAAAGAACTTGGTCCAAGACATAGAGGAAGAATTGACTTTAGTGTGGGAGAAAGTGCAAAGAACTCTATGGTTGAGGTAGTTGCATGCCAGAAGGTTGTGGAAGTGTTCACATAGGATTGAGCGTGAGGAAAAGCGCTAAAGGTTGGCATTGGAAAAAATTCACCTTTATTACAAAAGTACATTGGTAGGTGGCATGGCATTTATTGTGGAGAAAAGAAAAAGTTATAAATAGAATATCGGGTGCATTATTTTCTACCTTGTGTTTTAAGTTATCAAAGAGCTCTCGTGAACTAGGGCATCCTTGCGAAGAAAGTTTGAGAAGAGTTGTGAAGATTTGCGTGCATAGCTAGTTTGATCAAGTGAACCAAAGTGAAAGAAGTACACGGGTGTAAGAGGAGAAGGTTGTGTGGAATAATCCCATGGGTGTTATGCCATCTTGTGGAAAAAGGGTTTTCTAGGTTAGGGTTGTATAGCTAGGGCACGAGGTTTGAAGGAATTTTCACAAAGGAGTAGAGCCAAAAGTTGAGAAGAGCAAGATCAGAGAAAGGAAGAAGTTTTAAGGACTCAACAAAGGAATGAAATAAAGGAAATTATTAAATGTTTCACCAAAGAAGGGAAAGGGAAAGGGAAAAATAATTTTTTTATCTCTACTAGTTTCAATGAAGAATGATACATAGAAATGCAGTACCCGGATGACATATTGTTTAGGTAAGAATGGGTGTCTCACATTAGGAAGATGGCCATCAGTGATTAAAACCATTGAACGAGCACCACAAATAAATGAAATGACACTAGAACTGGTTCTCCCTACAGAGAAGAGGACACAAGATGGAATGCCCATCTATGATGATGAGGTAAAGGTAAAAATGGAGAGAGGTTGGTTTTTACAACTCTAGTAGTTTCCCTATTTCGGAAATCCTGGTGACAATACCAATGGTTGATGTCATGTGTGCATGAATACCACTTCTATTTCACAAGTCAGAGGATGCGCATAACCCCCAAACTAATTTCTAAGTTCATCAGCCTTATTTGTGAAGGAGATTCATTGGATGATGACTTGGAAGACAAGGAAGCCATTAAGAAGATTGTTGAGGCTTATGAATACAAGAAGGGTTCACACTACTTCAAAATTTATGTAATTACTAACCCGGTGATGAGGATGGCCATGTGCTTAGTCAAAAATTTGAATGAGTAAGAGAGATGGACACAGATAAAAATTCCTAGTTGAATGTGTGTCCAATATTTCAAAGGGAACCATCTATAACCTCTCATCTTTCATTGCAGGAGATCATAGATGTTTCTCGTGATAGAGAAAATATCATGTTTGGTAATTTCCTCCTCACCATTGTATTTTAAGAGATTGGAGTGCCCGATGGGCCAAATAATTTTTTTTGGGAATACCTAGATGAGAACCCCTTCCTCGCCAAGAGGTTTGAATAATATACCTATGTGACACCGTGACGAAAACTCATAAGGTGCATCTAGAAAAGTGGTATAAGTGGATGAGCGATGCCTTCAGGGCTGAATGGATAATACCCAAACAATTTCCTTCACTAGTATTAGGAGAAGTTGAGTTCATCACATACCATCATTTTTGCATCACCAAAATTCCTTAGTGAAAATTGAATTTCTCCTTCATAGTGTAGATGGCACCAAATTCCTTAGTGAAAATTGAATTTCTCCTTCATAGTGTCAAGTACTTCTAGAAAATCGGGGCCTCAATCATTTCAAAGACATGTTAAAACCAATCAGATTTGATCTAAGTGTAGTGGATCAAGAATACTATAAGCTACACAAGAAAATTATATACCCCAAGAAGCGGGCCTTTGTGGAGAATTATGTCTCCCATGATGTGCACATGTTAAAACCGAAGAACATTATGTCAAAGATGTATTTGCACATAAGGCCTAATTATAAAAATGGTGCTTATGTTAAAGACAATGTCTTCATTATCTTGAAGATCCCACTATGCGTAAGAATACTACACTAATGAAAATATATAGAGGATAAAATTTTGAGAAAAATGTGCCAAGCACACAAATAGAGTAGACGGTAAGGGCACATGAGTCGTGTGCAGGCACTAGTACTTACGTGTGCCGGAAGAAGTATGTTTGTGTATGTATGCTGGTTTTACATGACCAACCTATATGGATCATATGTGACCATTTTAATGAATTTATTTGGATGATATTATGATTATTTTGTCATGAAAGAAGTTTAGGACTGAAATATCTCATGTTTGGAGGAAGATAAGGTTATAAAATCAAGATTTTAAGTTCATTTATGAGCTAACTCTCTAGAAGGGAAAAGTGTGACCCTAGTGTGAATGTTTTGTAGGTTTGAAGTATGATTTGAAGGTTAATCAAAAGTATTTCAGGTTGAGGAAATTTTTATAGCATGTATGTAAGATTCTAGATAAAATACAAGTTGAAGAAGAAGAATAAAGAGTGAGTTGTGTATACGAAGTTTTGAAGGTGTGTGCATGAGCTGAATTAAATATATCCATCAGTTGTGGCAGAAAAAAAAAGAGATCATCATCATTATGTGGCTAAGTTAATTCTTGGTCATTTTGGGGGTTGATCCTCCTTGTGGTGTGGGTGCTTCACTAATTTAGGGGTTTGTGCTCTTTGTAGGGTTAATGATATACTAAAATAGCGGTTGGTGCTCCTTCTGGGGTTGGTGCCTCACTAAATTTGAATCATGGAAATATAATATTTATTTTTCACTTTTTTTAATTCCCGTGAGGGTTTCCCACTTATATTTTGTGTTCTTGTGTACTCTCTTACTCTTTCTCTTATGAATGGTTGTTTCTATGTTTAAGTAATCACACATATGGTTCATGGTTGATTGAATGGATGTATAAATGATAATTAATGATGAATGGTAAATGAAATAAATTTTGTTTTCAAAATTATTAACCCCACCTTGTAGTCTATTATGCTTCCAACAATTGGTATCATAGTAGGTCCTTGAGAAACAAGTCTAATCACTTGGAGGAGATCCTAGAAGTAAAATATGGCTAAGAAAATTAGGAAAGAGAATCAAGAGTTGAGAGTTATGGCTGAGAAGGATGAAAAGACCATAAAATATCTCAAGAGTTAGTTAGAGAAGGTTATTTTAGATATGAGTTCAAAATAAGAAGAATATGAAAGATTGAATAACAAGCCATTTGATTTTTGTTTGCATGGTCAAGATGATCTCAAAGAGATGGTAATGGATATACAAGCATATTTTTCATTCATAGGAAGGAGAACACCATTTTAAAGTCTGAAATCAAAGGTATGATACCTACTCTTAAGGCCAAGGAAGAAGAATGTGACAAGTTCAAAGTAGAGATCCAAACGCTAAAGGTCAAAGAATATGTAAATCCTAATCTAGTAGATTGAGATGTTATTCCAAGCTCCAAAAGAAGTGAATATGATGGTGTTCATTAACATGAGGTTCACCGAAGGCCTAATCCCATTAGACATCCAAATGCAATGAGGTATGCAAAATTTCATGGTTATTGTTATGCTTGTAATGGTTATGGTCATAGAGCAAGGGATTGTAGGAAGTTTTTTAGTTGTGTGTACCCTTAGAGAAATGGAAAATACCACAAGAGTGATTAGTCAAGGGAAAGGAAAGAGGTTGTTTGTCATAAGTGTCATCACAATGGGTATAGTACAAAGTTTTTATCTCACGACTCATCTACATAAGTGAAGAAGAATGAATCTCTCAAGGTGAAGGAAGTTTAGAAGTCAAAGCTTTCCAATAGATCTGATTTAGTTAGAGTGAATGAGTAAAAGGTAGTCAAGGATTTCGAAGACCGAGTCATGTAAATGAGAACAAGAAGCTTGTATCAAGGTATGATCCATTGCAATCAAATTTGTTAGAGAAGTTGAGAACTCTAGGCATATGAGATACATAAAGAGTGATAAGGTATGTTAAGTGACTTATATAGGTATTTTCTTAAATCCTAGAAGTAAGAGTTTATGAGTTATTCATTGTCTTTGGAAAATTTTTCATGAAGAATTGTTTCTAATTAGAATGTCATGGTAAGTAAAGAGTCTTGTATCTTTATCTCTCAAAGTGTCCGAGTTTGTTATGATGTTTGTGTCTCTAAGAGTTTTTCGAGTGTTCAGCTTTAGTCTTCAAGAGTGTTATTAATCGAGTGCGAGCTCAAAGATGTGTAAAGAGTGTCTCAATCTGAGTCATGTTTTACCATGGTATGTTTTGATCCTAATAAATTTTTGATGGTCTTAAGGAAGATAAACATGTATTTAAGGTCCGAATAAGTCATTTTATCAAGTATATATTACTAAATTAATGCTCATTAGGTCTTGTTATTTACCATTCAATGTGTGTCTATGTTGTATATCAAATAATCGGTGTTGTATAGAGATTTTAGTCTAATATAATTGTGTTTTAGTTATGTCTAGTATTCAAAATGTACTATCAAGGATTTCAAGCTATGGTTCTATGTTTGTTTAAGTTTGTAAGTCTCAGTAATATAAAGAAATTATAAGTCTCTTGAGTCTATGATTCCTTATAGTATGTCAAATAGTAAGTAAGATGTAATTTAAGGTCTATACTAGTGTGTTTTCCTTGTTTTTGAATAAAACATGCAAATCTCTGAAGAAGTATGTGAAGGATTGACAAGCTATCAAGAAGGCTTGAAAGGTATCTCATGGCTAAGGTATGATAAATTACAAAAGAATTCTTATAAAAAATATGTGTACCAATCAAGGATCCAAATAATATCATCCTACAAAAATGAAGAGTGATTATGTCAATGCCCAACTTGGATTAATCTTCAATGAAGTGTTATTGTCTCATTCAGAGGGTAGTAAATGTTAAAGTTTATCAAATATCTTCATGTAAGTTTAGAATGAACATAACATCATTCCAATTGTAATATGGTAGAATTGTCTTTTAAATAAATATTCATTAATGATAGAATTCTCTTGCGAAGATCACATAAACAAGGGGCTCTAAGTGCCCATGTGTGCCTTGGGTGAGTGCCCGACATATGTTGTATGATAGGCCAATGTGCTTGGGGTTAAAAAACAACATGCAAAACAAAGCTTGGGGCCGAAGAAATTGCAAAAATTGGCTAAGTCCTAGTCCAGGCGGTCCTTGGGACAGTTGGGACGTCGGGCGCGAACCGGCCGAAAAGCCTCTAGGCAGTCCACACAGCAATTGGGACATCTGGGCCAAAGGGACGCGTGGGGCACGCGAAAAGGTGAATCGGCCGAAAGAGGGAAGAAAATTGCCTAAGTCTTGTTTCGCGCAGTGTGGGACATCCGGACAAAAGTACGCGAAGGACGCGGATCGGCCGGTTTGGCACAAGTTAGTCCATTTCGGGCGGTTCGAGAGAAATTTGT
The DNA here is from genome assembly GCA_018340775.1 of Taxus wallichiana var. yunnanensis. Taxonomy (NCBI): domain Eukaryota; kingdom Viridiplantae; phylum Streptophyta; class Pinopsida; order Cupressales; family Taxaceae; genus Taxus; species Taxus wallichiana. Next base: position 414,345,442 of record CM031236.1, read on the forward strand.
CCCAGGGTTGGGACAAAAGTACGCGGAGGACGCGAACCGGCCGGTTCGGCCGAAACAGAGGACTTTCGTTTGGGACATTCGGGCCAAAGGGACGCGTGGGACGCGAAAAGCCGAAGGAGCCGAGAGCCAATCAAATCTTGCCACGTGTCTTCAACACAAAGAGGGATAGGGAAGCCCAATCGGTGGATCAGAGAAATTTGTCCTAGATAGTTTGGGACATCCGGGCCAAAAGTACGCGGGACGCGAAAAGCCGAAAGAGCCGCCAACGAATCAGAACGTGCCACGTGTCAGAAGGTTGAAAAGTTGCTAAGTGCGCCCCTCAGGCCCGAGCCAATAAAATAGTGCCACGTGTCCAAGTTTAAAGGCCCGAAAGGAATTTTCAGAGAATGAACCCATGGATGAATCAGAGTCCGACACGTGTCATCCAAGTGGCAGAGCGCGGGAAAAAATTCAAATATTTTCCGCCGATTTTTTTTCCTGCTTTTTGCCCTAAATCTCTTCAAACGATCATATCTTTCGATCCAGAGCTCGATTTTCACGCTCTTTATATCAATGGAAAGATGGAAAAATTCTCTACATGATTCTGGGTCAATCTTGAATTTTGGTTCAGTTTGAGAGAAAATTTGAGAAACACCTCTCGCACGTAATAATAGATAGAAGTGACGCTTTTCAACAACCAAATTTTAATACAACATGCATACCTTCACCATTTCTCACTAGATACCATTTTTCCAGATTCACCGCTTCGCCATAATGAGATGAGTTAAATGCAACCTAGAAGTGGTTGGGGTAGATCTGATTTCCTCTCTCTTCCCTCTCTCATTCTTCCTATATATTGTAAGGAGGGGCTTTTTCAAAGGTCGAACATTCCTGTTTTGCTCCTCCCTTCTTCTCTTTATCAGCAAATTTGTGGAGTTCGAACCTCCCATTTGAAACCGTAATGCGACTCTACCTCTTGGCATTTTTAGTGTATCAGTATCAATCTTTGGAGCAAGTAATGCATGTCTCGTGGATGATTCTCAACCCTCTCTCGTGTTCATTTGCATCCTCCCGGTCTTTCACCGCAAATTTTGTTATCTCAGTGCATGATCTTGCATCACATTTGAATGGTCTCGTGTTTATTGGCAAGATAGATGTTCTTCATTCCTCATGCATCACCTCTCGTTAGCTTAGGTTTATTTTTATGCATCTTCTTACCCTATCTCCTCGGCAAGTTAGATTAGGTTTTGAGTAAACCTCTACATTTTTCATGTGCATCCGAACAGAGGAATAGGAACCAACCTTCTCTCTGAGATTCCTTTCTCATTTTTACAAGTCCCACACTTGGAGAAAGGATTCAATGTTGTGCAATCACACCGATGCTAGAACATCAACTTAGAAACTCGATCAACATCCAGGGTGCCGTGATTTTGCACTAACAGCTTTGGCACGCCCGTGGGACACCGGGACACTAGAGGTCTCATTTTTATTACAAAAGCAAAGTTGATGTGCATCTCGCTAGTTTTGGCACGCCCAAGGAGACCTCTAGAGGTCTCATTTTTAATTTTCTTGCTTGAAAAGAGCTATTATTTGCATATCCGGGTGACTCCAAGGGGAAGAATCAACTCGGTTTCAGCAAAGCAGCCTCGAAAACTCATGAGAAGAGTCACCACAAGGTCAAGAGTTGAGAAGAAGAAGTGTTGTTTGAATACCTGCAATTATCTCCAAGAAGAAGGCAAAGAGGAAGAAGGATTCAAAGGTCTCCATCTCCACCAAATAGAACTCTCTCAACTCCTCCACCTGGATAGGCCTTTCATTCAGCAACAAGGGTTTTAAGACCAATTAGAATGGCACAAAACAACCCCTATGTCAACTTCACAGGAAGCAGAGCCCACTTGCCCTCAATGCACAACATCCAATTCCTATTGCAGCCTTGAAGAACATTCCATACTTCACTGGAGAAAATCAGACTACCCCAGGTGATCATGTTAAAGACATTGCCAACCTTTGTGCAATCCATGAAATCAATGAGATGCAAGTGGCTGTCAAGTTACTGGCATCTTCATTCAAGGGTAAAGCATTGCAATGGTTTAGGAGCCTTGGAGCTGGTTCTATCACAAATTGGAATCAGCTGTGTATAGCACTTCATGAGCAATTTGGAGAAAAGGGAGACAACTTGTCTCTTTTGGAGCAGCTGACAACCATCAAGAGAGCTCCCAATGAGCAGCTGACCGATTTCAACTTCAGATTTCAAAAGACTTGGGAGAGAATTCCAGTGGCAGTCAAGCCAACAGTAGAAGGTGCTTTTCTCTACTATCTCAAAGCTCTAAATTCTGATATTTCTATGTTGATTCAGTCCATGGGAGGCATAACTATCCCTATGGCTTATAACATTGCCATTAGGGCTGAAAATTGTTTGATCCAAGCTGGCAAACTTGCCCCTAGACCTCCCATGCCACTGTTTCCAAGTTTAGAGAGTCCAAACACCAATCAAGCACCTAATTTGGCTCCTTCTCCCACTCCTAGAAATCGAGTTCAAATGAAGCTTCCACTTCATCTCCAAGTGCCCCAAATGAGCTTCAAGAAGTCATGAAGCAATTGCAAAAAACCTAGGCAATGAGCTGGTTACTCTCAAAAGGCAAAGCAGCCCAAGGTTTTAGACCTTCTTATCAACCCCAAGCTCAGCCTAAAAGGCAGCCATACCAACCACAAAGGCCACCTAATCCAGCTGCAAATATGAATCAAACAAGGCCTCCCGCCAATAGACCATTTCAGCCCTATAATCCAAATGCATATCTCGCCTAAGGCATTGGTGCCAACACAAAACAACATTGCCCAGAGTATGATTGGTGTTTTCCATGCAATGAGCCTCATAATCAATCCATGTGCTTCAATGGTGCTTTGACTCAAGCATTAATGGTGACAACTACTGGTGGAGGGTGAGAGCAAAAGAAAAACAACCAACAACAAGAAACATTCCAACAGAATCAGCCCCAAATGACACCACATTGGTAAATTGGCAAGCAGAGGATTTTTGTGGCATGAATCAAGTAGTTTCTCAAGGTGTTGCAGCCAACACAAGGTCAAAAAGGAGGAATTTGGGTGAAGAACAACCATTAGCCCCAACCAATCCACAACCTTCCATGGCTCCACAAATGATTGGCAAGCAAAATCCAATTTCAAATGCACAAGGGCAGCCAAGAACAGCTCCTAGACCAACTCAAATACCAGTTATTGCTGCCCACGTGCAAGGAGTGAATGTACAAGCAAAGGGACAACAAAAGGATACTTCATCCCCATTCAACATCATTGATCAGATGAAGAAGACAAATGTTAATATATCAATGTGGGAATCCCTATCTATCCTAGGCCAAAGAGATCTGCTATAAGCTGCCATGAAGGACTGGTCAACTTCAAATCAACAGGTCCAAAGGCAAGAGAAGGTACTTACAAATGCTGCCCAACCTGAGGGAAATCATGGAGGACAGCAAGGTAAAATGTTGAAACCCCTCCTTTCTATGTTTCATTGATCATTGAAATCAGCTAGTGCACAAATCGCATGATAGACTCCTCGGGGCAAGTAGCTCAAGAATGCCTAAACAAATAGCTGATCACCTAGGGCTCCAAAGATGAAACAATATCCAAAGGGGTAGTGCAGCTAGATGGGACAGCAGTAGCAACAGTTGGAGTGATTAAAAACTTGAGTCTTACCTTGCATGCATGTCCAAACGTTGTTGTTTTACAAGATGTATCAGTCATAGACCTTCCACCACTCTTTGCCCTATGCTTGTCAAGGGACTTCACAACCAAGATTGGGGGATATTTGTCTACTGATTGGTCACACATGTTGTTCAGAACGAGGTATGGAACCAAAGCTACAATCAGGTCAGAACCTATTGCAAACTTCCATATTGAGCCTTACACTCCAAGTCGATTAATGCCAATTGCTCAAAGATTTGATCAAGAAGACCACCCAAGCACCGATGAGGCCGACACCAAGGTCGGAGCATCCCGGATCTAACTCTTGATGAATGGGCAAACAAGATACATGCATTTGATCCTTATCAAGAAGTGGAAGAATCTGAGCTAGGGGTCTATTGCATACACGAAGAAAATCAGCCTATTCCTAGCATCACCAAGCCAAACCACAAAGATGACAATGAGGTATGGCAGCTATTTTTTGATGGATCAAGGAGTAGACAAGGTGCAGGAGGTGGAGCTATGCTTGTTTCACCTCAAGGAATAAAGTACTATTCAGCTTTTAGATTTCAGTTTGCATGCTCCAATAACACTGCCGAATATGAAGCCTTGGTGCAAGGGATGCATTGGGCAATCAAGAAGAAAATAAAGAACTTGCAAGTCTTTGGGGACAATGAATTGATTGTAAATCAGGTCAAGGGACAACATGCTGCCAAGAATGATCTACTCAAGTGCTACAAGAACAGGGTGTGGGACCTCATGGAAGATTTTGAGGGTTTTGGCATCAAATCCATTCCTAGGAAAGAGAATCAAGTCACCAAAGCTTTCAGCAGAGGGGCAGCCTTTGACATTGTGGAAAGTATTCAACAAGACAAGGTACAAAACAAACATCCACGTGATTGTGAGGCCTTCAAAGGCTGATAATAACAATGTCAGCTTGGCAAGTGTTTGAAATGACCAACAAATCATCCATTTCTTGCAAGAAGAAGAAGTTGAGTTCTCACCAAGAATCAAGAAAATCGAACAACAAGATGGTGACCAAGTGGTACAACCGAGAACTAACAAGCTGCCCAAGGGACTTATCACTTTGGAGTCCATTTTTAATCCCAATGATCAGTTTAGAAAGGAGAAAGCAAACATTCAGTCAAGAGAGAGGATTCAAGATCCATCTTGGTAGAAGAGAACAAACCATTGCAAATTGGAAGGATGACAACCGAACAAGAAAGGTATGAGTTCATACAAATGTGTCAAGAGTTCCCCGATGTGTTTTCTGAGCTATGAAGACTTGAAAGGTTTCAATCCCAACTTAGCTCAAAGATACCATCGAATTGATCCAAATACTAAGCTGTCAGCAAAAAAAGACCACCAATCCACACACATGGAGCCTCTCATGAGGAAAGAATTGGACAAGCTGATTGAGTCAAGAATCATATTCCCAATCAAGCATTCTAGTTGGGTTGCCAACTTAGTTCTAGTCAGAAAGAAGAGTGGAGAGATCAGATTGTGTGTTGACTTCAGAGACTTGAATAGAGCCTCTCTCAAGGACCATTACCCACTCCCTTCCATGGAGCAAATATTGCAAGTTGTGGCTGGCTCCGAGAGGTTTTCACTACTTGATGGCTACTCAGGCTACAATCAGATTATGGTGAAGGAGGAAGACCAGTTCAAGACAACCTTCACAACCAAATGGGGCACATATGCCTACAAGAAGATGCCATTTGGCCTATCAAATGCTGGAGCCACTTTCCAAAGGGCAATGGATATGGCATTCAAGGGGTTGATCAATAAAATAGTTCTGATATATCTTGATGACATCACTGTATTCTCCAAAATGCAAAGAGATCACCTCTTTCATCCGAGGCAGTATTTCGAGGTGTAGAAGATTTGGGGTATCATCAATCCCAAAAAATGCATATTCCTAGCTCATGAGGGAAAACTTCTAGGCCATATTGTTTCAAAAGAGGGATTGACGATTGACCCGTAAAGAGTTGAAGCAATTCGAGCGCTACCATTACACAAGTCACAAGAAGGCTCTTCAAAGCTTCTTGGGAAGGATCAATTTTGTCCGCAGTTTGTTCCAAACTTTGCAGCCTCTCGTAAAGCCAATAACGCTGATGTTAAAAAGAGCATGGCATTTAAGTGGACATCTCAAGGCAAGGCAAGTTTTGAGGCAATAAAAGAGGCTATATCTCAAGCCCCACTCGCCAATCCAGACTTCTCCAAGGGTTTCATGCTATACGCCTTTGGTGGTGGAGACACACATTTCGCAATCCCGCACAACAAAACAAAGAAGGATTAGAACAACCAGCTTGCTTTCTTCAAATAAGGCTTGAGGAATACGAAACTAGGTACTCTTTCATTGAAAAGCATGTACTTGCAAAGTGATCAGAGTTTAAAGAAATTCAAGCACCTAGTCTCAAACAACAAGATCCAATTATTGGTCTCTCATGCGGAGTCAAGGACTTCCTTCTAAACAAGGATCTCGAATGAGAAACGTGCAGATGGATAACCCGTGTCATGGAATATGACATCGAGATTAAGGTCACCAAACTAGTACGTGGAAGGACTATGCGAACAACTAGCCTTGAGTCAAAAGTTGAAGCAGTGTAATGGAAAAGAGGTCATCTTGGGTACTACAGATGATGGTCAAGAATAGGAAAATGATGATGTGCCCACTCCTCGTTGACTCAATATGATACACTTCCTAGGCATGTGCCTATGCCCTCCGTAAATGAGCAAAGCAAAGAGGAGGTACTTTAGATTACAAGCCATTCCATATGTGCTTGTTGATGGTGTTTTGTTTAAGAAAGACATCAATGGAGTTCTACTGAGGTGCATTGGGACAAGTCAAATTGAGAGGGTGTTACGAGATTTTCACGATGGAGATTCCGGAGGACATTTCACCCCAAGAGTAATGTACTCTCAAGATAATGAAGGCAGGGTATTATTGGCCCAAAATGTTCAAAGATCACTATACATGGATAAGAAAGTGTAAGAAATGTGCACTCTTCACAGGAAAAGAAAGACTAGCAGCGCTTCCATTGCACCCAATTTTGGTTGACCAACCATTCATGCAATGGGGTTTGGACTTCATTGGAGTCATTAATCCCAATTCAAGCCAAGGGCACAAATGGATTTTGACAGCCACGGACTATTTCACCAAATGGACAGAAGCAGTAGCACTCAAAGAGGCAACTGAGTCTAGCATCTTAGACTTTTATGAGGGGATAACAACCAGATTTGGTATACCTGCTACAATAATCTCTGATAATGCATTGGCATTCATAGGTTCCAAGATTACAGAATGGGCTGTCAAGAATGGAATCTATTTGAGCACCTCTTCAAATTATTACCCGTAGGGTAATGGACAGGCAGAGTCCACGAACAAAAATTTGCTAAGAATCATCAGAGAACTCTAGATGAAAATCAAAGAACATGGCATACCAAGCTAAAATCAGCATTATGGGCTGATAGAATAACACCAAAGAGGTCTACAGGTAATTCCCCTTACAAGTTGGTCTATGGAAAAGAGGCAATATTGCCTATATCATTAGAACTCGCCATTGGAGTTCATGAAGCAAATGGAGTTGGCCGAGTTCAACCAATGGAGGCCAGTATGCAGAGTTGATGGAGCTGCAAGAGATCAGAAATCAGGCATCCCAAGCAATGGAAAAGGATCAAGCTTTGATCAAGAAGACCTTTGATAGGAAGGCCAAGGATAGATCCTTCCGAGTTGGAGATCTAGTGTTGAAATGGGATGTGGATAGAGCAAAACCGGAAGGCATTCAAAATTTGATGCCATTTGGAGTGGCCCATACATGGTCACGGGATGTAAGGATAGTAATGCCTTCCAATTGTCTACATTGGATGGAGAAGAACTCCCGATTCCGGTTAATGGAATCTATCTTAAACATTACTACTGAAAATAAAAGGTTTACCCTTGTAAATATTAGCCTAGATTTCAATTCCTCTAAGTGCGTATGCACATTGTCTTGTTGTAGTTAGGTTTCTGTTTCCCTAAGTGCTTTGGCACAGGTTTTGTTGCTCCTAGGTTGGATTTCTACAGTTCAGCGTGCTCTCGAGAGAAGGAGTTGCAGTATCAGGCTCGGGATCAGATATCAGGTTGGTTTCAGGTTATTACTTATGACTCCATGCCCAATGGATTGCTTCAGGCCACTGATCTTCTACCTAGCAGGGTGACCCCGCTGAGTCACCAAATTGTTATCCAAAATTCACCCCCAGGGTAAATTTGACAACATGCAAAACAAAGCTTGGGGCCGAAGAAATTGCAAAAATTGGCTAAGTCCTAGTCCAGTGGTCCTCGGGGACAAGCTGGGACGCTGGGCACGAACCGACCGAAAAGCCTCCAAGCGTCCACATAGAATTGGGACATCCAAGGCCGCAAAGGGACGCGGGGGACGCGAAAAGGTGAATCGGCCAAAGAGGGAAGAAAATTTCCTAAGTCTTGTTTCGCAACTGGGACATCCGGACAAAAGTACGCGAAGGACGCGATTCGCCGATTTGGCACAAGTCACCCATTTCAAAGGGGTGGTTCGAGAAATTTGTCCTGTGAAGTCCGGGACATAGTTGGGACAAAAGTACGCAGGACGAACCGCCGGTTCGGCCAAACAGAGGACTTTCGTTGGGACATCCGGGCCAAAGGGACGCGAGGGACGCGAAAAGCCGAAGGAGCCGAGAGCCAATCAAATCTTGCCACGTGTCTTCACCGCAAAAGAGGGACAAGGAAGCCCGAATCGGGTGGATCGGAGAAATTTGTCCCAGATGGTTTGGGACATTTGGGCCAAAAGTACGCGAGGGACGCGAAAAGCCGAAAGAGCCGCCAACGAATCAGAATGTGCCACGTGTCAGAAGGTTGAAAAGTTGCTAAGTGCGCCCCTCAGGCCCGAACCAATAAAATAGTGCCACGTGTCCAAGTTTAAAGGCCCGAAAGGAATTTTTAGAGAATGAACCCGTGGATGAATCAAGTCCGACACGTGTCATCCAAGTGGCAGAGCACGGGAAAAAATTCAAATATCCGTTTTTGGGCCGTTTTTTGCCCTAAATCTTCAAACGATCATATCTTTTGATCCAGAGCTCGATTTTCACGTTCTTTATATCAATGGAAAGCTGGAAAAATTATCTACATGATTCTGGGGTCAATCTTGAATTTTGGTTCAGTTTGGAGAGAGAAAATTGAGAAACACCTCTGGCACGTAATAATAGACAGAAGTGACGTTTCAACAACCAGCTTTAATACAATGCAACAGGCTTCACCGCTTCGCTACTAGACACCCACCGCTTTGCCAGATTCACCACTTCTACCATAATGAGATGAGTTAAATGCAACCTAAGTGGTTGGGGTAGATCTGATTTCCTCTCTCTTCCCTCTCTCATTCTTCCTATATATTGTAAGGAGGGGCTTCTTTCAAAGGTCGAACATTCCTGTTTTGCTCCTCCCTTCTTCTCTTTATCAAGTGAATTTGTGGAGTTCGAACCTCCCATTTGAAACTGTAATGTGACTCTACCTCTTGGCATTTTGTAGTGTATTGTATCAATCTTTGGAGCAAGTAATGCATGTCTCGTGCCCGATCAAAGCATCCAGGGGTGCTGTGATTTTGCACTAATAGGTCCATGATGTGTGTTTTAGGTGTCTTTGGGTCTATGTGAGGTCATAAAGGTTAGTTTATGGTTTGGAAGTGTTGAGTAAGGTCATTCATGGCTTGTTTCTAGCTATGGAGCATGCAAAACGAGTTGGATATGTGAGATATGGTTTTGATTAGTCTTGTTGAAGTATGGTGACAACATGGTGATAGTTTACCTAAGGTTTATGATGAGTTTCAGGTCAGTATTTAGTGATTTAGTGCATATTTGAGGTCATTGGGAAGTAAACTATGAGGAGAAATAAGTTTAATAAAGGTAAGTCTTAATGGTTAGAGAGTTTGAGATGCATTTGGGATATGTGGTGAGTTTGAGTAGTTATATAATATTTTCATGATGCTTCATGACATGTGTTAGGTCATTCGAACATGGGAATTGCAAGATATGCAAGCTTTAGCAAAACCGAGTAAGTTGTTATGTCTTTTTAAAGAAAAAGTGGACCTTCTAATACTCATTGTGAATTGTATACTTTTCATGGGGACCTAAGATATTTGGAATATATTATAAGGTTAGTTATGAAGCTTTCACAAAAATAATGAGGTGGTTTGATTGTCACATTTTTATGAATGATCGTTAAGAAGGTAAAGTGGTTTAAAACCTAGCTAAACCCTACATAGAAGCAACATGGATAAAATTGAGTATTCAAATCCATTTTTATTGGTTATGCAAATGTGATGATTGGATTTTGTAGAGGAATCTTCCATCTTTTCTCGAAAGGTTCTATTTTGTGGAAAAGTTTCTAGAAGAAAGTAATGGATGAATTATCATTAATTTTATACCTAGATTTATTATATATTTGCACTAAGGTTTCAATTCATTGTGATGATGAAGAAGTAAAAAGTGTTCCCTATTTATGAAGACTAGTTTTTGGGGCAATTTTTAATAAAAGTGGAATATTGGGAACTACAGGATGAGTTAGGAGCTGATTCAAGTTGTTTTATGAAGCTAATTCATGGGGATTTCTAATTTTGTATCAAAATTGAGGTTTGAAAATGGTATGTATAATTTATGATCTGTTCTTTGAGGGTCAATTTTGAAGGATGTTTGTTCTAGCAAGGTGTAAATGAATACATGAGGTTAAGTGATGAATATGAGTTCTTCATGATTGGTGAAGGTTTCTGAGTGATTATACATAATTTATAAGTGTGATACATTATTTTCTCAATATTGGAAGTTAGGTTTTAGGTGATGGAGTATGTTGAGCTAATGGTCAGTTCTTGAGACATAAAAGGCATAAGGAACATCTTGCAAATATTTTCTTCCTTGAAGAAATTATTATTGGAATTGGAAGGATTTATAATATGTTATGGAAATAAGATTCAGTGGGATTTATATTTATGTATGGAGTGTGTCTTCATGACTTTATTTTATGGCTCTTTCTCAGGTAATTTTGTGAAGAAGAAGGTAGCTTCATTTTACATGACAAGATTTTTTAGGCTGGAAGATTAAGTTGGTTGAGGCATGAAATGGATTGGTTGATGATTTATATCATCTAGAAAGTGAATATGAATGAATTTTTTTCCTAGTTAAATCCTTCATAGGTCTTTGAAGTGACATAAACGGTGCAAACTAGTTAAGTTTTCAATATTAGTTTTTGGGTAGATTGTTTTGGCGAAGAGAAAAGTTGTGGTTTGATCATGTGGATGTTTAATGAGTTATAAATTAAATATAAGTTATGTAAAGGTCTTATTAATTCCATATAGTGGTCACATGCCATATTTGAGTTCATTTTGGTAGTCTTGAGGCCCAAAGGTGAAGACAAGGTGCTGGAAATAGCTAGTTTGAGAAGGATATGAACAAGTGCACCCATTAATGAAATATTTTCTTATTTAAAACAAATGTGTGACAAAATATGATTTTTATATGATATATTACTCATTTTTGGTGAATTAGGAAGCTTGAATAAACATGTTTTTGGTATAAGTGTATTATTCTCATCCTAGTGAAGGGGTTTTGAGGTATGTTCATGCATGTATGATGGTTTTAGGCATGACCGACCTATACGGGTCATATATGACCATTTTAATGAAGTTATTTGGATGCTATTATGATTATTTTTTCATGAAAGAGGTTTATGACTGAAACATATCATGTTTGGAGGAACATAAGCTTATAAAATCAAGTGTTTAAGTTCATTTTTGAACTAACTTTCTAGAAGGGAAAAGTGCAAACCTAGTGTGAATGTTTTTAGGTTTGAAGGTATGATTTGAAGGCTGATCAGAAGTATTTCAGGTTGAGGAAAGTTTTATAGAATGTATGTAACATTCTAGAGAAAATACAAGTTGAAGAAGAAGAAGAATAAAGAGTGAGTTGTGTCAACAAAGGTTTGAAGGTGTGTGCATGAGCTGAATTAGAGATATCCATCAGTTGTGGCAGAAAAAAAAGAGATCATCATCATTAGGTGGATAAGTTAATTCTTGGTCATCTTGGGGGTTATATCCTCCTTTTGGAGTGGGTTCTTCACTAACTTATGGGTTAGTCCTCATTTTAGGATTAGTGCTCTACTAAACTAGGGGTTAATTCTCATTCTAGGGTTGGTGCCTAACTAAATTTTAAGCATGGAAATATAATGTTTATTTTTACTATTGTTTATTCCCCGTGAGGGTTTCCCACTTATATTTTGTAGTCTTCTGTAATCTCTTACTTGTGCTCTTATGAATGGTTGTTTCTATGTTTAAGTAATCACACATATGGTTCATGGTTGATTGAATGGATGCATAAATAATAATTAATGATGAATGATAAATGAACTAAGTTTTTATTCAAAATTATTAACCCCCACCTCCTCATATATTATGCTTCCAACAACTTTTATCATAGTAGGTCCTTGAAAAGCAAGTCTAATCACTTGGAGGAGATCCCTGAAGAAAAATATGGCTAAGAAAATTAGGAAAGAGAATCAAGAGTTTAGAGGGTGATAAGGATAAAGAAACCATAAAATATCTTGAGAGTTAGTTGGATAAGGCTATTTTAGATATGAGTTCAAAAGAATAAGAATATGAAAGATTGAATAACAAGCCATTTGATGTGTTTTTTCATGGTCAAGATGATCTCAAAGAGATGATGATGGATATACAAGCATATTTTTAATTCCATAGGAAGGAGAACACCATTTTAAAGTCTAAAATCAAAGGTATGATACATTCTCTTAGGGCCAATGAATAAGAATGTGACAAGTTCAAAGTAGAAATCCAAATGCTATAGGTCAAAGTATATGTAAATCCTAATCTAACAGATTGAGAAGTTATTCCAAGCTCCAAAGGAAGTGAATATGATGGTTTTTGGGTAGCTTTTATTCAATATGAGGAATTTTTTATTCAGATGACTAGAATAAGATGAAAGAGAAGGTGGAATTTGTAGTTAGCTTTGGGCAGTGGTGGAGAGATTGAGGTTTTAAAGCCCAATTTTGGTGCCATAATTAAAGAGATGGATCAGGTTAAGGAAATTCTCCATTGTTATATGGAATGGAGCATTGTAACGGTGAATTCAACCCGACAACACCTTAAGACTCAGGGGCAGCTCGCCAATACCTAATGTGTCGTGGATATTTAAAGCAGAAGATAAATGCTACCCCGGATGGTTTCAACCTGGGATCCTTGGTAGTTAATATAGAAGCTTTTCAAAATAATGGGAAAAGGTGTTGGAGGGGCTTGAAAAATCCTACAAATGACCTGGGATGGGTTGTTTTGTTTTTTCACTATCTCTGTTACTAGCTGTTACTTTCATCTATGTTGTTAGTTTATCTATGTTTTTTGTTGTTGTTAGTTTCACTTTATGGGCTCTAGAGAGCTCTTATTACTATGAACAGTTATATTATGGTTTTTTGATGTTATTGTAATGTTGTTTTTTGCTCTCATGGAGAGTGTTTGATGTTCAGGGTAGGGTCCCATCAACCATTTTTTACCTCTACTAAAAAAATGATGGTGTTTATTAAAAAAGGTTCACCGAATGCCTAATCCCATTAAACATCCAAAAGCAATGAGGTATGTAAAATTTCATGGTTATTGATATGATTGTAATGGTTATGGTCATAGATCAAGGAAATTTTAGTAAGTTTTTTAGTTGTGTATACCATTACAAAAATAGAAAATACCACAAGAGTGATCAGTCAAGGGAAAGGAAAGATTTTTTTGTCATAAGTGTCATCACAATGGACATATTGCAAGGTTTTTATCCTATGAATCATCTATAGAAGTGAATAAGAATGAAGCTCTCAAGGTGAAGGAAGTTTAGAAGTAAAATATTTCCAACAAAGAATCTGATTTAGTTTGAGTGAATGAGTAAAATGTAGTCACAGATGTCAAAATACCGAGTCATGCAAATGAGAACAAGAAGCTTGTATCAAGGTATGATCCATTGCAATCAAATGTGTTTGATAATTTTATAACTCTTTGTGTATGGGATGCATCAAGAGTGATAAGGTATGTTAAGTGACTTAGATATGTAGTTTCTTGAATCCTTGAAGAAGTATGAGTTTAGGAGTTGGTCATTTTATTTATAGCATTTTTCATGAAGAATTTTCTATACTTATAATGTCATGGTATGTAAAGATTCTTGTAGGTTTATCTCTAAAACTATCTAAGTTTGTTATGATGTCTGTGTCTCTAAGAGTTTTTGAGTGTTCAATTTAGTTTTCAAGGTTCTTATTAATCGAGTGTGAGCTCAAAGATGTGTAAAGAGTGTATCAAGTTGAGTCATGTTTTACCATGGTATGTTTTGATCCTAGTAAATTTGTGATGGTCTTAAGGAAGATAAAGATATATTTAAGGTCTGAATAAGTCATTTTCTCAAGTATGGATTGCTAAATTAATGTTCATTAGGTCTTGTTCTTTACCATTCAAGGTGTGTCTATGTTGTATATCAAATAATCGGTGTTATATGGAGATTTTAGTCTGATATCATTGTGTTTTAGTTATGTCTAGTATTCAAAATATACTATCAAGGATTTCAAGCTATGGTTCTATGTTTGTAATTTTGTAATCTAAAGAAATTCCAAGTCTCTTGAGTATGTGATTCCTTATAGTATGTAAAATAGTAATGCAAGATGTAATTTAAGGTCTATATTATTGTGTTTTCCTTTTTTTTTTTGAATCAAACATGCAAATCATTCAAGAATTATGTGAAGGATTGACAAGCTATAAAGAAGGCTTGAAAGATATCTCATGGCTAAGGTATGATAAGTTACAAAAGAAGGTTTATAAACAAATATTTTTACCAATCAAGGATCCAAATAATATCATCCCAAGATAATGAAGAGTGATTGTGTCAAGGCCCAAGTTGGATTGATCTTCAATGAAGATTTATTGTCTCACTCATAGGGTAATAAACGCTCAATTTTGTTAGATATGTTCAGTAAGTTTAGAATGAACATAACATCATTCTAATTGTAATATGGTAGAATTCTCTTGCAAATAATTCTCCATTAATGATAGAATTCTCTTGAAAGTCTCAAATAAAGGAGGGGCTCGATGCCCACACGTGCCTTAGGTGAGTCCCCAACATATGTTTTATGATAGGTCAACATGCTTTGAGGGTTAAAAATAAGTATAAAGGGTTAAATAATGACTAAAAGTGGTAGTGTCAAGTTTTGGTGAGTTCATTGTTTTCCGGTGCATGGTTGAGTAGGCAAAGTGTCATGGTTTGAGGTCTCCCAATTTATTTGAAGGTTCTAATGATGAAATTTATGGTCCATGATGTGTGTTTTAGGTTGTTATGGGTCTATATGAGGTCAACAAGGTTAGTTCATGGTTTGGAAGTGTTGAGTAAGGTCATTCAAGGCTTGTTTCTAGCCATGGAGCATGCAAAATGAGTTGGATATGTGAGATATGGTTTGTATTAGTTTTTTTAAGTATGGTGGCAGCATGGTGATAGTTTACCTAAGGTTTATGATGATTTTTAGGTTAGTATTTAGTGATTCAAAGTGTATATTGGAGGTCCTTTGAAAGTAAACTATGAGGAAAAAGAAGTTTAATAAAGGTAAGTCTTAATGGCTAGAGATTTTGAGATACATTTGGGATATGTGGTGAGTTTGAGTGGGTGTATAATGTTTTCATGATGCTTCATGACAAATTTTAGGTCATTCTGACATGGGAATTGCAAAGATATACAAGTTTTTGAAAAATTGAGTAAGTTGTTATGTGTTTTTAAAGAAAAAGTGGACCTTCTAATGCTCATTTTGAATTGTATAATTTGCATGGGGACCTGAGATATTTGGAATATATTATAAGGTTAGTTATGAAGCTTTCACAAAAATAATGAGGTGGTTTGATTGTCACATTTTTATGAATGATCGTTAAGAAGGTAAAGTGGTTTAAAACCCTAGCTAAACCCTAGCTAGAAGCAACTTGGAGAAAATTGAGTATTCAAAAGATTTTTTTATTGGTTATGAAAATGTGATAATTGGATTTTATATAGTAATCTTCCGTATTTCCTAAAAGGTAAGGTAGAGCAGGTGATAGTATGTGAGCCCCACCTAAAATTGAATTTTTCTGAAGAGTTCTAGTTTGTGGAAATGTTTCCAAAATAAAATAATGGATTAATTATAATTTAATTTAGACCTATATTTATTATATATTTTAATTAAGGTTTCAATTCATTATGATGATGAAGAAGTAAAAAGTGTTCCCTATTTATGAAGACTAGTTTTTGGGGCAGTTTTCAGTAAAAGTGGAATATCAGGAACTACATGATGAGTTGGGATCTAAATCAAGTTATGTTGTGAAGATTATTCATGGGTATTTCCAATGTTGTATCAAAATTTAGGTTTGGAAATGGTATTTATAATCTATTATATGTTATTTTAGGGTAAATTTTGAAGGATGTTTGTTCTAGCAAGGTGCAAATGACTACATGAGGTAAAGTGATGAATCTGAGTTCTTCATGATTAGTGAAGGTTTTTGAGTGAGTATACATAATTTATAAGTGTGATCAATTATTTTATCATGAGTGGAAGTTATTTTTATGTGATGGAGTATGTTGAGCTAATGGTAAGTTCTTGAGACATAGAAGGCATAAGGAGCAACTTGCGAGAGATTTCCTTCATTGAAGGCATTATTATTGGAATTGGAAGGATTTATAATATGTTATGGAAATAATATTCAGTAATATTTATAATTATTTATGGAGTGTGTCTTTATGATTTTATTTTATGGCTCTTTCAAGTAATTTCTTAAAGAAGAAGGTAGCTTCATTTTTTCATGACAAGATTGCTTAGGCTAGAAGATTAAGTTGGTTGAGACATGAAATGAATTGGTTGATGATTTATATCATATATAAAGTTAATAGGAATTAATTTTGTTGCTATTTAAATCCTTTGGAGGTATTTGAAGTGCAGAAATGGTGCAAACTAGTTAAGTTTGCTAAATTAGTATTTGGCATTATTTTGGCGAAGAGAAAAGTTTTGGTTTTAGCATGAGGATGTTTAATGAGTTATAAATGTAATGTAAGTTATTTAAAGGTCATATTAATTCCATATAGTGTTCACATTCCATAATTGAGTTCATCTTGGGTGGTCTTGAGGCCCAAAGGTGAAGACAAGGTGTTTGAAATAGTCTGTTTGAGAAGGATATGAATAAGTGCGCCCATTTAATGAATTATTTTATTAGTTAAAAAAATGTGTGACCTTATATGATTTTTATATGATATATTACTCATTTTTGGTGAATTATGAAGCTTTAATAATCATGGTTTTGGTATGAGTGTATATTTCTCATTCTAGTGATGGGGTTTTAAGGTATGTTCTCGCATGTATGATGGTTTTATGTATAACCGACCTATACGAGTCATATGTGACCATTTTAATTAATTTATTTGGATGATATTATGATTATTTTGTAATGAAATAGGTTTCATACTGAAATATTTCATGTTTGGAGGAAGAGAAGATTATAAAATCAAGTGTTTAAGTTCATTTTTGAACTAACTCTCTAAATAGGGAAAAGTACAACCCTAGTGTGAATGATTTCTAGGTTTGAAGGTATGTTTTGAAGGCTGATCAAAATTATTTCAAGTTGAGTAAAGTTTGATAACATGTATGAAAGAGTATAGAGAAAATAAAAGTTCAATAAGAAGAATAAAGAGTGAGTTGTGTCAACGAAGGTATAAAGGTGTGCATGAGCTGAATTAGATATATCCATCAGTTGTGGAAAAAAATATCATCATCATTAGGTGGCTACGTTAATATTTTTTCATCTTGGGGGTTGTATCCTCCTTATGGACTGGGTTCTTTACTAACTTAGGGGTTGGTACTCCTTTTAGGGTTAGTGCTCTACTAAACTAGGGGTTGGTGCCTCACTAAATATGAAGCATGAAAATATAATGTTTATTTTTCACTATTTTTTATTCCCCGTGAGGGTTTCGACTTATATTTTGTGTTCTTGTGTACTCTCTTACTCGTGCTCTTATGAATGGTTGTTTCTATGTTTAAGTAATTACACATATGGTTCATGGTTGATTGAATTGATGGATATATGATAATTAATTATGAATGGTAAATGAAATAAGTTTTTTTCAAAATGATTAACCCCCACCTTTGAGTCTATTATGCTTCCAACAATAGGTGTTAGAGTAGGTCCTTGAGAAGAAAGTATAATCACTTGAGGAGATTCTTGAAGTAAAATATGGCTAAGCAAATTAGGATAGAGAATCAAGAGTTGAGAGTTATGGCCAAGAAGGACAAAGAAGTCATAAAATGTCTCAAGAGTTAGTTGGAGAAGGTTATTTTAGATATGAGTTCAAAATAAGAAGAATATGAAAGATTGAATAACAAGCCATTTGATGTGTGTTTTCATGGTCAAGATGATCTCAAAGAGATGGTGATAGATATACAAGCATATTTTCCATTCCATAGGAAGGAGAACATCATTTTAAAGTCTGAAATCAAATGTATGATAGCTGATCTTAATGCCAAGGAAGAAGAATGTGACAAGTTAAAATTAGAGATCCAAAACTAAAGGTCAAAGAATATGTAAATCATAATCTAGCAGATTGAGAAGTTATTCTAAGCTCCAAAAGAAGTGAATTTGATGGTGTTCATGAAAATAAGGTTTATTCAAGGCCTAATCCCATTAGACATCCAAATGCAATGAGGTATGCAAAATTTCATTGTTATTTATATGCTTGCAATGGTTATGATCATAAAGAAAGGAAATTTGAGTAATTTTTTAGTTGTGTATACCATTAAAGAAATGGAAAACACCACAAGAGTTATTAGTCAAGGGAAAGGAAAGAAGTTGTTTGTCATAAGTGTCATCACAATGGACATATTTGGGGTTTTTATCTCATGACTCATCTACAAAAGTGAAGAAAAATGAAGCTCTCAAGGAAAAGGAATTTTAGAAGCCATGATTTCCAACAGAGAATATGATTTAGTTAGAGTGAATGAGTAAAAGGTAGTCAAGGATGTCAAAATATTGAGTCATGCAAATGAGAACAAGATGCTTGTATTAAGGTATGATCCATTGTAATCAAATGTGTTTGATAAATTTAGAAATCTAGGTGTATGGGATACATCAAGAGTGATAAGGTATGTTAAGTGACTTATATATGTAGTTTCTTGAATCCTTGAAGAAGTATGAGTATAGGAGTTGGTCATTTTCTTTGTAGAAATTTTCATGAAGAATTGTCTCTACTTACAATGTCATGGTATGTAAAGAGTCTTGTAGCTTTATCTCTAAAAGTGTCTGAGTTTGTTATGATGTCTTTGTCTCTAAGAGTTTTTCAAGTTATCATTTTAGTTTTCAAGTGTCTTATTAATCGAGTGTGAGTTCAAATATGTGTAAAGAGTGTCTCAAGATGAGTCATGTTTTACCATGGTATGTTTTGATCCTAGTAAAGTTGTGATGGTCTTAAAGAAGATAAACATGTATTTAACGTCCGAATAAGTCATTATCTCAAGTATGTATTGCTAAATTAATGCTCATTAGGTCTTGTTCTTTACCATTCAAGGTGTGTCTATGTTGTATATCAAATAATCGGTGTTGTATGGAGATTTTAGTCTAATATCATTGTGTTTTAGTTATGTCTAGTAATCAAAATGTACTATCAAGTATTTCAAGCTATGGTTAAATGTTTGTACAAGTCTCTGTAAGTCTATAATCTAAAGAAATTATAAGTATGTTGAGTCTTTGATTCCATATAGTATGTCAAATAGTAATGTAAGATGTAATTTAAGGTCTATACTATTGTTTTTTCCTTGTTTTTGAATATAACATGCATATCTTTCAAGAAATATGTGAAGGATTGACAAGATATCAAGAAGGCTTGAAAGGTATCTCATGGCTAAGGTATGATAAGTTACAAAAGAAGGCTTCTAAAAATATATGTGTACCAATCAAGGATTCGATAATATCATCCCAAGAGAATGAAGAGTGATTGTGTCAAGGCCCAAGTTGGAATGATCTTAAATGAAGATTTATTGTCTCATTCAGAGGGAAAAATAATTTCAAGTTTATCAAAGATCTTCATGTAAGTTTAGAATGAGCATACCATCACTCCAATTGAAATATGGTAGAGTATCATGCTTTCCTAACCATTGGGGTCATCATGACTTGGTGCTCATTCATGAGGATTTGTATCTACATAAGGATACATTTTATAATGATTAAAGATGAATTTTTACAAAATCATCCATTAAGGTCTTGGTATCATTAAGTTGAGAAGTTTCTTGATAATTAAGTACAATATTTATGGTCTAAAATAGGATTGTGGTGGTCAACATAACTTTCTATAGTATGATATAAAGTTCAAGAAAACTGTAGGATATGTGTAAGTGATCTATGTATAAGGTTATGTCAATCTACAGATTGAGATTAATCTCCATGATAGGGGAGGAGTCCATGAGGATGGATTTGGTTCTTGCTAAATTCAATCTCATGTAATGTAACCACAAAAAGAATGAAGTGATGTCCTATAAAGTTAAATAGGCCTTAAGGCAAAGTGACAAGGTATGTTGATACTTGTGCATCAAAGTATGATATCTAGAAGCCTAAAATTGTGAACTTAAGTCATGTGAATATTGTACAATGCTTTTTAGGTCAGGGGATGACCAAGAAGTGTGTTGAATTGCATTTTGTGCCATGTTAAGGGTTTGTTGGTTCATACCCTGGTGAGTAAATTTTTCCAATGGGTATTGTGAGTGTCTTATATGTATTTCTCTATCAATTATTGACATTAGATTATCTCTAACACTTTATGTGTCATCCATGTATCATGGAAATTGTATCAAGGGTATGAAGATCATATGACAATGAGTGGACAAGTGGAGGTCTGATTTTTTTCAATGAGGTTAAAGGCTAATGAAGTTCAAGACTATACAAATAGTATGCAATAGTAATCTCAAAATATCTTAGAACCCTAATTGAAATATCAAAGCTTATTGTAGGTGAAATAAGGTACAAGATACCTTAATACTTTAAAATATACAAGTATTTTGTCTCAGTATCATGATTTTTGAAGATTCATGAGATCTTGAAGGAGGTCTAATTGAGTAAGAAGTCTTGTTTGCTGTATAAAAAGAATAAAGATATGATAAAAGTTATGGTGAAAGAATAGTATTTATCTTATTTGTAGAATGGTGTGCTCCAAGTAAGATATGCATCTTAATATGATCCCTAAAAGGGTATGTTTCAGTCAGGTTTGTGTCTTTTCAAGAGAAGAAGAATATTTTTGGATTTTATGAATCATTGCAAGATCTGTGAAGACTAGAAGATGTTACCTAAGATGTTACCTAAGTTGTATTATTTAACACCTCTATTAGGTTATTTTATCTTTTGATCAAGTAATCTTTTCTGTGTGAGTCTAATAGAGTAGAGTAACTAACTTATGACTTTCAAGGAAGGTTGTAATGTTTGCTGAAGTGTCTTTAAACTATGTGTGCACTCACAGCTTCACATCAAGAGCATAAGATGTGGATCTCGAAAAATGGTGAAAGATAATTGTTAACCTAAGAGAGTGAGAAAGTATGCCATCGTATGCATATTGACATGGGTTTTGAAGTACTACCAAGAGGTTTTAGGTTTTGCATGATGTGTTGAGACTACAAGGAATAGGGTATGAAGATCCGATACCCTTCTCAAGGTAAATGAAGGTATGAGTAACAATTTTTGTGTCTTATTCATTCATATAGTGTCGGTTATGAGTGTGATCTATCTTATTTATTGTTGAAAGTTGAATATGTGGGATAGTAAATGGTTGTGCCTAAATTAGTGTGTCAAAACCTTGTATGATTGTGAAAACTGAGAACTTCGGATCGGGGTCTATAAAGAACCCATTGATATAGGAAGAGTAAGCCAAGCATAGTTTAAGGTGTCAAGAAGTATCTATACCTCATGAAGAAGTAGTGCAAATTGAAATAACTACAAAATAATTAAGATGAAGTAGTTTCACCTTATCAAGATTTATGTAGCATGATATTTGGTTTGTATCAATGAGTTATAGACTGTGAAAGTCTTCTCATGGAAATGAATATTTATTTTAACATACATAAGGGAAACAAGGTTCTTAGGATGACCTATATGGATGAATCAAAGATTTTTTGCAAGTATATTGACTTGAAGTAAGTCATATTCTCAAAAAAATTATATTTTCATTCTAGAAAAGTAGAAAACAATAAAGAAATGTTTCAAGGAAGGGGTGTAGTGTTTGATCATTCCATGTGTCATTAAAAAAGGTAAGAGTAAAATTTATTGTATTTTCAGTTTGTTAAGGATGTCATTGTCCTGGGGGAGTGATGAGAAATATTTTCATACAAAATGGTTGATATTATTTATGGTATAAGTTTAGCAAGAATGCAATAAAGGTGTTATTTAGGACCAATAATCCTAAAGTGGGGTATGATAATCTTGGAGGTAGCTTTTGAGAGTTTCCTTACTCAATACATTCCTAGAAAGTGATGTAAAACATGGTTGAATGATAAAATGAGGAGAATATTCATAAGGGGAGATAGATTTCATGTTTTATTAGGTCCATAGGATCTTCATTTGCTATTTTTGAAGTCAAAGAAGAGATATTTTAGTATCGGGGGAGTTACTTTGTCAAACAAGTTAGTTTTGAGCATTGTAGTCCTTGTTTTTATCTTGTGTTGTCATTTTACATGTATTATTAGCATTGTAGGATTTTTCATAGATGGAAAAATGGGGAGATAGGCATAAAAATGGAAATGAGTCATGTAGGTGTGTTGGTCATGTTGGTTGCATCAATGTTTCTAAATATGGTTGCCATCAATGACAAAGGGGAGATTGTTGGCCATTGTGTGTTTGTGTTGTCATTGATGTCAACTCCATTGATGGAAAATGGTGTCATGATGTGGTATGTGTCTCCATGAGGTGTTATTCAATGGTCAAACATGAAGGTTGATTGGTAGTGTCAATTTTTGGTGAGTTCAGTGTTGTTCTAATCCATGGTTGAGTAGGAAGTGTCATGGTTTGAGGTCTCCCAAGTGATTTGAAGGTTGTAATGATGTCATTAATGGTCCATAAGGTGTTTTTCATCTGTCTATAGGTCTTCATGAGCTCAGTAATGCCAGTTCATGGTTTTTTAGTGTTGATTCAGTCATTCCAGGCTTGTTTCTAACCCCAGAGCATGCATAATGAATAGGATATGTGAGATATTTTGATGATCAATCATGTTGAAGCATGGTGGCAATATAATGAAAGTGTACTTGATATTTAGGATTTTATTTAGGTTAGTATTCAATGATTCAAAGGTGCATATTTGAGGTCTATTGGTACCGATCTTATACCTCTTTGGGGCCATGAAGCATTAATAAGTAAATTGAGGTGCTTTAACAATGGAAGACTAGAAAAATTATGTTATTTTTAGCTAGGTAAGATGTTTGGAAAAATTATTAATACTAGGATTTGGAGGTATTAGGTGACATGTACAAAAGGAATGACCAACCTTTCTACTTTTGGTCATGCCTATGAACAAGGTGAGAGGACCCTCTCTCAGTAACTCGAAAATGCACAGGGGGTGAATGGAGTCTTTTTCTAATTCCCTCAAAGTACGTAGGTTAGTCCTAGATGATCATGGCCAATGAATGCAACATTTAACTCTCACAAGTTGTCACACTAAATGGTGCATATGTCAATCCAACTAGACTCAGGTTACTCTAGACAAATAAGTTGCATTGTTGTTGCATTTTTCTAATAAAAGAACTTGGAATTAAAGGTTCCTTCTACTGATATTTGTAAATCAAAACAACAAAAATGACTAACTAAAGATCTATATTGTGTGATAAAAACTAGATGTATGTTTGTATTTTTAGAGGTGGGGGATTGTATGACAACAAATATCCTAATGACACTACTTGCAGTACTCACTTAAACAATACAACATCCTGGATGAGGAAGAAAACTTCATCAATTAATCACAGTTTCAACTTAAAGGAATATTTGCATTCATTGATACTCAATTAGTGCAAAGGTTCCACACAACCTTTAAAATACTTAGCACAAAGGCTTATGAAAATATTTTAATGAAGTATTTCTTACTTTTGATCTCATACACTTAAGATTCACTCAAAAGCTTACAAAAATCCATCAACAAAATGATTTCAGTAAGGATTTTATAATTGCATTCAATATTGTAAAGCAAGTACTCACAACACAATATTGAAAAATAACCAAAACTTAATCACTAAGGATAGATCTAGTGTAATTCAAAGAAGTAAGAAATAAAAAAATTACAACAGAAAATGTAACTCATTAACCAAATGTTCAACATACAAAAACTAGAATATGTAATCCAAGCTCATAATCAAACATATTTCATTAATATCTACCAAATTATTGACAAGGGAACATGAAAAACAATGATCTCAATGCCTATTAATGGCTATACATTGTAACCATCTTAACATCAAAATTTAAAGAGTAAAAACTTATAATGTATTTCTTCAAGAAAATTGTGTAGTGTCACAACAAGATATTTCAACTTTTCCTTTTGGAAAATATAAGAAACCCCCTTGTATGAGGACAAAAACCTCATACTTATACAACTTTTGATTAATTCATTTGATTTAATTTCCCCCCAAAATCATCCCAAAGGATCCTTTGAACTCTACTTCATGCAATTCAAAATATTTCCAAGTTAAGAAATATATTTTAACCAAAAATATTCCTTCCTACTTCTAATTAGGCTGGGTGAAGAAGGAACAACATTGCTGACACATGGAAGGAATGGAAAGGATATTCCTATGTTCTTAACAAACTTTCATCCTCTAGAAAAATTGCATTTTGTTTGATAAAATATTCATTTCTAAATGTATCACCATTAGGGTGATTTTTTTTTATCTCTTCTTTATTTTTCTAGGTCCACTCTAGTGGGTTGATTTACTGAACTTCCTCCCACCTTGTCTTTGTAAGCATCAAAATTTTCAATCATTTTCATGATAATTTCCTCATCAGGCCCCAAATGGTAGTGGAGACTATTTCCTATTTTGTACTTATGTCATTAAGTCCTGCAGAAATAATTATTTCTTTCTTTATCCTCCTTGACAGTTTATCAATTGTTGATTCAATTTGTGCCCATTTCTGCATGGTAGATATACTAAAACCCTTGGCTCCCCAGGTTTACCCAAATTATAATCCTTGAAAATTATAATTAAATTCTTCATATTCTCCATTCTTGATCCTTTCTCCACTATCCATCCCAATTAATTTTTCTATCAGAAAATGGAGGCCACATATACTCCATTGTTTTGTCTCTTAACTCATCAAGGATTTCAATATTTTTTTCAAAATATCCACTCTTACTTTTGCAACTTCATAGTATTCCTGTTGATTTCCTATAGACTCGAGAGATATAATTCCTTCCTTAACAACCAAGTCATCACTTAAGTCCTTGATAGCTTCCATTTTTGGCAGCATATCAGTCCACATTAATTGCTCAACCTCACATTTATCTATTAGTGCCTTGGTTGTTTAACTTTTTTTCAAAATATGGGAATAACATTTCACAGATTCCTTAATTATTTCTTCACCTTTGTGACCAAATCATTTTCCCATTGGATGGTGGCCTCCCTCTTTCTCCCAGGTCACTCACTCTCTTGATATCATCATTGGTAATCTCAAGGATTTCAACCTACCCTTCCTTATGTGAGTTCTAGTCAATTTTCTAACCAAGGTGGATAATGCTTCATTCTTGGCCTTTAAATCCTTCTTGGTTTCTTTGAACTCATCAATATTTTGAACACTCCTTCTACTGCCACAAAAAAATCATGTTTCATTTCTTTAGTAGAAGGCTTACCTAATGAGATCCTAAATACCTGAAAAATCAGACAGAGATGATGATTCTCCCCTAGGGTACATCAGTTTGGGAGTTGCAAATTATGAATCTTTCTCCTTTCTTATTCAGAGCCATCCTAGAAATAACTCTTTCCTTTTGGGTGGTATTTTTGATTGAGGAGAGCCAAGATTTGTAAATCATCATCATTCAACTGTATCTCCACCTTTTTCTTCTTTGGGAGAGCACTATCTATCCAATCCCTTATGGGAGACTCATGTTCATCAAGTGATTGTAAAATGGAGTTACAAGAATGATGAATGCAAGGGATTTGGAAGATGAAGAAGGCATAGAAATACCTTCTAGAGCTACATACATTGGTTCTTCTTGAGTACTTGGTTCTATAAGCCCACCTTGATCCTTAATTCCATCCATAGACTCATTGGTCTCTTACTTCTTCAATTGTTAGGGGTTGTTGGTCACCAACTTATTTTTTTGGCTATACCAGTCCTCACCCATTTTCTTACTAGGAAAGGATCATCTCACAAAGTTCTTGGGAATAACTTTGATTGTGGGAATCTGGGATTTAAGAATTTTGTAACCACCTTAATGTCCTTAGGTGTTTCTCGTAAATGTGACACCCAAAGTTTCTCCATGTGATATTTTTACTGGAATCCTCTCTATGTGAGGTTATACTTCATGTTCAATAATTTCTCCTCTTTTTCCACCACACTACTTGAAATTTTATCTGGGGTGATCTCAGTATGTTTTTGTGGAAGAGTCAAGACATTAGGCATATGAGCATCCATAATGGGTTGTTCCTTGATGGGAAAAAAAATGGAGTTGTTGGAATAACAAGGGTGATGTCAAAAGTATTGGTTTCTCAATGAGAAGAGTTGCAGGAGACTTTGGGTGATAATAGATGAAAGGACATGGACATCAAGAACTACTAACTATTTAGTGGTCTCTTCCTCCCTCTAAATCAACCCACTCAGACACCTTAGTTCAATTTATTCTTCAAGGTGGACTTGTTCCTCCTCCTCTGATTCTTAAACTAGTCTCTGATTCTAAATTTCATGAAGTGTTTTAGACAAAATTCCTTCCTTAGGGTTCCTGGGAGTGGATTCCATCATTTTACCTTTCCTTTAGATCTAGAAACATATGTTGGAACAACCTATAAGGGGTAGCATGAACAATAAGTCCCTAAACCATACCTCCCTAAAGCATTTCTCTAGTTCTTATTGTTGTTTGAGGAAGGTAAGTTCCAGTTCTCTAGCATTTAAAACTTACATCATCCATTACTATGTGGATGCCAACTTCTTAAAAGGAATCTTAATATTTTGTCTCCATGAAATATCCCTAGTGGCATAAAATTTCTGATATGGGGGAAGAACATCATCAAGAATGTTTACCAACCCTATACTCTCTTAATACTTGGGTATTTTGGTAACTTACATCCACTCCCTTTGAAAATAACCACTTTAAGGAAATTCGGATGATATTTTTGTTTTTTCTTGATTATATTTTTCTCACTAGCCTCCCAATTGATTGGTGGAAAAGGCTAAGAGGAAATATCATCCCGATGTAATCTTCACTAATCACATTACCATCATCTTCTAACCCTTCAAAGGCTTGAATAACCCCAAAATCAATCATCTAGGATAATTTCATTCTTGAATGTTCTCTTCATCTAACTTCCTCTCATCTTCACAATTCATCCAGAAATCCTCATAATGAGGTTTATGCTCTATCTTGAGTGGGTGAAATACTGTGTAAAATATTCTTTATATCATAATGCTTCCTTTCCTCAAATTTATCCAACATGCATCTGTTCATTTCTCCTTCCAATGTTTTTTTTTTTCTGGATATTTGGGCAAGTGTAATTCCCAATGATCATGGGGAACTTGATAGGGGATGTTAGATGCTTATTGGCAATGATGATATGGTGTACTGATAATAATTTCTAGACCAATTCCATCAATTCCACTTATCACTCACACATCTGGGAGAAAATAGGGTTTCCCATCAAAACCGCTAACCCTGATATATGAATAGGTCTTGAATTGGATAAAATAACACCCATATTGAGTAATAACTCTCTTGGCATCTGGGAAAATATTTCAGTCTCCCAATCAGGGTTGGTATAAAAAAATTATGGGTGCAAAGAAGTGATTAACAATATTCATGTAATATATTTCATAATTTTCCAACTTTAGCTGATAGAAGACATCATACACCTTGGCACTACTAAGATCACCATCCATTATCAACTCTAGAAAAACTCTATGAAAATGAAATGTTATAAACCAAGTAAGAAGTCATGAAAAATTCTTCCATGTCGACCTTTTCTCCTCTCACAATTTGATCAAAACTCCCATCATTTGTTCATGAATGTGATTACTTATTATCTCAGCCCAAGGGAGAGGATTTTGTTTGTGAGTATTACCTGAATGAACTGAAACATCCATTCCTAGAAAAAAGTAGTAGATTCTATACCCATTACTCGGTTCAACAATATAATCACATCTCCAACTTCCTCAATGAATTCAATTTTGTTCAACTTCTTTGTCATTCTAGGAGCAGAAGTTCATGGATTGGTCAACCAATGAGTATTCATAAAATTCATCCATTTATTTGAATGTGAGTTCTAGTACTCCTATGCAATCCTTGGTAATATCCCCTTCTTCCCTTGTGGGAGGAAAACCCAACATTTTGTCAAATGCCTACTCCTAGAAAGATAAAACCAAATCCCCTTCCCATCTTGAAATTCTCTAGTTATAGGATTATAGTGTTGAGAACACACCCATACAAGCTCTAGGAATGGCATAGCGGGAGGGAAAGAAATAGTGAGGTCAATAAAACTATTGGCTACATGGGCCATGGAGTCACTTATTTAGGGGAATATAACCTCTACCTAAAATCTTCTAGGTCGATAGATGCAATGGTCAGAATCTGTAATTCTTTCTAGAGGGGAACTAAGATTGGAACTTGTTTTTAGGGAAAATATATGAAACTTCATGATTCCAACACATTTTTACTCAAACCTCTTCTTACTAAAAACCAAACCTTTTAAACTACTCCTCAAAAGATCACAGAAAATATGGGAACTGATGTACTTACCTTTAACAAAACTCTGATTTCTACTCGGAAATTGACTGAAAAGCATTGTAACTAGATTATGATCCTTGAAATACCTCTGTTTCAACTTTATTTCAATGCCACTTGAATATCCTTTAGAACATCAAACCTTTTAAGTACTTGGTAGGATATTTATAACAAGTTATCACATTAACTGCTTGTGGATTCATGCATTAATGTTGAAGATTACATTTATGGGAATTTTTGTAATTCTCAAATTTTTCCTCTTTTCAACTCATTGCAATATTTTCATGTCATATCATCCACATATCTCCATTACACAAGTCATCCACATTAATGGGCCTATTCTCATACATCTAGTGCATTAATGATCCCTTTTTAGCTATTAACAGGCTTCAGAAGAATTTTACAAAATGATCCACACACCACCTTTGTAACATACAAGATGCATTTATTTCTCTTTTTCCATGTATGCCATATGCTTGGTCTATGTACCTAAGTCATTGGGCCTCAGGTTTTTGTTTACCAATTTCATGTCTCAAAGAAGAATGAGACTTTATTTGTTCCTTTTTGTCTGACTTCCTAACTTGTTGTTTTCACACACATTTATTTATAAGGACTTCAGGCCTAGGAATCATCTTGTACTTTTATCCTCATTATGTGCTCATTTATCCATGGAAATACAATCCTTATATAATTATTTATTACGAACTTTGGGATAAAAATGCATCCTTTGGCCATGAAAATTCTATCATATCCATTAGTGACACAAAGCTTCAAAGCCATCTTGGGAAAACAATTCTTGTGTCTCATTTTTTGTTGGGAAAAATAATACTCCCGACCCCACTTAGGAATAAAAGATGGATAAAAAGTAATAAATGATATTCAAGGGCTCCTCATTCAAAATCCTAATAAATCCTAAATGAGAAAATACCTCAAATTAGCTACGAATCAGGATCAATGACACCAACTAGACAAAAGTGTCTGGATTTAATAGGACCAAATATGGGTACTAACTATGGCTCCGATTGGGGATGGGCACCCCAGGTGCCATAAGAACCAAAAATACAATACAAAAAGACAACCAAGTTCCTAATCCATTGGGTAACACAGAGTCATAATAAACACATACACATGGCCTCCTTGATAAAATATGCACGAAACATAAATCAAAAACACCAAGAAACCTAGTCATTGTAGACTAGAGCACAAAAAGGGAAACAAAAACAAAGAAAAATAAAACTATATAATGTACAAGGTCATACATGAGCATTTAGTTTAATCCAAGAAAAGTTTAAAATGCCTTCCGTTGAAAGACAACTCCAATAAATTTCCTTCCAGATATTTTAGAAATAAAGTATGCTCACCAATCATGATAACAATATAATATAGTCCCATCCATAAGCCATCAAACTTTCCATGTTTACTCTTATCTTCATGTCTTTTGTTCCATAGAAAGACCAAATCTCCAACATTGAACTCCTTTGGAGTTACTTTCTTATCAAATATCTTTTTGAGCCTTTCTCTAAACTTTAGGTGTTTTTGGTGGGATTCTCTTCTTTCCTCGTCTAACTCCAAGATTTGATTTATTCTTTCCTCATAAGGAATTATTTCTCCTTCCTCCCTAAGTTGTTACATGAATTGATAAGATGATAATTGTATGTGTAGAGGAAAAATATCTTGAACTCCATAAACTAGCTCAAAAGGGCTTTTTCCAATGAGCTCTCTTAGTTGTAACTCTATCTCGACCACAAGGAAAATTTAAGTTGTTCACCCCATTTTTATTTTTAGTTTCTAATGTCCTCCTGAGTATCTTGAGTAAGTTTTGTTACTTGATTCAGCTTGGCCATTTCCCTGAGGGTTGTAATTTGATGCATAGGCCAAATTGATACCATATTCTTTACACATAATTACTAATGGTTTGGCCCTGAATCTCATAGCATTATCAACAACTATTTTAGCAGGTACCCCAAATCTGTAAATTATATTATTCAAGATGAAATCCATGACCACCTGGTGGTTTTCTTTCATAGTGGGGATGACCTCAATCCGTTTGGTAAAGTAGTTTGTAGAAACCACTATCCATCTATGTCCAACACTTGATGAATATGATATTTATCAAATAAAATTCATTCCCCATTGTTGTTAAGGGGATTCAATTAACACGGGTTGTAGGTAAAAGTAACCTAAGATTTTCATTCTCCTAGAAAAATGTTCACAACTTTCATATTTTCTAACCAACCTTGGAGAATCTTTAAATAATGAAGAGCACTAATATGCTACCCTTAGAATTTTGTTAGTAGTAACTCTTCTATAAAAATTCCCTCCACATACTCCTCCATGGATTTATGCAATGATTTTGGGAGCTTCCTCCTCAGTGATACATCTGAGTAGAGTTCCTTCTGGATTCTTCCAAGCTAACCCATGGTTAGTCATGACATACTTCTAGGAGGATAATTTGAGTGTCCTTCTTTAGTTCTTATCTAAATGCCTAGGAAAATCCAAATTATTTAAATAATAGATTACGTCCTTATACCAAATTGAATTTCTCATCTTCTCATGGGGGTCCAAACTACCTTCCTCTACTACATTTATTTCCATCACCTGTAGATTGTTTTCAGCCATTAACTTTGTCAAACCCAAACCTCTAACTAATTTAGTTGTTTGAATTTCCATGTCATACTCTTGTAGTTTATTCACCCAATGATATCTTTTACTGGATATCTCCATTTCAGATAGAATATCTTTGACCATTGTATGAGGGACATAAGCCACAACCTTGGAACTCAAGATATAAGATCTAAAGATTTTAGTGACTCTTACTAAGGAAAATGATTATTTCTCCATGATGGTGTACTTTAGCTCAGCTCATTGTAGGGATTTTCTAAAAATCAATAGGCCTCTCATTTCCATCTTCATCCTTTTCTAACAACACATATATAAATGTATTTTTTGAAGAAAAGGAAAAAGTTTAAAATAATTTGTTGTAATAAGAGATTGCTAAAATAGGGACATTCTTTAGTGATTTTTTTATTCCATTGAAGGCATGAACAAATCCTTCATCCCAGTTTATAATATGGTCTTTCTTGAGCATACTTGTAATATGAATAGTGATCTCAACAAAGTTTTAAATGAACCTCCTAATAAAATTTATTTTCCCAAAGAAAGACTGGATACCCTTTTTAGAAATGGGTATAGAAACCTGTTGATACAAAATCACAACACCCCTGGATGTTGATCATGTTTCTAGGTTGATCATGCTAGCATCCATTGTGACTGCACAACATTAAATCCTTTCTCCAAGTGTGGGACTTGTAAAAATGAGAAATGATTCTCCGAGAAGGCTGGTTCCTATTCCTCTGCTCGGATGCACACAAAAATGTGGAGGTTTTACTCAAAACCTAATCTAATCTGCCAAGGAGACAGGGGTAAGAAGATGCATAAAAATAAAACTAAGCTAACAGATGTGATGCACCGAGGAATGAAGAACATCTATCTTGCCAATAAACACAAACCATTCAAATGTGAAGCAAGATCATGCATAGATAACAAAACTTGCAAAGAAAGACCGGGAGGATGCAAATGAACACGAGAGGGTTTAGAATCATCCACGACATGCATTACTTGCTCCAAAGATTGATTACAATACACCACAAGATGCTAAGAGGAAGAGTCACATTACAGCTTTCAAATGGGAGGTTCGAACTCCACAAATTCGCTTGATAGAGAGAAGAAGGGAGGAGAAAAACATGAATGTTTGACCTTTTAAAGAACCCCTCTTTACAATATATAAGAAGAATGAGAGAGTGAAGAGAGAGGAAATTTGAATCTACCATAACCACTTCTAGATTGCATTTAACTCATTTAATTATGGCAAAATGGCGGATCTGGCAAAACAACGGACTGCGATCGTCTTGCATTAAAGCCGGTTGTTGAACGCCGATTCTAGTCATTATCATGCGTCGAGCCATTTATTAACTTTCTCTCCACATTAAACCAAAATGCAAGATTTACCCAATAATTGTGTAGATAATTTTTCTAGCTTTCCATTGATATAAAGAACATGCAAATCCGAGCTCTGGATCAA
Source organism: Taxus wallichiana var. yunnanensis (assembly GCA_018340775.1). Taxonomy (NCBI): domain Eukaryota; kingdom Viridiplantae; phylum Streptophyta; class Pinopsida; order Cupressales; family Taxaceae; genus Taxus; species Taxus wallichiana. The sequence continues at coordinate 414,378,185 of CM031236.1, forward strand.
AAGATATGAAGGTCTCTAAGATTTATGGCGTAAACCAGTCAAAACGGATTTTTGAATTTTTCCCAGCGCTCTGCCACTTGGATGACATGTGTCGGGTTCTGATTTGGCTGCGAAATTCTCTCTCCTTGCCCTTCCGTGGGTTTTCCTTGACCTTTTTGACTTTTCCTACACTTTTTGGGAAATTTTCCATTTTTTTCCCCGCGCCCCTGCCTTAGGGACACGTGGCGTGATCTAGTTGGAGGAAGGGGCGCGGGGTCATCCTTTACCTTTTTGCTTTTCCTACACTTTTGCCAAATTCTCCAAGTCCTCCTTGAGCTCCGCACTTTCCCCGCCTTAGGACACGTGGTGTGATCCGGTTGGTCCTCGGCTTTTCTCGGGTGTTCGCGTCCCTCGCATATTTTTAGCCCGGATGTCCCAAACCATCTGGGCCAAACCATCTTCGATCCACCGATTCGGGCTTCCCTGTCCCTCTTTGAGGTGAAGACACATGGCACGCTTTCATTGGCTCTCAGCTCCTTCAGATTTCCGCGTCCCACATGTCCCTTTGTTCCAACTGTCCCTGATCGTCTGGGACAAATTATTCGAACGCCCGAAATGGGCTTCCTTGTTCCTCTTTGCGGGCGCTTCACCTTTTCACGTCCTTTCGGCCTGTATGTCCCAGCCTTATATCTCACAACAGTTAGTAAATTTTCTCACCTTCAGTCAGTTCACCCTTTTGCATCCCGCACGTCCCCATGGCCCGGATGTCCCTTTGCTATGCGGACCGCTTGGCGGCCTTTCGGCCGATTTGCGCCCCGACGTCCCAACTGTCATGACTGCTGCGAGGACTAGGACTTAGCTGATTTTCATGATTTTTTCTGGCCCAAGCTTGTTTTTTGTAACTTTTTCACCCTTTTTTAGAACTTGCTCTTTTCTTCTTGGACAGGAGAGTTAGAAAAAGGCCGAGGGAACCCCAGAAACATGATTTTGTGCCTTGAATCAATCTATATTCGATGCATGTTATCAAATTTACCCTGGGGGTGAATTTTGGATAACAATTTTGGTGAATCAGCGGGGTCACCTGCCTGCTAGGTAGAAGATACCAATTGCCTGAAGCAGTCCATTAGGTATGGAGTCATCAAATATTCTATTTAGAACCCCAACTGACTTAGAATGTGTAAGGAGGAAGATGGAATATCACCTGATGGGAGCAAGGACTGTAAAACATCTCCATGGACAGCAAGCTGTGCCAAAGCACTTAGGGAAGAAAAAACTAACCTACAGTAAAAAAATGTGCACAAGCACTTGGAGGAACGAAAATCTAATCTAATATTTACAAGGTATTGAATTTCCCTCTAGAAGCAACGCTTGAGATAGATTCCATTTACTGGAATCAGTAGTTCTTCACTATCCAATGAGGCCAATTAGAAAGCATTGCTGTTCTTGCACTTCGTGACCATGTATGGGCCACTCCAAATGACATCAAATTTTGAATGCCTTCCGGTTTTTCTCTATCCACATCCCATTTCAACACTAGATCTCCAACCTGAAAAGATCTATCCTTGGCCTTCCTATCAAAGGTTTTTTTGATCAAAGCTTCATCCTTTTCCATTGCTTGGGATGCCTGATTTTTGATCTCTTGTAGTTCCATCAACTCTGCATACCTCACCTCCATGGGCTCAAACTCTAGCAACTCCAAATGCTGCTTCATGAGTTCCAATGTTGGCAACTCAAGTGACATGGCCAAGATTGCTTCTCAATAAAAGAGTATCTCACCTCATAGTCATCTAGCTCCAACTTGAAGAAGGCAATTGGCTGCTCATCATTATCCTTGTTCTGCTGTACCAAAATGGTAGAAATAGTGTCATTACCTCCAAATGCATAGAGGGTGAAATCCTTGGAGAAGTCCAGGTTGATGAGAGTTGTTGCTTGAGAGATATCTTCTTTGATTGCTTCAAAATCCTCCTTGCCTTCTTGTCCACTTGAAAGCCATGCTTTTTTTAACATTTTGGTGATGGGCTTGACAAGGGCTGCAAAATCTAGGACAAACCTCCGAACAAAGTTTATCCTTCCCAAGAAACTCTGAAGGGCTTTCTTGTGGCTTGGCAATGGTAGTGCTCTTATGGCTTCAACCCTCTCTGGATCAATTGCTAATCCTTCTTTGGAGACAATATGGCCAAGGAGCTTTCCTTCATGTGCAAGAAAGATACACTTCTTAGGATTCAAAGAAACTCCAAATCTCCCCGCACCTCATGAAGACTTGTCTCAAATGAGAGAGATGGTCTGTTGCATTTTTGGAAAAAAAGTGATATCATCAAGGTAAATCATCACCACGTTGTTAATCAAACCTTTGAATGCCATGTCCATTTCCCTTTGGAAGGTAGCATCGGTGTTGGATAGCCCAAATGGCATTTTCCCGTATGCAAAAGTTCCGCATTTGGTTGTGAAGGCTTTCTTGAACTGGTCCTCTTCCTTCACCATAATCTGATTATAGCCCGAGTAGCCATCAAGTAGTGAAAACCTCTCGGAGCCAGCCACAACTTGCAAGATTTGCTCCATGGAAGGGAGTGGGTAATGGTCCTTGAGGAGGCTCTATTCAAGTCTCTCGAAGTCAACACACAATCTGATCTCTCCACTCTTCTTCCTGACTGGAACTAAGTTGGCAACCCAACTAGAATGCTTGATTGGGAATATGATCCTTGACTCAATCAGCTTGTCTAATTCTTTTCTCATGAGAGGCTCCATGTGTGGGTTGAATGGTCTTTGTTTCGCCCGACAGCTTAATATTTGGATCCAATTCGATGGTATGCTGAGCTAAGTTGGGATTGAAACCTTTCAAGTCTTCATAGCTCTAAGAAAACACGTCAAGGAACTCTTGACATAGCTGTATGAACTCATACCTTTCTTGTTCAGTTGTCATCCTTCCAATTTGCAATGGTTTTTTCTCTTCTACCAAGATGGATACTGAATCCTCTCTCTTGACTTGAATGTTTGCTTTCTCCTTTCTAAACTGATCATTGGGGTTAAAAATGGACTCCAAAGTGATAAGTCCCTTGGGCAGCTTGTTAGTTCTTAGCTGTACCACTTGGTCACCATACTGTTGTTCCAATTTTTCTTGATTCTTAGCTGAGAACTTAGCTTCTTCTTGCAAGAAATGGATGATTTGCTGGTCATTCTCAAACACTTGCCAACTGACATTTTTATCGGGCACTGAAGGCCTCACAACCACGTGGATGTTTGGCTGTACCTTGTCTTGTTGAATGCTTTCCACAATGTCAAAGGCTACCCCTCTTTGCCGCAAGCCTCACGGCAGCTTGATTCTCTTTCCTAGGAATGGATTTGATGCCAAAACCCTCAAAATCTTCCATGAGGTCCCACACCCTGTTCTTATAGCACTTGAGAAGATCATTTTTGGTAGCATGCTGTCCCTTGACCTGATTTACAATCAATTCACTATCACCAAAGACTTGCAAGTTCTTTATTCCTCTCTTGATTGCCCAATGCATCCCTTGCACCAAGGCTTCATATTCAGCAGTGTTATTGGAGCATGCAAACTGAAATCTAAAAGCTGAATAGTACTTTACTCCTTGAGGTGAAACAAGCATGGCTCCACCTCCTGCACCTTGTCTACTCCTTGATCCATCAAAAAATAGCTGCCATACCTTGTTGTCATCCTTGTGGTTTGGCTTGGTGATGCTAGGAATAGGCTGATTTTCTTCGTGTATGCAATAGACCCCTAGCTCAGATTCTTCCAATTCTTGATAAGGATCAAATGCATGTATCTTGTTTGCCCATTCATCAAGAGTTAGATCCGGGATGCTTCCAACCTTGGTGTCAGCTTCATCAGTGCTTGGGTGATCTTCTTGATCAAATGCTAAGCAATTGGCATTAATCTGATTTGGAGTGTAAGGCTCAATGTGGAAGTTTGCAATAGGGTTCGACTGATTGTAGCTTTGGTTCCATACCTCGTTCTGAACAACATGTGTGACCAATCATCAGACAAATATCCCCCAATCTTGGCTGTGAAGTCCCTTGACAAGCATAGGGTAAAGAGTGGTGGAAGGTCTATGACTGATACATCTTGTAAAACAACAACATTTGGACATGCATGCAAGGTAAGACTCAAGTTTTTAATCACTCCAACTGTTGCTACTGCTGTCCCATCTAGCTGCACTACCCCTTTGGATATTGTTTCATACTAGAGCCCTAGCTGATCAGCTATTTGTTTAGGCATTACCGAGCTACTTGCCCCGGAGTCTATCATGCAATTGTGCACTAGCTAACTTCCAATGATTAATGAAACATAGAAAGGAGGGGGTTTCAACATTTTACCTTGCTATCCTCCATGATTTCCTTCAGGCTGGGCAGCATTTGTAAGCACTTTGTCTTGCTGATTCGAAGTTGGCCAGTCCTTCATGGCAGCTTTTGGCAGATCTCTTTGGCCTAGGATGGATAGGGATTCCCACATTGATATATTGATGTTTGTCTTCTTCATCTGATCAATGATACTTGAATGGTGATGAAGGATCTCTTTGCTGTCCCTTTGCTTGTACATTCACTCCTTGCACATGGGCAGCAACAACCGGTATTTGAGTTGGCCTAGGAGCTGTCCTTGGCTGCCCTTGTGCATTTGAAATTGGATTTTGCTTGCCAATCATTTGTGGAGCCATGGAAGGTTGTGGATTGGTTGGGGCTAATGGCTGTTCTTCACCCAAATTCGTCCTTTCGACCTTGTGTTGGCTCTGACACCTTGAGAAATTGCTGGTTCATGCCACAAAAATCCTCTGCTTGCCAATTTACCAATGTGGTGTCATTTGGGGCTGATTGCTATTGGAATGTTTCTTGTTGTTAACTGTTTCCTTGACTGTCCTCACCCTCCACACCAGTAGTTGTCACCATTAATTCTTGATTCAAAGCACCATTGAAGCACATGGATTGGTTATGAGGCTCATTGCATGGAAAACACCAATCATACTCTTGGGAAATGTTGTTTTGTCTTGGCACCAATGCCTTAGAGGAAGATATGGCATTTGGATTATAGGGCTGGAATGGTCTATTGGCAGGAGGCCTTGTTTCATTTATATTTGCAGCTAGATTAGGAGGCCTTTGTGGTTGGTATGGCTACTGTTAGGCTGAGCTTGGGGTTGATAAGAAGGTCTAAAACCTTAGGTCTGCTACCTTTTGAGACTAACCAGCTCATTTCCTAGGTTTTACAATTGCTTCATGACTTCTTGTAGCTCATTTGGGGCACTTGGAGATGAAGTGGAAGCTTCATTTGAACTCTGATTTCTAGTGGTGGGAGAAGGAGCCAAGTTAGGTGCTTGATTGGTGTTTGGATTCTCTAAACTTGGAAACAGAGTGGCATGGGAGGTCTAGGGGCAAGTTTGCCAGCTTGGATCAAACAATTTTCAGCCCTAATGGCAATGCTATAAGCCATAGGGATAGTTATGCCTCCCATGGACTAAATCAACATAGAAATATCAGAATTTAGAGCTTTGAGATAGTAGAGAAAAGCACCTTCTCGCCGCTTTGGCTCCGATCCCACTGGAATCCTCTCCCAAGTCTTTTGAAATCTGAAGTTGAAATCGGTTAGCTGCTCATTAAGAGCTCTCTTGAAGGTCGTCAATGCTCCAAAGAGACAAGTTGTCTCCTTTCTCTCCAAATTGCTCATGAAGTGCTATACACAAATGATTCTAGTTTGTGATAGAACCAGCTCAAGGCTCCTAAACCATTGCAATGCTTTCCCCTTGAATGAAGATGCCAACAACTTAACAACCACTTGCATTTCATTGATTTCATAGATTGCACAAAGGTTAGCAATATCTTTAACATGATCACCTATAGGTAGTCTGATTTTATCCAAGAAGTATGAAATGTTCTTCAAGGCTGCAATAGGAATTGGATGTTGTGCATTGAGGGCAAGTGGGCTGCTGCCTGTGAAGTTGACATAGGGGTTGTTTTGTGCCATTCTAATTGGTCTTAAAACCCTTGTAGACTGAATGAAAGGCCTATCAGGTGGAGGAGTTGAGAGAGTTCTGTTTGGTGGAGATGGAGACCTTTGAATCCTTCTTCCTCTTTGCCTTCTTCTTGGAGATAATTGCAAGTATTCAAACAATGACCTCTTCTTCTCCAACTCTTGACCTTGTGGTGACTCTTCTCATGAGTTTTGAGGCCTGCACTTGATGAAAACAGTTGATTCTTCCCCTTGGAGTCGCGAGATATGCAAATAATAGCTCTTTTCAAGCAAGAAAATTGCAGCAGATGCACATCAACTTTGCTGCAATAAAAATGAGACCTCTCGGTCCCACCGGGCGTGCCAAAACTGTTGATGCAAAATCACAGCACCGCTGGATGTTGATCAGATTTCTAGGTTGATCATGCTAGCATCTAGTTTGATTGCACAACATTAAATCCTTTCTCCAAGTGCGGGACTTGTAAAAATGAGAAAGGATTCTCCAAAGAAGGCTGGTTCCTATTCCTCTGTTCATATGCACACAAAAACATGGAGGTTTTACTCAAAACTTAATCTAATCTGCCAAGGACACGGGTAAGAAAATGTATAAAAATAAAACTAAGCTAACGAGAGGTGATGCACGAAGGAATGAAGATCATCTATCTTGCCAATAAACATAGACCATTCAAATGTGAAGCAAGATCATGCACGATAACAAACCTTGCAAAGAAAGACCGGAGGATGCAAATGAACATAGATAGGGTTGAGAATCATCCACATACATGCATTACTTACTCCAAAGATTGATACAATACACTACAAAATGCCAAGAGGCAGATTCACATTACAGTTTCAAATGGGAGGTTCGAACTCTACAAATTCGCTTGATAGAGAGAAGAAGGGAGGAGCAAAATAGGAATGTTCGACCTTTTTTAAAGAACCCCACTTTACAATATATAAGAAGAATGAGAGAGGGAAGAGAGAGGAAAGTCAAATCTACCATAACCACTTCTGGATTGCATTTAACTCATTTCATTATGGCGTAAATGGCAGATCTGGCAAAACGGCGGACTGTCTGTTTGCATTAAAGCTAGTTGTTGAACGCCAGTTCTGGTCATTATCACGCATCAGAGCCATTTCTTAACTTTATCTCTCCACACTGAACCAAAATTCAAGATTGACCCTAGAATCGTGTAGAGAATTTTTCCAGCTTTCCATTGATATAAAGAACGTGCAAATCCGAGCTCTGGATCAAAAGATATGAAGGTTTGAAGATTTAGGGCAAAAACCAGGTCAAAACGGATTTTTGAATTTTTTCCCACGCTCTGCCACTTGGATGACACGTGTCGGGTTCTGATTTTGGCACGCAATTCTCTCTCCTTACCCTTCCGTGGGTTTTCCTTGACCTTTTTGACTTTTCCTACACTTTTTGGGAAATTTTCCATTTTTTCCCCGCGCCCCCGCCTTAGGGACACGTGGCGTGATCTAGTTGGAGGAAGGGGCGCGGGGTCATCCTTTACCTTTTTGCTTTTCCTACACTTTTGCCAAATTCTCCAAGTCCTCCTCCCGAGCTCCACACTTTCCCGCCTTAGGACATGTGGTGTGATCTGGTTGGTCCCGGGCTTTTCCGGCCTTCGCGTCCCTCGCATATTTTTAGCCTGGATGTCCCAAACCATCTGGGACAAACTTCTCCGATCCACCCGATTTGGGCTTCCCTGTCCCTCTTTGAGGCAAAGACACGTGGCACGCTTTCATTGGCTCTCGGCTCCTTCGACTTTTCGCATCCCACGCATCCCTTTGTTCCAACTGTCCCGGACTGTCTGGGACAAATTCTTCTGAACCGCCCGAAATGGGCTTCCTTGTTCCTCTTTGTGGCCACTTCACCTTTTCGCATCCTTCGCGTCCTTTTGGCCCGGATGTCCCAGCCTTATCTACACAACAGTTAGTCAATTTTCTCACCTTCAACCAGTTCGCCCTTTCGCATCCCGTGCATTCCCATGGCCCAGATGTCCCTTTGTTGTGTGGACCGCCTAGCGACCTTTCAGGCCGATTCGCGCCCTGACGTCCCAACTGTCCCGACTGCTGCGAGGACTAGGACTTAGCCAATTTTCATGATTTTTTCTAGCCCAAGCTTGTTTTTTGCAACTTTTTCACCCTTTTTAGAACTTGCTCTTTTCTTCTTAGATAGGAGAGTTAGAAAAAGGCCGAGGGGACCCCAGAAACATGATTTTGGGCCTTGAATCAATCTATATTCTGATGCATGTTATCAAATTTACCACTGGGGTGAATTTTGGATAACAAGACCTTTCCAATTGTTTCCACTCTTTCAGGATCTATCATGACCCCTTATTCTAACACAATGTGCCCCAATAACTTTTCCTTTTGAACTCCAAAATGAAATTTCTTGGGATTCAATGAAATCCCATATTCCCTATATTTGAGCAACATTTTTTCTATATGTCCCAAATGGTCACCTCTTTTCTTTGAATTTTTTTACATCATCCTGATATACAACTATGAAATCATTGATAAGGCATGAGAAAGCCACATCCATAGCTCTTTGAAAAGTGGCTCTTGTATTCATAAGTCCAAATGGCATCCTGACATAAACATATGTTCCCTAGGGTGTAGTGAAGGTAGTTTTAAATTATTCAGACTACTTCACAACCACTTGATTGTACCACGAGAAGTCATCCAATACAAACAATAACTTTGACCCTATGAATTACTTGTAGCATATTGTCCATGTTTGGTAATGGGTAATTATCCTTGATTGATGCTTTGTTGAGATTTTTGAAATCTACACAAAGCCTTATATCCCCATTATTTTTTCTAACTGGCACAAGGTTTTCCACCCATGATGAATACTTGGTAGGCTATATAATTCCACCATCCCTTAGCTTCATTAATTATTCTTGCATTTTTACTACAAGAAGGGGGTTGATAGGCCTTTGTTTCTATCTGAAAGGTTTGGAATTAGGTTCCAAAGGTATTTCATGCTAAAATAAATCCTCCTATATAAGCTTTTAGTTCATAATATGACCATGCTAGGCAATCCTGGTATTTTTTAGTAGCTTTGTATAAGCCTGCTTTTCTTCTTTATTTAGATTGCACCCTAGCCATACCTTCATGGGGTTCTGTTGGGTCCCCAAATTGCATTCTTCCACCTCCCTAGATGCAGAGATGGGTCTATTGATTACTCTGTCAGCATTATCAAAGTTTGATTCAAGGGAAACCAGTCCCCTAGGGATAGTGTTTGTTTTCAATTGAATTATATATTTCCCAAAGAGGGTCTCTTTTCCATCACAAAATGCAATCATTGGTTCGATATCAATATGTTGGTTAGTAAACTCACCTTTTATTTTCATAAATCTCTGTATTTGAGCATCATCCTCAAATACTTGCCAATGTTTGACATTGTCAGGTATAGATGGTCTAGCCAATACTTCCACATCATAACTATAATAAGGATACATTGTACAATTTTCAAAATGGGATAAAAGGATGACAATTATATCAGTTGTTGCATGAAGAGATCTTTAATTATAAAACATATTAAATGAATCAAACATCTCAATAAGGTCCCATACAACATGCTTATACTATTTCATTCTCTAATTTTTAGTAGCATATAACTTTCTGACTTATTTTACGACTAACTCAGAGTCTCCTTTAATAATGATGTCCTTGATTCCATACTTCCAAGAAAATCTTAGACCAAGGAGAAATGCCTCATATTCTGCAATATTATTAGTGCATTCAAAACTTAATTTGAATGAAAAATTAAAAGTCTCTTGATCTAGGGAGGTGAGGACTATTCCAGCTCCACTTCCTATACTAGAGCATGCTCCATCAAATATCATGGTCCAAGGAATACCATCATCTTATAATTGTGTACTAGTGTTTATGTAGTGATCTTTGAAATTTGTGTAGCCTATGAAGTTTCCCATGTCTACATTAGCAAACAACATTTCATAAGAAGAATTCATAAGATCCTCAATGATATGGAGCATTTTCTTTTCTCCATGTAACTTTACCAGTTTTCCCCTCTAAAGGTATAATATCATAAGACATATCTATTTTTACACTACCTCCCACACTTACAGCGTAATTTCTTGATAACATCATACACTATTTAGTAGGAAAATCAACTATAACCACATTCATGGTTAGATACTTTCCAGAATAATATGCTAGTTGAACACTTAAACACTTCACATATCGAATAACATGGACTTCCTTGAATCCATATAAATTTTTTTCCAAACGCTGATGTTATCTTTATGTCTAGTTCATTCATAACTTCTAAGGGCATTATATTACATGAGGCTCCTAAGTCAAACATACAATTATGAACAAGCCTCTCATTGACAATCAAGGTAGTGAAAAATGGGTCCACATCTAATTGTGACTCAACCAAAGAAGTACCCAAATATACCTTTGGGTGTAACACAACTTTTCCCGTACAGGAAAAGGGCCGATGACTACATCTAATATAACAACAAAAAATCATACGCAAAATGATACTTTCTACACTAAACTATACGACGTGAAAAAATTTCCACATAAAATAAAACGATGACATATTAGCATTTTTATTATTATTTATTTATTAATACTCTTTTTTATTTTTGACTTAAGAAACATATAATCTAAAACATTATAGTTATTATTTTACACATGGTAGTTGGATATTCAATTCGGAGCACTTCTTTCCCTTTTTAATGTTCTTTAACTTTTACAACACCGAATGTATTAATGCAAAATTAAAAATACTACTTTCACTATCAAATTTATTTTTATATTATATATTAATTTCTATCATCATAATACACACATAAGAATTGTAAATATGTTTATATTATAATGAGGAGGTAAATTATAAGTTTTATGATTAGTGGTGAGTATAATTTTATTAAGTAAAAGTTGTGAAATAAATATTTGAGGAGTGGGTTAAATTGATAAAGGAGGAAAGTGATATTTATACATGGCATGACTACTCAATTAACCCTTTCGCATGTTTTGAGGAGGGAACATTTAATAGATTTGGTTTTTTTAATTTATTAAACCAATTACTTCAACCTTAGAACACACCATATGCCATGTGTTAAGACTTGTTTAAAGTATAAGTTTTATGCTATAGTTTTAAATATAGTTTAATATAGCTGCATACATTATTTTTTTTATAGTTTTTATTCTATATGATTAGGGTTAAAGTTTTAGTTAGTATTTTAACCTAGTTTATAGGTTTAAATTTAAATAATAGTATAATGTTTTATACTAGAGTTTTTGAATAATAATATAACCCTCTTATTTAAAGGGTACTTTTAGACATGGAAAATTATTTTTCAAATACAAAAGATGAAAATACACACTTAGAATTTTACACAGGGAGACAACGGTAAATTATGAAACAATAGGAAAAATTAATTTCCTATTTTCATGGAGTGTTGTCTCCTTCTAAGAGACCTTAGGTAAATTAATTTTACACATCTTTTCACTATGTGTTTCCAGCACTAAAACAAAATAATTAAATAAATATAAGTCTATTTCATTAGAAAGAATTAAAAATAAACACAAGTATTAAATATTGAATTTGTAAACTTAAAAAAAATTAAACTCTTCTCAATAAATTCTCCTCAATTGTTTTATAACAATATTTGATATACATATTTTAAAAATATTAAATACTTGATAAAAATATTAATGAATGTAATAAATATTAATATTATTAATTTGAATGCCTTAAGAAAATATAATTATGAATTTAATTAATACAATGCGAAATTAATATGTTAAATTATTAAATTATATTATGTAAATATTCAAATAAAATCAGTTAATATCTACTACTCCTTGTCATATTATTTTTTTTGAAGTTAACTATTGAAATGCACTAAATTAACTTGAGTATTTTATTTAACTTTATTATACAAGTAAAAACAAAAAAAAGAGTTAACAATTTTCCACTCAAGTAAATGTTCAACTTTAATATAAACTTAGGTTTATTTTAAATCAACCAACCACAAAACACCTATGTAAAATGTATTTTGTTTTTTGAAAATCAATATACGAGAGAAGCAATACGACATTGTATAAAATAAATTAACAATGCAATATCACTTAAGATAGATTCATATCACAATTAAATTAATTATCCATTCCAACAAAATATTACAAATACAAAAGAACCATAATAATTTACTCCTTTATTTAATTTCTTTCCGTAATTACATAGTGTACAACCAAAATACAGAGAAGGAACTTATCTCAATCTGGAAATGGGCTTTGTTATGCTCAATTCCCGGTCCACTTGGATGTAAGCATCGAACCATGGCCACATTAATGAGGGGAAGAAAATATGCTTAAAATAAAAAAGCTGATTCCCTAGTCAAGAACCATATGAGGTTGTAATTTATACCCCAAATTAGGACTCATCTCGAATACCCTCCCTCCTGTCCAAAAAAAGTCTTACAAGTCATTTAAATAATACTTTTCCCAATTCAGTTGCATTACCAAAGGTTATATGGTAATTTCCAAATTACAAATTTATAATTAGTCTAATGTAAATAATAGTGTCCCGACAAGTTCCTCTCCAATGAAAACTTTTCACTTTTAATTTTGGGGTAACATAATTAATATTCCAAAGTGCTCATAATAATTTATTTTTATTTTTCAACAAATACAATATCGAGATTTTAACACATCACAATCCTCCCCCTTAAATCGAGCTACCGTCCTCGGTAGATCTAGAGCTACTCTGAAAATCACAACACAAAAAACACAAGTGATTAGTCAAACATATCAAGATATTGTTCTTTAAGATAATCTTCTCTTTCCCAAGTAGTGCTATCAACATCACAAGAAGACCATTTTACTTTAATTTCTTTAATTTCTCTGTTTCTAAGTTTCCTAGTTCTAGTTTTAAAATCATTTCTGGTTTAATTTGAAACTCATAGTAGGTTATAAAATTAAGTTATTCTAATCCACAACATTTTTATCATCAAAAAATTATATTTTCATGAAAATCACATGAAAAACATTATGAATTCTAGACAACTTTGGAGGTAGAGCCAATCTATATGCCAAAGTTCTTATTTTGTTAATAATTTCAAAAGGCCCACAAAAACAAGGATCAATTTTAGCATATTTTCCTAACTTTAAAGAACTCATTTTTGGTTCAAATTTCAAAAACAATTTATCACCTATAAAAAAAATTCTAAGAGACCTTTTAGAATCCAAAAACTGTTTATGTCTATCCCGAGAAGCTTTCATATTCTATTTTGCCTTAGTTATGATTTCTTACATTTATTTTACATTTTCATTGCCATACCAAGATTTATTCTTGAGATTAGACTATGAAATAGAGGTAGCACAATTTCTACCATAAACAGCCTCGAAAGGAGTCATCTTAGAATAAGTATGATAACCTTGATTGTAAGAAAATTCAATCAAGTGTAAATATTTCTTCCAGTTTCTGGGTTTATCCCCAGTATACATCCTAAGCATGTCCTCTAAAATTCTATTAATCCTTTCAGTTTGGCCATCAGACTTAGGATGATATGCAGTGCTAAATTTTAAGCTAGTACCCAACTCATCAAACAAAGATCTCCAAAATGAAGAAGTAAATCTAGGATCTCTATTAGTTACAAGATTTTTAGGAATGTCATGCAAATGAAATATCTCTTTGGAAAATAAATGAGCTACATCAGAAGCAGAAGACTTAATTTTAGTAGGAAGAAAATGATCCATTTTAGTTAATCTATCAACAACAAGAAGAATATAATCATGTCCATTCCTAGTCTTAGGAAAACCAGTAATAAAATCCATACTAACAGATTCCCATTTCCAGTCAGGTACATGTAAAGGTTGTAACAAACCAGTTTACTACATTGCTCATTTTTTACCTTTTGACAAGTCATACATTTACGCACATATTCACGAATGTATTTTTCATCTTTGGCCAAAAATAATTTTTCTTAATAGAAGAGTAAGTTTTATGAAACCCAGGATGACCAGCTATAGGTATGTCATGAGAATATTTAAAAAAATTTATTTTAGATAAACAAGATTAGGAATATACATTCTATTTTTATAATACAATAATCCACAATTATTAAGGAAATAATGAGAGATTTTATCCTATAAATGCACATTTTGAGTTCCATTTTTCAAACCAACATATATATCATAAAAATATTTATTAGCAGGTAAATATTATTTTATAACTTCCTAAAAATGACTTCTTTTTATAGACATAAATTACAATAAATTGTTTTTCTATTTAAATTATCAGCCACACAATTTTCTCTACCATGAACATACTAAATATCAAAATCATATTGACTTAACAATTCAACCCATCTTCTTTGCCTCATATTTAACAAGGGTTGTGTGAAGATGTATTGTAAACCTCTATGATCAGTCTTTAAGACAAATTTATTTCCTAATAGATAGTGTCTCCAAATATTTAAAGCATGAACAATTCCAAGCAATTATAAATCATGAGTAGGGTAGTTTTTCTCAATAGGTAGTAATTTCCTAGAACCAAAACAAACAAATCTATTTTCTTGCATTAACACACAACCAATTCTAGAATTACAAGCATCAATAACAACAATAAATGGTTTAGAAAAATCAAGAGTGCATAATACAGGTGCGTAGTTAATTCCTCTTTTAATTTATTAAAAACAAGATCACACTCTTTAGTCCAATAATAATTTCTATCCATATTAGTTAAATCAGTAAGTGGAGAAGCAATTCTTGAATAGTTTTTTAATATATCTTTAATAAAAACTAGCTAATCCAATAAAAATTTGAACTTCATAGGAATATTTAGGTATAGGCCATTCTTCTACAACTTTTACTTTTGATGGATCAAGGGCAATACCTTTTCAGAAATAATATGGCCTAAATAAGAAACTTCATTTTTAAAGAATTGACATTTACTCAGTTTTCAAAAAATTTGATGTTTCCTTAAAGTTTCTAACACCATTCTAACATGATTTTTATGTTCCTCTTCAGTTTTAGAATAAATTAGAATGTCATCAAGAAAAATAATCACAAACACATCCAAAAAAGGATGGAAAACATCATGCATCAAATTCATAAAAGTGGTTAGTGTTAGTCAAACCAAAAGGCATCACAACAAAATCATAATGGCCATATCTAGTACAAAAATTAGTTTTAGGAATATCATATTCTTTAACTCTAATTTGATGATAGCCAAAATGTAGATCAATTTTAGAAAAATATTTAGCACCATTTAACTGATCTAACAAATCATCAATTCTAGGAAAAGGATACTTGTTTTTAATAGTCACTTTATTTAACTACCTATAGTCTATGCATAGTCTCATGGTGCCATATTTATTTTTCACAAACAAAATAGGAGCACCCCATGGAGAAACACTAGGTCTGATTTTTCCTAATTTAATCAATTTAGCCAATTGAATTTTTAACTCAGCCAATTTAGGTATGGATTGCCTATATGGTACTCTAGAAATAGGTTCACTACTAGGAATAATGTCAATAACATGCTCAACAGATCTCCTAGGAGGCAACTCTTCAACACCAAAAGGAAAAACATCCATAAACTCTTTAACTAAGGGATGAACATCAACATCTATTTCTACTTTTCCATTATTTTCAGTCATAACAACACAAAATATTTTACATTTTTCCTTAATACATCTTCTAACTTGAATAGCATAAATAGTTTTCAAAGTAAGAGGTCTTTTCATTCTCTGAACATGAGTATTGTTACAAAAGTCTTGAATATAAATTGAATTACTTTCACAACTAATAAGAGAATGGATTATTTCTAACCAAGTCATTCCTAGAATAACATAATATTGACCCAAATTCAACACATGAAAAGAAATAAAATCATCAATATGAAATTCTAAGTCTTCCACTAAAGATCCATTTTGTTGGACTATTCTTCCATTTGTCATCTCTATTGAAATTGGCTTTATGTTTCTCGGAAAACAAATTCAAAATTTTAATTAATTTGGGAGAAATAAAACTTGAATACTAACAGAATCAATCAAGAAAACAAGATTAGTACCATTAAAAAATCTTGATAATTTTACTAAAGATAGTTGTTTATGAATAGTACTCGTTTCCACAAAGCAAAGAAAAACTTTCACTTTTTCTTCTTTTTTCTCCTTCGTCTTCTGCACATTTTTTCCCACTATTTTATTTTATGAGGACAACCCTTCAAGATGATTGCCATCACAATCCAAACCCTTAATATCTTCAGGTTTTAGTTTTTCATAATCCTTCTTTCCTTTTTGATTTTTAAACTGAGAGTTTTTACATTGAACTTTTACGTGAAGGGACTCTTTCTATTCTTGAACTAAAAAAATAGTATTTTTCTTGTTGACCTCATCCCATTTTTTATTAATCACGCTTATAGAATTCTCAATTTTTTTGTGATTTACGTAGCCTCATCTACTTGACTCAAGTTTACCACACCAAACATTTTCTTTATACTCTTCCCTCAAACCATTTATAAATCTAACCACTCTATCAGAACCAGTAATAAAAGGTACAAATCTATTTAATTTTTCAAAGGTTTTCTTATATTCATTCACACTTTTCAAACATTGCTTTAAATCAAAGAACTCATTTTGTCATTGCTGCAAGAAATGATCAGAGAGATACTTATTTTTAAACAAGCTTTTAAATTTACTCCATTTAACCTTGTGAGGTTTAATCTTTTCAATTTTTAATGTGTCTTCCCACCAGTTTAAAGCAGCGTCTTTTAATTGAAAAGAAGCAATTTGAGTTCTTCCTAGCTTACTAGTCCTTTGTAATTCAAAATACCTTTCCAAATTTGTTAACCAAGTTTCAGCATGTTCACCTAACCCTACTTCTCTAGCATATTTAAGAAATTTAATTTTCCTAGAAAATAATTGCATTTCCTTTGAACTTATATGCCTACTAAAATTTTCTTTTTAAGAATCCAAAGAACTAGAAGAACCAGAAGAACTTTCAATTTTTTTAAAAGAAGTAGATTCACTATCAGAAGGTATTTTTCTCTTTCTAGTAGATTTTTCTAATTTGATAGATTTATCTATCATGTTTTTTCAAAGATTCTAACTGCAAGGTAATATTTTTACTTCCCTTCCCGATTGTTGATTTTTTCGTACCAATTGCTCATTAAATTTTGTAACCTTTGAGTAAATCATCCTTGCAGTGTGATATCCACTATGTGGAGATATAAACAAAAATAATAATAAAATCACTTACTTGTAGGACTCATAACTCACAGACAAGGACATAAAAAGGGATATGATACCAAATTGTAACACAACTTTTCCCCATACCAGGAAAAGGGTTGAAGACTCCATCTAACATAATGACAAACAATCATACGCAAAATGATACTTTCTACACCAAACTATACAACGTGAAAACACTTTCCACATAAAATAAAATGACAACATATTAGCATTTTTATTATTATTTATTTATTAATAATCCTTTTTTTATTTTGATGTAACAAAAATATAATATCAAAACTTATAGTTATCATTTTCACCCACAAATGCAATTATTTTACACTTGGTAGTTGGATATTTAATTTGGAGCACTTCTTTCTCTTTATAATGCTCTTTAAATTTTTCAACACTGAATGTATTGATGCAAAATTAAAAATACTACTTTCACTATCAAATTTATTTCTATATTATATATTAATTGTTATCATCATAATAGAAACATAAGAATTATAAATATGTTTATATATTTTTTTATAAGAGGTAAAAAGGGTTGAGGGGACCCTACCCCATACAAAATATGAAGATCCATAGAGCACAAAAAAAGAGGCCAAGGGTATACCCATTGGAACCCCACTATAGCAAAAGCATATAGAAACAAGTAGCCATACTAACCAAACTAGCAGTCCATCTAGACCAAACTAACATCAAAGGTAAGAAAACTAAAAACATAACAAAAATTATCACCAAGAAGTAAACAAATAATTTTCATTCATTATTTTATTAGATCTCCCACTATGTGCATGCTTTCATTCCATTCCGTGACCAATATGGCAATGGGTGTCTTCTAGTATTGAAAATCAGGTGCAACAATCTAAATTTTAGGCCTAGTTCATTGAGAATGTCGACATCCCTAATTTGCAAAATGATCTACTTAATCTTCAACATATATTGTGATGGGTCATTGTATTACCAATCATTTAACCAACTCATAGACAAGTTGGTGTCATTATAACCAAGGCGGTGTCTAAAGCTGTATGTAAAAGGAGAAAGGAAAATATTATTCAACAATACTTCTTCCTAAGAAAACATACAGAAATTAAACATGCATGAAAAAGAAACACACAACAACTAAACTACTAAAATAAATCTATAGTAAATAAACTATGCTAAGAAATAACAGAAAAATCCTCCTCCTTGGGGAAGAGTAGATTTTGGCCATTCTCTTCCCTTTGGATTTGGAGAAACTACAATTAACTTTTAAAATTGCACTTGTATTGATTCAAAACTGATTTACAAAATATGCCCCCTTTTCCAAATATATGGAAGAGGTATTTATAGACATTACTCCTAGTTTACTTGGTCCACACTCGAAGAACTAAATACATATTCTTGGGAAGATTTATTCAAATCAATAAATACTAAAAAAACTTGACTACAAAAACCCACTTATCGTGGAGAATATTTCTACAACTCATCCCTTTAATCTAGGAACACAAAGTGGGAGAGTACTTATTCAACATTTGTAATATTATTCCACCATTTTCTCATCCTTGAAACATGGAGAGAAAAAGGAGGAGTGCTAAGTCCATGACTTTGAATTATTCTTGGAATGCCACATGCATTCATGAATTTGGATTGCCACATGTTTGGATCTATATTCTTGGTTGATGACGTGGAAGCAAAGAGTAGGATGAATAGTTCGGTGCTCCTTTACATTATTTTGGAACAAACCAAAATAATTTCACTAGCTGGGCATTTCCGTAGCTGCGTGAAGAATTTCCATAGTTGGGAATTTCCATAGCTGTGTGAAGAATTTTCGTAGTTGGGTGTTTCCGTAGTTGTGTGAAGACTTTCGGTAGCTACAATCTATGAACTTGGAGTACAGTTTGCTTATGACCTATTTTCTACACACTATTACATTCCAACTTTAGAAGAAATATCAAGAAATAAAAAGAATTAGATTACAAATAGATTTCTAAAGAGATGATACGATAAATCCTATATTCTACCTTAAATATGATATCTCATTATTAAAACTACACCTAAATTCACTTGAAAGCTTTATTTTGAGAGAGAGAATAAGAATGTTATTTGGTGATATAATGAGACATATTTTGGTCTCATCATCTTACTCCATGGAAAGACATCTCTCATTTTCATTCTTTAATTGATCACTGAGGACTATGGTAGTGATTTTTTCAACCTTCTCTTGAAGCTACCTCAAGTCTATGGTCACTATATGCACCCAAAATTACATGTGCTACATTGTCAAAAAATGGTTATAAAGGTCCCCAATGATGATTCATATCCTTTCGGAAGATGTTTGAGCTCCAAAACCCATTCGTAGTATATATTTTTAGCCTAAACATCCCTACTTAGCCCTGACATGATTTTTCCTAGCTTTCTGCTACATTTCAAAGTAGTTTTGACCTTTAGTGTCAAAACCTGTCACCCAGAAGGGCAAGGTTTACCAACCACCACCATGGGTAGGGCAGTGGTCCTAAAACCACCACCCTACATAGGGCAGTGGTCCTGTGTGAATTTTCTAGAGATTTCACTCATGTTTTAAAGAGGAATTCTCTCACTTCAATTTTTTGATGCGTTTCTTGTCCATTTTAGATGATTCCAAGGCCCAACTTCTTTGTGGCAATATATTCTTGCACTTCTATTTGTGATTGATGGTTGTTAATAGTTTTAACTCCCTCTTCACTTTTTTTATGTCCCCTTTTGATGCCAAATGGATTCAACCATTTCCCAGCTAAATTCTTATAAATACTATGATTGTGTGCACTAAAACATGGAAAAAATTTGTATTTTTTCTATTGCAAAGTTTCTTCCCTTTTGTTAGAAATTTCCAAAGACAATCTCATTTCAATTGTGCTTGCACTCTTCCACTTGCATTGCTTCCCAGTCTTCAAATTCAATTTGTTTTTGCTCCCACACACTACTTCTTCTATTGTTGTTACATTCCCATCTCGTTGGACTCACGTGGACACAAATATTGAAAGGATAAATTGAGGGGATAATACTCTTACACCAGATTTTCCATAGTTCTTGCAATATCCAAGTTAGAGGTGTTGTTTGATTCATTCATGCAATTATCAATTATGAATTTATCATTTCAAAGTTCATATCAAATACAATAGATAAATCCTTTCATCATTTCAATTATCAAGTCATCAGTAGATCAGATCAAATTAGAAAGTTTGTTCTTCAACATTACCAGGGAAGTTGCAAGGAATAATAGCTTCTTTGAGGCTGTGATTTATTCTTTGTTTCTGAGGTAATATTGAAGGTTTTATTTGAAATATTTCAATTATTTAATTGTTTAGGATTTAGATTAACACCATTTTCACAAGCAGTTAGCTACACCTAGTTAATTTTTTGTATTAGGTTCATTTATTAGATTAGAATTTTTGTTCTTAAATATCGAAAAATAGTCCAAAAATATTTCCTTTGTTAGATTAATCGTTCATTTTCTTTGTTCATTTATATTTTGGAAAATACAAAAACATAGTTTAGATTTTATTTTCTTTATTATTTTTTTAGTTAATTAGATGCAATCACATTTCATCTAAAAATTACAGGCCTCAAAGAACCCAAATATTTTATCTTCAAACTGGTAATACCATAACCAAACCTAGCAGTTCCACTTGCAGACATAGATCAAGGCCTTAGGTACAACATTTTCAAGACAACTAGAGACATACAAAGAATCAACCAAAAACTAGATGCATTAAACATTGAAGATGATAAAGCGTTTGAGTATTGGTTGAATCAACCAAATTATAGACTACATTGAGCATCTAGATGACCTTCAAATGTCCAAAGCAAGAGACAAATTTAACCCTGTGATCCACTGGTCCCACAACCAAATGGACCTGAACTTCTCATAGACATTGATAAGGAACTCCATCTTCTTGTCCTCAAATTCCTGGCCAGATACATCGAGAGGATAGAACAACTCAACATTCTAAACATTATAATAGATCGGGATTACAATTAGTAGACTACCCCTAATAGTAGATTTCCTAACCGCCCTTGGGCTTAGGATCTTGATCATTCTTATGACCATAGAGGGACCATGACCAAAAATAATTTATGGTTGTGATCCTATGGTTCCCCAACCAAATGGAACGAGAACCAATTAGACATAGACACCGGATTGAGAGTGTTAGTATTTTGAACCTCTTTATTTCCATCAAAAATCATTAAGGAATTTCATTTTATAAATGAAGAAGCTCATCGAGCATTCTCATTTTGGAGCAAACCCGCCAAACATCCATAGAGCTGAACAAAATCACACCTCTCACTTTTAATTGTTCCATGACCTTGTCTGGACAGATTTACAAGGTTTCATTAATTTTCCCATGAGTTCCATAACCAATAGACAAGATATCTTTGGAGATTGATATTGACTGGAGTCTTCGTGTTTCCATGCTTTTTTATTTCTTCATTCCATCCACCTAGGTTAGAGAGGATTTCATCACGCCTAACAAGGATATCCCACCATTTTAAGTTAGAGGCATTGCATTGTTCTAACAACCTATCCACACACTATTGTCCATTACCATATTCGCTACCACCTAGCCATTCACATTTTCTACACCAGCTACTTGAACGACTTCGGGAGTTGAGTGTGGTTGAAGGTCACGTGTTTATTTTCTTCCATAAATTCAGCATCCTAATTTTGTGATCATGATGTTTGTATCAAGTCTGCAGTGTTCAAACTCTTTCAAGAAAACATTTGATTTAACCATTGAGTCCTAGGTAGTAAACAAATTCTTCTGTGCCACTTTGAGAGCCTTTAGGTTTTCAATAGATTCTTTCATATTTTGGGAAGTCTTACCATCGGTGTTGCCATGAAAATCTTGAAAATCCTTTTTCCCACCCCGATGCTAAACTACTAAACTATTTCTCATTTTCATCTCTTTGGTCTCCAGAATCTAAGCTAACATTTATGTTCTCATGAAGTCCTGAATCCCCATTCTCCTTACTCTTTTTCTTAGCATTTTATTTTTCCATACTTGACCTAGTTCTTTTGGCCACGTAGTTCCCGTGTGTCCTCCATACAAGAAATATCAATCTTGGTTTCAGAATTCTCATTCTTCCCCAAATCTTCTTGTCTATGGTTCACTAGTTTGGCCCCAAATTTTTCACTTTTCCCCATGAGAGGAGTGCCGAACTTAAGCATAGATTTAATAAGCCCTTGATGTAAATGATGAGTAAAAGTACCTCTTCAAACCTACTCAACAGATCTGGCTAGAGAGATATAAAGATAATTTGGAAAGTTGTAAATCCTTCCATTTCTTATGTGATTAAACATCGGAAATGATACCCATAAAAAACCTTGTAACACCCTTCTAGGGTTATGTAAGACATCAATAATAGGAAATTTCATCATATGGTGAAGGAAAATCCTCCCTAGCATAACCATTATGAAGTTGTTTAAGAGTACCCTTACCTTGCCTAAAGTTATAAATCTTCAGGTTGTAATCAAACTTTGGTTTAAAAATGCACTTCTTGACAAGTATATCCCAGATCACTCTAGCAATAAACTTTAGGGATATAGTGAAAGAAAACTTATGGACCCAAACATGGCCCTCATTCCAAGTTTTAGCCACCTCAACACTCAGATCTTCATCAAAACCATCAATTTAAAAAAACTCATCAAACCTGCCTTTTCCAATAGCTTAGAAGCTTCCTGCGACATTTCTAGAATCATGCATGTCTCTCTTCTTACAAGTTCGCCTCCCATATTACGCTTCTAGCCCTTCTTTATTTTGTTACCAATTTTTTTCCATCCCACAGTCTATTCAAGAAACCACTTTTACAAATTATGTTCGAGCAACAAAAGATGATAAAAATATTATCCCTTTCAATCCAATCTTTGGAGTTATTAGAAGTTATGTTTGACACGAGTCTAATATTCATCATCTCCTGAAACGTCATCCTATAAGCCACATCATCCTTAGTTTTCATCATTATAGAGATATGGAATAGGGTTCATAGTCCCCTTTCAGAATATGATTTATTTGAGCATCAAGATTAGTTGAATCTTCAATCACATTAAATTCTATAGCCTCCACACCTTTGTTAGCAAATATATCATCCAATATATTTCCTTCACGATAAATATGTTGGAAGGATATTTCGTGAAAGAAGACATACTCCTTGCATTTTTAATAAATTCCTCTATAGATAGAGAAGTTTAGTTTTTTCCCATCATACAAGAGATGATATTCAAAGAGCCCCCTTCCACAATTAGAGACTAAAACCTCTCTTCTATAAGCTTCCTCTACTACATGGTTAGTTTGTAGGCCCAAATTAAATAAGTATGCAAGGATAAACTTACCTTTAGAATCATGAAAAACACCTCCTCCACCAACCTTCCTAGGGTTCCCTTTAGCTGCTCCATCAAAATTTAGCTTGATAAAACCCTCCTGGGGTTAATCCATCTTACCCCTTCTCTTGGATTAATTTTCTTAGGTTGGGGATCGTAAGTTAAGTTCCAATTGTTGATGATATGTTTTTCTCTTTCCTCAATTTCCACTTCTTTTTTTTAAGGATAGAGAAATTGTTTCTAACAACTTGTATGCATTTATTAAAAATAAGCCTGATGGGAAGTTTCTTACCTTTGAAAATCCTTCAATTCCGTTCTTTCCAAACCTCCCACCACATATGTCCAAGACTCATAATCCATATATTATTTATACCTTGGCTTGTGAAAGGACATCTCCATTAGGTCTAAGCAGATTGAACCTCCTTTGGGCTTACCCAGTTAACCAAAAACAATCCAAGGATAGAAGATATAATTTGAAAAGAAAAAGTATAGTCCATAAACAAGTGATTTACTGTTTCTAAATTATCTTCACATAACACACATCTATTTACCATATGAAACCCTCTTTTAGTAAGGTTGTCAATTGTTAGAATCTTGTTTATCACCATAAGCCAACTGAAAATATTAACCTTGGGGCTGATATTTTTATTCCATATCTTTCCCGCTAATATATCTTCCTCATTTGTCTCCTCCTCATAAAATAAATCATAAGCAGATTTGACTGAGAATATTCCATTTTGTTCTTTGTGCCACACTATTCTATCTCGTAACTCACTATTATAAGACATGTTTTTAAGGAAGTCATTCAAAATATCCATGTGTTCTTTTAGATCCTGCCTATCCAATTCCAGATACTTTCAAGTTTGAAAGCTCCTAGTCTTCAATAGGTAGTTGTTAACCATACTTCCATATTTTCCTTCTAGTAGCTTTAACATTTGGGGAAATTTATCTTCAATCTTAAAGTTACTAGCCCATTTGTTAATCCAAAATAGAATATTTTTACTTTTCTTATTTTCCATCTGTAGCCTTTTTCCACTACTTTCTTCACCCAATTTATAGCTTTCCAAATACTTGACCCATTGAAAGAATCCGGTTTAAAAATCCATCTCTCATCTTTGACATCCTCCCAATATTTTTCCTTAGGATTCTAGTCCAGGCCCCATCTTCACTAATTATCCTCCATCCAATTTTGGCTAATAGGGATTTATTCATTTTAATCCAATCTCTAAGGCCTAAACCTCCCATATTTTTGGTTTGCAAACTCTTTTCCATGCCACCAATGGGATTCTGTCTTTACTTTCATTTCCACTCCATAGAAAATGTTTTTTAATACCTTCAAGTTTGTCCACAATTTTCGCAGGGTGTTGATAAAGGGACATCACATACATGAGGGACTTTGAAGGGAGATTTTAAGAAGAGTGATTTTCCCAACTTGTGATAGAATATTTGCTTTCCATCCAGCTAATTTCCTCTCAAACCTTTCAATAAGGAAATTCCATTCTCCACTAAGAGGTCTCTTATCCCTAAGGGGCATACCCTAGTAAAAGAAGGGTAATGGCTTGATTTCACATTCAAGGATTTCATAAATCTTCTTAATTCGACATTATAAATTATTAATGAAGAAAATATAACTTTTCTATAGTTCACCAGTTGTCCCAAAACCTCCATGTAGTCATCTAAAATCCTTTTAAAATTCATGGCTTCCCGAACTGTAGCTTCCCCCACAAAAACAATATCATCGACAAAGTTATCATGTGAAACATTTTCCACTCCCCTAGCAGGAGATATACCTTTTATAGTTCCCTTACTAGCTTCCACATTGATTCTTCTACTAAGAGCTTCTGCCATGATTATAAAAATAAAAGGGAAAGTGGATCCCCTTATCTCAAGCCTTGTAAAGTAGGGAAGAAACCACAAGGAGGGGGTCCATTGATGAGAATGGATAACCAAAAATTGGAAATATAAGCCTTTACTAAATTTTGAAAGGAGGATTCAAATCCAAACTTGTTGAGAATTTTATCAAGAAAACTCCACGAGACCTTGTCATATGCCTTAGCCATATCAAATTTGAGGATCGTTGCTTCCTTTTTGCTGAGTTTTGCTGAGTGAATAGTCTCTTTGGTATTAATGATCCTATCTTGAATTTGTCTTACTAAAATAAAAACCCCCTATTGTTCCTAAATAATAGTAGGTAGAATAAATTGTAAATGGAGAGAAAGAATTTTAGTGCATATTTTATGCCAAAATCTTTAAATTCCATCACATTACCACATTTTGGAACAAGATTAAAAAGTGCAATTCATATCCTTAAGCATTTTCTTATGATTAAAAAATTCTTCCACCATTTTATAGACATCCTTTTTATTATGTCCGAAAAATGCTAGAAGAAAAAATCCTGAAAACCATCCAGGCCTAGTGCCTTATCTAGACTGAGATGGTTAACTGTAAAATTCAACCTCTTCCATGGAAGGGATTACTGAGAGTAATTTGTTATCATCCATTGTTACCATGGATGTGCAATTAAGGAAATAATTCTCCTTAGCCAAATTAGGATCACCTTGATTAGTTAACAAGTTTTTAAAGAAAGATATGGCTTCATCTTTTATTTCTTCCTTTTCTTCCAAAATATACCCTTCCCCTTTCTTGATTTTATTGATTTGATTGAAAATTCTTCTCTTGAGTGTGGTCAAATGGAAAAATATATTATTTTTATCCCCCTCTTTGAGCCATGTGATTTGATATTTTTTCCTCCAGAAGGATTCTTCCTTAGCTAAAATGTTGTGGTATTCCGAGAGAAGAATTCTTTCCTTTTCATAATCTTCCAAATCTGCTTCATATTCACTCCTTTCACTCTTCCTCTAGAAGTCTTGGATATCAGCTTTGAGTGTAAATTTCTTTTGGAATATATTCCCAAAACACCTCTTATTCCATTTCTTAAGATTCATTTTGACATACTACATTTTTTTGTTAATCTAAACATTGATGTTCCCTGGACATTTAACCTCCATTATTATTTAATGAGCTATTTAAGATCCTCACTTTGGAGACACACTTTTTTTCAAACTGAAATGGGGATTTTCTTCTACTTGGATCCTTAAATGTCAAGAGAATCAGGTTATGGTCTCACCCTATCCTTGGTAGATAAAAGAGAGATATTTTTTTTTAACAATTCCTCTGAGGCAAAGACCCTATCAAGTTTCACTTGAATAAGTTGGGATCCAATTCTTCTGTTTGACCAAGTAAATTTACTTCCCTTTAGATCTATATCAAGAAGATAAGAATGAAGAGGAAATTCATTAAAATCCTCCATGCTTGACAATATACTCCTGAGATCCCCATTTTTTCTAAGGGAGAAACATGGGTATTAAAATCACCCATCACTGGCCAATCAGAGCCAAAGATATTATTTTTGAAAGATAGAAGATGTTGCCACAATTTTTTCCTTTCTTTGTGAAGAGTAAGGGCATAAATGTTTGAAAGGACCCATATTTTACCATTATCTAGATTTCTCATCATGAAAGCCATATGATTATCTCTTTTCAATAAGAGAGTGCCCTCAAAATTGGTAGGATTCCACACAACAACTATCCCTCTAGAGGCACCATTTGAACTAACAACATAAGCCTTAGAATTTTTCCAAAAAAATTTACAGGAATTTAGGAAACTATCCTCCTTGATTTTTGTTTCTTGAACTAATAAAACATCTATATTCTAACCTTCTATCAAATCTATAAAAATCCTTCATTTAGCAAGCTTGTTAAGCCTTCTTCCATTCCAAGAAATACAATTCATTTTCTAAGATTAGGTTTATTTTTCGTAAAAACCTTCCGGTCCAAACAAGTTTTTTTCCCTGAATTATTAGATGATAATATCAAAAATTGAAGTGTGGGAACTCTCTATGAATTCATAGGGAGTGATGGGGATTTGGATGGGATCATGGGATTTTGTTAAGACTCAGGGGTATTGATATATGTGTTTTGACAATGTATGGAAGGAAAAATAGGTAGAAAGTTGGTGAGGGCACTGTGGGAGAGATACAAGTAAGGTAGAGATAAAGAACTAAGATAGATAAAAGATAGAATTATATAATATACTAAAATGAATAAAGAGAAATAATACTTACTTGAAGAATGTAGTCTGGAGGAAAATGGTAGTGCTGAAGATTACCAAAGGTGGTAATCTGGAGTGAGTGTAGCAACAAGATGGAAAGTATATTTCCTATGCGTACTGGAACTTTGGAGGAACTTGTGGGTGAACTGAATGATGTCTGAATGTTGTGATAGGATCTAAATAGTTGCAAGGTCATAGGAGTGCTTGATCATGTGAATGCAAGAAGCGTAAGTAAATAAATCTAGATTCAAAACTTGGTTAATGAGTTCAGATTATATATTTAACCTAACCAATGACAGCTTAGGTGACCAGAACCAGTGAGGAATAACCAAAGTGTCGGTTAAGGAGAATTGGTCCAAGTTGCCAAAAATAGCTCGATCTTTTTAATTTTGGTGTGATCCTAATTTATTTTGGGTCTAGAGTGTTGAATGGAATTAATAGGAGTGTGGATTTAATTAGAGGATTAATAGGTCATGAATGGTTAGGGTTAGAATGAGTCCTAGTTTGTTAGGATAAGTGTGTACTTGGTCTAGGTTCATTAATAGGCTAGGAATAGGTCTTAGGATGAGGTGGAGGGTTGATGTGGTAGAATGAGGTGGATATTAGTTCAATTAAGGTAATTAAAATAATAATAGTGTGAGGATGAGGATTAATTTAACTATAGGTAATTAAAATAATATTATATAAGGGGTCATTTCTAGGTATGGTATGGAATTATTTGATTAAAAAGGAGTTAGGGGAATATGAACAAATTTTGGGTGTCTACAAGCTTGTCTAGCTATTATTGGTGAACATTAGTGTCGTGATCATATGATTGTTCACTGTTATAAGTTTTTATGTTTTCAAGAGGAATATTGTTTGAATTAAGAAAAGGATTATAAGATTCAACCATTTATTTATAGAAGTTATAGATAGATGGAAGAAGCTCAATGTCCTCAAAAGAACTAAAATAGCCACTATGGGTGATGGGCATAAAAATAAAACACTAGAAGGAAGGTAGGGTACAAGTGATGAGGTTAACCAAACGATTTAATATAAAATAAAATAAATTAAATATAATTAGAGAGTAACTACTGTAATGAAATATGTAAAAAGCTAATATACAAAGTGAAGACACAAGAAAACAAGAATATAAATGTGAAACCCTAAGCAAGAGAAGGAGATTTAGAGACTTAGCTAGTTTCTAATAAATCTAGAAGTGATAAAGGAAAGTAAACTGCTAGAACATATTGAGAAGAGTGTCATGAAAGGATTGGTGAGGATGTAGGTATATTTTGTTGATTTGGTTGTTTTAGGGTTAGATTATTTTCACTGTCCTTTCCTATCTATTTCTCCGGATTCACTATCTGATTTGTGAATATACTTGTAACATATAAGAAATAAGTTCACCTACACATACCCACAAACCGCATAAAACCTAGAAAGGAAAATGTAGAATGGAGAGTAAGATTAACCTCAACAAATCACCCAAAGAGTGAACTTATGACCAAACATTTCACTACATATCAAACTCCATGTATTTATTTATCAGTGTGTGTGTAATGATGCCCTAAAATTCCCTTGTGCAAGTTACATAATGATATTGGTCTAGATCTAGAATGTAGCAGGTTGTATAAAATGTGTGGGATGAAATAGAATAAACTTCCCCTCTTATGTGATATATGCGAAGAGTGCGTCCCTTGTCCCTTTAATGAGTGTGCTTGATGGATGCTTTTGATTCCCCATTTCCTTTGGATGCAAGCTTAGGTGATAGTATGTAATGCTTAGTACTTGGTCCTCTACTTTGAAAACATAAATGTGGATTTATATAATTCCCTTGTTTGTATTTCATATGTGACAATTGAAAGGCCACCCCAAAGTAGTAAAAATTAATTAAGAAGATAAATGGGTCCAAGAGGATAGGAAAAGGTAAGGAGGGACATGATTACTCGGGAGGAAAGGAGCACTTAGGTGGATACGAGCACCGGTGCTAATTTTTCAATCGGGTTCTAGTGTCCAAGGCCATAAAAAGATAAAATCTGTTAAATGCCAAAAATATTGAAAGATGTGTGAATCCAAATAAAGTGCAACAGACAAAGCAAAAGGATAAAGGTAGTTGTTAATTGCTTTTTTTCTATCTTAGGAATCATGTAAATGATAACATGATTTTAGGACCTATAAATGTACCTAAGTGCATATATTTTGTGTCTACACTCTCCCAAATTTCACTATAATATTATTGAACTAACTCTAATTATTCATATATCTAACACCTAAAACAGAGAGAAGATAAAAACCTAAAAACCAAAAACTATAGGGGATTATATTGTAGACACCAGTTTTTAGTGTATCTCCTCTCCTTCACCTTGTGTTTTTGAGCAAACCCATTAAAATACATTTTCCCCTCAAATTAAACAAATCCCATTTCCCACCAAAAATACATGTTTCCATTAAGCAATCTTAATTGTTTAATTGATTCACTTTTAAATAACTAATCCTTGTTATCTAAATATTCCAAATTTAGTCCTATCATTCAAAAATTATTTAAATCATGAGTCCCACTCATAATTTAAATCATGTAGAGAAATACTTATCACATCCACTATTTCACCCACTAATTCAAATCATGAGCCCCACTCAATCAAATCATGTCCCTTAACTAGGGTTACTTTGTCCAACCTTGATTACTTAATAACCCCCAATCTAACCCCATCTCTAGGCTATAAATACAGGCCTTCCCCCCTCTTTTGAACAAGAAAAGAGTGATAGAAAATATCTGACATTGTAGCCTCTTACTTATCATAACATCCTCATAGTGCCCTTGTAATGCCACTGGAATCTCCACAATACCCTTCTCATGATTTAGTGGTTCACTTAGCTTGGTTCACATTGCATTTTATTGGATCAGATCAATAGCTCATCTACACACCAACATTTTTAGGTTTATTTGTTTATCAGTTTGCATGTTATCCATTTATCTTGCATTTCTATTATTTTATTTATCACATGGGGGTTGAAAACCATAGAGGAAGTTTATGCTTCTCCGCTCCACTTCATCGGAAGCCCCCACATAAAATATCTAATTAGTTTTCTTTAGTGTCTTTGAGTTGCAGGTCTATCTAGTTCACAACAAGGATCTCATCATCTATTTGGCACCCACAGATCTACATCTACATCCTAGGCTCCTTAAGCCCTCCATATTTTGAGGTTGTTGGTGGATTTTAGTAGCGTTGCATTCACCTGCACAAGAAATAGGTTTCCTATCCAACATTCTGACATGCCCAATAGGACCATACCCAAGATCTATTCATTTCATATGTTACTTTACTCATCTTGTCTAGGTGTTGTAAGTATAATAGTTATCGTGTTTCATAGTTCTTGTCAATTTAGATTTCTCTTGCGAATATTTCTTTTTTGACTGACTTGTTTGTAGGGTGTTAGTGTGGTCTCCATCAATTTGGTATGTCACTTGCATTTCTTAGTTTATATCCTCCATGAGGTAAGTGATTTTCTTGTTTTCAACCGGTTTATTATTCAAGTTATTTATAATTGGTATAAGTTTTTATTGTTATTATTATTAAAAAAAACAAAAAAAATTAAATTAAATAACACACACAAAAATTACTTTAAACTCCACTCAATGGGAAATTATTCCGAAAAAAATAATCTTATTATTTTTCTTTTGTTCTCCATCTTAGATTTATAATCAATATATATATTTTTATCAATAAACCATGATGTTTGACCTTTGTTTAAACTAAATTATATATATATATATATATATATCTTTATTTAGAGATTAATTTCCATTGTATATCAATCTTAATTCTCAAAATACAAATCTATATTTATTTAAATTAAAATAAAAAAATGTTCACTCACATCCTCATCCCTCCTCAAAGCTGATATATTCTTGTAACCCCACTCTGACCGAGAGCTACTCCCTCTCCATGAGTATTACCCTCACCTTCCATGCGATCTCCCTACACCTATATCTTTGTATCGATCCTAACTCCCAGCACTTCCCTTACCTCATCTCTACTCTCCCACTCCCATCTCCAACATGAATTCCTTTCCACCGAGCCCATATCCTTTCTATTCCCACCAATAAACTTCCATTCTTAGTCAACAACTTGACACTCCCATCCCTTTTCTAAACCCTCGTCCACCCCATCTCCCTATCTCCCACATAGACCTATCCACCAACATCTCCCATAGAAAACTACCTCCCTATGACTCCTTCACCAAACCTCCTCATCTTGCTTTGTACAAGTCCCAACATTGGCCAATCCATCTCCACTCACCTTAAATTCAAATCCACACTCAACACTACACAACTCTTTACACAACATGTTGCTTCTTCCTCACTGACTCAACCAAACATCCGAGATACTCTGCTTCACTCCACATGACTTGACTCCACATAGTGCAACTCCACCTCACTCACCGTGCTTCCCCATCCACTACCTTCTAGGTGAGAAAATTATATGCCTGGAGATTCCCAAGGTGTGTGCACTGGGATAATGCAATAATTTCCTTATCTATTAATCCTAGTATGTAAAGATGTCCCACATATGATCTACTAGTGAAGAAGAATCAAATGCTATTGAAACTTGGCAGAACCATGTGTAAAAAGTCAATAATCATGTAGACTAACAATATTTTTATGCTTGATGCATCTAACTATTTACATCTCGGTTTAAATTCACGTAAATATTTGAGGGTAATGACTATATAGTCTATTTATAGAAATTTGATTACAATTATTTACAACATATTTAAATAGTTTTCGGTGCACCATAGCCATTCACTACCCAATTAACGACCAACTACAACTCCCTGAGCCCTCGGATCACATTTTCCACAGAGCTCCATGCCATCACCCATACCATCCCCAAGCTCTTCATATCTCCCTACAACAAGTTCCTCTCAATCAAGCTCATTACACTTGTGGTCAACATGGAAGTGGTCGCATGTGACATATGTTTAGTTTCCTAGAAAGTGATTTCACTTATGCCTAGTGAGTTGATGCCCAACCCACCTTGCCAACTTTTTGTTCTTCTTGATTGACCCCCTTGGTTGAGCTATCTATAATTATCATTGCCCCACATTGAATGTGGGGTCAAACTCCACTTTATATCATTTAATAGAAAAATGTAAGCATCTTATTTCAAAACACAAACCAACTTATCATTTCAAACAACGTAGAGCATTTTATAGTATAAGATATCTTGTTTATATTTTATTTTGTCTATAGGTAATATTATTTATAGTTCACTAAAAAAATAAACACAATGCACACATTGATATTTTTGTGATAACGTAGTTCATCATTTGTGTCATCAATGATCATCTCTTTCATTTTGATTTCCAATCAATAGTTTATCATTTTATAGCTTAATTATCATTTTATCATTTTATAGATTATTTTTATAGTTTAAAGTTGGTTTGTCATTATATAGTTCATGTCGTAGTTTATCATTTCGAATCCATTACCACATTGCATAGTTTTTCATTCTATAGCTTAATTCATAGTTCCTCATTACAATTTAGAGTTTAATAGTTATTTCATCGTTTATTTCATAGTTTAGTGTATATTCTAATTCATATTTTGCTTATTATAATCACATACAAACATCGAACTACTTTTTAATAAGAAAATTTTTCATAGCACATTCCAGGATGTCTTTTTCACACAAATATTAGAATGTTTTTTTATCATCTTTCTTGTATCTTTATAACCAAAGTCCACTAATTGTCTTATTTTCTTTTACAGGGCAAGTCTACGAATTTGCAACCACTAAATTACGTTGTCAATGATCAATTGATAAACCAAACCATGCTGCAATTGTCTTCTCACCAACCCCATACGCAATCATGAATCATACAATTTTATGGTCCTCGGATGTTCCTAGTCACTGATTATTGCCTTTAAACAACGTTCACTCAAAAGAATAAAATAACTTTCCAGGTTTTCTTAGAGCCTACAATTTTCTTGCCTCAACTTGCTCCCAGATAAAAAGAAAAAATGTTATACATGTATTCCTCATTTTCTCTATTTGCTCCTTTTTCATCTCAATTTCCTTTACTTGTGTCATCATCAAATGATAATATTTGGATTTGGGTTAGTAAATAACTTTCATTTCTCATCTCTCCTCCTCACAAACCTTAAATAGGTGTCTAAATCTCTGCATCTCATGTTATCACACACTTCCTGAAACTTCGCACAAATTAATCAACACACCAAAACATTCTTCTCACCTAGTTCACAGATTGGGATTTGATCACCCAACAGGAAACCATTTCAGACATTTCCTAGCAAAACTTACCTAAAACCAAACATAGTTTTCCTTATTCTAGGTCCTTTCACAACCATCTTCTTTTCCTTTTAACAAGTGTTATTAATTTAAAAAAGGAATTGTTTGCTTAATTTTTATACATAAATTTCATTTCATTCCCATAGTCACTCATTTAGCTACTAAAATAATGGAACAAAATTGTGCATCTATCAGTTCTTTACATAAGAAAATATATACAATTCCATCATCATTTCCGTCGATTACCTCCCTTGTAAAAATTCAACCTCTTATTGATATTTCTCGTGAATATCCCCTCACTGACACTTCAATCCTAGGAGAGACAAACCCGTTCCTCTATCACCAAAGATATCCCATCCAAATGAGTTACTCCACCATATGTTAGGTCATAACCCTCTGGAATACCTCTCGTCCCTTATGGTGATGTACACTTTCAAGAATTCCTAAATGCTAACCCAATTGTTCTCCAAGATTATCTACTCCAAAAATCTATTCATCTTCCCCCAAATGACCCACTGATTCAACAACTTTATCCTTATCAAACCGACCCTCAAACCAACCTATTTGTAGTAAATGAGCTCTCTGTAGCTCACCTTGCCTCTTCTTCTACCAATTTCTCAACCCATCGAAAACTCAGATAGTCACACCTATCCCCACAATCTTCCCCCAATTAATACAACAATCAACACTTCCCTTCCTCTTATATCTTTAACTACTATTGCCACCAGCATCCCCAATCAACATGTCCAAACATCATATCCTATACCTAAACAATATAATCCTCTTACTTCCCATGCCATCGCATCTCAGCCTCCCTTTACCAATGCTTTGCAACATCCAACATCACACCTGTTTCATCAACAATATCAACCCATGCATACCCATATGCATGCCCAACATTTACCCTAGCAACCTGTTCAATCCCAACAATCATATTATCTTCCTATCTCCCAACCACAAGTTTATCAACAACAACTCTTCTAGCCACAATCTATGGCATATACTCATCCCCATCTAGTCCCTCAAACACCCACTCATCCACAGGTTCCTCACCAAATTCTTGCCCCACATCCTATACACAACCACCTCCTTTTATCTCTCAATAGGCTCTCTCCAATGATCCTGTCCAAGATTTAGTGAGTAGGTTAGCAAACCTTGAGGTCACACCTTAGGGATGAAAGTATCCTTATCGTATGAACATATATGCAATGATCCCATTCACCCATCTCGTGCCCATCAGACCATATCCTCCACATTGGGAATTTCCCAAATTCACCAAATTTAATAGCAAAGAGGATCCTCAACATCATATCCATGCATTCAAACACGCATGCTACCTTATTGCACATGACCAAGAATTAATGTTGTGTACCTTTCCCATGTCTTTGGCTGGTCCTACCTTAGATTGGTACAACAATATACCTCAACACTCTATATTTTCCTTTTCCTAGCTCGTGTAATTATTCCTAGAACACTTCTCAATTAATATTGCATGCAAAGTAACCATTAATGATCTTTATACCATTAGACAATTTGAGGATGAATCCATCATGGAAAATTCATCACCCAATGGCATAACACCATAAATCAGTTATCTTTCCCTCTTCCACAGACCGATCTTATCAAACTTTTTCACGGTCATGTGCAAAGCACATAGCTTCTACATTACAAATCCAATATTTCTAAACTTTTGATGAAGCCTTCACTATGGCTTAGAAGCTTGAGACACGTGCCCTGAATAGGTCACTTAAAATTGAGGTCAAATAAACCCAAGCATGAATTCACCAAATCATCTACCCAAAACAAAAAATCAAAGGCAACGGCCAATGTTGTAATTGTCAAATCATCCCCTGCATCCACATCTACTACATGGAATCAATAATGAATTGCGAGACTAACACCCAATTATACTCCCCTCGGGAGTCATATAGCACAATATTTAATAAATTGATGGAGTTTAACCTTATTACTCTTCCTCCCATCCGACGAGTCTAGACCAAGACCCACATGGTATCAAGAAGACCACTACTACAAATATCACCAAGTCTAAGGACATGATATAGAGAGGTGTCAAACCTTCAAAGATCTAGTCCAAAGACTCATCAATCAGGGAGATCTTCAAGTGGACAATCCTAATGCATCCCCTAACCAACCACTTGACATATTTAAGAAACCATTCCCCAACCATGCACCAACACTTCAAGCCATAACCCCTTATACATCTCAAGCACCTAAAACTCATGCCATAAACACTCTACACACTATTGATCAAGATCCTATCCCATCCATAGATTCACCGCCTTCATCAACCATCACATCCAAATCTCTAGACATTTTTCCTACATCGAAAAGTTCATCAACACTTATTCCCATATCTACACCAATCATACCTACATATATTTTGGCATCTATTCCCACATCCATACCTACTTCCACATATATCACATCTTCCCCATTCATAGGTATATAAATGATGCCCCTTGAATTATTTATAGAACAACCATCCCCATCTCATCCTACACCCACCATTGATTCCACACCTATATATACCTCATCCACTCCATCATCCACATCTATTCCATCCTTACCCATAATACCATCCATAGATCCAATCCCAGTTCCTTTACCTACCACATCAATCATTGAGACCAAATCCACATCGTCCTCCCCTCCTACATCATTTGAAGAACCTTTGAAAGAACTTCAACTTATGAAAACTTCAAATGATACTTCTACCTCATCAACACAATCGAATCAATCTTCACTTTTCTTAGATTTCACCCAAAAATATTTCTTCTTATGCCTATACCAGCACCATCTCTGGATCCTCTGGTGGAAATTGATTTCGTTCCCCCTAAGGATGTAACCACTCAAATAAAGTCCACAACCATTAATACATTGCCTCAAAAATCCCTTATACATTCCTATAAGGAAATTAATATCCCTTCCTCTAAAAAATCCAACATGACAACCCTTTCATCAAGAATAGTTCATCAACTAAAACCGAAATCATTCAACACTATGGTATCTACCAATACCAAAACTGAATTCAGGCCATCAAGACATCAACATGCTCAAACTTTTTCCTCAACATCCAAATCATCTCAAACATCCACTTCTTCTTCAAAGACCAAGATATTCGCAAAGAAAAATCACCTCCTAATGCTTTGGTTGAATCATGTATGGAGGTCTTTTGACACTTGTTACAAATTTCTAAAATCACACTTTTACCTATTAGGTCCTTTGACCTAAATAACAAGAATCCACCGTGGTTTAATTACAACCTTTTTTACGCATATCATCATACCCTTGGAAACAATATTGAACATTACAGAGCATTTCAAGCCATTGTTTATAACTTCATTAAGGAAGGATACCTCCTTCCCAAACCAAACCAATCTCTTCCTTCCACTTCAACATCTGCACCTTTGACCTCATCTATCCAAATGAAAATGTCCCCTTGTTCTTCATGAACTTCCGCAACCATGTCACCTCCAAATGAATATTATTCTAAAGAGGATCCTTCATTGTCCATCAAATTTATTCAAGTAACCACTCAAGTATGATCCACATGACCCTTATTGGTGCTTGAAATAATATCACCCCTTTGTTTGGAACATGCCTTAAGAATTTTTTATGTTTTTGGTTTCATTTTAGCATCTAGTGTGATTGCACAACATTGAATCTTTTCCCCAAGTGTGGGACTTGTAAAAGTGGGAAAAGAATCTCTAGGTTAGAGGTTGGTTCCTCAACTCCTTTGATCATGTGTATAACTTGAAAATTGCAGAGGTTTAAACTCAAAATCCTACTATAAATTCCAAGGGGACAAAGATAGAGAATGCAAAAGAATTAAAACTAATGCTAATAAGGTGATGCACCAAAGGAGTGGTGAGAATTTTTTACTTCTAAAAATTGACACAGATTATAGAAATGCAGCAAAAAATCATGCACAAACTGATAAAATGTAATGAAAGATCATGGGTGAATCAAACAACACAAGAAGAGGACTGAAACTCATTCACAGAGCTTGCATTGTCATTTCCAATATCAAAATACATGCATTACATCAACAGAAAGGCAGAAAATATGTTGTAGTCTTGAAAGAGGTCTGGTATTCCACAAAATCACTTTCTAGGGTGAAAGAGGGAGCCTACAAAACATAAAAATGTCCAACCCCTTTCAAAATGAGCCAAATCTGGCTTTTAACAATGCCCATTCGAGCTCAGGAGAGAGAAACGTGGGAAAACATGAGAGAAGCTTCAACCACCAACCAAAATGTAATAAAATAGCATGGGTATCCTTAAAAGTCCATTCCCTAACATTTTTGACCATGTTGGGAGAGAATGCGAGCCATGCTGCATTAAAAATGGTGGTTGAAATGTCATTTTTGTTCATTTCCACATGCCAGAGGTGTTTTCCAATTTTCTCCCTCCAAAATCCACCAAAACACAAAATTGACCTAGAATCATGTAGATAATTTCACCAGATTTCCATTGATATAAAGAACGCCAAAAACTGAGCTCTGGATCGAAAGTTATGCTCATTTGAAAATTTAGGGCAAAAAGTAGGCCAAAAATGGGTTGGCGGGCCAAAAATTTGAAATTTTCCCACTTTTTGCATTTGGGAAAATTTCCCCAAAAATCTCCACCCCACCACTCCTAGTGCCACGTGGCATGATTTGATTTGTTATGGACCCTTCCTGCTTCATTTCCCATCCATCGCTTTGGCCTTGGAAAATTTTCCAAAATTCTCTCCGCCACTGATGACCCGAGACACGTGGCATGATGATCCGATTCGTCACGGGCCTCTCCTCCAAATTTTCCATCACTTTTGACCATCTTTTCTGACCTAGACACATGGCATAACCCCATTGGACATGGGATTTTCCTTTCATTTTTCTCTGCGGGCCTTCCTTATGTTTTTTTTTGCCACGTGGACACGTGGCATGGTTTCACTAGCTCGACTTTGGGGGCGGGTTTTCCTTTTGAAATTTTTCTTTGATTTTGTTTTGGGAAAAATTCCCAATCCCCCTGCACTCTATTGGTCTGAGAACATGTGGCACGATCTCATTTGTTGCATGGGCCTATGGGCCAAAATCTCTCTTTAGTGCCCTCGCCAAACACTTGGTAAAATTTTCAATCTTTCCTCCGCCCTCCGCCACTCCTTCGGCCTAAGGACACATGGCATAATGTTATTGGATGCGGGCCTGGTGTCGAAAATTTTGTTTGTGCCAACCCTTGGGAAATTTTCCCAACTTCTCCCCACTTGGACACATGGCATGATCCCATTCATTCCGATAGGCCATCGGGAAAAATTCCTTTTTGAATTTTGCCAACACTTGGTAAAATTTTCAAGTTTACCTCCACCTTAGTAAAATTTCTTGGCCCAAAGACACGTGGCCTCATCTTACTGGCCCGATATTTTTAGGAAAATTTCCCACAAAAACTCCACCGAGCCATAACTTCAAAAATACATGGAGTTAGGAAGAAAACTTTACCTTTCTGGAAAGCTGAGAAAGAGCTCTATCCAATGGTGCCATTTCTAAACATTTTGAGTGCCTAAAAAGTAAAAATTTTGACTGAGGCACAAGGGAGGAATGAAATGAAGGGAGTTAGCCACAAAATGAGCAAGGGGCTCATTTTGGATAACAATTTTGGTGACTCAGAGGGGTCATCTGCCTAGCTGGATGAAGTTACCAGTTTCTGAAGTGATCCATTGGGCATGGAGTCATCAAATTCTCTACTTGGTACCCCAACTGATTAGAACAATGCAAGGAGGAAGATGGAGGGTAGAACACCATCTGATTGGAGCAAGGCCTTATAAAACACATTTCTTGGAATATCAAGCTTGTGCCAAAGCACTTAGGGAAAGCAAAGCTAATCTACAACAAAAAATGTGCATAAGCACTTGGAGGAATGAAAACCTAAGCTAATATGTACAAGGTGGAGAATTTCCTTCAATAGCAATGCTTCATATGGATTCCATTGACTGGAATCTACAATTCTTCACCATCCAATGAAGACAATTAGAAGGCATTTCTGTCATTACACTTTGTGACCATGTAGGGGCCACTCCAAATGGCATCAAATTTTGAATGCCTCCCCGGTTTTGCTCTGTCTGCATCCCATTTTAACACTAGATCTCCAACTTGGAAAGATCTATCCTTGGCCTTTCTATCAAAGGTCTTCTTGATCAAAGCTTGATCCTTCTCCATTGCTTGGGATGCCTAATTTCTATTTCTTGAGCTCCATCAATTCTACATACCTAACCTCCATGGGTCCAAACTCCAACAACTCCAACTTTCATGAGTTCTAATGTTGGCAACTCAAGTGACATGGGAAAAATTTCCTCTCTTCCATAAACAAGCTTGAATGGAGAATTACCTGTAGATCTCTTGGGAGTTATCCTATCAGCCCACAAGGCTGATTTCAATTTAGTATGCCAAGACCTCTGATTTTCATCAAGAGTCCTCTTGATGATCCTTAACAAGTTCTTGTTTGTAGATTCAACTTGGCCATTACCCTGAGGATAATAATTTGATGAAGTGCTTAGGTAGATCCCATTCTTGACAACCCATTCAGTTACCTTGGACCCAATGAATGCCAATGCATTATCTGATATTATTGTAGCAGGTATGCCAAATCTGGTTGCTATCCCTTCATAGAAGTCTAGGATGCTAGATTCATTTGCTTCCTTGAGTGCTACTACTTCAGTCCACTTGGTGAAGTAATTTGTTGCTGTTAGAATCCACTTGTGTCCTTGGCTTGAATTTGGATTAATGACTCCAATGAAGTCCAAACCCCATTGCATGAATGGCTGGTCAACTAAAATTGATGCAATGGAAGGGCAATCTAGTCTCTCCTTACCTGTGAAGAATGCACAATTCTTGCACCTCTTGATCCATGCATAACAATCACTAAAATCTTGGGCCAATAATAGCCAGCCCTCATGATCTTGAGAGCTATCACTCTTGGTGCAAAATGACCACCAGCTGATCCACCATGGAACTCTTCCAACACTCTATGAATCTGATTTGTACCAATGCATCTCAGCAACACTCCATTCACATCCCTTTTGAATAAAACACCATCAACAAGAGCATATGGGACAGCCTACAATCTGAAGTGTCTCCTTTTGGTTTTATTCATCTCTGGAGGGCATAGGCCTATGTGTAGGAAGTGCATTATGTCTTGGGTCCAGCAAGGAGTGAGGACACCATCATTTTCTTCTTGAATGCTTCCTTGCTCATGGCTGTCTTGCAACACCAAAACAACCTCTTTCTCATTGCATGCTTCCTTTTGTTTGTTCAAGACCAGCTGCTCACACAATCCTTTTCCTCTAACCAACTTGGTGACTTTGATCTCAATGTCATACTCCATGACACGAGTAATCCACCCTACTCTCTTTTCATTCAGGTCTTTATTGAGGAGGAAGTCTTTAACTCCCACATGAGAAACCAATAGTTGAACCTTGTTGTTTGAAACTAGATGCTTAAATTTCTTCAAGCTCCTAATTACTGTAAGAACATGCTTCTCAATGAAAGAATATCTCACCTCATAGTCCTCCAGGATTTGGTCTGAAGAAAGCAATTGGCTGCTCATCATTGTCTTTGTTCTATTGTACCAAAATTGTAGAAATAGTATCATCACCTCCAAATGCATAGAGGATGAAATCCTTGGAGAAATTTGGGTTAATGAGAGTTGGAGCTTGTGAGATGGCCTCTTTGATTGCTTCAAAACTTTCCTTGCCTTCGTTGTCCATTTGAAAGCTATGCTTTTCTTTAACATCTTGGTGATAGGCTTGACTAGGGCTGCAAAATTTGGGACAAACCTCCAAACAAAATTTATCCTTCCCAAGAAACTTTGAAGGGCTTTCTTATGACTTGGCAATGGTAGTGCTCTTATGGCTTCAACTCTTTCTCGGATCAATTGCTAATCCTTCTTTGGAGACAATGTGGCCAAGGAGCTTTCCTTCATGAGCTAGAAAAATACACTTTTGGGATTCAAGGATACCCCAAATCTTCTGCACCTTTGGAATACTTGTCTTAAATGAAAGAGATGGTCTGCTGCATTTTTTGAAAAAATAGTGATATCATCAAGATATATCAGCACCATGTTGTTAATCAAATCCTTGAATGCCATGTCCATTTCCCTTTGGAATGTAGCCCAGTGTTGACAACCCAAATGGCATTTTTCCATATATGCATAAGTCCCCCATTTGGTTGTGAAGGCTATTTTGAACTGATCCTCTTCCTTCACCATAATCTGATTGTACCCTCGAATAGCCATCAAGCAATGAAAACCTTTCGTGAGCCAAAGAACAACTTGTAAAATCTGCTCCATGAAGGAAGTGGGTAATGATCCTTGAGAGATGCTCTATTCAAATCTCTGAAGTCAACACACAATCTGATTTCTCCACTCTTCTTTCTAATTGAACCAAGTTGGCTACCCAACTAGAATGCTTGATAGGGAATATGATACTTGACTCTATCAACTTATTCAATTCTTTTCTCATGAGAGGCTCTAGGTGTGGATTGACTGGCCTTTGTTTTTTCCTGATGGGTTTAGCACTTGGGTCCAATTCAATAGTGTGTTGAGCTAACTTGGGATTGAAACCTTTCAAATCTTCATAGCTCCAAGAAAACACATCAGGGAATTCTTGACAAAGTTGTATGAACTCATACCTTTCTTGCTCAGTTGTCATTTTACCAATTTGGAGTGATTTTCCTTCTTCCACCAAGATGGGCACTAAATCTTCTCCCTTGACTTGGATGTTTGCTTTCTCCTTCCTAAACTGATCATTAGGATTGAAAATGGACTCCAAAGTGACAAGTCCCTTTGTAGTTTGTTGGTTCTCAGTTGTACCACTTGATCACCATACTGTTGTTCTAACTTTTCCTATTTTTAACTGAGAACTCAGCCTCTTCTTGCAAGAAATGGATGATTTGTTGATCATTTTCAAACACTTGCCAACTTACATTGTTTTCTAGCACTAAGGTCTTACAATCACATGAATGCTTGGCTATACTTTGTCTTTTTTGATGCTTTCAACAACATCAAAGGCTGCTCCAACTGCTGCAAGCCTACCAACAGCTTGGTTCTCTTTTCTAGGGATGGATTTGATGCTAAAACCCTCAAAATCTTCAATGAGGTCCCACACCCTATTTTTTTGTAGCACTTGAGTAGATCATTCTTGGTAGCATGCTGCCCCTTAACTTGGTTGACAATCAACTCACTTGTCACCAAAAACTTGCAAGTTCTTTATTCCTCTCTTGATTGACCAATGCAATCCTTCTATCAAGGCTTCATATTCAGCAGTGTTATTAGAACATGCAAACTAAAATCTAAAAGTTGAATAATACTTAACTGCTTGAGGTGAAACAAGCATAGCTCCCCCTCCTACACATTTTCTACTTCTTGATCCATCAAAGAACAACTGCCATACCTCATTTTCATCCTTGTGGTCTGGCTTGGTGATGCTAGGAATAGGCTGATTTTCTTCATGCATGCAATAGACTCCTAGCTCAGATTCTTCTATTTCTTGATAAGGATCAAAAGCATGCACCTTGCTTGCCCATTCATCAAGAGTCAAATCTGGATGCTTCCAACCTTGGTGTCAGCTTCATCAGTGCTTGGATAATCCTCTTGATCAAACGTTGAACAATTGGTATTGATTTGGCTTGGAGTGTGAGGCTCAATGTGAAAGTTTGCAATAGGCTCAGATCTGATTGTGGCCTTAGTTCCATATCTTGTTTTGAACAACATGTGTGACCAATCAGTAGATAAGTAACCTCCAATCTTAGCTTGTGAAATCCCTTGACAAACATAGGGCAAAGAGTGGTGGAAGATCTATCACCGAGACATCTTGCAAAACAACAACGTTGGGGCATGCATGCAAAGTGAGACTCAAGTTTTTAATCACTCCTACTATTTTTACTACTATTGTCCCATCCAATTGCACTACCCCTTTGGATATGACTTCATATTGAAGCCCCAACTGATCAGCTATTTTCTTGGGCATTACTGAACTACTTGCTCTGGAATCAATCATGCAGTTGTGTACTAATTGGTTTCCAATGATCAATGAAACATAGAATGGAGGGGGCTTCAACATTTTACCTTGTTGTCCTCCATGATTCCCTTTAGGCTAGGTAGCATTTGTGAGTACCTTCTCTTGCATTTGGACCTGTTGATTTGAAGTTGACTAGTCCTTCATGGCAGCTTGTAGAAAATCTCTTTGGCCTGGGATGGATAGTGATTCCCACATTGATATGTTTACATTTGTCTTCTTCATCTGATCAATGATGTTGAATGGAGATGAAGCATCTCTCTACTATCCTCTAGCCTACACATTCATTCCTTGCACATGGGCAGCAACAACTGGCATCTGGTTGGCTTAGGAGCTGGTTTGGGTGGTCCTTGCATGTTTGGAACTAGCATTTTGTTTGCCAACAATTTGTGGAGTGGTAGAAGGTTGTGGATTACTTGAGCCAATGGTTGTCCTTCACCCAAATTTCTCCTTTTTGACCTTGTGTTGGCTGCAACACTTTGAGAGATTGTTTGATTCATACCACAAAAATATTCTTCCTGCCAGTTTACAAGTGTGGTATCATTTGGAGCTGATTGTTGCTGGGATGTTTCTTGTTGTTGATTATTTCCTTGACTCCCTTCACCCTCCACACCAGTTGTTGTTACCATCAAGGCTTGATTTAGAGCACCATTGAAGCACATAGACTAGTTTTGAGGTTCATTACATGGGAAACACCAATCATACTCTTGAGCTATGTTGTTTTGCACTAGCACTAGTGCTTTAGAGGCAGATGTAGCATTGGGATTATAGGGCTGAAATGGTCTGTTGGTAGGAGGCCTTGCTTGATTTTGATTTGCAGCTAGATTGGGTGGTCTTTGAGGCTGATATGGCTGCCTGTTAGGCTGAGCTTGAGGCTGGTAAGAAGGCTCTAAACTTTGGGCTTGCTACCTCTTGAGTGTAACCAGCTCATTACCTAAATTTTGCAATTGCTTCATGACTTCTTGAAGTTCATTTGAGGCACTAGAAGATGAAGTAGAAGCTTCACTTG
Source organism: Taxus wallichiana var. yunnanensis (assembly GCA_018340775.1). NCBI lineage: Eukaryota > Viridiplantae > Streptophyta > Pinopsida > Cupressales > Taxaceae > Taxus > Taxus wallichiana. The sequence goes on from CM031236.1 coordinate 414,423,171, forward strand.
AATTCTGATTTCTAGGAGTGGGAATAGGAGCTATATTAGGTGCTTGACTAGTGCTTGGACTCTCTAAATTTGGATACAATGGCATTGAGGCTTAGAGCTAGCTTACCATCTTGAATCAGACAATTTTCAGCTCTAATGGAAATGCTATAAGCAAAGCAGGATAGTTGTGCCTCCCATGGATTGAATTAACATAGAAATATCAGAATTTAAAGCTTTAAGGTAATATAGAAAGCACCTTCTGCTGTTGGCCTTACTACCATTGGAATTCTCTCCCAAGTCCTTTGAAATCTGAAGTTGAAGTCAGTCAACTGCTCATTGGGAGCTCTCTTGATAGTTGTCAATTGTTCCAAAAGGGACAAGTTATCTCCCTTTTCTCCAAACTACTCATGGAGGGCTATACATAGTTGGTTCCAATTTTGGATAGAGCCTGAAGCAAGGCTCCTGAACCATTGCAAATCCTTCCCTTTGAATGAAGATGCCAATAGTTTGACAACAACTTGCATCTCATCAATCTCATGGATTACACAAATATTAGCAATATCCTTGACATGATCACCAGGAGTGGTCTGATTCTCTCCAATAAAGTATGGAATGTTCTTCAATGCTGCAACTGGGATTGGATTTTGTGCATTGAGAGCAAGTGGGCTGCTACCAGTGAAATTGACATATGGGTTGTGTTGTGCCATTCTGATTGGCCTTAGAACCCTTGTTGATTGGATGAAAGGTCTACCAGTGGAGGAGTTGATAGAGTTCTATTTGGTGGAGATGGAGACCTTTGGATTCTTCTTCCTCTTTGTCTTCTTCTTGGAGATAATTGCAGATACTCAAACAATACTTCTTCTTCTCCAACTCTTGACCTTGTGGTGATTCTTCTCATGAGTTTTTCAGGTCTATTCTGCTAAAACCAGCTGATTCTTCTTCCTTGAGTCACCAGATGTGCAATTCAGGGCTCTTTTAAGCAAGAAACTTGCAACAAATGCACATCAATTTTGTTGCAATGAAGATGAAGACCTCTAAGGTCCCACCGGGCATGCCAAAACTATTAGTGCAAATCAATAGCACCCTCTAGGATGTTCTATCAGATTTCTAGTTTGACATTTTAGCATCCAGTGTGATTGCACAACATTGAATCTTTTCCCCAAGTGTGGGACTTGTAAAAGTGGGAAAATAATCTCCAGGTTAGAGGTTGGTTCCTCAACTCCTCTGATCAGGTGTATTACTTGAAAATTGTAGAGGTTTAAACTCAAAATCCTACTATAAATTCCAAGGGGACAAAGATAGAGAATGCAAAAGAATTAAAACTAATGCTAATAAGGTGATGCACCAAAGGAGTGGTGAGCATTTTTACTTTTGCAAATTGACATAGATTATAGAAATGTAGCAAAACATCATGCAAAAACTGATAAAATGTAATGAAATATCATGGATGAATCAAACAACACAAGAAGAGGACTGAAACTCATTCACAGAGCTTGCATTGTCATTTCCAATATCAAAATACATGCATTACATCAACAAAGGTAGAAAATATGTTGCAGTCTTGAAAGAGGTCTGGTATTCCACAAAATCACTTTCTAGGGTGAAAGAGGGAGCCTGTAAAACATAAAAATGTCCAACCCTTTCAAAATGAGCCAAATCTGGCTTTTAACAATGCCCATTCGAGCTCAAGAGAGAGAAATGGGGAAAACATGAGAGAGCTTCAACCACCAACCAAAATGCAATAAAATAACATGGGTATCCTTAAAATTCCATTCCCTAATGTTTTTGACCATGCTGGGAGAGAATGCGAGCCATGCTTCATTAAAAATGGTGGTTGAAATGTCATTTTTGTTCATTTCCACGTGCATAGGAATTTTCCAATTTTCTCTCTCAAAATCCACCAAAACACAAAATTGACCCAAAATCATGTAGATAATTTCACCATATTTCCATTGATATAAAGAACGCCAAAAACTAAGCTCTGGATCAAAAGTTATGCTCATTTGAAAATTTAGGGCAAAATAGGGCCAAAATGGGTTGGGCCAAAATTTGAAATTTTCCCACTTTTTGCATTTGGGAAAATTTCCCCAAAAATCTCATGCCCCACCACTCCTAGTGCCATGTGGCATGATTTGATTTGTTTCGGACCCTGCCTGCTTCATTTCCCATCATTTCGGCCTTTGGAAAATTTTCCAAAATTTTCCACCAACTGGATGACCCGAAGACACGTGGCATGATGTGATTCGTCGCGGGCCTCTCCTCCAAATTTTCCATCACTTTTGACCATATTTTCTGACCTAAACACATGGCACAACCCCATTGGTCATGGGATTTTCCTTTCATTTTTCTCTGTGGGCCTTCCTTATGTTTTTTGCCACCACATGGACACGTGGCATGGTTTCACTGCTCTGGACTTTGGGGGCGGGTTTTCCTTTTGAAATTTTTCTTTGATTTTGTTTTGGGAAAAATTCCCAATCCCCCCATGCTCCATGCTGGTCCAAGAACATGTGGCACAATCTCATTTGTTGCATGGGCCTACGGGCCAAAATCTCTCTTTCGCCCTCACCAAACACTTGGTAAAATTTTCAATCTTTCCTCTGCCCTCTCGCCACTCCTTCGGCCTAAGGACACGTGGCATAATGTTATTGGACACGGGCTTAGTGTCAAAAATTTGTTTGTGCCAACCCTTGGGAAATTTTCCCAACTTCCCCCAACATTGGCTCTCATTCCCGGTGGGCCATCGGACTTTCTAAATTTTGCCAACACTGGCAAGTTTACCTCCACCGATCCCATGTGGCCTCATCTTATTGGCCCGGATTTTCTAGGAAAATTTCCCACAAAAACTCCACCGAGCCATAACTTCGGGCCAAAAAAAAATTTACCTTTCTAAAAGATTTCCAATTGCCAAAACACTTGGTAAAAATTTTTGAGGCAAATGTTTACCTCACAAAATGAGCAAGGGGATCATTTTGAATAACAAGTTTTAAATCCCTTTGTACCTATTCCTTGATTGGACACAAATGGCCTCATCTTATACATGGTGTGTTCCATTTGGTCGCATTTGGCTGGTTTAGGGAAAATTTCCCACAAAACTTAAACCACCAAGCCAACTTCAAAAATACATGGAGTTAGGAAGAAAATTGACTCCACCTCTGAATAAATACACGTGTCACAAGTTTGTTGAACATGGGGAATCAGAGCCTTGTTTCATTTATACACACTAAGGTAATAAAGTATAAAAGTGTAGATATGCTTATGAGGCCTGCCAGGACACGTGGCTCTTTCTCATGCAAAGAGTGGGGAAACAGGTCATCAGAGAAAATTGGTAATTTTGAGTTTAATTGAGAAAGATAACAAATATTAAGAATCGGCTTGTAGCTCTACCACTGTTAATATGTAACCATGTGTGAAACTCAAGATGAAAGTAAAAATTGGGAAATCAAGTCAAATAGATAACTATGTATGCGTTTAAACCACGATGAAAAATTGCAAAAAATTTCTCCAAGCCCACATTACATAAGGTTATTCCACATGGATAGCTCATATTTAAAATTGGGAAAGGCAAAATGGACGACCATGATGCAACACATTAATGACTATCGTCATCAATGCGTTTTTCACACAAATCAAGGAGGATTTTTGAAGTCTTCAAATGTATTGAGCTTTTTGTTATTGTTTGTTGAGATTTTAATGCCATTGTTATCATATTTCATTGAGGAACAACATTAAATTGATTGCAGATTTTGGATCGAGAGCCAAAGAATGAAAATCTTTCGAACCAGTTGAATTGCACAGGTATTCATTGGAAAATTGGTAAGAACTAAGACACTCCCATACTCTTATTTCATTTACAAGAAATTTTAAGTAAAACTAGGGCATTAAATATGAAGACCATGCCATCTAGTTTTTCAGTTGCATCTAGAATCACCAATGATCTGGATAAAATCACAGACACAGATTTAATGAATTTTGACTTAAAATATTTTCTACAAAGATTGAATAGCCCTAACAAGAGAGAATCCATGAAAGTAATTAAAGATAGAAATATTGATTTAGCCAATGCTATTCCACCCTCAATACACTTCCCAAAACTAGTGTGGCTTTGCACTATGAATTACAACCCAAAAAAGAGGGAAGTACTAGATGGAAGTGGTGAGGCAGTGTTGAATTTGACACCTACAACCATCAGGATAATGCTAAAATTTCCTGTAATAAGAAATCCAATAACCTTGGGTATTGGATTAGCCCTACAATATTATGAGGCCAAGAAAAAGGACTATGTCAGGCTCATAAATACTAAATGTCTCTTAGCGGGGAAGAAGAAAACTAGTCAAAACCCTAAAAGATTGGTTAGGGAAAAATTTGTTGAAGAAGCGAGAGGATTTGATTGTATTGTTGATTCAAATGGCTGGATTGGAGACCATGAATGAATTAAAGGAATGGATGTTCACCTATATGTGGATAGTTTTGGAGAAGAAGGGGAGAATTTGCTGGGAAACCTTCATCATAGAAGCACTTCATGACCACATGGTAGCACTGGCAGAAAAAATAGAGATGGGTGGTGTTGTAGAATTGGAATTTTACATGATGACTTATTTGATTTATAATATTGTAGGCCATAGGCATTTCCCTGGCCTCTTGCCACATGTTGACTTTAAAAATTCCAAATGCATGAGATTTTCCCTTAATTATAGTTGGTTAATTGGAAAGAGAATGTGAGATTGGTTAATGATTCCTTCTTTGCACTAATCATATGCTTATTCAGGACAAAATGGGAATAATACAAGATTTTTGAGGAGGCTAGACAAGTAATCATGGAATATGGATGCTATTTCATTCAATACAAGAAGTTTACATACATCAGGGTTAGTGGATTTGAAGGCCAACCATGTAAATTTCCGTATTTAGATGACAAAATGGCCTTGTGTGAATTGGCAAGACAATTGACACCAATTCACAAATTAATTGCTGGAAAACATAAGACAAACATTAAGTTTCCCATCAAGATTGGAAAGTACTCCTTCCCTTCAATTATAAAGGTTAGATTAATGGAAGATGAGATGAAAAGGTTTGAGATGGAAAGGTTTGAGGCAAGGGCCAACTATGACATTAGGTGGGTGTTCAAGAATATTGCAAAATTTTTTGAACATGAGCCTAAATTTAAAGATTATTGGATGAATTGTAGAGATGAGGAAGAGGTCAGGCTAAGAGACTTCTCAAGAATGACCCTTACCCAAATTATAGACTTCAATATTGTTATTATCCCTAAGGGAGTTGTGGATGATCCACATACTATGAGTCAATATTATCTTGATCAAAATGTGGAGGGACAACTAACAACCCTTTGAACTAGAATGAAGAGGAATCAGATGATTCATATTCATAGATAACTGATGTAATGAGGAGAACATTGAATTGGTTAGCCTAGAAGAACATTGATTTATCAATTCAAAGCACAAGAGTTCTTAATAAATTTAAGGATTTGGGAAAATTTAAAGATGACCTTCCTCCCCTGAAAGAAGGAGCTGACAGAATGGATCCCTTGGGAGGAAAATATCCTCAATTTCCTTAAAAATGCCTACTTCAGAACTTATAGATGAATGGACTTCTGCTACTAGTGGGACTAGTACTTCTATGTCTACTCTAAGATAGAGGACTGAGGAAATGCTTCTGAAATCTATGGAGAATGCTCCTATCACCTTTGCATTACCACTTCAAGAAAAGGGAAGGGTATGGATACTCATAGGAATCCTTTATATGTTTTTCAAAAACCCCACAATGCTGATAAGTTGATGAGTGGGGCCATAACAAGTGGCCATTCACAATATAAGCCACATGGTGAAGAAAAAGAGTAGCACCAGACCTTAAGAAGTTTTAAAGGGCACATAAGAGACACAAAATTATGTATGAGCCAATTCTAGTAAGAGAAGGTGCTCATACACACAAGAAACATAAGCATAGGGATGTAGTGATTAATCCCCTAGAACATGAAATAATTGATGTTTTCTAGGTACAACATGTAGCATCAGTGTCACAGGTTGGGCAACCAGTGCCTTTATTTTCACCTTGATCTTCGGAGGGAGTGATAATTAGGAACACTCAGAACAAACAACTTAAGTAGAGAGTCGGTAGAGGTAGTGGATGTTCATACTGGTGAGGCATTTTCCACATTGGATGAATTTGACATATCTATTTATGAACAAAAAACAAAGAATGGAAGTGATCTTCAAATGAGTGAAGAAGTAGAAAAATTACTCATATGCCAACCACTGAAATCAAAGTTCAAGCATCATAGGTTTCCTTTGTAGATCAAGTGGCTTAAAATTCAAATAATTCAAAGGTGATTAGTGAAAAATGTGTAATTACTAAGGTATTAGGGGAAAAATATCCTTCCCATGATGTCAAGGCCACTAAGGATAGTGATCCATCTCAAATAGGGAAATTTGTAGATGAGAAAACAACAGAGGTTACATAAGATGCAACTGCTAAGGATGAATTTATTGTTGGTGTGGATGTACAAGTTTTGGGTCAGAATAGGGAACCAACAATGGGAATCCAATCCACCATGACATAACCTAAGATATCAATAGAGAAAAAGGATGATAATGTGTCAACCCAACAACCTCTAAGGGAGGTGGAAATATTGGAAGGAAAAGGAGAGCCTGCAAGAGAGATATTAGTTCAAGAAAATCCCAAGGAAAAAGCTAAAGTTAACATTTCATCTGTTGAATAAATAAAGAAAGAACATATCGTAATTACTCGGGAACTCGAAAGATACTTGGTAATCCCAAAACTCAAGACCAAGAAGGAAGACAATCAAGGGAAGTGCTAGTACAAAGTGAGAACAAAGATATAACTATGGGATAAGAACATGAAAAGTAGGAAAAACCATCAACCCAAAGTGAACAAGATATGTCTAAGCAGTTGGTGGTTGTCCCAAGAAATCCAAACAAGAATTGTAATAAAAAAGTTGGGACAAGTCTTGCAAAGGGCTGGATAAGGGAGTTGATTTCAAAGGAAGAAAAATAAATTGTCCCTATTAAGGCCATAGACCTCACAACTCTATCTTTTCTAAAACCAGTGAGGACCTCCAAAAGAGCTAGGGTTCTTACCAAGACTCATATTGATCCCTAACAAAGTAAAAACCAAAGAAAATATAACGTCAGTGACTACAATGTTCAAATTATTCCCTTAGGAAAGCCTTCAAGAGATCAACTAAAACAAGGAGTATCAGAGGTAGTAAGTGACTTGTTACAAAAGGTTGATGAGGATAGGATAACTAAAAAACAATTGAAAGAACAAGTCAAATCTTTGAGTTCTAGTTTGCAACAATTAATTGGGTAGTCTAGTCAAACTCAAGAAAGTACCTCTGCCAATACCCCTGAAGGAATGGAAAATATTGATAAGGCTATTAAGAAAGTTTAGGTTGTGGACACATGGGTTGAGAAATTGACAAAAATGGAAAATAATAAATTGAAGAAGTCAGGACAAAGTATAAAGAGCTCAAGAATAGGCTTAATGAAATTGATGAAATAATTGAGCAGTGTGATAACGAAATCTTCTACTTTGAAGGAAATTTTCCCAAGTTGGACTGTATAACTCAACTCAGTGATGAATTGGTTGAAAAAGAAGGGATTGTTCCAAAATAATTCAAAGGAACTCAACATGCTATGGAGGAATTAACAAAGATTAGGGTGGAAGTTTTGAATGGGATCAAAGAAAAAATAGAAGTTAAAAGGAAATGGGTTGATGATACTTTAGATTCTATTGATTTAAAACTTGAAGATATGGTTTTGAAAAATTCAAGAAGAGCTATGGTGATCTAAAAATTTATTTCTTGTTTAGCTCTTTTGAGAAAAACATCCAGAAAGAAAATTTCTCCTATGAAGTTATTAAAACAATGAGGAAAATTGAGAACAAAATTACAGAGTTAAAATCCAGGCCATTAGAATACAAGAAAAAATGGGCTACTGTGTGGATGTAATAGAAAGATATACATTGATCTTCCAACACCATACAGGGCCAGATGAAGAAGAAATCAATGAGATCTTTCAAAGGTATGATGCATATGTGGCAAGGTTTCCAAAAGAAGAAGAAGGAGAAGAAACTAAAGAAGAAAAAGATGTAGACATGAAAGATGATGAACAAGCTTAGGCTTTTCATTCTTAAAAATTTATCTTCTTTTCATATTTCATTTGTAACTGGTGTTTCATTTGATATTATTTCTTCATGAAGGATGAACATTACTTTTAAAACTTGTTATTCTCTTATATAAATTGTGATTTGATACAATGCATTATATTTTTATATTGCTTGGATGAAATTTTATGTCCATTTGTAAAAGCATATAAACTAATGAGATGTTTTTACTTTCTATATTTTGAAAAAATAAAAATGGGGATCTATAGGGGCCCTAGCCCATGAGAGGAAATATTACATATATCCACCAGAGTTGTATTACAAAAGAAAAGACAATAACGAGAAACTTTAAACATCCAATACCATAGACTCCTTTACCACAAAATCCTCTCTGCAAAGAGGAATTTTTTTCACCAATTTGTTTTTCCTAGGCCCATGTTCATCCGTCCCTAGTGCCATTAAACAAAAAAATGTCTCTTGCTAGTGTGTGAGACATGCCCATTGATTTAAGATCATCCAGGCTTGAGACAAGGGACCATCTAATAGGCTAAGCAATTCTGACCTCTTCTTATAAGAAGAGACCCATTCACCCATATCTAAACCACCTTTAGAAAATGCCCTTTTCCCTTTGGTTTTGGAATAAGAATTTGGTTGAGAAAATTGAGCTGGAAGTGCAACCACAACTGATTCTGGAATGACTGGAGCAAAAGGCATGAAAGTAGTAACTAGAACAGAAGGCCCGAAGCTAGACTCACCCTTATGTTTTTCACAAAAGGAAGTGATGGTTTAGGAGATGGAGGGGGTGTAGTCATTGGTTGTTTTTCCTCCAAGACTGAAACACGTTTCTCCAGTGCATTTATTTGGAGATAAAAGAAGGGCACTGTAGTCAATGAAAGTTATCCATCAAGAACATAAGATTCCAAAGGAATCTCTTTTGTAACAAATGCTTCATCACAAAGGTAGGGGCAGTTACAGTTGGTTGAATCTTGCACACTTTGGGCCTACTTACATTCCATAATTCCCTCAAATCCTCAGGAACCCTTTGATGCTCAAGCTTGAATAGATGAAAATACATCATCTGAAAAGAAGAGAAAATGGGACTTATCCTGATAAGTCTTCTCATGAGAGAAACTCAAACAACTCGAGTTGTTAAAGGCCCAATGTAATCATCGGATCAACAATATCAAACATCATCCTTACAAAATTTTCATCTAGACCCAAAAAATCAAAGATAGAATGCAAATCTTCAGTAGATATTTCTTTCAAACTAGGTGACATTGGATTTCCTCAAAGTGATTATATGCAAAGAAGAAAGTGTGAAACAATGAAGTAAGTGGTGCATTTTTATAGGAAATTCGAGGTAGGTGAGCTGAATTTGGTGCAATCATGGTGAAATTATTCCTAAGATCTCAATAAGATATATGCACGAGCAATTTAAAAGTTGAAATGAATTGGCATTGAGAAAAAAATGATAAATTGATCTAATTTGACAAGAATCATGCGTGATAACTAACCCAAAAGGCATGAAAATAAATATACAACATTCAAAACAGATTTTGGAAAAGAAAATAAGAGCATCTGTCAAATAAAATTTCCTGGAGGCACTCAAAATCATCAAAATAAGATGTCTAGTCACCAAGGGAAAATAATGATTAAATAAGTGGGTAAAAGTGATGACATGGCATCCCATTCATACATAAATAGAGTGAAAATGTGGAAGGCTCATAGTTCTCACACCTGACAACATTTGACAAGGCATCTTCATGAGAATAACATGGATTAAAATATATGTTGTAAAGGGGAATATTCCCTTGAAGATTCACACTTTTGGGGGGAAATTGGAAAGCAAATGAGTGAATAGAATGGTATAAATGCGAAGAGAATAATCTCACGAAGGGGGTTAAAATTTTCTAATATTTTTTCAAAGAGAAAGGAAAAATGAGAGAAAAACCATTTTCCCAAGAACTCATATGAGAAACCTATTACTTTCTTTGATCCTTCAAATTAAGTCATGTCAAGATGGTTGCAAGTGTACAGACCATTGACAAAGCTGAGACTGTAGATCTACTTTCCCTTGCTAATAAATTTGATGAGCCTTGAATTAATTGTGTTAATCATGAGCATTGTTTTATATATTTTCAAGATGATATACTATAAAATAGTTATTCATGCTCCCATTTCAATCTTATTTTAGAGATCCTTTAAGTCACACAAAACTTTATCATTCTAGTAGCATTCTAGAAATTGCAATTGCATTGTTGAGAAGAGCTTTCATTTCATTTGTGTAATAATTTTTTTAAAGTGACTATGTCTCCACTTTGTTAAATTTTTCTTATAAGCCTTTGAGTGTATCTTAGGTGTGATAAATTATGAATCTCTGATGTTTTATTAAGTCTTCAACATGATATTTTATGTTTGAATCCTTAAATATTGTGTGAAACCATGCACTCTTGGGATTCCATGAGTGTACATATTCTGGTTGAAGGTTCATTGTGAGCTATTTGAGGTATATTTGTCTTGCACTTGGTAGATCTCCCAAAATTTATTAAAATTTCCTTGAAATATGGTATAATCAACTTTATCTTACTTAATTCCCCAAATCAAATACAACCAAAACTAACTAATCCTACTAGAACTACCCATTCTTTCCTCATTAAAGCCAACAATATGCTAAAGCAAGTTGGTTTCATATTGTATTTAGTAGTATAAGATTTTTTTAGAAGACATCTGCACTATCTAGAAGTGATAACTCGTGAGAGTTAGCCTTTTCTGAATTGACCATGTCTTCCCGAGTTGTTTTTCAATTACTCTATAAAGGAGTGCCAAATATTGTTGATACATCCACCCCACTCACAATTACAGACTACAAAATGGGTCCTCTCACCCTAGCTAAAGGTAGAGCCTAAAGTAGGAGGGTAGGTCATACCCTCAGCACGGTGCTACCTGACTCCTCTGAGCTCGAGTGATAAAGAGATGATGAGATCCTTCCCAGTGCTACAAAATGACACAAATCTAGATCTATCATCCTCTAGGAATCCTTCTCATTCTTTTGATGTTTCTCGGTCATAAACGGAGGACCAATTTGGGTATCAAAAACCCTGAATCATCAACCAACACTAAAACTAAAACCAAAACACCAAAAACTCAATGCAATCCACCCTCATATTAACCATCCAAATCAGCTCATACATCAACATCCCAAACATCCACATCCAAATCCAAGTCTAAGACTTCCAAAGAAAATACATCTCGCAACGATAAATCCAAATCCAAATAATCCAATCCTCCAACCAAATTTTATTTGTCTTCTAAGACACATAGTTTACCCATCTAATCTATATTCATACCTAAATTGAATCCAAAACATCACGTTAAAACCCATAAGAGTTATATTTCCTTTGACACTTTGATCAGGTCCTACGCATATATCCTTCAACATTTAACTTGAATATTTTCTATCACACTTCCTCCTATCAGATCCTTTAATCTACATAATAAGAAACCATCATGGTTTGATCCTAATTGCATTTGTGCCTATCATCATACTCTAGGTCATGACATTGAGCATTATAAAGCCTTGTAGGCTATAGTCCATAATATTTTTGAGAAAGAAGATTCCCTCATTCATGGAAACCATTCTTCTCCTTCCACCACAACTAATCCAAATCCAATTCCTAAATCTTGATACATCAAAATTACTAAATCTCATCCTGCATCTATAGAGGATCGTACCTTGTTTATTGATACCATTGGTTTTTCTAATCACCCTTGTGATCCTTGACCATCTATCCAATCCAAGTTCAAGCCAATCTCATCTAAACTCTTTCGACATCCATTAACTCATCCAAATATAATTCGTCCAATAGTGATATAATATTTTTATTGGGGGAATATCCTCCCCTCATCCTTGAGCATATCATCCGCATTAACTATCTAAACAACTCCCTTGATGTTGGGGGACTTCACCCTTGACATTTTTTATTTACCTCATCCAAATCCATCCAATCTAAATTAATCTGTCCAAATCTTCATCTCATTTTAAGTCCACTTTTGTGGCCATATTTGTCTATCCCTTAAGGGACCATTTATTTTCATCTTAAGTCCACTGTTGTGGCCATGTTTTTCCTTCCGTTAAGGGACCATATTTCCATCCTTTTTATCAAAGTCCACCTTTGTGGCCATACTCATGCCTCCTTTGAGGCACCATATCTCCATATTTTTTAATCCAAAGTCCACCATTGTGGCCATGTTTTTCCTTCCATTAAGGGACCATATTTCCATCCTTTTCATCAAAGTACACCTTTATGGCCATACTCGTGCCTCCTTTGAGGCACCATATCTCCATATTTTTTTATCCAAAGTCCACCATTGTGGCCATGTTTTTCCTTCCATTGAGGGACCATATTTCTATCTTTTTCATCAAAGTCCACCTTTGTGGCCATGTTTGTGTCTCTCTTAGGGGCACCATATTTTCATCATAAGCCCACCCTTATGGCCATTTTTCATCTCACTGGGATGCATATCTTTTTGCTTATTCACTTTTGAAAGGTAGCACATAGGTTTCATCTTATCTATCTTGTGATGTCTTATCTAATCTTTCACTCTCATCCTAAACCCACCATTGTGGTCATTTTGTCCCCTCTTGGGGAGACCATTCCATCTTATCCGAAATCCACCATTGTGGTCATAATTTCCCCTTCTTTGAGGGACCATCTGCTCATCTCATTAGGGATGCATATTTTTGCTTCCTTAAAAGGTATCACATAGTTCTTTTACCTTCACTCATCTATCTCATTGTATCATATCCTATCGAGCTCTTATCTTATCTCAAACTTGAAATTAATGATGGAGGAAACATGGAAAATTTTCTCTCAACGGATTAGACCATACATTATCACGCATAATTGTGGGTGGGACCTATCATTTGGATTCCTTGATGGTAAACGAGAACTGAACCTCTTAATACATTACACTTATGGCCATTCTATTGTTAATATATATACCCATGAGTAGATAGTCATATCTTTAGATAATTCCTCCATCATCATCCCCTTCCATATATAATTTTAATGATATGAAACTATGTGGTCTACCATCACTTCCTATATGTGACCTTAAATATGGGCACCACGGATCTACCCATAGCATTTTCCTTATGGATAAGTTCTCCTTTTTAGTGACAACTTTGTGATCATTACACCCATCACCCTCTTATTCACCTATTGGAGCTATGCAAAGGGCTCCAGGGTGTCTCTTGTACATTCATTATCCCCTCCTAAAGTGGTTTACTTAGCTATTCCCAACTCTCCCCCATGTAAAGTTAAAATTCATGGATGCAAAAATAAAAATCAAAGCTCTCAAAAATAGGCTGATCTCTCAAAGGATAGTTATTCATTAAAAACATATTAAAGTATAGATTTATCCCTCAATGGGAAAATATCATACATATCTAATCCTATCATCTAAAAATCCAAAGTTAGAAATCCAAATGTAAAAGAATAAAGTTGACCATACCCTCGAAGGATTACTACTCTATTGTATCATGATAGTGAAGGCTTCTCACATTAATCAGCCTCCTATATATCATAACATCCTAAGAAAGATTCTAACATTGAACAAATTTCTCATATATATTACAAACTTCTTACATTTGATCAATTTGCATCTTCCCCCTTCCCAGAGCTGGGGCATAGTCCTAAAACAACCACCTATGGAGAACCCTCTTCCCACATACAAGTTACATCTCAAACCCCTTATCATGTTGACATTAGGTTTATGGGCATCTTTCATCCATATCTCCCTCATGGTATTTTGGTATAACTAACTATCGTTGGTTATGTACTAACACCTACTATTGGCTGCAAGTGCAATGCCTTAAGTGGTACCCTTTCTTGTTTACCTCCCATCTGGTTCAAAGCATGGTTTCCTTACATGCCCCTTGCTATGATCATGTGTCATTTATCTCATCAAGGTCACCTTTTATCAAAATCACATTCTTCCATATCAAATTTCAAACCATGAATTCTATATCTATATGTCTACCTTTATGGATGGCATATCTTACCATCATCCATAATCCCATGAATTCTATTATTATCTATGAATACTCTCACTAATACACTTTTCAGTTTGGGAATTCTACTTGATCTTCATTGCAGTTTGTGAATCCTACTTGAGGATATCTCTCAAGTATCATTCATTATCTAGCAACTCCTCATCCCCCATCATGGTCATCATGTATTTGATCCATTCATCCTCACTGCTAATTTCTACTCATCCATTTTCATCTTGATAATCTTACTTAATCACCCCTTCCACGTGGACATCTTGGTTGAGATATACCATCTTCCTAAGATCTTCCCACTATAGAAGATTCTCCACCATCTCCTCTTCCATTAGAAAACAATCACCACTACTCACATCTTTCCACTTCACCTCTTCCACTTATCATTTATGCATCATCACTCCCACCACATGGGAATCCCCATTAAGGATTTCCCTTACACTCTCCATCTACACTGCATATATTCCTCGATCCATTCATGTCACACTCCTTTGTTTCCTTGTTATCACCTCCTTTCACCTCTTTTTCCATTTTGGGCATACACCACTCACTCTTTTCTCATTCTTCCTAGTATCCATCTCCTGCTTGGTCATCTTACTTACATGCTCACATTATGGAAAATTCACTTAAGGGTTACCCTTCAGTCCATCTTGTCATCATGCCCTCTTCCTATCTGTCAATCACTTCTTCTCATCATTCTTCTTCTTCTTCAGCTTGGTGATCCTACTTAATCATCCCCATCACATGGAAATATTACTTAAGAGTCCCTCTTAAGGTTGATATGTCATCCGCCCTTCCCCCATCTCATCATATTTCCCTCACCTTATTTCTCCCACCTCTCGTCATATTCATTTGCTCTAACCAACCATTCCACCCATGTACCCATTACACTCTTGTCTTTCACCTTTAATATCATCGATTTCGGATTTGGTGATCTTACTTAACCACTCTTGGCATGGCATGAAATATTACTTAAGAACCCCTCTTAAGGATGATCTATCATCGTGCACTTGCCCATCACTCCACATCATAACCATCCAAATTTTCTTGTTAACTCCCATCATTACATCCTCTCACCTCCTCTTTTATTCTCACAAATGCCAGCTCGTGTTTTCCCACTTTTCATCTCCATCATGCCTCACTTGACAATCTTACTTAACCACTTCCATCACAAGACAATCTTACTTAAGAGTCCCCCTTAAGTTGAACTCTTCATTATGGACTTCTCTCTTGCCTCATTTAAGATTTCCCCAGTTGATCATTTCTTCCTCCTGGCCTCCCCTACCAACCACATTTTTTCCCTACCATTTTCCTTTCTCAACCTATAATATCACATGTGCATATCCTGTCTTTCTCTTATCACCACGTTCCTTTCCCCCATTTTTCCCTCCTCGATCCATCATTATTCATACCATTTCTTTTCATTATTTTATTTTGTCTTGTTTATTCATCTTTCTCTCATTCATTCTCATCCACTACATCCTCTCCTCGCCTTCATCATTTGAAAAAATGTTATCCCTCATTTCTTTACTCTTTCCATTCCATCTTCTTGAATTCTCCCACATATCTACCCCCATGCTTACCCATCATTGTTTTTGGTATTCACCTAACATCTTTTCATCATCATCTTCCATTTCCATGCTAATAATTATTGTTGGACTTCTCCTAAAAGATATCATCCCAATTCTACATAGTTTTTTTCCCTCTCTTTGAACTTTTCCTTTTCTTCTCCATTCTTTCCTTCACTTATGGACACCGATCATTATTAGTGCACTTATCATAATGTCCCTTCATTGGCGTTTCCTCTTCCATTCCTCATTTAATTTTTCCCTCTTCTCACCTTTCCTCCCATCCTTCCCTACCAATCACTATCGGTGTACTTTTCCTAACATACCTTTGTAGACATTGCCTCTTCTATCCCTTCCTCTCTTTTTCTTCACCACCTCTCCATCTTCCATCCTTCATTTCCCATTTATTTATTGTATTCATCATACATCCTTTGTCTATTATCTCACAATCCTTGTATCCTAATCTCATACATCTCTACATTTTTTCCAATATGTGTCATTCCTCCCCTCTACTTCTCTTTATGTTCTTGACATTGCTCACTCTTCACTTTGTGTATCTCCATTCTTGGTTCCCTTCCTTATGCATCATTTTATTTTTTCTTCTCTTCTCCTTTTTACCCCTTGTTTATTTTACTTCCTCTGTATCATCTTCTTCCCCTTTTCCCCTCACTCTCCTTACTTACTTCCCCATTGATAACTTGGCTCACCAACATTGTCCCATCTTTTTTATCATCTCACCCTCCACATGCATTTCCATGCGGTTTGTTTCATATTATTTTCCTGGGTCTTCCTCACAGGACTAGGTTCCTTCAATATTCTCCTTGTATCCATTTTTCATCTCTTCTTTCCCTATCATTTTCACCTCTCCACTACCATGCCCTTTCCTTCTCTCTCACCCCCATCTATTAAATCATTATGTGCCGTTTCTCTTCCTTTCTTCACTTTTCTCCACATATTCTTGGTCCCTCATTGTTTCTTTCTCTTCTCTATTCTACCTCCTCTTTTTCTTCTTTAACTTCTTCATCTTCCTCATCTCTTTCATTTTTCCATCCTTCTCTCCCTTTTCTCATGATTTTACCCCCTACTCTCATCTCATCTTCTTGTTCATCTCTCCTATCATCCTTCTCTCATATTCTCTTCCTCTTATTTGTATTCTTCACGTCTTTCTTTTATCATATATATCATCTCTTTCATGTTCCATTATTTCTCTCCTTTATTTTTGATCTCCTTCTCCCTTTTTTATGCTTTCACCCTCTACTCTGTCATTTTCTTGTCCTCTTCTTGTTTTTTTCTTCATCATTCCCTTCTTCCCCTATCATCCCTATCTCTTATATCCTTCTCCATCTTCCATCCTTTGTCTTCTTCACCTTCAAATTTTCTTGATCTTATCATAATCCACCACTTCTTATATCCATTCCCGTGTTATCTTTTCACTCTCCTTTATTACGTCCCTATTTCCATCCCTTTGTCTACTCTTCTCCACCTCTTGCTCCTCCACCTTAGTTTTTTTTTTTCTAGCTATATAATCTGTTTTTCTTCCTTACACTCCCCTCTAACTACTCTCTCTCAAATTTTCTCCCTTTCTCTCCATCATCTTCTACATATTGTCTATTTCTTGGTTTCCACTACTTTCATATTGCACATCTCTCTTTCATTTTCACCCTCTACTCTTTCCCTTTTAATTTTCCTTTCTCCTTCACCATTTGTTCTATCATTTTCTTGTCCTCTTCTTCTTTTTCCTTCATCATTTCTTTCTTCCGTCATCTTCCCTCTTTATTATCTCTGTTGCTTCTTTCATATGGCACATCTCATCCCTCTTCTCTCATCTCTCTACTCGATGTATTTTCTCTTCTCACCTCATCTTCTTCTTATTGGTCCTTCCTCCCTTTTTATCCTATCATCCTTCTCTATTATTCTCTTCCTCTACTTTCCTTGTTGTTCTCCTCCACCATGTCTACACTATTCCACATCCTTGTCTTATTCAATGTCCTCTTCCTCCTCTCTATAAAATTTCTCTCTCATCTCATTCTCCCTCTCGAGGATCCATCATCACATATATCCCTAATCAAATCTTCCCATGGAATTTTTGGTCTTGGAGGATACCATAATGGTCATCACCTATCCAATCTTGTTCTCTTCCATGAATGTTTTCTCTACTTTTATTTCTTCACAAAAGTAGCTTGACTCCTCCTATTTTCTAAAGAAGTGGACTGCTTTCTCTATTTTTCACCTACTCATCTATCGTTAATCAAAGATTTCTTATGAAACATGTATTCAACATCATATTTACCACCCTCTTGGGTAATTTTATCTCACACTTCTATCCAATCTTCTCTTCATGTCCACATTTGTGACCATACTCGTTCCCCCTAGGGTATTTTATTTAAACATCCATCTTCCACTCTATCATTTTCATGTCCTATGTTGGGACACCTTTTTTCATCCTCATACTTTTGGATGCATATAAATCACTTTTTTTCCTTCTTGTGCCCTATGTTAGGCATCATTATTTTAATCCTCGTTCCTTTTTTAGACGCATGATTTTTCACTTGATTCCTTCCATACAAAGGATTTCACATACCTTTCACATTTATTTATGCATTTTTTTTTTCCTATGACCTATTGGTCATCATGGTTTACATATATAATGCAATCATCTTCACCCACTCACTAGTTCGTAGAATGTTGTTTTATGTCTCCGTTGAGACTATAATTTTCCTCTACTAATGTGATATTGGAGTCATTGCCATATTTTTCATTATTATTGTGATCATTTTTTCCTTTGGCATCTTGCCTTAGTCTTGTGTTTTATCCATCATTTACACCCATCCAATATTCACCATATATCTCTTTCAAACTCAAGACTAACATCACTTATCTCATCCATCCTAAGTTTGATGGGAAAAACTCAATCAACAATCTTTTCATCATTTTTTTCACACTTGCCTAAAGAAAACCACTAAAAAAAGGGGAAAATGTAGACACCAATTTTTGGTGTAGCTCCTCTCCTTCACCTTGTTTTTACTAGGCTTACCCATTCGAATCCATTTTCCCCTCAAATTAAACAAATCCCATTCCCCACCAAAAATACATGTTTCATTAAGCAATCTTAATTGTTTAATTGATTCACTTTTAAATAACTAATCCTTGTTATCTAAATATTCCAAATTTAGTCTATCATTCAAAAATTTATAATTTAAATCATGCAGAAAAATCCTTATCACATCCACTATTTCACCCACTAGTTCAAATCATGAGCCCCACTCAATCAAATCATATCCATATCAAACCTAATCACTTGAATCAAGTCCTTTAACCAGGTTTATTTTTTCCAACCCTGGTGCTTAATAACCCCCAATCTAAGCCCATCTCCAGGATATAAATACATGCCTTCCACTATCTTTCGAACAAGAATGGAGTGATAGAAAATATTTGAAATTGTAGCCTCTTTCTTATCATAACATCCTCATAGTGCCCTTGTAATGCCACTTTGGAATCCCCATAGTACCCTTCTCATGCTTTGGTGGTTCACTTAGCTTGGTTCACATTGCATTTTCTTAGATCAGATCAATAGCTCATCTACACACTAATATTTTCAGGTTTCTTTTTTATCAGTTTGTATGTTATCCGTTTATCTTACATTTCTATTCTTTTCTTTATCACGTGGGGGTTGACAACCACTGAGGAATTTTACACTTCTCGGATTCACTTCGTCGGGTAACCCCCACATAAAATAACTAATAAGTTTTTTTAGTGTCTTTGAGTTGTAGGTTTATCAAGATTGCATTAAGGAGCTCATCATCTATTTAGCACCCATAGATCTAGATCTACATCTGAGGCTCCTTAAGCCATCCATATTTTGAGGTTCTGGTGGCTTTGAGTATCGGTGCATTTTCTTGCAGAGAACGAGGCTTCTGTCCAACATATATAATCAAGAATTGACCAATATGGAATATTATTTGAACAAACTATTATCTCGCCTATTTAAACATGTCAAAAAAATTCTAGAATTAGTATTAGGGAATTTATAAGTTGTGGAGAACTAATGAGAGATGAGGAATGAGTAGGAAAAAAATTTCATGCATAAAATGAAAAAAGGAAACCAATCAATATATTTCTAAATATCCAAGGGTCCTAATTACATTCCTTGAGAAACACACAAAACTAGAGAAGCACTTGATACAAACCACTTGTATGAAAAGGAGAGAAATATGTAGAAATGGAATGACATAAGGTATTGGATGCTCAAATTTTTTCTACAATTTGTCATATAATACTTAAACATTACTCTATCATTTCTCCTAGAAAAGAACCAATATTTATCCCTCCATAATCTCTTTCAAATGGTACCAAAATCATGTTTATTCCAACTCCCTATCATAAATTATGTCAAAAATAACTAGGTCATTATCTATTGTTATTTCTCAAGCTTATGATGTTTATGTGCCCCACTTTACACTAAGACATTCCTTGATATTTAATCCAGTAAAATAGACCTATAAATTCTTATAGTTTACCAATCTCTACCACATATCACATATCCTACGTGTCTTTAATCGATGCTTTGCAAGGTTTGGGAGACAATACTTATGTTTGAGAGATTTCAGTGAGCTGATTATTGAAATACATCCCCAATATATACATTTCACTCATTAGTTATATATAAAATTTAACATGAAGAACCAAGGTCTAAGAAAATCATGAATATTAATCTCTACCACATGTGCTCCTTTTCACTTATCATGCATCGATACTCCATAGTTTTTTTAGAGAAGGAAAAAAACTTATGGTTTGTAAATGTGCAAAATGTTGACAGTTTCCACTTATCATGCATCCTTCTAATACATTGAAAACCATGAAAAGAGTGAAATTTTTTGGAAACATATGAAATGAGTAAGTGTTATTGTTTGACACACATGAATAATCCATCACTAAAGGCATAAAAATGAAACTTAGTGCCAAGGAAAATGATTACGTAATTTGAGAAGATACCAATGAGTAATACATAGTTCTTATTTTCTCTATAAAACTTGATGGGTCTATAAATAAATAAGTCTAAGGACTTAAATGTCATTTAAATGTTTCAATGACTAGATTTACTGAAAAACTTCTTTTTTTTGGATTTTTCCTATATACATGCATAGAAAAAGGAAATCATTTTTATGAGTTTTAATTATAATTATTCCCAAAAATGAGTGTATACTACCATGAAAAGCTTCCAAGATCTTAATTTTAATCATAATGAACCAAATTAAAGAGAAATAATTTTAGGTGCCAACCTTGGCTCTTCCAATGGGAAAAGTATCCCTTATGGGTACCTAGAGATCCAAATAAAATTATTGAAGTATACCAAAGCCTCCAAAAGATAACCAACTCAATCCCATGATGCAAAGGAGCTAACATAAAACTATGTAATTACAAACCACTATAAAACCCGAGTTTCTTATTTTGTAAAATATGTATTCCAAAACAAAGATATTAAAATAGTTAAAAATATATAACATAAAGGTATTTCCAATTTTTACTCAGTAAACCCATTCACAAGATTGGATAATTATCATCATCTTCTTATAAATTTAGAGTGTTTTTTTATAGTAGAGTAAAACAATAAAATGTCAAAAAAACACTCCAAATTACATCCCATAATAGATCACTTAGTTTAGAAGTCTAAAATGTGAATTCAAATCCATAAAATGAAGACCAATTAGAATAAAGTTCCTTGTGGAAATAAAACTAATTTTCCAAATCCCAAATTTTTGGCCCAAACTGAAAACAATAGTATCAACATACACATATGAAAATCAATGCTCATTTTTTCAAAACTATTAGAGCACGTGAAATTTGGTTTTAAAAAGAATCGGGGAGAGAATAGAGGGATCATAAAAGTTTAATTTATGAACATCAATGTACCCATAATTGTGATCAACACACAAATTAATATCAAAGAAAAATGTATATTTCTCCATCAAATAAACCTCATTCTATGACTTCTCATTTGAGTCAATTTTTCTTCTTGAAAACATCACTTATTTCAATGTAATTATTCTCAAAAACAAGGTGATAAATATAGGAATTAACATAAAAAAATTCAGTCTCAAAATAATGGGACAACTCACTACAATAAGTGTACATTCCATTATCAAGCACAACACTTGCTTTTATATTCTTTACATCATAAAATTTTTGTTTGTTAATTGGAGAATAAAATGAGTCACACTTATAATCTTAAATATATTTATAACATATCCCATCATGATAACATTATTACAAATCATCACACACATTATCCTCTAACAAAATTTCTTTTCCATGTATGCAAAACAACTCAAGTTTAGGAATATGAAAGAAGAGCTCATACTCCAGATGAAATGGATGATCAAAAGTATGAGGGTGTATGTGGTGATCTAGTAAATGAAGAGGATTTTATTCAAACCTTTCATAATCAACTTCCAAAAAGTAGAAGGAGAGGTAGGGTAGAAACATGAAATAAGTGGATGAGGGAATTCCTCATGATTAAAATTATTCATAGAATATTTACCATTAACTTTGAAAATTTCATTAATCTTTTCACATAAATATAGTGCCTGTTTAAAACTTTCTGAAGAATTCAAATGCTCTTCTTCTACTTCCTTAACAAATGTCATGATATGAATCAATCACTAGTTCATTTACATTTTCACCATGTTCTTAATCTACAATAAAGGATATTTCATTCTCAATAGTCTTAGTGGGATTTGAATTATTTTCAACATTTACCTCTAGATGTTTACATGTTGATAAGGGACAAAATTTACCAAATGTATCTATAACCTAATAATAAATATACTAGGTATCTTCTCCTGTAAAACCAATATTTCTCTAAGCAAGAAACACATTATCAACATTAATAACAACAGAGTTATTAGTTATTAAACATTTTAAATTAACAAATGGAATAGAAAATATAGTAGATTGAAATGTATGAACATGTTCCTCTTCAACATTTCCTCCATGATAAGCTTCAAAATATGCATTAATTTCATTGAGGATCCTGATATCACATGTAATTAAAATATCAAATTTACCAAACTCTTCACAAAGTGAATCATTATGTAAAGGGGAAAAATTCAATTTCAACCATTCTCTTGTTATAAATTTCATGATTTGGAACTTGAAACAATCATCATCATAATAAAAATAAGGTTCCACAACATGTGAATAATTAAAAAAATGATCAAGGAAAATCATTAACATGGGGACATGTAGCAGTAAGAATGTCCAACAAGAATACAAATTTATTTTATATTCAACAATATATATATGACTTATTGGAAATAGTTTCAAAATTTAAAGTTAAGTTTACAACATGAGTAACTGTTAGTGATAATTTATCGCTTAAGTAATTATTCAATACAAAACTGAATGCATAATTATAAATAATAAAAGCATAGGATTCACTTAGTCTAATATATTTTTGAATCCTATTCCATTCCTTCCTAATATAAGATTAAAAAAAAATTTAAAAATTTTCACACTTCTCCCTCACAACATTATAAGGATAATTCCTAAGAGAAACATGATCAACTTTATCAACATATTTTTCAACAAATATATATCTAAATATATCTTAGGAATCAATATTTGTAACATAAAGCTCATAATATCATTCCCTAACATCACCATTAAGACTTCAAATGAATAATATAACAACCATACATTCATTATCAATATCATAATCATTAAAAATTTGATTAAATTTTCTAAATGCCTTTTCCCATTTTCTATATGCTACCATAAAACTTGGGTAACACTTCTATAATAATTTTAGGGAAAAGATAATGAAAATTTAAGAAAATATCCATATCATTAGGTCTAAATTTATGAGGGTTTAGAAATATTTATATCTTCAACATAAAGATATTTTCTACTACTATTGCAAGGTTGATTCATAAATTCCATAGAATGATTAACATTTGAAAGAACACACGAGTTACCTAAACCTCCATCATGATAATTTATGGCTTCCATTTATGTGTCACAAAAATTTGAAATATAAAAACTCACCCAATGTGATCACAATGTTTTTTTAATATTGGTAAATAGTTTTTTGAAAGGGACTATACCCTTGTGTACAAAAGGAGGCCTAAAAGCCTGAATAAGAGAGAGGAGCAGAGAAGCTGTATCAAAGCACAAAAGTTACAGCAAAGAACACCGAAGCCTAGAAACAGCAACACAAACGAGACTTAACAGCAAAACAACGGCAACAAAACAGCAAGCCTACAGCCAAGAAGCAGTAGTAAAACTGGACTACTTCTTGGCCGCTTGATCAATACTCATCTTTACTTTTTTCCAAGCATGATACATACCCAGCGTGGTCATATGAGCAGCATCCGTCTTATCGAGCTCCTCTCTGGTTCTTTTACTCTCTTTCTCATTGCCCCAAAGAGTAATCGGGACACCGCTGAGATGCGAAACACTTCTTGCATGACCTTCGATGAATTCCTCTATGGCCCTGAATGCTGCAATATTATACTCATGCCTAGTCTTCGTTTTCCCAAGGCGGGAGTCTAGGGAGGTCAGTTTTTTGTATATTTCATCAAGCTGGCTATTGCCAATGCTCCCTTCTCCCTCAATGCTTTTTTTGCCTTTTTGCTTAGCAAGATTTTTTACCTCATCCTTCAGCAATTTAAGCTCAGCCTCTAAGGCCTCCAATCTTCTAGAAGGGTTATCCGTTGGTGCCGCCTGGGGACTGGCACTACTAATGTTCAGCAGATCACGAGCAATGTCATCCAAAGGTTCATCCCCCTCAGCAGTAGACTCAAGGTTGAGTCTCCTAGAAGCCCTGGTGACACGTTTAGAAGTAGAGACAGTGTGGGTGGCAGGGGCAGCAGCAGGAGGAAAAGAAGGAGAAGCATGAGCAGCCTGCATGGGGGCATCAGCACCGGAGGCGGGGGCAGCAGCAGGGACAGCAGGGGAGACAGGACTGGCAGCCACGGAGCCCAACAAAGCCAGGCCGGGAGAGGAAGGGAGACCGGGGAATTTGATAAGGCAGTGCTTGTGAATAAGCAGAATAAGCCCTTGGTGAAGGGGAACCGCCCGGGTATGCTTCTGGAACTCCAAAATGGAGCGCTCAAGAGAGTTTAACAGATAGTGGGGGAAGCAAACCAACCTACTCCTACGAAAGTGATTCAAAAAGACAAGGTGCTTGGCAGGGACAGTAACAAACCTGCCTTCCAAGGATATGTAGCGAATCATCATGCGGGTGACTTCATCATACGGAGAAGGAATTGAATTAACAAGCAGACCCGCGGTGTTGAATATAAGCTTCTCCTCCTCCTCCACAAATCTTCTCTCTTCAGCCTCTTTGATAACCCTCTTGTTGAAGAAGCGGTATCCTTCCAAGCTGAGGCCAGTCGCTTCGGCTATGAGTTCGTCATTAATAAGAATCTTCTGCCCTCCATAGTCGACCATCCTCTCATTCCACTCCTTGGCAAAGCGAACAGAGATGCTTTGATCATGCCCTTGCACTCTCTCCACAAAGTTGGTGAATCCGCCAATACTAAGAATGTTCCAGAGCTCAGTGTTATCTTTCCAGTCAGGGTCTGCACACGGCTCAATCTGGCAGGGAGGCCCTCCCATCTTCACAAGGATGTGCTGGTTACAACAATTTTCAAAATACCTTTGGGCGTTGAGAGTGGTTCGTTTCTCACCGTTGCGGGTCGCATAAAAATGGGAACTGTAGCCGTTGGTCCTCCCACGAACGGCTGTAGGATTGCCGATCTGAGTCTGCGTGAAGTCGCGCGTGAAAACCCTTATCCTGTCAGCTTTCACCTTGTAGTTATCTTCGGTTTTCGCGAGCTTAACAACCGAATATCAACAGCTATTGTACTTCCCGCGTGCGCTGTTTTTAAATTTAGACAACTCCACTTGAAGTTCCTAAACAAAATCTTGCTATCATTTGGAGTAGATATCATATGCCACGCCAAATAAACTAAAACAGCACCTGTGGAAGAATTTATGGATTTCCTCCAAAGATTAAAGCATATCTTTAGAGATTGTTTGCGTGTGAAGGTCCGCATGTATGCTGTTGTGAAGCTGATTAGGGATACTATCATTATCCCAAATAGTGAAATTTAAATTAATGCCATAATTGGCCATTGCATCGGCCAGCTTGTTTCCTTCCCTGTAAGTATGTATGATTCTGATGCTGTTGAAGGTATGACTGATGCTTATGGACTCAGAGATAAAATCTTTGATATTCCAGCTAGGAGAAGAGGACTGATTAAGCAGATTAATAATATTAAGGGAGTCCCCTTCAACAATGAGGTTCTGGATATTTTGGGCCCGAGCAACTCTCAAACCCCAGAGAACAGATAAAGCTTCTGCAAAATGATTGGTTTGGATTCCCATTTTTCCAGCATATGCAACAATCAAATTACCTTTATGGTCCCGTATTGCTCCTCCTCCAGCTGCTGTTCCAGGGTTCCCCTTAGAGGCACCATCAAAGTTCAGCTTGAACCAATTGGATTCAGGGGGATGCCATTTGACCAAAGATCTATCCACACTATTCCCGGGGTTGCTCCAATATCCGATCTGCCAATTTGATAAGATGTGCTTTTCATTTTCAGGGTAACAATTGTTCTTAGGAGGTTTAAATCTGGCCATGTCCTCTTTGATGCCTTGGGAGATCTTGCCAGTAGTGAGTTTAAAATTCTGCTTCTTATTTCTAAAAACTATATTATTTCTATCCTTCCAGATCCTCCAAATTAAATGCGGGATGGCTAATTTCCAGATTCTTTTGATAGCACAATGTCTGAATGGTGGGTTCCATTGGTTCCACAGCTGAGTAAGATCCTCCGGCATCACCCAGAGAGCTTCAAATTTGGAAAGGACAAAGTTCCAAACTCTAAAGGCATAATCACAGTGTATGAACAGATGTCTAATGTCTTCATAGTTATTCCTACAAAGGTGGCACCAATTGGGAATGATAAATCCTCTTTTCATCAAATTGTCAGTGGTGAGAATTTTACCTCTGATGGCCAGCCAAAGAAAAAAATTTATTTTGGGGGTTAACTCAGGCATCCAGATCAAGTTCCAGTTAAAGTCTGATTGGTTACTGTGGAAAAGACTGGTATAGCCAGATTTGACTGAGTATTTACCCTCGTGTGAATTGCTCCAGATCAGCTCATCCTTGGAATCCAGCTGACACAAAGGGAAGAGATCCAAAAGGTCTTGGAGGGAGGAAATAGTCTGTTTCAGTTCAATACTCTCCATAGTAAGTCTTTTCCAATTCTTGTTGGTGCCATTTCCATCAATGTAGTCCTTGACTTTAGTTCCATATTTTCTTATAAGACTGTCCTTAGCAGTCCCAAATCTCTCCAAGAGATTATCATTGGACCAGTTATCCTCCCAGAAGTTAATGTCGCTGCCATCCCCAATTTTCCATTTGCTTCCCTTCTTAATGAAGTTTCTACTCTTAACCAGATTATTCCAAAAAATGGAACCATTGGGGAGTTGCTCATCATGCAGATAGGAGTAAACAGCTTGCTGATTCAAGTATTTTGTTAAGAACCATTGATACAATCTTCTATAGATCTCGAAGAACATTTCCACATCTATGACTCAACATGCAAAATTAAAGAACACCAATTTTGAATAATTTTTCAAAAATTTAGAAATAAGTGTAGCTAGAATAAAATTCTTGAAATTAAAATCAAATACAATAACACATTGCAAAATAAATAAAAAGAGAGTCACCGATTCAAAATGAAAAATAATATATGAACTCTTTATGTAAAATAAATGACTGAAACTAAAAGATATTACATATTTGAAAATGAAAACACAAGAAACCCAAATATTGTAAAATATAATCCAAATTTATGCATCCCCAATATTGGTACCAATGTTTTGTCTCTAATATTTTCAACTTTTATGTTGGTGAAGAGAGATGAAAAGTGAGTCAGTTATAGAAAAGTGTCTCTCTTCAACAAGTTGAGGATTGAATCAAGACCAAAAATATGAGGGTAATTTCACTACTACTTATAGTTCTACAAGGCTCAAGGAGATACCCTACATATATTTATCAAAAAATAATTGAAAATAAACATTATATCTATCCACAAATGTAATCTTCATGACTAAGTAACCAATTAAGAACTACTTGTGACATAGTTACACATTTGTACGAAACTATACAAACATGAATTTATCATATGCATTAATATATAGATATACTTTACTTTATAGTTTTATTCAAGAAGGTTAAAGAACATCCAAAAATTATGAAGCCAAATTTATAGCAAATATGCCTCTAAATATATGCAAGAATGAATATCTCATCTCAAATGGGAAAGTATAGAAAGTTTTTTAAAAGAGGGAAGTTTTATCATTCTAACTTCAACATGTGCCTTAACAATTGGGAAAAAAATACACATACTTGATGAAAGAGTAAAAGATAACATAATAATAACACTAATTTACAAAATTAGTGAAAGTCCCCTAATCACACAATTAGTATATCACATATAGTGATATTTTCCTAACTATTAAATCATTATAATTTAGAATCTAAAATATAGTGAATGTATTTTTAATAAGTGAAAATAAAACCAAAACTCCATAAGGATTAAATAATTGATATCTCATTTCTTACATCTCATATTTTAACACCAAGTAGCTATATGGAAATCCTAATAATCATATTTAATACACTTCATACTTTGATGAAAAATTTCTTCTAAATGAATTTTATAATTTATGACTCAAACAAACATATAGGGCCACTCTCTCATATATTCATTATTGTATCCTTAAATTGATTAGCATTATTTTTAAATCTGACACCTAAAATAGAGTTAAGATGAGAGGAGGGATTTAAAAATTGTGGAGAACTAATGAGAGACAGGGAATTAATAGGAAAATATTTCTCCTAGATTAAATGAAAAATAACAACCAATAATGAGATTGTTAAAGATCCAAGGATCCCAATTACATTCCTTGAGAAATACACAAAAATAGAGAATAAATTGGGATGCCTCAATTTCATGTAGAAGTGATAAATCCAGAGAAATGGAATGATAGATGGTGGTGGATGATAAAAATTCTTCTAAAATATAACATTAAATAATTACTTATCTCTAAGTTGTTTCTCCCAAAATGAACACTAATGTATAGTCATTTGAATAGAGTTTTTAATTG
Organism: Taxus wallichiana var. yunnanensis; assembly: GCA_018340775.1. Classification (NCBI taxonomy): domain Eukaryota; kingdom Viridiplantae; phylum Streptophyta; class Pinopsida; order Cupressales; family Taxaceae; genus Taxus; species Taxus wallichiana. The sequence continues at coordinate 414,452,100 of CM031236.1, forward strand.
TACCATATTCGTGTTGATTGGATCTCCATAGAAGAATTTATGACAAAAATTAATTTCGATATCCACTCTCATCGATCAATATTATGACATTATCATGCCCCATTTTTCACTATGAAAAACCTCAAATTTAAGCTAGTAAAATAGACATTGTAGAAGATCTAAAAGTTTACCAATCTCTAGGTCATGTATCACATATATAATGCATCTTCAATCATTTTTTTAAATGGTTTGGGAGGTGAGACTTATCTTTTATAGATTTAATTGAGTCAATAGTTTCCATGTGTCCTCAATCTCCATATGTCAATCATCGGTTATCTATACATTTTTACATGGGGAACAAAGTTTTGAGAGAATAAAAATGTCAATTATGACCATTTGTACTCCCTTCCATTTTTATTACATTGGTACTATGTAGGTATTAGAAATTAGGAAATAATTTAAGGTTTATAGATGTGTAGAATTGTAATTGTTGTTTGTTGTCATACATCGTTATAAGGCGTTAAAAACCATTACAAAGTTTATAATTTTGAAAACTTGTGGAAAACAAAGTTTTGAATCCTTACACGTGTCAAGGATCCATCACTAAAGGCATAAAAATGATATTTATATCCAAAGAAAGTTTTATACAAGTTGAGGAGACACTAATGAGAAACATGTGGCTCTACTTGTTTCTGTAAAAGTTAATGGGTCTCTAACAAATAATTACAAGGAGTTAAATGTCATATGAATTTTTCAAGGATAGATTAAATGAGAAATTCTAAGTTGTTTTAGATTTATCATGTATCTATGAGAGAGAGAATGAGGGTAATATTTTTTTGATTTTAAATCATAAGGGTTCCATAAAAGCTTGTATACCACCATGAAAATTCTCTAAGATCTAAAATTTTAATCATAAGGCCCCAAAATAAAATAATTTTTTTGGGTGTCAACACTTATAATAATTAGGGGAGATAATGTTCAACACTAGTCATTGGTGTTGTCATTGATGTCAAGTGGCATTAATGGAAAAATGTGTGAATGGTGAAGTAAAGCTTAGTAAATCTCTATAATGGACATGAAGGTTGATTGGTAGTGTCCTCTAAAAAGGTTTGTAAGTCAGTATTAGACATATGCATAGACACATGAGGTTTTTAAATAATGTTACAGTGACTAAAGGTCCTCAAGGAAATGCACTCAAATTAAAGATGATAGTATAAATATATGTCAAGTTGCATCAAAGAGATGGTTTAAAGCATGGTGTAAAGGTTGAGACAAGATGTATAGTTATGGATATAGCTCTTGATGTCTATATGATCGAACAACTAAATCAATGTATCAGAATATTTCAAAATATTATTTATGATCATACAATATTTTTGGTGATGAGGAAGGTATGAATATTTTATAAATCAGTGAGATCTTTCAAATGAGCTCAATTTTGAGAAATTTGGAGATCTCTGGAGGAATATATGGTCATTCAAAGATTTACAAATTCATAATAGTAGATACATTTGCGAGATGGATAAGACACATAAATAAAGATGAATGATACACATGGCGAGGAAGATTAAATATTGGTCATATTAAGTCATCTCACAAAGCTTGTGAGACGAGGGTAGCATGGATAAAAATGGATTAAATAATTTTTTTTTCTCGTCAGTAGATTGCAAAGATAAATATACATGGAATCACTTGATTGGCTTGTTTTTGAGATCTGAACATAAATTTGACAGTCTAAAATCACAAAGGTACTTGGAGCTATCTGATTGGCTCATGGTTCACATTCTGACTAGTCTTATATCATGAAGGCACGTGGAGCTAATTTATTAGTCTCGTGTGTCACAAAGGCTAGTGGAGGTTAAGGACGGTTTGACTTTGCAAAGGTGTGGAGACTTCCTATTGGTTCAAGCTTGAACTAATAAGACCGAAAACTCAAAACTATGTGAAGCTATTTTATTGATGAATAATAATGACACGAAAGGCGTGGGAACTATTTTATTAGATGGAGATTTGCATTGAAAATCCCAACACCATATAAAGGTACGTGGAGCTAGTTGATTGGTTTAAGCACTACATTCAAAAATTATGACCAATGTGATGTGGAGCTTTATCATTTGATAGAATTTTACAAATGGTACACACTTGAGATAGAAGATATTGTAGTTGAAGACAAAAATAAGTGGACCAAGATGAGGGTGCCACTTGGCAACACGTAGAGAAAGTGACATGGCTAATTACACAAACGATTGGAAATATCCTCAAGGAATCAGATGATGTCATGTAAGGATGGAATAAGTCATTATTTTTATGTATGACAAGCCCATCAATGATCATGGTGACGACTGTGAAAATGAAAATTTGATCGAATCTCATGATTGCACAAATAAAATTTCCTGAATTTTTGAACATTGCTCTATCTGAGGATCGTGAGAGTGTTGCAAAAGGAATGAGGTTGTTTCATCTTGAAATGGAAGAGAAATTTGTAACATATTTTTTTCCTCGGTAGGGAAAGTATGTTAAGAATGGTCGATAAAAGAAAGTTAGAAGGAAATATTGTAAATAATAGATAGTATAACTAAAGATAATTTTAGGAAATAGTCTTATAATAAAAAAATCACTAGTACATGTGAAGATAAGTTTAGGAGACAACCCTTCTACATTCACAAGTGCATTAAAAATAGAAAAATCATGATTCAGAAAATCGAGTTATGCTTTGTCTAATAAAGTAAAAATGTTAAGAATGATAGGTTATTGATCAAGTGAGAAATAGTACATTCAAGATGAAGAGGTTGTAGAGAGAGAGAGAGAGAGAGAGAGAAAATAATATAATAAGATTAGTTGAATGCTTGAAGGATTGAAAAAGAAGCAAGAAGAGTGCTCGTTATCCGAGCATGAAGATTGAATGATGAGAGCAATAGAAATTTTATCATAATCCATTTTATAATCAATACTAAATCTATATGTTAAATTTTTTTGTAATATCTTTCTAAGTAGGTGTTTATATCATAAGGGGTGGGTTCTCCTTGTAACTTGCAACTTGCTAAACTAGATGAGTAGGTGCTTATATTTCTTCAAGTGGGTGCTTTATAAGTTGAGTGGGTGATCAACTAAACCAAGATTATTGTAATCTTTGGAATTGGTGTTCCTAATAAATCCTTGGTTTCAATGTGGTTTTTTCCCTTTATGGGTTTCCCACTATAAATCTTGTGTTGTGAGTTATTGTTTTCTTGCATGTGGTTGATCATATGTTCATGTTACAAATATTTCTCCTAATCAAGTAAATTTGTCTTGAAATAATTTAAATATTTGATCTGCACTGATTCATCCCCCTCTTAGTTCTTTTGATTTCCAAAAATTGGTATCAGAGTGAGTCCTTTTGGTGGAAGCTTAAAATATTCAAGGAGATACTCTCTTCACAACTCAATTACAACCAATCAAGAAAAATGTTGATTATCAATGTCCAAATCACCCCTCTTCACTAGAACTAATTATGCACTCTAGAGGATAATAATGAATACTTATCTTATGTCACTTATTTTTGATATATGGGAAACTGTTGAAAATGGCTACACACCTAAAACTAATCCAATTACTACTGGAGCAGACAATGCACCATATTAATGCAATTCAAGATCCATGAATTCCATCCTATGTGGGATGAATGTAACTAAATTTTTGAAGGTAATGAACTGTACCTTAGCCAAGGAAATTTTGACTAAGATTCAAAGTATTTATGAAGGATATGAAAAGGTCAAGCTATCCAAAATTTATACCTACAGAGCTCAGTTTGAGAGCTTAAAGATGAAAGAGGATGAGAGTATTGCTTCCTACATGTAGAGGGTAGATGAAGTGATCAACATGATTAGAGGCCTAGGTGAGAAACTAGAAGAAACTATTGTAGTCCAAAAGGTCCTAAGATATCTAACTCCTAAGTATGATGTAAAAGTATCAGTTGTTAAGGAATCCAAAGATATGAAAACATGAAAATTGGATGAAATAAAAGTATCCTATCATGATATGACATGAGAAAAATTGGAACTAAGTCTACCAAGAAGGAAGTTGCATTCAAATAAAAGAAAGAGATTCAATCCATGGAAGAAAAATAAGAATCAGATTTGATGATGATGTAGATGATGAGAAAATTGAATCAATTTTTTCGGACAAGTGCTTTGATTGTGGAAAATTAGGACATTTCACTACTAAATGTCTAAACAAGAATAAGGAAACTCAATCTAAATAAGGCCACAACCATAATAAGAAAAGATGAATTATAAGAAGAAATATGGTAAGAAGAAGTTCTTCAAGAACAAAAGAAACTTCTACTCAAAGGATAAGTCAAGTGAATTTGATTCAAGTAACTCAGGCAGCTCTAAAAATGAGGATGATGAAACTCATTCTAAATCTTTGTTTATGGCCATGGATATATCTGAAGAATGCAGCACCAAAGGAAAGAATACAGTTGATTATGAATATTCTGATGAAGAAGAAGCAAATGTGAACCTAGAAGTTGAACTGGTATGTGCTCTTGAAGAGTTAAAATTGTGTAGATGAAAGAATCAAAATTTGAGATGCACTTTGAAAGATTATGAAGAAAAAATTAAAATTTTTGAGAGAAGAAAAATTATAAAGGAAGAGGAAGAAACAAATGAACTCAAAGAACTTGAATCTCATCTTGAAAATATCTCTCAATCCTACAAGGCAAAGGAGGATGAATTCTTAAACCTGAAATATGACTTAGAGTGCTTTGAGACTAAATTAGAACAAATGACTAGCAAAATCAAGAAGTATGAGAAGATAGAAAAGAGATCAAATGTTTTGACTAATATATTGAGCACTCAGAGGGATATAAATGAAAAATATGGAATAGGTTTCAAGGAAGAATGCAAAGAAGATGAACCAAAAAGGAGGACAAGTCTACACCAACACCAAACACCTCTCATGCTACAAATAAATAAGCCACAAAAATTCCAAGAGGAAGAAAAATTCTCCCAAAATCACCTATTCCATGAGGTACTCACACTATTTCTATGGTTATTTATTTTCATGTAACATGTTTGGACACAAAGCTACAAAATGTAGAAGATATGTTAGGGGATATGGAAGAAATTACAACTCATATAACACTAGAATGAATCATAGTGTTGTTTTCTACAAATGCCACAAGACTAGTCACATAGATATGATGTGTAACCAAGAACTTCTAAAACAAAGAAAATTGAAGTATGTTGTGAAGGAAGAATCCAACAAAGGGAAAGAATCTGGTATGATTGTACAAACTACTTTTCACGTACAAGATGAAGACAAGATATGGTATCTAGATAGTGGTTGTTCTAGTCATATGACATGAGACAAAAGAAAATTTATTTCATTATCAAACAATGCATCAGGAGCTATTAGGTTTGGTGACAATAATTCAGCAAACATTGTGGGAAAAGGAACTATAAGTCTAGATAATGGAAAAACAATTACTGAAAATGTTCTATATGTTGAAGGTCTCAAGCACAACCTGTTAAGTGTGAGTCAAATGTGTAAGAAAGGTTAAAATATGATATTTCATGACAAAGGATGTGAAATTATTGATGGTATTTTCATACAAATGTGCAATAAGGAAATTAACAATTTCCGAGCATGAAAACTATACCCTTGTGTTAATTTTTTCAAATCTTACCATTCCAAGGAACCCCAGGTTTGCCCAAAGAAGTCCAAAAAGTAATTATGGAATATATAGTTTATGAAACCATAAATACTAGTTTCAGTCCCCAACAGATTCAGTTCTTGTCATGCAAATGCACAACAGGGAAATTGATAATCTCCAAGCATGACAATGATACCCATGTAGCAATGTTTTCATGTTTTATCATTTTCAAGCACCCCGGTCAGCCCGATTAGTCCAATAACATCCCAATTGGTGTTAATTAATTCCCATAGGTGATTTAGGAAATTCAAATCAACCCCCTAGGTGATTTTAGGAGTTCTTAAAAAATGTTATCTCTGGGAAGTGTTGGGAAGGGCTATCACTGGCCTTCCCAAAACTGGAGAAACCCCTTGGAGCTAAATGAAGGATAAAAAACAAACATGGAGGTGAATTAAATTCCTATAAACATCATGGAAGTGATTTTGGAATATTCAGGGAAGATTTGAGGAGTTTGGAGTAGTTTGATCAAAATCAGGGTTCACAAGCCTAGGCAGTGCACAGGCCAAAACAACTATTGAGCTTCCAAAGGTGATTTTAGGAGCTCTGGATGGAGTTAGGAGAAAAAAATTGTCGAAAGGTAATTCCAAGCCCTACAATATGATGAAATAAACATTTCCATAAAACTTTGGCACAATGAGATGTATAAGGATAATCATTCAGGGGGACATCATTGTTCAGATCATCATAGGCATTTTCACAGGACTTTTGAGATCCATCTTAGTTCATTCAACTTGGAAAGAATTTTGAGATAATTTTAAATATTTTCTCAATCTACAAGTAGTTGAAGATTAATATTTTCACTACATTAAGAGTTTTCCATCAACAAGGATCAACGGACTTCATTGAGAATGACATCTCCTTCTCTTCTTCTCTCTCTATTTCTCTCTCTTATGAATGTTATAATTTTGCATTGGGGTTGCAATGTTTCATATGTCTTAATGTTCCTAATGTAATAAGTCACCTTTATGTTATAAAAAAGGACTTAAAAGTTTCCTAGGAAGTTGAAAAGTTTTAAATTATGTGAGGACATATGAAAATACATTGGGGGTTAGATGATGAGTCACATCTCATTCTATAAATTGTAAATACATTCCCATTTCAAAGGGTTGGTGATTGATTTTGTAAACTCAAGAGTGTGTTGTATTTTGAGAGAATAAAGGAGATAGCCATTTTATTCCATTTCCCCCCTCACTAGTTTTCCTCCATCCTAACACTATGTACAAATTTTGTTTAAGAAATCAATACAAGGAGGAGTTTATAGATTTATTTGACTAAGGGGTTTCTTGATACTTTTTGATCTGTAAATTCTATTTGGTCTTATTGTTATTTGCAGAGTTGTTTCTTCCCATAAATGCATGTGTTGAAATTTCTAATCTGGTGTGTGCAGAATCTAATTTTATTCTGCAACGTTAGTTCTCCCATCTCATTTCTCACTCCCCTTTCTTGTTCTTCTAAAAATTGTTTTCTAGCAAGATATTTGTAGCTTTTCTGCATGGTCGGTGGAGTTCCCCTATTGGATCCCCATCCATAAGGCCACCTTGATAAAACTCACTTTCACTCACGTATACACATATGACAACTACATTGGTTAAGTAGAGGGACTTAGATTCTCATAGCATTACCAAGAACCCACAAATTTATCCCCAAATTTTTTTCTCACCAGCAATTTTGGTGCCCACTTGTGGGGTAGAATTGGAAGAATCTGCACCTAAAATATGATCACAAGGTCTGAAAATACAAAAAGAATTCAAATATTAAAAAGGAAAAGAAAAAATCATGGAAATCCATTTTTGAAAGATACAATGTCAATTCCTCCACATGAACCTTCATATTCCACAATGTCCTTTCATGTTCCCACTACAAAATTATTCAAAATCTGGTTGAAGGAAGATACACGAGGTTTAACAGGTTAAGGGGTGTTGTTGATACCAATTTCAAGGCTTTGTAAAATCATCAAGAATGAATTAGAGATAATCTATACTTCTTCTCTCAAGCCTCCTCCCCATCCAGGTATTCAAGTAGTTCACCTGGAAATTCTATCCAAACTTCTATTGATACCCCACTTTCAAATTCTCCCATTTTTCAACTACCATAGGGATTGAGTCCTGGAAGAAGATAATTTGAAGAAGAACTTGTAGAAGAAAGAGTTGAAGTAGAAGCAAAAATGACAATTGAAGATGAAGCAGAAAGACCTCAACCCATTGTTCTGTGGGGAAGAAATATAGGACCTCTCACTCTTGAACCACCTCTTCATGACCTACTAATAGGTTCTGGAAAGAAATTTCAAAATTTCAAAGGTGATGGCACACAACATCCTGAAGAACACAACATTGATTTTAAAATCATGTGGAATTCTTGGTGTCCAACATGAATATTTTGTTGTAAGATTGTTCATGGAATATCTCTAAGAAAAATAAGCATAATGGTTCTATCTCCTACCTTCCCGATCCATCACTTGTTGGAATGACATCAAGACTACCTTCGAGGAAATATTTAAATCAACCAAAGACTGTCAAGACCTCTTTATTAAGTTGGCTCAAATGAAGAAAGGAGTGAAAAGAGGTCTCACTTGACTCCACCCAGTGGCTCTTGTTATTCCTTGGAGTCAAAATAGGTATCACTTCTAGGGAAGGTAAAATATGCACAGGTGGCTCTCACCAGATTTCCAGAAAAGAAAATTTTAGTGATGATCTTGGTAGCAAACATTCCAGCTTCATTTGGAATGTTACTAAGTCAAATCTTCTACCAAGACTTGGGAGGAAAAATCCAAATGAATTGGTCATCCACAACCATACCAGTGAAGGGAGACACGGAGAAATGGCTTCCAGAGAAGAATATGAAGTACAAAGTGTGAAAGTCCAGAAGCCTAGAAACCAACATCTTGTATCAAGATACTAGGTAGATGAATCACTTTGTGAAAACTGAGGAGGAATAGGATATTCCCATCTTGATAGGGCCATACATGCCTTCTCAGAGAGGCACAAAAATTCAAGATGAATTGAGGAGATTTGAGTTATAAGAGGGAAGCCCCAAATTGCCAGATGATGAAAACCATGAAGAAAAGTATATGGTTCTTGATGATCTTCAAGCAAAAAAATCAGCTTATGTACTTATCTGTGATGAGGAGATATTCTCATTCCCATTCAAAGATGAGGACTCCCTTGATCATGTCACCTAGGAAGAGACCAATCTAGTCTACAATAATCCCTCAAACAATGGGAAAGAACCATCCGTAGAAGAACTAATAAGATCCACGAAAGAAAGAGAAGACTTTCTAGAATGAGTCAATGGCTTCACAAAATAACATCATTTAGGGTTTCCTACTCAAGGGTAACTTTTGAGGAATGAAAATTTCTTCAAAAAAGTGGGTTGTCCCCTACCTTGTGCCATAGGTGATTTCTAGGTGTTTTTCCTTTTTGTTGCATGTGTTTCCCATTGGTTCCTCAAATGTGCACCCACATCTCAGATCTCATAAGGGACAAGGTGTTTGATACCATAATGGAACCATCCATAAGTTATGGGACATTTCACTCTTGGTATAGATCTCTAGAGAAGGCTGGTTCCTATATTTATTTCTACTACTATTACTACTCATAGTGCTGAAATGGAATAATAAGCTAATAACACCAAGGGACTAGGGATAAAAGGATTACATGAAAGAAAAATACACTAAAAGGAAATAACACTAGAAAAGAGGGATGAACACTATTTGTTCTGAGTGAAAATGAAAGGAAATGTGTGAAAGGAGGCTAGGCACAAGTAGCACAACCTAAACACATATTTACCATATCGTTTTCATGGAACACAACTAAATAAGGAACTGCAAGGGACCTAAAATATCACAACCAACACACAATGCAAAATAGAAGGCATGAAGAAATAATTCAAACATGTTAGGATAGAGAATATTCACAAAATGACATTTCTATTACTTTTAGGAATGCACTGAGCTATTAAAATGATGAAGGATGCTGATATCCACGTGCAAGAGCTAGCCCTAGAGGTCCAAACTCAAAATACATAAAGGATGGATTCCTTAACAAAACATGTAAGGATCTAGAGTGTACAACATAATAAATAGTATATATATTACATTTATAGATGAATCCATGGAGGAAGAAGGGAAGAAGGAGGGAAAACCAAAATTTGAAACATAACCAGCAACAAGAAGCATTCAATGCCTACAAATCCACTTGGAGATCTATGAAATACACTTCCCCAAGCCTTTTTGGTGTGTTGAAGAAGAAATTAGGGAGGATCATATAAAATCAGGTGGTTGGAGGAGTCAGATGTGCTCATCAATGCTCAAAAAGACATTTCCCCATTTATCACCTACCAAATATGCCAAAAATTTGAATTTGAATTTATATCACTATAGCTGATGTCAATGACTTTCTCTGACAAGTCTAAGCACATGCTGATTTGATCTTTGTATTAAAAGAGATAATTTTCAAGATTTCAAAGTTGTCGGTGCACACAAAATATGTGGCATGCATGGTTTTGCTGAAATGATGGCCAACTATGCAAATATTTTTCATTTCTGCCATGTGTCACTTGTTGATTTGTTGAAAGGATTCAGTGCCCTGTTGGCATGCATTGGCTGGATGTGTGTGGTATAATTAAGCATGATAGAATAAGACCTGACATAGAAGGGCACAAAGGAGGGTGTGGGGACAGGTTTGGATGAATGAGGTGTGAGAAGAAGACAAAAGGAAGGCACACAAGGGTGTGGGTGGAGGGAAAATGAAGCAAACTGGTGAGTAGAGAATTTATGGTGAATGTGTAACTATTAAAAAGTGATAGGTGTGGCACGTGATAAGGCCAAGGACATAGCTGATTGAATTAATTTCGAGATGCATGTAGGGTGAAGAAGATGCTTAGGAAGAAGGATAAAGTGCAGAAGGTGGGCGCAAGGGAGTGGAACAAAGAGGAAGAGGAAAATGAAAGGAGAGAACAGAAAGCACACAAGGGTGCTCAAGGAAAGAGAAGGGGTTCCTGGGGAAACTGTAATGAAGGAGTTGTGCTGATTGAACTTGAATGCATAGAGCCTTGAATAGGGAATTGAGAGCCAAAATATGTATACAAGTTACCCAGATAACTAGGAGAGTTATTTAGATAACAGTTTTTTTTTTTTTTTGGGCCATCTTCTTGCTAGATGAAGAAGATCGAGTATCCTAAAATATCCATTGGGCATGGAGTCTATTATTACAATCGTGAAACTAACATTGTAGTCACTTGAAGATCATTTCTTGACTCTATTCTGAATCTTGCAACCTGGTGAGAGAAAATTTGCATTTTGAAGCAACAGGAGAGCGTGCGTAGGAAGTGCATGAGAAGAAATAACTATGTACAAATAATAAATGTGCACATAACGCACTTGGAGGAATTAAAACTAATCTAATATATATGACATGATGTAAAAAAATTAATGGAAGGGTTTGAGATAGATCTTATGTACTATGATTTGCAGCGTGCCTCCATCAAGATGAGTTAACTCGAAATATTTAGCTTCCTTGTAGAACCGATGATGTATGAGCCACTCCAAAGTGCATCAAACTTTGAATGGCACCTTGGTTTGGATCTGTCAACATCCCACTTTAAAACCAAGTCCCCAACTTTGAAAGCTTGAGGCCTATCCTTTTGTCAAACCATTTCTTTGTTTCTTGTTAATGTTGTTCTAGTTTGATCATGGCAGAGTTCCTTGATTCTTCAAGATTAACTAGCTCTTCCATTCTAATTTCTCTTTGGTTTGTACCTTTAAATTTCAGCTACTAGGCAAGTGCTAATGAATTCAGATCTAGTGTCAAATAAAGGGTAGCCTCCTTGCCATAGACAAGCTTGTAAGGAAAATTTACTATTACCTTTCTGACTCTGATTCTATCTTCCCAGAACGCGTGTGAGACCTTTGTATGCCACTATCTTTGGTTGATGTTCATTGTGCACTTCATGATTCTGATTAGGTTCTTGTTTGTTGATTCTACCATGTTGCCTTGAGGGTAATAGTTGGAAGAAATCTTTAGGGAAATCCCTAGACTTAGAGCTCAATCAGTGATTTTATTACTAAGGATTTTGCATTATCAAATATAATGGTTTGAGGAATGCCAAACCTTATGACTATACCTTCGAGAAAGTCAAGGATGACTAACTTGGTTGATTCTTTAAGCACGACAACTTCTGTCCATCTGGTGAAGTAATCTATAGTTGTCAACACCTATTTATTTCTAGAGCTTGAAAGCAGATTGATCATTCCTATGAAGTCGAGACCCCATTGCACAAAAGGGTGATTTGCTTGGATTGGTTAGAGGGGAAGCACTACCAATATTTTCTTTATTGTAAATAAAGTGCATTCCTTGAATTTTTTAACCCACTTGTGTGCATCTACAAGAAGAGTAGGCAAAAGATACCCGCCATTATGATTTCCATCACTTTATTTTTGGCAAAGAAGTGTCCACGAGAGAATCCATCATGAGATTCTGCTAACACTTTTTCATTTTGTGTGTAGTTAATACATCTTAACAGCATGCCATCAAGATTCCTTTTGAATAAAAGTCCATTAATCAACACATAAGGGATAGATTGTAGCCTCAAATGTCTTCTCTTTGCTTTATTTAAACCAGGAGGGTACATGCCCTTGGAAAGGAATATGATCATGTCCTTCATCCAATCACATGTGCAAGGGTCAAAATTATTCTCAAGTTCTATGCATGGAAGGTCTTCATCCAGAAATAATCATATGTTCCCGCATTTGACAAACCAAATGGCATTTTTGATATACATATGTTCACCACTTAGTTGTAAATGCTGTTTTGAATTGATCCTCTTCCTTGACCAATATCCGATTGAAACTCGAATATCCATCTAAAGCATGGAGAATCTTTGTGCACTATCCATTGTTTGTATAATTTTCTCCATCGAAGGTAAAGGATAATGATCCTTTAGAGATTCCTTATTCAAATATCTAAAATTAGAACAAAGTATGATTTCACCATTCTTCTTGTGCATTGGAACTAGATTTGTGACCCATGTAGAGTATTTGATAGGAAAATAAATTTTTCCTCAATGAGTTTGGATAGTTCCTTTCTCATGAGGGGCTCTATCTTTGGATTGACTGACCACTGCTTCTTCTTGATGGGCTTGATACCAGAATCAAGGTCAATGGATTGTTGAGAAACACTTGGATCAAAACCTTTGAGGTCTTCATACTGCCATGAGAATATGTCACTATATTGTTGATAGAGAGAGATGAAGGATTGTTTCTCTTCATGCGCACAAGTCCTACCGAGCAGCAAAACTCTTTCCCACATGCAACAATGAATCAAGATAAGTCTTCTTCCATGGCGTGCATGTACCTTTATTTACCCTTGAACTCATCATTAGGGCTAAAATTTTTATCTAAAGTGACCATTCCTTTAGGAAACTTGTTTGTCTTCAGTTGTATAATTTGGTCACCATAGTTATCATGCAATTTGGCTTGCATGTTTGATGAAAATTCAACTTCATTCTAGATAAACTAGAAAATTTGTGCATCACTATCAAACACTTTCTAGCTAGTGTTGTTATCTGGAATGGATGGTTTGATCACCATCTTGATGTGCTGAGTACTTCCTTTGACAAAGTCCTCAGCAGGAGAAATCTGTGAACCTAGTACAACCATCTATTCAGCATCCTTGTTAATTTTACATGGCACCACCTATAGATTTAGAGCATCAAATCTCTCAATTAGGTCCCAAACTCTATTCTTGTAAGATTTGAGAAGCTTATTATTTATCTAGAACTTGTTGATAACCTGGTGGATAACCAATTCTATGTCCCAAAATATCTACAATGTCTTAATTTTCTTCTTCTCACCAATGAGCAAGTCATGCACTAATGCTTCATACTCTGCCACATTGCTAGAACATGCAAACCGTAGCCTATGTATAAAGAATAATTTATCATTCTTATGGGAAATGTGGAACACTCCTACTCCCGCACCATTTCTACTTCTTGATCCATCAAAGTATATCTTCCACAGACTTTCTCAACTTTTTATTTCTTGAGCACGTATGGTAGCATCACTTATTCTTCTAGAATGAAATAAGTACCAAGCCTAGTTTCATAAGATTCCGCTTCTTGATAGGGATAAAATTTATGGTTTCTCTCTTCCCATTCATCAAGTGCTAGATTAGGAATAGAGGGTGAAAGAGACTACTCTTTAGGAACTGAATCTTGTTCTTCTTGGATTAAACAGTTGGCTTGGAGATGGGATGGGACATAAGACTCGCATGATAGGAAAATATAGGCTCAACGTATATGGTAAACTAGGTACCATACCTTGTCTTGAGTAGCATATGATACCAATCATGAGACAAGTAACCACCCACTTTAGTAGTAAAGTCTCTTGATAGACATAGGAAAAACAAAGGAGGTAGGTCAATGATTGAAACATATTGAGTAATAGTTATGATTAGACATGCATGGAGGGTTAACTCAAGATCCTTGATGACTCTTAAGGTTGTGATAGTTCAACCATCAAGTTATAGGACTCCTTTAGACAAAGGGCTATATTTCAGACCTAAGACATTGACTATTTTCTTAGGCATAACAAAAGTACTAACACCCGAGTCAATCATGTAATTATGCACTAGGTGTTTTCCTATGATCAAGGACATATAAAAGGGTGGGGTTTTAACAAATTTATTTACTTTTTCTCCTCTTCTTGGCAGACATTGATAGAAGCACGTGGCTTCTACATAACTAGATCAATGTGCAAGAGTTGCGCTAAAGATTAATGCATAAGATACCACCGAGATGGAATGGTCAAGGAATCAAACATTGTGACATTTATGTTTGTTCTCTTCATCTAGTCAACAATGATAAATGGAAGGCCCCTTGTCTTATGCATTTGCAAAACAATATCTCTTCTTGACTTTTCAGCTATGAAATCCTATATTTTAGCTAGAGCAGAGGCTTGACCTACCAAAGAAGGGGCACATGTTGCTTTAGAAGGAGCTTTGTGTGGGGCCTCCCGCATAGGAACTTGAGAGAGTTTACTATTGGATGCCTTATCTGCATCTTTTTACTTCTAAGGATCTACTTGCATTGTTGGGAGTGAGACCTGCGCATGCCTCGACTCTAAGATTCTTTTCTTATATCTTGTGTTGTCAGAACTTGGGCGCACGATCTGTTTTCATCATCTCAGTAACTTGGTTATTTGCACAAAATTCCTTAGTGCCAAAGAATGTCAAATTTTTCTCTAGAGGATCTTTTGGTTTCTCTTGTTTTTATAATTTAGGGGCACTTGTTGAAGTCTTAGAAGTTGAAGCATTTTAAATCATGAAGGCTTGGGTGTGCATGGCATTGGCACAATGATATTGACTATGAGGCATGTTACAAGGGAAGCACCATTGTGACTCTTGAGCTAATTTTTTTGAGTGGAACAAGTACTTGACTTGTATTGGGTGTTGGAAGAGAAGGCATGAGAGGAAAAACATGCAAGATTAGATGTTCAATGGGCTTCCATCTATCATTCCTCTGGTTGGGTGTGTATCTTTGATTCCCATACTAATTCTGCCAAGGTTGATTGCTTTGGCCATGCGCCTGATTAGAATTACCTCTATAAGCTTGCGCCTGTTGCTTTTCTAATGATATGACTTTGTTTGATAAATTTTTAATCATGGCCTTGACAAGACTTCATCTTCCTTCTACTATGGTTGAGAGTAAGATGTTGAGGTAACTTGATTGAGCACTTTTCTCGGGAGTAGGAATAGGGGCCATAAAAGGTTGGGGTGCTTGTGAAATTTCTAGGAACAAGGGCATAGGAAGTATAAGAGCTATCTTTCCCTCATGAATAATATTTTTTTCTACCCTTACTGTAATACTATGAGTAGCTGGTAAAGTCCTACCTCCCATGGATTGGATCATAATTGAAATATCGTTGTTGAGTGCCTTTAGATAATACATGAAAGCATGTTGGGTTGTATTTCTTACCACAAGAGGGATTTTGTCCCAAGTCTTCTAAAATCTGATGTTGAAATAAGTCATCTGCTCATTAATCACCCTCCTTGTTGTCATTAGTTGCTCCACAAGAGATAGGTGATATGACTTATCTTCAAATTAATTATAAAGAGATGTTCCCACTCATCACATCTAGTGATAGATTCAAGTGTCAAGCCTTGTTACCATTGAAGCACTTTAATTTTCAAAGATGCCAAAAGTAGCTCGACTACTACATCAAAGCATGTGTGATCGGATAGAGTGAACACACATTTGATATATCCTGGATATGCTCATAAGGGGTGAATTGATTTTCACCGGTAAAATATGGAATAATCTTTAGCACAACATTTGGCATGTCATGTTACACCTCCGATGTAGCAAGGACTCCCTCCAGCATAGTTTTGCAAAGTTTCTCAATGGATAAGGTTGTTTATACACCCTTGTAGGGCTTGTAGGCTATCTTTTTGAGGATTTGAGTGGGCGCATTGTGCTAGATAGAGAGATGTGTGCGTTGGATTTTGGAATGAAATCTTCTTGGGGATAATCAAGGTACTCAAAATAATCTTCAACTATTTCACTTCTTCTTGTATGCACTCTTCTCATGAAAGGAACTCAAGACTACTAAAATAGAGATCTTAAAAATTTTAGGAGTCACCAAATGTGTTGAAATGAGCCTCCAAAGGCTGAAATACTAAGTACAAAGACCAAAACTCGGAGATATGAAATTTGAGATTTCAATATCATCGGTCCCACTGTGCATGCCATAAACTATTGGTTTCTCAAACGTGCACTTGTGTCTCGTATCTCATAAGGGTTGAGGTGTTTGAGACCACAATGGAACCATCCCCAATTTGTGGGACCTTGCACACTTGGGATGGATCTCTGGAGAAGGCCGGTTCCTCTATCTATTTCTACTGCTACTACTACTCCTAGTGCTGAAAGGGGAAACTAACCTAATAACACCAAGGGACCAGGGATAGAAGGATGACATGAAAGATAACCACACTAAAACATGATAGGACCAAAAAAGAGGGATGAACTTCCTAAAGCTTGCAACTATGAAAATATTTGTCATTTATACCACATGTCACTTGTTGATTTGTTGAAAGGATTCGGTGCCACTGTTGGCACGTGTTGGCTGGCTACTTGGGGTATACATAAGCATGACAGAAAATGACCTAGCAGAGAAGGGCATAAAGGAGGGTGAAAATATACACGTGGAAGAATGAGGTGTGGGAAGAAGACAAAAGTAAGGCACGTAAGGGTGCACATGGAGGGAAAATGAAGTAAACTAGTGAGTAGAGAACATATGGTGAAGGCACAACTATTACAAAGTGATGCGTGCAACACATGAGAGGGCTAAAGACTTAGCTGATTGAAGTAAGTATGAGATGCACGTAAGGTGAAGAAGCTACTTAGGAAGAAGGAGAAAGCATAGAAGGTGGGTGTAAGGGAGGAGTGGAATAAAGAGGAAGAGGAAAATGGAAGGAGAGAATAGAAAGCATGTAACGACGCTCAAGGAAAAGAAGCATCACCAAGGGGAAAATACAACCAAGGAATTATGTTGATTGAACTTCGGTGTGTGCTTGCCTTCAACAAGGAACCGAGAGCTAGAATATGTATACAAGTTAACAAAATAACTAAGAAATCTATTTGGATAAGATTTCCCTTCCCGTTGTGTGTCACTTATTTCCTTTTCATTGTTTTGTGTGTGTGTGTTTCCTTCTTCATTATCTTTCTCTCTTTTACATTGTATATGATTTTGCAGGGCCAAATAGATAAGGTCTTTGGTGAATGGATAAAATCTTCTAAAGTTGATATTTTGGATTCCCCATGTCATTTCTTTTTGCACTCGAGTCCATGTCATGTCCCCAAGCTAGAGCCAACTATTGTCATGCAAATGTGTAACAAGGAAATTAACAATTTACGAGCATGAAAACTATACCCATCTCATTAATTTTTTAAATTCTTATCATTCCAAGGCACCCCAAGTCTTCCTAGTTAGTTATAGTGACCTCCCAATTAATGTAATCTCACCCTAGGTGATTTAGGAAAGTCCATTCATTCCCCCAAGTGATTTTAGAAGTTCATTAA
The DNA here is from genome assembly GCA_018340775.1 of Taxus wallichiana var. yunnanensis. NCBI lineage: Eukaryota > Viridiplantae > Streptophyta > Pinopsida > Cupressales > Taxaceae > Taxus > Taxus wallichiana. Next base: position 414,469,846 of record CM031236.1, read on the forward strand.
AAGTTGTAAGCTTGAGGAAGTTGTGGGAAGGGCTATCACTGGCCTTCCTAGGACTAAAGCAACCCCATGGAGCAGAGAAAAAATACAAAATAGATACAGAGGTAATTAAAATCCCTTAGGACATCATGGAAGTGATTCAGGAAGATTCTGGAAGGACTTGGAGAAGTTGCGGTATTTTTACCAAAATTAGGGTTCACAGGCCTAGGTAGTGCACAGCCAAAAAAGCTACTGAATTTCTGAAGGTGATTTTGGGATCTCTAAATGGAGTTAAGATAAAAACAAAAAAAAATCATAAATTTAATTCTAAGCCCTATAAGATGGTGAAATTATTTTTTTCACAACACTTTGGATCATTAGGTTTGTAAGCAGTATTTCTCATGCACAAGTGAAGTACCAAATAAAAATACATTTTTAGGGATCAAGTGGAAGAATAAAGACCTGTTACCCCCACTATTGGATTAAAAATTCCATTTCAAGTCAAGATCATATAAAATTTCATCAAAATATTCCATCGAGGAGCTCAAGTTATTGTCGTTTCAAGTTGTCCTCTTGAGCGAGTTCGGGAGTTAGTCAAATTTTGGGAGGACACATGTCAGCTCCAAGATCCTAATGGGTTTTTTGTCCCTCATGTCCCTCAAGGTCAAGGACATCAACCATGAAAAAATTTTCCTAGCCCCCATATGACCTCTGGATCCTCATGCGACCTCCAGATTGCCAGTTCAGCCCCAAGTGCTTGCGAGAGCTCAAAGCCTCAACCGTCCGATCACTACCATGTGTCATCACCAAGAGCATCGTGGAATTTTATATCCCTCATGTCCCACACATGTCAGGGACATCAAACATGGAAAAATGTGGCCAGCCCCTAAGGAAGAATTTTGGTCACCCATATGACCAAATTTTTCCAAACCCTTAGTGCTTTAAAGCTATTTTTTTAGCCTTCATTCCCTTTCATTAGATCTTTACCACGTGTCATCACCTTACTCACCATGGAATTTGATTTACCTCATGTCCCTTTGAGGTGAGGGATTTTAGGGACATGAAAATTTTCCCATCTCCCATCTCATCTTTATTTCAAAATTTTAAAAATCCCTCCTGCTTCTAACTTCTAACATCTAACTCCTTCATGCACAACTTGCTCTGTAACTTTCTCTACAACTTCTCACCACCACTCCACCATTGCCAAATATCAAACCAGATTCACCAAAGAAAATAAATCCTTCACTCCATGATAATATTTAGGACATCCGAAAGGTAGCGCTTTCACATGGTCTAATAGAAGGACTAACACTCAACATATTCAAGTTAATTGGATAGGTATTTGGTTTCGAAGGAATGGTTAATCTAGGACATATCTTTCTTTTATCTTCATCGGATTGGATCTGACCACAATCCCATTCTTCTTCAAATTAACAACCCTTCTCGAAGAAGGAATATCATTCCTTTTGAGAAGATGTGGCTCCACAAAGTGAGGATTTGAATGATCTCATAAAATAATGGTGGAAACTAAAGGTTAAAGGTATAATGCTGTATAGAATCTCCAAAAACTATAGAATGTGAAATCCCACCTCAAAGTGTGGAATAATTTTTTTTTTTGGAAATATCTTCCAGAAGAATTCGAAAATCAGAGATGAATTACAGATCGTCCAAAGAACTAAAAGACAGGGTATCAAGAATGATCGTGCTTGATCTAGTTAAGGAAAGATCTCTCCCCAAGTGGACTACTACAATATCCTCGGGAAAAGAGGAAATATTTTGGAGACAAAAATCTAGAATCACTTGGTTAAAGGAAGGGGACAAAAATTCTATATTCTTTCATTTATCCACCTTAAAGCGTAGAAGCTTTAACATAATTAACAAAATCAGTAAAGAAGGGGTGTTTTGGTGGAGGAACAAGATGAAATTGAAAAAGAGACCATATCTTTCTTCCAAAATTTACTCTCTAATAGCAATGAACAAAACCTCATGAAATAACAGGACTTCTTAAATTACATTCCTAAGTTAGTCTCAGTTGAAGACAATGTGATGCTCTCAACAATTCCTTCCATGGAGGAAGTGGAATTTGTTGTCAAACAACTCAGCTCGGATAAGACGCTAGGGCCTGATGGATTTCCTACTTTCTTCTTCAAAAATTTCTAGGATATAATTAAAAAAGAGGTTTATGATGCAGTGAGATAATTTTTCAAGAAGAAGGTTATGTTAAAGGACATGAACTATACCTTTCTGACTCTGGTTCTAAAATGTAGTAATGTAATGGAACTAAAAGACTTCAGACCTATAAGTCTTTGTAAAACTTCCTATAAAGTTTGCATGAAAAATTTTCCCTCGGGCTTGAGATACTCTTGCGCAATATCATTTCTTAAAAACAAGGGGATTTGTCATTGGAAGACAAATATAGGATGGGATAATTACTATTAAAGAGACTATTCATTTAGCAAAAATCAGTAAGAAGGATATTTTTTTCTTAAAATTGGATATGGTAAAAGCTTATGATAGGGTATCGTGGAGCTTTCTTGACAAAATCCTTGATAGGTTTGGATTTGATATAGCATTGAGACATCTGGTTAAGGCATGCATCTCAAATACATGGTTTTCTATTCTCATGAATGGAAGTCCAATTGGTTTCTTTCCTAGCACACAAGGATTATGGCAAGGGGATCCCCTCTCCCCTTTCCTCTTCATTATAATGGTAGAAGCTCTTAGTAGAAGACTTAATGTTGAGACGGAAAAAGGCTTCATCAAAGGTATTTCTCCAGCACTTGATATGGAAAAAGTTACACACCAACACTTTGTTGACAACACTTTTGTGGTGGGGGAAGCTATTGTACCTGAAGCAAGAAAACTAAAAACCATTCTTGATGACTTTATGGGTGTCTCGAGGAAGCTGATCAACTTCAGAAAAGTTCTCTTTTCTTTCTCGAATTCTATGGACATCCGCTGTAAGAAGATTGCAGAAATTTGGGATCAGTACCTATAAACCCTTCCCTACCTTATATTTAGGAATTCCTCTTGGGGATAGGAGACCCTCCTATTCTAAATGGAACTTTCTAATTGAAAGGTTTGAAAGGAAATTGGATGGATGGAAAGCTAATATGTTATCCCAAGCTAGAAAAATCATTCTTCGATTAGCTCTCTCCGAGTCTTCTTGTGCATGTCATGTCTCTATAACAAATTCCTGTAGCAATTGGGGAAAGGTTGGAAAAGATCCAGAAAATGTTTTTATGGAGTGACAAAGAAAGTAAAGATAGAATCCCATTAGTGGCATGGAGCAGAGTGTGTGTAGACCCAAAAATATAGGAGGACTTGGTCTCGAGAGGCTGGTCTAAGATGAATAAAGATCTACTTGCTAAGATTGGATGGAGACTAACAAAGGAAAATGGAGTTTGGGCTAGAATTCTTAATAAAAAATATTGGCTGGATGATAATGATAAAATATGGATGTTTAAATAGGTGACTTCTAATGGATCATGCATATGGAAAGCCATTAACTAGGCCAAAGAAATTTTGAATAAGGGTAGTAGATGGAAAATAGGAAGAGGTTATGAGATAGGTTTTTGGAAAGACAAATGGGCTGGAGATTTCACCCTTCAAGATAAATTTCCACAAATCTTTGGATTACTGGAAGATAAGTATGGAGAAAAATTAAACAACTACATGGCTAATGAAGAGAGCTTTCAGACATGGAAAACTCTAGAATTGGATAGACAAGAACTAAATGATCACTTGAGAGGGCTCAATGAGTTTTTATAAAATTATGTATCATCTAATAGCAAGGATCAAGATAGAATCATTTGGGATAAGGAACCATGTGGAAATTTTTCTGTCAAATCTACCTATGCCCTTTTTTTTGAGGGACAAACTAGAGAAGAATATTTAATGGTGGAAAGATTTGGAACAAGAATATAACACCAAAGGTTAATGTGTTCAGCTTGGCTCACTTTTATAAATAAAATCCTCATGGTAGATAATCTTGTAAAAAGAGGATTCTATTGGGTTAATAGATGTGGGCTATGCGAAAGGAAAATGGAATCAGTAAACCATATGTTTCTGGAATGTTAGTATGCACATAAAATGTTATCCTCCATTCTGGATTGTTTCTGAGATAACTAGGTCATCCCCAAAGATATAAAGGAAGCTTGGAACCAATGGAAGAACCCCTTTCATAGTCAAGGGTTAAAAAATCGATGGGCCATGAGCTTAAGCCATATTTGGTGGGAAATTTGGAAGGAAAGAAATAGAAGGATATTCAAAAACAAGAAACTTCCTATCAAACTGTCTATAAACAACCTATTTCGTGAAGTTAGAAATAATTTCTCTATCCTCAAGAATAAATAATTGGAAATCCTAGATAATGAAAAACACTTATTAATGAATTGGAATTTTTCTGATACCCCTCAAACAAATAGGCCTAATCCTAGGTTGGGGATTAAGTGGAATCCTCCTTGTGAAGGTTCTCTTAAACTCAACTTTGATGGAGCAGCAAAAGGGAATCCTAGGAAAGCTGGGGAGGAGGAGTCATAAGGGACTCTCTTGGTCATTTTATTCTTGCTTATTTCTTTGACCTTGGACAACAATCAAATAATGTGGCGGAGGTAGCAGCTCTGTACTGGGGGTGAAGATTGCAAAAGAAAAAGGTTTCAACCTTTTGGAAGTGGAAGGAGATTCGTTGTACATCATTTCTTGTATGAAGGGTTCATCCCAACCTGCCATTTCTATTGAAGACTTCATCAGTAAAACTAAATTTTTTTACCTTCTTTTGTGAATATTTCTTTCAAACATGTGTATAGGGAAGGTAATGTTGGGGATGACTTTGTAACTAATCTGGAAGTTACCGCTAGCGGTCTCCAAGTTATTGAGCACCTCATTGGTATGACAGCCAAATTCATTGAAATAATGAAAAGGGAGGGAGACTCTTTCACTCTTCCATCTAATGATAATTTATTAAACTCTATAGCTCATGCCAAGTAACCTTTCATGATTCCTACTTTTGTGCATGAGTTGGCTCCTCTTCATCTCACGGGTAGATTGGACATTTTGGAATTAGGGAAGCAGAAAGACAAAGCTGAAAATTTTGTCTAGTATCGAGAAAAAGGAAAATTGGGGGTAGAAGGATGGGGGACTTGGTTTGCACTGAAAATTCTAAGTTCCCAGAGATCTCCAGGAAGTGAATCTCTTCTCGATGTTGTGGGGTTATTTGTTTTTCTCCACACTTTTGAGGGCCATGATGAGAGTCCGTGAAGTGATCGCTAAAACATGGAATGAGGGAAAGGTACAAGTTGGTAAATACTCTCTCACAATAATGCCTAAGCTTATAGCTAAAGTGACAAGCCTCTCTTTTGAAGGTAAATGCATTTTCAAGCTGAAATTAGACTACAGTCTAGAGATAGAATGTTTCTTGCAAGGAAAAGGGGATCCCATCTATCTTCACAATGGATATGCTCGGAGTATGCGTTACCTTCCCATTTTTATGAAATAGCTAAACTGATAATGTCTTTCATAAAGTTGGAAGGAAGATATAAAGTTATTTATGGTTACCATTTCCCCATGTTAAACCATATCCTGCAACCCCAAACCCTATAACTTTCCTTTCTACCTATTTTCTTCTTTCGAAAAATCAATTGCAATGATGAAGAAAGGCACTTTCATTCTCCCTTTACACTAGGGTCTGATCAAATCTATCATTTAGCTGAGCACTCCTCTATTGGGAAAAAATGATAAATTTGGGGCTTCGGCTTCAAACAATTCTCTAGGAAAAAGGGTAGTGAGTTTGGACCCTAAGGAAGGAAGCTTTGATGATTTTGTGCTTGGGAATCTGGTGGCCAAATGTACCAGGTGAAGTATGGGCAAAGTGGGGGATAAGTTTCTGAATAGGAAAGAGCAGGTTCCCTGTCAGGAGGAGGAAACATTACCATTATTTCGGTCAAAACTTGGAGGCACCCCGACCCGGATGGATTCCTTTCATGACAAAGTCGAAGGGAAAGGAGAAAGAAGTGAGGATGTGGCTGGCATGAAATAAAAGGAGTCTTCGAGGGTAAGCATTCCAAGAACACCGAGGAGGCTATCCACGGTCTACATAATCTTAAGATGACTCGAGAGGGATCTATTCTAGGCCCAGGAATTAGCATTAAAAACCATGCTTTTATGAAAGAGTTTGAAAACTGCAGATGAATCTTCAATATCAATAGGCACAAAATTATCTTGATCTCTTTGGACCTTAAGGAGCTGTCGACAAAGTGGATAAAATGTCTTCACTTATCCTAAGTGAAAACCTCAAAATGCTAATGCCAAAGTATGGAAATGATAAATGAGATGTTGAAAATGAAAGGTATTATTATGCAAATCGTGGATTCACATATCCTTAATGTGAAAAGTACTATTCACCATCTTAAACTCTGGCCGAAATTATCCATTCCATGGAGTTGGAAAAAGAAAGGAAAAGGAAAAGCAAGGTACGGGGGCCAAAGGTGGTGATTTAAGAACCAAATTACAAGTATTGGAAGGAGACAATAGCTACACTGGTTCAATGAATGGAACGGGTGTATGGAGATGGTGGGAGAAATGGTCAATGAATAATGTTAGGTTTTTAATTTGATGTTAGTTTATCCCTATGTTGTTAGTATAAATCTTTGGACTATTATAATTCCTATCTTATGGATATCTTAAAGTATAGTCTTTGTTTTTAAACTTTTGGAACATGAATGGCCTTTAGTGGTAAATCCATTGGCTAATATGTAAGGTTGCTGCAATGCTTTGTAATGGGGTAGGGTCCTCTAAACCCTAATTTTTACCAATAATCAAAAAATATGCACATCCCATAATAAATATTGATCAAACGAAGAATGAAGAATCCAAAAGTTTGAAAATCTTCAATGCCATGAAACCGAAAAGCGAAGAGATCTTACAAACCGGGTGCATGGATTGAAAAAATTTCTATTGATGAGTTATTCTCTCTTGTACACCATTAAAAAATCATATTCAAACCTCGCATTCATAGAAAGTAATTCTCACAATAAATAAAATTCACTTCCAACTCCATGAAGAACAAAGCTCAATTTCCCGTCAAATCTACAACAGATCGAAGAGAAATTTCACCAAAGTGAGACAAGAAGCAAAACCTATTGAAATGGAGTTGATTTCATTTTGAATAGAGAAAAAACTAGACCTGAAAATTTAAATCTCCATTAATGGCCACCATGACATTGTAGTGGAAAAAATCAGTGCGCTACATCTCCACTTCTCGGGGTTCTAGTGGGTGAAATCGTGCAAAAATTAGAGGGGATGATCATTGAAAAATCTAGGCTCTCATGAGCTAGTTTTTACACCATGAAATCCCTATTTTTAGGGATATTAAGGGCTGTGTTTTTTTAGTATTCTTCTCCCGCCGATGCAAATATCTTTTCCCACTTTTTCGAGATGAAGGAATTACTCAAAATTCAGAGCATAGAACTTGAGAATAAAACCCATAATTTCAAGACCTGTTTTGTTGCAATATGAAATCCACGTTCACTTACTAAAAATAGCATACATTCCTATATAGGGGTATATTACTTTAGGTAATACACCATTTTAAGAGGTTACAAATAAGGAGGTGAACACAAAAGGAGTATCGCAAGAAAATTCATCAAAAAGGTAATCTCAACTCGTAATTCACACTTTCTAAAAGTAATAAGTGGTTCCACAAGCCCCTACTATAAATAGCCAATTAGTCTAAAAGGAAAGAGGAGCATAGTAAGAATAAATAATTCAATCTACCATAGCTAGTTGATGTTGGGAAAAGATAACTATGACACTTACTAAAAATAGTAAGTTATACTCAAAGAGTAGTTTTGGCAAAATGGGACGTATAAGTATAATCATTCAGGGGGACATCATTTTGTAGGAACATCATAGACATTTTTCACAGGGAATTTGATATCCATCTTAGTTCATTCAACTTGGCAAGTGTTCATGAGCTAATTTGAAGGAGTTTCTCAGTGTGCAAGGAGTTTGAAGATTCAAAGTTTCACTACATTTGGAGCTTTCCATCAACAAGGATCAATGGAATTCATCAAGAATGACATCTCCTCTTCTTATTCTCTCTCTCTCTTTCTCTCTCCTCTTCCCCCAACTTTCTCTCTCTTCTCAATGTTCTAATTTTGCATTGGGGTTTCATTGTTTCTTATGTCTTAATGTTCCTAATGTAATAAGTCACCTTTATGTTATAAAAAGGGACTTAAAAGCTTCCTAGGAAGTTGAAAAGTTTTAAATTGTGTGAGGATATATGAAAAGGCATTAGGGGGTAGATGATGAGTCACCTCTCATTCTATAAATTGTAAATACATTCCCATTTCAAAGGGTTGGTGATTGATTTTGTAAGCTCAAGAGTGTATTATAATTTGAGAGAACAAAGGAGATAGCCATTTTCTTCCACTTCCCCCCTCACTAGTTTTCCTCCTTTCCCACACTATGTACAACTTTTTAATAAGAAATAAATACAATAAGAAGAATTTTCTATATTTCTTTGACTAAGGGGTTTCTTGATACTTTGTGATCAATAAATTCTATTTGGTCTTATTGTTATTTACAAAGTTGTTTCTTCTCATAAATGCATGTGTTGAAATTTCTAACTAGTGTGTGTAGGAATCTAATTTTCTACCTGCAACATTAGTTATCCTACCTCATTTCTCACTCCCCTTCCCTCTTTACATACAGAGTCCTCTCTAGGAATAAATTTCTAGCTTTACTACAATGTTAGTGGAGTGCCCCTATTAGATCCCTGGCCATAAGGACAATCCACCTTTACTCGCGTATGCATAAAAAAAAGTTGAACTGGTAAAGTATATGGACTTAGATTCTTAGAGCGTTGACAAGAAATCCATAAGTTTTTCCACCCAATGATTTTCTCACTAACAGATTGTAAATCAGGAAAGAAAGTATCAAAAGCTAACAGGACCAGGAATAAAATGTATGTTCTCAGGGAAATAAACAAAGATAAATGTTTTACAAATAGACTCAATGACAACTGGTTGTGGAATAGGATATTGGGCCATATAATCTTTGAGAATCTCATGAAATTAAGTTCTGAAAATGGTATTAGACATATGCCAAATAATGTTAAAATGACAAATAATATTTGCAAATCCTATCTACATGGACTAAAAACAAGAATATCATACAAATCCAATGAGCATTCTACAACTTGACCTTTAGAACTAATCCATACAGATCTTTGTGGGACTACAAGAACTAAAAGTATACAAAGAGATGTGTATTTCATGCTTCTAATAGATTAATTCACTAGGATGACATGGGTAGCTTGTTTGAAACATAAATTTGAAGCCTTGGATAGATTTAAATCCTTCAAAGCACTCATTGAAAATGAGAAAAAATACCAAAATCAAATGTCTAAGATTAGACAGAGGTGGATAATTTTGGTCCAATGAATTTGAAAATTTTTATGAAGAACACGGGGTTTGAAGACTATTCTCAGTTGCTAAGACACCTCAACAAAATGGGTTTTTTGAAATAAATAACATAATGGTGTGATAAATTGTAAAAACTATGCTAAATGAATCCAAACTTCCTGATGGCTATTGGAGTGAGGTAGTGTGTACAACTATCTAGCATTCTAAAGAAAGCTCAATTGAGAGAAAACAATAGAAATACACCTTATGAAATTTGGAAAGGAAGACCAACTAATGTGAAACACATAAGATTCTTTGGAAGTAAGTGTTACATCAAGAGGGATGAAGACAACTTAGGAAAATTTGACTCTAGGTGTGATGAGGGAATATTTCTTGGATATTCAGTAGTTAGTGAAGCCTATAGATGTTATAATAAGAGGCTACAAAAGTTGGTTTAGAGCACACATGTGAAGGTTGACAAGTCTTATCCATCAAATTATAACACTCATCCTAAGGACAACCATCAACATCAAAAAGAATACGAAAAATTGGAATGTACTTATGAATAATTTGAAGAAAGATAGGGTACCAAGACACCCAAAAGATAAGTTAATAGGGATCATCTTACAAATCAAATAATTAGAAGAAGAGGAGGTATTCTCACAAGAATGAATTTAATAGAACAACACAACCATGAAGACATAACACTCTTATCCATAATAAAACCCAAGAATGTAGAAGAAGCTAGTAAGGACCAGCATTGGTTGGATGCTATAAATGAGGAGCTTGATCAATTTGAAAAGAAGGAAACATGGAAACTAGTTATAAGGCTACAAGACAAGAATGTAATAGGAAAAAATGGGTATTCAAAAATAAATAGTATGAGATAGGTGAAGTGACAAGAAATAAGGAAATACTGGTATGTAAAGGTTATGCACAAATGGAAGGAATCAATTTTGAAGAAATATTTGCACCTATTGAAAGGATGGAAGTAATCATATTTTTCTTGGCATATGTTTCCTACAAAAAACCAGAGTTTTCCAATTGGATGGCAAGTCAAATTTCGTTAATGGCCATTTAAGTGAGGAGGTATATATTGAAAACCTGATGGATTATCTCTAACTCGATGGTAAGATTATGTGTGCAGGATGAAAAAGGCTTTTATTGACTCAAACACACCCATAGAGATTGGTATAGTAATTTAGACACATATCTCATTGAGAAAGGCTTTAGAAAAGGTGTGGTTGCAAAGTAATCTCTACATCAAAGAAGAAGGAGATCATTTTCTCATTATCATTGTATATGTGGATGATATCATATTTGGAGGATATCATGACAAGATGACTCATGAATTTGTTGATGTGATGAGAAAAGAGTTTGAAATGTCTATGTTTGGGGATATTTCATTCTTCCTGGGCTTACAAATCAGTCAATCAAACCAAGGTATCTTCATATCCCAAACCAAATACATCAAATAAATTCTCAAAAGGTTCAAGATGGAAGAATGTAGACCTATAAGAACACCAATGGAGGTGGGTTGCAAGCTGAAAAAGAGGAAATCTCACCAAAGGTAGAAAAACCTTGTATAGATATATGATAGGAAGTCTTCTCTACTCCACTACATCAAGACTTGATATCCTGCAAGATGTGGGTCTAGTTGGGAGATTTAAATAATATCCCAGGGAAATAAACTTCAAGGAAGTTAAAATAATTCTGAGATACCTCATGGGAACACTTAAATATGGACTTTGGTACCCCAAAAGTAATGATTTCAACATAAAAGCATACACTAATGCTGATTGGGAAGGAAATAGTGATGATAGGAAGAGTACAAGTGGTGGTGTGTTCTTTGTTGGAAACTATATGATATCTTGTTGAGTAAGGAAAAATATTTAGTAGCACTTTCAACATATGAGGTAGAGTATATAACTACTACTACGTGTTCCACACAAGTTCTTTAGATGAGACACACATTGAAAGACTATAAGGAAAAGGTTTATGGCCTAATTCCTTTGATCTATGACAATAATAGTGCTATCAGTGTCTCCAAGAACCCTGTGTTCCACCCAAAGACTTAACACATCCCAATGAGGTTTCACTTCTTGAGGGAACAAGTAAATGATAAGAAGATCCACCTGGAATATATAAGTACAAAGGAAGAGATTGTAGATATAATGACTAAGCCACTGCCTAAAGAAACATTTGAGCACTTGAGAAATGAATTGGAGGTCATTTATGATCCCACCATCAACTAGGAGTGTTGAGACAATTTAAGGGAGAAACTACATGCAATATCAGCTCCTACAAAGTGAAATGAAGTTTTCATGTGAGGTGAAACTAGTTTTCTAAGCTCATGGTATTGTTCTTGTTTGGCATATTTGTGTGGTTCTTGATTGTTATTTTTTGTTCATTTTACACAAGTTTTGTAAGTATGGTCTCAAGTGTGCCAAAATGTTCAAGAAAATATCCTAAGAATAAACATATCATGGAGTGTATCATCTCATTGGGAGCCTTTTTTTAGTTCATATTAATATCAAATAAATCAGATTTGTTGTTGATTTGACATAGAAAAGAAGGAATACAATCCCAGAGGGAGCTTGTGGACAAGGAGAGCTAGTTTCCAGTCTAAGAAAGTGAAGCAAGTATATGTAGAAAAATGTATCATTTTATTCATAGGCACAACTTCATTCAAGGTAATATACTAGTTTCTCAATCTTATGTGTATGGTGTTCTATGGTTTTCCTTTGTCAATGATGTTAAAGAGGGAGAGAGTAAACTAGGTATGAAAGTGCTTTCGCCATAATTTTTTTAATTATGTTGTCATCAATGAAATAGGGGAGTTTGTTGAACCCTGGTCATTGGTGTTGTCATTCATGTCAAGTGGCATTGATGGAAATAGGTTTGAATGGTGAAGGAAAGCTCAGTAAAGCTTTATAATGGACATGAAGGTTGATTGGTAGTGTCCTCTAAAAATATTTTAAATTTTTTTATTATACCTATGCACAGGAATATGAGGTTTGTGAAGCATGTTATAGGTACTTAAGGTCCTTAAGGTAATGCACTCAAAGAAAATAAGATAGTCTGAGTATATGTCAAGCTGCATCAAAGAGATGGTTTAAATCACGGTGTAAAGGTTGAGACAAGATGTATAGTTACAGAGATATCTCTTGATGTCTATATGTTCAAACAATTAAATAAACGTACTCCAAAGATTTTAAAATATTATTTATGATCATACCATATTTTTTATGATGGGGAAGGTATGCATATTTTAGAACTCGGTGAGATCTTTTGAATAAACTTAATTTTCAAAAAATGGAGCTCTCTGGAGGAAGATATGGTATTTCAAATATTTGTGACAATAGACACATTTGAAGATAGATAAGACACATAGCTAAAGATGAATGATACACATGGCAAGGTAGATTAAATATTGGTCATCTTAAGTCAACTCACAAATCCCGATAGAAATTTGGCATGGATAAAACTAGCTCAAGTAAAACATTTTTGTCCATCAAGTAAATTCCGAATAAAAATCTATGTGGATTCACTTGATTAGCTCGATTTTTTAACTCTAAACGTAAATATGACATTCTAAAACAACAAAGTTACTTGGAGCTATCTTATTAGCTCATGTTTCACATTATGACTAGTCTTATATCATGAAGGCACGTGGAGCTAATCTATTAGTCTATATGTCACAGTGGCTACGGGAGGTTACAAATGGTCTTCCTTTGCAAAGGAGTGGAGTCTTTGTATTGGTTCAAGCTTCACACTGAAAAGCCTGAAATCTCAAAGATTTGTGGAGCTATTTTATTGATGAAGAAGAATGATACCAAAGGCATGTGGAGTTTTTTATTGGATCGAGCTTCGCGATGACAATCCAAACACCACTAAAAGTTACGTGTAGCCAGATTGATTGGTTTAAGCTTCACATTCAAAAAGCTTGAAAAATGTGAAGTATGTGGAGCTTTATCATTGGATATAATTTCGCAAATGGTACACACTTGAGACAAAAGATACATCAGCTAAAGACAGAAACAAGTGGACCAAGAAGAGGGTGCCACTTAGCAACACGTAGAGAAAGTGACATGGTTGTATTACATGAACGATTGGAAATATCCTCAAGGAATAGGATGATGTCACACAAGGATGGAAAAATTAAATAATTTTGATGTATGGAAATCCCATCAATGATCGTGATGGTGATTGTGAAAATGGAAATTTGATCGAATCTCATGATTGCACAAATAAAATTTCCTGAATATTTGAACATTGTTCTTTCTGAGGATCATGAAAGTGCTCCAAATGGAATGAAGTTATTTTTTTATCAAAATGCAAAAGAAATTTGTAACGTAATTTTTCCTCGCTTGGAAAGTCTTTTAATAACAATCGAATAGAAAGTCAAGATGCAATCTTGTAAATGATAGATAGTGTAATTGAAGATAATTTTAGAAAATAGTCTTATAACAGAAAAATCATGAGTACATGTGAAGATAATTTTAGGAAACATCCCTTCTACATTAACCAATGCATTAAAAACATAAAAATCATGAGTCGAGAAAATCAATTATGCTTGTCTATTTAAGAAAAAATGTTAAGCATGATAGGTTTTTGATTAAGTGAACAATGGTGAATTCAAGCTAAAGAGGTTACATAGAGAGAGAGAGAGAGAGAGAGAGAGTTATCAAATGAAGATAAATTTATTATATAAGAGATTTAGAATTAGATAATAAGATCAGATGAACTCTTGAAGGACTAACATAGAGGCAGGAAGATTCTTGCTTATCTGAGCATGAAGATTGAGTGATGAGAGCAATAGAAAGGTGATCATAATCCATTGTATAAGAAATATTGAATCTATATGATCAAATTGTTTGTAATATATGTTGAAGTATGTGTTTATATCATAGGGGTTTGGTGTTCCTTGCAAGTTGCATCTTGATAAACTAGTTGAGTTTGTGCTTAGCTTTCTTTAAGTGGGTTCTTGGAGATTCTCAAGTAGTTGCTTCATAAGTTGAGTTGGTGCTCAACTAAAAAATATTATTATAAGATTTTGAATTTTTTGTTCCTAATAAGGCCTTGCTTTCAATGTGGGTTTTCTCCCTTTACAAGGTTTCCCACTATAAATCTTGTATTGTGAGATATTGTTTTCTTGTATGTGGTTGATCATATGTTCATGTTACTTTTCTTGCTCCTAATTAAGTAACTTTGTTTTGAAAATATTTAAATATTTGATCTATATTGATTCACTCCCCCTCTCAGTGCTTGTTATTAGAAAAATTTACAAATTATGTAACTTATTTTATGAGGATTGACCATCTAGTTTGACACTAGATAAGTACAAGTATCAAGTGTGGGGGAGTTTGTAAGTGAAACTATATGTGAAACATGATGTGAAAATATTACATGCTAATGAAAAGTAAATATTAGTAAAAAAATTATTAATATAATAATTTTTATATGTTATTAATTATTTCAAAAAAACTAAGGTACTGTAATTTCATTATTTCCTTTTATGTACTTCAAATAAATAATTATCTTGCTAGCAAAAATATTATTTTATGAAAATTGCCACTTGGAATACAAATTACAACTAGTTAAGCATAGAAAAAGGTTGATTTCTCATATTTAAAAATAATTTGGGTGTGTATACTATCTTTGTGGGAATTATTGATAAATTCATGACAAAAGAACTTAGTAGGATGATGAAACATATATGGGTATGAAAGCAAATATAAAGTCGCATGATGCTTTTTAATTATTTATATGCTTTTATTAATTTATGAAAAATTTAATATGTAGGATAAATACATGAACAATACACATGAGGAGAGACTAACGTGTTAGAATGTAAAAATTAATGGATATATTTGGAACATATAATGTAAAAATTAGCTCACACACATCATTGTTTGGGATTCTAGTATTTTGAAAAAATAAAAACATAAAATAAATAAAATTATGTACTCAGATATTCATTAGTTAAAAAGTTTTTATATATTCATATTAATATAAGCATCCAAATTATCTATGAAAAATCCCACACAACCAAAATGATTCAGGGGAAGTTGATGACTCGCCATTTGGGGAAAATGAGCATAGATAAGGATACTTGAAAATTTGTAAGTGTATTTAAATAATGTAGTGCATGAAATTTATTAATTGATACCTCAATTACATTTGTAACTTTAAATTTTTTTTGTAGGAGAAATGTATGACTCTAAATCCATTTAATATATGATGTCACAACTAAAATCCCTTGGATAAAACAATGGTGCATTTAATGAATGGGGTGCATACTCATGGGTTTGTGCATATAACATGTCATTAATTTCTTAAAAAATAATTAAAATGAATTAGTTAATATAAATTGAGTTCTATTTTTTCGATAAGTATTAGATAATTTCATTGTATATTAATAAACCATTAGTTTTAGTTTATGTCCCTAACATTAGAGTGGGTATTGATGATGATGGTGATGATCATGATCATGACTACAGAAATGGAAAGATGACATTGCATGGAAGGGAGAGCATTCCAAATACTATCAAAGGAGATAAAAAATATTATCATGATGATAGCTAGATCATAGATGAAGATACTGGTGAGAAATTGATGATTTAACAATTTCATAGTAGTATCTTTTACATAATATGTAATTCAACTTCATATTATTTTAATGTACATGGAAAATTAATTATTTTCTCATAATTGAGAGTATACTTCTATCTCTCTGATTGAATTATCCAAAACATTACTTTATGTTTGGAAATCGGTATACTTTATTTTACTTATCTTATATATATTTACAAAATATGTAATTTTTCAATGTATTATATATTATTTTAGTATTTTAATCTATATTTTTTTAAAAATTCTAATTTTAATTATATTATGTTTTTTTAAGGTTACTATAGTATTATATATTATTGTAAAAAGAAATTCAACATCATTATTTACTATATCCATTACTAATTTAAAATATTACCATTTTGTTTTATGTTTAAAAACATTGTGTGTGTGTATTAAAAAGAAACATTTCACCATATATGTATGCTCTTTTTGGAAAAATAATTTGTCATGTTGCAAATTATTGAGTTTTCACTAATGCTCTGTGGCTAATCCCCTCCTTTTGTATGGGGCGGCTCCCATTATTTAATGTAAACTACCTAAATCTATGGGGTTGCTATTAGGTTGGGGATCACATAGGAATACTCCACTAAACCTATGGAAAAGTTCTTGTACATAGTAAAAGGGAGGAATTTTTAATGAGGAGAGGTAAAGGGGAGTTGGGGAAATAAAGAGAGAGAGAGAGAGAGAGAGAGATGGTTACTATTGTGAGTAGGATTATAGAGTTCACATATAATAACCAGATTAGGTCCACATTCAATTAGAAGAACACAACAATGCTAATAATGATAAGACTAACAAATCATAGACACAAAATTCCATTAATTCATTTATCAAAGGTACATACACATTTCTTGGTTTTACAATATTATCATGTATGCAAAGTTGGAAAGTAGAGAGAGAGTAGAGGAACATAAGAAAAGGAATAGAAGAATTGCAACTTTTATTTCTTGATGTAGTAGTGGTAAATCTCAACAACATACAATCAATCAAAAATTACCAACCCCTTGGAATGGAGGAGACATTCCAATTTATAACATTAAAAATTGTCTCTTCATCTACCCCCCACATGAATTTTCACCTATCCCCATCACTTGTGACCTTTCATCTTCCTAGGATACAAAAGTGAGTCTTTTTCTTATTAGAAAAAAGGACTCTTACAATGTTAATATTGAGGGTCACTTAAGTGAATAGGATGAAATAGAAAAAGTATATTATTAATTAGAAACTAGAATATGGATAAAGAATAAGGAAGAGAGATAAGGGTTGACTGGTTTTGATGAAGATGAGTCTTTCCTAATGAATAACTATCCATTCATGAGCTCTTTTATTTTGAGGAAATTCCTCATGGATGAGAATATTGACCTCTAATCACCTGTTGAACTAAAGCATTGAGATTGCATATGCTTCCTCCTACTGTGAGATATAAGAACACTCCAACGTGATACATAATTTATTAGAAACATTGTTGCAAGGCATTGCAAATTGAACCTGGGATGACCACTGATATCACTTATGATGATCCTCTCCTATCATGCTTCTCATGACCATTTCCTTAATGACCTAAATTTTGATGCTTCAACACCCCCATAGGCTTCATAATGTTCTTGATTTCACTTATTGCCTAAGTGACGTTAAGTGGAGTCATAACAATGTGGTTCCAAATTGTGCTTATGATGAGATATAAAAAAATCCAAGACATTGAATTAGTGTTGAAGAACATTGTTATGATGTTTGCACTGTGATAGAAACATGATGGTTTCTACAGCAGGAGTTAGGACATAAGGATCACTTTCTCATTTCTCTATACCTTCACAATTCTATTCTATGACCAAGGGCCAAATCCATGATGCTCAAACCTTTTGGTGCTTTTCCTCTTACCGAAATGAGTCTCCATCATATGGGTGAAAGGATTACCCCTAAGTGAAATTCTAAGCATGTGGTTGCTTGTTGAGATGAAATAAGGTGACAGAAATTTCCTTCCTCCTTGATTCATGATCATACTACAAGGTTTTAAGTGAGTGATCAGGAACACTATTGTGAATGATATTAAGTAAAACCTTGATTATTTCTCATTCTTCCATAAATGGAGATTCACATAGAGGTTACCCATTTATATTTCTTGACTTAACAAGTACTTCTTGAATGCAATCAGATTCATGAATTATTACAAACCTTATTTCTCATATGTTTCTCAAGGAAAGGTATGATTTATTGATTCTTCATACATGATACCTTGAATCCTTTGATGAATTGATTATCCAATTTTGAATTTCTTATTAGAAATATGATAGCAAATTTATGATAGGATGCCTCTCATATTACTCCATGATATTATATTTTAACTTTTAATAATGATGACACCCATTTACCTTCACAATTCAATCTCTTGACCATGATGTTTCCCGAGTGAAAACATGCCCATTACATCCGAACACTCTTTTGATCACTTTTCTCCTCATGAAATTATAACTAAAAGGTAAATAACTTGTTTTTGATCTCCAAATTAAATTGATCTCATTATCAAGGCTTGATTCAGCATTTAGAAATCATTTCAGGGGTTATGCATTATTGGTGAGATTTAGATGATTGCTAGTCTCACTCATGATGATCTTTTCTCATCATTCTAGCTTCTTGCATCAAGTTATGCCTCTTAAAAAGGATGTTTTGAGAGTTTTAAAAGGATTTCATTTATGTATTTGACCACAAAACAACATATTGACCTTGATATGATAGTTAATAACAATAAAATGAGTGAAAATAGAGCTACCAACAAATTTCTGCACTAAAAATTGTAACTTTCTATTCTTAGCAGTGGGATCGAAACTATTATTTTTGGTTTTAGAAATTTTGTATAATCATTGTTCTCTCAAGATCCTAATCCAATTAATATATTTAAAATAATGAGGATTTGATATTTGTAGACATATTATTTTTCCCAATATGTTATTTTTATAAAATTTCCCCATTGACCCTATTTTGGTGTTTTTAATGTTCCAGGATTTTCTCGAATGTTGAATGTTTTCTACCTTGGGAAATTTTCTATTTTTAGAATCTCATTATTCATACAATATTATATTTTTATCAAGTGGAATTGTTGGTGTCGATTGTAATGAAACCACCAAAATTGTGTTCTATTTTACACCAAGATCCCATGCTCTAATTTTGACCATTTTTTGTCCTGTTGAATCTCTTGGAAATCAAGACAAAAATTTTTAGGGTTTTTTGTTTTAAATATGGTATAAAAAAGATAGGGAATCATAGTATATGAAACTAAAATATTCACAAATGTGTTATTTTCCAAAATAACCCCCTTGGTTATTTAGGTAACTTGTAGTTCCATTCAAACTCAAATCAAGTTTGTAAGTTGTGCACGTCACTTGTTTTTTTCTTAGTGAATTTCCTTGGTTATAGTTCTTCATGCATGCCCTTACGTACTCCATATGCCCATTATTTGCTCTACCACTTTCATTTTATTTATTCTGTGTATATTTCACACACTCTTTCTTTCCTCCCTTGCATTCTTCTATCTCCCTTCATTCCCCATTTTCTCACAAAGCCTCACGCATTCACTTTCTCCTTCCAAGTTACGCACACACTATCGCATGCACATGTGGATTTCCTTTGCATTTTTAAGTGTTATACAAAATCTCGTGTGTGCATGTATTTCTTTCTTGGGTCCCACGCATAGCCGCACACATGACCATCCCTTCTTATGCTCTTCCCTTACACATTTATTCTTGTACTTCCTTTCCATGCCACCTCCTTCCAAACTCTTGTGCACTCATTTGTTATATGCCCATGCTTTCCATACCCATTTACATACCTTAGAAAATATGTATATTACCTCCTTGTTGTAAATATCTCCCCAAGGTTGATATAGACAAACAGAGAATATAGAAATCAAAGAAGCTCAAATCCTTGACATTCAAAAGGCACAAGAAATTGGCGTACGAAATGGATGTCGACAGGTAAAGGATGCACCCTTGGCACACGAGAAAAGGTGCATGGAAATGACTGATTGACACTAAAATGTATGCGCCAAGGCGTAGGAAAGTGGCGCACGAAATGAGTGTTGACACTAAAATGTATGCGCGAGGCGCAGAAAAGTGGCGCACGAAATGGATGTCGACGGGGTAAAGGATGCGCCCTTAGCACACAGAAAAGGCACATGAAAATGGGTGTCAACATGAGAATGTATGCGCTAAGTTGCAAGAAAGAGGTGCATGAAAATGGGTGTCAACACTAAAATGTATGCGCCAAGGCACGAAAGAGGCACATAGAAATGAGTGTCGATAATGAAAAGGATGCACCCAAGGCGCACGAAATGGCGCATGACATAGAGTGTCAACAGGGAAAAAGTTACACCTTGGCACATGTAAGAGGATGTCGACACACACACGGATGCGCCTATGGCGCACCTTCAGGAGGCGCAACATTTTGAGCGCTGACAGAAGCGGCAACCACAGCGCAGAGATATTCAGATGGCCATAACTTTTGACTGGGAGCTCGGATTCATGCAAGGTTGGACTTTTCGAGAAAGCTTACAAGGTCCTCTATCCAACTACGACTGGATATCTTTAATTAGGTGAGAAAAATTCTTAAAAATGTGAAATACAGTTCGCCACTTTCTGGGTTCGCTAGGGTTCTCACCTACCACCATAATGAGATAATTAAATGCAGTCTGGAGGTGGTTGGGGTAGATTTCGAATTCCTCTCTTCTCCCTCTCTCATTCTTCCTATAAATTGTAAGGAGGGGCTTCTTTCTAGTGGTTGTTCATCTTTTCAGCTCTGCCCTCCCTTCTTTTTCTTCTCCAGGGTTGAAAAAATGGAGTTCGAACCTCCTCCCTCTCTGTAATGGCATTTTTGCCTTTTACTATTGAAATTATGTTCATGCAAAATTCTGAGCAACAAAAACATGTTTTTGTGATGCATTTGTCCATCCTTGCTCATTTTTTTCTTGTTTTCTTCTTACCTCTCTTCATTTCAGGTATTTGTGCATGTTCTAATGTTCATTACAGTGTCCTGAGCTGTGTTCATGGAGTTTTGGGACATTTTCTGTGTGAAATCTAACCTTGGGTTTGTGATGCATCCGTCCATCCTTCCCATTACTCACCTCTCCTTGTTCCATGGCAGCTTTGATAGATGTCCAACATTCTCCTTCTCTGGTGTATCACCTTTTTAGTGTAGGCTTTTGCTGTTTTTTCCCTTTTCTCTCTTTCTCTGTCTCCTTGCATGGTTAGATTAGGTTTAGATTAGCTTTCCTACACTAGAATAGCTTGTGGCAGGGTAGTTTAGGAGTAGGAATCAGCCTTCTCTGGAGATTCCTCTCTCATTTTACAAGTCCCACACTTGTAGAGATGTTTCAATGTTGTGAAATCACACTAGATGCCTAAAACATCAACTTAGAACCCCGATTCGCATCCGGGGTGCTGTGATTTTGCCCTAACAGCTTTGGCACACCCGTGGGACCACCGAGAGGTCTTCCACTTCATCTTTTGCAGGTTGGTGTGTTCCCGTGAAGTTTTCAGCCTTTGAGGCACTTGTAAACACATCCGCGACTCCATCCGATCAAGAACCCATTTCGAAGTTGGAGACCCATTTTCCATCCATTCCCATCCATATTTCTTTCCATCCCTTTCATTCTTTTCCATTCCATGAAGTTGTGAAATCATGACTTCATTTCCATCATGGAGTTCACATCAACAACAACAAGATATTCCACCTCTAACATGTTTTACAAATCCTCCAAATCAACATTTTGAGCAATTTCAAAATCAACATGCATACCCATATGAGTAGCGAGTGCAAAGTCGGTTTGGATATGAAGCACATCAAGAGCAAGGGTATGCTAGTAATGAAGATAATCAAATACAAGATGTTGGTCTGTTGGAGAAAATCTAAAAGATGGAGGTAAAGATGGTGCAGTCCAGGGCTCAAGCACAAATGAAAGCATTTGGAATCAGTTTTGGAGCACCCTGTCCATGGGTGGGACCTTTTCCAAGACACTTCAGCCCTCAGGAGAAGCTGGACTTCATGATGAAGATGCTGCCCCAACTTGCACAATGGACAGCAGAAATAGAGGCCTATACACTTGGTGTTGAACAACCTTGTCAATGGGTAAGTTCTACACCGTCATCTAGTTTTTCTTTTCCCATCACTCAAGCAACATCATCTCATTTGGACTTGCAAATTCTAAACTCCCCATCTGCTGTCCCAAGTGTTAAATCTATGTCTCCACCTCTCAGTCTTCCACCACACCTCAATTCTTCTTTCCTTTTTCCTTCCAAACAGTCATCCCCTCCACAAGAGCTAACAGAAATACGCTCTCCTCCAAAGAAACAAGAGTTTCTACCTCCACCACCACAAAAAAATTCCAAATCAATTGAGTTACAACCCATCCCTCCTCTTGCATTCCCAATTCCATGTGGGGAAGAAGAAATTGCAAAAATCAGCCATGAAGGACAGCAAGAAGAGGAGCCCGACAGAAAAGAAATGACAGACAACTTGAGGAGTTGGGCTGCTAAATTTGGGATAACAAAGATCCCCTTAATGGTTAAACCTACAGAAGAGGCTGAGGTTGAACAAATGGTGGTCAGGACTGATTTTGTTGCACAATCAGCCATAAAGGAAGAAAGCTCAGAAGAAGATCTTGCAGCCCCAACTTGTCCTCTAGAGCAGCAGATCAAAGAGTTTGTGTTGTTGCGAGACTCACACTCACAAAGACCCCCGGGATGTAGATTAGGCTTCTACGTTGATGTTCAGGCATCCAGTGTGATTGCACAACATGGAATCCTTTCTCCAAGTGTGGGACTTGTAAAGATGAGAAAGGATTCTCCAGAGAAGGTTGGTTCCTATTCCTCTGTTCAGATGCACACAAAAATGCAGAGGGTTTACTAAAACCTAATCTAACTTGTCAAGGAGACAGGGTGAGAAAATGCATAGAATAAAACCTAAACTACAGAGGTGATGCACCAAGGAATGTTAGACACTCATTTTTCAAATCTAACACAGACCACATAAATGCAATACAAACTCTATGCACAGGTAACCAAACTGCAATAAGAGATCAAAATAACAACAATGAATACATGAGAGGGTTGAGAATCAATCACAAACATATATATATTGCTCAAGAGTCGATACAGTACATTGCAGTGGCCAAGAGGCAAAAACTGGCATTACAATCCATATGGGAGGTTTGAAAAGCTCCACAAATTCTCTTGCAAGTAGGGAAGAAGGGAGGATGCAAAACAAGAATGTCCCCCCATTAAAGGAGCTCCTCTTTACAATATATACTAAGAATGAGAGAAGAAAGAGAGAGGAAAGTTGAATCTACCACAACCACTTCTAGATACATTTAAAATCATCTCATTATGGTAGAAGTGGTGGCTTTTGGCAAAACGGCGAGCTGTCTAACAGGAGCGGCGAGCTGTCTGCTGCATTAAAGTTGGTTGTTGAAGCATTACTTCTATCTATCACCACGTGTCAGAGATGTTTTCTTAATTTTCTCCCTCCAAACAGCACCAAAATGCAAGATTGATCCCAGAATCATGTAGATAATTTCAACATCTTTCCGTTGATATCAAGAACGTGCAAATCCGAGCTCTGGATCGAAAGATATGATGATCTGAAGATTTAGGGCACAAAACAGTGAAAACGGATTTTTAAATTTCTTTTCCGTGTTCTACCATCCTGACGACACGTGGCGAGCTCGATTCACCGAGCAATTCCCTCTCTCCACCTTTTCACAGTTTTCTTATATGCCCCTTAAACTTGGACACGTGGCACTATTTCATTGGTTTGGATCGGTGCTCAAAAACTTGCCCCTTTGAATTTTGGACATTTTCCCTTGGCGACACGTGTCATGCTGTGATTTATCCATGGGCCTGCCGGATTTTCACGTCCACCACGTCTTTTTGTCCCGGATGTCCCAAACTGTCTAGGACAAATTCTTCCTGGTTCACCCGAAATGGGCTTCCATGTCCCCTTTCTGCCAGTGACACGTGGCGTTATCTGATTGGCTTTCGGCTCCTTCGGCTATCCACGTCCCGCGCGTCCCTTAGTCCCACTTGTCCTTGTGCTGAAGTTTCCTGTTTCACCCACCGGATTCGCATCTTTCACGTCCTTGCGGCCCAAATGTCCCAGCTGCTTAGTATGAAAGTTCTCCATTTCGGCCGATCCGGGCGGTTTGCGTCCTTCACGTCTTCTTGTCCCAAATGTCCCAGAGCAGTTAGTCGATTTTCTTCTCCTTCGGCCGAACCGGCTTTCCGCGTCCCGCGCGTCCCGACGGCCCGGATGTTCCTTTGCCCTGCAGACTGCCTGGCGGCCTTTCGGCCGATTCGTGCCCAGATGTCCCTCACGTCCCGACTGTTGTGAGGACTAGGACTTAGCCATTTTTCGTGATTTTTCCTGGCCCAAGCTTGTTTTTGCAGCCTTTTCACCTTTTCTCAGAACTTGCTCTTTTCAACCTGGACAGGAGAGTTAGAAAAATTCTGAGGGGACCCTAGAAACATGATTTTTTGGCCCTGAATCAATTTATTTTCCTGGGACTAAGTAATTTGATGCATGTTATCAAAATTTACCCTGGGGGGTGAATTTTGGATAACAATTTGGCGACTCAGCGGGGTCATCTGCCTGCTAGATGAAGTTACCAGTTGCCTGAAGCATCCATTGGGCATGGAGTCATGAGTTGTAACCTGCAACTGATCTAAACTTTGAAAACCTCCCTCTGAGCCACTTGAAACCCACCGGACATGGAGTTGTTCTCACCAAAATGCCACTGAAACGAACTGTGCAAGAGCAGAACCAGCAACACCAAAACTATGTACAGAACTGAAAATCATACATGCTCCAAATGGAACATGCAGAGTGTGCACAAGCACTTCTTCTACTGAAAGAAAACCTACCTACTCTACTATAACTGGGAGCAAAGGCAAGCTAAACAAACCCTGCAATTGGTTGTGAGAAATAGCTTCCCTTTCTCAAAAGTGGCAGCCATGCAATTGATTTGGAGCTGATCATGGCATTAGGATGAGTGGAAAATCAACAAGAAGCTGGTATTCCACCCAAATCATCAAGGTATCAGCTGAAGGAAAATTCAATACCTCTTTTAGTTGCTCTGCATTTGGATTGAAGGGGTATGACAGCTGATCCTTGGTACTTTGTAGCTCACCCTCATGCTCAGAAGCAAGCATGATTGGTTGTGACTTCTCCTTTGGCTCCAATGAAGCCAAATACCTGATTGGGCAAGGTCCAATCCATTTGATATGCCCATAGCTCTGATTCTCAACTCCAAAAGTGGAGTCTTCTTGTAGACCCTCAATGGATGGTGTGGAAGCAATGGTGAAATTCCTTTGTCCTTTCTCTTCCTCCAATGAAGAACATGAAAGATTAAAATCTTCCAATCTTGATTCCGAAGAGCTGTTATAAGATGCAGGCTGCTGCAAATGAATGTTCTCCTTCATGACAGCAGACTCTTGTGTTTGGAATGTGGATGATGAAAGAGAGAATGGTGGAAACTCAACCGGCTCTTCTCCATCAAAACAGTCCTCCAAATCTGACAGATAAACTGCCTCATGGCTGTCCTGCTGCAAATGTTCAACTTCCTCCATGGTGTCCTCTTGATCTGTAACTTGACCACCATGGTTTCTTTCTCCCTCCAACATTGAGTTTGAGAGGTCAAACTCCTCTTCAGCACTGGAACTTGAGAGAGGTGAAGTAGAAAGAAGAACTGAAGGTTCTCCTGTAGCCTGCTTTGTGCTCAGAGCTCTTGGATCTGCAACTTTCTCCTCCACAGCTAGAATGTGCTCCTCTGCTGCTGGATCTGGAGCAGCTTCTCCTTCCTCCAATGTTCAAAGACAATCTTGCTCTTGAATGAGCTCCTCCTCTAGCATGAAGTTTGTCAAGTCAAACTCTTCAATCTGCTGCTCTAGAGGACAAGTTGGGACTGCAAGAACTTCTTCTTCTGCAAACAAAATCAGCCCTGACCACTATTTTCTCAACCTTAGCCTCTTCTCGTAGGTTTGACCATCAAGGGATCTTTGTCATACCAAACTTGGCAGCCAAACTTACTAAGCTCTTAATCATTTCTTCTTTTCTTGGCTCTTCCTCTTGCTATCCTTGATGACTGATTTTTGCAATTTCTTCTTCCCCACATGGAATTGGGAATGCAAGAGGAGGGGTGGGTTGCAACTCAATTGATTTGGCAATTTTTTGTGGTGGTAAAGGAGATGAAATCTCTTGTTTCTTTAGAGGAGGGGGGATTTCTTTTAGCTCTTGTGGAGAGGATGACTATTTGGAAGGAAAAAGGAAAGAAGAATTGAGGTGTGGTGGAAGACTGAGAGGTGGAGACATGGGATCAACATTTGGGACAGCAGATGGAGAGTTTAAAATTTGCAAGTCCAAATGAGATGATGCTTTGCTTGAGTAATGGGAAGAGAAAAACCAGATGATGGTGTAGAACTTACCCATTGACAAGGTTGTTCAACACCGAATGTATAGGCCTCTATTTCTGCTGTCCATTGTGCAAGTTGGGGCAGCATCTTTATCATGAAGTCCAGCTTCTCTTGAGGGCTGAAGTGTCTTGGAAAAGGGCCTCCCCATGGACAAGGAGTCCTGCAACCAATTCTGAAAGCTCTCATTTGAGCTGTTGCTCTGGACTGCACCATCTCTACCTCCATCTTTTGGATTTTCTCCAACAAACCAGCGTCTTGGATCTGATGGTCTTTATTATATGCATACTCTTGCTCTTGAAAATCTCTATAGCCAAACCAACTTTGGCATTATCTTGCTCATATGGGTATGCATACTGATCTTGAATCTGCTCAAAAGGCTGATTTGGAGGATTTGTAAAACATGTTGGAGGTGGAATATACTGCTGTTGTTGATGTGAATTCCATGATGGAAATGAAGTCATGATTGCACAACCTCATGGAATGGAAAAGAATGAAAGAGATGGAAAGAAATATGGAAGGAAATGGATGGAAAACGGGTCTGCAACTTCAGAAATGAGTTGCTGATCAGATGGAGTCACCAGATGTGTTTGCAAGTGCCTCCAAAGGCTGAAATCTTCACAGGAACACACCAACCTGCAAAAGATGAAATGGAAGACCTCTAATGTCCCACCGGGCGTGCCAAAACTATTGTTGCAGACTCACAGCACCCCTGGATGCAGATCAGGCTTCTAGGTTGATGTTCAGGCATCCAGTGTGATTACACAACATGGAATCCTTTCTCCAAGTGTGGGACTTGTAAAGATGAGAAAGGATTCTCCAGAGAAGGCTGGTTCCTATTCCTCTGTTCAGATGCACACAAAAATGCAGAGGGTTTACTAAAACCTAATCTAACTTGTCAAGGAGACAGGGTGAGAAAATGCATAGAATAAAACCTAAACTATAGAGGTGATGCACCAAGGAATGTTAGACACTCATTTTGCAAATCTAACACAGACCACATAGATGCAATACAAACACTATGCATAGGTAACCAAACTACAATAAGAGATCAAAATAACAGCAATGAATACATGAGAGGGTTGAGAATCAATCACAAACATATATATATATATATATATATATATATATATTGCTCAAGAGTCGATACAGTACATTGCAGTGGCCAAGAGGCAAAAACTGGCATTACAATCCATATGGGAGGTTTGAAAAGCTCCACAAATTCTCTTGCAAGCAGGGAAGAAGGGAGGATGCAAAACAAGAATGTCCCACCTGTTAAAGGAGCTCCTCTTTACAATATATACTAAGAATGAGAGAAGAAAGAGAGAGGAAATTCGAATCTACCACAACCACTTCTAGATACATTTAAAATCATCTCATTATGGTAGAAGCGGCGGATTTTGGTAAAACGACGAGTACATCTAACAGAGAGCGAGTGGTCTGTCTGCTACATTAAAGTTGGTTGTTGAAGCATTACTTCTATCTATCACCATGCGTCAGAGACATTTTCTTAATTTTCTCCCTCCAAATAGCACCAAAATGCAAGATTGATCCCAGAATCATGTAGATAATTTCAACAGCTTTCCGTTGATATCAAGAACGTGCAAATCTGAGCTCTGGATCGAAAGATATGATGATCTAAAGATTTAGGGCACAAAACAGGCGAAAATGGATTTTTAAATTTCTTTTCCCACGCTCTGCCATCTGGACGACACGTGGCGGGCTCTGATTTGCTGAGCAATTCCCTCTCTCCACCTTTTCACAGGTTTTTCTTGTGGGCCCCTTAAACTTGGACACGTGGCACTATTTCATTGGTTTGGATCAGTGCTCGAAAACTCACCTTTTTGACTTTTGGACCTTTTTCCTTGGCGACACGTGTCATGCTGTGATTTGTCCACGGGCTCGCCGGATTTTTGTGTCCACCATGTCTTTTTTTCCCGATGTCCCAAAGTGCTATATCGTGACAAATTCTTCCAGTTCACCTTAAATGGGCTTCCACGTCCCGTTTCATCTGGTGACACGTGGTGTTATCTCGATTGGCTTTCGCTCCTTCTTCCGCTATCTCGTGTCCCGCACATCCCTTAGTCCCACTTGTCCTTATGCTAAAGTTTCCTATTTTGGTCGAACCAGCCGGTTCGCGTCTTTCACGTCCTTACGGCCCAAATGTCCCGTGATGCTTAGTATGAAATTTCTCCATTTCGCCGATCCGGGCGGTTCACATCCTTCGCGTCTTCTTGTCCCAAATGTCCCAGAGCAGTTAGTCGATTTTCTTCTCCTTCGGCCGAACCGGCTTTCTACGTCCGCAGCGTCCCATCGGCCCAAATGTTCCTTTTCCCTGCCCAGAGACGCTGGCGGCCTTTTGGCCGATTCGCACCCAGATGTCCCTCATGTCCCGACTGTTGCGAGGACTAGGACTTAGCCATTTTTCATGATTTTTCCTGGCCCAAGCTTGTTTTTGCAGCCTTTTCACCTTTTCTCAGAACTTGCTCTTTTCGACCTGGACAGAGAGTTAGAAAAATTCTGAGGGGACCCTAGAAACATGATTTTTTGGCCCTGAATCAATTTATTTGCCTGGGACTAAGTAATTTGATGCATGTTATAAAAATTTACCCTAGGGGGTGAATTTTGGATAACAGTTTGATTTGACAAACTTCATGCTTGAGGAAGAGTTCAATCAAGAGCAAGATTGTCTTCAAACATCGGAGAAAGGAGAAGCTGCTCCAGATCCAAAAGAAGAGGAGCACATTCTAGTTATGGAGGGGAAAAGTGTAGATCCAAGGGCTTTGAGCACAAAGCAAGCTACGGAGAACCTTCGCTTCTTCTTTCTACTTCACCTCTCTCAAGTTCTAGTACTGAAGAGGAGTTTGATCTCTCAAACTCAATTTTGGAGGGTGAAGGAAACCATGTTGGTCAAGTTACAGATCAAGAAGACACCATGGAGGAAGTGGAGCATTTACAGCAGGACAGCCATGAGGCAATTTATCTGTCAGATTTGGAGGACTGTTTTGATGGAGAAGAGCCGGTTGAGTTTCCACCACTCTCTTTTTCATCTTCCACGTCCCAAATACTTGAGCCTGCTGTCATGAAGGAGAGCATTCATTTGCAGTAGCCTGCATCTTATACCAGCTCTTTGGAACCAAGATTGGAAGATTTTAATCTTTCATGTTCTTCATTGGAGAAAGAGAAAAGACAGAGGAATTTCACCATTTCTTCCACACCATCCATTCAAGAGGGTCTGCAAGAAGACTCCATTTTTGGAGTTGAAAATCAGAGCTATGGGCATATCAAACGGATCAGACCTTGCCCAATTAGGTATTTGGCTTCATTGGAGTCAAAGGAGAAGCCACAACCAATCATGCTTGCTTCTAAGCATGAGGGTGAGCTACAAAATACCAAGGATCAGCTGTCATACCTCTTAAATCCAAATGCAGAGCAACTAAAAGAGGTATTGGATTTGTTTTCAGTTGACACCTTAATGATTTGGGTAGAATACTAGCTTCTTGTTTATTTTCCACTCATCCTATCAGCCATACTCAGCTCCAAATCATTTGCATGGCTGCCACTTTTGAGAAAGGGAAGTTATTTCTCACAACCAATTACAGGGTTTGTTTAGCTTGCCTTTATCTCCGCTTAGAGTAGAATAGATAGGTTTATTTTCAGCAAAAGAAGTGCTTGTGCACACTCTGCATGTTCCATCTGGAGCATGTATGATTTTCAGTTTTGTACCTATTTTTTTGTGTTGTTGGGTTTTCTCTTGCACAGTTCATTTCAGTGGCATTTTGGTGAGAAAAACTCTAAGTTCAATGGGTTTCAAGTGGTTCGGATGGGATTTTTCAAAGTTCGATCAGTTTTCAAGCTTGCTTATGACTCCATGCCCAATGGATTGATAAAAGGCCACCGATCTTCTACATAGCAGCGAGTGAACCCGTTGAGTTGCCAAATTGTTGTAAATATCTCCCCCCGGGTCGATATAGACAAACAGGAGAATATAGAAATCAAAGAAGCTCAAATCCCTGACATTCAAAAGGCACAGAAATTGGTGTACGTAAATGGATGTCGACAGGGTAAAGGATGCGCCTTGGCACATGGAAAAGGTGCATGGAAATGAGTGTTGACACTAAAATGTATGCGCCAAGGCACAGGAAAGTGGTGCACGAAATGAGTATTGATACTAAAATGTATGTGCCAAGGCGCAGGAAAGTGGCACACAGAAATGAGTGTTGACACTAAAATGTATGCGCCAAGGCGCAGGAAAGTGGCGCACAGAAATGGATGTCGACAGGGTAAAGGATGCACCCTTGGCACACGGAAAAGGTGCATGAAAATGGGTGTCAACACGAGAATGTATGCGCCAAGGTTCAGGAAAGAGGCGCATGAAAATGGGTGTCAACACTAAAATGTATGTGCCAAGGCGCAGGAAAGTGGCGCATAGAAATGAGTGTCAACAATGAAAAGGATGCACCCAAGGCACACGGAAATGGCACATGACACAGAGTGTCAATAGGGAAAAAGTTACACCTTGGCACATGTAAGAGGATGTCGACACACACACGGATGTGCCTATGGCGCACCTTCAGGAGGCGCAACATTTTGAGCACTGACAGGAAGCAGACCTTGGCGTAGATATTCAGATGGCCATAACTTTTGACTGGGAGCTTAGATTCATGTAAGGTTGGACTTTTCGGAAAGCTTACAAGGTCCTCTATCCAACTACAACTGGATATATTTAATTGGGTGAGAAAAATTCTTAAAAATGTGAAATACAGTTCGCCACTTTCTGGGTTCGCTAGGGTTCTCACCTACCACCATAATGAGATAATTAAATGCAGTCTGGAGGTGGTTGGGGTAGATTTCAAATTCCTCTCTTCTCCCTATCTCATTCTTCCTATAAATTGTAAGGAGGGGCTTCTTTCTGGTGGTTTTCATCTTTTGAGCTCTGCCCTCACTTCTTTTTCTTCTCTAGGGTTGAAAAAATGGAGTTCGAACCTCCTCCCCGCTTTCTGTAATGGCTTTTTTGCCTTTTACTATTGAAATGATGTTCTGTGCAAAATTCTGGAGCAACAAAAAACGTGTTTTGTGATGCATCTGTCCATCCTTGCTCATTTTTTCTTGTTTTCTTCTTGCCTCTCTTCATTGCAGGTATTTGTGCATGTTCTAATGTTCATTACAGGTCTACAGCTATGTTCATGGAGTTTTGGGACATTTTCTGTGTGAAATCTATCCTTGGGTTTGTGATGCATCTGTCCATCCTTCCCATTTCTCACCTCTCCTTGTTCCATGGTAGTTTTGATAGATTTTCAACATTCTCCTTCTCTGGTGTATCACCATTTTAGTGTAGGCTTTTGTTGTTTTTTCCTTTTCTCTCTCTCTCTGTCTCATTGGCATGGTTAGATTAGGTTTAGATTAGCTTTCTTGCACTGGAATATCTTGTGGTAGGTAGTTTAGGAGTAGGAACCAGCCTTCTCTGGAGATTCCTCTCTCATTTTACAAGTCCCACACTTGTAGAGAGATTTCAATGTTGTGCAATCACACTGGATGCCTGAAACATCAACTTAGAACCCTGATTCGCATCCGTGGGTGCTTTGTGATTTTGCCCTTACACTCCTCTCTATGCACACCCTCTCGCACAGGCCCCGTAGACTTCTGAATTCTTACTTCCACCTCTGAATCCCATGTATGCATAAAAAATTACAACCTTTGTGTGTTAATCCATACATTTCATGTGTTCATATCTGGGGGCTTGTCGATAAATTACACCTCATAGGACAAATAAGAAAGCACCAGTTGTGTGTTAAATCCTTATGGTGAATGAATGTGAGAGATGTGGAAAAAATAGAACCATCCAAAAATCAACCGACTCCCGTGACCAATCATATCATGCCACATGTCTTGCATGTTCCTATTTCACTACATAACTTCAAATCACCATAAATTCCTCCATAGAGCTCAACATCATGCACTCCTAGTCTCATTGGAAATCTCATGACATGGAATACTTTCTAGGATCTTCAAAATCAGATTTTTAGAGGGATTTGGTACATTAAAATGGAAAAATGTGACTTAGTTTA
Organism: Taxus wallichiana var. yunnanensis; assembly: GCA_018340775.1. Taxonomy (NCBI): domain Eukaryota; kingdom Viridiplantae; phylum Streptophyta; class Pinopsida; order Cupressales; family Taxaceae; genus Taxus; species Taxus wallichiana. The sequence goes on from CM031236.1 coordinate 414,502,381, forward strand.
TTAATGCACACTTCCAGTCGACTCAACCATCAAAATTTCATAGGATTTGGATTCTTTCCTTATTCCACAAGAAAACTTATGTGGGTATGTGGATTTGAAAGAGCTAAAAGTGGATTTACATGTATTTATTACATGATGTTGGTGGTTTTGATGGAAAATATGAGTTTTCTCCTCTTTTCCCTCCTCTTCTCTCTCATTCTTCTATATATTGTTAAATAGTGCTTATTTGAAAAGTTTGGACCCTCTTGCATTGCAAGAGCATTATTCAGAGTAGTATTCCTTTGTAATTTGATTACCAGGCCTCATATTAAGCTCACTACATGTGGATTATTTTCTTATCCTCTCATTTTAATTTATTTTTCATACATTGGAAGCAATAGAAGTTTATTTTGTGGATATTTCTTCCTAGCTCACATTTTATTGAATTTACTTTCCTTTTTCTTTGCAAATTTGGTATGTTGTGTATGGTTTATATCCTTTGTAGGGTTTATTTTCTATTATGCTTCATGAAAATTGCTATGTCAGCTCTCTTTTGGACTATGGTGTGCATGTCTACCCTTCTCTAACACATTTTCACTCATCTCGGGTGTTTATTCCTTCTTTTTGGTGTTATCACCTCCCTCTAGCTTAGGATTTCCTTTTATGCATCTCCTTCTCACTCTAGTCCCTTGGAATCATAGAGTAGATTTAGTTACATTCCCCTTCTTAGGAGTAGTTTTATTAGTAGAAATAAGTAGAGGAAACTAACGTTCTATGGAGGTATGTCTTAAGCGTAAGGTCCCAAAACTTGGAGACAGTTCCATGTTGCTCAAATCCCTCGATCATTCTTATTTAGGACATTTTAAATTTTGAGTTTCAATAGTTTTGGCATGCCTGATGGGACCAGTATTTAAATCTCAAATGTCATTATTGCTAACTTCATGTGCATGACTAATTGATATCAAGTATTTAGAGGCTTATTTCAACACATCTAGAAACTCCCAAAGATCCGGATCTACCGATTTCAACATTCAACGTGCCCTCTTTCATGAGAAGGATTCAAAACATATAGTGTGCAATAGTTGGTGAAGCCTTTGAGTATCTATAGTAGTCCCCAAAATAAGAAGAAAAAGATTTACACACAAATATTGATATCCTATGTGAAAAGTAGTTTCCACTCTTCTTCCCGTGAAACCTTTAAAACGTGTATTTAAAGTCTTGAGACCCATTAGAATCATGGAACATCAAATAAATCATCCCTTTTTTAGTTTCACTGGTTGTATTCCTTTGTCCCTTGGCATACAAAATGACATACCAGTGGTTATAGTCAAAAGTATTCCATTTTTCACTGGTGAGAATCAAACTACCCTTACCGATCATATTCAAGACATTAAAAATGTCTCGCTTAGTTCACCTTTCTTGAAAAAAGTTGAGAGTAGCTTGATTTCTCTTAATAACTCGCTCTTAGAGTAAAAAGATTTAGATTCTTCACTACTTGAAAAATAATTCATTGATGCGATACAATATAGAAACCCCTCCTCAATTGTTTTGGAATTTTTAGTGTTTTAAACTCCTCTTATTTTTTATTCATGTCGATAATTTTTTAATCGTTCATCTCATGATTATCATGCATATGGTTCTCAATTATATCAACCTCATCAAATTTATCATTAGTCTCATTATCGGGAATTTGATCTTCACCGGTCCGGTGTTCCATGGTCATTACCCCTATGGGATGATTCTTTATAGGAATTTTGAATTGTTCCATATCATTAATGACATCTTATTGACTTCTTGTTTGATCAATACATTCCTTTCTCATACATTGTCTCATCAAGGATTTCATGGGATGCGATGAGATCCTCTATGATAAAGACATTATATTCATACATGAAACTATTTATGGGATATTTAAACATATAATTTTCTTTTAATTCAGTTTGTATATAGTCTTATTCTCCAAAAGGGAAGGAGAAAATTTCATCTTCACATTTTTGTGTATCAATGGATGTTTCAAGAGTCTTATTGAGTTCATAATTTTGATTTATCTCATCATGAAACATTTGCATATCAACTGAAAAACTAGAATTGGCCTCATACATGTCCATAATATCCATAAATTTAATTAAAATTCCAAGACGTAGTTGAGGTCCTTCTGTCACATCTGCAACCTCATATATTTTTGTAATGAAGTTGACTTTGGATATTTTAAAGAATAATTGAAAACTATCCTTTCTCCTTCATGATCAACATCCTCTATGAGAGGCTCGAAAAATTTACTATCCATACATTCATCATCAAGGGAATATTCTTCTTCAAATGGGAAGGAGAAAACTTCTTCTTCATCATCAAATTGATTTTCTGATTTTTCATGCCCAGATTGATTAGTAACATCCTCCTTTTCTACACAAATTTTCATTTGAGGACTACCTTCTTTCCATTCTGGATGCACCTGCTCTTTCTGATCCTCATCATCATAAAATTGAAAGTAAAATTCTATACCCAATGGAAGGGGTATACTTGGACCAATCAAGAAAGGAACTTCCACATCTTCCTTTGAGGCTACAAAGTAATTCTGGTATTTTCATTCTTGGTATGCACTTTCGCTTGGGATACCTTTCTCTCTCGAAAATTGTATTTCATACTTTTGATAGGAAGATTTTTTTCATCATATATTTAAATAGTATTGTAACATAGAACCAATCAAACTTCATTAATCCACATATCTCCCCACAAAATATCATGCTTGAGAAAAATGCCATTTACAAATGGAATGTATGGCACAAGAATTTTGGGACTGCATTTTGTATTTGGAAAGTTTGCAAGGGACACAAGAGAATTTTTAACTTGAATAACAAGGGGCACTTCCTTGGTCTCCATATAATAACACTGAATTTTTGCTATTGAAGAGTGAGGCCAAGGGATTTTACAACTTTCAAGGGAATGACATTATATGAAGCTCTGTAATCAATGATGCAGTTGTTCAGTCTATACCCATTGATCACTAAGGCAATTTACAATGGTTCTGTCTTCTCAAAAATGAAGGTTGTGGAGGAAAGATAGTTATGGTATATGGTTTTTATAGGATTGGTACTTACAAAAGGTGGTTTTAAACACTTTTCTTTCAGAAATTGAACAATATTTTCAAATTTATTAGGATGAGTTATTACATATTCATATTCGTAGATATGGATTTTAGGTTTTTATATGGTCACCGATATCAAAGTAGGAATCATATGAAGTGTAAGCTACGTAAGAGGTAGTAGAAATAGGATGTTGAATACTCTTAGGAAGGGAATTGTTATCACTTTTAATTGCATTATTATAAATGGTAGAAAAAACATTAGTAATTGAATTATCATGAGAGAAATATGGAGACTTACTTTGAAGAGGTGACTTTGGGATTCTTCTATGTTGATCACATGGGATAGGAAAGCATTGATCCTTATTTTGATGTTTTATTTTATATATTTTTTGATGGAGGGTTCATTTATTTTGAAGTACTTGATGTTTAAACATCGAATATCTTATTCTATGTCATCTTCTACATTATCCCAAGTTTTATAAGATGCTTGGGCAGGTGGAGCTTCTAAGGAAAGCCTTTGAGGTTATTTGGAAATATGATTCCTATTCTAATTTTAAAGAGGAACATTTGGACCGTTTTTATATATTGCATTCAATTCATTCTCCGATTTTTGAACAAGAGATTCAGTGGTACATTCCTTTTAAAATTTACCCCTTTGCTTTCCATTTGGATTCTTAATTTTTATGGACAATATTAGATCGTATTCAATCTCAATTGCATCCTCTTGGGCAAGTTCAAAAGTATGAGGTTGAATTATTCATAAGATGAATCTAATATCGGGAGGTTTTTCATTGATGAATAATATTTCATGTTCTCATTAGAGGGTAAAGATTTAAAGGGTATACTCTTAAGAGACATATTTTAGCAAGTGAAAAGGTCCCTAATAGTCTCATTGGGCTCCTTTTTCATCTGAACTAGCTGAATTAGGAGGTCTTGACAATATTCAATATATTTAAACCTTTCTTCAAAGATAGCTTTGATGTCTTCCCAATTATTTATGGATCCAAATGGTAGGAGATATAACCACTCTCTTTCCTTTTATTTATGCATTCAAATGGCAGGGAGATATATTAGTCTTATTTGTATCCTTCTTGCTTGATTGAGGGATTAGACAAGCTTTACCATCATTCTCCTTTTGATTTCCCTTGAAACCTAGGCCAAACTTATCATTTTCATCTCTTTGTCTATCTAAAATACCATCAAGATCTTAACTACTATTTTCTAACTTTTCATCCATCCTCGACCTATAAAATGCACTTTCCAAATCTGATTTTTTGGATTTCAACTTATCTTCATACCCGAGACAAGTTTCTTCTTTTCTCTTTAGGGTTTTAGTAACTTTTTCAACCTTTGATTCCAAACACTTGATTTATTGACCATGCTATATCTCCATACATCTGATATAATATTGTAAGATATGAATCACTAAATTTTTAACTTCATACTTCATTTTTAATTCAACTTCAACATCTAAAGACTTACCCATTGTTTGTGCTTCAACGATCTCCTTCAAGAGATTAAACTTGCTTCTCAAGGATCTACTATGATACTAATTGTTGGAAGCACAAGATACTGAGAGGGTGGCGAATTATTCTATAAAAATTTATTCCATTTCCATTTATTATTCATTACCATTCATATAACCATTCAATCAAACATTAACCATATGTGTGTTTACTTAAGCATTGAATCAACCATACACAAGAGAAAGAGCAAGAGAGTACACAAGAACACCAAATTTAAGTAGTAAATCCTCAAAGGGAAGAAAATAAACTAAATATATACTTTTATTACACAAATTAAATATATTTTTAAATATCCAACCTCACAAAGAGTACCAACCCCTAGTTTAGTAGAGCACAAATCCTATAAGGAGCACCAATCCCTAATTTAGTGAAGCACCCACTCCATAAGGAGGCTACAACCCCTAAGATGATCAAGAACCAAATAAACCATATAAATATTAATATATATGATTTTTTTCTTCCACAACTAATGGAGATCACTAATTCAGCTCACACATGCACCTTCAAACCCTCATTCCTTCAACTCGCTCAAACTTGGATTTTCATGCGTTTATTTAGATTATATATCTTGCACACATGATTTATATCCTTCCTAATCTTTTTACAAAAATCCTAAGATATGAATTCATACATTATAATTTCCTTTATACTCTCGAGTAGGTCACATTTTCCCCTCTCAAATAACTAATTCAAATTTGAACTAACACTTCACTTTTATATTCTTCTCCTCACATAAACACAAAAGAGGTCAGTCCTAAACCTTTATTTCAAATGGTAAATATTGATAATATATCAAAAAATTCATAAAACATTGATATTGGGCCCATGTAGGTCGGTCATGCCCAAATGCACTAAACAAGCTCAAAATCAACTCAAAACCCCATCACCTAGATGGCTAAAACTCACAAACACCATAACCATGATTATTCAAGATCTGTAATCGATAATACATGTAAATTTTGACATAAAAACATCATCCATGGTCATTAGTTATCTTTGAAAAATAAAATTCCTCATAAATATATCAAGAATTCTCATATCTTTCATAAAACAATTGTTTCCAGGACCACTGTATTAACCTTTGGACCTCACGCACACAACAAACCAGCTAAACCATGGAATGTAACTAATCCTTGGTTCCTCCTAACCTTTATATCACATTAATTTTTCTAGAACTTATGAAACATCCATATATGTAAACCACACTCACTTTCCTCTTCACAAAATTGAGCTTCCTAGAAATCAGTTTACAAACTCAACTAGTTTACACCCTTTCTACCACTATCAATATCTCTAAATGCCTTCAATAGGATTTTTTTCCCTCTTCATTTTCTAAATGATATAAATAATAAACCAATCCAATACATCCATATTCTACCTCAATACTCTTTCCCGAGAAATCTTTTCCCGAAAAACAAAACAACCTTCTTCCTCACAAATCTAGCTAGATAACCCATAAAATATCATCATCATGAGACAAAACATATATCATTTGAAATATATCTAAATAAAATTTCCAAAAAAACTTACATTTCCTTCAAACTCCAAGTGGAAGGTCCTTCGTTTAGGTCCATCTTTGAAACTCCTTCTTTATCCTTCTAGAACTCAAGAACTATGCCTAAACGCAAATTTATCCATCACCTAAAAAACAAATTTTAAGCTTAAAAAATCATTGAAAAACCTTTTACATGTTTTATAAGAACTTAGAAACCTTAAAAATCATGAAAAACTCATAACTATAAATTTACTTCATGAAGCTACTTGAGACTCTACTAGACCAAACATCCTCCATATTTGGACCTTAAAGAACTGGTCATAAATTTCTCATACAATAGAAAAAAAGAGTTTTATATGCCAATATAAATATCTCTCAACCAGTATCATAACACAACTTGACCAAGTCCTAACTCCACTTGTAGCTCCTGTAATTCCAATTTTATCACAAGTTGCTCCAAACTACCCTAAAACTAGTCTTCATAAATATGGCACACTTTTCCATTTTTCACTTCAACCTTGATCTTAAACTATCATCAAAATGTATAAAAACTCTAGGGATAAAATCAATGTTAATTTATTTCTCACCTTCTTTGGACAACTTCTTCGCAAACCAAACTTCTTGAAAACAAACATTTTCAGTGGGGCCCACATACAATCACATGCTCTAATATACCTTTATGTAAATCTAGAGGATTATTATACAACCTAAAATAATTAATTTTTCAAAATCAATAAAAATCTATTCTTTACACTCCATTTTATCAAATTCACTTTTAGTTAGGGTTTAGCTAGGGTTTGAAATAATTTATTTTCTTAACGATCATTCTTAAAAGCCGATGATCAAAAAACTTCATTATTTTTGGGAAACCTTCATGACTGAACTAAAATATATATTTCAAAGATCTTTACCCACCACTAAAATCACATAGTCCAAAACAAGCATCAAAAGGTGCATTTTTGTTTTAAATATTCACTCTAAAAAACCTAGTTTTTACAAAACTGATGTATCTTTTAAATACTTCTTCATAATGACATGAAAATTGTCATGAAGAATCATAAAAACATCCCCTAACTATAAATTCTCACAATATAACTAAAATATTCCTATATATCTCTATCCATTAAGACTTACCTATGTCATCCTCCATGTTCTTCAACTATTTATTTCCCAAGGCCCTCAAACATGCACTCTACCTCTAAGTAATGACTTAAAACTCACCACAAATACAATTTACACTACCACCATTCTACTACCATGATCGGCTCTAAAATGCATACCTTTATACCAATATCTATGCTCCATGGTTAGGAATAGGCCTTGAATGACGTAACTCAATCATGACATCACAGAACCGACCTTGCCGACCTCATGCATACTCTAATACAGTTGTAACACATCACTCGGACCATGATTGACCTCATGAAAACCTTCAAATCACTTGGGAGGACTCAAACCATGGCTATGCATGCTATAACCATGCTAAGACAACATGACAACTAACAAAATCCTCGTCACTACCAATCAATCTTCATGTTTGAAACTGATTGACACATCATAGAGACTAATATGCCATCATGAAACCCTTTTAAATAAATAAATTTGAAATCAATGACACCACATATAATGGCCAACAATCTCCCCCTTTTCATTGATGGTAACCACCTTCAGAAACATTGATGGAAACCATAACCCAAAACAAAACTACAAGAACTCATTACCATGTTTTTATGCTTATCTCCCACTTTTACATCTATCAAAAAGGAAAATATGATGAAAAAACATGATAATTTAAAACAAACAATGAAAAAATGCACAAAAAAATTACATGCTCAAATAGCTCCCCCTCGAGACAATACTCTTTTGTCTTTGTCTTTAAATAGCAACATTAGGATCTATGGTCTTTAAAAGAGCCCAAAAAGGATCCCCTTGAACTAATAACCTCTTATTTTGTCTCCATTTATTCATTCATAAAATTATAGGACTATATCAATTTATAAATCACTAGTTTGTTCACCGATTCTTACAAAACCTTCTTTAGGGTCAATTCCTCAAAACAACATCTTCAGTCCCTTTAACTAACTTATCCATGTCATAAATAATCACATAGAAATTAAAACATATCCTTACATATCCCTTGAGTTTATACTACATATATCTTCACTTATAAACAAAAAATTTATCTCTTAACTTATATACATGGGATGAAATCTAGGTTAAAGAAAATATCACATCCCTCGAAGAAACATTTCAATGTTCTAGGTTTTAATTTTTAGCTAAAACTCTATTTTTAATCTCATGCCTTACACTCTTTCCCAATATTACTATAAACACTCATTACTCTACCTTCTTACTACCTAGAACACCATATGCACCTAATGGGAGAAAAATATTGCCCCCTTAATCTTTGCAGTCCTCACCCAATTACAAAAGCTTTGAAGAGCTTAGTCTCAACTAATATATCACATAGAACCTTGATTAATTTAACACGTCTCTTGGTAATAAAATATAACTTCTTACTTCATAAATCATTAAACCTTTTGATGCCTCAAGATGATCGAGACAACTCCTGCAACATACGTTTACTTACTTCTCATTACTTGGAATACCCTGTAATACCCGAGAAAAAATAAAGAAAAATATATGTCACGAACTTTATGACTATAACGTCAAACATTTTAACTTGTTTTCACAAATTTAGCACATGAAAATTACCTATACTCTTTTAATCCAACTTGAGAAATTCATCATTTTCTTTATACAATGAAGTAGTTCTTGAAACTATTGTTAATAAACTTCCTCAAATTTGGAATCAACAGAACCATCATTACCTAATAATGTAGGTGAGTTTTCTTGCAATCATACCTAGATCAAGGTACATTTATAACATTAAAACTTTTCATCCTATCTAGATTTTATTTCTATATTCTTGTTACTTCGATCGATCATGCCTAAGGAACACTTGTCTACTTTATCACCCTTTATTTCTACTTGACACAATACCTCATACTCCAAAAGGATCAATCTCGGGAATGAAACAATGTCAACTAACTAAAGAACATTACTTGTAATTGGAAAAGAGGATGAATACACCTCTCTAAGAAAGAGTTCGTTCCACTCATCCATTCTCATAGTTTCTAAATTAGCTCCTCTAAAATATATGCACTTTTAGACTCATGACATCCTTCTTGACATTATTCATTAGAAATGGAACATGGGTATATTTTATATTTAAAAGCGTCGATTAGTCATGTACATATAGCTCATACTTTCTCCCTTGATTTAAAGAGCATCACATACATGTATGTTACATTTTCATCCTCCAAATCATACTTAAACGCTTGTTGATATTGCAGTGATAAGACTATTTACCCTAAAATTCAATCATCCACAACCATGCCTAGGTTTAATGATTATACTCTACAATGTCCAACCTTGTTTTACTACACCTTATGACACTTCATACAAACATTAAGCAACCTAGGATTTCTAGAGGTCTTCTTACTATCATAATATTGAGCTTGAATTTCAATTCCTATATTTTATCTCTCGAGAAACCACTCATAGTGACCTAGACTTGTATCACTAAATTTCATATACTAGAAAACCATCAATTCTTTCGCATAGATTTTTTTATGTTTGATCAAAAATTTTACCTTTGATTCATGCTTAGAAACCCTACCTCAAACCAACTGAGAAGTTCATCTTTCAAACATACAAATCTACTATGTACTATCATAGTCAATTGATACATGTAGTCATTCATTACAATAGTATATTGATCCTCATCTTTCTGTAATCCTTGATAGGTATCTATCCTCTTTAATACCTTTCACACCTAGGGAACACTTATCAATTATTTCAAGAGATCATGCAACAATCACCAATAGTGGGAAACACCATCATAGACCTCAAATACACTCTCATACCTCTCATGATGCCAACCTACAAAATTACTTGAATTTGATGGATCAAAAACATATGGCATGGTTCTTAAACCCTTTTATTTAGACCAAAACATATAATGCATTACTTCCTCTTGCATATAATAAGCCTACATTGATAGACCATTTTGAGACAAAAAAAAAGGTATTACATATACATATGCTCATCACAAGCCTTGAACTTAAGAAAAGAATGGTAGCCTTAAATACCTTCCTCCCTTTGACATATATAGAGCCTTCAAAGATGTCACATAACTCATATACCTTGAAGAGTCCATGAGAAAGGTTCTCAACATTCAAACTTTCTCCTTATTAAATTTTTTGAAAATTTCAAGTCATCACTCATACTTTGTTTACTTCTTTGTAGCTTGTCCACATAGATAATTAAGCTAGCCATATTATGGGTTCAACCTTTGATTCTCGTTGATCATTTTACTTACCATCCATTATCACATTATTTTTACACTTTGTGATTCTTCATACCTCTCTAAGATGCACTATTCCATTTTGACCTTCTAGAGAACTAAGATAGTACAAAACACTACACAAATAGTCATTACTTAGGATATAATTACAAGTTTAAACTTCTAAAATTTAACCATCATAGACCTAGCACAGACTTGAAGAAACAATGTTTGGACTAAGACACCTAATAGACATACCTAGGATTCATGACAAAACTTATGTATTGACATTCTTCAAGACATTTGTAGACCTTCCATTGATACAAATTTTGGAATCTAAAACCAAAATCTCAACCTCGGGGACATGCAACATGTTCTTTCACAACTATACTACATGAAATAATTCACATGACTATCATTACAATGGTCTTATAATGGAAACCATCATCTCATGTAGTCATAATTTTACACATCCTTATATATAGACTTATGATACCTATTACATAGACTAGGATTCATGGTTCATGCCTTCTTCTTGACCATTTTATTAAAACATTAGAATGAGACCAAAATTCAAATTATGAAAATTTGACTAACACACACACTCCATTAGAGGACATCAACTTACACACCTAGAATACATAGACCCATTATGTTAAACTTAGTTCAAAATTACACAATATACTCCTCTTATATGACAACATGAAAAAATCAGACACCTACAAGAAACAAATACTCAAGAACACAAGGATATGTCATATTACAAACCTTATAACTCTTTAGGTATCCCAAACTCCTAAGATTCTTAAGCTTTCATGTACTAAAGTAGTGAGAAACATATGATCTTCCTCAACATTTTTCCTTTCAACCAAATCAAACATACCTCTTATGTTATGCCCTTAATTATATATCTTACATTGGATGGATATAATCAACTTGTGGCTATCATAACTTCTTATCATGATGTATCTCTTTCATATATGATCTATTATAATTAGTAGGTTGGACTTGCTGATGTTCATATCATAGGAATAGTATAAATAGGGGTTATAGGTAGTGGATGATCATCATGTTTAGTATTTGAGTCTTATTGTATGTTTTGGAGGTTTCCCCCTTGAAGTGGATAAGCTATTAAACTTTCATATTGAAACCATTTATTTGTAATATTATGTTATTTGGTTTTTATTACATGTGATAATCATAATTAATCAAGTAATTTCATTACAAGTGGTATCATATCCTGATCTTGGATAACACGGTGTCAAACCCTAATTCTGAAGGTTCAACTATATCTCAAGATTGGTAAAAAAAAATTCTGAAATTGTTTTTGTTGTGTGGAAAAATCAGTCAAGTAAGATTCTCTTAAAATTTCAAGAATTTTTTATGTGTTTTCCAAAATTTATTACGGTTATATATTTTCCCCTAATTTTTCTCCCTAGGGTGCAAGTTTTGGAAATGTTTAAAGTTTTAATATTTTTAGAAACCTCTACAAAAAATAGCTAGGATTTCTTTTTTATGAATTCTTATATATGGCCAAAAAAATGTTTGAAACGCTAAACCCAAATATTTCCCTTATTATCTCTACCCTAGGCCCAAACCCTACGTCATGGCTGTAGATCTACCTGAGGCCAAGGAAAAGGAAAAGAAACTCCAGAAATGACCCCAAATAAGGAAGATATGGATTCAGAGTCTATTGGTTTAGGAGTATCTAAGGTGGTCATCCAACTTTAGGAAAGGGTAAACAATATGGTGAGTAAAGATGACCTTAATGTTGAGCTTCATCAACTAAAATGTATTCTTAGGAGTGAGATTCAGAAGGATTTTCATGCAATGTAGTAGGATTTGTTGTGTTTTATTTCAAATACAACTCCCAATGCCAGTCATATGGGTTCCTCTAGCAATGGTCACACAGATCTAAATCACTCCAATCATGGAGGATCCTTTACTCATTCAAGTGGATCTACTCACCAATGGAGGGCATGATTCCAAAAGTGGAAATTCATAAATTTAATGGAAAGGATCCACTCAATTGGATTACCCAAATGGAAAATTTATTTGATCTCCATCAAATCCCATGAGGAAAAAACGTAACCATGGCATCATTACACCTAGAACCTAATCAATTTGTTTGGTATCATTGGTTATGTGTTGAAAAGTTAGAAGAATGGCCTAAATTTCACCTAGAAAATTTATATTGAAGAGATTCAATTACACTATAGTTCTATTGTTTCTAAGAATTACTTTAGCCAAATAGCAAAGTTACACCAAATTGGTTCAATTAAGGAGTATGTCCATCAATTCCAAAAATTTTCCTTACATGTGGAAGATATTACACAAGAGTATTTGAATGACCTATTTATTGGGGGTCTTAAAGACCACATTGAGTGTGAGGTACACATGTTTAACCCACTCAAGGTTTATGATTCTATTATCATTACACATTGAGTAGAGGAAAATTTCTTTCCAATAGAAGGAAATCCTTATCTAGCATAAAATATCATAACACCTTGCTTCCTTCATACCCTTGGGCACTTCGGTTGACACCTCAAAAAATTGAAGAAAAAAAGAGCCAAAGGTTTATGATTTAACTCTTATAGAAAATATGGATCAAATCTTAAATGTTATGAGAAAAAATATTTCTACATTGATAGGTCTAGTGATGAGGAAGAATATGAGGAAACATCAACATAGGAAGTGGAAAAACTAGAGGCGAATCTAGAGTTCCCAGTCCACTATTTCATGTTATGCTCTATCATGTATTAATACTCCACAAACCCTTCAAGTCGTGGGTTATCTTAAGAAGCAGAAGGTAACATTATTGATTGATTCAGGGAGCACACATAATTTCATCAATCATAAGCTGACAACAAGACTAAATTGTTTCATCTACCGAGTAGCTGAATTTCAAGTGATGATTGCAGATGGTGGCACACTCCAATGTTCAGGTAAATTCCATAAATTCAAACTCATGATCGCTAACTACACATTGGAATTTATGATGTTTTTTATTCCCATGGGCATAGCTGATATTGTCTTATGTGTTCAGTGGCTCACAAATTCGGGAACCATAGAGATAAATTTCTAGGAATTGTTCATGCAATTTCATTTTGAGGGTAAAAATTTGAACTTTGAGATCTATAAGCTAAAGATCCTTAATTGGTGAGTTATCATCAAATGTAGAATATTCTTAAAAAGGGGTCTCAAGATTTTGTAGCATGATTTTTATCTATGGAATTCCAACCGCAAATGAAGGTATTGCATCCCGATCTTCATAAGGTTATTAATCAACATGTATTTGTCTTGAGGAACCAAGGGGATTACCTCCTAAAAGAGAGCATGATCATGCCATTTAGTTGATTCCAGGAAGACAAGCCCCCAACATTATACCTTATATATATCCATATGTACAAAAGAGTGAGATTGAGAAGATGGTGGAGGAAATGTTGGAAATGGGTATTATTTGTCACAGTTAGAGTGCCTATTCTACTCTAGTGGTGATGGTGTGTCGTAAGGATGGAAGATGGTGCATGTGTCTAGATTACAGAGAGCTCAACAAGTTCACTATCAAAGATAAGTTTCCTATTCTTGTCATTGATGATTTATTAGATGAGTTGCATGGTGCCATTTATTTTACAAAACTAGATCTGTGTTCTGTATCACCAAATTAGAGTAAAGAAAGAAGATATTCATAAGACAACTTTTAGAACTCATCAAGGCCATTATGAATTCCTAGTGATGCCATTTGGTCTTACCAATGCTCCCTCCACATTCCAAAGCTTGATGAATTCAATATTTAGACCATTCCTAAGAAATTTTGTCTTAGTATTTTTTGATGATATACTCATCTACAACAAATCATGGGAGAAACACTTACAACACGTCAATATTGTCTTAAAAGTCTTAGAGAAACATCAAATTTATGCCAAGCCTTAGAAGTGTTCTTTTTGGGTAGAAGAAGTGGAATAATTGGGCCATACTATTTCTCATGAAGGTGTTAAGGTGGACCCTCAAAATATCCATGACATGGTGGAATGGGAAATCTCAAGAACCCTTAAGCAATTACGAGGTTTCTTAGGTCTCATAGGGTATTATCACAGATTTGTAAAAAACTATGGTAGTATAGTAACACCACTCATAAAATTATTGAAGAAGGACTCCTTTAAGTAGAATGAGGAGGCAAATAGGGCATTTAAAAATTGAATGCGGCTATGTGGACCACTCTAGTATTGGCAACCCTGCATTTCTCCAAAAAAAATTTAGTTGAGTGCATGCTTCAGAAATAGAAATGGAGTAGTACTAATGCAAGAAGGACACCCCATTGCTTTTGAGATCTGACATCTAAAATGAAAGAATTTGTTAAAGCCCACATATGAGAAGGAAATGATGGCAATACTACATGCAGTTAAACAATGGAGACCATACTTGATGGGTAGACATTTTAAGGTAAAAACTGATCATGATAGTTTGAAATATTTCTTAGAGCAACATGTATCTTTAGATTAACAACAAAAATGGGTCACTAAGATGCTAGGATATGCTTTTGAGATTGTTTAAAATAAAGGAAAGGAAAATTTTGTCACCGATGCTCTATCTAGGAGGGATGATTTCGTAGAAGCATTTTTATGTGCCATCTCTGTACTCAATGCAGATTGGGTAGATCAAGCATGGGAAGAATGGAAGAAATATGCAACACATACTCTCATTAAGAATATCTAGGTAGATCCATCCATATCAGATCAATTTATATGGAAGGGGGATACATTTTGGTACAAATATAGGTTATATCTATGTAAGAACTCTGCACTTAAACACCATGTTCTTTCATAGATACATTCTTCTCCAATAGGTGGCCATGTTGGGTTCTTGAAAAATATTATAAAGTTAAGGATTTATTTTGGGAGGGGTTGAAACAATATGTTCAAAAATTTATGGCAAAATGTTTGGTTTGCCAACAAAATAAGGGTGAGACCATTAAGACACTTGGTCTTCACTAACCTGTGTCTATTCCTAGTCAGAGATGGGAAGATGTATCAATGGATTTCATCATGGGATTACCTAAATTAGAAGGGAAAAGTGTTATCATGTTCATGGTGGTAGACAAACTTACCAAATATGCTCATTTTTGTGTCATGGCTCATCCTTTCATGTAAAGTGTAGTTGTCATCTATTTTATGGATACAATTCAAAAGCTCCATAACATGCAAAAATTTATAGTAAGTGATTGTGATCCAATATTTACAAGTAAATTTTGGACTAACTTGTTCTCTTGTCTCGGTACCCAACTAGCCCAGAGTTCCTCTTATCATCACCAATCAGATGGGAAAACTGAGGTGGTAAATAAATGTTTAGAGGGATATCTTCGATGTTTTAGTTCGATAAACAAGAACATTGGGTGTAATGGTTTCCACTAGTAGAATGATGGTAAAATACTTCATTTCATACCTCCAAAATGTCTCCATTTCTGGCACTTTATGGGTACCATCCTCCATCGCTCATATCTATCTTGAAGGTCAAACCAAGGTGAGAGTAGTCAAAGATAACATTCAACACTAGCATAAGCTACTTTCTAGTCATAGAGAAAATTTGGCAAGGGAAAAAAGCAGAATGAAGCAACAAAATGATCAACATCTAAGTGAGTGATACTTTGAAGAGGGAGAATTTGTTTTTGTAAGGTTACAACCATATAAGCAGTTATCCTTAAAAAAAAAAAAAAAGTATAATAAGATTGCTCCTAAATACTATGGTCCTTACCGAGTTTTGAAGAAAGTTGGTAGTGTGGCATCTAAGCTAGAGCTCCCTCTAGGAAGTAGAATATATCTAGTCTTCCATGTTTCTTTCTTAAAGAAAGTTATTGGGAAACACATTTCCACCCAGTTAGTGCTTCTAGAACTAGATGAGGAAGGAAGGATCATATTAAAACCTGAAGGAATTCTATAGACACATACCAAAATACTGAGGACCAAAGTCATTATTGAGTACCTGATAAAGTGGAAAAATATGAATATTGAGGATGCATCACGGTAAGATGAATCATTCATGCAACAACATCCAGAGCTTCCCAACATTGGGGAAAATGTTTCTTTAAAGGGGTGGTGCATGTTACAACCTTATTTATATATCTTACATTGGATGGATATAGCTGACTTGTGTCTATCATAACTTCTTATCATGATGTATCTCTTTCATATATGATCTATTATCATTAGTAGATCGGCCTTGCTGATGGCCATATCATAGGAATAGTATAAATAGGGGTTATAGGTACTAGATGATCATCATATTGAGTATTTGAGTCTTATTGTATGTTTTGGAGGTTTCCCCCTCAAAGTGGATAAGCTATTATACTTTCATATTGAGAGCATTTATCTACAATATTGTGTTATTTGGTGTTCTATTATTGGTGATAATCATAATTAATCAAGTAATTTCATTACATCTTATATCTTCTTTGGAATTAACAAGTTTATCTTCCTTTTTTATCACAATAGAACCTTATTTGAAAACCTTCATATGATCAGTCTTCATAGTCATCATCATAGATTTTGGAGCATCCTTCTTTTCATACCTTGACTCTTCGGTTTTAAAACTCTGCATATGGGACTAGAATTAGTTCTCTTGGACTCATTAGATTGAGAAACCATCTTATTAGTCTTATTATTTGTCATGAGACTAATTTTATTCTTGATATTTTTTCCATATTTTCATTTGGATGTTTGAAACTTGCTAGTATATCTTGAAGATTCAATTTGGTGATAATACCTTGCAATATGTCGATGTTTGTGACATTTTTGGCACACAATACCATTATTTTTTCCTCTTGGCTCATATACACTTAGATTCTAGCCACAATCCTTGGCCTTATGACCAAACTCACAACATGAGAAACATTCTCCTTTGAAGAGACCTACACCATTCCTAAGAGACCTTATTTTTCAATCTCTAGCTTTATGACCAAAATCATGACAAACATAACAATATCCATTGAAGGAATTACCATACCACATAGAATTAAGTTTTCTAACTAGTTTAGAAATTTTCAAATTAGTCTTATTTATGTCATCATCTCTTACTTAAGGGCTTTGACTAGCTTCAACATCATTCTCCTTTTTCTTTCCCTTGAAACCTAGGCTTGTCTTATCATTTGCACATCGATAGATTCATTACTCATTTATGAATTCTCATACATTCTAAACCTACTACATTGATCCAAAGGAATGTATAGAGGAAAAATTTTCCCTAAATCTCCCAGGATCACTATAGTATGGAAGATGACTCTGAGAGATTTTCGGTGACTATAAGAATGCCAAAAATGGAGCCCGTACATGCAAATGGTGGTGAGTCAAATTTTAAGTCAACCCTAGATGGGACCAGGTAAAATGGGGAGTCACAAAAAAGTGGAAAAATTAAGATTGTGTGAAGGTGATGGGTACAGGGTCAGTTTTTAATCCTCTTGTCTTTGAAATTTGAGGAAAATCATCTTCGCTATCCAATCGAGTCAAAAAAATTCCACTTTGTAGATCCTCAAGCCACCACGTGGCTTGCTACCACTCTCTCCATTGTCTAGCTTTGTCGTGTTATATGGTAAGCTCACAAGAGAGTTAGAGAATGTAGCTCAATGAGATATCTATTGAGATATATAAGCCTGAGTTCAAGCTGTGCATTGATGAGCTATATGGCAAGCTACTCATAGTTATGCGATTGAAAAAATATAAGATACACGTATATCGCCATGATAAGTCATATCCTCTGTGGGATATATAAATCCTTATTTCATCTATAACCCCACAAATGTGGAATAATACACATGCATGTGGATAAGTCTGATAGGCTTGGTGAGACCACGCTTGTCTACAAGGTACCAATATGGAGGACATGTAACCAAGGTGAACAGTGGGAGTGTGGCAATAGCAAGCCACATGGGCATCAACGGAGACATGGGGATGGAACAAAGGTTGAAAGTTGATAGGTGGAAAGAACATGGTACACCATGGAGGACTTGATTAGGCCATTCAATTACCAATTCAAAATAGTCGGTGCAAGGACATAGGGAGTGGGATTAGAACTTGCGACCTCGCCATCATCTTCCTAACATCCAAACGAACTCACCAACTGATTTGGTTGACAATTACTTGGAGGATAACCCATTTAACATAGATATTTGGCCAAGAAAGGGCTATAAAATCCTCTCCACACTCCATTTTATTACAAGCTCATTTGAAGCTTAATACAAGCCTCTCTCTTAAGCAAAGCCTAAGGAGGCAAAAGAAATAGGGAGATGGTCATGAATAATAAGGTCTTAGAAAATTATAAAGGCCATATTTTGGAGAAAAATATATATTAGAGGCCTATTATAGGAATTTAAAAATTAAGTCTTATAGGCGATATTGAAGCTTCGAGTTCTCTCTGAGAAGTAGTACTCCAAGCTTGAGACCGGAAGGAGGACTGGTGAAGTTAGAAGGCATTTCTTGGCGATGATATGGAGATGTAAGTCTGATAAGAACCTTGCATATAATAAATCAATAAATTGAATAAGATAGCACAACACAAGATATATGGGGGAAAATATGCCCAAATATGTAGAATAATACCCTTAAGGTAGGGAGACACCATACAATGCTCCTTAAGGAAGGAGTAACTCCACAATCTCCCAAGATGGGAATCCACTTCGAGGGGGACACCTCCAATATACCTCTACCAAGTAGAAGACTCAACTCATACATACATTCCCTCATAATGATACTCACATCCTTTAAATAGGATGGGTAACACCTAATCCCAATGTAGGTTGACCCATTACCCAATATAATTAATTCCTATGTGAGCCCATATAACTAACTAAGGGGATGTGTGCCACATGTTGGCATCTCCATCAACCCATATACATTATAATATTATATCCCATGTGAACCCATACATATAACTAAGGTGATGTGTGCCACATTTCAGCATCTCCATCAACCCATATCTATTATATTAGCATATCCCAAGGTACATAGCATTGCCTCCCTCTTTGACATGTTCATCCCTGAAACATAAGAAGAAGCCATATAATGAGTTTGTTGTAAATTATTTCACAATTTTCACCATTCTCGATAATCTAACCACCCATATGAAATCCTAGTGGGTGATGTTTCTCCAAACATGATTCCATATTCCATTGTGCTCATCTAATTCCATCTTGGTCCATATGTGTTCCTCCTTGGCATCCATGCATATCCATAATTATTATTCATGTGATTCCATGTCATATAATTATTGTTCCATTGATTCCATGTATAGCCAAAATTATTACTCCTCCAATTCCCTGTATATCCATATAGATTGCTGCCCTTGTGTGTCCTCGCATGTCTCCATGATTTTCTTGCTCTTGTACCATAATTTCATAAATTTATTTAACACATTAATATTAATTGTTCCCAATGTCTCTAACCAAGGATATCCAAGAAAAATATCCATACCATCCATATCTAAAGCATAAAAATCTGAATGTAAAACATATTTATCCATAGAAAGCTTTAAATCTTCAAAAACTTGAATATGCTTACCATCCATTTGAGATTCCTTGATATGATTTGTTTGCACATGTAGATTGTGAGCTACATCCATATTGATGAAGTTATATTTGTTGCTAGGGTTTATGGAAACAATTACCTTTTTTCTTTGAATGCACCCTTCAAACTAAAATATTGAAGCTTCCTTCCTTGGAGATGCACTATCCTGTGTAGCAGCTTCATCATCAACATTTTCTTCTTCTTGTTCTTCTTGTTCTTCTTCTTCTTCTGATGTTTCTTCTTCTTCTTCTTCTTCTTCTTCTTTAACAAAATTGTGTTTCTTTTTTGTTTCCCATCTAGCTAAGAAAATATCCTCCATTTCCTCCCAATCCCAATCCAATAGATCTATATCCAAATAAGAATACCAATGTCACACTTTCCCACCAAGATGAAGATAAAAACTAACCCATACTAGAACTTCTTCAAAATACATTTGTTTAAATTGTATCCACACTTTTTTGCATCAATTTCCCCATTACCATATAAAATGGGTATATCCATGATGCATAAAAATTAGGGTTTCACAAACTTACTCGTGTGACCAATATTTTACTTGATGATTTCATCAATCATTCAACCTCAAATCTGAAACCACAAAGTAGTAACCCCTACTAAATTTTTGAGAGATTTCTGAAAATGTAAGAAATTTAGGAAAATTCCTCAAATTGCGGCCTGTGGAGCAAAATAGTGAAAAACAATAAAACTAAAATAACTCTGTCAAAATAGATCCACAAATTCTGAAATTTTAGTGGTATCACCATTTAATATATTACCAATAACCTAATTTTTTTTTTCCTAATTCGTCATTATTCAGAAGATATAGACAAAACCTTACAATTAGGTTTCCACTCTAAAATGGACACAAATTTTGTAAAACAACTCCAAAGAATCTGAAATTTGGAGGAAAGATCACTTGAACTATGTATCCACTCCCCAAAAAAAATATCTAAAAATTCAAATTTGATCTCTAGATACGGATGAATCACCAACATTAGGTTTCATCCCACAAATTACCCAAATCACTTCTTTGATACCACTTGATAAGAACCTTTGTATAATAAATCAATAAATTGAAGAATATAACACAAAACAAGATATATGGGGGCTAAGATGCGCAAATATGTAGAGTAATACCCTTAAGGTAGGGTGACACAATACAATGCTCCTTAAGGAAGGAGTAACTCCTCAATCTCCCAAGATGAGAATCCACTTAGAGGGGGACAACTCCAATATACCTCTACCAAGTAGAAGAATCAAATCATACATAAAATCCCTCATAATGATACTCACATCCTTTAAATAGGATGGGTAACACCTAATCCCAATGTAGGCCGACACATTACCCAATATAATTAATTCCTATGTGAGCCCATATAACTAACTAAAGGGATGTGTGCCACATGGCAGCATCTCCATAAACTCATATACATTATAATATTATATCCCATGTGAACCCATACATATAACTAAGGGGATGTGTGCCACATGTCGGCATCTCCATCAACCCATATATATTATATTATCATATCCCAAGGTACATAGAAAACCTCTGTCTTAAGCAAAGCATGAGGAGGCCAAAGAAATAGGGAGATGGTCATGAATAATAAGGCCTTAGAAAATTAGATGAAGTGAGGGAGGTATGCAAGATATTGAGACTAGAGAATATCATCCCTTTATTAGGAAATTGGCTGAGAGAAAAAGGACCAAGTGTCAGAGGAGAGTGAGAGAGGAAAGTTTTGCATGCTAATCTACCTCCTCAAAATCTTTACTATGATAAGGAGATTACCTTGAATGCATTTGTTGATGGATGTCTCCTAAGAAATATTCTAATTAACATGGGTGTGGAAGTTAATGTTCTCACCTTGTATGCATGGAATCAAATGGGAAGGCCTCCATTACAACCATCTTCAAATGTGCTTTATATGGTTAATAACATAAAGGTGATGCCCATTGATGATAAAGTAACTATCCAAGGGGTGAAACTCACTGGAGACTTCAAATTATTGGTGCTTACTTAGGCGGACAAATTTCCAACATTACTTGGGCACCCTTGGTGCTATAAGAACAATTTTGACTTACATTTCAATAAGGGGTATATAAGTTTTGAGAATAAGGAGGAATGTGTTATCATTCCTTTGATGGATGGAAATTCAACACCCTATACTAAGCCCTTGGGAGAAGAATACCTATAAAGAATCTATGTGTACACTATCAAAGACCTTGAAGTTGTGTAACCAATAAAAGAAGGTGTTATTCAATGGGAAGATGGTCAATCAATAAGTGATATAGTTGGTGTGGCTTGTAAAAATTGGGTGCATGGGACATATGAGTTCATTGAAAGGAAGTTGAGAGGCTCTGATGAGAGTAAAAAGGCACACTCAGTCGACACTTGGGAGGAAAATAGTTTCCGAGTTACACTAGGGGAGGAAACCATGATGTTTTCCTATAAGAAATTAAGACCCAATGGAGGTGTGAGATTGAAAGGAGAAATATGCTTAGCAATAATTTTCTCAGGACCATAGCACATTGGTGGGTGACCCATCAAGATAACCTTCTAGAATGGTGCAAGGTGAGAATCACATTCTATGTTAGGTTTCTTCGAAGCAATGCACCTACCACTATATAATACTATCATGTGAAGGAACCTATCTAATTTCACGTCCGGGCATGTGAGATGGCTTGATGGAGCATGAAATCCTTACCTCCATATTTATGGGTGCATAAAATTTACTCTACCTTACAAGGTTGCGTGTGCACATGGTACATTCATTCAAAGTTGTGCCGTCGGATAATAAACTGGTAGGAGTTTATGATTGATTTCATTCAAGATTTTGAGTATCATAGTACTAAGCCATCAATGGATAATGTGTTGTAGGTTGTTAAGTGCCTACCTATGGGAGTTAGTACCATGGTGGAGGATATAATACTAGAGTTATTGAGAGAACCTAACTGAGAAGTACTCTTTGATGAGGAAGAATCAGAGGAAGTACAACTTCAGCATGCTTGCATGGAAAAAGAGAAAGGAAATTTTTTCCACTTGATAGATGGTGAAGAGGTGGAAAACTTGGATACTAACCATACCATCGGTACATGTAAGGTTATGGATAGTGCTGATGAGAAAGCGTACGTGTACCATGAACCCTTAAAACCAAGAAGGTTAACATTGGCTCAGAGGTGGAACCTAAAGAATCTACTATTAAAGATTACTAGAAATAAAGGGAGGTTTCAAATATTATTGATATTTTGAGAAACTTCTAGGATTTATTACAACACAGTACCATGAGATTAAAGGATTTCATTACTCCTTGGGATAAATTAAGATCAAGCTAACGAGAAGGTGAGTGCCCAATTCGAAGATATCTTATCGAATGAACCAAAATTTACAAGTCAAGGTTAAGGAGGAGATTGATAAGATGATCACATTAGGAATCATTGAGGTGGTTAAGGAATCAAATTTGATAAGTTTGATGGTCATCAACATTAAGAAGAATGGGAGGATAAGGATTTGTATTGATTACAAGGATTTGAATGTAGTGTGTTTCATTGATCCTTTTCCAACCCCCTTCACTAAGGATATCCCGGAAGGAGTAGTCAGGGTGTGAGATCTATTCTTTCACGAGATGGTTTCTCGTGATATCATCAAGTTAGAATTTCAAAGGAGGACTAATAATAACTTTCTCCACCGAATGGGGAATTTTTTCCTATACTGATCATGCTTTTGACCGAGAGAACGCCCCTGTTGTGTTTTTGCACATTATGGTTAAGCCATTTTAGGACTTCATCCATAAATTTCTACAAGTCTACCAGATAACTGGAAAGTATATGGATTGGTAAGGGACCATTTATACAATCTGAGACTAATGCTTAAGATATGTTGGTAGTTTGAGTATATCTCTCAACATTAAGAAATGTGTTTTTCTACTCCATTTGGCACCCTATTGGGACATATCATATGTAAATAATGCTTACTAATGGATCCTTCCAAAGTTGTTGTTATTGTGGTTTTGGGGAGCCTATAAGCCAAAACACAAGATTACACAGATTCCTTAGGCATACAGGTATTACCAAAATTTATTAAATGGTATGCCAAGATTTCCACACCATTGAAGGAGTTGATGAAGCACAAAATTACATTTCATTGGGGAAAGCTGCAGCAATGATGGCATTTGACACATTGAAGAATGGGATTATCACCGCACCCATATTATGATTTCCCTCTTGGGATAAGTCATTCCATGTACATGTTGATGCTTAAAGGATGGAGGTTAGAGCATTCTTAGAAAAAATTGAAGAGGGAATTGTTGACCATCCCTTGTGCTTTGCTAGTAGGAAGATAACCCCAGGAGAAAAGAATTATACTATCACTGAGCACGATGAATTATCGATGATTTACACATTGCACAAATTCAAGAAGTATTTTATAACAACACCCTTTATATTCTACATGGACCATATGGCATTAAAGTACTTAGTAAACAAGCCCATCTTGTAAGGGTGCATATGCAAGTGGGTCCTATTGTTTTAGGAGTATGAGTTTACGGTTGTTATAAAACTGGATAAGAGTAATTTGGGGCCTGAAAATTTATCAAGGATTAACTTAGGAGAGGACACACAGAGCATTGAGGATATAAGTCTAGATGCACAACTGCTTCACATTGCAAAGTGTGTGCCCTCTTCATTGTAATATATTGCTATGTTCCTCAAAATAGGTATGGCACCGAAGAAAATGAAGACTTTGGAAAGGAATAAGTTATCCATATGCACGGCACCCTACATGTTAATTATTTGATACCTATATAAGCTAGGTTGTGATGAGGTTTTACATCAATGCGTGCTTAAGAATGAGCACATTGAAGTCATGGAAGAGGATCATGGTGGAATTACATGAGGATGCTATATGGGAAATGCAATCGCGTGTGCAAGATCCTCTTTGATGGCCTTTTGTTGGAGAAGGTTTACAAGGATTGTATTGAATGTTGTAAAGCTTGTGATCTTTGTTAGTACCTTGGTAAGCCAAGAAAAAGGTATGAAATTCCATTGAGACCAATAGTTAGTTCTAAACCATTCAAGAAATTGGAAATTGAATTTGTAGGCCCTATTTCACCTTTCACACGAAGGACAGGTTCATGCTATATCATTACTTGCACTGATTATCTAACATGGTGGGAAGAGGTAACACCTATGATGGATTGCACCATATCCACATCAACAAGATTCATGTGGGAAAATATAATTAGCAGGTATGGGCACCCTCTCGAGTTTGACTAGTGACTATGGTACTAAGTTTTTGAATGAGACCGTCAGGATTTTTTTGTTAGAGTTCATGGTGGCTCATCACAATACTACTCCTTATCAACGTTAGGATAATGAGAGTTCGAGGCATTTAACAAGATATTAAGTCATACAATTACCAAGATTTGTGATGTTGGAAGGAAGGATTGGGATGACATAGTCTTAGTTGTCTTATGGGTGTATAGAACAACTTAAAGGAAATCGAACAAAGCCACACCATTCGAATTGGTGTTTGGCATGAAACTTATTTTTCCGGTAGAATTTATGCTACCCTCTTTGCATATTGTGCATACGAGAGGATTGGATGAAAAACAAACATTGCAAGATAATGATGTTAGACGAAAGGAGATCACTTGCTAATTTGATCTAGAAGACGAGGAGGTGAGAAAAAGACTTGACATGATCATCACATAAATAATAAACAAGTTGAGTTTGGGAAGATGGTTTTACTTTATGATTATAAGTTTATGCACCATCTTGGAAACATCAAGGTCCATTGGTTGGGACCTTATTATATTACCTATATACTTGATTCAAGATCTTTCCACCTACAAGTGTTGGAAAAACGTGACTTCTAGGGTATTTCAATTGAAGTAGGATTAATCCCTACTATAAATCAAGGTTCTCGGTTGTCTATAAATAAGGAATTATTACTAGTTAGCTTAGGATTTCCCTTAATGTAATTTCCTTTCTTTTGTTTACATTTCTCATTGCTTGTCTTTCTGTTTGGTTTATTATTTGCACACTTGTGCACCAAGAACCTATTACTTCTAGATATTTTTATGCATAAAGGACCATTCATCATTTTAGTGTGGGGTGGAACATGAATGTGAAACAAGTAGGATGTGGTAAGAGTTATAGGAAGTTCCTTGAGCATTATTTATGTGGTGTCTTGGGTTGTGAAGTCAAAGGCACATAGGATTAGAAGAATTCGGATAGAAAAGGTGAACATGAGAAGATTGGTGTTAAAAGGATTTGAGAAACCATATACAAAGGTAGGAAGTATAGGAGAAACATGAG
This sequence comes from Taxus wallichiana var. yunnanensis, assembly GCA_018340775.1. Classification (NCBI taxonomy): domain Eukaryota; kingdom Viridiplantae; phylum Streptophyta; class Pinopsida; order Cupressales; family Taxaceae; genus Taxus; species Taxus wallichiana. Next base: position 414,528,677 of record CM031236.1, read on the forward strand.
GTAGGAAAAGGCAAAAACTTGGTAAAGGAGGTAGAGGTTGACATACTTCAGCACAAGGAGTGTATGCGAGATAATTTGCTATCAAATAATTCTTATGCGTCATAATGCTATGGAAAATTTTTGCGTGAGTTTTCATGCGAAGGGAAAGTGTTGGGAAAAACACATGGAGGATATCCAACTTTAATGCATTCATACATTGGTAGGTGACATCAGAGTCTATACAGGAAAAGCAAAAAGTTATAAATAGAAGTTCAAGGTGAGTTATTCTTTTACCTTGAGTTTGTGTTGAATAATCTCTTGCAAACTAGGGTATCCTTAAAAATAACTATTTGTGGATGTTTTGTGTGTAGCGGAAGATTCAACGGGTGTTATCTGCGAACCAGTAGAAAATGAGTACACGGGCATGGGAGAATTTTAGTTAGAGGATACCCAAGGGTGTGATGACGTCTTATGGAAGGAACACTTTATAGGTTAGGGTTTGTAGAGCTAGGGTACATGATTTGAAGGAGTTTTCATAGAGGAAGGCCAAGGGATTGAAGAGTTTGAGAAAGGAGGAAAGAAGAATTTGAGAGAACCTAGTAGGAAAAATGGCACCAAGGAAAGGATCTAATGTTTCACCAAAGAAGGGCAAGGGAAAGGGAAAAGGAAAATTGACCATCTCCACTAGTTTCAACAAAGAATGGTATGCAGAGATGCAATACCAAGATGGTTTGCTTCTATGGAAAGAGTGGGTGTCGTATATAAGGAAGATGACTGTGAGAAATTAAAAGCATCACACAAGCACCACAAAAAGGAGATGACCACTGAGTTAGTTTACCTAATGGAGAAGAGGATGCCAGATGGGAAACCCATCTATGATGATGAAGTAAAAGTAAAGTTAGAAAAGGATGGGATTCTGTAACTTTATGAGTTGCCCTATTTTGGAAAACCTAAGAAACTATACCAGTGGTTAATGTCACATGTGCATGAGGACTACTTCTATTTTGTAGGAATGTGGATGTGCATAACCCCACAGTTGATTTCTAAGTTCACTTTGGATTGATGTAAAAGGGAAGTTACTAGATGGTAATTTAAGTGACAAGGAGACCATTAAGAAGAATATTGAGGTGTATGACTATAAGAAGGGTTTTGGTACTTTGAAATCACTACAATCACCGACCCTGTTATGAGGATGGCAATGCACATGGTGACAAATTTGAATGGGTAGGAGAGATGAACACAAATAAAAAAGGTTGGTTGAATGTCTGCTTCGTAAGATCTCAAAGGGCACCATTTATAACCTCTTTGCTTTTATTTTGGAGGATATTATTGATGCTTCACACGATGGGGAGAAGATCATGTTCAATATTTTCCTCTTTACTATTATATTTTCATAGATTGGAGTGCCCAATGGGATAGATAATTTTTTTTTGATTACGTTGATGAGAACCCCTCTCCCATGAAGATATTTGAGGCTTACACTTGTGACACCATGATGGCCACTCATAAGGTGTGCTTGGAGAAATGGTATAAATGGATGCACGATGCATTCAGAGCTAAATGGAGGATACCAGAACAACTTCTTGCACTAGTGGATGGAGAAGCTGAATTCATCATATACCAGCACTTTTATATTGGCAGGTTTACTTTAACATATGAAACCAAGGGCCCTTGGTGTAAATTACCCTTCTCCTTCACAATGCAGTATTTTCAAGGTGTGGTAAAAATGTTTAAGGAGGTGAAGAAACTTATATTTGATCTAAGTTTTGTAGATCAAGATCACCATGAAATGCGTTAGACCTTGGTGTATCCCAAGAAGTGTGCCTATGTAGAAAAGTACATATCTCATGATGTACACATGATAAAACCAATGAAATTTCCTATTAGAGGTAGGATGGTGTAAAGGGTGTATGTGTGGTTAAGGCCCAAGTTTTAGAAGGGTGCTTACATTGAAGACGATGTATCAATCCCTGAGGACCTCACCATGAGGAAGAAAAAAGTAGTGATAAATAAAAGAGAATGAGAGGAGATCCTAGCATAGAAGGCACCAAGCACGCATATAATGTAGACTATTTGGATACATGAGTCATGAAGAGGTACAAGAAAATACATTTGATGGAATAAGTCTTGCATCTAGAAGGAGTCACCAGAGAAAGAAGAGTCTCCTATGAGAGAGGAGTCACCCGAGAAGGACGAGTCTCCTATGTTGGAGTCACAAGAAGAAAAAAATAAAATGGTGGGGCAAGGTTTAGACTCGAGAGGACATGGATAACATGAAATAAGATGAAACTGAAGACAATGAAGAGTGAGAGGAAAATTATAATCCTTCTATGTATAATGTACACAAGTCTAGTGAAGAAGGGGATGAAGAGGAGAAGGAATATGGAGAGGGCACCCATGTCAAAGGGGGAAGTGAGGAGGTGAACATGCATGGTCAAGGGACCCAAACCCATACCAAGGAAAATATAAATGATACACTTAAATAGGATTTGATGGGTATTATATGATATCTAGTGGGCCAATAGGTAGAGAAAATGTTGATGAATTACTAAAAGAGACTGATAAAATTTAAAATGTAGGAAAGGAATATGGAAGTATGGGTAGAGAACCAAGCTTAGTAGTAAGCTTCCCAATGGTAGTGTGCATAGGTATAAAGGGTGCAGTAGTAGCACAAGAACACACAATGACTTATATCAATGATCCAAGCAAGGTACTTCATCCTCTCTTCCAAAGTACAATGCCCACAGATCAACTCCCATTTGGTCATCTTTTGATGAAGAGAGTGCATAGCCACGCACCATTTTTTTTTTTCTTGGGATTTTCAGTCATGTGTCGATGAGCCTAAATTAAAGGTAGATAATGATGCACTTATAAAGTCATCATGTGCTAAAGGATTAAACCCTCTGGTGAATTCTTAGTAGCTAATGAGATGAGCAATTTTGCAACATGCTTAACAAAGTATCAGTGGAGGTAGAAGCAAGGATCTTTGGCATAGATGATAAAATAAGATCGTTAGAGGAGGAACTTGAGAAGAAGAATGAGAAGATCAGAAAGATGGATATGGAAATAAATCAAAAGGATTTGATCAATGCGTAGTTAAGTCATGAGTGAAGGATGAAAAGGAAAAGGTGAGTGAATTCCAGAAGAAGATAGAGGCCATTTCATAGTCCATTATCTTAAAGTACCCAGACCTAGTCCCTCCTGAACAAAAATATGAGTCAACCTTGCATTGCTTGGAAGAATGAACGGGCATACTCACCATAGAATGGTATCCACTTGCATTAGAATCAAAGGAAGAAGTAATGACATGCTAGAAGAAGGAAGAGAAGTTGAATACTTGGGAGATACTAACTCGTTACTTTTAGCTCCTTTCCTTAGTGAAAACTGTGACACAAATGGTAGAGGTTGTATATGACAACCGTGGGCAATAGGGAAAGAGTAGCAAGCACATTAGTTGCAAGCCATGAAGTAGATTTGAAAGAATTTAAAGTGAAAAATAAGGGCAATAGGGAAGAGTGGGACAAGTATATTAGCTGAGATAGAAAATAAATCTAAGGTGATCAAAACCTTAAGTGTTTTAATTAAAAATAAAATAAAAGATATGTACCCTAAATTCACTTTTAGGAGGGACGCGCTTGGAGAACTTAACAAGCATATGGGAAGCATTGAAGATGCACTGAAAGACTATGGGGGATGAGATGATTTTTGACAAGGTTATCATGATGGTGGGTAAATTACTTCAACAGGTGTAGAATGAGGTGGATACTTGGGTTAAGATTGAAGCCCCCATGAAGAAATATTTCCCATTTATCATGCAACAGTAGAAAAATTATTCCATTCTTCCATTATTTATTAAAGCATAGATTCTTTCATTTCCTTTATTCTTTTTCTTGGGTAGAAGGGTAGAGTTTTTCTCGAAGATGGACAACACTCGTAGTGTGGGGTAATGTTTAGCCCTGAATTGACTAAGTCCCAAGGAATAAGTCAGCATGCATGGGAGGCAATAAATACTCAAGGTGCTAAAAAAAAGTGCGTAATGGAAAGGCACACGGGAGAAGAGGTTGGTGCACGTGGGAGCAGAGAGGTTTGGGGATTTTCCATATTTTGAAGAAGTTGTCACAGGAGAAACATGTGAAAATCCCGAGTAGGCATGACAAATGGATAAGGTGCCATCCTAGAGCCTTGGAGGTCAAGAAAATAATATTCCACACAAGGAATATACCCAGGATGATCATTACAGGTAGTGGAGGAATTTGCAAGCTGGCATAGGCATTCAACCATTGAGGACCATGCTTTCACTTTACATGTAATATATTCATAAAGGAAACCAAGGAAGTGCATCCATATCCTATTTAAATTAGTGCTTGGGTCCAAAATAGAGGAGGAGAGTAACAAAAAAGTTCTGAGGAAATGGATAGTTGAAGGAGGCAATGAAGTTCTATTAGAATTCTAGGAGGGTTCAAGAGGGTTTTAAGTGGTAACAAGGTGTTACAAGAATACTTGAAAGGATGTTATTTAGCATATATACATGAGTTTTGGTCTACACAAGAGTTGTAATGGGTATAATATCTAAGAAATATCTCTCTGAAAGTATTTTTCTAAGGTTTAAGATTAAATTCTTTGATGTATTAGTCTATATGACCCTTATGATGTAATAAGGCCACTTGTAAATGTTTATAAATCAATATATGTGTGTGATTCTAGTTATTCATGTTCTTAAGTGTTAACCCTTGTGTTCTTCATAGAATTAGTTTCATTATGCTTATTTACAATGTTCATTCCCATTTATGATGCATCAAGTGCTTTGATATGGTGTCTGCATCTTCTATTTTTAATTGAATGTCTATATTTCCTTTCTTTCAACTCATTCTCCATCAATGGTAGATAATTCTCACAAAGCTCACATAAAGGAGGGGATCAATGCCCGTGCGTTCCTCGGGTGAGTGCCCAATGCACACTAGGTGGTAGGCCGGTGCGCTTGGGGTTGAAAGAAAGTACATGAGTAAATGAATATAATCTGTAACCCCACTAATGTGGGATAATCCACATACATGTGGATAATGTCTTTGAAGAAAGCTCGGTGAGACCAGGATGTAGAACCAATGTGGAAAGTGAGAGTGTGGTGGGAATAAGCCACATGCACCTCGTTGGTGATGTGGCGATGGTGCATGTGGCGATGGAAGGGAATTTGATGGTCAATGGGTGGTGAGCACGTGGTATAACATGGAGGAATTGGGAAGGATGTTCAATCGCCAATGCAAAATGGTTGGTATAGGGATGTAGGATCGTGTTAGAACCCGTGACCTTGCCATCATCTTCACAAAGGCCAAACCAATTCAGCCAATCAATTTGGTAGGAAATTAGTTTAAGGGTAATCCATTTAACATAGAGCTTGGTCCGAGATAAGGATATAAAATCCTCTCCACACTTCACTTTAATACAAGCTCATTTGAAGCTTAATGCAAGCCTCTCTCTCAATCAAAGCTCGAGGAGGCCAAGTAAATAGGGAGATGTCGGTGAATAGTAAATTCTTAGAAAAATATAAAGGCCATATTTTTGGAGAAAAATATGTATTTGAGGCCTATTAAAGGCATTTAAAAATTAATTCCTATAGACGATAATGAAGCTCGAGTTCTATTTGAGAAGTATTACTCCAAGCTCGAGCGAAGGAGGATGAATGGTTAAGTTTAAAGGAATTTTGTGGTGATGATATGGAGATGTAAGTCCTATTTTATTATAGGAATTATGGAGAGATAAAAAGGCTTATATTGTATTAATATAAGCATGATGGCCTATATTGTAATAGTATGGGTACAAATATGACCTATATTGTATTAATATAGGCATAAGAAGATATAAGACATATTGTACAAATATAAGCATCTTCAACATTATGGTTTGGGAGTTATTATTTTTAACTCACTGATCAAGAGAATTCTCAATATGGATCCTGGAGATGCCATGGAGCCAAGGGACATGACCTATCACGAGAGAAGTAGAGCTTAGATCCTCGGAGATTGGGTGTATTATCGAGATCATTTCATTTAGAGGAGGGTCGTTATTTATTATTGAGCTTGTTGGTGAAAATTGTTGTTTCCTAACATCCAGATACTTAGCACCGCACAACAAGAGCGTGGAGGTTTCTAGAAGAAGACATAACACCGTGCAATGGAGATATTAAGATCTTGATTATTACAGAGTTATTATTAACTCACCAAATATATTGTGGAGTGTGGACTTAGGAGCCATTGGGCATTCTATAAAGAATATCAGATCTGCTACATAAACCTAGATATTGTCACGTAGTGGTCATGGAGAAGGTTCATGTTCTTCATGTTTATTGAGCCACAACTTTAAAGTACGTAATATTTGGAAGACTGACTTGGGGAGCCATAGGACATCGTACTAGTGTTTGAAATACTCGATCGAGGGAGCCATAGGGCATTTACCATGGATGAGAGTACTGGAATATAACTAACATGTTGGGCCCATAAAATATTGGCCAAGCGCGCAAGGTGAAAGCATGGAAGGTAGAGAAAAGGTTTTAGGACTTACCCATATTTAGCGTATTAGAAAAAACATGAGAAAACGTGACCCAAATGTGCATGTGGAATGGATAAGGTTCCACTGATAGCTTGGTGCCCACAGAAGGAATATATACCTTGCGATGAAAGATTCTAAAAGGCCATCATTACAAATATTGGAGAGCTCGATCATGAATAAGCATGCTCCCATGGAGGAGCACCTTGGACACTGGAAATGGATTTACAACTCCTATGAAGGCTTGAATATGTTGAGAAAGGATATAGAAGGAGAAAAAGGTGAAGCCATGCAGGAATAATGTGAGAGATCCATAGGTTGGGTTTAGAAGATTTGTAGGAATACATTTTACTAGGGGATGGGTTTGAACATTTTTCTTTACACTATGAAGGGCCTAAGTCCAGTTTTGATGCATGATATTGATTTGCATTATCATATGAATCAGTGATTTCCTAATTTATTGTAATATGGTTATCGACATGCTTAATATGATTATATGTGTGGTTCCATTTCTACTACATGGTTATATGTATATTTCATATGAGAGGGTGTAAACCCCTATGCATTTCTTTTCTGTTATGATTGAGATGTATGTTTTATAATGATTTTCTTATATGAATGAACACATTGGTCTAGAAGCCATTCTAAGCTCTAAGATGAATGTATGTTTCTTTTCCAATCTGTTCACTTATTTTTCATCACAATTAATGCATTCTCAAACAACTCACATAAAGGTGGGTCTCAACATCCACGCATGCCTTGGGTGAACACCTAGCACCCACTAGGTGATAGGCCGATGCGCATGGGATTTCCTTGTTATTTGAGAAGGGCTTAAAAATGACTACATCTTGGTTCATTGTTGGGACCTATTTTTTTATTTATTGTGAGAAATGGCATTTGTTTTTGTCTTTTTCATGTGTAATGACAGAATGCATGACTTTAGAAAGTGTTGAAACATGGGTCAAGAGCACGGAGGATGAGTTTGGTCAAATATTCCACACTAGGCCTGAGTTTAGTACACATGGATGGGTAGAAGAGAACCTATACAATGAGTTGTATGATGCATTCTTTTAGTTCTTCCTAGTAGAGCTATATGAATGGATCTTAACATATACACATCCAAATCAAGCTAGTTCTGTAGATCATGTGTGTGGACCCAAGATGACTATCAAGGTAATAGGATAAAGATCTGATTTGGACACATGCTATTGATCACTGGTGGAAGAGGGTGATGACTAGTTATACTTTGGAATATGCCATTTAGACATATTATTTCCTAGAGATCAATGAGTTTAAGTTTCTGAGTGATCCTAGAGGATCATTTTTTCATGTTATTCCTATGGATATGAAGATCTTGGTCATTACTTTGAGTTTAGAAGCATTCCCCATTGTCGCTAAGCTCTCCTAGAACTAGGAAAGGAAGATAGGGTGGAGGAAGATGGAGGACGTTGTGGCTGAAAAGGAAAGGGAGGAAAGAAAACTCAAGTATAATGAAGCTTGTGAAAGGGATATGACTAGACAATGTGAGGTAGTAAGTGTGATGGATTTTTGGTGACATACGTTGTGAGAGGGTGTTGAAGTTCACATGGAGGACATGGAGCCTGAGCAATTTGTGCTACCCCATTTTGGAAAGTACGTAAGAGAAGCCCCTTCAAATTTTGATGAGAGTTCATCACATGGAGAAATAAGAGACGTCGGCAAGAATCTAAACCCACTTGGTGACCGATCCTTGGTGTTTGGTTTTTTAGATCAAGGGAAGAGTATTGTTAACCCAGTTGGTATCAGTGGAAGTGACCGATCTACACCCAGAGATATAATTTCTCATTTGGGACTTCTATGGATACACATACCAAATCTAGTGTTTGGGGGAGTTTTTGGGCAAAGTGAAGATACACAAGCCTTTAGTCTTACATCCGGGAGTGGCGTGGGGTATGCTATTAGTAGTCGGACATTATCAAAGACCATTAGTGTGTAGTTTAGTGGAATGTTGGGAACCCTTGGCATGACCACTACAGGGACATGGTGGAACTTGTGGGTCGGGAGGAAAAGACCTAGTTAATCTAGTGGATCTGGTGGGTCAAGAGAAACAAGACTTGGTGGAACCCGTTGATCTAGTGGAGGGAATAATAATAAAGGGAAGCACCGAGGAAACCAAGGCTCTGGCTTGAGAGGACAAGGACCCCAGCCACCCCCAAGTGTTTTTCAAGATGTCTTTGCACTTACTAGACTATAGGGGTATTGAAGATGTTGTAGAGCATGTGCACAAGTGTGAGTTACTATGGAATGTGAAGGGATCACTAGCCCAAAGTGGAAGGAAAACCAATTTAAATCTACATTGCAAGGGTGTGCACATAGCTGGTATAGGAAGTATGACCCCCATCAAATGGTGGTGGATTATACAACATTGAAAAACACTTTCCTCACAGAGTTTCATATTCCAGAGTTCAAGAAGATCATTAGTGCTTTGAAGGAGATCTAACAAGGAATGGAAGAGAGTGTGCATGAGTATGATGCATGGTTTAAAACTCTCACGTCCAAACTGTCATATGAAATCTACCCCTCACAACATGCTCAATGGTTTTTTGGAGGGTTGATCACTCCATTTAGAAGGGCATTGTCACATAAAATGTTCACTGACCCACACGAGGCTTTAGAGGTTTCCATACGCATTGAAGTTGTTCGATTTGGATACTGGGGTTAGTCCTTTTTGGAGGCCCAAATCACCAAAATGGCTAAGCAATTAGAGAAGCTCTCTGTAAACTCAGCTCATGAGGTCTTTGTAATGGGCTTTAGTGTATAAACTATGAAGTGGAGGGTCATGCAAAGGATAGTTTCCCTCGGAAGTCGGTGTACGCTATGGTGGTAGACTATGAGATCTGCCATAAAGATCATGATGCAAGTAGATTCCCTCTACTCCAATGCGTAATCCATAAGAATGTTTCTTACTACTATAAGATATGCACCTCTACAACCCATGACACCAAGGACTATAGACTGATTGATCAAATCCATGATGCTATTGATCTGGGTGTGCACCAGACTAGCCTTGCTGGCAGTTCTAAAGATGATGACCAACGTTATGAAGGGCACACAGATGGAGGGGCACGTGGAAGAGGTTTTCGTGGAGGAGTTTGTGGTCATGGTAACCACAATGGAGGGAGAAGTGAGTTCCCATGGGGAACATGTTATAATTGTGGATCTACATAGCATTATAAATGAGTGTCCTGATCTACTACAATGCTCATGGTGTGGGAAGAAGCACAAGTATGAAGAGTTCTGAACTCTATGAGCATATGAACTAGTAATACTAGAAAGATAAGGGCACTGCTATGGTGAGCATCAAAAAGGCTGATTCACAATGGATGCCAAGAACAACACATGAGTTATAACTAGAACCTGTACTGGTGACAATGCATGCAGAGGCCGCATGCACCAGGGAGATGCCAAGACTAAGGACACTAGTTTCTAGAGAGGAGGTGCTATATGGAAAGTACCTAAACCCCTTCCATCGAAATAAGTATATCAGGAGATTATGGACATGATTCATAGTTTACAAGGGGAGATATAATGTCTTAAGGAGCAATTGAGGTAGGTAGGGTAGCAGAAGGATAACTAGGTTCCAAGGAATGACCTGTATGAGGTCAAAGAAGTATGTAAAATGTTGAGGAAAGATAATATTATTCCCTTGCTAGGATAATGGCTGAGGAAGAAGGTACCACACACCATAGCAGAGCACGAGAGACAAGTTTTACATGCAAACCTTTCTCCACATAACCTTGACTATGACAAAGAGATTACTCTGAATGTGGTTGTTGATGGATGGCTTCTGATAAATATCCTCATCGACATGGGATCAAACGTGAATGTTCTTACCTTAGATGTCTAGCATCAGATGGGAAGGTCCACGTTGCAGCCATCTTCAAATGTGTTATATATGGAAAACAAGACTAAGGTAATGCCCATTGGAGTCCTAAAGGATGTAGTTATCACCATTCAAGGGGCCAAGTTCACTAGAGACTTTGAAGTCTTGGTGCTCACAGAGGAAGACAACTTTCCAGCATTTCTTGGGAACCCATGGTGTTACAAGAATAATGATGACATAAGGTTTAACAAAGGATATATAAGTTTTGAAAACAAGGAAGAACAGGTGGTCATCCCTTTGACGGATGGGAATTTGGTGCCCTACATAGATCTATTGGGAGAAGAAGTCCTTGATAGAATATATGTTTGCTCCATCAAAGATCCTAAGGTAATTCACCCCACAGAGGGGGTCATCTAGTTTGAAGACACTTAGTCCATGAGTGATACCACTAATGTGGCATGTAATAATTAGGCACACAGGACCTATGAGTTAATTGAGTGATAATTAAAAGAACTGGTAACAAGGGTGATAAAGGCACGCTCAAAGTGCACTGGGGAAAGAAGTTACCTAGCTACTTGGGAGGAGCATTTCCTGATATTTTCCTACATGAAATGGAAGCTTAGTGGAGAAATGAGGACAAAAGAAGAAGAATGCTTAGTTATAACCTACTCGGACTACAACGGATTGGTGGGCTACACATCAGGATAACCTCCTAGAGTGGCGTGAGGTAAGAATCACGGTCCCTATAAGGTTTTCAAGAACAATGCGCCCATGGCTATACAATACTACCATGGGAAAGAAACCACTTTGTTTCATATCCAAACATGCGAGGAAGCCTAGATGGGAAGTGCGGAAGCATTACCACCTTCGTTGTGGGTACACAAGTTGTACTTCACCTTGCAAGGTTATGCACATTCATCTTACGTTCATTGGGAGATGCATCACTAAACAGGTAATTGCCAAGAGTTGGTGGCTGGCCTCATTCAAGCATTTGAGTATAGAAGCACCAAACCATCAGTGGATAAGGAGTTGTAAAAATTTATGTGCCTTACAAAGGGGAGATAGTGCCATGGCTAAGGATAGGATGTTGGAAAATTACTATGGAATAGCCCTCTATGATGAATCAAGGAAGTACGCGCCTCTATGAAAAAGAAAAAGAATCTATGAGGAAAGAGATGGAGATTTTGATGTGATCATTCAGGGTACACGTGAGGTCATCGACACATGCCTACATGAGCCCTTGAAGACAAAGAAGGTTAACATTAGGATGGAGGTTAAACATAAAGAGGCTATCATCAGTGACTATTGGTCGGAAAAGGAAATTTTGAAGATCATTGATCTGTTGCGTGAATTCAAATATTTATTCCCTCACGGGTACCATGAACACAAAGGCATCCACCATTCCTTGGGAGAAATGAAGATCAAGTTAAAAGAAGGTGTGCCCCCATTCAAAGAGACCTTATCGATGAATCCAAATTTACGCGCATATGGTTAAGGAAGAGATAGACAAAATGATAGCACAGTATCATTGAGGTGGTTGAATAGTTAGAAATGGATAAGACCAATGGTCATCATCATCAAGAAGAATGGGAGGATCTGGATTTGTGTTGACTATAGGGACCTGAATTTAGTATGTGTCATTGATCATTTCCCTACCCTTTTACTGAAGAAATCTTAGAGGGAGTGTTAGGGTGTAAAGCCTACTCCTTCACATATGGGTTCTTTGGGTAGCACCAGTGTACGGATTGCAAAGGAAGAATAGAGAAAGAAAACTTTCTCCATTAAATGGGGAAGTTTTCCTACATAGTCATGCCTTTTGGGTTGGATAATCCACCTATTGTGTTCTCACGCATTATAGTGCAAGCCTTCAAGGACTTCATCCAAAATTTCTTCAAGTCTATTTAGATGATTGGACTGTATATGGTCTCATCAAGGACCATTAGGATAACTTGATACTAATGTTTGAAAGGTATCGACAATTGAGGATATCCCTCAACATCAAGAAGTGTGTCTTTTCTACCCCATTTGGAACCTTATTAGGGCATATCATATGCAAAGAAGGCTTACTAGTAAATCCCGCCAAAGTTACAGTCATTATGGGTTTGGGGGAGCCTACTAGCCAAAGTATCATGTGTAGATTCCTTGGACATGAGATATTACAGGAAGTTCATTAAGGGGTGTGCCAAAATCACCCCACCCTTAAAAGAATTGTTGAAACATAAAATTTCCTTTCATTGGGGAGAGGCGCAACATAAGGCATTTGACACTTTAAAGGAAAGGCTCATAACGGTACCCATATTATGTTTCCCTTCTTGGGATAAGCCTTTCCATGTGCACATGGATGCCTCAAGGATAACAATGGGGACTAGAACAACCTGGTGAAGGAATTTTTGATCATCCCTTGAGCTTTGTAAGCAAGAAATTGACACCAACAGAGAAAAATTACAAAACTACTAAGCACAAAGCATTTTCAATGATCTATGCACTGCATAAGTTCAGGAAATATCTGCTGGCAACACCCTTCATATTCTACACAGATCACATGGCATTAAAATAATTAGTCAACAAACCCATTCTACAAGGGTGCATATGTCGTTGGGTCCTCCTATTTCAAGAATTTGAATTTACGGTGGTGGTAAAGCCAGGAAAAATCATTTAGGGCCTGACCACTTGTCAAGGATTGATTCAGGAGAGGATGCATAAAGCATTGAGGAGACCATGCTAGATACACAACTATTTAGATTATGGTGCATGCCCTCAGACTTGGAAGATATCACAGTGTTCTTAAAGACAGTGTGGAGCCAGAAGGGATGAGGGCATGGAGAGAAAGTAGTTGGCTATACAGGATGCACCCTACATGCTTATTAATAGAGATTTATACAAATTATGTCGTGATGAGGTTTTGTGCCGATGTATGTAGAACATGAGCGCATTGCAATTATGGAAGAAGTGCATGGTGGGATCATAGGAGGACACTATGTGGGAAATTCAACCATGCGGAAGATTCTTGCTTTAGGGCTTTGGTGGGAATCCATTTACCAATATTGTATTGAGTTTTGCAAGGCTTGTGACCATTGCCAATGCCTTGGAAAACCTGGAAAGAGGGATGAAATGCCCTTACGACCAATAGCCAACATAAAACCATTTGAGAAATGGGATATCGACTTTGTAGGACCAATCTCACCAGTGATGTGAAGGACTAGTTTGTGGTATATCATCACTTACACTGATTATTTAACACGGTGGGTAGAGGTAACACCTATAAAGGATTACACCATGGTGACAACTGCTAGATTCTTATGGGAAAATATAATCAACAGATATGGTTTCCCTTTAAGTTTAACAAGTGATAGGGGTACACACTTCCTCAATGAAACAATTAGGATCTTGTTGGAAAAATTTATGGTGGCCCATCATAAGACTACCCCATATCACCCTCAAGCAAATGGGACTACTTGAGGCATTTAACAAAATACTAATTCATATGTTAAGTAAGATCTATGACATGAGAAGATAGGATTGTGATGATAAGGTATCAGCCATCCTATGGGCATACAGGACAACCTATAAAAGGTTGAACAAGGCCACACTTTCAATTGGTGTTTGGCATGGAGGTTGTTTTACTAGTTGAATTCATGTTACCTTCATTGCGTATAGCACGCGCAAGAGGTTTAGCCGATGAGCAAGCACTGGAAGAAAGAATTGATAAATTAATGCAGTTGGATGAAAGGTGATCACTTGCTAGGTGGAGTCAAAAGATAGAAAAAGCAAGACAAAAAGCATGACATGATCATCATATCAAGAACAAGAAGTTTGAGGTTGGGTAGTTGGTGTTATTGTATGATTCCAAGTATCTGTGCCATCCTGGGAAGTTGAAATTCCATTGGTTGGGACCTTACCTCATATCGTACATTCTTGATTTAGGTGCTTTCTAGTTACAAGCACTGGATGGGACAAGATTACTAGGTCACTTCAATGGGAGTAGGATGAATCCCTACTATAAATAAGTCTTCTTGGTGTTTGTAAATAAGGTTGTGTCACCAGATAGTTTAGGTTTCCCTTTATGCAATTTCCTTTTCGTGTTTCCCTTTCTCATCATTTGTTCTATTGTTTGTTTTGCACCTTGGGCGTTGGTAACCACATTACTTTTTGAAGGTTGTGCATGCGTAGAGGACCACACATCTGTTTTAGTGTGGGGTGGAGTGATGTGGAGTATAGGCCCATAATATGAGTTGAACCGACAGTAGAAGTTGTGGTGAATGGCCCGGTTAAAGAACTAAAGGTGTGTAAGGGTAATAGGCGTGTAAAGAAGAGATGGAAATAAATGGTTGGTGTCAAGAAATATTTGAAGAAACCACATACAGAAAAAAGGAAGAGTGCAGGAACAACATGAGGTAGGCGAGGGAAAAAATAGGGAAAAGAACAGAAGAAGTTCCTTCGATACTAGGAATGCACGCGGAAGAGGCTTCAATTGGGTTGGAATTTTTTTACATATCATAAGGTTATAAAGGGATTGCGCACAAGATATGGCGCATGGGACAAAGTGCTCAAGACTGGCTTAGTGGAAAAAGCTGCATTTAAGGTCAAAGTACGGTGGTAGGTGAGAGAGAATTTAATGTTGGGAAAAGAGAAAAACTATAAATAAAAGGTCAAGCACTTCATTATTTTCATTATGATTATGAAGAAAAGAAATCTCTCATGAACTAGGGAATCCAAATAAATATATTTACATCGAAGGAATTATTTGAGAGATCTGAAGTGCATAGCTAGGGTAAATTCACAAACCAATAGGAAAGGAGTACATGGGCATGAGAAGTTGAGTAAGAAAGTTTCATCTTGTAGAAGGGTGTTTCCAGTTAGGGTTTGGTGATTAGGGCACAAAATTAGAAGAATTTTTCTGCAAAGATGAGCTTAGGGATGGATAGAGTGATAGAGAATAGAAAGGAGAAGATGCTTAAAGTGATAACCTAACTAGAAGAATGGCACCAAAGAAAGTCTCACCAAAGAAGGGGAAAGGGTAAGGGGAAGAAAATGGCTGCCATCACAAGCATAAATAAAGAATGGTATGTAGAAATGTAGTACCCAGATGGTGTTCACTTGGGAAAAGAATGGGAATCACACCTAAGAAAGATGATTGTGTGTGACTATAATTACCACACCAAAAAAGAGAAAGAAATGGATTTAGAGTTGGTTCACCCAACAACAAGAGAGAACGCATGAGAAGGTATGCCCATTTACAATGATGAGGTAAAGGTTAAGTTGGAGAAGGAAGGGTTGCTACAACTTTATGAACTACCATACTTTAGAAAACCTAAGCACCTCTACCAATGGCTAATGGTGTGCATTCATGAAGACCACTTTAATTTCATGGGGCACAATATGTGCATAAACCCCTAGCTAATTTCCAAGTCCACGAGCCTTATCTGTGAAGGGGACATCATTAATGATGACCTAAGTGACAAGGAGGCCATCAAGGAAATAGTTGCTACATTTGACTATAAGTAAGGATCGTGATACTTTAACATCACTGAGATCTAAGACCCCATGGTGAGGATGGCCGCATGCTTGGTAACAAAGATCAATGATCAGGAGAGATGGAAATAAGAAAACAAGGCATGGCTAAATGTGTGCCATAAAATATCTGAAGGTACCATCTATAACTTGTTCACTTTCATCGCGGATGAAATCATCAGCAGTGTGCAAGAAGGTGAAAAGATACTATTTGGCAATGTTCTCCTCAAAATTTTCTTCCTAAAAATCAGAGTGCCCAATGGGCCAAAAAGATTTGTTTGGGAGTACCAAGAAGAGGATCCCTCACCCGCGAAGCAGTTCACAAAATATACTTGTGAAACACAACGATAGACACTCACAAGGCGTGTTTAAAGAAATTGTATAAGTGCATGAGGGATGTGTTCAGGGTGGAATGGAGGATTCCAAAGAAGCTACCTGCTCATGCTCGTAAAAGGAGAAGCAAAATTTCCCGTATATTAACATTTCTGAATTGGAAGATTTAGGTTGACAGATGAAAACATGGACCCCTAGTGCAATATTTCCTTCTCCTTCACCGAACAATATTTCCAAGCAGGGGTGAACATATTTAAATAGGATAAAAGACTAAGGTTTGAACTTAGTGAAGTAGATCAAGACCATAGAGAGCTGGTTTACCCCAAGAAGCACACATACATGGAGAGATATGTCTCCCACGAGATACAGATAATGAAACCAATGACTTTTCCAATCGAAGGAAGGGTTGCAGCAAGAATATATCTTTGCATCAGGAAAAAAATTGACAAGGGAATGTACTTGGAAGATGATTTATCCATCCCTAAGGACCCCATAGGTAGAAAGAATCCCATGCTAAAGAAGAGGGAAAGAGAAGAGGTGTAGAAATCACCAAGTGTTTAGGTTACACAAGCGGTAAGCATGCCGGAGACAAGCATTAAGCCCAATACTTACATGTAGAGAAAGAAGTCCTTGGTGAAGGAAAATAATCTAGAAGAAGAAGCACCAAAGCACGAAGAACCCTTCACCTAGGAGAAGTCACCAGAGGAGGAGGAAAAGGAAGTAGAGTCTCCTGCTAGGAAGAAGCAGAAGGTGATAGAGAAAAATGACTCGAGGACACAAATATTTTGGAGGCCTATAGATGTGAGAGAGACAATGATGATGAAGTTAAACCAGAGGTGAGGACCATCCTATCTATGAGGTTCATGAATCGGAGGAGGAAGGAGAGGAAGAAGAAAATGAATACGTCTTTTCCAGGAGGGAGGATAACAAGGAAGAAGAAGATACTTAGGACAAGGGGATAAGTGAGGAAGTTAAAAAGAACAAAGGACCCCAAGCCTCACTAAGGAAGAGATAAACAAGGCCGCAAAGAAGGAAGTATAAAATATCATTGAATACCTAGTAGAGTAGGAGATGGAGTGCAATGCCGACCTAGTGATGAAGGAAACAAAGGAGAAAAACATATAAAAGGAATATGGCAACATGGGAGGGGATCCTAGTTTAGCTATGAGATTTCCTAAGGCCGTGTACACAAGGAGAAGAAGCACATATACTTCACAAGTTCAAAGGATGGGCTATATTAATGATCTAAACAAGGTGTTGCGTGCATGTTTTCAAAGCACCATATTAATGGAACAACTCTTGGCTATGGCATCATTTGATGAGGAAGGTACATACCCTCTGACAAGGAAAATGATTTCTTGGGCATTTGAGTCCCACATCAACGAACCCAAATTCAAAGTAAGACAAGGGGAAATAATGAAGGTACCAGAGTCAAAATGTGATAACCACTTGGTAAACACTCAAGTGACTATCGATGAACAAATTTGTAATGCACAAAATAAAGTTTCGGTGGAAGTAGAAGTCGGACTCTTCAAGAGAAATGATAGAATGAAGTTTCTAGAAGAAGATATGGAGAAGAAGGAAGAGGATCTAGAGAAAATAATGAAGGAGTTAAAATATGAGGAATTTTTCAACACTTAGCTGAGGTGTGAATTAAAATAAGATAAAGAAAGGGTGTACAAAGTCTACAAGAAAGTAGAGATGATCACAGATGCCATTTTCTTGAAGCATCTAGATCTAATGCCACCTATGCAGAAGTATGGATCTTCCCTGGAGTGTCTAGAGGACTTGACCCACATCCTCACAATGGAAATATGACCACTATCCTTGGAGTCTCAGAGGAGGCATCGGCATGCAAAGAAAAGGAGGACAAGATGAAGGTTGTGGCCATTGTGGCCCAGTATAAGAAAGTCCTCGCGGATGTGAAATCCATCACCCAAGTCACTGAGGCCACCTATGACAACTGCACCGATAGAGATAGAGTGGCAAGAATTTTGGTCGCCACCCATGAAGCAAAGCTCAAGGAATTCTAGGAGAAAAACAAGGGGAATAGAGTAGAACGTGACAAAATTCTAGCCAAGGTTGAGAAAATTCGAGGCTATTGAGACCTGTGGGGCTCAATTAAGAACTCTAAAGTATTTATATCCCCAGATCACTCATAAGATGGACGCAGCTTGCATATTTTGGAAAAGAGTTGGAGGGGATTGTGGAAACAATGAATACCCAAGGAGAAGGGCTAAGATTTGAAGATGTGAGTGCCCTAGTTGGAAACCTTTATCACTAGGCATAGAGTGAGGTCAATACCTAGAATAAGTTAGAGGCCGACTTAATGAAATATTTCCCTCTCCTCTTGCAAAAATAATCATAGTTCATCATTCTTTCTTTCTTCCCCAAAATTATTCATTCCTTTATTCTTTCCCCAAGCCATTCAAGAATGGTCATTCTTTATTCTTTGAGAAAATGTTCTCGCGGACAGAGAACAGGCATAGTGTGGGGTAATGTTGGGCCCCTAAAATATTGGCCAAGTACATGAAGGAGCATGGGCACGTAAGGCCTATTTAAAGATGGGCGCGTAAGGAGAAAGCACATAAGGTAGAGAAAAGGTTTTGGGACTTAGCCATATTTGGCATATTAGATAGAACACGAGAAAAGTGTGACCCGACTACGCATGTGGAATGGATAAGGTGCCATCCTAGTAGCTTGGTGCCCATGGAAGGAATATACCTTATGATGGAAGATTCTATAAGGCCATCATTGCAAAGAGTGGAGAGATCAAGCCTAAAGAAGCATGCTCCCATGGAGGACCACCTTGGACACTTGGCAATGGATCTACAACTCCCGTGAAGGCTTGAAGATGTTGAGAAAGGATACCCACCTCTAGAGGAAAGGATATAGAAGGAGAAAGAGGTGAAGCCATGCAGGAATACTATGAGAGCTCCATAGGTTAGGTTTAGAGGATCTGTAGGAATACGTTGTACTAAGGGGATGGGTTTGAACATTTTTATTTGTACTATGAAGGGCCTAAGTCTAGTTCGATACATGATATTGATCTCGCATAATCATATGAATCTATGATTTCCCCGAGTCATTGTAATATGGTTATCAACATGCTTAATATGATTATATGTGTGGTTCTAGTTCTACTAGATGGTTGTATCTATATTTCATATGAGAGGGTGTAAATCCCTATGCATTTCTTTTATATTATGATTCAGATTTATGTTCTATAATGATTTTCTTATATGAATGAACACATTGGTCTAGAATCCATTCTGAGATCTAAGATGAATGTATGGTTCCTTTCAATCTGCTCACTTAAGTTTCTATCACAAGTAATGCATTATCACACAACTTACATAAAGGAGGGACTTGGTGCCCGCGCGTGCCTTGGGTGAGTTCCTAGCGCCCACCGGGTGATAGACTGGCATGCATGGGATTTCCTTGTTCTTTGAGAAGGGCTTAAAAATGACTACACAACATAACCTGTGGTAACTAACTACTCGGTGGTCATAATAAATGTTCTTATTCTTTTGTACTAAATATTATCATGCTTTGATTTTAATTTTGTATTAGAATTAAAGTTATTAAAGTGGATAAGAAATTGTTTCTATTAGTGATTGTGGATATGTATTGATTCTTCGAACTCCATTATCACCTTGTGTTCAGTTTGTTTTTTATTATTGCACTAATTTAAATTGATTATAATGGGGTAATTTTGTTAAATATTTAAATCTGTAAGGGTCTGTGGAAGAGTAAATAAATTCAGTCAATTTTGGATCATAGATGAAAGTTATAGATGGCATTCTAGGGATTTCAAGTTATCTTCATACCTTATACATGTTTCTTCTTTTTCCTTTAGGGTTTTAGTCACTTTTTCAGCCTATCATTCCAAACACCTGATTTATGGACCATGTTCTATCTCCATACATATAATCTGATCTTGTAAGCTATGAATCATTGACTTTGTAACTTTATACTTCATCCTTAATGCAACTTCAACATCTAAATACTTACCCATTGCTTGTGCTTCAAGGATCTCCTTAAAGTGATTAAACTTACTTCTCAAACACCCGCTATGACACCAATTGTAGTAAGCACAAGAGACTAAAAGGGATGGATCATTCTATTAGAAATTTATTCCTTTAACATTTATCATTCATTACAATTCATACAACCATTCAATCAAACATTAACCATGTGTGTGTTTACTTAAGCATTGAATAAACCATACATAAGAGAAAGATTAAGAGAGTACACATGAATCCAATTTTTAAGTGGGTAACCCTCAAAAGGAGGAAAAATCACTAAAACCATTCTTATATTAAACAAAGAAAACATATTTAGTCAAGCGCCAACTTCACAATGAGCACTAACCCCTAATTTAGTTAATCACCCACTCTAAATAGAGAATACAACCCCTAAGACGATGAAGAAAAAATTAAACAATATTAAGATGAATATATATGAATTTTTTTTCTGCCACAACTGATGGAGATCACTAATTCGGCTCACACATGCACCTTCAAACCATCATTCCTTCAACTCGCTCAAAATTTGATTTTCATGCCTTCAATTAGATTTTATCTCTTACACAAATTCTCTTTATCCTTCCTAATATTTTTTAAAACATCATCAACTCTAAATTCATGCATTATAAGCTCCTTCACACTCTCAATCATGTCATATTTTTCACTCTCAAAGAACTAGTTCAAATTTGAACTCAAACTTCACCTTTATGTACTACTCATCTCATAAATACAAATGAGGTCAAACCTAAACCATTATTTATACCAATACATATTTAAAATATCCCATAAACTTCATTAAAAAATTCATATTGGCCCCATTTAGGTTGGCATGCACAAATGCACTAAACATGCTCAAAATCAACTCAAACCCCCATCTCATAGATGACTAAAACTCACAAAAACCATAACCATGATTATTTAGTATCTGTAATTTCTCACGATGTAAAATATGACACAAAAACATAATCCATGGTGTTTAATTATCTTTCACCAATCATATTCCTCTTAAATCTAACAAAAAGATCAAATCCTTCACAAAAAAACTATTTCCATATTCCTGTCTTCACCTTTGGACCTAAATCACACACCAAAACACCTAAACTATAGAATTTAACCACTTCTTGAAATCCCCCTAATAATTATATCACATACATGCTTTCTATAGATCATGAAACATCCATATTTACAAAGCAAACTCACTTTCCTCTTCAACAAATTGAGCTTCCTTGAAAGGAGTTTTACAAACTCAACTAGTTTACACCATTTCTATCTCTTTTCAAGACCTAAAAATTCCATTAATAGGAATAAATATTGTTCCTCTTCACTCTCCAACTTATATCAAGCATCAAACAATACATTACATTCATCTTCTACCTCAATCTTCCGGCATGAGAAATCATATCCTGAAAATAAAAAAACATTATTCCTCACAAATAAAGTTATATTACCCATATTGTATCATCATCATGAGACAAATAATATACCATTATAAATATATCTTAATACACTTGTCATAAAATATTACATTTCCTTCCAACTCCTAGTGGAACACCTTCAACCAAGATCATCTCTCGAAAGTGCTCCTTTATCCTTCTATAACTCAAGAACTAAGCTTGAGCACAACTTGCTCCATCACCTCAAATATCACTTCAAATATTAACCAAAGCATCGAACACCCGTATTCATTTTTTCTAATCACTAAGAAACATTAAACAAGAATGAAAATTTTAGAACTATCACTTTACCTCATGAAGCTACTTGAGACCCCGCTAGACCAAAGATCCTCTAAATTTTACCCTTAAAGAATAGGTCATGATTTTATAATAGCATATCAAACATAAAAAAATTCTATACCAATAGAAATATATATAAACTAGGATCATAACACAACTTGAACCAAGTGCTGACTCCAATTGTAGATCATGTTATTATAATTTTACCACAAGCTGCTCCAAACTGCCCCAAAACTAGTCTTCATAAATAGGACATACTTTGCCATTTTTTTTATCTTAACCATGATCTTAAAATATCATGTAAATGTATAAAAACTCAAGGGATAAGAACAATTTAATTTATTTCTCACCTTCTTTAGACAAATTCTTCACAAAATGAACTTCTTCATAAATAAGCATTTTTAAGTAGGTCCCACATACAATCACATGCTCTAATATACCTTTCTGGAAATTTAGATGATTCATCTACAACCTCCAATAAAAAAATTCAAAATCAATAAAAATAGGTTAAGTACACTCCATTTTCTCCAAGTCACTTTTAGCTAGGGTTTAGCTAGGGTTTCAAAGAAACTTATCTTCTTAACAATCGTTCATAAAAACTAGACAATAAAACCACCTAATTATTTTTTGAAACCTTAATAACTGACCTAAAACACTATTTCAAATATCTTAGGTCCCAATGAAAATTACATAGTCCAAAATGAGCATCAAAAGGTCCATTTTTTCTTCAAAACTTCACTCTAGAAAACCCAGTTTTCCAAAATTGATGTATCTTAGAAAATATTATCCAGAATGACCTAAAACATGTCATGAATCATCATGACAACATCCTATAACTTTCCATGCTCACTATATAGCTAAAATATTCCAGGAAATCTCTATAAATCAAGTCTTACCTATACCATCCTACTTGTTCTTCACACGATTTCTTACAAAGGACCTCAAACGTGCAATGTACCTCCGAGTAATAACCTAAAAATCACCATACATTCCATGTAAAATTACACCATGCTAATAAAATTATCCAATAACATGTATCAGCTCCAAAACTTATACCTTCATAGCATTTTGCATGCTCTAGGGCTAGGAATAGGCTCAAAATAACCTGACTCAACCATGACATCACATGAACTGATCTTGATAACATCATGCGAGACTCTTAGAGACCTATAACACATCACTAGGACCATGATTGACCTCCTAAAAACTTCAAATCATTCGGGAGGACTTAAACCATTACTATGCATGCTAGAACCATGCCAAAAAAACATGACAACTCACCAAATCCTATCACTACCAATCAATCTTCATGTTTAACACTAATTGACACCTCATGGAGACTCATTTGACCTCATGAAACCCTTTTCCATCAATGGATTTTAATTCAATGAAAAAAATAAGACGTAATTGGAAACAAAGAATTGGTGAGATTCTTGTGAATGGAGTCAACTTCAACTTGTACTAACCCTCTTCGGATGTCCCATTGATCCTAGAGATGATCCTATGATATAACCTTCATTCAAGGATGCTAAATAAACCCATGAAAAAATAGAGATTCTGTTATTAAAAAGATGGAGGAATGTGTAGTCACCAATTTTTGGTATCCCTTGTCCCTTATCCCACTTCCTCTCCCCTTCATCATCATTCCTCACATACATATTTCTATTCCTATTTTGAATTTCCCCTTTCCCTTTTAAATCCCATTTATTTGAGTTTCCCACTTTCCTATCTTACCCCATCATTTATTTTATTTCCCCTAAGTATCCCTAATCCCATTTAATTAATATATAACTATCCTTAATCATCCCTAAACACCCTATTTACAATCCCTAGGTTCTCATCCACATTTATTTGATGTTTTTTTATCACCCAACAAACTTTTATCTTACCTAGACACCCATAACCTATAATTACAACCCAACCCTAATCCTACCTCATAAGGGCTCTTTGCATCGAGCTAATCACATTTCCACCACCCAAATACATAGACCACCATAATAATTGGTGACCCACCTAGGTCATTGTCGACCTATATATATGACCATACCCCTTCTCTCACGAGGAAACAATTTTTTTGAGACTTCAGCTTTCTTACGATACTGGTCCTTTGTTTCTTACTCTTATTTTTAGATTCTATCACCACCTTGGAGCTACTTTGTAGATATTTTACATCACCTTTAGAGATGTGAGGCTCTCTCTTTTCTTTATATCATTAATTTGCATGCTTGAAGACCACATCATTATTGTGCATCATCCTTGTAGGTTCATCGATCATCTTTGAAATTTTCCCTGTATCAACCATTTTATATTTATTTCTACATTTATGCATTTCCATCCTTATTCATCCATCAAACCATAGAACACTCCCCTAGTCATTGTTGACTCGCATGACATCATTGACCGATCCACTTCTTTGATTTTCTGTCATCCATTCTCGCAAGTTATCATCTTTGATCCCACAATCCATCATATCTCCTAATCTTGTCATTCTACATGCCTGTTGCTTAATATATCACTTGCATCATATCCAATCACCGCTGATCTACCCTCACCATCAACCCGATCTACACTTATCACTTTTATCATCGGATCTATAAAATTTATTTCATCCATTATGTTTTATTGAGATCCAAACTCTCTGGATCATGTCAACATTACATTCAATCTTAGATTAGCTTTAGACCCGTTCTTCAAGAGTTACCTTTTTAGTATTTCATTTTGGTCTATAATTCCCTGTCATCATTGATTATTCCTAATAGTATTGGGTCATCATCGACTCAATCAGGTTTGGTTCATTTTTTCATCATTTATTGTTATCAAATCTACATCTTAACTTATATCGTTTATTTTAGATTCTCTTTTCAGTTCAAATTCTGTTATATCACATTGTTTATCCATTACCATTCTCATATTTATTTTCTATCAAAATGGCTTGAAATATATCCTAGGAATTTTTCAATTCTCGGGACCAACATTGTTGGAAACCCACCAACTTATCTACTAATCCATTTTCATGTTGAGTCTCTCTTTGTTGTGTAGGTCACCGAGATTGTAGCGAGAGAGGATATTTTATGCCCGTATCTTCATAGTTTTCATCTTATCTAGAGGTATCCCTAAACCCTCTCATTATTATAGTTTTTTAATTTATTTATTACCATTTAACTAATCTTAAAGAGGAGCGATAAAATTAGTTTAACATTCTAGCATGCTCGGTGAAACCCACCCTTCTTTGGTGAGTTCTTTCATTTGTTTTCATTTCCATTTCCATCTTCCATTCCTCTCTTTCTACTAACCTCATAGGTGGGAGCTTAGCTTTCTTGCGTACGTGGTGGATTTATTTTTGGATCAACAACGTGCTTGCTAAAATAAAAAATTAATAAAAAGGAAAAATAGTGTTATCTAGGTATTCTTCATTTTCCCCTTATTTTCCCTTTTGCACCTCTCTCCCTACTTTATTTGTTTGATTTCATCAAATCTCACATTTCAATTTTGGGACTTAAAAATAACCTCTTCATACTTGTTTGACAACATAGTATAATTAGGAGGTCAATTCTTTGCATTCACTTCTTCCACACACATCCAAAATGCACACATAAACTTACACATCTTAAACATCTTCTTCTAGGTGGAACTATTAGGATTTCATCACCCTATAGGAAATTCATCATGATGTTCTAGCTGCATTATAATTTTTTTGACTATCGGTATATTGGCTAAACACCTGACACCCTTATCATTACGGTGCGTGAAGTGTGGGGTTAGGCCCCAATATCAGGCACTTTACAAGTAGTCATCACAAATTTGAGCCTCACATACCTTCAAGTATATCAAGGACACCATCCAAAACAACCTGAAACCATCCATAGTTTGTCCATTTCCTAGGTTCCTCTTTGAGACCATTTTATTTTCTTTCTCACATTCTTCTAATAATAAAGATAATTAAAACTTTTTTGCTTGACTTGTTTGAAATATTAAAAATCAACATAGTTTCTTATTTTATTGTTTCATGCTTGTAATTATACATTCTCAAGTAAGAAAATTGAACAAGCCATGTCATCTAACAACATTCCTACTTCCAAAATCCCTTCCAAAAAAATTATCTATTTATATTATCTCTTCTAACCCCTTTGTCTCTTATTCTATAGCAAATCAACCTACGGTTTCAATTACTCCTTTCTATCAGTCCCAAGTTGTCCAAAACAACCCCAATGTTAAGACTAACCGCTTTGTCTCTATTCCTTTGAGACTGAATACACCCCAACATATCTTTTCCTTAGATACTTTTTGACCTCCTAACATCCCTTGTGCATAATATTCAAATCTTATTCCACATCTACATCCCACACTGAGCCTCCACAAAGGGATCCTAGACCAAATCCCAATTATACCCCTCTCAAGGATCACTATTGCAAATATCACCAAGTTCATGGTAACGACATTAAGAAATTCTGCACTTTTAAAGATCTTGTACAAAGTTTCATAGACCATGGTGACCTTTAATTAGATAACCCCAACACACCTCCCAATCAGCCTCTTGATGTCTTCAAACAACATTTCCCCAACCATCCACCAAATAATCGACTCCTCCTCCTACATCTCAAGCACCCAATGCCCATATAATCAACACTCTAATCCAAGAGTTAACATCATCACCTACACCTACCATTCCTTCATCCACTACATCCATTTCTATTTCAGATTCTTCCACAATATTACCTACATCTATACCCATATCTACATCCATTATATCTACATCAACTATACCCATTCCACCCACATCCACTCTAATCATGTGTACTTCTTTGTCCATATCAACACCTACTACACAAAAATCCATTACATCTAGATCCTCACCCATATTTATCCCACCATCTATCACAACATCCTCCTCACATAGTGGTTTATCTATGTCTTCTTCATAACTATACCCATCAAAAACTCTATGGCTATAACAAATTCCATATCAGCATGCAAACTTACTAAGTAAACATCTTTCCCCATACAATTAGGAACAATATCCCCATCTTATCCACATCAACACCTACAAAATCTATATAATCCATGGCTTCTCCCCATCTCAAAAAATCTCTTACCCAAAAATATCCTTCTCCTCCAACTCACATACCCACAAAATATTCATCCAAATCATCCAACCCTACCTCTAAAGGCCATCCCCAATAGAGATCATTGTTATTCCCGCTAAGGGAAACACTTTACAAAAAAATATTTAAAACCTTTGTGTTCATCCTCATAAGGCTCTCACTCACTCACATACAAAGTTGGAGGTATCCCCTTTCAAGCCACACCATGTTAGGAAATAAGGGATAAAATACATGAAACAATCCCTCATACACTCGTAACAGTAGAAAACTAAAATGCATAAATTATTACAGATCTGAAATAAAAGTGCAAAATAAAAAAAAGAACACAACACAAAGAGACAATATTAAATGTGGTTCACCCAATTTGGGTACGTCCACCAAGAATCACTTGATCAGATTTTATTACAAGCCACCGCTTCTCTCAATACAATACCCAGATTTGTTTGGAGCTATGCTCAATAAAATCTATAGAATTCACACTCGAATCACACACATCCGCAATGTTACATAAACCGTACCATATATACAAAACCACATAAATAGGAACCTAATTAAGTAGTTTTACAATACCATGGGTACCAAAACCATGGGCTAAAACCATCCCATAAATCTATGGGACAAAAATCCCACCCATATGAGAAGAGCATGTTTCCTAATATATGAGGTGAGACAGGCTATGGAAAGTGTTACGTACTCCTAGTGTATAGTCTTCAACACTTCCACACATGAAAATAGGCTCCAAAACATAACAATATCCCACTTTGAGACTATTTTTCCTCCGATTAAGCTTCTTCACCCTTCACTCTTATTCGTGAAGACCAAACAAAGTTAAACACAACTTCATTTTCTCCTTGTGACCACCTTGCTCATCATGTCCGTAGGATATCGACTATTATGAATCTTCTCTAGCTTCAAATTTTCTTCCTCCAAAGGTGTCTTGATGAAATGGTACCTAAGTTGTATATGCCTTGTCCTAGAGAAGAAAACAAAGTTCTTAGCTAGGTGAATAGAACTTTGACTATCACTATGCATCTTCCCTTCCACCTACTTATGCTGCAACTCCTCAATAAATCTTTGTAACCAAATCATCTCCTCAATTTCCTCCTGTGGTAGAAACATACTCACCCTTTGTGTTTGGAAAATCCTCAAGCTTTTTTAGTCATGAAATCCATCTCATTGTTGTCCCACCTACAATGAAAATATAACATGCCATGATCCTCCTATTGTCTACATCTCCACCCATGTCTAAATCAACATAACCATGCAAAGTGGTTTATGATCCGTTGTAGCAAAAATTGTCTCCATGGTCCCTCTCAAATACGAAAGGACACACTTTACTACCTTCCAATGATATTTTACTTCATAACTCATAAATATACTCATTACTCCCACTTTATGGTCAATATCGGCCTAGTGAACACCATGACATACATAAAACTTCCAACTACTGATGAGTAAGGTGCCTTAGATATCTGGTTTCTCTCCAACTCTTTCTTGGGATACATCTCCTGTGACAACTTGAAATAACCTACCAAATGAGTCCTAACTAGTCTAGCATCCTGAATATTAAACCTCTCCAAGACCTTCTTAATGTACTCTTCTTGAGATAAAGTCATCTTCCATTCCTTCCTATCCTGAGATATCCTCATACTAAGGATTTTTTTGGCTTCCCCCAAACGCTTCTTAGTAAAGGAGTCACTTAGATGCTTCTTGAGTACTTTTATTTACTACATGTTTTTCCTGCAATTAACATGTCATCCACATAAAAACACAATATAATATAACTACCCTATTTAAATTTCTTTGTATACATGCAATGGTCATATTTGCATCTAATATAACCTTGCTCCATCATGAAGCTATCAAATTTATTATACCATTGACATGCAGCTTGTTTCAGGTCATACAAAGTCTTCTTTAGTTTGTACACCACCTTTGACCTCATAACCCTCTGACTGCTGCATAAATAGATCATCTTCTAAATCACCATGGAGAAATGCGGTCTTTACATCTAGTTTTTCTAAGTGTAAGTATTGTTCTTCCACTATTACAAGAACAGTTCTAATAGAAGTCGGTTTTACTACAGTGAAAAAACTCCTTAAAATATATACCTTTTACGTGAAAACCCCTTCACCACAAAACAGGCCTTGTATATTTTATTGCCTCCTTATTTCTCTTTAACTCTATATACCCACTTGTTCTAAAATGATATTTTTACTTCAGGTAGCTTCACTAAATCCCAAGTATAGTTCTTAATGAGAGCCTTATGCTCCTTATCCATGTCTTGCTCCAACTTATTTCTGGCATCTATCTGCATTGCTTTATCAAAGTTGTCTAGATCTCAACTGTCGGTGAGTAATAAATAATAAAGACAAGGAGAAAAACATTCAATTTCTCTTCTTACCCTTGAAGACCTCATCAATATAGGAGTTTTGGGTTCTGTTGCGTAGGTTCCCTAAATTATTCATGTTTCACTTTCCCATCTAGAATATCCTCTACCATTGCATATTCCTTCTTGGATTCTTCCTATTTTCCTGCAATTGTTGCTTATACATAACTTTCTCATTAAAGAACACATCCTTAGATCGAATTATTTTCTTTTCCTTAATACTCCTTTATTTAAATCCAAATTCATCGCCACTATAACCAATGAAAGTGCATTTTTCTGCTTTAGCCTAGTTTGGTCCTATCATCCTTGTGAATATGAACAAATACCTCACATCCAAAGATTCTAAGAAATGAGTAATCAAATTTCTTACCATACCAAGCCTCCTCGGGTATTCCTCCTTCCAAGGAACTTGAGGGTCCTCTGTTTATCAAGTACATAATTGTACTCACTGCTTCTACCCAAAAAGAAAGAGGTAGTCCTATATATAACCTCATTCTCCTAGCACGTTCCTTTATTTTTTTGTTCATCCTTTCTGATACCCCATTCTAATGCGGAGTTCCTAGAACCATATTTTTCTTATGGATTCCATTCTTAGAACAATAATCATCAAAATTATTGTTCTGATACTCCCCTTTATTATCTAACTTTGAGAAATTTTAGCTTAAGACATGTTTCATTCTCTACCAAGGATTTCCATTTAACAAAAGTATCAAGTACATCAGATTTGTTTCTAATACAATATACCAAAAATTTCCTTGTTGCATCATCAATAAAAGTAACACAATAACTTGAACCCACAAGAGATGATACCTGAGCCGGGCCTAACACATCGAATGTACCAAATCCAACTTACTATCTTTCTTTATAGCTCGACCTTGAGAAACCTTACTCACTTATGTTTCACATATATTAAGTCCTCAAAAAACTCTAAACCTATTTCTGTATATCTGAGCACATCCTACCTTATGATCTCCATGCCCTTATGGCTAATATGATCAAGCCTATAATGCCACACTATTGTATCAAATTCTAAAGCCACAAGACTACAAAAATTAGTTCTATCAATGGTTAAATACAAGGTTCTAACCTTATTACCTCTTGCCACCACAAGATCACCCTTGGTAACCTTCCAAGAGTCCATTGTAAATATCACAAGACAACCATGACTTCCCAACCGCCCCACCAATATCAATTTTTTTCTTAAATTAGGCACATGTGTGACATCCTTCAATAACCATGTATTCCAATTCTACATCTTAACTTGAATAAAACCTTTCCTAACCATGTTACAAGGCTCATCATCACAAAAAAATATACCAAAAATCCCCTTGAACATAATCAAAAAAATAATGCCTATGTAGAGTAGCATGGAAAGAAGCCCCCAAATCTAAAATCCAAGATTCATAATATTGTGCAAAGAAAGAATCAAAGCATCCCGACATACATTACCTGTTGCATATTTTCGCCTTGTTTTCTTCCCCGTGGTTTCTTCTTGTCCCGAATCTCCCAATAGTCCTTCTTTGCATGCCTATACTTTCCACAGTGCCAACATACTATCTTGATTTTTGGATTTTGACCTTCCTCGATCTTTCAATTTTCCATGGCTTCCTTTATTCTTTTATCTCCCTCTAGTTTCCATTTGTCAAATAATTCCCTAAAGTAGAATATTACCTAGATATTTTTCTTCACATTTCCTCACTTATAATAACACGTAAAACATCCTCAAACTTCAAATTCAAGTTAGCTTGAACCGAGTTGCTTACCTCCATTACTGAGACTATTCCAACTCTTAGGTAAATATCACAAAATTAATAAAGCCCTAACTTCTTCATCAATTTATATTGTAACCAAAGATAGCATATTTACAACCATATTAAAATAATTTAAATGATCTTCTACTAAACCAATCTTAGACATCTTCACATTAAACAAAATTTTCATTTAAAATATTGTTAGAGGTAGAGGGTTTTTCATACAACTTCCTAATGCATCCATCGGTTATTTTGTAGTCTTTTCCTTTGAAACATTAAATAATACTGAAGATGCAATACATAGTTGTATTGTCCCAAGTGCCTTCTTATCAAGAAAATCCAATTCCGTATCTATCATGCTCAAGGGTTTGTTTACTTTCTTAGATAGAAGAATATAAATATCCTTTTGATAAAGGTAATCTTCCTTCGCATCTTCCAAAGACTAAAATTCTTCTGTTGAATTTATTAACCCTTGATCTTCCATCATCTACCATACCTCCCACTCAAGCTAAAAATTTCCCTATGATTCATCACTTCAATAAACCAAACTATGCTCCGATAAAAATTGTTAGGAAATAAGGGATAAAATAAGTGGAACAATCCCTCACAAAATCCCAATAGTAGAAAACTAATATGCAAAAATTGTTATAGATCTGAAATAAAAGTGTAGAATAAATAAAGAACACAATACAATGACACAATATTTAACATGGTTCACCCAATTCAGGCTATGTCCACCAAGAATCACTTGCTTAGATTTTATTACAAACCACAAATCTATGGAAAGTGTACATTACTCTTAGTGTATAGTATTTAACACTTCCATGCATGAAAATAGGCTCCACAACATAACACGTCACTCTAGGACATCTAATGTCTCATCATAAATTCTATGAGTTCCTCCATCTATTTAAGGGCCTACCTCTTCATCCAAAATCCCTATCATCACTAAATTTGAATCAAAGCAACCAAATTTTCCTCCAAATTCTGAATCAAAATCACAACCATTCATCTATGCTTCTTCCAAGAATAAATCACAACCAAAGGAACCCAAAAATCTATGAAAGTAAAACAAAACTTCATCCTTAATCCCATTCATCCACAACCCAGACAACTCCCTCATAAAAAAATCCCATTGGATCTTATTCATAAATTCTTCAACAGATTATTCGATCGTCTACCATCACTCTTCCTCCCATCAAATATTTCAATTCACATAGAAATTAATCCACATGGTTTGATTCTAATGTCGTTTTCACTTATCACCATACCCCCGTACATGATATTGAACATTATAGGGCTCTTCAAACCATCAAAAAATATCTTATAGAAGAGGATGAACTTCTCATTCAATACTACCATATCCTCCCATCTACTAGTAAATATGCATCCAATCAAAAACCTTCAATTAAATCTTCATCACCCAATGCTTCTAAATAATCTTCCCCATCTAAAACCTTTGTCATGATTCCAGCCCCAAGTAATACTTCTCTCGAAGAAGGTCTCCCTTGATTTATCGATGTTGTTTGTATCACCAAATGTTCTCATCATCATGATTCTTAATTGCCTACTCAATCTAAAACAAAATTATTCATCACCACCCCATATAGTTTTCCCTCTCCATCATCTTCTTAAAAATCCAAGGTATCCATCTTAGTTTCCCCACATACCCAAAAACCCGCTAGCATCAAAAAAGTATCGTGAAGTATCACCATCGAGTTCCTATTAAGATATCACTTTATGAGCTCATCTAAATATCCCCCAAAAATAGGAAATATCTCATCAAAACTCTATATCTCATACATATCACTAGCAATGAGACTCAACCTTTCCTGGACCTTATCTTGCACACAAAGCCTCCACCACAATTTCTTTTAATGATTTCGAAATTCTTGATATCTCAACTGAAGACCATGATCTCCCTCTTTTCATCTTTATTTACATCAATAATACATTCATCCAACATTTAATGATAGACAATGGAGCCAACATCAACATCATATCATCCCATACTTTTGACGAACTCAAGCTTCCTAATTTTGTTATCACTCAATCACCCATGGTCCTTCATGCTTTCAATGATGTTGTGGCCCCCACTTTGGGCACAATTATATTTCCCATCCATGTTGGTGAAAGACTCCTCCATGATATATTTTACATCATTGAGGGGAATTCAATTACAATATCTTACTAAAATGACCATGGATCCATGCCATGCATTATGTCCCTTCCACTCTCCATTATTGCATCAAATATGAGCATGAGGGAAAATCCTAACACTCCCTACAGACATTCTTCCCTTCAAATCATGTCACATGACTTATCAACCAAATGATGTGCTTATCCCTAAACAAGATTCATCTAGAGAATCTACTAGCTTGTCTTTCCCTACATCCAAGATACCTAATAATGAATCTATCGACAATGTGATGCAACACCTTTCATTAGGGAATATCACCTTCTCACCCTTAATGCCATTCCTAGACCTAATCAACTTGTTTGACCTGATAAATTACCAGTGTACTAACCTAATGTCAAGGATATAATTTATTTTGGACCACCTCATCTTCAAATAATCTCATCTATGGTGGTATCGACCGCCCTTCTTCTCACATCGATACTTAACCACACACCAAGACATACACCAATGGATTTAATTTCCTATATAAAAAAATATTTGGCTACACTTACCCTCATCATTATTCATGGAAATGATTTTGGATGGGTCGTTATCAATAATGAATGCATAATAGCATAATAGACTAATCTCGTAAGCCTCATGAAAAGTTCAGGTTGGGGTTTAAGGAGTAATCAAATGACTCTCTCAGACCTTTTCCATCTTCATCTCCTATGAACATTGACCCCTCATCTACCTCCTCCATATCCAAATATCCTATGGACATGGATGATACCATTTCCATTTCTTCTACCTTTTTTTTAATCTCCATGATAATTTTCGGACTAGCCACTTATCAGTGTGAAGATGAAACTAGGTCCCTCCCTCTTTAATTTCCGATACGATAGAAAAAGATTCCCCTATCATTGACATTCTTTAATGCATCAACAAAAATTCCATTATTTCTTATATGGATGTAGAGGATTCCTATATTAATAAGTCTTTATCTCCAGACACATCCACTCTTATCAATGAATCCACCATCGATATCAACATTGAGACCCCACAAGAGCCCCATATTCTCAAATTCAGTCAATCCCTTGATCCCCAAGAACATGAGTCTTTCACCACCTTCCTCTCTAAAGATAGTCAAGAATTTTCATAGTCATATGTCAACATGATAGGCCTCAAACCTTCTATTTTTGTTCATAACATAGTCACCATTCTGAATGCTAAGATGATTAAGTAGAAGCTTCACCGCATGCATCATGATGTTTCCCTCCTTATCAAAGAGGATTTGTAATGCCTTGTCTCTTCACAATTCATCATTCATATATATTATCTATAGTGGGTTTCTAACATCGTACCCATTGTGAAATCCTTTATAAAGGTCTATATTTTTACTAACTTTCAAGATTTAAATATTTCTTTCCCAAAAGATGAATTCCCTCTTCCCAACACCGATCAACTCATTGACGTCACAGTTGGCCAAAAGATGTTTTATCTTATGGATGTTTTTTTGGTTATAATTAGATTCTCATCACACTGAAGACAAACATAATAATTCCTTCATCACCCCTTAGGGGACCTTACATTATCGTGGCATAACCTTCTCTTTGAAAAACATAAGGGCCACCTATCAATGCACTATGACCCACATCTTACATGAGCTTATCCAAAAAAATTATAGGACTACATTGACGAACTCTAGGGTAAATCCAAATATTGGCAAGACCATCTTTCTATTCTTGAAATCCTCTTCACAAGTCTTATCTAATTATTTCTTTGTCTAAATATAACTAAGTGTGTTTTTGGAGTTCTAACTAGAAAAAACCTTGGTTTCATCGTTTCTATTAGGGGTATTTAAGTTGACCCCGATAAAATCAAATCCATCCTTGAGATGCCTCCTTCTTCTAATCTAAAGCAGCTTCACAATCTTCCAAGGCTGACTTCAATTGGTCCATCCCTTCATCTCACATCTCTCTAACCATTTTCAACCTTTTCACCATATTATTCGAAAAGAAATCAACTTCAATTGGGATAAAAATTGGAAAAAGGCCTTCAACGATCTCAAGAAGTATCTTCTATCCCTATTTGTGCTCACACCTCCACATGAGGGTGAGCCTTTCTATCTATAAATATCTACCACTGATAATTCTTTGGGTGCCATGTTGGCATGGATGGCGTGATCAATGTATAGATAGATATGGCGATGACCCGAATAGGAACCTCTCCCCTCACCCTACCCAGATCTCTATAGAGGGGAACCTATCTCCTACTATAGAAATCTTGTTCCCAATCTCCCTATATCAAGCTAGAGGATTATCTATATGGGGGTGCCGAGGCCCTATCTATCCATATATATGGGCGATCTGACAGGATCTATAGATAGGGGAATCGGCTTCCGTACTTACTATATATATAGATCCATCTGGCTATCTGGGGACCCCTATCTGCCGTCTAGATATGGGCCGATGGAGAGAACTCCACACATCGGCTCTTATCTATCGTGAGAACTATAGATGGCCAAGATTTGATCTATATGGAGGATGAATGTTATGAGAAGAGTCATTTATTACATTAGTTTCACCCTTCATGATTATGATACTCCTTAAATTGAATCTAAAAAATATGTTGTTCTCTCTTCTTCACCACCGCCAAGCTTCACCACTATCTCCATAATCAAAAAACCTATGTCATCACTAGGTTTCATCCTCTTAAAACCATGCGTTCAAAACCTTAACATAACAGCCGTATCACTCAATGGATTATTATCATGACTGAGTTTGAATTGTATTTCATCTCTCAAAAATCTATCAAGGGCCAAGATATTGCTGATCATTTAGCTAAAGCCCCCTTTCTTTCAGGTCATCTTCCCCACAACTAATTTTTGGATGAGTCTATTTTCACCATTGATAATGAATTTAATACCCTTCGATGAAAAACTTATTTGACAGTTCTATGTGTCAAAAGGGGGAGACACTTGGTGTTATCATAATTCCTCCTTGGGATACTCCTATCCCCATCACTTATAAGCTTAATTTGAATGCACTAATAATATGGTTGAGTATGAATCCCTCATCTTGGGTCTCAAAATAGATGTCATGCTTGGAGGCTAAATATTTAATATCTATGGCGAATATCATCTCATCATTAATTAAGTCAATATAACCTATCAATTTTTAAAAAAATCCTTCATAAATATAAGGACATCAATGATTTTCTTCTTAAGGATTTACATTTCTACACCATCCAAACCATCCCTTGGTTGTCTAATAATTTCATAGATACTATCACATATCTCACAACTCTCATCCCATGAGTGACTAAAGAATCTAATCTCTCCATTTTTGACCATAACCTTGATCAACCATCTCATTTCCTTGAGCTTCCTCCTATTAATCATTTTGGCACCAATCAATCAAATCTCTGGTATTCTAAAATCTTTGGTGTTTTCATTGATGAAAAACAACATTAATGAAAAAGTGAATGTTGTATGATGATTTCATGATGTTTTTATGATGCTAACATGTTGGTTCATATGGTTATCAGTTGCTACAATGGGATTCAAAGTGATGCATGTTTGCTTTAGCAAGCCCATACAGTGCTAGGAGGTGTAGCTTAATAGTGTGAGCTTCTTGATGGATTGGGAAGCATGTTGATATGCTGGATATCATTATTTGAGGGTGCATGAGCACTCAAAGTAGTGGAAAAGTGTATGTATAGGTGATTCTTCATGTTACAAGTGCTCATTAGGAGCACGTATGTTAGCTATGAAGTGTGACAGAGTGGATTGGAGTCATTTGAGCTCATGGATGCATGAAATTAAGCTTTTTATTTCATATGAGCTATTTTTGGGCCATTTTAGAGGTTTTTTATTCAGTTCTTGCATTATTTCAATTGGCCCTAGTTGTTACTATGAGGATGTAACATGCACATAGGTAAGTATTAATGACTAGAGAGATTAGGGTTTGGAATTTATTTTATGATGATTGGAGATGTTAGAGGGATGAGTCATAGTGCTCTTAGAAAAATTTCAGGTTCCCATGAGGTGTATTTTTCCAGATATGATAGTTTATGTGAGACAAAGTCTAAAACAAGGCAAAATCCAGCTTGAAGTGCAACTTCAAATGGTTGTTGTGAATTGTGTGATTTTCATGGGACCTTTTGGATTTTTAGGATGTATTTATGGTGAGTCTATAAGGTTTCAAAAATTAATTAGGTCATTTATAGTCACATTTTTATGAATGATTGTTAAGAAGATAAGTTGGTCTAAAACCCTAACAAAACCCTAGCTAGGAGTAGTTTGCAAAAAGGTGAGTATACTAACCCATTTTTTATTTATAGTGAAATTTAATTAATTTTATGTTTTAGAGGACTCCTCGGGATTTCGATTATTTATCACCGAGGTCATGGTCATATGTGAGCCCCACTAAAAACTAGCGGTTCTGAAAAAGAAGGTTTTGGGAAAAAATGGTCCAAAGGAGTAGTATGAAAAATTGATGGTATGTGATGAATGACATTTTTACTTGGTTTACATTGAGGTTTAAGATAAATATCTTGTATTTTTATGATGTTTTGAGATCCAAACATGTTGACTGGTCAATGAGCGGTTTTGGGGTGTTGGGGCCCTTTTATGTAACTACTAAATCTTAAAGGCGCATAGGTGCGCACAGCCCGAGGGATCATGCAAGTGAAGGCATGCAGGAAGAATCCAAAATGGGATCTTGGAGAACCAAGGATGCATGCCCCATGAAGCTGAACTTGGGACTTAGCCATTTTTGGCCTTTTGGATAGAACACATGAAGAACATGTTTCGTTTGGATAAGGTTCCAGCCTGGTGACAGGGTGTCCTAGAAGGAATATACCTTGCATAGGAAGGTCTAAAAAGCTAATCATGACATGGAGAGGCATGCACCTGGGGAAACCCAAACCTTGACACTTGGGGCCAGATCTGAGGTTGTAGAGGAGTTTGTTAGAGCTCATATTCCTATTTATACGTGCACCCTTGGTAAAAGAATGGGGAGACACAAGAGAGGTAGTGGAGCTCTACAGAATTACTGTGAGAACTATGGGATGAATGGGTAGATGATTCTAGGAAGGATGTAATGAGGAAATGGGGAATGCAAATTTTATTTTGTGAGCATACATGTATGGATCTAGATATGGCGCATGACTGTGGTTTGTCTCTCTATGATGCTTTATAGTAAGACTATGAATGAATATGATAAGGTTACCACTATGTTTGTATTAAGATCTCCTTCCTGTATTATCTGCATGTTTCTACTATGCTTTTGATCTTGTATGATCATGAACCTTACTTGAATGTTAGTCTAATTATGGATTTACAACTTCCCGGTTCGGTTAATTACATTTGCGCGCTTCGTTATTGTTATGACTAAAGGGGTGTAGAAGTCATCCTGAGCTCTATAGATTCTTCATGTCTGTTAAATCACTAAGTCAGAATCATGAATTATGCCTTCCACTAAAATCACATAAAAAAGCAGACTCGGTTCCCTCTCACACGCCTTGGGTGAGCTCCCGGCCTACTTGGCCGATGATAGGCTAGTGCACATGAGGTTCCCTTGTTCTTGGTGGGGTGTAAAAAGACTACATCTTGGTTCCATTATTGGGACCTTTTTTTGAAGTTGTAGTGGAACATGGCATACATCATGATCTATGCAAAAAGTGATGGTAGAATGCTTAACACTTGAGGGTGTTGAAGATTGGTTTAAAAGCATAGAGGACAAATTTGCTCGAAATTCCATCTTTGGACCCGGGTTTAACATGAGAAGATGGGTAGAGGACACTCTTTATCATGAGTTCTATGAAACCTTCTTCTTTTTTTCCCAGAGTAGATTTATTTGAATGGCTCTCGGCTTATACATCTAGATCGGGGTGGTATTATAATTCACACCCTTGAACCCAAGAAACATATCAGAACTTGCAAGATGCTGATATAACATGGACCCATGCTATAGATCATTAGTGGAAGGGAGTATTGACTAGGTATACTCTGGAATATGCCATTTCCATGTATTCCTATCCAGAAGTTTCTTATTTTGAGTTTTGTGGGAACCCAGAGGAACATTTCTGCATGCTATCCCCTTGGCAATCAAAATCCTAATGGTAACCATGGGTTTAGAGGCATTTCCTATGGCCACATAAACCACTCTGAGTGCTTGGTGAGGAAGCCGGGTTGGGGAAAGATGGCTAATATAATGAATGAAAAGGAAAGGGAGGAGATATGGCTAAAGTATAATGAAGTGCATGAAAGGGAGATCGATAAACAACGTAGGATTATAAGTGGGTTATGGAGCCGGACATGGTGGAAAGGAGTTGAGGTTCACACGGAGGGATGTGGAACTCAAAAGTTTATGATACCCCATCTTGGTAAGCATAGGATAGAAAACCTTGCAGCTTCGATGAGCGTTCATTGCGTAGAGAAAGAAGAGTCGTTTGTGCACACATCGACCCCACCTAGCGATCAAACCTTAGCGCTTGGTTTTTTTAACAAGGGAAAAGTACAATTGATCTATTTGATATCAATAGAAGCAATTGATCAGAACCCAGAAAGTACAACTTCTCATTTGGGACTTCTATGGCTTCACACAC
Source organism: Taxus wallichiana var. yunnanensis (assembly GCA_018340775.1). Lineage (NCBI taxonomy): Eukaryota > Viridiplantae > Streptophyta > Pinopsida > Cupressales > Taxaceae > Taxus > Taxus wallichiana. The sequence goes on from CM031236.1 coordinate 414,568,636, forward strand.
TATTCTAGTATTTAGTGAAATATTTAGACAAGGCACATATATGGTTGGTTTTGGAAGTGCGTTAGGAAGTGGTGGAGGAAATACGATTGGGAGTGGTACTAGTTCAAAAGCTGTCAATGTCCATTTTAGTGGGATGACGGGAGCATTTGGCTCGACAAATGTGGGCCTTATACCTTACACAAGAGATGCGGAGGTAGAACTAGTGGAGCTAGTGACTCGGGATCCAGTGGATGTGGTGGAGGAGGAAACACCGGAGGAAACCAAGGGACTGGATCAGGATAACAAGGCCTCAGCCACGTCCTCAAGTATTTTCAAGATGTCTTTACACTTACTAGATTATAGTGGGATAAAAGATGCCACGAGCATGTGCATAAGTGTTAGCTACTATGGTGCACAAAGGGATCACGACCCAGAACAAAAGGCCAATCAATTTGTGACAACCTTGCAAGGACGCGTGCATAGTTGATATAGAAAGTATGACCCTCATCAAGACTATTGTGGATTATACCACGCTGAGAAATGCATTCTTGGCAGAGTTCCACATACCTGAGTTTGAACAGAAGAGCATCAGCTCTCTTAAAGAAATCCAGTAGGGAATGGTAGAGAGCATGTGGGAATATGATGTGCACTTTAAAACTCTATTGTCTAAATTGTATTATGATATCCACCCTTCAAAAACATGCTCGGTGGTTTTGAAAGGGTTGATCACACCCTTTAGGAGGGCTTTATCTCATAAAATGTTCACAGACCCACACGAATCGTTGGAAGCTTCTTTATCCGTTGAGGTAGTTGGTAGTGTTGACACTAGTGTTAGCCCATTTCTCAAGGCTCAAATCACTTCCATGGCTAAGAAATTGGAGAAATTATCTTCTAGCATAGTTCTAGAGATTCATAGTGGGATGTGGTGCTTGGATTGTAATGTAGAAGGGTACACAAATAATAATGGTGGGGTATGTATGCGCGGAAGGACGTATGCATCATAACAATAAACTATAAAATATGTCATGGGGAACATGATGCAAGTAGGTGCCCCTGTTGTAGCACGTGATCTGTAAAAACATGTCTTATTCTTGTAGGATATATACCTCAACCACACATGACACCAAGGATTATAGATTGATTGACCAGATTCATGAGGCAATTGATCTTGGTGTGCACCAGACTAGCATTGCAAGTAGTTCCAAAGGAGATGAACGTTGGTATGAAAATCATGAAGATGGAGGCACACGTGAAAGAGATTTTTGTGGAGGATTTCATGGTCGTGGTAACCATGGGGAAGAAGTGAGTTCCCACGTGGAACATGCTTTAATTGTGGAGCCACAGACCATTATAAACATGAATTTCTAGATATTCTACAATGCTCCGTGTGGAAAAAAACATAAGTACGAAGAGTGCCCAGAGTTATACAAACATATGAGTTAGTAGTAGCGAGAAGGAAAAGGGCCTGCCATGGTAAGTATTAAGAAGGTGACACGCAATGGCTTGAGTGAGTAATACGTGAATCAAAACTAGAGCTGTTATTGTAATAACAAGGGCGGAGTCTGCACATGCAAGGGAGGCACCTGGCAGAGATCTATGGTTTTGAGGGAAGAAGTAGTACATGGGAGGTATCCAAATCTGTCTCACTAGAAAGAATTCTACCAGGAAACCATGGATGTAATTCAGATTTTACAAGGGGAGATCCAATGTTTAAAAGAGTAAACTATAAAAGATGAGAAAAGAAGACCAGTAGAAGCACCAAAGGATGACTTAGATGAGGTTAAGGAGGTGTGTAAACTACTAAGGTAGGAGAATATTATTCCCCTGCTAGGGGCATGGTTGAGAGAAAAGGTGCCACACGCTAGGGAAGAACATGAAAGGTAGATCCTGCATACAAACCTCCCACCTCACAACCTTGATTATGATAAAGAAATCACTTTGAATGTAGTAGTGGATGGATGGCTGCTTAGCAACATCCTCATTAACACAGTGCAAGGTTAATGTTATCACTTTGGATTCACGGCATCAAATGGGAAGACCTGCATTACAACCATCTTCAAATGTGCTATATATGGAAAATAAGACAAAGGCAATGCCCATAGGTGTCTTGAAGGATATGACCATTACCATTCGGGACTAAGTTCACTAGGGATTTTGAAGTCTTGGCACTTGCTTTGAGGCGAGATAATTTCCCAACTTTACTTGGGCACCCGTGGTGTTATAAGAATAATACTGAGATCTCCGGTTTAACAAGGATACATAATCTTTGAAAACAAGGAAGAGAGGGTGAATATACCACTTGCGATGGAAAGTCTGCACACCCTATATTGAACCCCTTGGAGAGAAGTTCCTTGAAAGAATACATTGGCATTCCATAAGAGATCCAGAGACCATCCACCCTATAGAAGGAGTCATCTAGTTTGATGATGCTCAATTTTTCAGTGATACTACCAGTATATTATGTGATAATTGGGCACATGGGACTTATGAATTGATTGGGTGACATTTGAAAGGATCAATGACCAAGGTAACCACAACACGTATAGTTCGGCGCCTAGGAGGAAAGGCAATAACCAAGTATTCTAGGGATGCATACCTTGAGGTCTTTTTGAGAGAAATGGAAGCTCACTGGAGGGAGGACAAGCGATGAGGTATGTAGAGTTATGTTTTGGTAGGCACAACAGCAAGGTGGTGGGCCGTGCATAGTGAAAACTTGTTGGAGTGGCATGAAGTTAGAAGCTGTTCTCACTATCCGATTATCGAAGAGCAACATACCCACCACTATCAAGGATTACAATGGAAATGGACCCACCTTTTCCCACATCCGGTATTTGAGAGGGTATGGGGAGAAGGCTGCAGAGGAATTATGACCCTCCCTTTAGGTGCACAAGATATATTCGACACTACAATGTTGTGCACATGCTTGGTACATTCATTATGAAACTCGCATGTGAACAGAAAATTGGTAGGATTTAGTAGCTAACCGGTCCAACCTAACTGTACCTATCTTGGAAGTGCGGTTCAAAGAGGAGGAACTAGAAGACATACGATTCGAGTGCATATCTACTAAAAAGGAGAAAGGAAATATGGTATGCATTGTTGATGGAGAGGAGATGGAGAGCTGAATGTTGACCATTCGGTTGGAACATGCGAGGTAGTGTACAGTGCGAGATGCATGTGCACGCATGTATCATGAACCACTCAAAACAAAGAACGTTAACATCAGCTCAGAGAAGGATCCCAAGGAAGCTCTCATTGGGGACTATTCATCAGACAAGGAATTATCAAATATCATCGATCTCTTGTGTGAATTTGAGGATTTATTCCCACGTGGATACCATGAGTTGAAAGGTGTCCACCATTCATTGGGGGAAATGTGGATAAAGTTGAAAGATGGTGTGCACTCGGTCAGGAAGAGGCCTTACAGGATGAATCCCAACATGTGCATAAGGGTTAAAGAAGAGCTAGAAAAAATGATAGCATCCAGTATCATTGAGGTTGTGGAGGAATTAGAATGGATAAGTCCAATGGTGATCAGCATAAAGAAGGATGGGAAAATTAGGATATGTGTGGATTACAGGGAATTAAATGTTGTTTGTATCATAGATCCTTTTCCTACCCCCTTCACTTGAAGATATTTTGGAAGGATTTACCGGCGCGAGGTCTATTCCTTTACGAGATGCATTCTTGGGATATCACTAAGTAAGGATTTCCAAGGAATACCAAGATAAGACAAATTTCACCACTTTGAATGGGGAAGCTTTGCATATACGGTCATGCCCTTTGGATTGAAGAATGCACCTACTGTATTTTCATGCATAGTGGTACAAGCATTTAAGGACTTCATCCATAAGTTCCTTCAAGTATATTTGGATGATTGGACAGTGTATGGATTAGTAAGGGACCATTGTGATAACTTGAGATTGATGTTTGAAAGATGTCGGCAGTTGAGGATCTCCCTCAACATCAAGAAATGTGTCTTTGCAACCCCTTTTAGAACGTTGTTGGGGCATATAATATGCAAAGGCGGCTTATTGGTGGATCCCGCGAAAGTTACAATTATTGTAGGATTAGGGGAACCCACCAGCCAAAGCGCCATGTGTGGGTTTCTTGGACACACTGGGTACTACAGAAAGTTCATTAAGGGATACGCCAAGATTGCTGCACCTTTGGAAATATTGCTCAGACATAAGAGTGCCTTTCAGTGGGGAGAAGTGTAGCAGAGGGCATTTTACACTATAAAAGAAAGGCTTATCACCGCACCTATTCTATGATTCCCATCATGGGCTAAACCTTTCCATGTCCACATGGATGCCTCTGGTACAACAATGGGATTCATTCTTTCTCAACCAAGAGAGGGATTGATTATCATCCCTTATGTTTTGTAAGTAGAAAGTTAACACTAGCGAGAACAAAATTATACCACATGTAGCGCGAGACATTGTTGATGATCTACGCACTCCAAAAATTTAGACAATATCTTACGGAAAATCCCTTCATATTCTACACTGTGACCATATGGCCTTGAAGTATCTAGTAAACAAAGAAGTGTTCCGGCGCATATGTCATTGGGTACTTTTATTTCAGAATTTGAATTCAAAGTGGTGGTAAAACCGGGAAAAGAACAATAGTGGGCTGCATCATTTATCAAGGATTGATTTAGGAGAGGACATGCAGAGTATTGAGGAAACCATACCAGATGTGTAAATATTCAAGTTGCGATGCACACCCTCGAGTTAGAAGACATTGCAGTTTTTCTCAAGGAAGGTGTGGTGCCCGAAGGGATGAATGTCTTGGAAATAAAAAGGTTAGCTATACGCACAACGTCCTTCATCTTGGTCAATGGGGATTTGTATAAAATGGGCCGCGATGAGGTTTTGTGCTGGTGTGTATTAGAAAATGAACATGTGGCCATAATAGAAGAAGCCCATGGTGGGATTTCTAGAGGACACTATGCAAAGAATGCAACCACATGCAAGATCCTAGTCAGCAGACTATGGTGGGAGACAATTCACTAGGATTTCATTGAGTTTTGCAAGGCCTATGACCATTGTTAGCACCTTGGAAAACCTAGAAGAAGGGATGAGATTCCCTTGTGCCCCATCACCAGCGCACAAAACCTTTTGAAAAATGGGCAATAGATTTTGTCGGACCAATCTCACCAGCTACGCAAAGGACTAGCTCGCAGTATATCATTACTTGTACTGCTTATCTGACAAGGTGGGCAGATGTCATGCCCACTAAGGATTGCACCGCAGCCATAGCTGCTAGATTTTTGTGGGAAAACATTATTAGTAGGTATGGGTGCCCATTAAGTTTAACAAGTGATAGGGGCACTCACTTCTTAAATGAAATTGTCAAGATTCTATTGGTATAATTCATGGTAGCCCATCATAAAAATACCCCTTATCACCCGGGAAAATGGGACTTAAGAGGCATTCAACAAAATCCTTAGTCACACATTGACTAAGATATGTGATGTGGGTAGGAAGGATTGGGATGACAAGGTATCAGTAGTTCTTTGGGCATACAAAACAATGTATAAAAGATTGAACAAGGCCACACCATTTCAACTGGTGTTTGGTGTGGAAGCAATTTTTCCGATGGAATTTATGCTACCATCGCTGCATATAACATGCATAAGAGGGTTGGATGATGAACAAGTGCTTTGGAAGAAAGAATTGATGAATTGATAAAGTTGGATGAAAGGTGCTCACTAGCAAGATGGAGTCAAACAACTGAAAAAGCTAAGCAAAAGGCATGTCATGACCGCCACATTAAGAATAAACAGTTTGAGGTTGGCCAAAAGGTATTACTATATGATTCAAAATTTCTACACCATCTTGGAAATTTAAACGTGAATTGCTTGGGTCCTTATGTAATTTCATACATCCTTGATTTGGCGCATGCGATTCTGGCTCTTGGATGGAACAAAATTACCTAGACACTTCAATGGGAGTAGGCTAAAGCCCTACTATAAATAATGCTTCTTGGTGTTTGTAAATAAGGCCATTTTTCTAGTTAGCTTAGAATTTACTTTTATGCTTTTCCTTCTTTGTATTTCCCTTTTGCGTTATTTTTTTGTTTTGTGCCTTGGGCATTGGTAACCTTATTACTTTTTAAACTTATGAATGCACAAAGGACCATGGATCATTCTAGTGTGGGGTGAGGTGATAAAGAGAAGCATGGAGTTATTCTACTAGAGGATTGGTTTGGTAGACCATTTGAATTAGACCTGTTAAAAAGATGCATTAGGAGAAAAGAAGGAAAATAGGTGGCAAGATAAGGTTACATTGGAAATCCACGTAAAAGGAGAAAAAGCAAAAAACACGAGGTAGGCAAGAGAAAGAATCATGAGGATGGAAGAGGTGCCTTTGGTGCTGGTAACACGCATGCAAGAGTCTTCATCAAGATGGATTGTTTGCACGCCGAAGGTTGGAATTTTTTTTTTTTGCGTAAGGATTGGGTGCGGGTGGAAGTAGTTTCATGCAAGGAATGAGCATGGGTGAAACACTTTTCACGCAAGGATTGTGCACATGAGGAGAAGTGTTGAAGTTGGGTTTTGTTTGAAAATTCCACATTAAACATGGTTGTACAGTGGTAGGTATCCTAGCCTTAAATGCGTAAAAGTAGGAAAAGCTATAAATACAAGAATGGGTAGTTCATTATTTTACTTTGCGAAAACAAGAAGAGTGATTTTCTTTCATGAGCTAGGGTTTTGAGAATTGACTCGTGCGAAGGAAAATCCTAAAAATTATGCACAATTGGTTTGTTAGATCTAAAAACTAGAGAAGAAGTGATTCACGGGTGTGAGGAACATTGTGAAGAAGTGTCGTGATCAAAGGAAGAAAATCAGAGATTAGGGTTTGTGTTCTAGGGCACGGGGTGTGTGAAGAAAACTTTCAAACAAACTTGCAAGTTAACCTGGAATGAAAGCAAAGGGTACAATGATGGCCACAAAACTAGTAGGAAAACCGAGAAGAACAATCCAAGAAGGGAAAGGGTAAAGGAAAAGGGAAGAAGAAATAAGAGGAAATACCCTTGGATACGAATGAGGAATGGTATTCAGAAATGCAATACCTAGATGGGGTTTTGCTAGGGCAAGAGTGGGAGTCCCACATAAGACAGATGACCATGATCGACTACAATCACCGGTCAAGCATAATTGCAAAGGAGATGGCGTTGGAGCTGGTGCACCCCACAAATAAATGAACACCTGATGGGTTGCCAATCTACAGTGATGTGGTCAAGGTGAAAATGGAGAAGGTGGGGCTTCTCCAACTTTACGAGCTACCATATTTCGGGAATCCCGAGTGCTTGTACCAATGGTTGATGACGCATGTACACAAAGACTTCTTCTGCTTCACAGGGTGAAAATGTGCATAACTCCCTAGTTAATTTCACACTTCACATGCCTAAACTATGCAGGGGACACACTCATAGATGACCTCCAAGATGAGGAGGAAATCAGGGAAACCATAGCATCCCAAGAATTGAAGAAGGGATCAAGATACTATGACATCTCGGATATCAGTGATCTAGTGATGAAGATGGCCACACACCTTGTCTCTAAGCTGAATGGACAAGAGAGGTGGACCCAGGTGAGAAATCCCTGGCTGAATGTCTGCAGGAAGGTCACGGAGGGCACCGTATACAACATCTCCTAGTACATAGTAGACAAAATCATAAGTAGTGCGGAGAACGGGGAAAAAATTCTATTTGGGACCATTCTGTTAATAATTGTGTTCTTAAAAATTGGGGTGCTAGATGCTTCTGACAAGTTCGTGGGAATACCCTGTTGAAGACCCTTCACCCACAGACAGATTCTAGAAATACACATGCAAATCAATGACAGGGGTATATAAGGCGTGCTTATAAAAATGGTATAAGTGCTTGATGAACACATTCGGGGCTGAATGGTGGATTCGTGAGCAGTCTACCACCATACGCATTACCAAGTTCATCTTGGTGGATGGCAGTTGGAGTCCATGGTGCAAACTCCCATTCTCATTTATTGCCCAATTTTTCCAAGCAGGGGTAAACAAATATAAGGAATCAAAGAAATTAAGTCTGGAGTTGTCCACCCTTGATAGAGAGCACATGGAGATGAAAAAGAATCTATTCTACTCGGATAAGCACGCGTATGTTAAAAGGTATGTTTCACAAGATGTGCACATTCGAGGCCATTGAACTTACCTATTACTAGGAGCAATGCTACAAGAATCTACCTGCACATAAGGCCAAAGTTTGAAAAGGGAGCATATGTGGAAAATGAGATATCCATCCTAGATGACCCTATGGGAAGAAAGAAGCCAACACTAAAGCATAAGGAGAGGGAAGATGAGGAAGAAAAAGGGGTGTGGAGAAACAAAATGTAGACACCGTGGGGTCGAGTACCTGCGTCTGGAAGAAGAGGAGAATGGTGGTCAGGGAGAAGACCCCGGAGCCTACAAAGCCACCATCCCTTGAAGAACCCTCAAATGAAGAGAGGACAACATCCCCGACTCTAGATTTTTCTATAAAGGAAGAAGAATAAGGAATGGAGGAACAAGAGTCTGAAGATACAGATGACCCAAATGCCTATATAGGTGAGAAGGATGATGATGAAGGGGAAGAGTTGGAGGTGAATCAGGAACCGATTGATGTCCATGATTTAGAGGGAGAAGGAGCAGAGGATACAAATGATTCTTTCATCTTTATAAGGAGGAAGGGTGCCCAAGGAGAGGATGGCACATGGATTGAGGAAAGGAGCGAAGGGGTAAGTACTAAGGAGCTAAAAATGCCCAAGCTCACTTAGGAGGAAGTAGATGAGAAAGTGACAAGGGAGGTAGAGAAGATAATCAACACCTTGGTCAAAGAGGAGTTGGAGTGCAGCGCAGAGCTCATGCTTGGCGAGTTCAAGGAAGATCAAAGGGAGAAGAGTGTGGGTAGAACAAAAGGCCCAACTCTTTTAGTGACTATTCCCAAGGGCATGCGCATGGGAAGTAAATGCGTGGAAGGGGGAAGAAAAATGATGGGATACATTGATGACCCCAAAAAGTCTTGCACGCATGTTTCTAGAAATCTTGTGCCCACCAAGGAGCTCACCACCATGGATTCCTTTGATCTTAAGGGTGGATACCCGTGCACGAGGAAGATGCTATCATGGGCATTTGACTCCCACCTCGACAAGCCTAAGTTTGAGGTTAACCAAGGAGTGGTATTAGCACTATCCAAAGGAAAGGGGACAACCCCATTATAAACACGTAACAACTATTGGATGAGCAAGTGTGTAACGCACTCAACAAGGTCTCCATAGAGATTGAGGCTAGGCTCTTCTGTAGAAATGACAGAGTTAAAGTCTTGGAGGACCTGTTGGAAAAGAGGAAGGAAGAAGTAGTGAAGCTAACGAAGGACCTCAGCCTTGAGAAATTAATCAACGCTCAACTACAGAGGGAGCTTCAGGAGGAAAAGGCTAGGGTATGCGAAGTTTCCAAGAAGGTGGAGCTCATCTCCCAAGCTATTATCATGAAGCACTGGACCTTAACCCTCCCGTGCAAAAGTATGGATCCTCCCTGGAATGCCTAGAGGACTTGACTCGAGATCCTCACCATGGAAAGGTAGCCTTTGGCCTTGGAGTCAGCTGAGGAGGTAGCTACATGCTTAGAGAAGGAGGACAAGCTGAAGGTCATCGTGCTCATGGCTAAATACAACAAGGTGCTCACTGATGTAAAAATAGCTGCGCAAACCACGGGGGTCACCTACGACCATTGCGTGGATCAAGAAAAGGTGACAAGCATGTTGATTGCCAACGATGAGGCTGAGATGAAAGACTTCAGGGAAAAAAATAAGGTCACTAGATCCGATCAAGAAAATATCATAGCCGAGGTGGAAAAGAAGTCTGAAGCTATTGAGATACGGTGAGTCTCAATCAAAACCCGGCTAAAAGATCTCTATAAGGTCATCACGAGGAAGATGGATGCCTTGGAGGATCACGCCAAGGAGCTGGAGACTATGGTGGAGACCATTAACACAAAGGGGAAGGGTTAACCTTCAATGAGGTGAGCACCTTGGTTGGCGATATCTGCACTAGAGCGTAGGATGAAGTCAGCGCTTGGAGTACACTGGAGGCCGACCTGCGGCAAAATTTTCCCTTTCTTCTTCTTTAGGAAAATTTTCCCTCTATTCTTTCTCTCCCCATTCTTTATTCTTTCCCTCCATTCTTTCCAAGGCAGGGCCTTGCATTTTTGTACTGCATTCTTTGAAAAGGTTCTCGAGGGTGGAGAACAGGTGAAGTGTGGGGTAATGTTGGGACCCTTCTATAGCTTCCAAATCTTAAAGGTGCGTAGGCACGCACGGCGGAGGGAGCGCGCAAGTGAAGGTGCGCAGGAAAAATTCAAAAGGGGTTCTTGGAGAACCAAGGATTAATGCCCCTTGAAGCTGAATTGAACTTAGCCATTTTTGGCCTTTTGGATAGAACACATGAAGAATGTGTTCCATTTGGATAAGGTTCCAGCCTAGCGACAATGTTCTAGAAGGAATCTACCTTGCGATAGGAAGATCCAAAAAAGCTAATCATGACATGGAGAAGCATGCACCTAGGGTGACCCATACATTGACACTTGGGGCTAGATCGAGGTTGTATAGGAATTTATTAGAGCTTAGATTCCTATTTATACGCGTGCCCTTGGAAAAATAATGGGGAGATACAAGTGAGGTAGCGGAGCTCTATAGAATTACTACGAGAAGCTGTGGGATGGATGGCTAGATGATTCTATGAAGGATGTAATGGGGAATGCAAATTTTATTTTGTGAGCATACATGTATGGATCCAGATATGGTGCATGACTATGGTCTGCCTCTCTATGATGCTTTTTAGTAAGACTATGAATGAATATGATAAGGTTACCACTATGTTTGTATTAAGATCTCCTTCCTATATTATCTGCATGTTTCTACTATGATTTTGATCTTGTATGATCATGAACCTTACTTGAATGTTAGTCTAATTATGGATTTACAACTTCCCAGTTCTAGTTAATTATGTTGCATGCTTTGTTTTTGTTATGACTGAAGGGGTGTAGAAGCCATCCTGATCTCTATAGCTTCTTCATGTCTATTAAATCACTAAGTCAGAATCATGAATTATGCCTTCCACTAAACTCACATAAAAGAGAGACTCAGTTCCCTCTCATGTGCCTTGGTTGAGTGCCCAGCTGTTGGGTGATAGGCAGCACGCATGAGGCTCCCTTGTTCTTGGTGGGGTGCAAAAATGACTACATGGGGTCTCGAATAAGCGAGTCTAGTAATTTGAGCATAACTTGAGCTAAATGTTGAATTTTGAGGTGATTAAAGTTACGTTGGAAATTATATTCAGATATATTTCTAGTGATATATGGATTTACTCATGATTATTTCATTTGACAAGGTTTCTAAAGAATTATTCAAGAAACAAGGTTTTTGGCGATTCGGACGAGGATCTATTTTTATGGAAGTTTGATGTTGTTTAAAGAAAGAAATGGATTGTTTGATGCTTCCTATAACCTGGATAGTGAAGAGGGATGATGTTTTAATCTAATGAATCTATTTAGAGATTTGGGATGCATGTATATGTAATTTTTGAGTGAACCTTTGGAAACAATGTTTTTGGGAGGTTGATTTGGTGAAGGAAAATGTTTCTATGGTTAGAATAGAAGGATGTTTAATTACTTATAACTTTCTTAGAAGTGTTCTAAAAGTTCTAAATTTATTTTGAGTTTGCACATGGAAAGTTTTGGTTTATTAGAAGTCATTTGGTGGCATTATGAAGTTTACAAGGCGATGAAGGGTATAAGAAACAACTATTTTGAGAATTACAAAGAGCATTGGGCCCAATAAACAAAATAATTTGATTGGATGAGATAAATTGAGACCATATATGATGTTTAAATGTTATTTTAAACATGTATGATTATTTTAGAGCTTTACCAAAAATATTTTTGGGATTAGGATATTTTGTCATCCCAATGCAAGGGTTTTTAAATTTTGGTGCATGGATGAAGTATTTTTGCTAGGCCGACCTATATGGGTCAATTTTGAATGTTATAGTGATTATTATGGGATTTTTTTAGGCTGGAATGGTCATGAAATTGGAGGGAAACTAACCTCCTTTGAATTTGAATCAAGGAAAGGGTATAAAATGGAGTTTTTGAGTACAATGGTTCTAGCTTTTTGAAACCCCTTTTTATCTTCTTTTGAAGAACCATTTTTCTGAAAAGAAAAAAAAAATTAGGCCTAGCCCAAAACCCTTGGAATATAATTCTCAGATAGGTGGTGGTTGATTTTTCATGAGGATAATTTGAGCAAGTGAATGTTGGTATTGTTTTCTTTGAGAGTGAGTTGGAGAAGGAGGGAAAATTTGGGTGCTTGATTTTGGATGCTATATTCATAGCATGCTGATGTTATTTTTAGGTTTATGAGGTGTTTTCAGATCTGATATTGAAGTTTAAGACCTTCTCATAGTTTTACTTCTTCATATGTGGTCTTGAGACATTTTTGATTGTATTGAGAGCACTTCATTGTATCTTGTGATTCATTGTTGAAGATACTACTCTTGTGATCTGATTTGAGAATCAATATAAGTGTGTGGATATGATTTGATTAAAAATATATGTGTCTTTGAGATCTTATTATGTTCTTTGCATTGATTTTACTTCATTTAAAAGGTTGTATTCTTTTATGTGTTGTATATGAACATGTGTGGTTAGGGTTTGAAGCATAAGTGTGAAAAAGGTTTTATTGGGGACTTATTCACCCCCTTCTTAGTACTTGTCACCTCCAACACTAAAATCCCCTCGACCTATTGAAAAATTGTAGGAGGCATTTTCTTCAACGTGCTAACTTATATGTCATCCTTGGTAGAATCCTCTAAAAAAATGGGTTTAATGGTATTCTATTACAATGCTTGAAATCCCATGAATATACCCATGTCATTCGAGAATTCCATGATGAAATATGTGGTGGAAAATTTAGTTGTTTTAATTTTTACAAATGTATTCTTTGGATGGGTTACTATTAGCCCAATCTCAATAAAGACTTTTTGAGTATGTTAAAAAGTATGTGAAATACCAACAACATTATAACCTCATCCACATTCCTAGTCATGCCTTACTGAACCACTCAAGATCTTTGACCCTTCTCATAATGGGGTCTTGACCTCATCGGTATCATCAATCCACATTCTTCCCAACGTCATCATTCTATCATCACCGTAACCAAATACTTCACCAAATTGGTAGAATCCATTCCACTCATAACCAAACCTAACATTTTTTTTTTTCTATCGACATATTAGTTGTCATTTCAGAATTCCTCATAAAATCCTCACGAAAAACAAATATTCCTTCAAAAATAAAGATCTCAAAATATTTGTATCTCTTTCAAAATAAATATTTTCTTATCATCTCCTTACTATCCTGAAGCTAATGGTGAGGCTAAAGCCATTAAAAACTCTCTATAATATCCTCATAAAAAAATTTGATAAGTAAGGTCAAAATTAGAACCTTCACATATCCTTTGATCTTTAGGCCTATTATATTAGCATCCACACTTCTATGGATGTTTCTCATTTATCTCTTGTATATGGATCGAGGAAGTTCTTTCTCTTAAATTCCAAATGCCATCTTGACATGGTTCCCTCTAACAAAGACTATCATTAAAATTTTCTAAAACAACTTGAGTTGTTATACGAATGTTGTTTAATCGATCTTAGACATGACCATGTTTATCAAGAGAGTGTTAAATGTGCCTACAACAACCATCTCAAGGAACATGCCTTCAATATTGGTGACCCAAGTATTGAAAGAAAATCATAATGTCACTACTCTAGAAAGGAGCCAAAGTGGAAATTTTACTCCCAACTGAATTGGACCATACACTATTACACATAAATATGGTTTTGGAGCATATAATTTAGTGTCTCTTGATAGTGAACTGGAAAAACCTCGCAATACCTTGCACTTTCGATATTTCTCTTTGTTAATATACCTAACAACGTGATATTAGTCACACCCTAAGATCTCCCTTCCACTATCATCTTTATCATCTCTCATTATAATTATTTGGAATTATTTGGTCTATTATCACTATCCTATCTATGACCTTGAATATGGACACCACGACTCTTCTCATAGCATATTATTTATGGAAACATTACCCACTCTAGGTGGGAAGCCCACAATCATTACATATGTTTCCCTCTTATCTACCTACTAAAACCATGATAAGGGTCCATAGGTGTTGCGTGTACATATTATCATCCCCTCCCCAAGTGGTTTACTTTGTTATCTCCAGCTCTATCCTCAAGTCAAAATTCGGGATGCTCATATCAAAAATCTATCAAATCCAAAAATAGATTGCTCCCTCGAAAGGACAGTTGTTCATCTAAACAAAAAAATGACTGAATTATATAATGATCCCTTAAATTACATATATCATGCATTTCTTATCCTTTCATCTAATAATTCAAAATTCAAAATCCAAAATCAAACATATAAATGTAGATTAATCCCTTGAATGATGGATACTTCCTATATCATGGAAGTGAAGGCTTCTCCTCTTAAAGATCCTTCCAAGTTTCTAAAGTAAAAAAATCAAAAGAAAGCATCCGTGGAAAGATTCCTACATTGATCAACTTTCCCATCTATAGAAAAATTTTGGCATAGATTATTATATGCCATATTACTCAGATTTGGTGCATAAACCTAGGACTGCAAACTAAGGAGAACCTATTTTTTCCGTACAAGATCCATCTTCATGCCTTTTTCTTGTCTACAGTGGGTCTTTAATCATGCATTCAATATTTTCTTCATGATATTAAGTTTGACTAACTACAGTTAGTTATATCTTAACAGTTGTTAATGATCACAAGTGAAATGATTTTCCTTATTCCCTTTCAAGCGTTACTACAAATCTAGTTCCAACAACATTTTTTCTACACATGCTCTTTCCTATGATGAAGTGTACCTTCCTCAAATTTCGTCACCCTATAAATGTTGCATCCTATCCAAGTTCACTCTCTTAACCATTGTCATTATCTCTTTCCTATCTACTTTATCTACTCTCATCATCATTTCACCTCTCTCTACTCATATGTTTAACATCTACAATCCAAATCTATCAATACATCTTATATTATTTAATTTTCCAACATTAAGAACCATCATCATGCTTAACATCTAAAATTATCTATATATAATCATATGTAATTCCATTATCCCTATCATCATGTCTAGTATCAACATCTAGTATAATATATACTTCTAATCTAATCACACCTACTCTCATCTAAGTCATATTATTTCGCATCTATCATGTCATCTAATATAAATATCTAAAGAACCCATATCAACATATATCATGAAATTATTTTAATTAATACATCACATCAAATAAAAAAATCAAAAAATCACATCATCAATATGTACCTATCGTCTATACTAAATATAATCAAACAATCACAGAGATCATCACACAATACATACAAAATAAGACAAAATAATATGTTGTGTGTGTGTGTGTGTGTGTGTGTGTGTGTGTGTGTGTGTGTGTGTATATATATATATATATATATATATATCCTCATAAAACATTTCAATACATTTGCAATAGGCCTCTATAGGATATATCTCTAAAATGTAAACATCAAAAATACAAAGGTTCACCATCTAGGTGATGAAATGTAGATCAGATGCTTTAGGTTCTGATCCCTATCCTCCGAGAGTTGGGTCCTATCCCTCTCCTTATCCATCTGGTGTAGGGACCTATCTCTCTATATTCCCACTTATGGATTCCTCATCCAAGCCTAGATCTCATATCAGCTACGCCACACTAGTTGTGCTCTTGAATGAAGCTAGTTATGTTGATCCCCCTACTCTCCACTCCCTACTAAGTATTCTACATATCATAGCACATTTGGAATTCTTGATGTAACAATGCACTCATATTAGCACACATATGCACTAAGTGCCTTTTATTTCTATAGTAATATAGTACTCACTTTGGAGCCATCTGGTTAGCTCCCTTTGAATCTGTTGGTTCCTCATTCTCGATGTCGCCACTAGAGATGTCTATGATCTCTAAATCTATCCTGTAGGCCTCCCTCTATCTACAATACCTATCTCATTGTTTTATGGCCACATATATCTCCCGACGTAATCTTGTATCCTCCTATAATCTGCATCCTTCTCATTATGGGAAATATCTACCTCTATACATAAACGATATATCTCCACTTTCACCCCTCCATCTTTACCCTCATCTCCTCCAGGTGATACAACCTTCTCTCATATAGCAACAACCTCATCCTCATCAAATCCAATATCTTACCTCTCTTCCACTATGTTGTATTCCCATGCATATGTAATCTACTAAACACTTCTGCTCCTACTCCCACATCATCATCACTATCCCAAAATCTCGTGCCTCCTCCAATGGATTGGCCATCACTTTGGACTATGTAACTACCCCTCCACCTTATCTCGTATGTATCTAATAGGATCCTGTAAACTATCTGTACCACCCATAACTTCCTCATCACTCATGGAAACCGAACTACTCTCACCATATCTAACCTTCACCCTTGGAACCATCTACTCGTCCTCATGCAAAAATTGAATATTTTCCCTTGGCCTTATAGGAAACCCTTGGTATGGTGTCCATCTAAACTAATCCACATGTAATACCCCCGATATCTCTGCATACTAGTCCTCTCTTTTATCCCCTTTGTCTCTATGAGTCTGTTTAGCCCTCCATCTCAAAAATCCAATAGATAGCTCTATGTGGTCCCCAACCACCCATGGAATCCTGGATGCCTAATCACAAATATGTCTTTAGTAATCCCAACAAAGTGAAATAAAACCCC
Source organism: Taxus wallichiana var. yunnanensis (assembly GCA_018340775.1). Taxonomy (NCBI): domain Eukaryota; kingdom Viridiplantae; phylum Streptophyta; class Pinopsida; order Cupressales; family Taxaceae; genus Taxus; species Taxus wallichiana. Next base: position 414,585,494 of record CM031236.1, read on the forward strand.
ATATATAGTCTAAATCTCCTCTCCGTAGCATACATCCATAGTTCATGATATATAATCACTAATAATTTTTACCAAAAGAGAACATTATCCTCTTCTCCATTATGTATGCAAGCACCCCGAGAATGTCCATGGAAATCGGGATCTACCGAGAATCTAGTAAGGCATAGCATAATATTTCCATCATCACCAAACATATCAATCTACTCCTATGTTTTACAAGCTCATATCATGCATCTATATGAAAGGACCTTGAAGTTATTGTGATCTCGTGGGGCATCATCTCCAAATAGTCATGCTAATATACCCAATCTCCGCTCTCTTATATTAAGCTCTATCAACTCTTTGTATATGTGAAGCCTCAAGATATGGTACACGTCCTCTAGTGTCACCATCACCTCCCTTTTCTAAATTATAATGTAATAGTCATCACATACCACCTATTAATCAATGAAATAATCAATCCTACATCACTCGGTATCCTTTGATAATGGTAGAATCTTCCAATTCCTACCGCCTCTAAGTGATGCCACTCTCCATCAGTGACATCCCCTCTAATACGATCATCTATAAAAGGGACTATGTATCTCGAGATATAATGTGTCCTTATCCTAAAAATAAATCAAACGATAAGTAATCAACATCAAAACTTATGTAAATAATCAATTTTCAACTGATCTAATAAACACATTCCCCTATTTGACCAATCAACACCAACCTAGTTTGGGTCTACGCCGCCAAGCTTGGGTAACTTCCCTTAGCCCCGGTTGATGGCGACCATTCCTTTGGTTCCCATCTCAAAACCTAGATAATGCAAAAATTAATTAAAAAATAACTAAATAATTTTAAAAATAAGCTAGGTCTTAGGCACTTACCATCCTACGAGTCTTCGACACTTCCTCGCTGCTCCACTGGCCTCAATATTGGTCAAAATCTCAAACTCTCTTTCACTTAGAGCTCTTGATCAAAAAATTCACATAGTTCAATTAAGATTAGTTCACCACCCTAGCCGCTTAAATAGGCCACGACCTGAGGCCGTGATCGACTAGCTCTAGTCACCATCGACCCAACCCTAGTTGTCATAGACCTAGCTAAGTCACCGTAAACCCAACCCTAAATGGTCACTCCCCATCCTCTTTCACCTAATCTCTCTTCCAAATTATCTATTCTTCCAATTTTGATTTTGGTGTTGTCTATAACATTCCTTTATTTTTCCCTTCATTTTTCCTCACTATCTCCAATCTCATGGCATGTCCTTAATTGTGTCTATCATTCCATTATACGATCATCTTCATATCCCTCTTGGGGTACCATCTTTAATCCCAAGCCCACTATTGTCATGTGGTACTATAGGTGTTTTAATTGATGCAAAACCACATTAATGAAAAATTTGATGATTAATTATGGTCATATGATGTTGTAGATGATGATTTACATGATGTTTAAGAGGTTTTCATGATGATACAAGGAGATTCAAAGTGAGGATTGTTTGCTTTTACAATCCGATTCAAGTTCCTAGATGATGTTGCATGGTTGTATGAGATTCTTTGTGACTCAATAAGTATGCTTTGGCATGATGGATATAAGGTTTAGAGAGTTATCGGGCACTCACATCAGTTGTAGGGTGCAAATTTAGGTTGGTGACCATGTTTCAGGTGCTCATTCGAGCATATATGGATGATAGGAAGTATGAGGATGAGCTTCAGATATATATGATATAATTAATGAATGTATTTAGGTATATTATTATGTACCAATTATTTTTGGACCATTTTTAGTGCTTTCATGATGATTTATTGTGTTCTTTCAGTTGACTCTAGCTTCTACAGTGTAAAACCCTCGGGGTTTTATGCAAGTCTTAGTTTATGGAGAGTTTGAGAGACGATGATGAATTTATTATGATTTTATATGTTATTATGATGTGTCATGGTTATTTTATAAAAAAATAGGAGTTACGATATGAATTTTACAATTTATGTCAGTTTTGGTGAAATAGGGTTAAGAATATGGCCATTTCTAGCTCGAATTGGAACTTACGATGTTCACCTAGAATTGTGTACTTTTCATTAGACCTTATGGATTTTAGGGATGTTTCTATATTTATTCTATAATTTTTCACACAAATAATTATGTCATTTCATCGTCACACTTTTACGAATGAATTTTAAGAAGGTAAACAACATTTTAAGAGTTTAAAACCCTATCCTAAAAATGGTTTGAGAGATTTGATTCCTAATTGGCCCTAATTTCTTCCTAGTGCATGTATTATGATTATAACATGTATAATACTTTTAATATTTCTAGAAAGGCATGGTAGAGGTCATTTTGATGAGTGGACCCCACTCAAATAGGTCAATTTTTGAATAAGTTTGTTTTCAGACAAGGTTTTCCAAAAGAGTTGAAATTAAAATTATTGTTGTATAATTTATGTGATTTTTTCTTGATGTAAAAATTGGTTTTAAGAAAATTTTATGCAGTTATATGGTCAAATGAGGTTAAGCTAGGTTGACTAGTCAGTCAAAGGGCAGTTTTGAGGCGGTAAAAAGTAGTCTTTGATGAAATGAGCATAACAGGAGCTACAAAGAGAGTTAGGAGGTGATTAAAGTTGTATTGGAAATATAATTCAAATATATTTCAAAATACATAATATTTTTTCATGATGATTATATTTGATATGGTTTCTAAGTCATTTTTTGGACAAGATGATTTTTTCCAGCTCTTGATAAGAAAAGATCGGTTGTATGATTTGAGTTGATTGGAAAATGAGATGGCTTTGTTGATTCTTGCTATCACCTAGAGAGTGAAGTGATATTAATTTTTCATCAAAAAAATTATTTATAGGTATTTATTGTTCCTATAAAGGTTTTAACTAGTTAATATTTGAAAACAACTGTTTGGGCAAGATGATTTGGTGAAGACAAAAGAGGATGTGGTTTGAGCACATGATTTTTAAAGATATATAACTTGTTTAGAAGTGTTATAAAGGTATTGGAATTTCCATAAAGTTTTCACATGTGATATTTTGGATGTTTTGGAGTGATCTAGTGGCATAAAGATATTTTCAAGGTCATGAAGGGTTTAGGAAATAACTGTTCTAAGAAAAACAAAGAACAATGGTCCCATTAAACAAAATATTTTGATTGGTTGATGTAAATTTCAACTATTTATAAGGTTTAAATGTTAATTTAAACATGTTTACTCATTTATGGGTCATTAAAAAGTATGGTTTTGATGTTAGGGTAATTTTCTCTTTGTGCCCATGGGGATTTGAGTCTTTTTAGAGCATGTAATAATGATTTTAGCTAGTCTCGACTGCTTGGGTAAATTGTGAATTTTATGTTATGAATTTAGGATGTTTTATGATGTGTGTTATGAGAAAAATTTTGGAAAAAAATTATTTTTTAATTTGAAATGTGAAGGATCTTATAAAAGCATTATTTTTGGTGCTTTTTGGAGCAATGGTGTGTGCAAGAAGTGAACCTAGGTGAGTGAGTTTTTAGATGTTGAATCATTAATTTAGATAAGATATAGTGTTTTATAGGTTTTATAAGATCAGAAAGCATGTGTGTAAGGGTTTTAATACTTGAGAATTGAAGGAAGAGCTACTTTGTGAAAGATTAAACACTTAAGGTTTGTATGAGGGTTTGAAGAAGTGTGAAATGATTCATTTGTCTCTATCGGTTGTGGAATAAATAATTACAAGATAATATCATAATAATTTTGTTGAGTGGGTTCTTGATCATCTTAGGGGTTTTATCCTCCTTGTGGATTTCTTTCTTCACAAAATAAGGTGTTGGTGCTCTTTGTAGGGTTGTAGATCTACTAAAATAGGGGTTGGTGTTACTTGTGGGTTAGTGCCTCACTAAATTTGAAACATATAAATATAAGGATTTTGTTTCAGTGGGTTTTCTTCCCCTTTAGGGTCTCCCAATTATATTTTATGTCTTGTGTTGATTATCTCGTTTATGGTTTCTTTCACATGTTATAATTGATTGTATGCACACATTAATGGATGGTTAAATTTTTGTGAGTATTTGAACAAAATAATCTGAAATTTGAATTGAAATTTTAGTAAGGAATGATTCACCCCCTCCCTCTTAGTCCATTATTCTTCTAACAATTATTATCAAAGTAGGTCCTTTTGGAAAAGTTTGAGAGCTTGAATGTAGATCCTTAAAGCACAAAATGGTAAGTAGCACATTATTAGTGAGGCACCAACATATGATGGTGTGAATTATTATTTTTGGAGATTGAGGATGAAAACCTTTATCATGGCATAAGTATTTGACTTTTGGGATGCTATAGAGCATGGTTATATCCCTCCTACCACTACTCTAACTATAGAGGATGAAAATAAGGCATATACTAATAAATCAAAAGATTTTAATGCCATCATAGATATCCTTCGAGAAAAGAGTTAGGAAAAGTGATGCATTGAAAATCAACAAAGGAAGAATGGGAGAAATTACAATTTCTATATGAAGGTGACTCAAAGGTAAAAATTTCAAAGCTCCAAACCTTTAGAAATCAGTTTTAAGGTCTTAAGATGAGTGATAATGAGTCCATTGCTGCATACCTTCTTAGAGTTGATAAAGTTGTTAATAACATGAAAGGGTTAGGAGATGATGTGAAAGAAGAAGTTATTATTCAAAAGGTTTTGAGGTCACTAACTCCTAGATTTGATTCAAAACTATTTACTATTGAATACACAAAGGATCAAACTACCTTTAAATTGGAAGAGCTACATGGTATGTTGACATCTTATGAAATGAGGATAGGTGATTCCAAATCAGCTAAGAAAGAGATTGCATTCAAATCATAAATGAAAGATAAATGCAAGAAGGTAAAAAATGATAATACTACTCTTGAGATTGATTATAAAAATATTATTTCTATGATATGTAGAAGGATGAATCTTGGATCTGGTAAGTATAGTGGTCAAATTCCATTAAAATGTTTTAATTGTGGTGAAGTAGGTCATTTTTCTGCCAAGTTCCCTCATAGACATGAGAAGGAAGATGATAATGAAGATCATGAGGCTAAATCTAGGAAGAAGAATAAAATTTTTGGTAAAGGTAAGAAGAAATTCAAAAGGTTTATTCATAAGAAGGAAAAAAGAAACTTTTATACAAATCAAGGTGGTGATTTATCTTATGCAAGTACTGGTGTTTTAGATTATGAATTTTAATTAGATCATGAGGATATAAGAAATGAGGTTTTATTCATGACTAATGATGCTATGAAGTCTTCTAGTGAAGGTCCTTCCTTGTTAGGAGATTTTATATTAGGATATTGCAGCTATTCTAGTGAAGATAATGAAGATGAAAAAGATGATTTTGAGAACATTAAAAGAAAACTAAAACATGTTGAGAAACATAACTAAAATCCGAGTTTACAAATTGAGGAATATGAAAATCAATTTCATAATCTTGAGGAATAATATGTGACTAAATCTACCAAGAAAAATGAGTCTATTAGGGTGCTAGAAGAAAAGGTTAAGTATCTTGTTTCAAACCTATAGGATAAAGAGATTTTGTGCTCAAAATATGAAGAAGATATAGAATTCTAGAAAGATGGGATAGTAGAGGCTAGCAATAAGACTATGTACTTTCAAAATATTTATAAAATTACAAAATACCTGGATGATATACTTGGAAAACAAAGGGAAATAGGTGATACAATTGTCTTGGGGTTCAAATAAGAATCTCAAGGAAAAGAGTTGAAACAAGAATACATGATTTCAAGAAAAGGAGAAGGTGATCATATCGTCAAGGAAGAGAAGAATGAGATAGTCATCAAGGAAAATGTGAATCCAAGACCTATTAGGGAACCTAATTCCTTAAGTTATGAGAGAAATTTCAGTGGATATAGTTATAACTATTATTCTTTTGGTCATAGGGATAAAGAGTGTAGAAGATATCCTAGAGACTCTCAGCCTTGGAGAGACAATATAAGTGAGTTTGCTAAGAATATGGTGTGCTATAATTGCAATGAACAAGGTCATACTACTAGATTTTTATTTTATCCACCATGTTAAGATGAATATTGCAAGAGGAAGAACTCAGTTGTATGTTACAACTACAATGAGGTTTGTCATGTGTCAAGGGTTTGTTTTCATTCTTACTCAAGATAAAAGCGTATGAATCAATGTCCTAGGGAGAATGTAAGTAACTTTAAAAGAGATAGAATGCATGATATTTGTCCTTGAAGGACTTGGGAACCAATAAGAGACCATGTATTTGCTTCAAGAGAAGTTGGTGATGAAATATAAGTTCTAACTTAGGGTCCTGATAAGAGGAAAAATGATGATGGATTTTTTTAGGTGAATAAGAGGACTTGGGACCTCTTCAAGATTTTAGTTTAGGTCTTCATGGTGATCTTATATCTCCTACTATCCTTCTTGTAGGTATATTAGTGCAAATGAAGAATTCAATTGAGGGGGCTATGTGAGTCAAAATTTTCTTCCTCTATATGGTCAAGGTATGTCACTATAAGTATTTTAGTATGTATTTATGGTTCTATGAAGTTGATTGAATTGGTGTTATTTTAGTTTTAGCTAGTGTGGCTCAAGTATATGTTGACTGTGATTCCAAGTTTTTATTTACATCATCACAAAGTATTGGATGTATATGTTATCTCAAAGGGTGTTTGATTCATTATGTGGTCTTAAAAATGATCCATAATGTCATGTATTTCAGAGGGAAGGACATCTTTGGGTCCATATCAGTAGTTGGTAGTGTTGAAATAAATTGTGGTCTGTGAGGAACATGGTGAAAAGTCTAGGTCGTAATGGTGTCATAAGGTCAATCATGTGTTGTAAAGGCATGTTTAAAATGTGTTTATGATTCCATAATGAGTATGAAGCTATGAAGGTGTCATAGAAATTGTAAAAGGTCATCAAGAGTATCAGTGTACACATTCTTCTTAAAAGGTATAATATTGTAATTATAAGTGATCTGGGCATATATCTTGGTCTATGTGTCATTGAGTCTTGTGTCATGAGATTTCAAGGTTATGAATAGACATATGAATGCATTTAAATATGGTTAGTGTGATAAATTGATGAATTGATCAGTTTATTGCTTCTAAAAGTGGATTGTGGCTAAGAAATGGTCAAATGTAGTGTGCTCTAGATAAAATTTAAGATGGTTTCATGTATACAAATAATTTACATGCCTCCAAATAAAGTCAATGTATGCTCATAAATTATTTGGAATGATATGAAAGTGTTGATGATGAATTATTTTAGTCTTGTGAAAAAATTATTGGTACTTTTAAAGTTACTCTTCCATGACTGGGATGTTAGAGTGTGCTCGAGCGATATGAATGGAATGTGGTTTTGAACATCCAAATGATAGAGTCTAGGGATAATTTTTTTGCAAATCATCTACACATGGAGGGATACTAGATACGAAAGGTTTTAGACCCTAAGAATTTATAATTTCTTGGGAATTTTTGATAGAGTTCATATTTACTACCATAGTGCTTGTGATACCTAATTGTAACTAAATGATATTTGATCTGGGTAAGTTGTACTCAAGAACAAAACTCAAGGCTTGTGTAAGTGAGTATATGCTCAAATGGGTATTCAAATCATGCTTGATATCTTCATAAAGGTATTTTCATCAAAATTTACAAGTGATTCTCATTATTGCATGGGATTGTAGAGTGTAACTATGTATTTGGTATGAAAGATAAGGAAAAGTGAGTTTTTGTTGATTCCTAAAGTTTTTCTATGACATGGAGTGAATGAAACCTATTAATGTGTTCTAGATGGTGTAACATGGACATATAGGTTATTACTTGATCTTATGTGATATTGAGATTGTCTAGGTAGTGCATTAACTAGCTACAGTGCACAAACTAGTTTTATGTTCTAAAATATATTCAAGTGAGTTTACATGGGTGGAATAGAGATATGAATATGCTCTAAGGAACAATAGATTTGTCTATGTGATATATCTCACTCTAATGTGATAATCCAAGTAAAAGCAGGTATGAAACACTTCATAATTGAGATAAGAAAGAAATGTGCATCTACATGCACGAGGTTTGGTATATTGGAATTCTTGATGTGTCTCAGGTATAGGAACATGAATATGATTGGAGTAAATTTCATTGAACATTAAAATTGTGTTGAATATGATCTCGGGATGATATGTTTGTTGTTTTTCCTTGGTTTCTTCTTGTGTAAAATATCATGCTACACGAATAAGGTATGAGCAAAAGGTAATAATTGATGCTTCTATAGGTATGTGTCTTGTATCAACTCCATCTTAGTTTGTGTCAATATGATTTAGAAGGTGAATGCCATCTCAGAATAGGCCAATATTATATCTAGAAGGGTTAGTTTAGGAAGAAAATTCTAGATATCTATGTCTTAGAGTTAGTAAATACAATGCTACAATGTTTGTAAAAGTTTTTTCTCAGGTGAAGATTATATTAAAAGATTTCCTATGAGTCGATTAGATGGATTCAAAGAAGGAAATAAGGTCTATGGAGTGGTTCTCACCTTAACATGCAAGTAGGAATCTGGTGATCTTTGCTTTGACTTGAAAAGGTCATTTTTTTCTCAAATAAGGACCTACAAGCCTATAGTTGATTAAATGGATATGATGATAGTGTTATCTAAAAGAGATAATGTCTTCATGGTTTTTCATCATTGGGAAAGGTGTTCAACAAGTGGAGAAGCTGGTAAGATGGCATTATTAAGTCATGATAGAGTCAAGAGGGGTTAATCAAGGTCTCCATAGGTTTTTATAATGCCGAGTGACATGAAAAGATGTTTCTATAGGTGTATTTGTTTCTCGGGTATATAAAAGCCATTCATGGCGAGGAGCAAGCTGCTATTATTTCTAGATGGTGAAATGAAGGTCTCATGACATATGAGGTATGCGTTGTGTATCATCTAAGTGATATTAGAAGTTATTATCTCTTGAATGCATTATGTCATCCATATATGACTATCTAAGACTGAGAAGATGCTTTAAGGCAGAGAAAAAGTATTTAAAGTGATTTATAGCCAAGTAACTATGATAAGTTTCTTATTTTAAGATTTTATACTAGATATAGTGCTCTTGAGTCCAGCGGGAGTGATGGTATGTTGATTCAAAGCATGAATGACATGTTGTATTATGAAAATGTTGATAGAAATTTAACTAAGATGTTTGTTTAGGGAAATGAGTCCTTAAGATGGTTTCAAGACAAGAATAATAAGAAACAAGAAAAAATTGTGCAAAGTCAAGAAATGCTAACTCAAGAAATAAGGTAAGATGATTTTGTAACTCATACATGACATTTTTGGCATATCCATGGTGTTCTTGGCTCAAATGATGGTCTGTTACAGTAGATTCATGAATTTCAAAACATGGATGAAGTGAAAATAACAATTTTGTGCATGCCTAGAAGGTAAAAATGGTCGTTTTGGCTCTATTAAAGGTAAGATGATTCTTTCTTCATGATTAATTGATGCATTTAGATGGTGTATATTCCTTTCCTAGGGAACATGGTGGTTGCGTGCTTACAAAGAAGGAAAATTAGATTTTTGTGTGAAATTTCAAGGTTGTTCAGCCTATATGACATATTTGGTTAATGTTTTTAATTAAAAAATGAACCTATGAAGCTGTGGAAGATGAAAAACATGTTGTTACAAGTATGCCTTTGTCATTAATGTAAAAATGGGGATAAGTTCAGGTAGTTTTCCATCAATGACAAAGGGGAGATTGTTGGCATGTGGTCTTATAGGTGTTTTCATTGATGCAAAACCACATTAATGAAAAATTGGATGATGGATTAGGGTCGATGATGTTTTGGATGATGATTTACATGATGTTTCAAATATGTTCATGATGATACAAGGAGATTCGATGAGGATTGTTTGCTCTTGCAAGCCCATTCAGTGCCTAGGTGATGTTTCATGGTGGTATGAGATTTTTGGTGACTTGAGAAGCATGTTGGAATGATGGATAATAGGTTTTAAGAGTGATTTGGAAATCACATCGGTTGTAGGGTACAGATTCAGGTTGGTCACCATGTTTTAGGTGTTCATTTGGAGTGGGTATGGATGTTGGGATGTATGAGAATGATATTTGGAGATATGTAATCTCATTCATGTATGTATTCAGGTGTATTATGATGTACTAGGTATTTTTTGACCATTTTTAGTACTTTCCTGATGAGTTATTGTGTTCTTTCAACTGACCCTAGTTTCCTATAGTGCAAAACCCTAAGGGGTAGCTATACAAGTATTAGTCTCTGGAGAGTTTAAGAGATGGTGAAAAATTGATTATGATTGAAGATGTTATTATGGTGTGTCATGGTGCCTTTAGGAAAATTTCGGGATGTTAGGATATGAATTATGTAAGTTAGGTTAGTTTTGGTGAGACAGGCTAAGATTAAGGCCATTTCTAGCTTGAATTGGAACTTCGATGCTTAACCTAAATTATGTGCTTTGTATGAGAATTTTTGGATTCATGGTTATTTCTAAAGTTTTTGTTATTATTGGTAAATAGTGTTGAAGGGACTACAACCTGTTACAATAATGGATCAACAACAAAATAAAGTTATAGAGGGACAATGAAAGAAGATCAAAATATAGATAAAACATTATGTCCATCAGTAACCAAAAGATAGTTACTAGTAGAAAGCTAAACAGAATAGAAATTGCAACAAGACAACAAAATAGTAGCATAGAAACAATAAAAATAATGAAATATAATAGCGACTAGAACGAGGTCGTACATCCCGAGGAGATTACTTCTTGGAAGCTCTGTCGATCCTAGATTTGATTGTTTGTAGTGAAGTGAACAACGCCAAAGTGGTGATGTGCATGGGGTCACTTGCATTCAGCTTTGATATGGTTTGACTTCTCTCCTTTTCAGTCCCCTAGATAGTGTCAGGGACCCCACTAAGCATGGTAATGCTTCGAACATGTTGTTCTAAGAAGTCACTAATGGCATTGAAGATAGCCATGTTATGATCATTCTTGTCTTTGGATCTCCCCAATCTGTTTTCCAAAGAGTTCAATTTCTTGTAAATGTCAGCAATCGATCATTCCCATTAGGAGTATCATCATCAATCTTTCTTTCTCCCTTCTTCTTGTCCATGCACTGCAGGTCCTTCTTTAACTTCATCATATGTTTCTTTAGAGATTCCAACCTATGAGGTATATTATTCCCCTCCTGTTGCAGGGCCATATCCTGGCCAACATTACTAATATGCAATAAATTATGCATAAATTCTAGCTCTTTGGTGCTTCTAAGAACTTAGGTAGAGTGAGGGATGTCAATTTTGGGAAGTTTTGGGTTCTTAGTCTTGGGTTTGGAAGAGGTATTCAGGATGGAAGTGGGAGCAGTGGAGGTAGTGATGTGTAGATCACTGGGAGAGGGCAGGAAGCCGGGAACTTGGAGACACAGAGCTTATGAAGTAGAAAGATAAGGCCCTAGTGAAGAGGGATAGCATGAGAGTGCTTCTAGAAATCTAAAATGGAGCGCTGAAGGGAATTTAGCAAGTAATGTGGGAAGCAGACCACAAATTGTCTTCTAAAGTGGTTAAGAAAGACTAGGTGCTTGATAGGGATAGTTTTGTAGTGCCCTTCTAGAGAAATGTACCTAACCATCATTTTTGTAACTTCATCAAAAGGCTTGGGGATAGAACTTACCCTAACACCCACAAACAAATTCGAGCTCCTCTCCTTCTTTAGAGAATTTCTTAGCCTCGGCGGTCCTATCAATCCTTTTGTTGAAAAAATGATATCCCTCCAACTCGAGGCCTGTTTCCTCAGCTATCAATTCTTCATTTATAATAACTCGGTGACCACCATACTCCACCTTTCTGTCCTTCCAGTCCATTACAAAATGAACCAAAATATTTTCATCGTGCCCCCGAATGCGTTCTATAAAATTGGAAATGCCTCCTTTTTGTAGGAGGTTCCATAGCTCCTCATTATTCTTCTAAGCCGTATCACCTGCAGGGGTTCCAACCGCACGGGCACCTCCCATATCCTTCTCTGATACAATGGGAACTCTTCTCGGTTGTGAAACCTGCTTGCGGAAGAGAGCCTCAATAGTGGGTTGGTTAACTTGATAAACCACTATCCTACCTTCTGTGTGAGAAAAAGAGGAGAAAAAATTGTAAAAACAATACTAAAAAACAAGCTAACTAAGGTGATGCACCGATATTTGTTGGACCCTCTATTCTACATACACACACTAATGATTGATAAAGTTGTTCCTTGTCACTTCAAAGCACCTCTATAATTAATGCCTAAGTGATTTTGAAGAAGGTGTAAATGACTGTAATAACTAAAGTGAGAGGGTTAGAAACCACTTTCAAAATAGGACTACAGCAAACACACACTTAATTAGACTAGCAGAAAACTTATAGTGCAAATCAGAGGTTAATTGCATTGGAAAACAAGCAAAGGAAAGATAAATTTCACTTACACAAGTTACTAAAGCAAAGCAACACTTTGAATTGCATGCACAATGGAGGATAAAACTAACTTTATTGCATCAAATAGGTGCTCACTGCAGAATTTTGGGTCCTCCCAAAAGCTTACAAAAAGTATGATGAACTTTCCTTGTCAACTCTCGGTCCTTTGTGCTTGCAATCACACTACAATATATAGCAAAAGTGTTTCCTAAAAATAAGCCTAAGAGTGAACTCACCCATTAGATCTATTATTATCCCTTTATTATTTTTATTACGGATAATAATGATCTATTACAAAAAGAGGCTCCAAGGCCATGAGCATCACTCAAATACATAGTCAAACTGAAGTTGACTCTTATTTTAAAGGAAAACTAATAAAAATAATTACAAATATTGCTTGTAATGCAAGTCTTTCACATGCAACATGCTTGCTTTATTCTCTGATGTGGACATCTATTTGTCCCTTCTTGGTGCATGGAAAGGTCTATTTTGGCAATTTGTCTTCATTGGGCATGCATATAAAAATTTTTTATTTGGCCCCCATGCATGCACATGCATATATATATTTTTTGGCCTATGCCACCTTATGCCCCCCTATGGTTTATAATTTATATTTTTAAATATTACCACCACCTTAGTCAAAGGGGGCTTACCATATCTATTTTTGGTAATACTTGGGGGTGGTGATACTTTGGCCTACCGTTGCCTTTATCTCATGACACTTGGCATATTCTTGATTGTTGATTTTGTTTGGTCCTTGGCATTGATCTGACCTTTGAAAGGTATTAATGTTGGTTGTTGGCATATTTATTATGATCCTTGGCATACTTAGTCTCGGCCATCGATTACAAAGGTGCATTGTTTAATCTTATCCCTTGATTTCTTGGCATTTATTGCCCTTATCACTTTGGGTGGCGCTTTTTTGAACATTGATCTTCTATACTTTTCTTGGCCATTGATGTTGTATGGTACTTATGCATTGATTGTTCTTTTTGATGGGGATCATTGGATCTATTGCCACTTTGGTCTGGCCGTCGATTTCATTGATCATGGTTGAACCATGGTTTGATGTTGACTTGGTCTTGGCCATTCGATTAACTTCAATTGATTCATGCCATTGATTTCATAACCATGGGTTAGGTCATGAGTTTGTTGGAGCTTATGGGGGTAAAGGCATTCTGTTGAGCTCATTTGCATTTTTTTGATGACCATGGCAAAGCCATGGAAAAATCTCTCAGCTCTGCATTTTCTAAAAATGGTGGCTTTTGATGTTTTCGATGATGATTCGAGCCTACACATTTGATCGTTTTTGCTTGGATGATTATTTAGATGTTTGGTCTATGTACTTTGACCTCATTTTTTAAATGCTTCTTGAAGGTATACACTTCCTTTTGTGACCCATTCCCTTTACAATCCTTGTGGATCATTTTCAATCTATTTTTAGTGGCTCCTTTGATCATTGTACAATGACACAACCTTGCATTTTCTCTCTGGTTTTTTTTGTTTCTATCATTCGGCTTCGATGAGCTCAAACAGAGCTTGCAAGGGAGATGGCTGCCATTTTTTCCTTCTTCGACCTTGCTATTATAATGTGGTAAGTTCTTCTCTTGTCGAATCTCTTGTAAGTGCTAAAATGAAAACAAAACCTTTGAACTTATCCTATTTGATTGATCTCAAATATGGCTCTCCTCTGCACCTATTCCCTTATGATTTTATTTTTTTATAAAATGTGATCGTTTGGCCTTATTGAACATGACTTGTATCTTTGTTTGATTTGACCTCTTGTGTATTCATAACCTTGGCCCTGGCTTCACCTGTAATTATATATTCTGTAAACTCGGCCTCCTTGGTTACATTTACATCATGAACTCAGATTTTGTTGAGTAGGTTGTATATGCTTCTTTATGGTTCGGCCTTGGGTATGTCGATTGATATTTACTTGATCATTGTGCTTGAGTTTTTTACTTTTGATAACCTCGGATTCTTGACTCACATTTGGCTTTCAATATGTTGACTATTCGTTTTGATGAAGTTCGGTCTTCAGATTCTCTCATTCTTTTATTCTTATAACTTGATGAAGCTTTAACTTGATCAGTAATCTATAACTGCTATGAGTATGGACACCTCAAGTTTGATAGAACTTTCTGAAAGCCATTTGATTGATCCTTTGTTGCAAGCACGATTGTATTCCATTCTCTATAATGAAGAACATGATCCCTTTTTCTAGGAAACTCAAAGAAAATCATTAAGTTTCTTTTCTGTAATGACTTTTCCTTTTCAAAAGTCAATAATATAGTCACTGTATTTCAGTTTTATTGATAAAGCATTAATTTTTAATTTTGTTCTATCTGAAAACCCCATTTTGCAAGGGGAGACTCTGCAAAAAAAATTTCAAAATCCTTCTCTCTCTCAGATTTCTGCAACTTGTCCATTTTGAAAAGATATGAATATCTCTCTGCTACCTTTTATGGGTTGTCTATTCACTTGATTGAATTCTTGTTCATGCTTGCTTTTCTTGATCCATTGCAACTTTGGAAAATTGTGAAGTAGTTGGCTTTTGATTCACACTTGAATTTGGAAATAAAATGAACCTTGAATACTTGTACTTGATGAAATTTCTAAATATCCGTATGTGTTCATTTGATCATAATATCAACTTTGTAATGATGAAACATATACTTTTTGTTGACTGTTATCATTCCTTTTGAAGCTCAAATAGCTTATAAAGCATGTAGTAGCCTATAAAGCATGTATTTCAATTTTTTTAAATCAAAAGTCACTTTTACAAGGGGAGACTCTGGCAAAAATTTTCCAAAATGACTATTTTTCTCCACCTTTTCCAGATTTTCAACCTGATTTGTAAAAGTATTTCCTTCTTGACTTATTTTGATGCTTCTTTTTTCTATAAACCATCTAGAAATGATGTTTGTTTTCCATTCTCTTGAAAGTAAACAGTAGCTTCTTTCTTTTTATTAACTAGTTAAACTGATCTTTTTCATTCTCATGTTGCAACCTGTTCCTACAAAACTCATAAATAAGTTAGAAAAATATAGGCTTTTTGGCCTCTCTTATATCCATGTGATTTTGATTTCTTCTTCATTCTTCTTTTGTGAACTGTTTTCAACTTCTTTTTCATGTCATCTCCACATCTGTTTCTTTTGTAATCTATTTCAGATTCTACTTTTCTATTTCAATCCTTTTCCTTTTTTATTGCTTTCTGCCACTATTTCTCTTTATGCACTCTCTACTCTCTTCTATTGCCATGCCTATCTGTATCCCTGATCTGACCTGTGTCATGTGCCTATATTTCTTTCTTTCAAGTACCATTAGATGCATTGAACTTAGAATATGTATTTGCTTTAGAATAGATGTATAGGAATAAAAATGTACCCGAGCTCAAAATTGATAGGTACTACTCTTTATCTTGCAGGTGATGAGAAAAGAAGATGGAGATGGAAAGTGGAAGATGAAGATGAGATGAAGCTGGAAATGTAGATGATGTGGAGTGGGAATGAAGATAGAAAAGGCAATGATGGGTTCACTTTTACTCCTCTACTCTATTCTTTAACACATGCAATATTCTCTTTTCCATGTATATGATGTTGTTACTCAGTCACATCCCATGGCTTGTGTGGGAAAACTTGTAATCTCTTATGAATAAAGCATTAAATTGAAATAATGAGTTGACTATCTCTTTCTGCATTCAACTTTTTCTTTGATTGTACAATGATGTAAGCAACTCAATATCTCAATCAAATGAATTAATATAAGAGATAAACTTAAAAGAAATACTTGTAACTCTAGTAAGCAACCATTGAATGAGATGTGCCTCCTTGTATGTTGTTTTACTACATTAAGCATATGCTCTTCATTTTGACTCTTTCCTACTATCTCCATTCAGACATTATTGTCACTGTTTGGTTGGCGGTACTTTCTTGATGGAAGTAGCAGGAAAGGAGTCACTTGTAACATTTTTATGACAACATAGATGGATGCAATTTCATGAATCACAAACAACTTTAATGAATACAAAGCAATAAATCTGATGAGCACAACATAATAAAGTGAAGTTGATTATTTGAAATCTGCAACTGTGAATGTAGTTTTGAAATGATTAGTTGATTGCATAAACTGCAATATATTTATCCTCATCAAGTTTTCATATGATCCTTCGTGAAGCTTGATGAAGATAAATGAGAGATTTCCATTTATGTAACTCAGCTCTTTGTTTGGGGACAACATTCCTAGTTTCAAATTCTGACTAATCACCTTCATCTGTAATCAACTCAACTTAATGAACTCAATCTCTGTAATCTGTAACTGAAATGCCCCAATGTTTAACCAATAAAAATTTTTAAAAATGCCCCATACTTATGATGACCAAAAATGGTCAACATCTTTGGTGACTTGGTTGCACTTGGTTGCTTGCTACTAAACAACGAGAACCCAGACTCTCTGTGACTCAACTGAACCAAAATGGACACTGCCCCTAAAATTCTCACTCTGATTGATGCTTCTAAAGCTGAAATCCCCAATGTTGAAAATAAACTATGAAAAACTGTGCATTTCTACACTTGGAGGAAGGAAACTATCTAACCTAGGCTTTCCAATCTAGAAAAGCCACCTACGAAGTGAAAAATTGAATGAAACATGTGCATAAGCACTTAGAGGAAAGCATGAAACTATGGTACAAGGTCAACTTATCTATTTAGAAACAATGCTTCAAATGGATCCCATTGATAGGGATAGGAAGCTCTGAACCATCCATCTTGGCCAATTGAAATGAGTTATGAGCCTTACAACTTGTGATCACATAAGGGCCACTCCATAAGGAATCAAACTTAGTATGAGCACCAGGCTTAGCTCGGTCTGCATCCCATTTTAGCACTAAATCTCCTTCATTGAAGACCCTCAACTTAGTCTTCTTATCAAATGTCTTTTGATCTATGACTAATTCAAATGTATGGATTCTAATGATTTATTTCTTACCTCCTGTACCTCCATGAGTTGTGCATATCTAACTTGCAATGGTTCTTCTTCTAGAACATCAATCTGATGCATAAGCTCCAATGCTGGTAGCTCCAATGAAATAGGCATTTTGGCTTCCAAGCCATAGACCAACATGTATGGGGTGTTTGAAATAGACCTCTTGTAGGTTATCCGGTCAGCCCAAAGAGCTGATTTCAGCTTCAAATGCTAGGTCCTCTGATTTGAATCAATTGTCCTTCTGATAATTCTAAGAAGATTCTTATTTGTGGACTCAGCAAGGCCATTTCCTTGTGGATAATAATTGGAAGAAGTACTTAAATAAACTCCATTCGAGACAGCCCAAGAGCTGATCTTACTTCCAATAAAAGCTTTTGCATTATCTGAAATAATAGTAGAAGGGGCTCCAAACCTGGTCAACAAACCTTCATAAAAATCTAGAACATTGGTTTCATTTTCCTCCTTCAAAGCTACTACCTCATTCCATCGTGTAAAATAATCTGTAGCTATAAGAATCCACTTATGCCCTGAGCTGGAAGGTGGATTGATCATACCAATAAAGTCTAAACCCCACTGCATAAATGGTTGGTCCACTGAAATGGGCTGAAGTGGCAGTGCTTGCTAACTTCTCTTTACCTGTGAAAAATGCACATTTCTTACACTTCCTTACCCATGCATGGCAATCTTTAAATAAGTCTAGCCAATAATATCCACCTCTCATGATTTTGAGGGTGGTTGTTCTTGCTGAAAAATGACCACCACTTTCTCCATCGTGGAATTCAATAAGTATCTTTTCAATCTGATTTGGTTGAACACATCTCAATAAGACACCATTAACATCTTTCTGAATAAAACATCTTGAACCAACACATAGGGAATAGACTGTAATCTGAAATACCTACGTTTAGTGTTGTCCAAACCTGGTGGGTAGGTGCCATATCGAATGTATCTGATCATGTTGGAGAGCCAATCTGAGGGCTGATTTTCCTGAGTCTCATTTGGTTCAAGCTGCAACATCAGAACAACATCTTTTCTTTCTTGAAAAGCATGAGCCAAATGCTCACAAAGCCCTTTTCCTCTTATTAACTTGGTAATTTTAATATCAACGTCATATTCCATTACCTTGGTGATCTAGCCAGCTCTCTTCCCACTGATATCCTTGTTCAATAAGAACTTGTTTGATGCTTGGATGGGAAACCATTAAATGGATCTTGTTATTGGACAGCATATGCCTAAACTTTTTAATGCTCTAACAATTGCAAGCACATGCTTTTCTACAAATGAATACCTTGTTTCATACTCCATCAGGCCTTGGCTAAAAAATGCTATTGGTTGTTCTAAGCCTTCATTGTTCTATTGTGTCAAGATACCTGAAATGGTGTCAATACTAGCATAGGCATATAACATGAAATCCTTTGAAAAAATAGGGTTTATAAGTGTTGGAGCTGAAGCTATGGCATTTTTTATTGCTGCAAAGCTTGAAACTCCTTCACTAACCCAAGTGAAATTTTGATCCTTCTTTAGCATGGTTGTCAAAGGCTTAGCTAAAGTAGCAAAATCTGAAATATATCTTCTTATGAAATTGATTTTTCCCAAAAAACTTTGAAGTGCTTTCTTATGCTTAGGTAGAGGGAGAGTAATAATAGAACTTACTCTTTCAGGGTCAATCTGCATACCTTGTTTTGAAATGACATGGCCAAGCAGCTTACCCTCATTGATTGAGAACACACACTTTTTTGGGTTAAGTGAAACCCCATATTCTCTGCACCTCTCAAAGACTGATCTGAGATGCATCAAGTGCTTTTCTGCATTCTTAGAAAAAACTGTTATGTCATCCAAATAAACCAACACAAACTTATTGATAATACCTTGAAAGGCCATATCCATTGCTCTCTAAAATGTAGCACCTGCATTGGATAAACCAAAAGGCATCTTCCTGTATGCAAAAAGTGCCCCACTTAGTAGTAAATGTTGTTTTGAACGATCCTCTTCTTTGACTAGGATCTGATTATAACCACTATATCCATCAAGAAGAGAGTACCTTTCTAACCTGCAACAAGCTGCAAAATCTGCTCCATAGATGGAAGTGGATAATGGTCTTTAAGGGAAGCCTGATTTAAATCATGAAAATCTACACACAACCTTATTTCCCCATTCTTTTTCCTAACTGGTACAAGATTAGCTACCCAAGTTGAGTGCTTGATAGGAAATATGATGGCTGATTCAATTAACTTATCTAACTCTCTTCTCATCAAAGGCTCAAGCTTAGGATTGATAGGCCTTTGCTTTTTCCTAACTGGCTTTGAGTTAGGTTCTAATTCAATAGTATGTTGGGCTAATGAGGGATCAAACCCTTTCAAATCTTTATATTCCCAAGAAAAAATATCAGCAAACTCTTTAGATAAATCAATGAATGATTGTTCTTCAAATTGAGTACGTACCTTGCCAAGGTTAAGGCTCTTGCCTTCAATAATCTATACTGACTCATAATGATCTTGAATTGATGACAACACTGATCTGTTTTATTTGACAACATCATTTTCCCCAAAAATTGATTCCAATGTAACAAGGCCTTTAGGAATCTTGTTGGTTTTCAACTGCATGATCTGATCTCCATATCTGTTTTGCATTTTTGTTGATTTTGGGCTGAAAACTCAGCTTCATCTTGTAAAAATCTGACTATATGTGCATCATCATTGAAAACCTACCAATGTGTATTATTATCCGGTATAGAAGGCCTTATTACAACTCTAATATAAGGTTGTAATTTGTTGTCAGTAATATCAGCAATAACATCAAACTATGAGCCTATAGCTGCAAGTCTATCAACATGCTTGATTTTTGGTCCTAGGGACACTTTGAATATTAAAAGCACTAAATCATCTATGATATCCATTACACATTGTCTGTATGATTTCATATGCAAATTTTTACATGCACTTAGCCCTCTTACCTGTTGTGTGACAAGCTCACTGTCCCCAAATACTTGTAATTTATCAATATTTCTCTTTCTAGCCCACTCCAAACCATGAACAAGTGCCTCATATTCTGCAACATTATTGGAGCAAGAAAACTAAAACTTGATTGCAGAAAAATACCTTTGTTGTGAGGGTGAAATCAGCATTAAACCAGCTCCTGAACCATGCTGGTTTTTTGAACCATCGAAATATAATTTCCAAATTCCATCGTCTTGCTTGATTCTCCTTCTGTATTGCTGGAATTTGCTTATTTTTCTCATGAATGCAATACACTCCAAGGCCCTTTTCTTCTATTTCTCTATAAGGATCTAACTCATACATTTCACTTGTTAGTTCATCCTTAAACAAATCTGGTACACCTTCTAGTTCATGGAGATTTTGGTTGTCTATTTCTTCAAGCTCATCATCTAAGATAGCACAATTTGCATTTTCCATGCTTGGCATATGTGGCTCAACATGAAAATTAGAAAGAGGTTCTAAATTAATAGTAACTTTGGTTCCATACCTTGTTCTAAAGATGAGGTAAGACCAATCAGCTGAAAGATAACCTCCAATCTTAGATGTAAAGTCTCTAGAAAGACACATAGCAAAGTATGGTGGCAAATCAACAACCATAACATCTTGTAAAATAGTAACACCTGGCATGCATGCAAAGTGACTTTTAAGTCCTTGATCAGTCCAATAGTTTTGGTGGATGAGCCATCTAATTGTAACACTCCTTTAACACTTGGCTCATATGACAAACCCAACTTTTCAGCAATCTTTTTGGGCATGACAGTGTTGCTTGCACCGTTGTCCACCATACAATTATGCACTAAAGAGTCACCAATAATCAATGAAAGATAAAATGGAGGAGGCTTGACTACTTGTACCTGACTCTAAACCATTTTTCCAACTATATTACCTTGTTGTCCTGATTTCTTGAACATGCTTGATCTGATTGAATTTGTTTAATCTGAGATTCTGATTTGGTAAAAACAACATTCACCTTGTTTTGCTCCAAATCTGAACCTTTGGGTGATGTCTGCAGGTCTGAAAGCTCTTTAACCAACATATCCTTTTGTCCTGGAATGGTTAGTGAATCCCACATAGTCATAGTAACATGTGACTTTTTCATATGATCAACAATATTAAATGGGGCTGCCCCTAATTTGGGTTGTACCTTCTGAACTAAAATTTGATCAGATTTTGCAGCAACATTAAAACTATTTTCTTTTGATGGGAAAGCTGAAACAAAATTATTTGTAATGATAGGGACTGATTTGGGAACATTAATAGCTTCTCTTACCTCCTTCACATCATCAATTTCCCTTTTCTTTGACCTCGTTAGTAAACAGCCACTAGATCATCTGATATAGGTGGTTGTTCTATCTGAGTCTTAACTGAACTTTGATCAGCTACTTCCCAATTCACCATTGTTGCCTCATGCTGAATTTGTACCATGTTTGGATCCTCCCCTTGTAGTGGATACCCAAACTGCTTGCCCTTGTTGTTCTACCTCTACTTGAGATAATTGTGGCATAACAAAGTTTGGTGCTTTGCTAATTCTAAGGGAGCAACTGCAGCACTTGGAATCAAATTAGGATCCTGAGCCATATTGTTTTGGGGTTGAACTGGTACTAAGGCCCTTGAAGTAGATGGAACATTGGGGTCAGGGTTAACAAATGGTCTAACTTACTATCATAACACCCTGATTCTGATATGAAGGCCTAAAATTTTGAATAGGTGGCCTATAGTTGTTGTAAGGCTGATATTGTGGCTGATATGAAGGCTATTGTGATGGCTGGTAAGATGGCCTATTGCTCTGATATTACTATCTTTTGATCTGAAAAATCTCATTACCAAAGTTCTACATCATTGTTTTAAGCTCAACAATATCATTAGTAGAATTTTGAGCAACGTTAGGTTGTGAAACAATCATTGGAATAGGTGTCAAACTAGGTGACTGCAAGGGTGGAACATTAGGAAAAACTAGAAATAAGGGCATGGGGGTCTAGGAGCCAACTTTCCTGCTTGAATAAGACTATTTTCTACACTAATGGCTATGTTGTAAGCTGTTGGTAATGTACTTCCCCCCATAGACTAAATCATGACAACAATGTCATAATTTAAAGACTTAAGATAATACAAAAATGCATGTTGAGGGGTGGGTTTAACATTTGCTGAATTCTATCCCACGTACGCTGAAATCTGATATTAAAATCAGTCATTAATTCCATAGGGGCCCTTTTAATGGTTGTCAACTATTCAACTAAGGACAAGTGATCAGATTTATCTTCAAATTGGGAATAGAGGGCTGCTCCTAGTTGATCCCAAGTAGCAATAGTTCCAACAACTAAGTTTTGTACCACTGGAGGGCTTTACCTCTAAGGGAAGCAACAAGCAGTCTTAATGCAACATCCTCATGAACAATATGATGGACTAAAACAATATTCCCTACATCTCTAATATGTTCAACTGGGGTAGTTTGATCTTCTCCTGAGAAATAGGGTAAGCTTTTAAGGGCTGTTGTAGGTATATCGTGATAGGCTGCTATCAATAGAGGACTACCAACATCAAAAGCAACAAAAGGTAGTTGTCTTACTAAAGCCATAGGAATGATAGGGGGTTGGGTAGTAGGATTATGGATAGGTGTATGAATAGAGGGGAATAACTCTTGAATATGGAATGGATCTTTCCCTTCTTCCTCTCCTAGGTGAATTAAGAGGTAATTGATGAAATTCAAAAGGAATACCTCTCAATGCTGATCTGGTAGTGACTTTAGGCATAAATCTCTACTTCCCTTTTAAAATCTGACTTCTAATCAGGTGATAAATCTACTTGTGGAAACGTAGTCCCACCGGGCGTGCCAAAAACTATTATCAATCTGAGAGTGCACCCGCTGCGAGGAACATGCAATAGGAACTACAGTATTGTTCCTCACTCCGTTGATACAATGGGAACTCTTCCGGTTGTGAGACCTACTTGTGGAAGAGAGCCTCCAGAGTGGGCTGGTTCCCTCGGTAAACCACTATCCTACCTTCTGTGTGAGAAAAAGAGAGAAAAACTTGCAAAAACAATACTTGAAAAAACAAGCTAACTAAGGTGATGCACCGATATTTGTTGGACCCTTCTATTCTACATACACACACTAATGATTGATAAAGTTGTCCTTGTCACTTCAAAGCACCTCTATAATTAATGCCTAAGTGATTCTGAAGAAGGTGTAAATGGCTGTAATAACTAAAGTGAGAGGGTTAGAAACCACTTTCAAAATAGGACTACAACAAACACACACTTAATCAGACCGGAAAAAACTTATAGTGCAAATCAGAGGTTAATTGCATTGGAAAACAAGCAAAGGAAAGATAAATTTCACTTACACAAGTTACTAAAGCAAAAAGCAACACTTTGAATTGCACACACAATGGAGGATAAAACTAACTTTATTGCATCAAATAGGTGCTCACTACAGAATTTTGGGTCCTCCCAAAGCTTACAAAAAGTATGATGAACTTTCCTTGTCAACTCTTGGTCCTTTGTGCTTGCAATCACACTACAATATATAGCAAAAGTGTTTCCTAAAAATAAGCCTAAGAGTGAACTCACCCATTAGATCTATTATTATCCCTTTGTTATTTTTATTACGGATAATAATGATCTATTACAAAAGAGGCTCCAAGGCCATGAGCATCACTCAAATACATAGTCAAACTAAAGTTGACTCTTATTTTAAAGGAAAACTAATAAAAATAATTACAAATATTGCTTGTAATGCAAGTCTTTCACATGCAACATGTTGCTTTATTCTCTGATGTGGACATCTGTTCTGTCCCTTCTTGGTGCATGGAAAGGTCTATTTTGGCAATTTGTCTTCATTGGGCATGCATATAAAAATTATTACCCCTTGGCATATTGTAATGCCACCAAACTATGGTTTATAATTTATATTTTTTAAATATTACCACCACCTTAGTCAAAGGGGGGCTACCATATCTATTTTTGGTAATACTTGGGGGGCGGTGATACTTTGGCCTACCATTTCCTTTATCTTGTGACACTTGGCATATTCTTGATTGTTGATTTCATTTGGTCCTTGGCCGTTGATCTACCCTACGAAGGTATTAATGTTGGTTGTTGGCATATTTATCATGATCCATGGCATACTTGATCTCGGCCATCGATTACGAAGGTGCATTGTTCAATCTTATCCCTTGATCTTCTTGGCATTAATATTGCCCTTATCATTTGGGCAGGCAGTTTTCTTGAACCGTTGATCTCCTGACTTCATCTTGGCCATTGGATGTTGTATGGTACTTATGCATTGATTGTTCTTTTGATCTGGATCATTGGATTACTGCCACTTTGGTCTGGGCCATCGATTTCATTGATCATGGTTGAATTGTTGACTTGGTCTTGGCCATTCGATTAACTTCGAAGTGATCTGTGCCATTGGATTTCATAACCATGGTTAGGTCATGAGTTTTTGGAGCTTATGGGGGAAAAGGCATTCTGTTGAGCTCATTTGCATTTTTTGACCATGGCGAAGCCCTGGAAAAATTGCTCCAGCTCTTGCATTTTCTGAAAAAAAAATGGTGGCTTTTGGCATTGTTCTTTGATGATTTTGGAGCCTACACACTTGATCGTTTAGCTTGGATGGCATTATTTCGATGTTGGTTTATACTTTGACCTCATTTTTTTAAAATTCTTCTTGAAGGTATACACTTCCTTTTGTGACCCATTCCCTTTACGAATCCTGTGGATCATTTTCAATCTATTTTTAGTGGCTCCTTTGATCATTGTACAATGACACAACCTTGCATTTTCTCTCTAGTTTTTTTTTCTATTGTTTGGATTTTGATGAGCTTGAAACAGAGCTTATAAGGAGATGGCTGCCATTGTTTCCTTCTTCATCGCCTTTCTATTATTATAATGCGGTAAGTTCTTCAGTCTATCGACTCTCTGCAAGTGTTAATATGAAAACATGGGCCTTTGAAACTTATCCTATGTTGATTGATCTCGAAATACGGCTCGACCTCTTCCCTTATGACTACATTTTTTTGATAACCATGATCATTCAACCTTATTGAACATGACTTGTATCTTTTTTGATTTTTCCTCTTGTTTATTCATAACCTCATCCTTGGCTTCACCTGTAACTATATATTCTATAAACTCAGCCTCCTTGGTTACATTTACATCATGAACTCAACTTTTCTTTGTAGTATGTTTGTATATGAACTTCTTTATGGTTCAGACCTTGGGTATGTCAACTGTATTTACTTGATCATTGTGCTTGAGTTTTTTAACTTTTGATAACCTTAGATTCTTGACTCACATTTGGCTTTCAATATGTTGACTGTTCATTTTGATGAAGTTTGGTCTTCAGATTCTTTGCCATTCTTTTATTCTTATAACTTGATGAAGCTTTAACTTGATCAGTAATCTATAATTGCTATGAGTAATGACACTTCAAGTTTGATAGAAATTTCTAAAATCCATTTGATCGATCCTTTGTTTTGCATGATTATATTCCATTCTCTATAATGAAGAACATGATCCCTTTTTCTAGAAACTCAAAGAAAATCATTAAGTTTCTTTTCTGTAATGACTTTTCCTTTTTAAAAGTCAATAATACAGTCACTGTATTTCAGTTTTATTGATAAAGCATTAATTTTCAATTTTGTTCTATCTAAAAACCCCATTTTGCAAGGGGAGACTCTGGAAAAAAATTTTTTTCAAAATCCTTCTCTCTCCATATTTCTGCAACTTGTCCATTTTGAAAAGATATGAGTATCTCTCTACTACCTTTTATGGGTTGTCTGTTCACTTGATTGAATTTTGTTCATGCTTGCTTTGCTTGATCCATTGCAGCTTTGGAAAATTGTGAAGTAGTTGGCTTTTGATTCACACTTTAATTTGGAAATAAAATGAACCTTGAATACTTGTACTTGATGAAATTCTGAGATCACTGTATGTTCCATTTGATCATGATATCATTTTGTAATGATGAAACATATACTTTTTGTTGATTGTTATCATTCCTTTTGAACTCAAGAAGCTTATAAAGTACTGTTGTAGCCTATAAAGCATGTATTTCAATTCTGCTTTAAATCAAAAGTCACTTTTACAAGGGGAGACTCTGGAAAATTTTTCCAAAATGACTGTTTTTCTCAACCTTTTCCAGATTTTCAACCTGATTTGTAAAATTATTTCCTTCTTGACTTATTCTGATGCTTCTTTGCTTCTATAAACCATCTTGAAATGATGTTTGTTTTCCATTCTCTTGAAAGTAAATAGTAGCTTCTTTCTTTCTTAACCAGTTAAACTGATCTTTTTCATTCTCATGTTGCAACTTGTTCCTGCAAAACTCAGAAATAAGTTAGAAAAATATAGGCTTTTTGGCCTCTCTTATATCCATGTGATTTTGATTTCTTCTTCCTCCTTCTTTTTGTGAACTATTTTCAACTTCTTTTTCATGTCATCTCCACATCTATTTCTTTTGTAATCTATTTCAGATTCTACTTTTCTATTTCAATCCTTTTGCCTTTTTATTGCTTTCTACCACTAATTTCTCTTTATGCACTCTGCTCTCTTCTGCTACCATGCCTATCTGTATCCCTGATCTTCCTATGTCATGTGCCTGTATTTCTTTCTTTCAAGTACCATTAGATGCATTGAACTTAGAATATGTATTTTCTTTAGAATAGATGTATAGGAATAAAAATGTACCCGGAGCTCAAAATTGATAGGTACTGCTCTTTATCTTGCAGGTGATGAGAAAAGAAGATGGAGATGGAAAGTGGAAGATGAAGACAAGATGAAGTTGGAAATGTAGATGATGCGGAGTGGGAATGAAGATAGAAAAGGCAATGATGGGTTCACTTTTACTCCTCTACTCTTATTCTTTAGCACATGCAATATTCTCTTTTCCATGTATATGATGTTGTTACTCAGTCACATCCCATGGCTTGTGTGGGAAAACTTGTAATCTCTTATGAATAAAGCATTAAATTGAAATAATGAGTTGACTATCTCTTTCTGCATTCAACTTTTTCTTTGATTGTATACAATGATGTAAGCAACTCAATATCTCAATCAAATGAATTAATATAAGAGATAAACTTAAAATAAATACCTATAACTCCAGTAAGCAACCATTGAATGAGATGTGCCTCCTTGTATGTTGTTTTACTGCATTAAGCATATGCTCTTCCTTTTGACTCTTTCCTACTATCTCCATTCAGACATTATTGTCACTATTTAGGTTGGCGGTACTTTCTTGATGGAAGTAGCAGGAAAGGAGTCACTTGTAACATTTTATGATAGCATAGATGGATGTAATTTCATGAATCACAAACAACTTTAATGAATACAAAGCAATAAATCTGATGAGCACAACATAATAAAGTGAAGTTGACTATTTGAAATCTACAATTGTGAATGCAGTTTCAAAATGATTAGCTGATTGCATAAAGTGCAATACGTTTACCCTCATCAAGTTGTCATATGATCCTTCATGAAGCTTGATGAAGATAAATGAGAGATTTCTAATCACCTTCATCTATAATCAACCCATATGTAACTATAATCTTTAACTAAAATGCTACTTTAATGTTTGGGGACAACATTCCACAAATTTTTATGAGTTTGAAACCCTAACTTGAAAGTGGTTTGAGAGATTTGATTTCTAAGTGTAAAAATTGCTTCCTAGTGCATGGATTATGATTTTAACATGTATAATAATCCTTCATATTTCCATAAAGGTATGGTAGAGGTCATGGTGATGAGTGGACCCCACTCAAATAGGTCAGTTTCTGAAGAAGTTTATTTTGGGACAAGGTTGTCCAAAGGAGTTGCAAACTAAATTTATATTGTATGATTTATGTGAGTTTTTATTTATGTAAAAATAGGTTTTAGGACATGTTTATGTAGTTACATGGTCAAATGAGCTTCATTTAGGTGACTTGTCAAAGGGCAATTTTGAGGCAAGAAACATTAGTCTTCGATGAAATGAGCATAACAGAGCTACATTATGAGTAAGGAGGGATTCAATTTTTTTGGAAATATAATTCAGATATATTTCCAGTGATATAATTTTTTTCTTCATGATTATGAGATTTGATATGGGTATAGATAAGTGTTTGAATAGGAAGATTTTTGTCGGTGTACGAAAAGACAAGATCTATTGGATGTTTTGAATTGATTGGAGCATTATATGGATTAGGTGATGATTTATATCACCTGGATAGTGAAGAGGGATTCATTTATCATCTAATTGATCTATTTATAGCTATTTAGTGTTCTGAAAAGGTGTTAACTAGCTCATCTTTCACAAAAATGTTTTGGGCAAGATTATTTGGTGAAGACAAAAAGTGGTTGTGTTTTGAGCAAGTGATTGATTTAATACTTATAACTTAGAATTTTTATACATGTATTTTAATTTCCATAAATTGGTCATACGACACATTTTGGAGTGATATAGTAGAAGAAAGATGTTTTAAAGGTCCTGAAGGGTGTCGAAACAATCGCTTTGAGAAGAATAAAGAAAATGGTCCCATTAAATGAAATATTTTTATTGGTTGATGTAAATTTCTATGATGGATGAGGTTTAAATTTAAATTTAAACATGTTTACTAATTTATGGGTCATGAAAAATTATGGTTTTGATTTTAGGTCAATTTTCTCTTTGTGCCCATGAGGATTTGAGTCTTTTTTGAGCATGTAATGATTATTTTGGCTAGGCCAACCTACTTGGGTAAATTGTGACTATTATGCTATGAATTTTGAATGTTTTTATGATGCATGGGTTGATCCAAATGAGGGGAAAATTTTGTGTTTAAATTTGAAATGTGAAGGAGCTTATAAAAGCATTATTTTGGGTGCTTTTTGGAGATAATGATGTGTCTACAAGACGTGCAACATAGGTGAGTGAGTTTTTCAAGTTTTAAAGCATGAATTGAATAATATCATCAATCATTTTTTCAAGTGTTTGAATACTTTATAAGTGAAGGAAGAGCTAGTTTGTGAAAGATTGAATACCTAGGGTTTGAATAAGTGTGAGCTTAACCATTGGTATTTATCAGTTGTGGCATAAATAATTCAGATATCAGATCATCATAATGTGGTTTAATGGGTTCTTGATCATCTTGGGTGGTTTAATACTCCTTATGGATTTGGTGCTTCAAAAATTAAGGGTTGGTGCTCCTTGTAGGGTTATAACTCTACTAAACTTAGGGTTGGTGCTCCTTATGGGATTGGTGCCTCACTAAATTTGAAACATGTCAATATAAGGATTGTGTTTTAGTAGGTTTTCTTCCCTTTGAGGTATTACCACTTATATCTTGTGTCTTGTGTTGAGTATTTTGCTTATGGTTTCTTGCACATGTAATAATTGATTGTATGCACACATTAATTAATGGTTAAATGTTTGTGAGTATTTGAACACGAAATATAAAATATGAATTGAAATTTTAGTAAGGAATGATCATCCCCCTCTCAATAATTTTTTATTCTAACACCCACCATTGTGGAGATATTTTATCCTCATCCTGGGAGGACACATATTTTTAATTCCTCATAAATGAAGGATATCACATCCTATTTTTACCTAACATTCTCAAGACCATTATCTTCACCATCCTCACATTTTTTTACACATTTTTGATGTATTCCTTTGACCCCTTGGTCTTGTGACCTGATCATCCATCTAGTGGAAACCCATTAGAATCCCTCCATATTTACGTGATTATTCGTCGAATCACCGGTATGTAGAAAATTATCGTCGTCTCCATTGAGGTTGTACTTTGTTCCTACCAAATTGACTCCAAAGTCACTGCAATATTTTTCTTTGTTATTATTTATCCCTCTTCACTTGGGGCATATTCTTCCCTCTTCAATAATTTTCTCATCCTTTCCATTCTTTATCATTTCATCTATCTCTTTCACACTAGTGATCAATTCTTCTTTGTATCATTGTTTCATATTTTGAGGGGGCGCAACTCAACTATCATCATTATTCTATCACTTCTCTCATTTATTTATCTTAGCTTTCCCACCACAAACCACTCAACAAAAAGGGTGAAATTTATACACCAATTTTTTTATCCCTTATCCCTCATCCCACGTCCACTCCCCTTCATTGTCATTCCTCACATACATATCTCTCTTCCTATTCAAATTTTCCCTTTCCTCCTAAATCCCATTTATTCAAATTTCCCACTTTCCTATCTTACCCCATCATTTATTTTATTTCCCCTAAACATCCCTAATCTGAATTAATTTAATATTTAATCATCCTTAATTATCCATAAACCTATCCATTAACCATTTTATCCTCCCTAAGCACCCTATTTACCATCTCTAGGTTCTCATCCACCTTTATTTAATACTTTCTTATCTCATAACAACCTTTTATGTTCCATAGACACACTTAACCCATGTTTACCACCCGAAACCCTAATCATGCCTTATAAGGTATATTAACATCTAGCTAATCACATTTCCACCACAAAAATCAATGGACCTCTACAACAACAATGACCCATCCAGTCACCTTCGACCCTATAAATGTGACCATACCCATCCTCTCATGAGGATGTAATTTTGAGACTTCAAACTTTCTTGTGATCTTGGATTCATTTCTTACTCTTCTTTGCAATTGCTATCACCACCTTGGAACTACTTTGGAGATATTTTTCATCACCTTTAGAGATTTGAGGTCGTCTCTTTTCTTGGTATCATTATTTTGAATTCTTGAAGACACCATCATTATTATGCATCAACCTTGTAGGTTCACATCAACATTTTAGGTTCATCACCATCTCAAAGCTCTACCCCTATATCGCTTATTTTTTATTTATTTCTACAAATCACCATTTCCGTCCATATTCATCCATTAAACCCAAGATCACTCCTCGGTGGTCTTCGAATCATCATAGTCATTGTCAACCCAATCCACTTTTGTTTGATTTTATATCATCCATTTTGCTAGTTATTAACTTTCTAATGCCACAATCTCTCGATCTCCCAATATTTCCATTATGCACACCTATTGCTTTAGATCTTATTTGAATCACACCTATTCACTACCAATATACCCTACCACAATCAACTTGATCTGTAATTATAACTTTTATCATCAGATCTATAAGTTTTCTTACATATTTTCGCCACTCGGTTTATAATCTCTACATCACCTCATCATCAACTTCAATCTCAGATCAACTTTGAATTAGTTCCTCCAAATATACCTTTTTGGTATTTATTTTTGGTCTATACTACCCTAGTCACTATTGAATGTGCCTAACAATCTTGTGTTGCCATCCACCCCATCGGGTTTGGTTCAGTTTTTCATCATTTTATGTTATCAGATATGCATCTTATCTTATTGATTTTATTTCATATTCTCTTTTTCATTCCATATTCTACTGTATCACATTGTTTATCCATTACCGTTGTTGTCTTTATTTTCTATCTAAGTGGATTGACATCCATCCTAGGAAGTTTTAACTTCTCAGGGACCAAAATTCTTAGGCAACCCACACTCTTATCTACTAATCCATTTTTGTGATGAGTCTCTCTTTTTGTGAAGGTCATCGAGCTCATAGTGGAGAGGATCTTTTGCAC
This sequence comes from Taxus wallichiana var. yunnanensis, assembly GCA_018340775.1. Lineage (NCBI taxonomy): Eukaryota > Viridiplantae > Streptophyta > Pinopsida > Cupressales > Taxaceae > Taxus > Taxus wallichiana. The sequence goes on from CM031236.1 coordinate 414,617,494, forward strand.
CGTATCTTCACCATCATCATCTTATCTAGATGTATCCTTAAACCCTCTCATTATTAGAGTTTCTTATTTTATTTGTTACTATTTTAGTAATCTAAAACATGAGTAATAAAATTAGTTCAATAGAGTGGCTTCTCATAGTCACAAAACCTCAAGCTGAGACTACAAAAGGAAATAATTTAAAACAAGTTACAAAATGGTCACTGGGTACAAAGGAGTTTTATAGGCAATATAATTATGAAGATGTAAATTTTGGTATCTCTCCTTCTTCTCAAACCATACAGATCCATCCCAAGATCATGGCATGATTTAATGCTTATCTTTGTGCTTTAGAGGATTGAATTCATCCCATTCTTCCATAATGGAACGTATTCTCTCAACCCATTTATGGGTGTGTGTACATTATTCCCCCATATCAGTGAATTTCCTCCCTTATAATATAGTTTCACTTTCCATTGTGTATTTTTTTGGCTTTTGGGGTGTTTCCCTCTATTGGTGTGTGTTTTTGTTTTTTCCTCGTGTGTGCTCATTGCCATGTCAACTAAACCAAATGTGAAAACATTCTCCAAATCCTCCTAAAATCTCTCTTGTTTAGTTTGTATTCCATGTCATGATTATACAAACCTTTAAATTATTCCTAATATGTTTAATAATCATGTGTAATTATTAAAATCAGGTTACAATAATATTTCTTTCATATGGTAAAGTACAACCGAAGACTAGTTCTTTAACAAGCCTAAAAAGCGACAATTTTGGCAATTTTAAGGCGGGTGTGCATCTTCTTGGAAATTTATAAAATATACTAATCATATGGAGGTAGCATTTGAGATATAATAAGGTGTTGGAATTTATTTAGGAATATTTAGGGAATATTTTTTTGTTTAGGAACAGATTGTGGAAAAGCGGGTTTTTCAAGTGTAAGGAATGAAGGGTCAAAATATGAACTTAAAATTGTTCGATTGTTTTTATATCTCCGTAAGGAGTTAGAAGGTAAAAAATAGTAAATTTAAATATTATAGAATCCTATTCATGTTATAAAACACATATTTTACACAAGTCAATTATTTTTAAGGCATCTCAACTCTAAGCAGGTGCACCTCGTTGTTCTAATTAAACACATGACCATTTTTTGAGTTTTAGGAAGAAATATGTACTTAAACCTATTCCATTGATATTTTAAGGTTCCTTGGAGTCATAATAATATAAAATTTCACCTAAAAATACCTTTCCAAGCTCTAGGAATGAAGTTTTCAAGTCTTCACTAGTGTAGAGTGTGTTGATCCCATACTTAGACAAAAGTTTAACTACCACATGTCATGATTTCACTCCTATCACTAAATTTTTCTTACCTATTTTACCTTTCCCATAGTAAAATAGTAAAAAAATTGATCTCCCCATGAAATCCCAATCTTTATCCCCACGGGCCCGTCTTCTTCGGTTTTTCACATGACCCGCTTTCAACCCCCAGGTGTTTTCCTGGATTTCTCATCTCCCTCCACATTGCACTATATTGCAACACTAGGAAAAATATTTATCAAATGAAAATTTGTGTCCCTATTTTCCCTTTTAACCAAAGAGATAGAGGGGATAGAAATAATCCCATGAGTAGCTCATTTAACCCTAGTTTTAACCACGCTTAGCTATCACTTAACCATGGTAAAACTTCTTTTAGCGAGGAAGTATAAAATGAGCTAACTTATTCTTAAGTGGATTTATTTTAACTATTAACTTTTACATCATTTTGGATGCTGAAATTTTTTTCTAAAAACATCTGAATACAACATACATTCTCCCAAATTCATTCCAGAATAGCCATGACCATGAAAACAAATATAGCTTCATATCTTTTTATCCATAATTCAAATTACACTAAGATTTTAAAAGAAGAATATAATATTATGAATATTTGTGATAAATATAGATTCATACCAAGGATTCGATATATTATTTACAAATACAAATATAAAACACTACCTATGAAAGTTTCCTTTTTGATTTACAAGAGTTCTAGTGGAAGAAACACAACCAAAATTGGAGCACAGGATCATGGTGTAGAGTCAAATAAAAAAATGGTGATTTAATTCCAAACCAAAACCAATATTATAAGTTTATAAAAATATAAAATTTTGTGTATAGTTAATTAATAAATATATTAAGTCTCTAAAAATAACATTATTCCTTCATTTGACACATCTAGAAACGATCCAAACAACAAACAAAGTAAAATAGACAATTTTCCCAAAAAAATAGTTTATGAAAAAGTAACTTGATAAAAATAAAATTTCCTAAGAACAATATTTCATAATAAATGGAGGTAATGTACGTGTTCTAGGAGATTTAGAAGACAAAATTTGAGAAAAAAAAATCCCAAAATAGTAGCTCCTAACCCTACTTGTCAAATAAACAAAAGTTTCAGTTTTTAGTGCATAAGGTTTTTATTTGATCCATTTTCCTCACCTTAATTATTTTTTACATCCTCTCATGGTTTTAAAGTTTTTTCATAGCTCAAACAAGAAAAATAGTTCCTCACGAGGATTTTAAAGCATCATTATAATAATACTTATGTCAAAAAGCATGTTAGAGCACATAGGGGCATAACAAGTGAAAATAAGGAACATCGTGAGGTCAAAAAAGAATATGGCAAGAGTAAATATCCCCATTAGAATCCAAAATTCATCAAAATATTTCATCATGATCATAATTGAAATGATAAACTATTTGGGAAAGATGAGAAACATCATGTCTTAAATACATCCTCATCTCTCAAAAAGTAAGTTAAAGTGAGCTAGTCAAGTAATCTGAGTATTCAATCCATCCTATGTGAAGAATCAAGAGACCATCCTTTTTTATGAGAAACATATGAACATGAAGGTACATAAACATTCCCAAATCTGATTTCCTCCATAAAGTGATTTGAAGTCAAGAGAGGTAGATAGGTGATCTTCATGTGGGGCACCTTATATGTAGGAATGAGAAACCATTATGAATTCATTTGATTAAATTGGTATAACAAAAGGATTCATTTTAAGACTCTCCCTATAAAAATTATTATATAATGGTTGGAGAATCTCCAAAATGCAAATTTTGAAATGATGGCGAATCTCTCGAAAAATTGATTCACACAAAAGGTGATTTGGAATGGCATTTTTAAGATGGTTTTGTACAGTTGGATGGTTGTTGGATAGACATCTATTGGTCATTGTATGAAATTATTGTTGGTCAGCCATCCAACCTACATTGATGATCATTTAACTCCGCACATTGAATAGAATCCATTGGTCGTCCATCTAACCTTGTTGGTCTGTTGTCTCACCTGTGTTGGATACATCCTTGTTGGTTGGTCATCTTACCTACATTGGAAACCTATCTAACCTGTGTAGTGGATTGAATCCATTGGTCTTCCATCCAACCTTATCCATCTAGAATTTGATCTCTATTAGATGGTATCCCTATTATTCACCATCTAACTTGCATTAAATGGTCATCACCTGCGCATTGGACATAATCCATTGGTCTTCCATATAACCTTGTTGGTATTTTTTATGGCCTATGTTGGACACATCCATGTTGGTCTATTTTCTAACCTCGTATTGTACAACCTGTCTAACTTACGCATTGGATGAAATCCATTAGTTATCTATCAAACCTTGTTGTTATGTTGTCTAACATGTGTTAGATGCATCCATATTTGTCAACCATCTAACATATGTTGGAAGACCTTAACCTACACATTAAATGTAATCAATTGGTCATCCATCCAACCTCATTTGTCTTCCATCCATCTTGTGTTAGAAAACCATCGTAGTAACTTTGAACAACTGTCTATCCTATGTATTCCATGTTGTTAAAATGAATGTCTCTTTAGAAATACACAATTGTCTCCCTTATAAACAAACATATAAAATGTGGATTTTGGGGTGCTACCCCGAACCCCGCAAGGGGATTACGTCCCCACCTTGTAACCCCCTGGGCTATGTATTATACCTCAGAAAATATTTTCACATTTGATTAGAAACATTGGAAAAATACTTGCATAAGTTCATTTATAACTATAAATAGTAAGTGAAATGACATATACAAATGATTAGTCAGCTAAAATTTTAGGTGAATTGGGTGGCATCTCGACTACCGAAAATTCACCATTTCTATTTCCAAAATCTCAAATATTTGCGAGTTTACAAAAATCTGCCACTAAAATGGTCCGTGCATAATAGTGTTCTTAAACACTCAATAAAAATCTTGGTAATGTATTCAAACCTCAAAATATGGAACATTACAAGTATAAGAAAGATACATTAAACATGAACCTTCAAAAAGGGAGATAATGAAAAATGGGTGCACAATGGTTCCATATCCCAGGAGGATTCATAAGAAAGTAAAGTTCATTGTAGATCCTGAAGATCCTCTTTAGTTAAGAAAGAGTGTTCCATCAAAGCCTCCTTCTCTTTAAGGGCATCCAATTATGTCTTCCCGAGTGGTAGAAATTTCCCATAATGAACATAATGTGATCCTTCAACAATCTCCTGAAAGTCCTCCTATGACAAACATCATGTCAAATCCACAAGATCCATTCATGTGGATTCAAGAATTGCTTGAAATTGAACCAAGAACAAAAAATCAAGATACAATTCTCGACTTTAGAGCTGTCAAAAAAATATTGAGATATAAATAAAGGAAGAAATCCCAAACAACTTCCTACTTCTCTAGTGGTGCACCAGGAAACCAATATGTAGAAGTTTATTGGCCAAGTATGTAAATCCTCTTGAGGAGATGAATCCATTGGAATATGAATTGAAAATAATCCCTTTAGGACCAACAATGCATAAGGGATACTCTCATTTGTTACAGGAATCCTCTATCCACCTTCTTTCTCAAAATGAAGAGTACAAATGAACAATTGAGAAATTGGAGGAACATGTGAAAACTCTTAGTGCTTACAATTGAAATTTATTTTATCCCAATCCAACACCTCTTCTTCCTATGGAAAAATTCCTCCAATCATTAGCTTTTACCCTAAGGTGATCCCAAAATTCTCAAAGATATATGATGCAAGGGAATGCTAATAAGATATTTTATCAAGGAGATCATCAAGAAAGGAAAGACATTGTTCCCAGAGGTTATCTCTCTACTTAAGTATATCCCCACCACATTTTCAGAAGTGAATAAAACTAGGAATGAGATAAAAAATAGAAGGTCCAATTAGATGAGGTGTTCCCACTTTTGTCTGAGATGAAATCAATCAAAAGTCACATCTATGTGAGTAAAAATTTGTTTGTATCAGATATTGACAATTTGTCTCTAGTTTGGGTCCACACAAGGATGCTATATATGGAATGATCAAATATTACATCTCCAAACTTGACCCTAGTTGATAATTTTTTTGAGATTTTGAATGAGGTTTATAAATGCTTAAGAGACTTGGTTTCCCTCAAATCATTGAGAAATCATAATTAGAATAACCCATTGATTCCTTCCATGAGCTAGTCAAGAAAGAAGTTGGTGATCCCCTTTATTTCAATGAAGATAGCATAGATTCTCTTGCCAATATTAGAGGCTCTATTTCTAACATTACAAGAGATCATAAAGTATTTTATGATTATTGCATGGTTATCAGTGATTTTTCTAGGACATGAATCAAAGTGTTGAGCTATATTTTCATTACAAAAATAGATCGTGGCACCCGTGGCAACTCGGATCAAGATGAGAACTCAAAGAACAAGAGATCATTTCAGAACTCTCCTCGAGATCATGATTATCAATTTATTCATCATCAAATATTTTAATCATCAAATCATTCAACCCTTCCTTCTCTTTCTTCTTTCCTTATTCTTTTTCGTTGTTTTAATTTCTCATTTAGAATGTAATTTTGGTTATTTCATCTTATTGACTTAAGTGAACCTTAGTTCAACATTGTAAGAGTCCTTTTTCCAATGATAAAAAAAAGACACAGCTCCTAGGAATATGAATGATCATAAGTGATGAGGATAAATTAAAGGTCATGTGGGGGTATATTAAAGGACACTTTATAATGCTATAAATTGGAATGGATTCTCCATTCCAAAATGATTGGAAATTATGGATTGAATGTATGTTGTTGAGATTACCACTTCTACATAAATAAATAAAATATTCAATTATTCTATTTCTCGTCTTATGTTCCTCTACTCTCTCTTTCCAACTTTGCATAATTGATAATATTGTACAACCAATAAAGGTGTTTGCACCTTTGATGAATGAATCAATGCAATTCTACGTCTATTATTTGTTATGCATCATCATTATTTTCATTTTTTTGTTCTTCTAATTAGATGGGGACTTACTTTGGTTGATGTATGTGAATTATGGCAGCCTACTAACAACATTAACCCTATCTATCCTATTTCCCCAACTCCCCTGTACCTTTATCCACTGTGAATTCCTCCCATTGCACTTCATACAAGCATTTTCCACAGGTTCAGTGGAGTGTTCCTATGTGATCTCTAGCCTATTGGCCACCACACAAATTTTAGACATTTTAGATTGTTTACATTCAATAATTGAGCCTCCCCATACACAAGAAGGAGGGGATTATCCCTATACCATTTGCAAAAATCTATAATTTACAACATAATAAATTATTTTGCCAACACCACAGAACAATCAATGGGCAATTTTTTGGTTTGTACTAAAATCTAGTTATTTTCTCGCTCGATACTTTTTGGAAGTAAATATTCCTTCTAAAAGGTTCCATAAAATTGACTTATTGGAAGTTTATATTCCATGTTACTATTCCTAAATAGTTCTATGATGAAATACATAACAAATTGTAAAAATAACAAAGGGTCTATAAGGAACCATGTTGGAAAAATGTTTCCTCACCGGTGAGTTTCTAATTACAATCACCAACTTGCAGTTAGTTTTGTTGTGGTCAATATTTGTGTCAAATTTATTAAATATTTCAGTTCTCTCAGTAAAATGGATGGGTCCTTTTAGAAACTTCATCTTTACCCTTATCAACAAATAAAACTAGTAATTAGAAACAAAAATTATATAATGGAGAATTTATTGACACATTTAAAAGAAACCAACAAAATTGATAGTTATTGTTCCACATCTCTACAAACACATTATTTTTTTAATAATATTACACCAAGAAAATTTATCCTCATTATATTATAAACAAAAATTATTTATAAATCAATATTAAATTTATAAACAATTAAAATCTCAAATATGAATTTTCATATAAATTACTTGGCTATGGATCTTTCTTGATATTCTTACAAATAAATTTAAATTTGAGGTACAACCAACAATATTATGTATCATTAAAGTTAATTTTATTATTTGTTGGCAAACCAAATTAATTTACCTAGTAATAATGGAACCTTTTACAATAATTAATAAACAATTCAAATGAATAAGATTGAACTATTTTATTTCAAATATGCTAAATTTATATATTACAAAGTCTAATTTTTTAGAATATATTTCTTGAGAAAAGATTCCGTAGTAATAAAACCAAATAAACTATGGTAATCTACATTATTTCTAATGGATTCGAGTTATTTATGTTAAACTCTACATTATTTTGACTATATTTTAAAAAATCAGCTTTGTAATAAGTCCAAATAACCTTAAATTATTGTATTTTATTTATTTTATAGTTTGTAACGTTATTTATGATAATGTCTCATTTACTTTTAAAAAGTTTGTTTGACAATGTGAACTAGTTGTTAGATCTCAAATATTCTCTTCCTTTGAAGTTGATGAAGATGAGGTGAAGGATAAGTTAGTTATAGTAAAATTTGTTCTCCTCAACAAGATAGGGAAGCATTAAAGACCAGGAAATGTGAGAAAATGGATTTCCCTACTAATTTTGGTTCTGCAAGGCCAAGGGGAGAGACCCTAGCAATTCTTATCACAAAATGAGCTTAAACACACACTAGATCTATCCACAAATGCAACCTTCATGACTAAGCACCTAATTAAGTGTCACTTGTGACATAGCCATGCATTTTAATGATAAAACATAGACATGAATTGCTCTATTGTAGATATATAAAGATATACATAACTTCTTTATTTAATAACATATATTAAAATCACATCCAATAAAGCATGAATCTAAGTTCATAACAAAGATTCCTATGAAGATATGATAGATAAAATAGAGGTCTCAAATGGGTAGGTACAATAAGGTTCTATTAAAAATAGGGGTTGATCATTCCAAGAGCACATGTACCTTTTTCTTTGGGATAAATTTGTAAAGCTAGAGATTATGTCAAAGATAACATAAGAGTCGCATCAATCTACAAAATTGATAACACGACCCGAAAATTGTGATTTCTTTTTACAACACCCATGTTATGCTTCAAAAAGCTAAGGGAATTTTTTTATAAACATTAATTACATTGTTATGTCTTCATTTATTTTTAGCACACAACAAAATAAACCTAACATACTAATAAGTGTAAAAAATACCTTAATTCCTTTTTATGTTGTCATGAATAATATGTTTACTTGGTTCTAAACCAAGTAATCCAACATCATAATATTCCTGAATCCATCTAGATAACATATGATAACCATGTGTGACTGAAAAGGGTTTCATATCCTTATCAATCTCCCTTCAACACTCTATACAAGCCAATGATACATTTTATACCTTTTGTTAAGCCTTATTATAGGCCAAGAGAACCTGCACATCTTCTTAGTGTCAATCAAAAAGTCACTGAAGTAACCTCCATCCAAATCCAGACACCACTAACAAGAAGACATGGTGAATAGACAATGCAATCAATCATTTACACTACTATGGCCATAGTTATTTGGCATTACGTTAGAAATCTAGTTTCGAGACTACACACAAGCCTATGAAATTTTTCTTCCCTTAGCCGCACAATCATATCCTCATTGTTATCTAGATTCTTTTCCATTGATTAAGTATCATATTTATAGTTAATCATTTTAGTTATTCATTTACAATAAGTAATTAAATTTAGTTCGAGGTCGCACGTATCATGAATCTATATTCAAGTAACATGAATCACGTTAATACCACCTTATGATCCCTATAGGAAAAGATACACTCACGTAATGACCTAAGTCATTGCACATTTGTTTCTCTCCCCATAGCCATCCCGAGATGGTATGAATAAGGCCCATATGACACGAATATTATCTCATGATGTCTACCATTCATTTATAATTTTTATGCTCTTATCCCGATGAAAGGTTATTCAAATTTTTATTATGTTATTCAAATTTACGATAGAGGTACAATGAAATCATCGAGTCACCGACTATTCTATATACCTCATACCGCATGTAAGTCAAACTATATCATTTTATGATCATTGATTAGGTTTAGTTAAGTATGATATTTAAACCAATTCATAACACTAACTTAACTATCATTCACAAGAATTAATAGACACTTATTAAATCTAGTTTACTTAAGTCGATGTGTACATCAAGATTTACTTCATATGATTATAATTTATTTTTGAATTTTGTTCTCGTATAGTCACAATTGTTTTGCACTAGGATATAGTAGAAAAAAATTATATTTTACAATGAATTTATGTAATCGTAAACACGTATGATACTATTGTTTAAAATAAATTAGTATATTCTCATTATTTCATATTTTTAAACTAATATAAATCATCTTGTTTATCTAGGATGAAAAGATATATTGACATACTTATATTCCATATATACTTTGTGCTATTTCATGTTTTGTCTTTATGTTTTAGTTACTGATTCATTTGATCATATGACATCGTATTATACAACAATTCACAATGAATGATTATAGTTAAACAATGATACAAGTATGTCCCATAACATAATCATAATGATCTAAAAAATCATCGTTAATTTTATAATTAATAACATTAATACATATTCACAAGGTGATTATTGAAGATAATAATTTAATACAACATGTCCATTTTCGTATACAATTGCAAAGTAATACTTTTGAATTAAAACAAGTATAAGTATATTCATTATATTCATGTGATTAAGTACAATAATAATCAATGCATGATATGTTATCTAGTTCCTTAATGAATTTGTAATATTGTCTAGTCCTGCAAGCTACAAGAAAGATCAATTATATTCATGGTCAATTCATAGAACTAACATTAATAATCTATACTACCAAAGACAGTAGTAATGTGATTGATGAAAGGGAGCGGACTAACAAAGAGGTTGTTTTCTCACATGCAATTTTCTGCAGTGCTCGATCACAGCACGCAGACATTTGTGGGAAAAGCAATGGCTACCATTTCCTATTTTACACGGATTACAACAAAAAAAAGAACATTGGCTTGTGGCTCTCGTGGATTTGGAAATTTATCGCAAAACAGCTACACATAGTGAAGATGGGGATCCTCCTTGTCAAATTGAGCCTAGTGCGGACCTGGACTAGAAGGATAATATTGAGCTATGGAGTGTTCTCAGCAAGGGTGGCATCACCAACTTCATAGAGAAGGTTCAAGGGCATGATCAAAGCATTTTTGTGTGTTTTGCGAAGGATTGGAAGGAGCGGACTGTGGAATATGGGGGGGAGAAGATCTTGGTCAATGAGGAACTTATTGCTGAAGCAACCGGCCTTGGCATGGAGGGTTACCGTTTTTTCAACAAAAGGGTTGACAAAGATGTTGAAGAGAGGAGATTTGTGAAGGGATCTGAGAAGCTGATATATGTTACAGCGGGCCTACTTGTTAGCTCAATCCCTTCACCCTATGATGAGGTTACTCGCATGATGATACAATTCATATCCTTGGAAGGAAGGTTTGTCACCGTGCACTGCTAAGCACCTTATCATTCTTAACCACTTCCGTAGGAATCGCATGGTTTGTTTCTCCCATTACTTGTTGAACTCTCTTGAGTGCTCCATTTTGGAGTTTCAAAATCATACCCGGTGGTTCCTTTACATCGGGGCTTATTTTGCTACATGTATAAATGCTTTGTCTCCTCAAATACCCTAGCCTCCCATCCTCTCTAGCGCACTCGCCGGCCTCTGCTCTCGCTAGCCCCGCTTTCTCCATTCTCGCCCCGCCACCGCTGTCACCCCCTACCACCGTCTCAAGCTTCTTCTTCCATTCCCCCTACTACTGCTCCCACCACCCACTTCACTTCCACCTTGGCCAGGCCGGTCACCAGGGCTTCTAGAAAGCTTAACCTTGAGACTCTTGCTATGGAGAAGGGTCCTCATGAAATTGAAATTGCACATGATCTACTGAACATTAGTAGTTCCAGTCCCCGGGATGTGCATATGGAAATCTCTTCAAAAAGACTGGAAGCCTTAGAGGTTGATATGAAATTGTTGAAGGATGAAGTTAAGAACTTGGCAAAACAGAAAGGTAAGAGGAAGAAGGAGGAGGAGGTGGATATTGATAACAGCCAGATTGATGATATATACAAGAAGCTGAATTCCTTAGACTCCCATTTAGGGAAGGCCAAAACTCGTCATGACTACAATATGGCCATCTTCAGTGTGATTGAGGAGTTCATTGAGCAACATGTCAAAAGTGTCTCCAATCTCAGCGGAGTTCCGGCAACACTTTGGGGCAATGATAAGGAAAGCAAAAGGACCATTGATCAGCTGGATAAGACTGATGCTGCCCACATGACAACTTTGGGTATGTTCAAATCCTGAAGAATATCAAGACCAGCATCGACAAAGCTGCCAAGAAGTAGATGTTGGTGCTTTTGTTGTACTTGTCTGTTTTTCTGCTATTTTTTCGCGGTCTCTTTACTGCTTTTTTGCAGTGTTTTTGTTGTTTTGTCTTGTTTGGTAGCTATTTTTTGGCTACTTTGGGCCTCATTGTCACATTTGGATTCTGATCCTTTATTCTGGCTCCTAGGCCATCTTTTGTACTCAAGGGTATAGTCCCTTTCAAAAAACTATTTGCCAATAATAAAAAAAAAAAAAACATTAATAATCTATACAAAACCATGTTGCATTATAATGAAATACTAAATATTAGAAGGTTATTTATCCTCATATTTTTAATCAATATTAACAATGAACAACAATTCATGTAATGATCTAGGTTCCTAACCATTATAAACATCTTCTTTATTGATTAACAATCCAATATAAATTAGATAAGCCTTTATATTAAGTATAAAGATAAAACTACCCATAAACAAAAAATTGTTATCTTGTTACAATTCAAAAGGATCAAACATAATTACTATGTTACACCAATATAGTTTTGAAATCACATTATAAATAAATAGTGATCTTATTCAACATCACTTTGAAATTTAAACTACAACTCAACTCAAGAAGGTAAGATTTTTGGATGACACGGATATCTTGGGTATACTAAATCAATTCTTTTGATCCCTTATACCTGAATTTAACATAATGAAACACACATCAAACTATCAATGCTATAAAGTATATGATAACTCAATAAGTAGTTTAATACGAGTTCATTAAAGGGATATATAAAACTAATAAAAATGGTTACATATGTAACATAAAATATTAATTAATAATTTAAAAGAAGTGTCCAATCCTTACAATATTTGGTAACCATCTAGTCATAATTAAACAATTTATATACTTTATCCATTAATCAAAATACTTCATACTCAGTTTGAGTGAGATATTAACCTTCTCTCGACTTTCTTGGTGAGCTCGATGAGCTCTACTTGTTTTAACAAAAGGACCCATGAATACAATATGTATTCACTAGTTTTCATAGAGAACATATAATGGTATAAAATTATATCCCGACACAACCCATATCCGGAATGATGGGTCAAATAGTTTCTATCTATAATAAACCGAGTAGAATTTAGATTGTCATCTCGATACAACTTGATTTACTAAATAAATTTATATTTATATAAATTGAATTTTTCATCAATCTATGGCTTAAATAAAAACCGTATTTAAGATTTTACAATACTCGTAAGACCAAAGAAACTATCACCGACATTAAGCACTTTGAGAATAGAAGACCCAAATTCCCAACCATGCTTATTTTAAGAACTCGTGACAATTATAAATTTATATTTTCAGTTTGTATCTCGACTAAAGAAGAACAAAACAACTAAGAATACAACATAAAATTTGCACCTAGTTTTCATATGATAAAGATGAATCGAAATCTCCAATACCCAAATAATGAATATTTTTTTCTTCTAAATTTCCTTATTAATTTTTTGTGCTTTATTTTGGCATTCAATTCCACATTAAAACCAGAGAATAAAATTAGTTGGTATTCTATATTTCATTATAAAGAAACTGATTTTAGTAGAGAATCCATGCTTATGGATATTCACTACAACTATTTCCCACTATTTTCTCACAAAATTTCAAAAAAAAAAAAACCGTATTGACCCAAACAACATCCATAGTTTTAAAAAAGTAATTGCTTTTTATACAAAAATATATATACCTCCATTTTATCACAACTAACAATAGCTTCAACAGAACTCCACATTGAAATCCTCATGCACAGCTCACCCAAAATGGGCTCTAAAAAAACACAAAAAATAAACCTTCATCACATGCATAGTAGATTCCCCAAGAAGCTTCACAATTTCCAAGAAAACCGTGCATTGATTAATTTCCTTATAGTGTCACACAATGGCTTAATTAATTTCACACATCTTCCCTCAACTTGAATGGTGATGGAGAGTTGTCTTAAAATCAAACTATCAAACTTATCCAAGTTTATCCCTATATTCATGCATGGGTTTTATCGATCGGTTGAAGACATCTAATTTAAACAATCAATTTATTTAAATGCATGGTGTGGTCAATCAACCAAATAATTAATATTTTAACATTATCAATATTCCAATGATCAACATTCATCATGCTAAAAGATATGTTTGAGAACCATAATAACCTTTAAACTTGTCAATTCCAACTTACCATGCTCTAAGACCATTCAAATCAAACATTATAATATGCCTGGGGTCACATACCATTGAAACTCACAATTATATTCACATTGCAATGGCTTCTTTATTATGGTCCTTGAATATTTTAAATTATCTATACTAAAGAGCTTAAATTACCAAAGTTCAAAGGTATAGAGGATATTTTAAACCAAACATTTTCAATGCCAAACCAACATTGTCTAAAGACCATTTAGTTGAATATAATTAAAACAATTACTCTTGTTAACCTTTCCATTGTCTACGACAATTTCCAATGTCAAAAACTTATTAAATGCAAGACAAGTTAACAAAATAATATGTTTACTTTGTCACAATCCATTGACATTACCAACATCACCATGAATACTTTTGTAATGCATTACGGTACTTGACCTTCGTATTAAAACATTAGAATTATTAGTCATTCATATATGCAATAATAATTATTTAACGACACCAAAATAATGTGACTCAGTCATCCATAGATTTTTAATATTTACAAATCATTAACTAAAAAGGTTGGAGCACTATCTCACAAGCAAGTACAATAATGAAATAGGTCTATCATTGTTATGAAGGCATCACATACATATACAAGGTGAAGTACAATCACACAACAAGTACAACAAGAACAAGTTGTGACTTAATACATAGTAAACAATTGCAAGGTGATGAGTGTAGGCATTGCACTAGGTATGCACCTACAAACACATATATACTTCCTTACAAAATTATGTACGTGTGTATAACGGCATAGGAAGCCTCATGTCGGAACTAGTTAGCTTGTTCCCATGGACATTTATTATATCATAACTTATTTTGGCCTCAAAACAAAATGAAAAGGTGAGATGTGACTTAATTCCCCCTTAATGAATCAGCATTCTGATGATTTAACTCATTACTAGCAAAATAAAGAATTGAAAATAGATTCTTATCATAAACCTAAGGAAAAGTCAACATTTTCAACAAAAAACATGTAATTTTTTTCTAGATTTCAATTTATCTCGAACTCACATTTATTAGTTGTAACAGACCTTAAAATCATCCAAATTTTCCAAACAGATGGCAATATGACATAATTTCATCATTTCATTCACCCAAAATATAAAATAATATCAAGTATATCATAAAAATCATCAAATATCATTTTCGATAACAAAAGAATAGAATTGTTTATCATTCAATCTAACAAGGAAACTATTGTTTTATTTATTCTAACTTTTCTAACAATCTAACCATTTTCACTATGACAATTTATGGATCTAGAACCTTTCTCTTCATTAAGTGTTGCTTCTTTTTCAACCCGATGGTTTACCACTATAGCTTGGATTCTCTATTGTAGATTATTTTCCTTGGTCGCAAAGAAAAGATCTTTGGCACAATAGTCACCAACATGCTTGAAACAACCACAAAAAGGTCTTTTCCATTCAAATGTCTTATTGTTACTAGTACCATTATCCTATCCATTTATTTTTAAATTAGTAGTTGTGTTATTTTCACCATTCCGATCCTTATTACCAACCTTCTTCCACCATGTCTTTCTAGGTGACAATGGTGAAGGTGATCTATAGCTCATCTTCCACTTATCATCCTTGTGAGAAGTTATGGCTTAGAGCTTCTTCTCCTACCTAATGGCCTTTTCAAAAATAGATTCCATGGTAGGATGACCTTGGACATCAACTTAGCCTTAAATGATTGGGTTAAGTCCCATGATAAATTTGTGTATTCAAAATTTTTCATCTATCCGATACCGCAGAACATATTTCAAAGTATTTTAGTAAATTTTAACTAGTATTTTATTATGGTCATTTTTCCTTGTACTGACTTGAAACTCGAGACATTTTCTCGGTTATAATACAACCGTAGTACCAACACTATCTCGAAATAAAACTTAAATTGATATCACATTATGTTGACTACAAAAACTCCTTATTCCACCTTCCATCCATCCCACAAAGAGGATTCCTCATTTGAGAGCTGATAAACACCAAGAACTACCCTTTTTTCTTAAAAAAATATCTTATCTCAAAGTATTTTTCCATATTGCTAAGCTAGTTCTCGGCCTCAGTCACCCAAGTTTATCCCATCAAACTTATGTGGACTAATACATTTAATATCCTTTGATAGCTCAACTACCAAGAGGGATCTTATGTTCACAGGTTTTTTTGGATTTGTAGCGTTAGGATCTATTGCATTAACATTTTCAGCATTTACATTATAATTAGTAGGCATTTGGATTAGGCTTTAGGTTAATGTACCTCAACTTCGATTTCACTATCCTCAACATTTACATGTTTTTCAAGAACAATGATACGGTTGCGATTGTCATTCGTGACACCAAGTATCTCATCAAGTTTCTAGGAAGTTACTTCTTTAACACCCACAACCCGATTGTTCACAACATTCCTTCTTGTTTTAACCATCTTTTGTTCTGTTAGAAAAGAATAAAGTTTTTATTTGCGTAAGGACCCAGTATGTCCAAGAGCTACAACCTTCATCTCTGATACCAAAATGTAACACCCATATTATGCTTAAAAAAAAAAGGGAATTTTTATTATAAACCATTAATTACATTATTATGCCTTCATTGATTTTTAGCACACAGAAGAATAAACCCAACATACTAAATAGTTTACAAAATTTGTTAATTCATTTTTATGTTGTCATGAATAATATTTTTACCCAGCTTCTAAACTAAGTAATCCAATATTACAATACTATTGAATCCATCTAGAAAACATATTATAACCATATGCAACTATAAAGGGTTCTAGATCCTTCAAGATATCCCTTTAACACTCTGTATGAGCCAAAGATACATTGTATAACATTTTATTAAGTATTATTATAGGCTAAGAGAATCTGTGTTAGTTTCAACTAGAAAGTCACTTAAGTAGTCTACATCTGATACTAGACACCACTAACAAGAAGACATGGTGAACATACAGTGCAATTAGTAATTTGCACTACTATGACCATAGTTATTTGGCATTGCGTTAGCAAGATGGTTTCAAAACTATACACAAGCCTATGAAACATGTCTTCTCGTCACCGCACAACCGTCTCAACATAGTTATCTGCATTGTTTTCCGTTGATTAAGTATACATTTATAGTTAATATTTTTAATTATTTTTTTACAATAAATAATTGAATTTAGTTCGAAGATGCAAGTATCATGACTCGATATTTCAGTCAAATTAAACATGTCAACCACTTTAGGATCCCTAAAGGAAAATATATGTTTAGGTAATGACCTAAGTCATTGCATGTTCATTTCTTTCCCGTAGCCATCCCGAGATGGTATAGACAAGGCTCATATGACAAGAATTTTGTCACATGATGCCTTCCTTCATTTACAATTTTTATGCTTCTTGTCGTAATGAAATTTTATTCAAAATTTCATTATGTTATCCAAATTTATGATCAAGGTACAATGAACTCATCGAGTCACTGACTAGTGTATGTACGTCATACCGCATATAAGTCAAACTGTATCGGTCTACTATCATTGCTTTGGTTTAAATGAGTATGAGATTAAACCAATTCATAACACTAAATAAATTATCATTCATGATCATTAATAGAAACTTGGTCAATTTAGTTTACTTAAGTCATATGTGCACATTAGTACTATTTCATATGATTATAATGTGCTTTCCTACTTTGTTTCATATGATCGTAATTTTTCCCACTAGGATATTATATTTTACAACAAATATATGTAATTGGAAACATGTATGATGTTGTTCTTTAAAAGAAAAGAGTATGATCTCATTGTTTAATACTTTTAAACTGATATAAATCATCTTGTTTATCTAAGATGAACAGAAATATTTTATTGACATACTTATCTTCTTCATGCACTATGTTGTATTTTCTATTTTGTCTTTTTGTTTTAGTTACGATTCATTTAATCATACAAAATCATATTATACAACATCTCACTATGAAATCTTACTGTTAAATATTGATACAAGTATGTCCCATAACATAATCATAATGATATGAAAATTAATTGTTAATTTCATGATTAATAACATTAATACTTATTCACAAGGTGATTATTAAAGATAATCATTAATACAACAAACCCATTTTTCTCGTATAAAATTGCTAAGTAATACTTTCACATTAAAACAAGTACAAGTACATTCCATACATTCATATGATTAAATAGAATAATAATCAATGCATGAAACATTATCTAGTTCCTTAATCAATTTGTAATATTTTTTTGTCTTGCAAGTGGTAAGAAAGATCAATTATATTCATGGTCAGTTCATCAAACTGGCATAAGTCATCTATACAAAACCATGTTGCATTATCATGAAATATAAAATATAAAAAGGTTATTTATCCTCCAATTTTTAATCAATAATTAACAATGAACAACAATTCATGTAATGATCTATGTTCCTAACCATTATACACATCTTCTTTATTGATTAAAAGTCAAATATAATTTATGATGCGCAAGAATTAACAGGAACTTGACAAGGTCATAACTTGAGCTCTGGGTGTCCATTTGAGTCCGTTTTTTTTAAAACCACATGTTTCAAGATGAGAAGAATGTAGAGTCAAGCTTCCTTACTAGTTGGGGCATGTTTTGGCACATTTTTGGGCCCTGAATCTGCCATCTTGAGGCCAAAAATTAGGATTTAAGTTATAGTTTGGTTTTTTCCTATTTTGGGCATTAGTTAATTTTAGTCTATTAGTTGCATTATGATTTAGAAATTTAGAAATTCCTCAAATTTAGGAATGTAGAAGATGCATGGAAATTTCTGTGCCTATATGAATAATCATGCAAATTTACTAAGAATAGTAGGTTCTAGTAAAATGCTAAAAATAGTAATTTCCACCACCTAGAGTAGATTTAGTCAAGTTAGTTAGAGTTTGCTTGGAAAATCAAGTTGGGAGTTGTTTTCCTATTTAGGAAACATTTTAATTCATTATTCAATAACAAAAAAGGAGATCTATTTTCTTTTGGAGTTCATATTATTTGCAGTATATCAAATTTGTTCATCATTTGCATACATTATCTAGTATCGTAGCTGGTTCAAGTCCTTTAAAAAATGGCAAGAAGAGGAAGAGGAGGTGGTATTTCCCAGATGGATAGAAATACACAAGATCTACAGAGGCAAGTTATTGTGCTTGCTGCCGAATGATAATTCGAGAGGAAATCAAGGTGGAGATGACACGATGAAAAGAAGTTTGTGAAGAGGAGGAAATGCAAGCACCACCATTAGCTTTTAAGAAAGGATGCTTTGAGCATTAGAAGGAAATAATGATTGGATAAGAGTTGATGTGTAAGATTATGGTGGTAGTCTCAAACCATAGGAGCCGATAGACCGTTGACTGACTAGCATGGGGAAATTTTTTTGAGTGGAAGGCTATGTTAGAAGAAAAGAAGGTAAAATTTGCATGCACAAAATTGAAAGGTAACGCTATGTTATGGTGGGACCACCTACAGAAAGACCGGTCAAGAAAGGGGAAAGAAAGAATTAGGATGTGGAGTAATATGGAGAAGAAGCTGAAAGATAAATTTCTCCCTATGGATTATGCACAAACCCTTTACATGAGGTTTCAGAATCTTAGACAGAACTTACAAATAGTGCAAGAATACATAGATGAGTTCTACAAGTTGTCCATTTATGTAGAGCATGAAGAAACTGAGGAACAAATGGTCAGTAAGGTATGTAAATGGATTAAAAGTTTCTATTCAAGATGAGATAAGTATGCATAGGATTAAAAGCATGGAGGATGCCTATCAATTAGCCTTAAAGGCCGAGGAAAAACAAAATTGTCAAATTTTTAGGAGATCACTTAGAATGAATAGGGGGGCCTCATCTTCCTTTTGGGGACAAGTTGGTTTCAGCCAAGGTAGGGGAGAATCATCTCATGGATTGGAAAAGAAAGAGGATATGAGACAAGATTTCCAGAATCAACAAAGAGGTAGAGGATTTTCTAGGGGTAGAGGATATGTTGGTGATAGAGGATGGGAGGCTCCATGAAGACCATTTGTTTGTTACAGATGTGGTGAAGAATGGCATCGGGATTTTTAATGCCCGCATTCTTATACACATGATAAGAGGCAAGAATATGCTCCAAGAGTAAATCTTGTTGACGCTAAACAAGTAGAAGATGAACACGACCTGAAAATTCCACCAGATGTTGGAGAAAATATGATGATCAAGAGGATGATGATTGCTCCAAGAAATGATGTCAAGGGTGATGCATGGCTGCGTACATAAATATTTTCGTAATAAGATGCAATTTAGGAGGAAATTTATGTCATGTTATTATTTATAGTGGTAGTTGTGAGAACATGGTTTCAAATGAGATGGTCAATAAATTGGGTCTACATTGTGAGAAGAATCCTAACCCTTGCCATATTGCATGGTTTAAGAAGGGTAATGAAGTTACTTGTTGATAAGATATTTTAAATAAGATTTTTTTGGGAACATTTGTAAGGGTGAGACTTGGTGTGATGTTATTCCTATGGATGCATGTCATATGCTACTAGGAAGACCATGTCAATTTGATAGAAAAGTTATTCATGACTAGGGAAATAATACTTATACTTTCCGGAAGGATGGCACACAAATAGTTTTGATACCTCTTAAGGAAGAGGGGAAGGCTGAAAATATGCTTTCTGCAAAGGAATTTTTAAGGAGACAAAGGCAACTGATTTTTTTATGTACTAGTCGCAAATAAGGATGAACATGTAAGTACACAAATACCAAAGATAAATAGTAGAATTAATAGAAGAATTTTCTGATGTTATTCCTGATGAGCTACCAGATGGGTTACCACCCAAAAGAGATATTCAACACCATATTGATTTTATTCTAGGGTCTTCACTCCCAAATCAAGAAGCTTATAGGATGAGCCCGACATCGCATGCAGAGTTGAATAGGAAAGTGGCGAGCTCGTGTGAAAGGGGGTCATAAGGGAGAGTATGAATCCGTGTGCAACCTCAAATTTATTAACACTAAATAAGGATGGAACATAGAGAATGTGCATGGATAGCAGAGCAATCAATAAAATTACAATCAATTATAAGTTCCTAATATCTCTCCTTAATGATATGGTGGATGTGCTTGCATTGGATCTAGGTATTTCACCAAGATTGATCTTCAAGTGGTTATCATTAGATTTGGATTAGAGAAGGAGCTGAGTGGAAAACAACAATCAAGACAGAAATGGATTATATGAGTGGTTGGTGATGTCATTCGGGTTATCCAATGCACCTAGTACTTTTATGAGATTGATAAACACCATGCTATGAGAATATAATGGTAAGTTTGTTGTGGTTTATTTTGATGATATCTTGATCTTTAGTAAAACTAAAGAAGAACATTTGAGGCATCTAAGGGTGGCATTTGAAGTGTTAAGAAAAGAGAAACTCTATGCAAATATGAAGAAGTGCACATTTATGCAAGAGAATTTGGTAGTTTTGGGCATTATTATTTTAGAATATGGGGTATAGATGGAATCGAAAAGATAAAGGCAATTATTGAATGGCGTACTCCATGAAGTATAACAAAGGTAAGATGATTTCATGGTAAAGCAACATTTTATAGAAAATTTATTAAAATTTTCAGCAGATTGTAACACCTCTAACAGATTACACAAAAGGAAGGGAGTTTTTGTGGACAAAAGTAGCTGAGGATAGTTCTCAATTATTGAAGAAGAAGGTGATAGAGGCACCCATTTTGGCACTACCAAATTTTTATAAAGTGTTTGGGGTTGATTGTGATGCCTCACATGTGGGTATTGGTGCTATTATAAGTCAAGGTGGAAAGCCAGTAGTTTTATTTAGTGAGAAAATGAATGAGGTAATAAATAACTACTCTACTTATGATGTGGAATTTTATGTAATTGTACAAGCATTAAGGCATTAGAGGTATTACTTAGTGCCTAAGGAGTTTGTGTTATTTACATACCACATAGCCCTGAAGTATGTGAATACCCAAAAGAAGTTGAATAGTAGGCATGCAAAGTGGGTATCATTTTTGTAGGGTTATAATTTTACTCTCAAACATAAATCTGGAAAAAAAAATCAAGTTACATATGCATTGAGTAGGCATGTGACTTTGTTTACCACTATGGAAAATGAGGTGGTGGGTTTTGAAGAAATAAAGGGTTTGTATTCTTCTGATTCTGATTTCAAGGATATTATTGAAAGGTTAATTCGGCCATTTTCAAAAAATATAGGAGATGTACAAGATGAGTACATTTTACAGGATGGCTACCTATTCAAGGGACGCCAACTATGTATTCCAATTAGGTCTATGAGAGAGAATATAGTGAAAGGGTTGTATAGCAGAGGATTGGCTAGACATTCTGGTAAAGATAAGACAATATCCTTGGTAGTAGAGAAATACTATTGGCCAAAGCTGAAAAGAGATGTGGTAAGATATGTGGAGAGGTGTCGAATTTTCCAAGTCTCAAAAGGCTATGCACAAAATACATGGTTGTATATGTCGTTACCTATTCCTAAAGGGTCGTGGATAGATCTGAGTATGGATTTTGTTTTGGGATTACCAAAAAAAAATGAAGTAATGACTCAATTTTTGTGGTTATTGATAGGTTTTTTACGATGGTTCATTTTATTTCCAGCAAGAAAACAAGTGATGTGACAGGCATAGAAGATTTGTTTTTCATAGGAGTTGTTCATTTGCATGGTGTTTCAAAACCATTACTTCAGATAGGGACACAAGGTTCTTAAGTCACTTCTAGTAGACTTTATGGAAGAAATTGGGAACTCAACTATAGTTTAGCAGTGCTTATCGTCCTTAGACTGATGGGAAAATAGAGGTGGTAAATCGGAGTTTGGGAAACCTGTTAAGGTGCATCGTTGGGGAAAAGTCGAAACAATGGGACTTAGCATTATCACAAGTTGAGTTTGCATATAACAGTTCCATAAACAGATCCATAGGAAAGTATCCATTTTTAATTGTGTATGGGAGTAATCCAAATGGGGTGTTAGATTTGGTACAACTACTAGTTGATGGCAGAGTCAGTAATGATGCAGAAGTATTTGTCGAACATATATAACAATTATAGGAAGAAGTGTGGAAGAAGTTACAGAATAGTAATGATAAGTATAAGGAAATAAAAAATGTACACAGATGGAGAAAGGTATTTACAGTTGGTGAGTTGGTTATGGTATATCTGTGGAAGGAAAGGTTTCCAAAAGGAACCTATAACAAGTTGAAGTACAAGAAGATTGGTCCTTGCAAAATCATGAAAAAAATAAACGATAATGCTTATGAGGTAGAATTACCAGTAATTTTGATATTTCTCCATTGTTTAATGTTTTAGATTTGTATTTTTTCATGTGAATGGTGTAAAAGGGGATGTTATATATGAAGTAATAGATTAGAGGCAACAAGTTCTGGTGAAGAAGAAAGAAGAAGTGGATCAAATTCTAGATAAGAAAACAATGAACACGTGACATGGGAAATACAACAAATATTTGGTACATTGGAAAGGACTAAAACAAGAGGAAAATACTTGGGTCATAGAGTGAGATATTAAGAAGTTGGATGCAGATAAATGGAAGTAGTTTGAAGAAGACAACTTGCAGGAGCTGCATTTTTTTCAAGCAGGGGAGAATGATGCACCAGAATTAGCAAGAACTTGACAAGGTCATAACTTGAGCTTTGGGTGTCCGTTTGAGTCTGTTTTTTTAAACCACATGTTTTTATGAGAAGAATGCAGAGGAAAATGTCCCTACCTATTGGGGAAAGTTTCAGCACATTTTTGGGCCCTAAATCCGCCATCTTGAGGCCAAAAATTAGGATTTAAGTTATAGTTCAGTTTTTTTCCTATTTTTGGGCATTAGTTAATTTTAGTCTATTAGTTACATTATGAGTTAGAAAGTTGGAAATTCCTCTAATTTAGGAATGTAGAAGATGCATGGAAATTTTTGTGCCCGTATGAATAAGCATGCGAACTTACTAAGAATAGCAAGTTCTAGTAAACTGCTAAAAATAGTAATTTCTGCCACCTAGAGTAGATTTAGTCAAGTTAGTTAGAGTTTTCTTGGAAACTCGAGTTGGGAGTTGTTTTCCTATTTAGGAAACATTGTAATTCATTATTCAATAACAAATAAGGAGATCTATTTTCTTTTGGAGTTCATATTATTTGCAATATATCAAGTTTGTTCATCATTTGGCTACATTAATTTAGATGAGCCTTTACATTAAATATCAAAATAAATCTACGCAAAATCAAAACAATTGTTTTCTTGTTACCATTCAAAAGGATCAATCATCATTACTATGTTATAGTCAATATAGTTGTGAAATTCTATTCTCAAGAAATAGTGATCTTATTCAACATCAATTTCAAAATTATTTCACACAAGGATCCCTCTAACTAAATAACTATGACTCAAATCAAGAAGGTAAGATTTTTGGATGACACTAATAACTTGGGTATAATAAATAAACTTTTTGATCCCTTATACCAGTTTAAAATAATGAAGCACACACCAAACTATCACAACTATAAATTATATGATAACTCAAGATGTAGTTTAATCGAGTCCATTAAATGGATATATAACACGTATAAAAATGGCTACCTATGTAACATAACAAATTAATAATTTAAAATAAGTTTCCAATCCTTATAAGGTTTGTTAACCATACATTCATAATTAAACAATTTATATACTTTATCCATTAATCAAAATACTTCTTACTCGGTTTACGTGAGTTGTTTAACCTACTCTAACTTTCTTGGTGAGATTGATGAGCTCTATTTTTTTATCAAAAGGACCCGTGAATTCAATACATATTCACTAATTTATTCGTAGAGAAAACATAAGGGTATAAAAGTATATCCCATCTCGACCCATATCCGGAATGATGGGTAAAATAGTTTCTACCTAAAATAAATGAGTAGAATTTAGACTATCATGTGGATACAAATCGATTTACTAAAAATATGTATATGTATAAACCGAAAATTTCATCAACCTAGGGCTTAAATAATAGCCATATCTAAGATTTAACAATACCCAAATAATGAATAATTTTTCTTCTAAATTTCCTTATCAAAACGTTTGATTTTTTTTTTTATTCAAATCCACATTAAAACTAGAGAAATAAAATAGTTGGTATTCTATATTTAATAATAAAGAAGCATATTTGGGTAGAGAATCCATGCCTCAGTAAATATTCTATGCAACTATTTCCCACTATTTTCTCTCGAAATTAGGAAGCAAATGAACCTTCTTGACCCAAAAGGTGTCCATAGTTTTAAACAAAGGAAGTTATTTTGATACCAAAGAATATATACCTCAATTTTTTTATCACAAATGAAAATAGCTTCAACAAGTCCACATTGATACCCTCATGCATAACTCACCCAAAATGGGCTATATAAAAACAATGCCAAAAATAAACCTTCATCGCATGCATGGTAGTTTCCCAGAAGCTTCATAATGTTTAAGAAAACCATGCATGCATTAATTTCACACATCACGAGTGTCATGCAAAGTGGTTTAATTAATTTTTCCCATCTTCCCTCCACTCTAATGATACTGGAGAGTTGTTTTAAAATAAAATAATCAAACTTATCCAAGTTTATCCCTATCTTCATGCATGGATTTTATCGATCAATTGAAGACATATAATTTAAACAATCAATTTCTTGGAATGCATGGTGTGGTCATCAACCAAATAATTATTATTTTAACATTATCTTTATTCCAAAGTGATCAACATTCATCATGTTAATAGATATGTTTGAGAACCAACATTGCCTTTAAGCTTGTAAATTCCAACATACTATGCTCTAAGACCATTCAAATAAAACATTATAATATGCCTTGGATCATAGACCATTAAAACTAATAATTATATTCAACTTTTAATGCCTTCTTTATATGGTCCTTGATCAAAGTTCAAATAGAGAATCTTTTAAACCAAACATTTCCAATGCCATCCCAACATGGTCTAAGACCATTTTGTTTAATACAAATAAAACAATGGATCTTTCTAACCTTTCCATGGTCTTCAACCAGTTCTAGAGTTAACAACTTATTAAATGAAAAAAAAGTTATTGAAATAATACATTTACCTTTTCACAGCTCATTGGCATTACCGTAATCATGAATAAGAATTTTGTAATGCATTACAATCATTGACCATCGTAGTCAAACATTAGAATGATTATTCATTCTTAGATGCAATTATAATTAGTTTATGACACCTAAATAATGTGAATCACCATGCACAAATTTTTCAATATTTGCAAATCATTAACTACATATACTATCTCAACGTAAGTACAATAATGAAATAGGTCTATCATTGATATGAAATCATCACATACATCAACACGGTGAAGTATAATCACACAATTACATCAAGAATGAGTTGTTACTTAATAAATATTCAACAGTTGTAAGTTGACGAGTGTAGGTGCGATAATGGGTATGCATCTACACACATGTATATACTTCCTTGTGGAAGTATGTGCATGTGTATAACTACATATACATCTTCACATCGACACTATTTAGATTTCTCCCATGGACATTTATTAAATCATAACTTATTTTTTCTCAAAAGAGAATGAAAAAGGTGGGATGTGCCACTTTCATTGTTGAGAAAATATTAAATTAGGGATTATAATGTTTTTTAATTATTGTATTTCTAGATTATTAAATAATGTCATTATTATGCATGTATTTCATTTAAGCATGAGAATTTAGTTTGATGGAAATTATGATATTATTTACATATGATAAATACATGTTTTCATATTACAACATTTAATAATTTATTTTAGCAATGGAAAATAATTTAGTTTTCAAATTATATGATTTTTTAATGACGATGCCTATTCAATTTTTTTATGCATGAGTTGTGATGTACAAAAATAGATTCCCTTACTAAAACTAGAATATCTAGAGGGATAATATCATCGAGGAGATGGATTGTAGATGTAGCATGTAATCTTATTACATGAAGGTAAATAGGAGGACCATCACACATGTATGTAGATTACTTATATTCTAGTTGTATTAGTGATTATATTGATTGATTTAGTTATTAGACTTTTGTAAATACGAGGACCATCACACATGCATGTAGATCACTTATATTTTTAGTTAAATTAGTGAGCATATTGATTGATTTAGTTATTATCTTTTCTATGTTGTCATTAGGTATGAATACATTACTCTTATGTTCTTGGCTATTCTTGTGTTGGCTCGAAGAATGATAAATCTTGTATGCTACTAGGATTGTGATGAGTCATAATGAATCACTTGAAAGGCAGCCTAAGGATCATGCATATTTACATGTTGCTTATGTTAATCACTTTTATGATTTGGTAATTTATGAAGATAATCTATTGTTGCAATTAATAAATGAAGAAAAAAATTTGGTAGGAAATTAGTGTTCATAGTTTGAACATATAGGTATTGTTTTAATATTATTATTATTTAATATTTAAATAATTCATGAGTTTGTAAATATTTATAATGCACAACTCATACAAATAGGAGTGTGGGAGTAAGATTAGGGAATAAAGGAGAGATATGTAGACAATGTGATAATAATTGACTCCATAATTGTACGATAAAGCAATTGTATAAAATTCCCTCAAATTTTCATTAGGAACTACTCCATTCTATATACATATTTTCTCTATTTCTTTACTTTCTCCATTTCATGTGTTTATCTCAATTAATTGTTATTTAAATTCATTATAGCATCTATATTTTTGATATCATATGGTATCGTATAAGGTGAGGAAGAGATATGAGCATCATTCCAGAAAAAACTATGGCCTTTAAGATGTAGATCTGAAATTTTTGGAGCTTCCTTCATCGTGTTTTCAATTCTAGATTCATGATATAGGGATCATTGTCAAATCTTCCCGATCACCGACGACTCTTCTTGATCATTGATGACTCTTCCTAATCAATAATGAATCTTCATAATCACCGATGACTCTTCTTGATCATCGATGACTCTTCCTAATCACCAATGAATCTTCATAATCACCTATGACGACTTTGTAAAAATAAAATTTAGTGTTTTCCAACATTCTTAGTAAATTTCTATGATATTCTTTATTAATTTTGTCTTTTAAAAACTTCATTATTATTATAACAAGACATTTTCGAATGTGTTCAACACCGATTATGGAAATCCCATTATATAAATTGAATGGATTTAATTTACGTACATGGAAGGTGAAAATACCAATGAAACTAATGAACAAAAATCTCTAAGGTATTGTGAGTGGAAATGAACCGGAACCAAAAGATGTTGCGAAATTTCTTGAATAGAAAATAAGGGATGAAAAATAAAAATACATTCTTGGGTTTTTTTATCGACATCCATTTGCATTATATTGAATTGGAAAATAATTCTAAAGATATCTGCGATTTTCTAAGTAAGACATTTGGTGAATGCTAAACTCACACTCAAATTGTTGTTATTTAAATTCAAAGTGAATGAGGGTGAAAGTATGTCAAGTCACATTAATGAACTAAGATCTCTCCTAAGACAATGAACAGAAGTAAGCACTCAAGTGGATGATGAAGATGAAAAATATATTGTATTTAATAGATTACCTTCAAAATACAATAATGTAGTTTTTACTCTTGGTCAAATTCCTTTCAATCACTTGAAGGTATGCTATCTACACTACTATTTGAGGAGAAAAGTACAAAAGAATACATTGAGGAAGAAACTTCCCTTTATGTAAAAAGGAATCATAATAACTCCTCTAAAGATAAAGAGGATTTAGTATGTTACTATTATAATAAAAAGGACATATATCTTCCTTTTGTGTTATTCATGCCAAAAAAATTACAAAAGGAAAGTTAAAAATGGATGAGAAAAATGTAACTACTGATATGGAATAAAATCATGAAGAAGATCTGGAAAATAAATAAGAGTATAATTCAGATGAATACCTATAATAAGAAGCATCACACATGGAGGCTAGAGGCATAGGAGCATCAAGGATAATTAACATCTCTTGTTAGTCACCAAAAATGATATTTCTTCATTGTAATGGTGATCATTTATGTTTTCAAATTTTTATTTCATGCATGTGTGGTAGTAAATAATAATAGATGGATAATTCATGTTTAATTAGGAGAAAAGTTTCCTATGTAGTTTCCTTATGTATGATGTGGGAAAAATGTATGCTGCTATGAAATAGTTGTTGATTCCATTAGAAAACCTTCTTGAGATTTTTTTGGTTCTCTTAAAAACCTCTACTGAGTGGTTGTTGGTTCCACTAGAAAACCTTCTATTGTTGGTTGGTGGTTAGCCAATTTGTAAAATCATATGTAAAACATAGGCAGGTACTATATTACCCCATGTTCACACTAAGGGGGTGAATGTTAGGAAATTAGTATTCATAGTGTGAACATATAGGTATGGTTTGAAAATTAGTATTATTTAATATTTAAATTATACATGAGTCTTTAAATAGCTGGAATGCATAACTCATAGAGATAGGAGTATGGGAGTAAGACAAGGCAATAAAGGAGAGATATGAGGATAATGTGATAAGACTTGACACCATAATTCTAAGAGTAAACAATTGTATAAATGCCCTTAAAGGTTCAATAGAAACTACTCCATTATATATAAATATTCTCTCCATTTCCCTATTTTATCTATTTCACATGTTGATCTCAATTTATTGTTGTTTAAATTGTTTATCAAATATAGAGTTTTTATATCACAGATATTTATTTTTGATATAAGGTAAAAGAGGATTATGGGGACCCTACCCCTTAAAATATAAAAAACACCAAATCACTAGTGGAAAGAAACATGTTGGGATGAAAACACAACTGAGATAAACTAAACTAATACAAAACAAATAACATCATAGACACAATCGATCAAACAAGGAAAAATGATGAAAAACAAAGAATAAAATAATGTATGGGAAAATAACCCCTCACTTTTTCTCCATACTTTTGATTATTTGATTTCACTCTTTAACCAGATCACTCATGAACATGTTGATTTTATCATATTTTAAATTTCCATCTACTCTCTTCCTCTTCTTTGATATGTCATTTGATATATCCTTCATACATGCATTAATAAGTTGGGAAATCACTTTGAGATGATAAATCATAATTTTTATGTTCAACATGCTCCATATACTAATTTGGAAGTGTTGGCGAGAAAATTTGTCGGGGAAAAAATTCTGGGTTTCTTTCCAACGCTCTGGGAGTCTAAATCCATCTACTTAACTGGTGTAGCTGCCGTATATGCATGCATAAGTGAAAGTGAGTTTTCTCTGGGTGGTCTTATGGTTGGGGATCTAGCAATGAGTAACTCCACCGGCCTGTGGAAAAGCTAGAAATGTCTTTCTAGGGAAGACTTTTTCTCGGGAGTAAGAAAGAGGAGTGAGAAATGATAAGAGGGGATTAATGTCATGGGTAGAAAATTAGAGTCCCACACCCATTAACTAGAAATTTCACACACACATTAAATTTAAGAAGAAACAATCCTACAAATAGCAACAAGATGAGTTAATACTGAGAACTCAAAGTTTCTAAAATAACCACATCAAAAAAGGCTTAAAACTCTTTCTTCTTGTATTGATGCTTGATCAGAAGTTGTACATAACATGGAAATGGAAGAAATTTGAGAATGAGGGGAATGGAAGAATTTGGCTATCTCCTTTGTTCTCTTAATGCACTCTTGAGTTTAAAAATCAATCACCAACCCTTTGAAATGGTAATGGCTTTACAATTTATAGAATGAGAGGTGAATCATCATCTACCCCCAACGCCATTTCATATGTCCTCACATAAATTAATACTTTTCAACTTCCTACGAAACTTTTAAGTCCCTTTATATAATATAAAGGTGACTTATTACATTAGAAACATTAAGACACAGGAAAAGTGCAACCCCAACATAAAATTAGAACATTGAGAAGAGAGATAAAGTTGGGGGTATGAAGAGAAGAGAGAGAGAAGAAGAAGAGAAGATGTTTCCCTTGATGAATTCTAACAATCCTCATTGATGGAAAGCCCCAATGTGATGAAACTCTAAATCTTCAAAATCATGTGAAAATCCTTCAAATTATCTCACAGATGCTTTGGAATGAGTGTTTAAAAACACTACTGAATGGTTATGCCAATGACCGCAACTTCCACCCCACATAAGATACTCCTACAACTCGAGCCATGAAGTGAGTTTTGGGAGATACTATTGAATTATCTAAGATGAGTCTTGAATTCCCTATGAGAAATGCCCATGGATGATCCCAAATGATGGTATTGACCTGAATGATCATCCCTCTATGTCCCATTGTTCCAAAACTTCCCCTTGAGTATGACTTACCATTGATAGTGAGTACCCACATGGGAGACTTACTATTTATAGTAAGAGGTGATTCTTTCTTCTTCTTGACCATCTTGATGTGATGAAGTTCTTCATTCAATCCTGTGCACACTACCTTCACCTCGGCCACTTCTTGGGTTGACTTACTATTTTTAGTAAGCACCCATATAGAGAGCTTACTATTTTTAGTAAGTGGTCATTTTCACTATTTTATGCTCCGGACAATCATTCTAGCTTCTTGGTGATCTTCAATGCACACTACCTTTTCCATAGCCACTTTTGATGATGACTTTCCAAACATAGCGAGTATGTATAGGAAAAATTACTATTTTTAGAAAGTTTACTTCCACTGCTTGGTTTGTGATGAAACATATTTTTCGAGACTTGGTTCATTTTCATAGTCATGTCCTCTGAATTTCACTTGATTTCACCCACTAGAATGCTTGGAAATAAAATATAAATTTTTCACCTGGCAGTGGCTTCAAGCACGAAGCTACCATGAAAGCCATTAATGGAGCTCAAAATTTGCAGGTCTGGTTTTTGTCTCCATTCATGATGAAAAAAATCCATTGCGATAGGTTTTCCATTTGGAGTCCGTGTGCAAGTTTTTAGCTTGTTTCCAATACCGGATTGATGGGAAATCCGATAAATATGAGCTGATGCACAAAATGGGGATTTCGTAGGAAAAAATGTTTTATGGCACCATTCAACCTCCCATTTTTGCATTTTGATCATTATGAAAATTATGGAAGTCTTAAAAATACGGAACCTCGATCTAACTTGTATTTTTCAAGATATGAAGATTTTTTGATTCGGTGACTTCGTGGTTATCTAGTGAAAAATCTTCATTTCTCTGCCATTTCTCATTTTTTGACCCATTTTTTATCTGATACCTATACATTTTCATGTATCGAATGGTTTTTTTTCCATGGTGGAGCTGGTTCGAAGAAACAATGGTGGATCGGGTGTTTGGACAATCATGAACCAAGCCATGATAAGGTATGAAGCTGTGAAGAGGAAATAGGGGGAATTACTAACTACCGAATTTAAATTATTAAAAAAAAATGCATAGCAAGGTTGATGTTAATTTGTTCATGTTTGATGTCCCTCACCTCAAAGGGATGTGAGGTACATCAAATTCCACTGCGAGCAAGGTGATGACACATGGCAGATATATGATGGTTTAGAATGGAGGCCTCCGACAATAACTTCGGGGTTGGAAATTTTCTCGTGAAGAGGTCACATGAGTGAATAGGAGTTTCCTTAAGGTATAGGTTCATTTTTCCATGTCTCATGTCCCTCACCTCAAAGGGACATGAGGCACATCAAATTCCATGACACTCCAGGTGATGACACGTGGCAGCGATCCAACGGTGAAGGCTTTGAGCTCCTGCAAGCACCTGGGGGATGAACTGGTGATCCTGGAGGTCATATGTGGGTCTAGAGAGCTTCATGGGGGCTGGGTGAATTTTACCAACCTTGATGTCCCTAACCTTGAGGTATGTGAGGGACACAAAATCCATCAAGCTCCTGGAGCTGAAAATTTGACTAACTCTTGAACCTTGAGGACAACTTGTGATGGTAATATCTTGAGCTCTTGATGGAATATTTTGATGAAATTGTATACAATATTTACTATAAGTTTCCTTATGAATCAAATGGTGGGAATTTAAGGTCTTGATTCGTTGATTTGATCCCTAAAAAATATTAACTTTTATCTGGTACTCCACCTATACATGAGAAAAAATTCTTCCAAAATCATTATGCCAAAATGTTGTTAAAACAATAATTTCACCATATTTTAGGGATTGGAATTAAATTTTTGATGGTGTTTCAATTTTATCCTAACTCCACCTAGAGCTCCTAAGATCACCTTCCAAAGCTTAGTAACATTTTTAGCATGTGCACGCCTAGGCTCGTGAACCCTAATTTTGGTGAAACTACCCCAACTTTTCCAAGTCTTTCCTGAATCATCCTAAATAGCATCCATGATGTCCCAAGGCCTTTGAATCACCTTTTTTTAGTTTGAATTTTCTATTCCATTGCATGGGGTTGCTTCAGTCTAGGAAGGCCAAAGATAGCCCTTCCCACAACTACCGAAGCTTGTAATTTTTGATGAACTCCTAAAATCACCTTAGGGGTTGATTTGAATTTCCTAAATCACATAGGGAAATGAATTAACAGTAATTTAGAGGGTACTGAATTGAATGGGTAGACATGAGGTGCCTTGAATGATAAAACATGAAAATTTTATTACAGGGGTATCATTTTCATGCTTAGAAATTGTCAATTTTCCTATTGTACATTTGCACACGACAACAACTAACTTTAGCTTGGGGACATGACATGAAGAATCCATAATATCAACTTTATACAATATGACCAATGCCGTATCCATTGGGCCCTACAAAGTCATGCACAACTTATGAAAAGAGAGATAGAGAGTGAAGAAGGAAACACACACACACCAAAAATGATGGAATCAAACACATGACACAAAAAAGGAAACACACCTAGAAATCACCTATGGTACAAGGCGTGGGACAACCCACTTTCAGCGGAGTTATTTATATTCCTCAAAAGTTACCCATGAGTGGGAAACACTCAAAGATGTTCTTCAAAACAATTGAATGGTTCCAGAAAGTAGCCTCCTCTCCTTAACTTTTTATGAAATTTGGGTGCGTTCATGCCCATATATGTTTTTGTAGGAGTGAGTCCACGTGAGATTCTTGATGATCGTGCCTTTGCATAGAAATTCCATTTCCTTCATGTTCTTTGAAATTGGTTTTATAGTACCAGTTTCCTTCCATGTTTATCCACATAGTTAATTCTTCATTGGGAATCTCATCGCTGCCCCAAGCTTATTTTCGTTCAAATTTCTTGAATATTCTTAGTTACTTTCTTTCCAGGGTCTATGTTCATTGATATATTCTCCATGAGAAATCTTATATTCCTCCTTTATCTATACTCCAATGTGAGGTGTTTGAGTACTTACGGTAGGACCGGAAGTAACATTGTACTTTTCTTGTATGGCCATGACATGATTTAAGATATCAAGAATCAACTTGGGGTCATCCACAACTTATAATGCATTCAATAGTTCTTACATGGAGATCTCCTTTGTTACTTCTTGCACCTTATCTTTATACACCTTTGAAGAATATTTACTTTACAGGTCAAGGAAACTATCCAACATGATTACTTCATCATCTTGGGAACCCCTGCATTATATCACTCCTTCATGAAAAATAGCTTCAGCTTCAAAGGCCTCAAAAATCCTTGCTTCAATTTATTCATCATGGAAAGAGTCTTTCTCTTCAAATGGGAAAGAAAATAACTCAATTTCATCGTTGCATCCATCAATCATTGGCTCAGGAGGGACATCAAATTTCTCACCTTGCTTTGTTTCAATATGGCCAACCTTCATATTGGTTAAGACTTTCAAATCAGATTCACATTTGTCTTGCAGATTCATGGCTTACATTAAGAGTTTGAGACTAAGCTCAAGTTCATTAGTTTCTTCCATGGCTCTTAACACTTTTTGTCGATGGTTATTTCAAACCTTTCATGGGCTCATCACAAGATGGTCTTATCTCTTCTTGGGTGACGTGATCAAGGGATTCCTCATCTTCAAATGGGAATGAGAATATATCTTCATCATGGATAAGCACATAAGCTGATTTTTCTGTTTTAAAATCATCAAGAACCATTTCCTCTTCTTCATGGTTTACATCGTCTGACAATTCGAGGCTGCCCTCTTGTAACTAAAATATCCTCAATGCTTCTTCAAGGTCCATGCCTCTCTGGGAAGGCATGTTTGGCCCTATAAAGATGGGAATATCCTCTTCCTCCTCGATTTTCACAAAGTGAATCCTCCACCTGGTATCTTGGTACAAGATGTTGGTTTTTGGGCTTCCAAAATTTCACATTATTTACCTCATCTTATTCTTTGGAATCAATTTCTCCATGTCTCCCTTCACTGGTATGGTTTCAGATGACCAATTCATCTAAATTTTCCCTCCCAAGTCTCGGCATAAACTTCTACTCAATAACATTCTGAATGAATCCAAAATGTCTACTACCAAGATCATCATTGAAATTTTCTTATCTGGAAATCTAGCGAGAGCCACCTATGTATCTTTGACCTTCCCTATAAGTGGAACCTCTTTTGACTCCAAAGAGTAACATGATCCATCAGGTGGATTCATGGTGATTTTGAGAGATTTGGTAACCTTTAAAGGCATCATGTTTTCTGAGGCACCAGAATCTATTATGCAATTGTTTAGTACATATTCTCTAATAAGAAGGGAGACGTAGAAAGGATCAACCTTGTCAGTCTTGGATGTGCTCAAGGAAATCATGTTCTATGAGGAAGTGCATGTGGGTTTGGTAGTAATCCTTTAGAATTGGGTGTTACAATATTGGGTGTTAAACTACCACTCCTGATGTATTGAAAAAATCTCTCGAATTATTCATGGCGAGTCCAAAATATTTGGTATCGTTAATTTGTACTTTGGCTTTGTTCATGTATTCTATGAAGTCAAAAGGAGCAGATGTGGGTGAGGGTGATGAAGGGACTACTTTTGGATTTAGGACAGGTTTGGAAGTAGGAGTATATTTTTGGGGAATAGAGGGGATCTTGAAAGGTACACTAGGAGCTTTCAAAGTACTAGATTTTATAGGAGCATATTTAGATTTAGAATTAGAAGATGCATCATAAGTATTGCATGGAATTACCAGAGACTACTTATTTGCTACAAGATCATGCTTCAACAATGTTGACTCCATGGAGGGTGGCAGCATAGATCGTCGAATGATTATTTTGTTTTGCAGTGTCACTAGCGGAGGATCTTCAGTCTTATTTTTCTTTTCAGCATTGGAGGAGGAGGCTCATTTTTCAGACTAAGAATGAGTGAATACCGCACATGAGAAAATGGGTGCATATTATTTATCATCCTCATCACCTCCATAATATTCATAGAATCTGATTTTTGTATCGTTCTCAAACTCATCACTTTCTAGGAAATCACCACCTTCACTTTCTAGTTCAAGCTCCTCTTCATTTTCCTTACTCCTATAATTTTCATTGACATGTGGGGCCTCCAAGGAAAGCCTTTAGGGTGCTCTTGAAATCTGATTTTTTTGCTTATTTTAGGAGAAAATCATTCAAATATTTCCCTCCTCAATGATTCCATTTAATTTTCCATTTTCTCCATTAAAGGATCAGTTCTTTAATCTCCAGAACATTGAGCTTTACCCTTTGATTGATTCTGGATCTTTCCAGATAAGAAGAGATCATCATGAAGTTCAATGGCCAATATTTTCACTTCTACAATATCCCTTGGTTGAACTCTTTATAGTAAAAACCTACCTCTTGTGATTGAGAACTAATAAAGAATCTCTTGACGTTGTTTTCTAATGGTGAATCCTCCTCTGGTATCTTGTGGAGAAACTAGTCAAAACAAGCCACGAAGTCTCTCATAGTTTCATTTTCTCATTTCTTTATTTATGCCAATTGAACAAGGAGGTATTGATAGTCCTTAGTAAATCTAAATCTTTCCTCAAACTTCCTTTTGATGTCATTCCAACAAGTGATGGATTAGTCGGTTAGGAGTTATAACCATTTCGTTGCTTTTTATTAGAGAGACTCCATGAACAATCTTATAGCGACATCTTCATGTTGGACACCAAGAACCCCACATGGTGTGGTGAAGGCCAATATGTGATATTCCAGGAGTTGTTTGCCATCACCTTTGAACATTGGAAATTTCTTACGGGAACTTGTTAGTAGATCATGAAGAGGTGGTTCAAGAGAAAGAGGCCCTGTATTTATTCCGCATGGAACAATGCATTGAAATCTTTGTGATTCATTTGCCATTGTTTATGCTTCAACTTCAGCTCTTGCTTCTACAAATTCTTCTTCTTCTAAGAACTCAATGGTTAATGTTGGTTGAAAAATGAGAGAATTTGAAGGGGGTATCAATAGGAGTTTTGATAGGATTGTTCAGTGTGAACTTATTGAAGAGATAAATGGAGAGGAGGCTTGAGAGAAGAAGTATGGATTATCCCTAATTATTTCTTTCTTATTTTTCAAAGCCTTGAAATTGGAATCGACAACACCTCTCGACCTGCTCAACATGGTGTATATTTCATTAGCCAACTTTTAGAAATTATTAAAGTGTGAATATGAAAGGTCACTTGCTAGGGAAGAATTTGTCTAAAGAGTGGGAAAGAGGAGTGAGTAATGATAAGAGAGGATTAATGTCATGGGTAGAAAATCAGAGTCCCACACCCATTAACAAGAAAGTTTACACATGAATTAAAGATAAGAAGAAATATTCCTCCAAATTCCAATAAGACAAGTTAAGATTGAGAACTCAAAGTTTCTAAAATCTCCTCATCAAAAAGGCATGAAACTCCTTCTTCTTGTATTGATTCTTGAGTAGAAGTTGTACATAGAATGGAAATGGAAGAAATTTGTGAATGAGGGGAATGGAAGAATTTGGCTATCTCCTTTGTTCTCTCAATGCACTCTTGAGTTTACAAAATCAATCACCAACCCTTTTAAATGGGAATGACTTTACAATTTATAGAATGAGAGGTGACTCATCATCTAACCCCCAGTGCCTTTTCATATGTCCTCACAAAACTTATAAATTTTCAACTTCCTAGGAAATTTTTCAGTCCCTTTTTATAACATAAAGGTGACTTATTACATTAGAAACATTAAGACATGAAAAATTGCAACCCCAACGCAAAATTAGAACATTGAGAAGAGAGAATGTTGGGGGTATGAAGAGAAGAGAGAGAGAAGAAGAAGAAGAGAAGATGTTTCCCCTAATGAATTCCAATGATCCTCATTGATGAAAATCCCTAATGCGATGATACTATGAATCTTCAAACTCATGTGAAAATCCTTCAAATTAGCTCCCAGATGGTTTGGAAAGAATGTTTAAACACATTGTTGAATGGTTCTTCTAATGATTGCAACTTCCACCCCACACAAAATACTCCTAAAACTCGATCCATAAAGTGAGTTTTGGGAGATATTGTTGAATTATCTGAGATGAGTCTTGAATTCCCTATGAGAAATTCCCATGGATGATCCTGAATGATGGTATTGACCTGAATGATCATCCCTCTATGTCCCATTGTTTCAAAACTACCCCTTGAGTATGAATTACCATTGATAGTGAGTACCGACATGGGAGACTTACTATTTATAGTAAGAGGTGATTCTTGATTCTTCTAGACCATCTTGATGTGATGAAGTTTTTCATTCGATCCCGTGGACACTACTTTTGCCTCCACCACTTCTTCGGTTAGCTTACTATTTTTAGTAAGCACCCATATAGAGGTCTTAGTATTTTTAGTAAGTGGTCATTTTCACTATTTTATTCTCCAAACAATCATTCTAGATTCCTGGTGATCTTCAATGCACACTACCTTTGCCAAAGCCGCTTTTTATGATGACTTTCCAAACATTGCGAGTATGTATAGGAAAACTTACTATTTTTAAAAAATGGACTTCCACTTCTCATTTTGTGATGGAACATATTTTTCTATACTCATCTCATGATCATTATCATGTCCTCTAAATTTTAATTGATTTCACACACTATAATGCTTGGAAATAAAATTTAAATTTTTCACCTAGCAAAGGTGGCTTCAAGCACAGAGTTGAAATGGAAGCCATTAATGGAGCTCGAAATTTGCAGGTCTATTTTTTGTCTCCTTTCATGATGAAAAAGTATCCATTGCAATATGTTTTCCATTTTGAGTCTATTTTT
Organism: Taxus wallichiana var. yunnanensis; assembly: GCA_018340775.1. NCBI lineage: Eukaryota > Viridiplantae > Streptophyta > Pinopsida > Cupressales > Taxaceae > Taxus > Taxus wallichiana. The sequence continues at coordinate 414,656,544 of CM031236.1, forward strand.
AAGTTTTTAGCTTGTCACCATTACCAGATTGATGGGAAATCTGACAAATGTGAGTCGAGTGCATGAAATGGGGAGTATGTTGGAAAAAAAAATTTGGGCACCATTTGACCTCCCATTTTTTTGCATCTTGATCATATTTAAAAATTTGGAAGTCTTCAAAATATGGCACCTCAATCTAACTTGTATTTTTCAAGATATGAGGATTTTTCAATTCAGTGACTTCGTGCTTATCTGGTGAAAAATATTCGTTTTGCTTCATTTCTCTATCGCTTCTTATTTTTTGACCCATTTTTGTCTAAGACCTATGTATTTTAATGGATTGGATGGTTTTTTTTTCAAGGCAGAGCTAGTTTGGAGCAACAATGGTGGACCGGCTATCTAGACAATCATGAACCAAGCCATGACAAGGAATGAAACTATGAAGAAGAAATGGGGAAAATGGCTAATTATCGGATTTAAATTATTCAAAAAGAATGTAAAGAAACGGGGGGTAATTTCATGTTTTATTTCCCTTACCTCAAAGGGACTTGAAGGACATCAAAATCCACCATGAGCAAGGTGATAACAAGTGGCGTAGATCGGACGTTTGAGAATGGAGGCTTGACAAGCACTTGGGGGCTAGAAATTTTCTCTTGAAGAGGTCACATGAGTGAATAGGAGTATCCTTAAGGGTTGGGTGAATTTTTACATGTATGATGTCCGTCACCTCAAAGTGACATAAAGGATATATAATTCCATGGTGCTCTAGGTGATAACATGTGGCAAACGATCCAACAATGAAGGCTTTGAGCTCCCACAAGGACCCGGGAGATGAACTAGTGATCCTGAAGCTATTATGTGGGTCCATAGGGATTCATAGGGGCTGGGAGAATTTCCCAACCTTGATTTACTTTACCTTGAGGGATGTGAGGGACACAAAATCCCGCTAGGCTCCTGGAGCTAAAAATTTGACCAACTCCCAAACCTTGAGGACAACTTGCGACGATAATATCGTTAGCTCTTGATGGACGTTTTTGATGAAATATTATATCATATTTACTGTAAATTTCTTTATGAATATAATGGGAGGCGTTTTTTATTTATTCATCCATTTGATCCCTTAAAAATCTTATTTTTATCTTGTACTACACCTATACATGAGAAAAAATTCTTACAAATCCATTGGACGAAAGTGTTGTGAAAAAAATAATTTCACAATCTTGTAGGGCTTGGAATTCCATTTTAGATGATGTTTTCTTTTCTCTTAACTCTATTTTGAGCTCTTGAGATCACCTTCTAAAGCTCAAAATCATTTTTGGCTCGTACCGCTTAGGCTTGTGAACCCTAATTTTGGTGAAACTGCCCCAACTTTTCAAGTCTTTCCTAAATCTTCCCGAATAACTTCCATGATTTCACAAGGCCTTTGAATCACTTATTTTTCATATTTGTATTTCCTATTCCACTCCATGGGGTTTCTCTAGTCCTAGGAAGGCCATTGATAACCCTTGCCACACATTTCTACCGAGGAAGCTTGCAATTTTTAATGAACTCCTAAAATCACCTAGGGGTTGATTTTTCTGCGTTATAAATCACCTAGGGGAATGAATTAACAATAATTTGGAGGTTACTAGACCGACTAGGTGGACTCGAGGTGCCTCGGAATGATAAAACGTGAAAAATTTGGTACAAGGGTATCATTGTCATGCTTATAAATTGTCAATTTCCCTGTTACACATTTGCACGACAACAGAAGAGAGTCTCCTTCATGATTTCCATTTCCTTTTCCATATTTTATCACCTACCCTAAAGATTTTCCATTGTATCATTGTTCATAGCTGAGGGTATGGTTTTAATTATTTCTCTCATATATTTCCAATCCTTTAATTTCACATTCATCACGTTCTTATTCAAAGAATTTTCATCCTTAACGTGAACTAACTAAGAGGAAAAATTCTCGGACATGATTTTAACATTAGCCTCATTCTCATCTCTTTCCATATCGTTCTCTTTATCTTCTTGCATTACCCATTTCCTTTTAAGAATTTTTAGACTTTGGATAGAATCCATTGTATTTAGAGTAGGGATGACAAAGGATGGATGAGAACTATGTTCAGAATCAGATAAAAGCTAAGTATCATTTTCATCACTATTCTCTTCAAAAAATAAACTTTTCCTTTAAATGGCGTGCCTTTCTCACTAAGCAATCCTCTATACTTTTAGACCATGTTATCCCAATAGACATAACCTTTAAATTTTTTAAAATAAGCCCCTCGTGAATAGGATATTTATCCTTCACCTTGTGTACATATTCCCGGACATTTTTATTAAAGACCTAAAAATGTAGACAGGAAATCAAAACATAATGTTGTGTCGAATATGATTAAACATAGGAAAGTGGTATGAATATGTGGCCTTGTACCTAACCTCTAAAGAAAAAAAGTGAATAAGATGGAGGAAAATTTCAAATGGTTCAAGAAGGGAAGCCCCATCATGCATCAAATAATGGGGTTTCAATTTTTCATTACCCTCAATAAATTGATCAATTTCTTCATAACTTTTCTTCTTAGGTTTGAAAATTTATCTGTCCCTCTTTTTTAATCCCGTAACTATTGCAATGAAATAAAAAAATATATTGAGGGAGATGTACCTTAAACTAAAAATACCATATTTCTAATCATGGACAAAACCCATTCCAAGTTTTTCTTTATGGCCATTAAAGTTCTTAAAAAATCTTCATACCTACACTTCTACAAAAATTCCAAACATTCATATTGATCTCTTTATCCAATTCAAGTTCAATCCTCACCAAGTCACCACCCATATTGACATATAAACATTACTTAGAAGAAATTTTTCATCTATAAGTTACAAAATATTTCCCTATCGCATGTAATAGGACAATCTTCCTCACCCAACAAATAAAAGGGTTAGTAATAGGCACACTTATGAAATCCTACAAATTAGTTGCCCAATTATGAAAGTTAGGACCCCCGTGAGAGAATGAAAAGGTTGAAGACTTTCCTTACCAAACCATAATTATATCCATCAAACTCATCATTTTTATAATACTTATTCAAATTCCTCATGACATAGATAATGATGGTATACATATCAAGAATAGCTCTATTAATATAATTAATAATCCAAATGGACATTAACCTAGGATTATTTTTTAATCGAAGTTTAACATCATCCTCCAAAATTATCTATTCAGCCACCCTAATCCATTAGTTTTGAAGATAATTAGCCACCCTATTTCCTTTCGTATAAACATGTTGAAAGATGATATCTTCAAAATAAGATTCAAGGAGATTTATTCCTTCTATGAAATATTTTATATTAGCTAAAATAATAATTATATTTTAAATACTATATTCGAATAATATCCTTCCAAAATAATCCTTCTAAAACTTATACCTACATCATGTTCAATTCCCCAATAAACAAAAACCACTTCGACACATGGTTAGTTTGATTACCAAGGTTGCAAAAAGTAAGTCAACACAAAAATACCTTTCTCATCTCTAACAATACCCCCCCCCTCCGCATTTGTGTGGTTCCCTTTGGTAGCTCCATCAAATTTATGTTTCATCCACCCCAATTTAGGGGGTCCGTACAACCTAATTTCTTCTATTGTTCTAAAAACATTGGTTTGATTAAGCAATAAAACCCCAGAAAAGGGTAAATTACTCCTCATATTGGATAAATTCAATATTCTTTCCTTTCAAAAGAGAGAAATTAGTTTTAATAGCTTGTATAATTTTCCTTGAAGATTTGAAATATTTCTCCTTTTTCCCTTAAAGAATTTTTTTCCTTTCTTTCCCGACCTCCCAACAAAAATGAGTAATAGAAAAATACCATAAGTGCTTTAAGTCTTAAATTTTTAAATCTCGTCTCCACTAGATCCATAATTGTTTAAAAATATTGGGAAAGAACCAATCTATACCAACCAAGGAGAGGAAATATCTTCTAACAACATGAACATAAGAGAAATCTAAAATAATGTGGCTAATAGATTCATATTCCATTTCATAAAACACATCTATTAACTATTTGAAAACCTCTCTTTTTAAATTATCAACTGTGAGAATTTTACCTTGTATAAATAGCCACCGAAGACATTGAATTTAGGGTAATATACTAATTCCATATTTTCTCCCGATTAAAGTCAGATTTTATCTATTAAAAACATATTCTATGTAGATTTAACACTATATTATCCATTCTCTTCATTAGACCATATAATTGTGTCTTTCTCATTGTGCTTGATAACAACATTACAAAACATAATATCATTTAGGGATATAATTTATTGGTCAAATTTTGGATTATCAATTGAGATAATCTTGTATCTTCTAAATAAGTCTTCTTCCTCAAAGTAATTTTTGACAAGAAACCCATATTTTTCTTCTTTCTCAAGATGAATATTATTCACCTGTGATACTTCCTTAATAGGAACATCACAAATCTATTTTTCATTATATAAATTTATCCTTTCACCATCCCCAATTTTCCACTTACACCAATTAATCAAGATTTTATTTTAACATTTCAAATCTTTCCAAAAGGAATATCCCTCAAAAGTAAGAGAAGAGAAGACCCAACTATTAGATCTTAGGTTAGCCCATTATATGTATTTAATTATTTTTACCCACACTCATTCATCAACTATTAATATCCACCCCATATTAGCTGAAATATATTTATTCATCTTCTCTTAGTCTCTAAGAATCAAGCCCCAAGACTTTTGGGTTTACATACCTTTTCCAAAGAAAATAAAGGTATTCTTTTTCACTTTCCATTCCACTCCATAAAAATATTTTTGAATTTTTTCAAAATTTTAGCAACCTTCATAGGAAGTTGAAAGAGAGACATAATATAAACCAGAAAAATTTGAATCAGCTTTTCAAAATATTGATCTCACCATCCTGAGAAAGAAAACAACCTTTCCATCCAACATGTTTTTTAACAAATCTATCAATCCGAAAATTCCAGCCATAAATTGGGGTTTATTTTACTAATAAGCATACCCAAATAGATAGAGTCCAGATGCTTAGTATCACACTCCACTATCTTAGAAATCTTATTGCATATTTTTTCTGTTGTGTTCCTAAAAAAGATGGAATTTTTCCTAAAATTTAGTTTTTGATTCACATTTCTTCATAATCATGCAACAACTTTTTAAAACCCCTTACTTTAAAAATTGTGTCTTCTCCCACAAAATGGTATCATCAACAAAATGTTGATGAATTACATTTTCACAATTCACATTAAGGGATATTTCAATATTTTTCCTTTCAACAACAACCATATTTAATTCTCTACTCAAATAGTCTGCCATCAAAATAAAAAGGAAAGGGGATATAGAATGTCCTTTTCTTATCCCCTTACTACTCTGAAATATTCTAAAAGGAGTACCATTAAGTAAAACAAAAACCTGGCCATAGAAATACAGTCCTAAAAAACTTCCTTAAAGGTTCTCTAAATCCAAATTAGTTAAGAATTTTTTTAAGAAACTCCTATGAGACTTTATCATATGATTTATCCATATCAATTTTGATCACCATGGAATATCTCTTACTTTTCTCTATAGTATGAATTGTTTCCTATATAGTAACTATACCATCTTGTATTTTTCTTCCAATAACAAAGCCCCTTTGCTGATCAAATATAAGAGTAGGGAGAATCAAATGAAGTCTCAGGGCCATAATTTTAGTGAAGATTTTATATAGAGTATTACATAGACTTATGGGCCTAAATTTATTAAATTCCATATCATCTACAGCTTTTAGGGATCAAGCATATAAAATTACAATTGAGCTCTATGAGCATATTTTTATTCACAACAAATCTTGAACAACCTTATAAACATTAAACTTAATAATTTCCCAAAAAATAGGAAAAATAAGGTGAGGAAGCCATTGGGACTAGGAGATTTTTCTGGGACAATAAATCTAACTACAAAATAAATCTCTTCAAAGTTAAGAGTTTTATTAAGAATCAAAATTTCCTCTTAAGAAACAAGTTGTGGAGTGCACAATAAGAAACTTTCTTCCTTATTATGGTTTAGAGAATTTTTAGAGGATAAAAGATCACTAAAAATGAATCCACTTATGTTTGGATGGAGGTAACTTATTCAAAAGAGATCCATCTTATTTCCTTATATTTGCTATTCGATTATAGATATGTAGTTTGAGAGTATTCATATGAAAGAACTTGGTGTTTATGTTACCTTTTTCAGCCAAGGGATCCTAGAATTTTTCCTCCAAAAAGTTTCCTCTTTGGCCAAAATAGTGTGATACTTAGAAATAATGTATTTTCCTTCTTATAATCACCCTCATCCATACCATGATCATATGTATCTGCGAATCTTGAAAAATTTATATCTCTTTCTCTAACTTTTGCTTGGTAACAAAAAATGTTTCCAAAACTATATTTATTCTTGAATTTCATATTTTTTAACATTATTAAGTTTCTTACAAAATTTGTATAATTTTAAACCCCGAATCTTAAAAATCCACCACTCTTTGACAAGATCGAGATACCTTCATCATATAGCCACATTGTTTCAAACCAAAAAGGAAACCTACTCTTGGAAGCTTCTTTAATAGAGAAAAAAATAGGATTATCATCTAAGCCTCTTCTGGGAAGGGAAGAAATAAAAATATCTTTCTTGATCTATTCCATAGTAACTAAAACCCTATCCAATCTAACCTAAATGAGATGACTGCCAATTCTTTTATTTTTCTAGATAAATCTTCTCCCTTTGATATTTACATCCATTCAACTATTATTGTCATTAAAGTTTTTAAAATATTCCACGCTTTTGTATACTCAATTTCACCTCCAATTTTATCCATGGGAGTGAGGGAGTATTGAAATCCTTAACCAACATCCAATTAATACCTTTAAAAAAATGGGTCCTAAACAATATCCATACCCTTAGAATCCCCATAGCCAAAGAACTAAAAATAACAACTTTTGAGGCCTTCCAAAAATTATTATTCGCATTCAAAAAGTTACTCTCACTCATTTTAGTCTCCTAAATTTCCAAAAATCCATTCTCTGCTTATCTCTAAGATATTTTAGAAGTCTAAATTTAGAGGGATTATTAAATCCCCTAATATTCCATGATATAATATTCATTTTTTATTTTGGGATTTACTCCTAATACCTTTTGGGTATAATTTTGTTCGAGTTCTAGAATCTATTTCCTTCTACGTATTTTTTACTTGAATTCTATCTTGTAGGTCTTCCTTTATTTCTATCCGGACTCTCAATATTGATAAGATTCTTTATTACATTTTAAAATGATTCCTCTTTCTTTTCTAGAGATATAATAACATTTACATTTTGTTCTTTCAGGGTTCCTTCTTGTGCACCGATATGAGATCCTTGTCCTTAATCTAAGTTATCATCGAATCCTCTCAAATCTTATTGGATTAGAGATATAATATTATTGATCCTTCTTCTATTAAGGTAGAGTTTTCATTTACATCAGTAATATCAACAATTGTGTTAACAAATTCACTTTTTTCGTCCTCTGTTCTAGCAGCAGAACTTTTCCTTAGTCCAGTTGTATCCGTATTACTAAAAATATTCATATTCTCTTCCTTTTTCTTATTTATTTGAAACAAAATTATCCAACATTGTATCCAATTTTATAATAGTAAGTGATTTATCAAATTTAGTAATATTTTTCCACCGATTGGATTCTTGAATCGAGAATGATCTATATTTTTCTTTCTTTTTTAAAAAAATAAGTAATCCATCCATTTCCTTTTTTTGAGATGATAATATATTGACATTGATATTTTCATCCATTGAACCTAAGATAAAAACACCTTTGTTAGAATTTTGGTCTTTACTTAATCCATCTTGAATCTTCTCACAACCATGATCCATTTTTCCTTTTCCTTTCTCTTAATTCTTCTTAGGCATTTTGATTACCCTATACATTTGGGAAATTTTAAGCTCACATTTTTTTTTTGAAGATGACCCCATCCTTGGAATTTCATACATTTAAGAGGGATCAAATTAAATATGTTGGGTCCATATTCTAAGCTTAGATTAGAGTGAAATGGTTTGTGGAATATCACATCCAATAAGGGAATATATGTAAAATCTTGCACAAACTAGTTTGGTTTTATTTAGATTAGTGTTATGAAAAGCCACAAAATTCCCTAGAGATGATGGTATTCCTTTAGTGATTTCCATATCCTATAACTCTAAGGGAAATCTAGGAAGTATTATATATAAAGGGAACTAGTTATTATTCTCCTTTTCGATTACGTTTTGGGGTCCATTTCCTCATAAATAATCCCATTTTTTTCCAAAACCTAAGGGAATTCTACCAACACCTTCTACATATCTTTAGAGTTATTCAAAATGAAATGGAAAAATACATTCGATAAATCACTTACCTCTAACTATCCCTTAGGTTTCCATTTTTATGAGACTAGGATATGATACTATCAATATTAGGTCTCTCTTTAACAATTTTACCAACCAGGGAGTTGTCCATATGCTTAATAGATTTATCCACAATATTGTCCATTTTTTTGAAAGTAATCCCAAAGAATCATTTCTTGGTTGAAAAGAGAGACGTTTTCCCTTATAAGTATTTTAAGGATTCCGAACCGTGAAATGGGTCCCATAGGTTATGTGGAAGTCACGTGAATATGATATTCCTATCAATTGTTGTCCTTCACAGGAGGAATCTACTTTCCATCAATTTACTAACAAATAGAATTTGAAAACATGTATTTATGACTCATGATCCTAATTCTAGTTTAATTAGTGGGATCATGTAAAATTTATATTATAATTTTGAGCATTTTGAGTGCAAGAGCACTTAAAGGATACAACAAATTGTTTATTCTTACTCATTTTCTATTTAACATAAATTTATGATGTATTCCACATTTTTTTATTTTATGACTCGTCGTAATGTTTTAATCTTTCAATAAATCAAGGTAAAACCACATAATTTGGTAGATATATTTTGTTTTAATTAATTAAGTTAGTCCAAAAGTAATCTAGATTTTGTTAGAATTTTGTTAAACACCATGTAGTGGTGATTGAAAGGTTGTTTGGTGTTAAAATTGGGTTATGCCACCACATGTCTATCACCAAATGTAGAATGGAACAAACTATTAAGTCATTGATATTTCATGAAATTTGATGGGCATGGAATTTTAAATAACAAGGATGTAAGCTTATAGGTGTATTAAAGGTGTATTTAATGAGAGTTCAATGTGCATTCTTATCTTGAAAATTAATCTTATTATCCAATGGTTTTGGATTAACTTGGGTTTTGGATTATTTTGAGAGGGATATAAAGTGGAGTTCCACCCTAGCGTCACTTACACATGATGAAAGGAAATTTTGAATGTTTTATATAAAATTATAGCTAGGAATAAGAAGTGGTGTGTCATTTTGGAATATTTTTAGTTCAATTTTCTGATCATTGTTGTTTGCAAAAAATACACAAGTCATGCATGCATCTTGTTGAGTTGCATTGGAGGTTATTTGACGTGCATGAATTTTCTAAGTCTTCGAGAGCATTCTTTTGATTTTTATTTCTCATTATTTGTAATTTTTTGAGGAAAGGGTTATAATAAGTTGAGCCTATGGAAAGGGTTATTATTTCATTTCAACTAAAATAATAAGGGAATAGGAAATGTTGTTTATGTTTAAATTTGGAAATAAGAAGATATTGGTTAAGATTTAAAAAAAAGGTTTACACCCACCTTGACATAAAGTATGAGAAGATGTTTTTTTAATTTAAATGTGGTTTTTGGTCTGTTGAATATTTAGTTCAATGTGAAATATGAATGGAGAATATTTAGGTAGGGATTCCTATTGTTTAACCCTTAATTAAATTTTAGTTCAATTTCATTAGGATTAGATTATATTAAGGTTGATTTTGGATCTTACAAAAAAGTTAGAATAGAAATAATAACTCATATTTATAAATAAGATCAAATAGAAAGAATATAACATACACCAATCAATCTAACTTGTGATTAAAAATAAAAATGGATGCATAAAGGAACTTTGCTTACTATAAATGGTTTATGGAAGGATTTGGGATTGTACACTAGTAGAAATGGGTAATGTGAACTTGAATAACCTTCAAAACCATAATTGTGAAAATGGATCCACCTGGCCAAAACCATACCAAACTTTCAAGACAATACAAGATGGTCATGATCAAACAATACAACCTTGGACCTGATCTTCTTTCACTTCTACTTCCTATATTTTTCTATCACTGTCAAATCCTAGTTCTAACACATGCAATAAGGCTCTTAATATGGACTAATAATCATCTCAAACCCTATCCATGGATGAATATTCATGAAAAATAAACATTATAATGGTTTTGGGCACCCTTTTGCATAACCGACATTGTGACTACTCTAAAGAGGCCTCAAATTGCACACTAGTCTCTACATAACTTGTGATATCTAGATATATAAATCAGATCTAGAATTTAGTTTGACCATTCTTACTTTGAATTAATTCTTTCTATAATATACTTTGTGAGAGGATTCTTGAGTTCTTTTAGATGAGAGATATGGCTTCCTTGACTTGGTTTGTAGATTCATACCTGATGTGGGTGCTTCTGTAATGAATTTAGATGTGACAATATGATATTTAAGGAGATTTTGAGTCCTTTTGAAATTTTATGAAGTGAGTTCTCTAATGCATTGGCTTAAGATTTTTAGGTTGGAAAATCAAGTAGTTTTTACTTAGTTATATAAGGTTTCGTACATGATTTATCTAATAAAGGACAACATAGATGATGTATAAGAACCAAGAAAATATGTCAATTTGGAAGTAGAATTAGAGGGCATGTTGGTTTAAGACTCAGTATGCATATGGTCGAGGACTAGATATAAATTCTTTACCAAACTATAGGATCCTAACTTTGATTAAGGAAATATTCCACATGAAGTTCAAAACTAATAAACGTATGTTTTTCTATTCAATTTGTACATTGCATTCTTATAATGTGTCAACATGTCAATGTGAAAGGATAAACAAGATAAAAAATTAACCTTATAGCATTTTAAATAGGAATGGAGAAGTTGTATTTATCATAGAAAAAGTACATAGTCAAATTAAGGGTTGCCAAAGTGTAAATTACCAAATTTGATTGTCTAAATTTTCTCCCCCTTTAATTATGAACTAAATATTACATTCTTAAAGGAATCAGACTTGAATATTCATGAAAAATAAACATTATAATGGTTTTGGGCACCCTTTTGCATAACCGACATTGTGACTACTCTAAAGAGGCCTCAAATTGCACACCATTTCTCTAAATAACGTGTGATGTCTAGATATATAAATCATATCCTGAATTTACTTTGACCATTCTTACTTTGAATTAATTCTTTCTACAATACTTTGAGAGAGGATGCTTGAGTTCTTGTAGATGAGAGATATGGCTTCCTTGACCTGGTTTGTAGATTCATACATGATGTGGGTGCTTCTTTAATGAATTTGATGTGACAAATGTGAGATTTAAAGAGATTTTGATTCCTTTTGAAATTTCTTGAAGTGAGTTCTCTAATGCATTGGCTTAAGATTTTTAGGTTAGAAAATCAAGTAGTTTTTACTTACTTATATAGGGTTTTGTACATGATTTATCTAATAAAGGATGACATAGATGAAGTATAAGAACTAAGAAAATATGTAAATTTGGAAGTAGAGTTGAGGGCATGTTGGTTCAAGACTATACGGATGGTCGAGGACTAGATATAAATTCTTTACCAAACTATAGGATCCTAACTTTGATTAAGGAAATATGCAACATGAAGTTCAAAAATAATAAACGTATGTTTTTCTATTCAATTTGTACATTGCATTCTTATAATGTGTCAACATGTCATTGTGAAAGGATAAACAAGATAAAAATGAACCTTAGAACGTTTTAAATAGGAATGGAGAAGTTGTATTTATCGTAGAAAAAGTACATAGTCAACTTAAGGGTTGCCAAAGTGTAAATTACCAAATTCAAGTGTCTAAATTTCCCCTTAAATTATGAACTAAAAATTACATTCTTAAAGGAAATTGTACTTGAATATTTAAACACACTTTGCCTTTTTTTATATATTTTTATTTTATTTTAGTTGTTATGATTGGTGTTGGCATGTTCCATGATGAAAACTAAAACATAGAGTGTAGTCAATTATTGTGATAGATAATTTACCATAGCTCAAATAAAACATGTAACAAAATATATTTTTATATGCATATATGTGAAGTGAAAATATGTAAACAAGGAAATAATACTCATGTTTTCTTGTGCTTTAATTTTTATTAGAGATTTGTATTACTTAAAATTTACTAAAGGATTCGGATTCTCATTCCTCAATTTGTGCCAAGGAGAAACTAGAGTGTTATGTGCATGCAACCCAACATGAAAATTTTTAATATAGAAGAAGAAAGAGGTACAAATGGACCCCTGCAAAGGAATAAGATCGTGTACTAAAGATATTCAACAACTCGATATCCCCCTTTAAGTATATTAGAAAATTCTTCCCGAAAAACCCTTATCTGGTTTTCTACCTTCCATAACCCCATGGATCACATTGTTGGAGATGGATCTAGACCTAATTTTTAAAAAGACAATAAAAATAGTACTTTCCTGAACTCTCCCCATATGTTGCACAACTAAGTATGAGCTTAATAAGTGTTAAAATATGTTGAAAATGTGTTATCAACAATGAAATAGGAATGTGATCCATGCCCCCAAGATTCCTGAAAAACAATCCTAAAGATAAGTGTTGATGCAAAGAAGGAATGAACACTTTCATACCCCCTATACTAATCTAACCCGAGTATTCTAGATATGGAAATTTTTAGAAAACCTATATACTCGGGTGAAAATATGAAATACTAAAAAACTTGCTGAAATTTCCCCTTATCAAAAATGTGTGGGGAGTTAGGATTGTATCATATGGTTTTGACCAAAGTGTGTGGTTTTGACCTATGTTGATTTTACCAAAAGTATATGTATGAATGTATAGCTAAGTTTTTTTCCCTATATGTACATGGATTTTATCCTAAAATTTTATATGGATCTACAAAATATATAATAAACCCAAATAGATGCCCCCTCTTTTTAGGCATGTGCAAAAACCATGTTGAGCATGTAGCTCAAAATAAATAGGTGTGTCCTATTAAAAGATACATATGTGTATTTTTTTAGATTTATAAATAGGTGGAAACATTGGAGAACATGTATCTACAAAAAGGAAATATGTTTTACGCATGGTAGAAACCATGGCATGGAATAAAAACAATTTTAGAAACAAACAATGATACTATAAACAAGATCAACTAGTAAGAACAAAGAATAATAACAATAATTCATTTAATTGCAAAAATGGCATACAAAAGGATTGAGCCTACAAATATGAGACACCCACAGTCACAAGACAATCAAGATCCTTAGGGTGGTAAACAAGAGCAATTAAGGGCATATAAAAGAGGCATAGATCATAAAATATGGGACACCCATGGTGTCATAAGACAATCAAAGTACTTAAGTTGTAATAAATGAACCAAACATCAAGTAACACACATAAATATCAAACATATATAACATCCAAGAGTGTTATATTGTGATAAATAAATATAGTAATAGAAAAATAGAGATTCCAACTCGACAAAAAAACATGTGTTAGTCATATTATTTTGAAAATAGACAAGTACACAATGTATATAAATTAGCATAAATGAGGAAGGGAAAAGGAACTATAATATGACAATATCATATGAATAATGTAGATGCATTACCCCTAATGATGAGAGTGTAAGGAAGAAAGAGTGCTCTTATAAACATCTATCAATCTATGTCTTGCATCCAAATTAATATACCCAAAGAACACATGTGTCTAGAGAAATAAACTATGTTACCTATGAAACAAATGTGAAAAACAACATGTATAATATAAAGTGATAAGAACTCACGTAGAGTGTATAAGTCCTAATTTTGTATTTTACAAACATTTGAATATTTTTGTATTATTTCAATGCATATATATGTATAAAATATGGGTAGATCTATCTCGATGAGAACCTCCAAAAGAGGTGAATAAAATGTTGAGGTAGATATAGGATTCGGTCTAAATTGTGCCAAATAAGGTGACTCAAATGATAGTTCTATCATAGTAGTGGTGTATGATAAAGAAGGCCTAAGATAATTATTGGTAAATACATGAGTGTGTAAAATACAAGACCTCAAAGGGAAATATGCATTAGAGATAATTGATATGAATGTTTAGGATTGATATTTGTGATTATAATATGATGTTGAAATAGAATGAGATTGATTTATATTTATTTTAAGTGGTGTGTCATACATATTGTGATTGAAGAGACAAGATAGAATATGTTATTATTAGGGATAGTATGAGAAGTAGTAGAAAACATGTTGGAAATTTGAACCTTACCAAAATAAATAGGGGCATTCAAGGAAACTATTTTTTTGGAAAGAAGCAAGGAAATCCAAATATTCCCCTGAGTATTGGAGAAGGTAGCATACAATGATTTGTATAAGATAGAATTGATAACTAAAATATGGGTAGTGTGTGAATTATTTTAAAATCACATAGATTATCCTTAGTAGGGGTGATTGTAATATGTTGTAATTTGTATCATATGATAAGCATGGTGCACTTTGAAATTATAGCTTTCAATTTCAATATTAGGGAGTGGGACATAATCAAGTTTCAGTGGGCTCATCTCATTCAATTTCAAAGGAGTTAATGAGATCTTGTATGATTTTGTGAAGCTAGAGACATTTATTAGTTAAGTTACTTGATGTTGCAATAATAGTAAAAATAAGTAGTATAATCAAAGATCGTATTATGAGGCTTGATTGAATAAACCTCAAGGGGTGAAGGAAGAGATAAAATAGCGTGCTCAATTAATTATGTAATCATAATGTGTGGAGCATAGGTAGACATGTAAATTTCCTTTATGTCATTTTTGTGTTCCCCGAGTAGGCTTATATATTCTCTAAGTGCTCGATGTGGTATGATATTTTGAATTCTTGATTGGCTATTGTTCCATTGTAGGTTGGAAATTATTATGATGGAAATTTTTATTGACATTGGTGCTTGTGAATGAGGTATTTCATTCTTATCCTCTTGTTGAATAGGTGGATCTTGTATTATTACAAAAGTTACATCATTCGATATTGCATTATTTTCACTATATATAGATGGATCAACTTTAGGACCTCATTTATATGTAAAAATTTGAGATGAATGTGTAGTATAATGTTGTGTATAAAATGATATATATATCCCTTACACTCAAGTTGTTATATTTTTCATTGTAAAGTTCATAAATCATTGATAAAATGTCCATTAATTCTATGATAATTGAAAAATGGTTTACCTTTGATTATTTAAAGTAAAAGGATTGATAATAATGATTATGTAACAAATTTACATACCAATTATTGAGTGGATTCGATATAATATCATGTTTTTGAACAAGCTTTTTAAACTAAAGAGGTATTTTTGTTGTAGGAATTTGGATTCACTTGTATGGCCACATGTATCATGAATGATGTGTGTATAATTCTTATTAATGGGATTATAAATATATTGATCACTATGTGTAAATATATAATGGATATGGGCATTGAAAGAATAATTTATATGCATTAACTCAAACTTTAGAGAGGTGATCTCAATATTCATAACTTCAAATTTATCTTGAAAAGCATGGTGTAAATATTAAATATACTATAATACAACATTATACAAGGTGTCATCATTATTAATAGAAGGGGTTGAATTATGGCTTAAAATTGAATTCACCTGGGAAGGTGTCATGTTATCATGGGAAGGTTTTGTATTATCATGGTGCTTATTTTGTACACTAGGTTAGTGAGAGTATCTCTACATGCTTGGTGAATTTAGAGTAAATGATACATGGAGACTCGAGAAACTATGTCATATGCCATTATGGAAGAAAAATTATATACGAAAGTCCAATTAGGTAGTTAAAAATGAGAATCAACACATGGAGGGATGACAGTGGAAATATCATAGGAGATAAAACCCAAAAGTGAGTTTGAGAAAAAAGTGATTGTTGTCAAGTTATTGAAATGATCATATATGAAAATAGAAATTGAATTTAACAAAGAAAAAGGAGGTATTTTTAAATATAATTATGTGGAATAATAATTTATAGGAAATTTTCTAAACGTGTGTATTATTTTACTATGCCCAAATTACTAAAAATAGTAATTTTGAATTTCCTAAAAGTTTGTTAAAAATAAAGGAAAACAAAAAGAGGTTCCTGTTAAATAAATGAACATTAATAATAACCTTAGAGTAATTTGAAAATAGAGATGTTATGCTTGATATGTTCAATGAAATATGTTTTGCAAATTAGGATCCCTAAAAGTGACCCAAAGGGTATAACCCATCATGAAAGCCTAGGAAAATTTGTGTAATTTAGTTTAATGGTAGATAATAGATAGAAATAAAGTGTAGATTTGAATAGATAATACAAATATGTAACCCTATGGATGATAGGGTTTGGAGATCAACAAGCCTAATACTCAAGAAACTAAGTAGATCCTAGATTAGGTGAATGGTTTGATAAAAAATGGGCTCACAAAAATGTTTAACCCTTAATTAAATTTTAGGTCAATTTAAATATGTTTAAATTAAGGTTGATCATAGATCTTACAAATTTATTACAATATAAATAATAACTCAAACTTGTAACTCATATTATATAGAAAGAGTATTTCATACACTAGCCAACTTAACTTGTAATTAAAAATACAAAACGGGTGCATAAAGGCACTAAGATGATTACAAATGGATTCTAGAAGAATATAGAATTATACACTACTAAAATGAAATTTTTAACTTGAATAACATTAATTTTGATTGTGGATCTACCCGGGTGGAACCATACCAAACTATTAGGATTGTACCATACCATCATGACCAAATTATACAATCTTGGACCTACACTTTGTTGTTTTTGTAATTTTTTGTGGTGCTTTTCTTTTTGGATTTTTATATCATTTTCAAGCCCTAGTTGTCACACATGTAGAGATAATATATATATATATATATATATATATATATATATATATATATATCATATCATCATATCAAACCCTATTCATGGATGAATATTTTTATAAAATAAACATTTAAAGGGTTCTGGGAACCCGCATGCACCGTCAATATTGCTACAACTCTAAAGAGGCCTAAAAATATAGGTCATCCTCTACCTAGCATCGGGGTGTTTCATGCCCTAGGCAACTTAGGCAGTTGCCTAGGGTGCCGAACAGGGAGGGGCGGCTTAATTTCTATTAAAAAAACAAATTTCAACGTCGGCTTTACGGTTGCCTTTCCAACTATCTGAGTAGTGAGTCGGATTTGCTAATATAATAGTATAAGTTCGAACTGATGCACTTGCCCAATGCATCATTCAATTTACAAATTACATATATATTATCATATAGATAGGTAGTCCATGGATATGAATAAGGGACAAGATTGCTAATTTTTTTACGGCCCACACAAGGGGAAAACTGAAGTGATGATAGGAGCTCACCCAGAAAAATCCATTTCAAAAGGGCTTGATACACCTCACTGCATGGGAGTGCCATGTCTCCTTTTACCACTCACTTTTGTAATTCAAAGACACACACTTCTCTCGAGAAAATTAAAGGGTTCGCTTATTAAGGTGAAAGCTCTTGTGAAAAGCCTGAGCCCTCAAAGTAGGATATTAAGTACATGCCAACGGATTCATAGTGTTGAATATGCACAAATCGTTGTTTTAGTCGAGTACAACAATTGAAATTGAGACAGGACAGTGAAGATAATCCAAAAGCCCAATATTGCAAAAAATCTCATATCACTTCAGTTCCAGCTCTAGGTAAGAATCTTTAAATTATTAGAAAAACACTTTCTCCATAAAACTGTGTTTTAGATTGTTTGATGGATCACACCATTAGGATAATGGATCATGAATCTGATTATAAATGTTGATAAACATTCTAAAAAATCCACTCTTGATAATATTTCCAAATTCTAATTGTGCGTTGAGTGGTAGTCCAGTGTAGGAAATGATAGTGATCAAGTTGGTGTGTGTACAGCTCCTTCCAATGGGATGGGATCTTCTGAAAAAATGAGCTAGAATTTCAGTATTCAAAATTACAAGGTATATGGCAAATGTTTAATTTAAATTCATGGTGTTCTGTAGATTGATCCATTTCATTAGACGGTGTTGCAGGGCAGTGCAGAACACCCAACATTGACCATGGTATAAAATAAACCCATGAGTGTGATAGCTCCTATTCCTTCTCTTTAATAAGTTAATTTGTAAAGATGTCTGACATTTCAATGATAATATTTACAGCAGATGCATCTTTCTTCAACCGAAAAATGCGTTATCCCGGCAGGCTTGTCCTGAAAGATTTTGTTGGTTGGGAACCTATACAAATAAAATCTCCACTGTCGATTCCATCTGTAACCCTACCTTCTCCATGCTTTCATATTTTAAGTTGCACGGAGAAGGTAGGGTGACTCAGTTCTATGATTGGAGGGGGTTTGGGGGCATACTCTTTGAGTATTGCCTAGGGCACTCTGAAACCTTAATTCAGCCCTGCCTAACATGTGATGTCTAGATAGATCAATCTTATTTCATAGTTTCTTAAACCATGTGTACTTGACATCATTCCTTCTATAATATTTGGAGAGAGGATGTTTGAGTGTTTTTAAATGAGATATATGTCTTCCTTGACCTAGTTTTTATCTTTATACATGATGTAGGTACTTCCCTAATGTCTTCGGATGTGACATTGTGAAATTTATGGAACTTTGGATGAATTTTATAAGTGTATGAAGTGAGTTCTCTAATACATTTCCTTAGGAGTTATAGGTTATCCAATGAGGTGGTGTTTACTTGTTAATAAAGGGTTCCATAAATGATTTATCTAAAAATGGTTAACTCAAGTGAAGTATAAGACTAAACAAAAAATTTCAATTTGGAATCGAGAGTTAGAGACATGTCAATATAAGACCATATATATGGGTTAGGACTGGACATAGATTCCGACCATACTCCACAAATCCTGAATTAGAGTAGGAAATATTCCACATGAAGTTTGGAGATGATAAACTAATATTTTTCTATTAATTTTATGCATTGTATTCTTAGAATTTGTCGACATGTAAGTGTGTAAGGATAAACAACCTAAAAATGAACCTTGAAAGTACTAAACAAAAATAGAGAAGTTCTATTTATTATATAAAGAGAGCATAGTCATTATCAAAGTGTAAATCACCACATTTTAGAGTCTACACATATTGACCAATCATAGTTGGTATAAACATATGGTAGAGTAAAAAGGTTTCATCTGGAACTATAATGGGAACATAGGTCACTTAGACAAGTTAAAATAGTTTATTTCCTTAGATGTATTATAAGTATTCAATTTTACTAAAATTGTGCATTTTAAAAGGGACAGAGGGGATTTTACTTTGGTTGTGATAAATTTGGATTTGCCAAAGTGTTGGAAATTTTTTTCGAGACCATGTGTTCTCATTATTTAGCTAAGCATTATCATTAAATAACAAGAAAATATTATTTAGGTTATTGTTGGATTTAATTGTGAAAAGAGTTTAGATAACTCCCTCTAAAGATATTGATGATCTCAAAATCAAAGAATTGATCCATAAAAAGTATAAATCTATAATATTAATGTTTTTGGAATACTTGTGAGTTTTTATTTAAATCATAATCTTTTCTTATATCAATTAGGAATGAATTGTATCATATTATTATCACAGTAGAGGTTTATCTTGAATCTGCCTACATCTAGTTTTTGTCTACATATAAGTGGTTTACCTTGTAAGAATAATTTATGAACCAAGAAAGTGAGTGTATTATTATCCATTATGGGATGAATGATAATTACCATTATTCTATGATATGTCACATCCTTGACATTTTGTTAGAACAAATAATGGAAGATATAATTGACGAATTATAGATCCACGAATTAACATTGAGGATTATAGATTATAATGTGTAGACATTAACCAAATGTTTACATATGCATATAACATTAACATATTATGAATGAAAAAATAACAATATATAAAATTATATGAGACAGAGTCACTATATTTAAGTGGAGAAACCCAAAGGAAAAACTCCACTAAAAAGAAATTTCTGCATATTAAGAATTCAATAGTTTAACCCATCACTTCCACTTCACTCATTGGTCTCATAGTAAACAATAGCAAACTTATTTCTCATTGTATAAAATATCACATTAGTAGCTTGATCTTAGATAAATTGGTCTATGTTCTTGTTAGTCCAAAGAAGATCACTAAAAAACCCAATCCCATGAGGCATAATCCTATTTATATAGGATGGTTGAGCGATTATACCACTCCACTCTTTTAGTTGTGAAGACCGACTAATATTATTGAAAATAATCTTTAAGATAGGGGTTTTCTAAGTGGTGATCAAAAAAATTGTATCCCCACTTGACATCAACACCCCAACACTCCCCTTTAATGTTAAGTGGGGAAAACAAAAATAGACATGTCAACTTTACCTTTTTCTACAAAAGGATTTACAAATCCTTGAATCAACAACAATGATTCAAGATAGCATGAAAATAATGGAAATCAACAGATCTTCCCATACAAAAATTCTTAAGAAAATTTGTTTACATATCAAGACTTACATCGACTATGGAGATTTTTATAAACTAAGGCATACCCACAAATAAAGATTTGCTAGGATTTATAAGTAAGTTCACAAAGAGTGACACATTTACTTATTACAAAATGGAGGAAGGATTGGAAGTTTACAATTAATTTCCTTATGTATTTACTCATGAGACTTATAGTTCACATACAATGTTACAACCATGTGTAACCAACCCCTAAAGGATCACTTTGTTACATAAAACATGGGTGGTCATGACCCACTCTTAAAAGTTACCTTGGGTCTTTTATAACAATCCATTAAGGGTGTTCGAGATCCAAAAAAGCTCTCCAAGTATGCGTTAACATCCCATGTACCCCGCTTAGCCCCTGTGTGCTTTGTTTTCTCTTCTCCCCTCCTTTTCTTTGTGTTTTGGTCTTCAGTGACGAAACCACCGCCTTACGGGCGGCGGGTCTCATGACTACCACCTAGGTAGGGTGGCGGTCTGTAACCACCACCCTTGCTTAGGTGGGGTCCTTCACACATTTTCTAGAATGATCTTTTAACGTGACTCATGTAAATTTTCAACGTTTACCAGCTTTTTTTCACCGCCTTTGCTTGTATTTATGATTCTGGTTCCCTGGAATAGTGTTTTGGCATTGTTTATGGTTTAAGAGATCAATTTGGTTTTCACCTTTGGGTAAATGGGATTCTATAAATAGCTGGCTTGTGCTCAAGCAAATGGCCCCTCAAATTTGCCTCTGAATTTCTCATTCCAATAGTTTAGCCTTTCATTTTGTTTAGGATTCATAGTTTCATTTGTTAGATGTATAGTTAGCATTGTTTAGCTATCAGAAAGCCACATATTCTCCTTGTGCAAAGTGTTGTTGTCATTTCATCCAAATCAATTGGAGTAGGATAGTTTGATTTCAATAGGAAGCCATTAAAGTTGCAGGTTTTGTTCATCCAACAGGATAGTTTCAGGTGTTGGATGTTTTATGTTGCATGACTCATAATAAATCCCGCTAGGAATTACATAAGCCAAGCTCTGTACTCTTGCGCTATCCCTCTCCTACTCGCATTGTATTCAGTCTGCATCCTAAGCTGCCTTTGTTCCAATATCTACTTTTGTTGATGCTAGCATTACACACTTTTCTGGATCCACGTGAGCACAAAGAACGAGGAGATCACACTGAGGGGACAAGGTCACACACCATCGGATTCGCCACTGTTCTTATAATCCAGTTCTAGCTTTCAAAGTTCTAGTTAAAAGCATATCAAATAGAGTAGCTAATCATTTCATTTCAGTTAAATTTTACTTTCGATATTACCAGGGAAGCTGTGGGGATTGATAGTTTCTGAGAAACTATGATTCACTCCTCACTTCTGAGGTAGGATCGAGAGTCTTTCAAATAGAGTAGATCAGTTATCAAGTTATTTAGAATAGATCTACAAATTACACAGAAACAAGCAGCTATACTCGGTCGCTTTGTTTGTTTTAATTGTGTTATTAGTTTAGTTGTCAATTTTAGATATATTAGATAAGTTTCTCTTTAAAATCTATTTCAGTAGTTTAGCAATATGCATCAGACTTAGAAATATACGTAAATATATCTTGCATGTTTAGTTTATTCTGTCATTAATTAGCTTTATATCACTTTCTTTTGTATGACAATCACGGGACCTAGAGAGCCCAGAGAATACGTATTCGAGCCAATCATGCCTCAACCCAATCTTATTATGGCAATAACTGATATAGATCAGAACCTTAGAATCCAAGTCTTCCGAACAACAAAGCAGACTTACAACAGATCAACTCACAGTTAAGCAGGTTAAATATAGAAGACGACCAAGCGCACACATTTTGGTCAAATCAGCCAAACTACAGATTACCCTAGATAAGTATCCGCATGACTATAGAAGGACTTGAAAGAGAGAAACATTTGGTTGTGATCCTTTGGTCCCACAACCAGATGTAGGAGACACTCTCACAGACATAGATACTAGCTTAAGGATTCAAGTTGCAAGAACGCCTATAAGATACTCAAAAAATATACACAACTGTTAATTCTAAACGTAGAGGCCGAAAAGGCATACGACTATTGGATACTAGGGATTAGGGACTGATTCCACACATGACCATAGCAGGTCCACAACAACCACGAATCTACGGTTGTGACCCACAAATCCCACAACCCAACGAATCCACAGGTGAATCAGACATAGATGTTGGCTTACGCACATTAGTATTCAGATCTACTCCACTTCCACCTACCATCATCACACAATTATCCTTGTTAGACATAACAGCTAACAAAGCTAAAGATTTCTGACTAGACCAGAGAATCGACCATAGAATCCACTATATATCCATCATCCATCATATGACCCTGTCTGAGAGACATACACGAAACCATCCTAGGTCATTTTCCACGTATCCCACAACCTATAGATCGATCACGCCAGAGCTCGATATTGATTGGAGCCTTCGAGCAGTCATCCTTGCCGACCGATCTATCACGCCAGTTCAGGTTAGGAGGGCCTTCTTTGCCTTAGATTCACAGATTCCATTAGTGCGTGTCAAAGATATAAGATTTCCTAACTAGTTTACCCATACCCTATGCATAATCCATCCCCACCGGCTGTCTCGGCACGACCTCGGGAGGTCGGGTGCGAGGAAGAGTCACTTGTAGATTCCCATGCTCACTTGTCACTTTTCCATCGTACAAAATTGGTGAACCCGACGTGAAACAAACACTGCAACCTTCTATACCTCATTAAGCCTTCACATCAGCTTCACCAACAAAATTGGTGAACCCAACGTGAAGAACACAACGCTTTCGCTATTACCTATTTCTTCCACCTTCACTCCTTCCCATTATTCTGCTGGGTATTCATATACCCCCAAATATGTCGGGATTCGATGCATATGGCAGACCTCTCCTAGGTCTCGAGGCATACTACGCTCAACTGAATAGATAGTCATCACCCTCGCTCTCAGTATGGGGTGACAACTATTCAAATAACCAATTATCAACACAAACTCCACCTCCAAGGACTAGATATAGTTCATCTTTCCAAACAGAGGAGTTGGATCAACTCACTCAAAGACAACAAACAGAGCCTTCAGGCTCGAACAATATGACGTTCACAGGAGAATCTGGTTCATCTCCTCAGGTGCTGCTTAGACCACAAATTAGTAGACAATCAGATCCATACCCGTTTTAGATGATGAGCATTCAGTGCATTATGCCAGGAATGAACAATGCTCTCGAGTATGTACCCACCTATAGGAGGTTTACAAACACAACCCGAGATCTCTTCTCAAGAAAATACCTCCATGCCACTACATATAGGAAATGCCCTCGGGAAACTTGGCAGGGAAACGATCAGTTCATAGCAGGGTATCACATGCCTATACAATATCAGGATATACAACAAACGCCACTAAGGAAAAATACCGTGACTTCACCAAATGAAGTCATTTCAACTTTAGTAGAAAAGTTAGGGGGTTAGAACTTGCTCAAGCAAATCAAAATTCCCAATTCATGCAGGTAGGAAGTTCCAATCCTCCACACCATCCTAGCCAAGTAGATCTCCTCATAGGAATGGGCACGTTGGGCATGCCTCCTCAGTATTCACAACAAATGCCAACTAGAACATTTCTAACACCGTTCCGATACCTCCCGGTCTAGTACAAAATAATCCATTCCTAGACAATACCCCTTCATACTTAAACATATACTCCAAATCACCACAGGGAGATATGTTCTCCTCTCCCAACATGTTTACTCAACCACAGGGGTTTCCTTATGCCCCTACCAGTGCATACGCTACGCCATATCAACAACCCATTCCACCACCACCCCCTCAGCAGGCACCATCAATGGTCGAAACCTACGCAATAGGGACTTATTCAGAATATTTGAAAGAGCCCTTAGACTTCACCATACGAGGCATCATGCTTCCAAGACCTCTTCCCGATTTTCCCAAATACAAAGGGGAGGGAGATCCAAATGCACATATCAAGGCCTATGCCACAGCCATTCGAGAACTGCTCCCTTGGGATGGGGTTGTTGCCAAAATATTTCCCAAAATGTTAGAAGGTATCACCCTCGATTGGTATTACAGAATACCTAAAGCCTCCATCCATTCATTTAAACAACTCATTTCTGAGTTCATCAAGGCATTTGATATGAACAAACTATTGAGAACAGGAATCAGGGAATTCTTGCACATTAAGCAGGAACACAATGAATCTGTTGCTCATTTCATTCAAAGATGGCGTACAGATCCTCTATTCTTCGGCAAGTGCTCCAAATATGGATCAGATGGAACTATGTGATTTATTCCTTCATTCCCTCAGCAGAGAGGTGAAGGAAGAAGTCCAAAAGTTCCCACTAAGGACTTACGATGAAGTACTTGAGAGCGCTCTCCGAATAGATCAAGCTGCAATAGATAGTGGTCGCAAGACATATGGAACAAATGGGAGGTTAATCACCTCCAACCAGAATGTTACGACTTACCCCACTACCACAAATGTCAATCAAGGACCTAAAGTCCTTAATAAAAATCATGGAGTGACAACAGATGGAGTAACTGATCAGGCTAAAAGGGTAAATGTTGTGAATACTCCACCACTAATGAACAACCAACGAAACAACAACTTTACCCCAACAATCAATGCAGTGGATTTTAATCATCCACAACAACAACAACAACAACAATGGAAAAACCTTACAAAGGGTCCAAGCCAAAACTCAACTGGATATCAAAACTAGAACCAAAACCAAAAACAACAAATGCAAAACTTTAATCCTAATAGGCAACGGTTTGATCAAAGTTTTGGGCCACAATATGCACCAAACCAACAAACTAGGAATTACAATCCTAACTCATATTGTGGTTTTCACAAAATTTGAGGCCATGACACTAG
The DNA here is from genome assembly GCA_018340775.1 of Taxus wallichiana var. yunnanensis. NCBI lineage: Eukaryota > Viridiplantae > Streptophyta > Pinopsida > Cupressales > Taxaceae > Taxus > Taxus wallichiana. Next base: position 414,682,186 of record CM031236.1, read on the forward strand.
AACGTGCCATGACTACAATAAATTCATGCAACATTTTCCAGAGGAACAAAGACAACTTTTCATAGATATGTTCTTGGCCGATCCTGCGTCACCAGCACCAAATACTTTCACAGGGGCAGTTTCCCCTCAAAACGCACCCTCAAAATCTTTAATGATCCACTCCCAAATCACAATAACAACAAGTTAAATCCAAATGGGACAAATAAGGGCATAATGACAGGAAATAATGATCATGAAGCCTCGACTTCACTAAATCCATTAGTTGCACCACAATTAGGAAGTCAGCCACGACCCAAGATAGTCGGTTTAGTGGAATTAGACGCCGAACTACCCATGGAAGCTATAACAAGGACACGAGAGTATTCCTCTCAACCAAGTCCAAGTTACCTACCGAGACAGATAACATCCAACAAATATTAGTAAAACCCGTGGGTGCCTATGATTTAATTAGTGATCTAACAAAACCTTCTCGCACATTTCTTTTTTGGACTTACTGAAGAACTCTCCCACCCATAGGGCTGCTCTTTTTTAGAAGCATTAGGTTTAGGTCATTTAATTAACATCACTCCACCTCCCGAAACATAGGTAAACCATATAGACTTTGATATTCACCCTCCGGGACAGTCGGATAGGGATATCGAGTTTATATTCGAAATAAACAAAATGCCAACAGACGCTGAGATTACACACAGAGGTGATCCAACCTTATATTTGCAAGTCTGGGTTTATAACAATTACGTTAAACACGCAATGGTTGACGATGGGGCAATAGTTAACATAGTCCCCTTCTCTTTCCTTCAAAAGCTAGGGTATGGAGAAACAAATTGTTCCACGACTCGAAATACATTAAGAGGCTATGATAGCCTTAAAGCCACGTCGATTGGAACTATAATACTACCGGTCACCTTAGGACCCAAAACAATCCTAACTAAGTTTTATATTATAGATCGGGAAACCAACTATAATATGATCCTTGGCCGACCATGGATACACCGTATGAAGGCAATCCCCTCTACATTATTTCAAGAAGTAAGATTCTTGCATTTAGGAAAGGTGTTCATAGCCAAAGGTGATCCAAAACCATTCGATATACACCTAGCAGACCTGAAGAAAAGGCCAGGCACTCATTCTGAGTTTGAACTCCCAACAAACCAACTCAATAAACCCACCAACGCAAAACCGGAAGAAAAGTTGGTACCTACAACAGATCTTGAGACTATGAGCCTAATCAAGACTATTCCAACCCTCAAGGATGAGGCTAACATTGTTGAAACCGTATCATTAGGAACTACTGCAAAGATTGTCGAGTTATTAGAACAGGATCTACCGATGTTCCTACCATTTGATTCTATAGGCATGGGATATACCCTAGGTGTTGGTTCTCTTCTAAGAGAGGATCTCTGCATGGTAGAAGTAACCGAAGCAGAAGATGTTAACACAACAAATATCCCAACATCCATATTCCCAGCTAAATACTGGACTCTCCATTTCGATGGAGCTAGATGTCATTATGGAGCTGGGGCAGGTGTAATCTTTACTTCTCCCGAGGGAAAAATCCTACCATTCACCTTTAAACTAAATTTCAGTGTACAAACAATGGCGCTGAGTATGAAGCCCTCCTCCTTGGCCTCATCTTAGCTAAGAGGATCGGTGTTAATAACATCAGGGTGTTAGGAGACTCACAATTGGTAGCAAACCAAGTCTCTGAGGTGTATGAAACTAGAGCTGAGCACTTACAGCTCTACAAAATAGTATTGGATTTGAGCAAAGAGTTTGACTTCATATCAATTGAAGCAATCCCACGAGAACAAAATCTTCTCACCGATTCTATAGCAACCTCAGCATCACGCTTCACTCCAAACAATGAGTTGGAAGATACCTGTTTCATGGTATCCCTTCGTACTGAACCATTGGTGAAAAAAATGTCAAACCCTCTTTTAACAAACATAGATGAGAACAAATCTACTATCCTAGACCACATTGATAGTGATAGAGCCACTCTGATTACTTAAATGCCTATGCAACGTTTACATCTCACCCATCACGTGATAGATTTGTCCTTAATCCCACATTCATCTTCTTACTTTGGAAATCCCATGATAGAGCTTCCCCCACAAAAGGAGCTCAGCATATACACGGTAGAGAATGGAGACGATCTGGAACTACCTCCAGCTCCACCTGAGTTTGAAGAAGGTAACGCTTCTTTAATCGAAGAAACAATTGATATTAACATCGAACGGAGGATGATCCAAAGATCTTGAAATTAGGATCTTCGTTAACCCCAGAAGAAATAGAAATACACACTCGAATCCTCAAGGAGCATCAGAAGGCCTTCACATTTAACTATAAAGAAATGACAGGAGTTACACCACACATTGTGGTACATAACCTCATCACCAAGTCAGATGCAAAGCCAATTAAACAAAAATCAAGACCAATGAAACCTAAGGTAGCTCTCATGGTAAAGGAAGAGGTAATGAAACTCCTCCAAGTAGGATTCATCAAACCAGTCGACTACTCTCAGTGGGTATCTAATATCATTCCCATTCTAAAAAGAATGGGAAAATACGCATCTGCATAGACTTCCGAGACATTAACAAAGCGTGTCCTAAGGATGACTTCCCATTACCATCCATAGACGTCATTGTTGACGCAACAACCGGATTTGAGCTTTTGTCTCTCATGGATGGATTCTCAGGATACAATCAAATCAGAATATCCAAACAAGACCAAGCTAAAACCACATTTATAACTCCTTGGGGAACCTATTGCTACGTTGTTATGCCATTCGGTCTCAAGAACGTCGGCTACATACCAACAGGCTATGACGTATATATTTCATGATCTTATTCATAAAATTGTGGAATCCTACGTAGATGACTTGTTGGCCAAAGCCAGGAGGCATTGTGATCACCCGGAAGTACTCCGTCATTCTTTCACGTCTAATAGAATACGAGTCACGCTAAATCCAGAAAAATGCATCTTTGGTGTGACAGGAGGGAAACTCCTAGGTTACATTATATCATCACGAGGGATCGATGTTGACCCAACCAAAATTCAGGTTGTTCTCAAAATGGTCCCACCTTCGGATGAATCTAGAATCAGGTCATTTCTCGGAAAACTTGGTGCAATCCGAGATTCATCCTAGATTTAAGCTTTTCCATTCATCCAATCAACAATCTACTCAAGAAAGATCATAGTATTGATTGGACCGAAGACTGCAATGAAGCTTTCAACGCAGTTAAATGTTTCTTGTTATCACCACCTACGCTAATGCCACCTAAGCCAGACCACCCGTTAATCTTGTATTCATGAGCTACCAATGTCTCGCTAGCCTATATGCTGGCTCAAGAAGATGATGACAAGAGAGAACGCGTGATCTATTTCATTAGCCAAACATTTCTCAACTATGAAACACGTTATACATAGGCAGAACGAGAATGCCTTGCCATAGTCTTCACAACCAAACGCTTAAGACATTACATGCTAAATCAAGAAACGAGGGTCATTGTAAAAATAGACCATTTACGAACCTTCCTCACGCAAGGGTCCTTGTCTAAGAAGGTGGATGCTTTATAACCTTAATGGGTGAATTTGAATTAACTTTTGTAAATCAAAAGTCCGTTAAGGGACAAATCATAGCAGATTGGTTAGTTGACAACCCATTAGACGGAGACAATCTAGTCAATTTGGACTTTCCCGATGAATGCATATATTACGTCGAAACTAGACCTCCCATCTCTGAATGTCCTTGGTATACTGATATTATTAATTATATCATAAACCACACATATCCAGAAGGTGCTACACCACAACAAAGAAGGCGGTTACGCATTATCGTAGCTAAATACGTTATTATAGAACAAGTGCTCTATCGTAAGGCTTTCGATGGAATGCTTCTAAGGTGTGTTGACATAGAAGAATCCAAGAAGATCCTCTACCAATCCCACAGTGGAATATGTGGAGGCCACTTTGGTGGTCATGCCACCACCCGTAAAATACATCGGATGGGCTATTTCTAGCCCACTCTAGAACACGACGCAGTAGAGTTTGTGCGAAGGTGTCATAAGTGCCAAGAATTCTCCCACGAGATTCACATACCAGCACAAGCTCTACAACCAATCGCTACTCCATGGCCCTTTTCTACGTGGGGCCTAGATTTGATAGGGAAATTCTCCCTCATCTATACAGATGGCCATAATTTCATAATCACGGCCACCGAGTATTTTACCAAGTGGGTAGAGGCTATGCCGCTTACTACTGTACCGGGTTCCGTAATCGCCAAGTTCATTTTGAACCAAATCATTTACAGGTACGGTGTCCCACAAATCATTATCTCAGATAATGGGACTTCTTTTAAGAATGACGAAGTTCGTGAACTATGCAATAAATTTAAAATAAGCCATCATACAGCCTTCCTATATTATCCTCAAGCCAATGGACAGGCTGAAGCGACAAACAAAACATTAAAAGCCATTCTTCTTAAAACGGTGAAAGAAAACAAATGAGATTGGCATTTGAAGTTATATCCGGCCTTGTGGGCCCACCGAACCTCAATAAGAACACCAACAGGAGTGACTCCTTTCTCGCTAGTATTCGGGGTAGAAGCAGTTCTCCCACTTGAGGTTGAAATACCCAGTCGTATCTCATTACAAGGGATTCTGGATGAAGACACTTACAGAGAAGCACGTCTCTCCCAACTAGAAAGCCTAGATGAAGCTAGGTTAGATGCTGAACAATGGCACAAAATCTATGCTGACCGGATGTGCCGGCAGTATAACAAGAAGGTCTATGAATGAGACATATATGAAGGTGATCTGGTTCTAAGGCTAGACAACTGGATCGATAAAAAGACCGGCGAAGGAAGTTCCGCCCAAATGGTTGGGCCCATACCAAGTCACGAAGGACTATGGAAATGGTGCATATCTCTTATGTACACTAGAGGGTGAGGAATTTGGTGAAACAATCAATTCCCTACACCTTAAACGATTCTACGCATAAGCGGCCAACACTATTTATATAAATATATCTACATTGCATCTTCATATAGTTAGGTTCATTTTGTCCACTTGTTTCATACAATTTTGTGATCAAGGAACTCATTCTCAAAGCAATTCATTACAAACTTCTGATGGTATTGGCATAAACACTCTAATCATACTTCTTCATTTTATAACGTCATCACCTATTTCAGAATCATTTCATCAAATAAAGCTAGATATGACAAAGCCTTGATGGTAACTATACCAAGATCTGCGGGCTTGCTCTCACTTTTGGTTTCTTCCTAGGATAGGTGTCTTGCCCATGGTCTGTTCTAGAAGCTTCATCGTGTCACATCTATCCCATATGTATATCTCTTTGGAAGTAAGAACATACTGACATTTTGCTCAAATAAGCAAGTCAAACATAGATCAAATAGAAAATTTTAATTTTACACATTTCCTTGCCCTACCAACCTTTGGTGATGAGCTTGCATCTCTTACTAGTGACGTAGGGTTGGGAAAGGATGGAAATGCCCTTACTCACCTATGCCTTGCCCATGGTGATGAGCCCATACTTCTTACTAGTAGCATGGGGCAAGGTATAGGGGGTCCTCTTGACAATAAACGTTGAAGGTAGTCAGCAACCAAATTCAAATGAACCTTTGAAATCTTGAGTCAAAAACAAATGAATCAGATGTCCAAAATTCCAAGAGAGTTCAAAACCCTGAAACCCAGATTTTGTCTACCATGTGGCCATCTACGGATCTAAGTCTAGATAAACCGCAAAGCAAGTTACATCCCAAACTATGGAGTCACTCGAGTAGAGTAAGTTTGTAGCGTCCTAATTTGGTTCCACCAAATCTTTGTCTATCTCTCATCACTACCATTTCAACACATTTCATAACTTGTGCCCTTTCTAGCTCTCGGTGATGAGCCCTCGCATCTTACTAGTTGCATGGAGATAGGAGTGGGGCAAGTTCATCTACTCATCATACCAGTTTATCATCACACTTTGTCAAAACAAATATGAAGTACCGAAAAATTGCTTATAAGAAACTAGAGTTTAAAATCACATTGTGTTTACATTATCATATATCAGCATCACGAAATACAAAAAGAAAGTAAACATTTTTATCATTTGTTCTCCATTACATACATTCTGAAAAGCATATAAACATAACATTATAGTTTACATATGGAAAACAAAGCCATAAATGCCAAGAGTCTGATCCAAAAAGAAAAATAATATATATATATATATATATATATATAAACAATCAAGTTTCCTGTACAATGCCATCATGCGCTAAGCATGGTCAAAATGCTCAAAGAGCCCGGAGATACAAAATACATCATAAAAATAGTCCAAGAGAGCCAAGTGGCTTCTCAACCCCTATGAGATCCCTCTGAGGGTGCACGCCCCCGATCTAGGACTCCGGCTACGCCGGTGCTCTGAATGCACGAGGGCTCACGATCCCGAGGAGCAGCTACGGTCTCACCATGAGAATGACTCCTCATCAAGCACTCTGCTATCCTATACCCTGCCAGCTCAGTATGGAGGGTAGACACCATCCTGGCCACATGCCAGATAGGGGAAAAGACGTCGATATGCCTACCAGCTGCTGAAGGCTCCCTTGCATCCACAGGATAGCTCTGCACGGGTCTTCTCCATAGGGATCATCAGGGTATCAGTGCATACCCGTGAATCAGGTCTCGCCACTCATCGGCAGTCTCTGCAAGCAAAGGAGAAAAGCCAATTAGAAATAATCAAGAGATAAAAGCAAACGTAAACAAAAGGAGAGGTAACAACTAAGGCAATCATAAACTAGAAACAAACGTTAAAAGGAAGGATGATAACTCACTCGATCGCCGGGCCTCCAAGATGGATCTCTAGGATCGCACCTACCACAGATGCCACCACTGACTGGTGTGCTCCTCCTATGGCCGGGCAACATAGCATCCTGCTACGGACTCATCCTCCCCACCAAGGCCCTGAGAGAGTGGCTCCTCTGAAGCTAGTGTCACCCTCTCTAGCACTCTGCTCCGCCCTCTCTGCCTATAAAATATCCTGAGTGTCATGCCACTCAGGATCGCTGTCCTCCTCTCCACCTGACTCACTAGCCTCAGCCTCTGGTCTCCTCCTCCATCTCTCCCCCTGTGAACTCCTCAGACTCGGAGTCTATGTCAATGGGGTCATCGCTGCTGGGCGGGACCGGGCAATCTGAAGTAAGGGTGCCTGAGGAGCACCGGCTCTCCCTCGAGCACGTACTACCCACCTAGCCGCAATAGGAACACCAGGAGTAACAACTGTCCAACCCCGGCCTCTAGGACCTCCCCTGGCCTCTCGAACTAATCTATATACTGGCACCACCGGGGAAGCATACCCACGTAAGGCAAGCCAAACTATTGAGGCACTCGACCAAAGGGTGTATCTCCACCCTCCCCACCCTATCAACAAGCTGCCCTGTGGTGGAGCAGAAATCAAAGTAAGAGCCTCCTCACCCCATAAACCTGCCATGGCCTGATAAGGTGTGGCCTCCATGTCATCAGTGGTCAGGGAGGTGACTGGCTGGTGAGGTGCTCTGAGCACCGACATGTCTGTCCATCTGGCTGCCCTCACAGCTCTGGGATCTACCACCTCTACACCTCTCCCATAAGGGATGAAACACTCATAGACCCAACTCATAACTAGGGTCGATGGCTCAATGACTGCCCCTGTAAAATGGACCACCCGGTACAAATCATGGTAGGTAGTCCCAAGAATGTCGGCTCCCTAGGCATAAATCCGACCATGTCCCTCAATCTGTGCAATAATGGGGGACCAACAATAGAGTAGAGTGTCTCCTCCCTTGTCCCCGATCAATCTCGAGGCAAGGATCCCCATAATGGCCTAACGAATCAAGGGGATAGGCAGGCTAGGAATAGATCGACCCTCACCCCCTTCTTCAACCAGTGGAGATAACTGCATCTCCCATGTATGAGGCCCACTGTGCTATTTGAGCCCGTGAACCTGCTGTCTCAAGAGTGAGTCATCTCCCGATGATCGAGACCCCAAGATATGGTAAACGTCCTCCAAAGTAATGGTCCACTCACCTCGACCCCTGGTAATCGAAAGTGTTCCGATCAACATCCCAATATGAAAATAAGTCACAGAGTATGTGACTAGATGGTGCAACATGCGGAACCCGTGATATACGCAGTATACCGGCCCTCTGAAGAGTGTCCTACTCATCCTGAGAAAGGGCATCTAATACTACTAGGAGCCAATCACACTCTCTCTCTCTCTCCATCGAATATACTCCTCCCTCACCTGCATACACCCAAAAACACACAAAACAGAGCAAGTTAGTATCCAAATGACTTTAGAAAAATCATGAAGACACATAAGAATGCTAAAAATGCAAAATTAACTTCAAAAGGGTGTTGTTTGTGCATTCTGTGAAGGACCGCCACCCTGAGCAGGTGGCGGTTCCGTAATCACCGCCTTAAAGGTGGCGGTCTTGTAACCGCCACCCTAAATAGGGTGATGGTAGTGTAACCACTACCCCCGCCTGTGGCGGCGGTCGTGTCCCAAATTTCCGTATGGGTCACATGACCTAAAAATGCCTAAAAACACTAAATAAATGCTATTTTGACTAAAACAAAGCCTACCCAATAGGCGCCCCCTAGATAGACCTATTAAAACTAACATTTTCAAAAATTATCCCCCATGACAAAGATTTCAACATTTTAATCTTTTGGGGATAAAAATGGTAAATCGAGAAAAACTAACCTGTGATCTCGCGGGTCAGGCGTTCGCTCATGGAGGCATGATCACGATCTCGTCCCAAACATTTTGACTATACTCTCATGAGAAACCATCACCGTGGGTCCCAGAGCTCAAAATCAACCAAATCAACGTGCACAAATGAATAGGAAAATGGGCCCACTTTTACATATATAACAACCTGACTTGTTTTGAATGCCCCTTTCCATAGTTTGGAGCACCGACGGAGGTAAGTTCTTATCCCCACACAAATGGTACGTCCTCATTTCATGATATTTTAGTATTTATTTTTCGATCTATTTTGTCTATCTGCACTTGAGTTCTCTTTTCATTTTATAGGTAGCGGGAATTTCAGATAGCATCATTTCGACACACAGACGTACCAGGTATAACTCCTAACTTCCCATTTCGGGACCACCATACTCGGACCCACCGTTTTACCTCTTCATGGCTAAAATGATTCTCCGAGGGGGCAATATACGTACCCAAAATTGTAGGGTACTACACCACCGAAATAACGTAACACGTGCCCCAATGATGATACAGGTCTCCTCGCAAGGTGTTCGGGATCCGAAAAAGCTCTCCAAGTATGCGTTAACATCCCGCATACCCCACTTAGCCCCTGCATGCTTTTTTTTCTCTTCTCCCCTCCTTTTCTTTGTGTTTTGGTCTTCAGTGATGAAACCGCCACCCTACCTGCCTGGGCGGTGGTCTCTGATGACCCTTCCCGCCTGGGTGGCGGTCCTTCACGCATTTTCCAGAATGATCTTTTAACGTGACTCATGTAAATTTTCAATGTTTACCAGCTTTTTTCACCGCCTTTGCTTGTATTTATGATTCTGTTCCCTGGAATAGTGTTTTGGCATTGTTTATGGTTTAAGAGATCAATTTGGTTTTCACCTTTGGGTAAATGGGATTCTATAAATAGCTGGCTTGTGCTCAAGCAAATGGCCCCTCAAATTTGCCTCTAAATTTCTCATTCCAATAGTTTAGCCTTTCCTTTTGTTTAGGATTCATAGTTTCATTTGTTAGATGTATAGTTAGCATTGTTTAGCTGTCAGAAAGCCACATATTCTCCTTGTGCAAAGTGTTGTTGTCATTTCATCCAAATCAATTGGAGTAGGATAGTTTGATTTCAATAGGAAGCCATTAAAGTTGCAGGTTTTGTTCATCCAACAGATAGTTTCAGGTGTTGGATGTTTTATGTTGCATGACTCACAATAAATCCCGCTAGGAATTACATAAGCCAAGCTCTGTACTCTTGCGCTATCCCTCTCCTACTCGCATTGTATTCAGTCTGCATCCTAAGCTTCCTTTGTTCCAATATCTACTTTTGTTGATGCTAGCATTACACACTTTTCTGGATCCACGTGAGCACGAAAGAATGAGGAGATCACACTGAGGGGACAAGGTCACACACCATCGGATTCGCCACTGTTCTGCAGAATCCAGGTTCTAGCTTTCAAAGTTCTAGTTAAAAGCATATCAAATAGAGTAGCTAATCATTTCATTTCAGTTAAATTTTACTTTCGATATTACTAGGGAAGTTGTGGGGATTGATAGTTTCTGAGAAACTATGATTCACTCCTCACTTCTGAGGTAGGATCGAGAGTCTTTCAAATAGAGTAGATCAGTTATCAAGTTATTTAGAATAGATCTACAAATTGCACAGACAAGTAGCTATACTCGGTCGCTTTGTTTGTTTTAATTGTGTTATTAGTTTAGTTGTCAATTTTAGATATATTAGATAAGTTTCTCTTTAAAATCTGTTCAGTAGTTTAGCAATATGCATCAGACTTAGAAATATACGTAAATATATCTTGCATGTTTAGTTTATTTTGTCATTAATTAGCTTTATATCACTTTCTTTTGTATGACAATCACGGACCTAGAGAGCCCAGAGAATACGTATTCAAGCCAATCATGCCTCAACCCAATCTTATTATGGAAATAACTGATATAGATCAGAACCTTAGAATCCAAGTCTTCCAAACAACAACAGACTTACAACAGATCAGCTCACAGTTAAGCGGGTTAAATATAGAAGACGACCAAGCGCACACATTTTGGTCAAATCAGCCAAACTACATAGATTACCCTAGATAAATATCCGCATGACTATAGAAGGACTTGAAAGAGAGAAAACATTTGGTTATGATCCTTTGGTCCCACAGCCAGACGCAGAGACACTCTCACAGACATAGATACTAGCTTAAGGATTCAGGTTGCAAGAACGCCTATAAGATACTCAGAAAAGATTACACAACTATTAATTCTGAATGTAGAGGCCGAAAAGGCATACGACTATTAGATACTAGGGATTAGGACTAGATTCCACACATGACCATAAGAGTCCACAACAACCACGAATCTACGGTTGTGACCCACAAATCCCACAACCCAATGAATCCACAGTGAATCAAACATAGATGCTAGCTTACGCACATTAGTATTCGATCTACTCCACTTCCACCTACCATCATCACACAATTATCCTTGTTAGACATAACAGCTAACAAAGCTAAATATTTCTGGACTAGACCAGAGAATCAGCCATAGAATCCACTATATATCCATCATCCATCATATGACCCTATTTGGAGACATACACGAAACCATCCCAGGTCATTTTCCACGTATCCCATAACCTATAGATCGGATCACGCTCGAGCTTGAGCGATATCCTGATCTGAGCCTTCTTTGAGATTCATAGATTCCATTAGTCATCCTAACTAGTTTACCCATACCCTACGTATCCATCACCCAGCTTCTCAGTTAGAGGAGGGCCTTCTTTTGTCACTTTTCCAGATTCTATGATGTTTATTTATTTATCAAGAGCATGTAGCCTGTGTCCTTCCTTTAAGATATAAGATTTATCCTAACTAGTTTACCATACTAAGATACGACTTGATAGATAACGAGTTGATCGAGATAATAAAATCATTCAAGAGTGATCATAGTATTCATGTAAGAAAAATTACAATGTAAGAAAAATTTAATCTTAGACATGTCATATATGATCAGATTTTTATGCCAAAACATGATTTAACAAGAAAAACATTGTCTTACTTGCTCTTGATTCTAAGAATTATATTATTGTTACTAATAAGAGATCATGACTATTTTGAAAAAATAATCATTAGCAACAAAAATAGTTAGAGAACCCATGCTTGTGAAATCACCTGACCCAAGAATCCTAGTCGAGTCAAGGATTGAAATATATTGTTAGAAATTAGAGGATTCATAATTACGGGTTTAACTAATTTATATGATAAATTAACATGAACATTACATCACATAAACTATATGTAAATAAATAAAATATTACTTACTCAACACAAATAACACAGATAACACCGTATGTATAGTGGAAAACCCCAATAGGGTAAAAACCACTTGAAATAACCTTTTACTATCAGAGAACCAAAGTTACATCCATTATTTTCCACCTCCTCCTTCAAACCCTAATCACAAGGGTAAACTTATTTTACCTTTGATATATTTCACGAACATATCAAATGAGGACCTTAAATTCCTATTTATACAAGGTGATCGGGTATGCCTCCCGACCCACCTTTTCAACCTAAAAATGTTGACACATACACCTAGGTTTTGTAATATTTAATATTATAAATATAATCATTTCATGATATTAAATGTTTAACCTAAATTATATACATATGTTAGCATATTTAATAATAGAAATAGAAATATTTCATATTATCAATTATTAACCTATATAATGGTGATGGGCCAATATTAATTAAGGGGTGGCTAGCCCACTTCATCATTATGTTTCAACACTCCCCCTTAATGTTAAGTGGGATAGCATATGTCAATAAATTATCTCCTCGTCGTGCACTACATGATTTACAATCCTTAAACCATAAAGGTTTTAGGCTAGCATATCAAGTGAAGGAATTATAACACCTTCATCATACTCAAGTTACCTTTTGGAATAGAAGGATTGTGAATCCCAAAGATCATCCCATGATCAGTAGCTAAGTATGATATGTGAGTTTTACATGTTCTCACAAGTTCTCATAAAAGATTATTGAACCCAAGAATAGAGGATCCTTTTATAACAAAGGAACTCATTAATAGTATGTTTTCTCCGAATGTTTACCAATAAACTCAATAGCACTAAAGAGTTTACTAAAGACCACCTTTAAGGTATTTTTACACATCTTTCTAAAAAATAAGTCGAGGAGGTATACATGCCCAAAGGTCTTTTACACTTTCCCGAAGGTATTTTACATCTAAAATTTTATTTTACAAATACTGAGTTCCATTAGGAGGTGAAATTTTCATGCACATTCCCCTTAGTGGAAACTTTGAAAATGCAATTTTTCACAAAAGTGACAAAACTATGCAACACGCAGGGGATTTGTGAATATTTCAACAACCTACTCTTCATTCGGCATGAACTTGAGATCTATGTCACCACTTAGCACCTCTCACGGATGAAGTGTATATGAATATTAGTTTTCTTTGTCTTATGATATTGTCCTAGATTATGTACAAGAGCTATGGTACTCTGGTTGTCATATAATAAAGGAACACTACATATATCCTTCATCTTTATCTCATCAAATAATCTCTTCAGCCATAGAGCCTCTTTTGCAGCTTCCATTGCACTTCTATACTCACTTTTCAAATGAAGAGATAGAAACAGCTTGGCTATTTTTTTATGCAACAACTAATGACACGTGCACCAAATTTAAATGCATAACCATAAGTAGATTTTCTATCCAATACATAACCAACAAGATCAAAATTAAAAAATCCATACAAGTGAGCATTTTCATTTTTAGTATAATGCAACCCATAATTTATTGTTCCTTCAATATATCTAAGAATTATTTTTGTAGGATTCCAATTATATCTATAAGGTTCCTACATAAACCTTGAAGAAAATCATACTGTAAAGGAAATATCTGGTCTAGTTATAATTAGATAAATCAAACTACCAACTAACTGCCTATATAAAGTAGGATCAACTTTTTCACATGTAGGCTTAGGACCAAGTTTTAGTCCAACTTCCATAGGAGTAGAAATTGGTTTACGATCAATCATGTTAAACTTTTTTGGTACATTGGTTTCATATTGTGCTTGAGAAACAACAATAGAATGCTTATCTTGAAATAAATTCATGCCAAGAAAATGATGTAAGAGACCTAAACATGTCATTTCAAAGTACTAGTTAAATTTTTCTTTAATTCTACAAATTAAAGTAGGACTATCTCCAGTCATAAGAAAATCATCAACATATATATAAACAATTATAATATGAGATCCTTTTTGCTTAATGAATATATCATTATCGAAGAACAATTAAAAAAACCTAACTATTTAAAGAAGGAATTAATTGTTGCATACTAAGTCAGTAGGAGCTTTTTTTAAACCATATAAATATTTTTTCAACTTACAAACATAGTTTTCTTTAGGTTGAGACATGTAAATTTCTTCTTTTAAATCACCATTCAAAAAGAATTTTCATATCCATTTGGTGCATTTCCCACCCAAACTGATAAACAATAGAAAATAAGGCCATAATAGTACTCATCTTACCTACATGAGCAAATGTATCAACATAATCAATACCAGGTTTTTGAGTGAAACCTCTAGCAACAAGTCTAGCTTTACATTTTCCAAGATTACCATGAGAATTATATTTTACTTTGTATAACCATCTAAACCCTATTGTTTCACCTCAATTTAATGTGATAAAGTAGATAATAAGCTAACATGTGTATGAGGAATACTTATGTTATGTAGATTATAGAAGGCATTAAACACGCTATACACTTTTGATCTAAGTTGATTATGTGAGCTTCTCTTTATCTAGGAGGAATGACCTGTAGAAGAAACACAAAAAGAACACTAAATAGTATTAAATAGCAAGAGTCGAGGAATGCCTAGCAAGGCTAGATCTGGGAAACATGACGCTTCCTCGAATGGTTGGAAATCCTATGTTTAATAAAACTTAAAGGAAGAAATAATAGTTCCTATTGTAGTTGATAATATTTAGGTATCTCCTATTAACATACAACATTTGAATTTAACTAATCAGAAATGGTTAGAATTAAATTTAGATGATCAATGGGTTAGTTTGGGATTACATGTGTAGTAGAGGTTATAGGTGAGGTCTATGTTAAATTAGGAAATGTTTTGGGATTTTTTGGGGAATTTTTAACTCGTTGTTATAGGAAAATTTTCTAGTCTTAGAGACCGGTATCGATTGATTGAATGATTTTTATATAAGAGATAGACCAATGTTTGTTAGCTAACTGATGTCAGTTGGGGTAATTGGGTTAAAAATACAAAATGGGAGTTTGTGCCTCCATGTGATTGCACAGAGAGAGCCGAGGAGGTTTGGGGAAGGATGCAAAGGTGTTGATTAAGACTCATCAAGGTATAAAGGGTGATAGGATAGGTGAAATGGATCTGGTTGGTAGAAAAGATGATAAACAAGTAGAAGGTGGTAATGAGATAGAGAGAAATTAAACGAAATAAGTAAATGAAATGATTAAGATCAAACACACAAGCTTAACAAGTAAGAGTGATTTACTTATCTGATAAAATTTATAGATCCGAATGTGGTATGAATGGTTGATCATTTGGAGGAGAAGTGTATTATGTCTAGTGCAATGGTAGTAGTGTATGTGTGTTATGTCATGCCAATCTGGAGTTATGGAAATGATGATGGGTTACTTGTGGAAGTGTTATGTACTCTGGTTTGTCTTCGGGAAGCCGATTGTTGGAGACTCGAATGCCAAAGTTGTGTGTGAGAATGAATTTGGTCCAACTGGTGCAAAGAGTTAGAAAATCATATTTAAGAGTAACCAATGGTGGTTAGGGAACTAACACTGGTTGAGGGAAAATTGACTTTGGCTAGGGTGAATTAGTCGAAGCTACCAAAGATAGCCCGATATTAACTATTTTTAGCATGATATTGATTGCTAACACGGGTCTCAAGTGAGGGTTGGCACTTAGATAAGTGGCAATGTTATTGGAGATGGAATAGCAATTTAATTTTAGGGTTTTAAAGAGTCCCGCTTAGTTAAGATAAGTAGAGACTTAGTATTAGTTAATCAACAAAGCTAGGAATAAGTCCATGGTGAGGTGTTTAGGTGATGTGGCTAGGTGAGGTGTAAATTAACTTAATTAAAATTATTAAATTAATTAATAATGTGAGGTTGAATATTAATTCAAATTTAAGTGACAAAATTAATATCTAGGTGTGGAAGTGGAGTATGGCTAGGTATATGCGTTGCATTGATTAATTGAAGGGGGCAAGGGGAGTTTGAACCAAATTTAGTGTCTAAATTTTCCCCTTTTTAGTGCATGGATTGTATTAATAAGAGACATTGAAAAAATAGGAATTTGTTGTCCTGTATGAGTGAAGGTTAGGTTGCCCCAAGTATCGATGGAAGTGATCCCCTCAAACTAGGAACCAAGATGAAAGGTTAGGATGAGTCGGTGAGTGGTTTGATAAAATGATAAGTGATGAAATAAGAGGGTGGTTGGTATACGAGATAGTGATGATATCGGTGTGGGTAATAGGCGGGGGGTATTCAAATGCACGCACATGTATAGAATGTGATAACGTAGTAGGATGAAGAGCTCGTAAATGCTACTTCATCAAAGGTTGATAGGCTTATCAAAACAACGGTGAAGTGATCTAGGTGTCCAAGGTATAGGATACGCCTCGAAAACACAACTAGGCTAGGTTTAGGAATGGATTTTAGCTGTGTTATAGATAACCACAAGGTTTGGTTGGGATAAACAACACGATATTAGGAAAGGAAAGGTCATTAAGATAAAAAAACATGAGTGGCGTCATCAAAAGGTATAGCGAGTAAGTGAACTTGAGTGTCAAATGGGTGAGGTTGGGTTGGGTTGATAGGTAAGGCTGATAGGTAAGGCCATGGGTTAGAGTGTGGTATAGGAAATTTTTTCCCCAAATGAAACAAAGGTTGGAAGCTAGGTTATAAGGTAATAAGGTGAGCCAAAAGGGCTTAGGTAAGGGTGGGGTAGCCATAAAATTTATTTTTGGTAATTTTGTATGGTGAAGTTAGGAAAAATGGGTTTTGGTATTGTGAGCGATAAAGGTCAAGGGTAAACAGATCCCATTCAAGAGAAACCAATTTTGGTAAACTAGGGATCCTAACCAACATCGGTTAGTCAAATTTGGTAATAAAACAAAAAACCCGCATTTTGAAAGGTTAATTTCTACATTTCTATTTTAGGAAAAATGACAAAGAGGACAAATTTGTGATTTTTGCCTAGGATAAAGTGACAGGGATATTGTCCAAGCTGAGTTGGAGTGAGTTGAGAGGTGGAAGGAGTGGAGTTTGTGGACCCACGAGATCGATTGGAGTGATTTCATTGGTTGATTACGAAAGAGTAATTTAGCCATGGAAGAGGTAGGAGAGGGAGATGGAGGACCTCCCATTTAGAGACAAGATATCCCACTGAGGAGACGACATTGAGTAGAGGTAGGATTCAATCCTCAGTGTTTGTTTGTGATTAAAATTTGAGGTAAAAATGAAGAAATGGGGTTTGAAAATTTAAATGTGAAATTTGGTTAAAAATGAATGAATTTGGGTATGAGGAGGGTGGAATGTAGGCTAAATAGGTGGGAAAATGAATGAGGGTGGGAATTAGAGGGATTTGGGTAGGTTTTACATTGTTTTCTACATTTTTAGAAAATTAGGGCATGGGGTTTGGCTTTGGCGCCAAACTAGTGACTCGACACCGGTCAGAATCAAATGATGTCGGTAGGATTTCCAGCATCGGTGGGTAAAATGGGTGATCGGTACATAAGGTGATGGTGCCGAATCAAAAATCACCAAGCGCTAAAAGGCTTAGGTGTAGAGGGAAAAAATGGGGTAAAATGAAATGGTAGAAGAAATAGTTAGGTAATGGGGTAAAAGTAGATAGATGAGGGGTATAGAAATATAGAATTAGGTGGGTGTAGGGTGAATGTAGGGAAGAATAGGCATGTGGTAGGTGAAGGAGGTGTCAAATAGTGAAGGAAAGAAAGGGAAGAAATAGAATATGGGGGAGTGTTTAGGCTAGATAAAATGTATAATAGGTCAGTGTAATAGGTAGGAAATGGATAGGTAGGTAGGGAAACAATGTGTGTTGGATGGGACTAGGTAGAAGTGAATAGATGAGTAAAATATGTAAGTAATTGACACTTTGTTGATTGGTATGAATGCAGTCATGATACCAGTTGATGATGCATGATAGAGTGTCACCTCTATTAGTACAGATGCAAGAAAGCGTCAATGAGGAGGAGTGGGACCACATAAAATATTTTGGACTTGTGGGTGTGCAGTGATATAGGTGTATCATTCAAGATCATAGTCTGATGGTCTCTCTCATTGATAGATGGGACACAATGAACAATACCTTCCACTTATGTACTAGTAAAATGACTATCACGCAAGAGGATTTGTACCAGATTTTACGATTGTTGATTGTGGGGGAGCCAATATATAAGATATCATTAGATTAGGTGATGGATTGGATGGTTGCACTATTTAGAGAGGTAGTGGGTGACCTATTTGTGCATAGTGCTAGAATCATTTTTTGGGCCGATGTATACTACACATCCTTAGGAGAACAAGTTTTTGATGTTGATGATGGTGGCAATGAGATAATACACACTCCCAGATTAAGAGGGCGGTAGGTTTCCCTGATCATTGATGGGGGTATTATAGGATATGATTAAGGAAAGCATTTGTTTTACATGGGCACTGCATATCGAATGCAGCTTATACATGGACATTTGGGCCTATCAGAGGATGTGATGGTATGGCATCTATTGTACATATTTATTGCATTGTTGGGCGTATGAGCACATAGTTATTTTGCGCCCATAGGGACTTCCACTAGTGGATTGGAATCATGGTGTTCCTAAAGTAGGATACAAGATATGGTTGGTAGTAGGGTCTCATTCATGAGTTGAGGAGGAAACAAACGATGTGAATTAATATAGGTCATAGTTAGAGGGGTTATATGTTATGGATATAGTATGGTGGCCATATGTGGATTTCCCATCATATGGAGGTATGGAAAAGGAGCTGTAGGGTTTATAGTTAGTTAGATAGAAAAAGAGTAGGCATGCTGGTTAGCATGAGATGATTCCAGTGGATAGGGTCCGACACTATTTTAGGCTGTAGCAGGATCTACCTCCACCATTTCCTTAGTATCGCAAAGACGATGTGGGGAGAACATTATCTCCACCACATCTGATTGGGCCAGCAAGATAGGAGGAGAAGGTGGAAAATAGGAGGATAGATGACACATGTGTGAAAAATGGTTACAGAATATGGTTGGAATCCAAGCTATAGGAATTACCACCATGACTAGGTCACCAGACTTAGCCATAGTGATTTTTCGAGAGATACAATACATGAGTAGGTGACTACTTTATAATTGTATCTAACATATGCGTAGACACATGTTGCCACCTTCAAAGGATAGGTGATAGATTTATAGGGGAAGCTAGCATATGCATAGGCTCAAGGTCCTACACAGAACCCATCATGGATGCAATCTAGGTAACAACCTTACAGGCTTAGGTTACGTTTACTGTGGTCAATGAGAAGAACCACATGCAAAATTCATGTAATTAAAGGTGTAAATAGATGCACATGCACCATCACAGCATCAACACTCAAACAATCTCCCTTGATATAGGTAGGAGGACAAGGTCCACATGTACATGGACGAGGGATACTAGTTGGATTTAGGGCGATGACCCCACCCCACACAATATCACTTGAGAAGTTCAAGAATGCCATGAATGAGGCCATATATTATTAAGATAAGCTAGAAGATTCTGGTATTGAGGTTACATCATACATTGATCATAAGGCCTAGTAGGTGGCTAGTCAAAGGACTAGTATATGGTCCCGTAGTACCATTACCATAGGTATCCATTAGTCTCATAGACATAGTGAGAGGGAGGTGATGAGTTCATAGAGGATGGATCAGCCTAGGGTGGGCGACGATGAGAAGATAGAGGACAGGACCAGCTGAGGGTTTAGGTGATAGAAAGTGTGAGGGACTTATTGTAGAAAAAAAAAATTGGTCACACTCCCTTGGTTCCTTTCAATTAATTAAACACACCATGACCCCTTTACCCCATTTTAATATTCACTCTCACATTATTAATTAGTTTAATTATTTTAATTAATATAATTTCATCCTCACACCTCCACCTCATCATTACACCTTACTTTGGACCCATTCCAGGGGGACGTAATTCACTGTGACCAACTCATCACTCTCAAAGATAGAGTCATCACTCTCGGTGTTGAGTCACCGCTTGACCTAACTAACTAAAAATTCTTCGTAAACCTAATTTGACTTATTCTATGACCTTCCTACTTTATAACAATAACTCCACATCTCTAAGTGGACTCAACTTGGAAAACATGCATAATTTGGTAAGATCTACCTATTTTTCATAAATCTAGACTTATCCACCTTAACCAACGCTAGTTATCCTCAATGCGGTGCTGGTTACCTAACCACCATTAGTCACCTTATATATAATTTTACACCCTTTTATGTAGGTTGGTAATTTTAGTTTTGACAGAACTATAGCATTCAAGCACGAATCCAAATCCTCTCAAAGATCCAAATGACACAAAATACTCAACCACAGGCCCAAGAAATCATCATGTTCTCCTTCAAGGGTATTGGAATACTCATGAGAAAACTATGAGAGTATTGTCACAACATTGACTCTATAATCTCTTCACGAATCAAATACCATCCACCTTCACCTAAAAAATCTATAAAATCAAGTAAGTACTCATGATTTAGATCATATTGTTATTACGTAAAGTATATATTCCTTACCTGTTTCATTATACTTTATTTCTACATATATTCCTTTATCTCCACCTCCTCACCAATCTACCAACCCAATCACCTATAGCATTTTTTCCTTCTGTGACTTCCCCTCTATATCCTTGAGTCTTCTTAGTAATATTACAAACCTAACCACACCCTTCTCACTCTCTATGCAATCATAGAGAATCCAAAAAACCATTTTTATCAAATTATTGTCAATTTCCCCTACCAATGCCGGTTACCTAACCACCATTGGTTTCACATCTATATCGACATCGGCCACCTAACTGATATTGGTCTCTACATCATTTCATTCCTTTTGACCTGTAAGCCTCCCCATCATCCAAAACTAACTCAAACTTGCAAAACCAAGAATAACCTACCAAACCTCTAGATATAATCATAACCCTACCTATTATATTATATTTTCTTATTTTATTTACACGAGATACCTAAATTGTATAACTACAGTAGGATTTCCTTAGTTCATGATATTTTTAATATTAATTTATATTTGAAAGTGGATTGACAACCTTCTATGATGCACCTCACTTCCTAGATCTAGCAATCATTTGGAAGTCCACTAACATATATTATTAATACTATTTTATGGTCTTGTTATGTTTCTTATACAGATCGTTGCTCCTAGATAAATCAAGCTCACACAATCATCTTCGATCAAAAGTCTACAATGCATGCAATATAATTTCCACCTTCACCTCACAGGTATTCCTCCTTAACCATTTTACCTTCTATCTATTTCTTCCTAGAAAGTGTAAAACTTATTGGTGAAACATTTTGGCACACCCAGTGGGACCCATATGGGGTTCTTTGCATTGTTCATTCCTAGGAAAAATATTGTGTGTCTATTTTCATTTGAAACAAGTTCACATTAAGCTTCTTCTCTGGAAATATTATTTTCTTCTGATTATCTCAGTGACACTTATTTTTCAAGATTAAAAATAAATCTTTTTTCTTTTCTTGCATTGCACTTAGTGAAATTCATACCCTTAACCTCTTCATAATTTGTTCTCATCGAATATAATTTTTGGATTTGGGTTTTAAAACTTGTGCACTTGCATTTTTGAGTTTGTTGCATTATAGCTCATCTAAATTACAAGAAACCTATATGTTGGAAGTCATGCCCAGCTGATGGTTGAAAAATTGAATCATAGCTCAAATCTTTTATATTATCTATACCAAATCACTAAAAACAAACTAAATAGTTCTTAAACAACATCTTTCCCGTAGAAGAAGTTGTAAATGATCACACAATCAGAGGATTGATAGTGGGATACAACTAGTTTCTTTGTCCAATCATCATCTCAGAGAAGGATCTCCCACACTAAAAATTACCTACAATCAGCCATAGTTGTTGTCTTTTTATAGGGAAAATTTGTTAACCACAAACTATATCCTACTTACAGTCAATCCTAAATGGCATAATCCACAACATAAAATCTATAGCTTAGGATTTCATGTTTGTTAGCTTTTTGTCTACTTGCATTTTGAGGTGTGAGTTGCATTTCTTCATTCTTTCTTATCCTTTTATGCCCCACATCATGAATGGTGTATTCCAGTTTTATTTTGGGTTTATTAGGACTCCTCATAGCCATACTCAGTCTCTGGGTTGGCCCTTTTATTTGATCTAAATCACCAAAACTTCATTTTTCTTCTCTTCCCATATTTCATAATAACTAATATCAGTCCAGTGACCAAAATTGATTGTATCATCTTACCGACATCGGTTAACTGACCGACATTAGTTTATATGCTTTTTGGTTATTTTTTCCAGAATAGTATTCTCCACCTTCTCGTTTCTTTTTCGTGGCTTGTTCTACCATTTTTATCCCACTCTTGAGTCTCTAATATCATTTTCAAGATCCAGGTTAACCCATTTTCACCTTTCATTACCAAATATTTGAATCTCTTATTTTTCACAATAGTCGACATCGGTCTTATCCAATTGGCATAGATTATTTGATACCGGAATTGGTTAACCCAACCAACATCAGTCTCTGTGCTGTGATTTTCCAATTAGAATAGTGATACAATCACTCATTTTAGACTAATTTTTCCCCATTAATTGTGTGTTTCTGTATCATTAGCGAAGCCAAAAATACCTATTTTATCATCAATCACATGGTTTTGACTCATAAACAAGATAACACTCTCGTGTTTCACACTATTTGTTAGCTACTCCCACCTAGCCCATTTCCCCCTTTAATCTCATCACCCATGGACTGTAATTAGGAACTTTCCATACCCACTCGTGATGATGAGTTCACAAGAATCCTTAATTAGAACCTCATTTCTCTCGCACTACTATCTCACGCATTCATCTACGCACGATTCATTAGGAAAGCTTAGATACGACATGCCTATGTCCATTCCTCCTACCCTTGCACCCAATTATGCATTTACTACTACTAGCTTATCCTTACCCTCTTCCACCTTACCAATTGTGGTTTCATAGCTTGACCCTACATCATCGATATTGGCTGCACCAATGGAATTTTCCATGCCTTTGATGTCTATGGCTCCTATGATGTCAACCATGCCTATATCAACCACCTTGAGTGTAGGTCTATCTGCATCCGCCACCTCTCATATACTTATTGCATCTCAGCCACCAATGGTGATGGCAACCCATACTCCCTTGTAAAACATTATCCTCTCCATCCCACAGTCTCTTCCTCTGATTTCTATGAGATTCTTTACATCCACTCCACCTACCTACACTTATCACCAATAGCCCCCTATTTCATCTATCACTTATTTAGGATACTTTCCATCTACATCTATTCTCGACCTACATTCCTTCCTCACAATTTTCGTACTCAGCACTACCACATACTAGGATGCTGCCCATGTCATACCCTCCTCATCTACCCCCTTATATTGTAGGGGATGCCCAGTCATAACAACCTAGCAATGGTCTTATCAAAATGATGACAGATAAGAAGTAAAAATAGAATCATGTCTTTGGCTCACATAACACTCTAAATTACGATGAGATCTGTAATGAGCCTATTCACTTTTTTGTACAAATTCCTCCATACCCTATGCATTGGGAATTTCCTAAAATAAATTGATGTAATAGAAAAAAATACCCACAACAAAACTTGATATCTTTTAAACATATGTGTTATCTAATCTCTCAGGATGACACATTACTCCTACGAACATTTCCAATGTCGTTGACAAGACCTGCTTTGGATTGGTATAGTTATCCACCTAGGCATTCCATCTTTTCATTCAATCAAGTAACTCAAGATATTCTAGACCAATTTTCTATCAACATTGACAAAAAGGTTACCATGAAGACTTATATGCGACATGTCAAGACGAAGACAAATATATCTCAAATTTTTTTCGCTCGTTGGCGAGCCTGATCAACCAAATAACATTCTAACTACCTCAAACCAAGTTGATATATTTCTTGACTAGATATTATGCTAGCCACATCTCACCGACTCTCCAAGTTCAAACCTTCCACACATTTGACGAGGAGTTTACCATGACCCAAAAATTGAAATTTTTTCCATTGAAGAGAAGAAGATACAATTGCATAACAAGAACATTGCATTTAAATCAAATGATACCTCTTATTTTTCCAAACCAAAAATAATTACTCTAAAGAAAAAGGATCTACCAATGCAATAGTTTTGAAAGCTGACCCATCTCACCCATCCAACCAATCAAAGCCTTCTTCCAATCTTTCTCCTATTCAGGATTTCCAGTTCAAGCGAGAGCAACAAAAATATACTCCCATTGGAGAAAATTACTCTTTAGTTTCAAAAACATTCTAAAACCCAGAGAAGTCACTCTTCCACCCATTAACCTACATACTATTTTTGACCCCTCTCATCCTATTCCTGTATGGTACAAAGAAAATGATTACTGCAAATATCATCACGTTAGAGGTCATAGTGATTGTAATTGTATGTAATGCCTCTAACATGAATTGCATCTATGGTGACTTATGTTAAAGAAGGTTTAAACATTGATAGGTGATTTTTTCTTTAGAAAATGTACTCTTATGAATTATGAAATCATGTTTACAATAGGTAATATGTTATCTATGGAAATATGTACATTAGTGGCATCTTTTTCTTAATTTTTAAAGAAGCAACACATCTATGTTTTTACAGAATAATTTATTGCTTGGGATTGAGAAATTGAGTTTCAGTTTTCATAATTTATAAGATTTAGAACAGCAACACCTTGGATCAAATTCATTGATCCAAGGTATGCTTATAAATTTTCAATCTTGTTGTCATGATGTCCAATTTGGACAGACGGAAGACTTCTGGACCTTGAATGTGTGAAGACCATGAATGATCCTCTCCTTAGATCTCTGCTTTGAATTGGAATGGGGTTAACAATCTAGTTCCTCTTTTCTATTTAAGGTATGATGTAAATTTTAATAAGGAGCTTGTGACTTATTTACACCATGTTCCTTAAATTTGGAACCTTATCCTAAAGGAGTAACCTAACCTAAGTTACTAAGTTTATTGTTATTTAGGTGATTAATGGACCTAAGACTAAAGACTTACCTATGGACCTATGTTGGTTCCTAAATTAATGTTGAACCTAACTAAGGGAATGGCTAACCTAAAGGGGCCTATGGAATGACATGGGAAGGGGTAAGTGGGAGGCAGTGAATCCTAGGAAATTAATGGTGAGTTATTAATTCCTTATCTCTTTTAACAACCAAATTTGGCAAGGGCATTGGGAAACATTAGAGGAGTGAGTTGGCATCTTCCAAAGTTTTGGATGCATGTATTTTTTGAAATAAGTCTTCGCCAAAATTGAGGTGGCGGTGGCAGGAAGATAGGGGAACTGATAATCCTACTCTGCATTTAATATTTTTGAAACTGGAAAACCACCTAGGAAGAAGATAGAGGGTTTGGTTTTGTTGATTCATTTGGTTTGGGAGCTTGAGCTCTGCATGTGGTTGTTTTGTTCTTCGAACCTCCAGTTCGATTCTTGCATGCAAGTTAGTTATGCATGAGTTTTTCTACCTTGCATGGCATGGAGGGAAGGAGTTGGCACTGAGAAGCTATAAGGAGGAGTTAGAGGAATTTTGTGTGTTGTTTGCATTTCAAAAGAAAAATTGAAGATCTAGTTGGAAATTTCTGAAAATAAGATAAGGTGAAGTGCTATTAAGAAATGATAGGATCTATCCATTAAGTTTTATGCTTTTACTTAAATGATCATAAAAACAACTCTGCTCTTAGGGAATAATCTAGATTTGTTCTATTGATGAAATTCTTTTGCTTCTAGATTTTTTTGTTGTTTTAATGGTATACTTTATCGACCTTGTTTGGATTATGGAAAGTGTGTTCTAGGTTTTCAGTTTTCATGTTTGGATAGTTGGGTTTTTCTTTAAATATTCCTGCATTGGCTTGAAAACAAATCCAAAAATCTGTAGGGGATTATAGTGAAAGTATTTGAACCTGTTGATTATTTGGTTTGCTTAAATATGGGAAATCTGGTTCTTATGGATTTTGTGGCTTCACCGTCATTATACTTCGGTTAGGAAATTATTGGAATGTCTGGTTGTCATTAGGATCTTGCATAAATCCTTTGAGAAGATAGATTTGATGGTTGTTTCTTTAACGTTTCCTTTTTGGTTATTGAAAGAAGACTTCAAAATGATGAGCATATCTTGAATCTTATCATTGTCTATGATTATGTGGATCTGGTTATTGAGTATATACTACATGTTGTAGACTTTTTGACCTAGTTGTTGTTACAGAAGGATAAAATTATTGTGGGTTTTGCTTCGTTATCGAATGCACGTCTATTAGGACTTGAATGAACTCTTTCAGTTATTATTTGAATATCTACAAAATACATTTTGTGTTCACCTCTTGTGTTAACCTCTTGTTTTGAATATTTGTTTTATGCAAGTTTGATTTTTGGGAAGCAAGTAAGAGGTTATGATATACTATTTTTGGTCTTCTAGTTTTTAAGTAAATAATGAATTTGTGGCACTTGGTGCTATGAGTGGAAAAATCAGTAGTGTAATGATTAAATGTAGTTTTTTTATTGTTTTTACTCTAAACTTTTTAATTGCTCATTGACCATGATATAATGTTGTTTGTATTGGCATGTTTCTTAGAACCCTTGGGTCAATAAACTTGGTTTTACGTTTTTAGAACTAAGGAAAGGGTTGTCTTCATGAAAATGGAATGCTAGCTCATGTCTTGGTTATATCGTATTGTGTACTTCTTTTCCTTTAAGGATTTGAGTTATAGGAAGTTTGTTTCAGACTTATCCCTTTGTTCATCTCTTTCTTTCCTCTCTAAGTCTTTTGAGGAATGAATTACTTGTTATCTTAGTGGGAGTTGAGGTTATCTAACCTATCTCCTTGAATGATGAAAGGTAATGAAATGATGTTGCTCTTTGTTTCTTTCCCTTTCTCCTGGATTTTGGGTGCTCATATAATTTGAACCCTAGGTAAACCTCTGTTTGGTTTTTGGTTTGAGTCGTTAAGTAAACTGACCCTTGTCATTATAGGTTCTTGGTTACTTAATGTTCTCTTTTAATCATTCGAAGAGTTGTGAAGTTCACAACCTTTCTCTCTCCTTCCTTTAATCTTCTTTTAGCTTATGAAACTTGGTTAAGTTGTTTTCCCTTCTCTGGTCTGTTACGTTTATGCAACTTCTTGACTGTTTGATAAGACCGAATGCGTAATGTTCTTAGGGTAGTATAGTTAGTTTGAAAATATTTGGATGGATTATTGAGTTTGGTTTGAAAATATTTGGATGGATTATTGAGTTTGGTTTGAAAATATTTGGATGGATTATTGAGTTTGGTCTAAATTATAAACTTAACCATTCTACTCACTTAAAGTAATGATAGCCATGGTGTATCTTTTTGGGATTTGAGTGTTAACTCATTTTTCTTGTTAAAAGGAACCTTACTTTTGATGAGGTTTGAAGTAGCTTGTTTTGGCTTTTAACTTGAAATTGGTTCCTAATTCTGAGCTTGAATGTTAGGATACTGTAATAAGGGACACATTAAATGTTAGGATGATTTGGATTATCCTAACTTAATTCTTATGATTTTTAGATTTGATTGATGGAATCTCTGAATTTAGGATGAATGTAGGTTAATGAAATATTTGGATGGAAAGTAATGTTTATAAATGTTCCACTATTGAGTTATGCCTAAAAGATAGATAGGTAGTTACCTTCTTCAGATAAATAGGTTTGACTGAGTGAGGAACTTAAAATGAAATATAAGAAAGTAATAATGAGGATCAGATGAATGTTTTTTTCTCTTAACTTACTATTTATATTATTTTGATAAAGGAAAATAGGAAGGATAAAGTTGTTTCAATTCATGAACTAACCTTGTTTTGATTTTAAGCATATCCATTTCTCTCTTTTAATTTGAATTATGATCTCCTTTTTGGTTGAGTCTTTTCGCTTTTGCTTTTGGATTGCTTTCATAATAGCAAGGTTCTTTTTATGAAACAGTTAGCTAAAAGTTCATTGTTTTAATGATTTAGTGCTTATCATGCTCAGTTCAATGAACTCTTTCTGTGCTAGTAATTTTGTAGATGGACTACAAAAATATTAAAGGAGAAAGGATTTTAATAAATTACATTTGTTTTATTTAGGATACTAAATCTTTAATTTGAAAAAAAAGAGGCTTCATTGCTAAGATGTATTTAATGAAAATAAAATTGTAATGAGAAGAGAATAGGTGATGTTGTTTGACATTATGTGCCATCTGTGATGCTATTTGGTAATTTTTGATGTATGAATTGTTTGGACTTAGCAAATGTATCACTCTTCCCTGATGAATAAAAGATGTTTGAATTCTGTTAATACTTGTAGAAATACTTTCTTGGCATGAATTGGGCTGAAATGATAAGTATTACTCTAATTAAGGAAGGTAGCTCACATACTTAAATATTATGTAATAAATGGGATAGGAGTATGATTTTTGGTTGGATAAGTTTCTCTAGAAGAGATGTAAATTCTACAGTTAATAATCTCATGACACTCTATCATTACAAAAGGGTTGTAATTAATTTACATGGATGTATGTGTTACAACCTTGTTTATAATTCTACATATGTAATTTGAATTTATTAGGGACAAAGGAATTCTATTTTTCCTCATTGGGCATTAGCCCATGAAATAAAAAAGGGGAAAATCCCTTGAGGGTATACATTAAGATTAAGTTATTAACTTACTTAGATGTAAATAAACAAAAAGGTGAATGGGTGCAAATGTGCTTCCTTATGTATATTTCCTTAATCTAAAAATGGAAATTAATTAGCTCAATCACCTTTATGTCTAAAAATAGACTTAATGTCCCTTTCGGTTGCAAGTGGTATCGGAAAAATGGTAAACTAATGCAAGAAAATAAATAGGTTGGGAAGAATATTTTATCTTCTTACCTACCTCAGATATAGTTATAACTTGTAACCTGATAGGTTAAAGAACTTGCTTGCATAATTAGGGATGCCGACATTAAATTTAATGAAGAATTTAACATAACATCAACTTCAATTAATTTATTGTTAGTGCAAATTCACAAAGACACCCCAAAATGACCTTCGATCTACCGTAGAAAAATGGTCAATTTGGTGTGAATGCACAACATTTAGTTTTCCCTAATTGTGGGACCTTACGAATTGGGAAAATCTCTAGAGTGAGGTTGATTCCTACTCCTTTGTTCAGCTATATGCATGCAATTTTTGACAGAGGTTCCGATTTAAAATCCTACTCTAAATATACCAAGGAGACATAGTTGAGATAAAAACATAGAAATGGAAACAAAACTAAGAAAAATAGAAATGTGATACACCAAAGGAGTGTTGAACTCCTTGCTTTACAAATTAGACACAGATCATGAAGATTCATCAAAAAAACATGCACAAATTACCAGAATGCAATAAAGGATCAGAAGATAATGATAAATGCATGAGAGGACTGAAAATTGATCACAAAACATACATTATCATTTCCAAGATTTGATACAATACATTGCAATATTAAAGAGGAAAAAGAGAGTTACAATCTCCATAGGAGATCTAAAACTTCTTCAAATATGCTTACTAAGGAGAAAACAAGAGCTTGCAAGAGCAAGGACATCCAACCCTTTACAAATGAGAAAAACCTGGCTTTTAATCGATGAAAAATAGAACATATGAGATAGAAACACGGGAAACCCATTTTTGTATCCACCAACCAAAAACATCCATTAAAACGGCAAGGGAACCTCTGCAAATCCACTTCAAAATGCATTCAAGCCATGCTGGAGAAAAATGGGTGTCATACTGCATTAATTTTGGTGGTTGGATGTCATTTCTACATTTTTCTCATGCCAAACACGTTTCCTCAATTTTCTCCCTTAAAAATCCACCAAAAATCAAAATTGAATAGTTCTTCGTCTGGAGAATTTCACCAGATTTCCAATGAGACCAAAATTGTGAAAAACTAAGCTCTGGTTTGAATGATATGCCCCTCTGAAGATTTAGGGAAAATCGGGTCAAAATTGGGGTCGGTGGGGTCAAACTTCAAAATTTTCCCTTTTGAAAAAATTCCCCTAAAATCTCTACACCTCTGCCTCTCCACATGACATGTGGTAGCTTCTTATTAGTGTGGAGGTGTGCTTCATTTTCTCCCTTCACAAGCCCGTGGCCTCAAATTTCACCTTTTGCCTTTTGTTTTCAAATTGGGAAAATTCCCAAAAATTATCCACACCCTGCTTTCCCAGTGACATGTGGCACCTTCTAGTTTTCTCAGAGGTGTGGCCCAAGGTTTTCCTTCTCCTTTGTGGACTCGCGGCTAGTTTTTACTTTGAGTTTTTAGCCTTAAAGGCTAAGTTCCGTAATTTTCCCCTGGCTCCGCAAGTGTGCTTCATCCCTTTGTCGAGCCGGTGGGCCAAATATTACCTTTTCAACCTTTTGACCAAAATTCAAAACTAGAAATATCCCCAACACCCATCGCTCCGCCAAAGACACATGGCATCATTTCATTGGCGGCAGACCTATCTAGGGAAAATTTTCCCTCCAAACTCCGTTGAGCCATAACTTACAAAATACGAGTTAGGAGGAATTCTTTACCTTTCTAGAAAGGGGAAGAAAAATCCTATCTGGTGAAGCCATTTCAAAATATTTTGAGTGCTTGAAATGTGTGAAAATTGAATTTGAGCACAAGAAAGGAAGAAATGAAGGAAAGTTAGCCAAGATAAGTAGGGGGCTTATTTTGGATAACACTTTTGGTGACTCAGATGGGTCATTTGTCTTCTACATGAAGTGATCAGCTACCTTGAAGCATCCATTGGGTATGGAGTCATGAGTAGTATCTTGAAAACTGATCTAAACTTTGAAAATTCCCTTTAAGCCTCTTGAAACCATTGAAACTCGAACTGGTTATGACTAAAAGCCAAGACAATGCACTTTGTGCAAGAGTAAAAACCAGCACCACAAAAACTATGTACAAATTCTAAAATCATACATGCTCCAAGTGAAACATACAAAGTGTGCAAAATCACTTCTTCTGAAAGCAAACCTACCTACTTGACTCTAACCAAGAGAAAAGGTAAGCTAAACAAACCCTGTAACTGGTTGGGAGAAGTAGCTTCCTTTCTTCAAAATGGGTAACCATGCAATTGATTTGGAGCTGATCATGGCTGTTAGGATGAGTGGAAAACTGAGAAGAATCTAGTCCTCCACCCAAATCATCAAGGTATCAACAGGAAACAAATCAAATACCTCTTTTAGTTGCTCTGCATTTGGATTGAAGAGGCATTGCAGCTGATCCTTGGTACTTTGCATATCATCCTCATGCTTAGAAGCAAGCATGACTAGTTTTGTCTTCTCCCTTGGCTCTAATGAAGCCAAGTATCTGATTGGGAAAGGTATGGTCCTTTGAATGTGCCCATTTCTTTGAATTTTAACTCTAAAAATGGATTCTTCTTGGATGGATGATGTGGAAGAAGTGGTAAAAATATCTTTCTCTTTCTCTTCCTCTTCCCATGAAGAACATGGAAGATTTAAATCTTCCAATCTTGGTTCCAATGAGCTATCACAAAACATAGGCTACTATTTTTCAATGTTCTCCTTTGTGGTAGCAGGCTCTTGATGTTGGAGAACGAATGGTGAAGAAGAAAATGTTGTAATTTCAGCTAGCTCCTCATCCAAACATTCTTCTAAGTCTGATAAACAATCAAACTCTTTGTTGTCCCACTGCAACAAAGATTTTCCCTCTTGCATGGTGACCTCCAAATCTGCATTTTCTTCACCATGTGTAGCTTCATTTTCAAACATGAAACTTGTCAATTCAAACTCATCCAAAAAATCATATTTTTGGAGAGATGAAGTGGGAGAGAAACATGAAATTTCTTGTGCCTCTTGTTCACAATTTGGACCTATTTTATTCACCTCCATAATGGCTTCATTGATCAAATCAGCCCCTTCAAATGAAAGAAAAATGTATCAATAATGCTTCCTTCTTCTATTGTTGCAAAAACTGACTTGATCTCATCTATTGTCTCCTTAAAAATGGGATTTTGAGCTGGTCTTTTTCCTCCATGAGGACTGATTTTTAGTGTAAATTGGATCAACATTTTCTTTGGGAAAAGTGCCTACATGTACACCCAATTCATCACCAACAAATTGTTGTTAAAAAATCATCCTTTTCCACCACTTGTTCTCCAACTCCAACTTCCTCTTTTGGCTTCACCATCAAGGGGATTTTTGTAATCCCGAATTTGAGAGCCCAACTCTTCAGATTGTCTATCATTTCTTTTCTATTGGGATCCTCTTCTTGTTGTTCTCCTTGACTGGATTTCTGATTTTCATCTTCCCAACATGGATTTGGGAATGCAAGAGGAGGGGTGGGTTGTGACTCAACTGGTTTTGCAATTTTTGTGGTGGTGGAGGAGGTAGAACCTCTTGTTTCTTTGGAGGGAATGGCTGTTTGGAAGGGAAAGAGTAGAGAAATTGAGGTGGGATGGGAGACTAGGAGATGGAGAAATGGAATCAACATTTGGGACAGTAGATGGGAAACTTGAAGCTTGACACTGCTGAAATGATAAAGCTTGAGAGGGTGAAAAAGAAAGACAAGGAGCTATTGAATGACTTACCCATTGACAAGGTTGATTCAGACTTTTCTCATATGCTTCTATCTCCTCAATCCACTTTGCAAGAAATGGCAGCGTTGCAATCATGAAGTCAAATTTCTCTTGTGGGCTATAATTCCTTAGAAAGGGTCCCACCCATGGACAGGGTGCTCCACAACCAATTCCAAATGATTTGATTTTTGTTTGAGCCCTGGATTGCACCATTCTTACCTCCATCTTTTGGATTTTCTGCAACAAATCAACATCTTCTTCTTGAATTCCCTCACAATCTGCATATCCTTGTGCTTGACATGCTTCACATCCAAATTGATTTTGGCATTGCTCGTATGGATATGCATACTGATTTTAAATTTGATCAAAATGTTGATCTGGAGGATTTGAGAAATGTGTTGGAGGTGGGAAACATTGCTTTGTTGTAAATACAAATTCCATGATGGAAATGAAGTCATGATTGCACAAATTCATGGAATGAAATAAGATGGAAAAGATCTAAAGAAGAATGCATGAAAATTGATGGAAAACAGGTCCGAAACTTAGAGAATGAGTTATTGATCGATGGAGTCGCCAGATATGTTTGCAATTGCCTCCAAAGGCTGAATTTTTCATGGGAACACATCAACCTGTAAAAATGAACCGAAAGACCTCTAAGGTCCCACTAGGCATGCCAAAACTATTAGTGAAAATTCACATCACCCCTAAAATTACCTTCGATCTAATGCGTAAAAATGGTCAATTTGGTGTGAATGCACAACATTTTGTTTTCCCTAAGTGTGGGACCTTACAAATTGGAAAAACTCTCTAGATTGAGGTTTGTTCCTACTCCTATGTTCAGGTGTATGCATGCAAATTTTTGTAGAGGTTTTGATTCAAAATCCTACTCTAAATCTACTAAGGAGATAGGGTTGAGATAAAAACATGGAAATGGAAACAAAACTAAGAAAAACAGAAAGGTGATACACCAAAGGATTGTTAAACTCCTTGCTTTACAAATTAGACACAGATCATGAATATTTAACACCAAAACATGCACAAATTACCATAATGCAATGAAGGATCAGAAGACAATGATAAATGCATGAGAGGACTGAAAATTGATCACAAAACATACATTATCATTTCCAAGATTTGATACAATATGTTGCAATAGCAAAGAGGCAAAAAATGAGTTACAATATCCATGGGAGGTCTGAAACTCCTTCAAATCTACTTGCTAAGGAGAAAATAAGAGCTTGCAAGAGCAAGGATGTCCAAACCTTTACAAATGAGCCAAATTTGGCTTTGAATCGATGAAAAATAGAACAGAGGAGAGAGAAATGTGGGACACCTAGTTTTACATCCACCAACCAACAACATCCATTAAAACGGCAAGGGCACCTCTGCAAATCCACTTCCTAATGCATTCAAGCCATGCTAGAGAAAAATGGGTGCCATACTGCATTAAATTTTTTGGTTGGATGTCATTTCTACATTTTTATCATGCCAAACATGTTTCCTAAATTTTCTCCCTCCAAACTCCATTGAAAATCAAAATTAAATAGTCCACCATGTGGAGAATTTCACCAGCTTTCCAGTGACACCAAAATCATGAAAAATTGAGCTCTGCTCGAAATATATGCCCCTCGAAGATTTAAGGAAGGGTGGAAAGGTGTTGATTAAGACTTATCAAGGTACAAATGGTGATGGGATAGGTGAAATGGCTCTAGTTGGTAGAAAAGCTGATAAATGGGTAGATTGTGGTAACAAGACAGAGAGAAATTAAACAAAAATAGTAAATAAAATGATTAAGATCAATCACACAAGCTTAAGAAGTAAGAATGATTTACTTATCTCGATAAAATTTGTAGATCTTAGTTTGGAATGAATGGTTGATCATTCGGAGGAGAAGTGTATTGTTTCCAATGCATGTGGCTCTCGCGTGTCAATCTAGAGTTGTGGAAGTGATGATCGGTTGTTGGTTGAAGTGTGATGTAGTCTAGGAATCCCGATTTCTAGAGACTCGAATGCCAAAGATGTGTGTGAGAATGAGATTTGTCCAACCAATGCAAACAGCTAGAAACTCATATTTAAGAGTAACCGATGGCAGTTGGGGAACCATCATTGGCTGAGGGAAAACTGACGTCAATTAGGGAGAATTAGTCCAAGTTACCAAAAATAGCCTAATCTTTACTATTTTTGGTGTGATCTTGATTGCTAATCTAGGTCTCAAGTGAGGGTTGGCACTTAGATAAGTGGGAGTGTTGTTGGATAAGGAATAGGACTTTAATTTTAGGGTTTGAAAGAGTCCTAGTTGGTTAAGATAAGTAGAGACTCAGTCTTAGTTAATCAATAGGCTAGGAATAAGTCCACAGTGAGGTGTATAGGTAATGTGGCTAAATGAGGTGTAAATTGATTTAATTAAAATAATTACACTAATTAATAATGTGAGCATGAATATTAATTCAATTATAAGTGATTAAATTAATATCCAGGTGTGAAAGGGGAGTATGGATAGGTATATGTGTTGCGTTGATTAATTGAAGGGGACCAAGGGGATTTTGACCCAAATTTTGTTTCTACACCTATAATAATAATTTTTTTAGGAGGAACCAACTCCCAAGTTTGATTTTGAATTAAGGAATTATATTCAGCCTACATTGCATTGATCCACTTCTCATCTCAAGAAGCTTCTTCAAAACTTTGTGTCTCAAGTTCATAAAAAGTCATTAATGCAAGGTTAGTATGATGGCTTCTGGTCATTTTCCTAAGGTCAATAGGATTAGAAATTTCTAACACAAATTGAGCCCATTTTGGTTTCTTAGTTAGGGAGATAGGGGATTTAGAAACATCCATATCATTAACACAAGAAACATCATCATGACCATCTATTATATTTTCATTATCAGAATCACAACCATCATTAGAAATATTGATAGAGTTAGGAACATCATTACCATTATCGATGAACAGAAACATTTTTCCAACACAACCACATTATAGTTTTCAGTTACTTCCCTTTTATAGGTTCGTAAATCCTTAGACCTACAGTGTTAATACCATATCCAATGAAAACACACGAAAAATAAGTCATATATAGTTTCTTTCTTTTCTTTTTAGAAATGTATAAGGAAACAAGACTACCAAAAAATTTTAAATGAGAGAGATCAAGTTTTTGATTTGACCATATTTCTAAGGGAGTCGAAAGGTGAAGAGATTTATTAAGAACCCTATTTAGAATGTAGACTACTATATTCATTGCTTTTACCCATAGAAATTTCGGAAGACTTGCAGAATGAAGCATAATGTGAGCCATATCTAAAATAGTCCTATTATTTTATTCAACAACACTATTAGATTGAGGAGAATGGGGAGAAGTTAATTCCATTTTAATACCATAATCAATACAATTTTCTTTTCAAATTCCTTGTTAATGTATTCACCCCCATTATCTATTCTAAGTCTCTTAATTTTATAATTTGACTAGTTTTCAACAAATGCTTTAAATTTCTTAAATTTTCCCAATACATCAGATTTATTTTAAAGAAAATATGAAGAAATCATTCTGGTGAAATCATAAATAAAAGTCATAGCATATAAAGAACCATTTAACGAAGCTACTTCAAGAGGTCCTCTAACGTCACTATGAATAAGTTCTATTGGGGGAGAGGTACTCTCCTCAAGATGTGAGTGAAAGGGTTTAAACTTTTGTTTCAAGCATAAACATCCTTCAAACCCATCATGAGAAGAATAAATCACATGCAAAACTTTCACAAGATTAAATCTAGCCATTTCATATAATATTCAATAATTAACATGTCATAATATTTCATGCCATAGTTTTGAATTATTAAAAATTTGAGATACAAATCAAAATGAAGAAGAGAAATCGTCAAAAATATATAGGCCATTTCTTTAAATTCCTTTAGCTATTATACTATCATTACTATCCTT
The DNA here is from genome assembly GCA_018340775.1 of Taxus wallichiana var. yunnanensis. Taxonomy (NCBI): domain Eukaryota; kingdom Viridiplantae; phylum Streptophyta; class Pinopsida; order Cupressales; family Taxaceae; genus Taxus; species Taxus wallichiana. The sequence continues at coordinate 414,718,855 of CM031236.1, forward strand.
AATATACCAAGTATCCTTCAAAATTTGAATAAATAAACCATCATGAGTTAATAGAGAACATGAAAAAGATTTTTTTAAGATTAGGAACAAATAACATGTTATTCAAATACCATTAGCAAACTTTAATTTTCCTTTCTCTATTTCTTCTAAAGATGAGTTATCACCAAGATACACACATTCATTGATTTTCACAATATCAAACAAATAATTTGAAACATAGGCATTATCCATAGAGTTAAATTTCATCATCATTTGCTCTTCCCGTATCGAAGTGAACTCAAGGTCTTCAAATCGGGTAGATCATTTTCATTATGATATTTAGACTTTAGGATAAAAAGTAAATTCCTAAATCTATCATGTATATATAACTCGAACAATAAAGTAGATTAATTTTTCACCAATTAAATCACAATTTCATCCATCTAATTGTGCTTTGATATTTTTAATTTTGTCTAAGAAATTATCTACTTTTTCATCTCTTTTCATAGAGTCACATAAGCAATTCTAAAACTAATTTAGTAATCTTAGACAATCGTGTACCTTCACGCATGGATTATAATTATGTCCATACTTCTTTCAGATGTTCGATATTACCAATGTGTAGAATATATTCATCATTCAAATTGTGTAGAATCATGGAAATAGCCTCCTCCATTCATTGTGATAATGCATTCATGTTATCTTTGGTTGCTTGATGACTGGTGGGAGTAACCTCAGATCTAGAAAAAATCATCCATATTTTCCTTTCCATAAGATTAGATTTGACCTTGATCTTCCAAATGTTGTAGTTGGTTCCATTTAGGATCTGGGATTTGTCAAGGCAGAAATAACTAGATGCCATTGTTTTCCTGAACTTGTAAAACACACCTCAGTATATAATGTACCACAGAGTTAGATATATATTTATCAAAAGTTGTTATTGTACTTTTTCATCAAATATATTTAAAGATAGATCATAAAAATTTAGATCTATAGAAGAAAATAATATCAAATGCTAAATTTGAACAATCTACAAAAATCACTAGCGATTCAATGAATCACCCACGATTCTAGAGGGAATTACTAGAGATTAGGACAATCGTTCACGATTGGGTCTCAAAAAACCGATCAATCAATAAACGGTTACAATTTTAAATTTAAGTTTATGGTTGGTAAATTGGTAGAAATAATGAAAATTATCAGTGATTTATGAAATTTCCTATAATCCTTGTGATAAAATACAGTTTTTATATTTGAACCCAGATTTCTAATTTTCTACTATTTTGACAAAAAAATGGCTTCTGAATAGATCCTGAAGACCTCTGTTCATAAATTCTAATAAACTATAGCCAGACATATAATTTTTAGACCAGGTTATATATATATATATATATATATATATATATATATAAAACTAAAGACAAGAAAATTCACCCAGCCAATAAAATAAATTGGAAAATCCTAATATATATTTTTAGAGATGCCAATAGATTTACAGAGGGGACAAGTGATTTCACCCGGCCAATGAAAATTAAAAAAAAAAAAAAAACCTATTTTCATGATCCTTGTCTCCTTCATTTTAACCTATTATTAATTCTTGTATTTACCCCAAAATAATTCAACCTGCACACACATGAAACTATAGAAACATAATGAAATATTTCATATAAATATTTAACCCTTACCTAGTCCTGGTAAATGGTTTTCACACACAGGTAAGAATCCAAAGCCTTTTTCACATGTGCACACATATAAATATCTTTTAAAAAAATTAGGTTACAAAAGAAAAGAAAGAAGGGGGCCCCTTAATTTATATACCCTTTCAGGTTGGTTGGAAAAACCCGTAAAATATTAAATAGATTAAATACCTTAACTTTAGATCTAACCTATTTAATTTAGTCACTTTGTTACCATGTTAGAAATTAGAGGATTCATAGTTACGGGTTTAATTAATTTATATGATAAATTAACATGAACATTACATCACATAAACTATATGTAAATAAATAAAATATTACTTACTCAACACAAATAACACCGTATGTATAGTGGAAAACCCCAATAGGGTAAAAACCACTTGAAATAACCTTTTACTACCAAAGAACCAAAGTTACATCCAATATTTTCCACCTCATCAAACCCTAATCACAAGGGTAAACTTATTTTACCTTTGATATATTTCATGAACATATTAAATGAGGACCTTAAAGTCCTATTTATACAAGGTGATTGGGTATGTCTCCGACCCACCTTTTCAACCTAGAAAGGTTGACACATAAACCTATATTTATAATATTTAATATTAGAGATATAATCACTTCATGATATTGAATATTTAACCTAAAGTATATGCCTAGGTTAACATATTTAATAATAGAAATATAAATATTTCATATTATTAAATATTAACCTATATAATGGCGATGGAGCCATATTAATTAAGGGGTGGCCAACCCACTTAATCATTATGTTCCAAAAATCTTGCCCTCAACGTCTACATCCATTATACCAAAAGGCAACTGAAAAACAAACTTATAGAACAATTTCGGTTTTATGATACTCAGAGGAGGGCAATAAGAAGATTTACAAAACTTTTCTCAAAAACATGCACATATTATTTGTATCATCTAGGTACAACTTTCATGATGTATAAATTCACTTGATGCATTAAAAAATATAATATAAAGTTATATTATGCCTCTGTGAAAATCCTTTCTTTTTTTTCGACAAGCAACTTTTTCATGGTTAGACATGGTGCTTAGTACATAGGCAACTTTCACAAGTTTAATGTTTTGAATTTATCTTTAGTATACCAACAACAAGATTCATTCTAGACATATCATACAATATTTTTATATTTATATGACAAATTATTTCTTGCCAAATATGAATATCATTCCTATAAGAGGAAGAAAATAAGGACTCAAACAAAATACCATCAAAGATATACAAGCCATTTTTCCGAATGTCGAAGCAATAACATTTTTAAACTTATCTTTTATATACCATTTATCTTGCAGTAAAACAACTTTATATTTTTATTTATTTTACTAAGAGCTAGAAAAATAATTCTTTTTCAATTGAGTAGCATACAAGACATTCCTAATAACACCATTTGATAGATTAACATTTCCATAACCTTCGGACCTACTTGACCGAGTTATCTCCTAAATAAATATTCTCTTCACATTTAACTACATCTGAGAGGATACCAAGAGTATAATTCATGTGCCTAGAGTCACCAAGATCAATAATCCATTCATTGTCATTTAAATCTTAAATGGCAGTATACAAGGCAATAGACTACTCAACCACATTTTCTTGATTTTGCTTTTGATTTTCCTTATGATTATCAAGCTTGCTGCTCTTAGCATTTTTAGCTGATTTTTTAATATTTACTCTACAATCAAATTATTTATGCCTAAATTTTCCATACTTATTAAAATTTCCATTAAATTTGACTTTAAAGTTTTGATAGTTCTTAGATAAACTAGTCTTAGGATTTGATTTAAATCTAGATCTGATATTAGACTACTCGATTATGATTGGTGCTTTGTATATTATGAGTAGACTTATGATTATTTGAGAACAAAGATTGAGAAGACATATCTTTTGAATCAAAGTTATCCATGACTCTCTCTTATTTAATCAACAAAGAAGACAAAGTGTGTAGATCAAGAATATCATTCTGATTCTAATACTTGTAATTAAGAATTGAGATGCAATTTCTAAATTTTTAATGAATATTTATTTGAATCATGAATTATAGAATCTTTTCTTGAAAAAAATCATGGTTACAACCATATAATTGAGCTTTAATGTTCTTAATTTTAGCTAAATAATTGATAATTTTCTCATCCTCTTCATGGGTGTTGTAAACAACTCTAAAACTAGTTTTAATTATCTTAGACAACCTATTTCCTTCATGCATGGTTTCTAATGTCTTCCATGCATCTATAAAGCGAGTCCATATGGCATATATACATTAATAATTCATCTCTAATGCTTTTCAATGGGATGGAAAGAGCTTCCTAATATCTTTGAGAAAATGAACTAAGATTTTTGGGGGTAGCTTGTCTCCCTATGGGACATTTTTTAATACCAGTCACAAGATCCTAAAAATTTCTAGCCATGAAAAAGATCTTAAATGCACTCTCCAAATGCTATAATTTGTTCCATTCAAGAGATGATACTTATCCAATGAAAAAATAGAAGAAATGACCATTTTTAATGCTCGACGGTAAGGGGAAAAAATAAAAATAAAAACTAAGTCAAGGAATCCAAATGGAGGAAAAAAATAGCTACAAATCTTCTTAATAGCTATATGAATGCAAATAACTTGAATTTAATCAAAAAGACTAGCTCTGATTGAGATTAATATTGATTTAACAATGCTTAGTCGAGTTGAGCTCAGTGCTTGATGCATTATTTAGCAACTCGATGGGGAGACCTAAAAATGAGCTACTTAAAGAATAAAAATAAGAGAGGCACGTGTCTACTTTAAAATAGATCCTCAGGTGGATGTGAAATATTTAAAAAATAAATTTAATGGATTTTCAGGTCCACAACAACAAGAAAAATAAACACCCATCAAAAAACTTTGACAAGATTGACAACAATGAAAAACAAATACACATGTTGGTTTTTAATTAGTTCGCATTATGAAATGCAACTAATAAGATAGAAAATAATTAATAAAAAAGGACCATATACACGTGTCTTAAATTAATTGGACCACTTTTTCGCACTTTGACACAATGAGAAATCAAATTCTTAGTCAAACAGAGCCACTTGTATAAAGAATAATGGCTAAAAATTGACACTTGGCAGCTTCGCCAAAACCTTTTTTATTTTTTTACCATTGGTGGACTTAAGGTCCCCGAACGGTAGAATACAAGTGTCACAATTTAAGAGCATAAATCAAAGAAAAAAATGACACCCCGACATAATTAAAAGATTAATATACGTGTAAAAATAATAATAATTGGTTCGCGCTTTGCAAATATGACAAAGACTAAGCCAAAAAAAGATACGTGGAGCCTTTTAAATGGATCCTACTTTGCAAATGATATAGGCTCACAAACAATAAAAATAGATATGCATGTCCAAATGTTATTGGTTCACACTTTGCAGGCAAAAAAATTGACTAAAGAAAACATAAGACATCCGGCTCATTTTAAATTGCTCATTTTTTTGCAAGACCGAGAAATATTGACAAACGTGAAAATGTGGCTAATTATTATTGGATAACTAATTCCACAAAATAATGAATTAAAAATGTAAAATATGGAGAAACTCTATTAGCTTGGATTTTACAAATATGAAAATGCAAAATAAAAAGATACTTGGAGAAATTCTATTGGCTCACCCTTCGCATATGACAAAAGAAAGCTAAAAGAATACTGATAATGCAAAATATGGAGCTACTTGGAGCTATCTTATTGGATCATATTTTACAAATGACAGAGGACAAAAAATCCAAGTCATACAACTTGCAGACATGTGTAAAGATTTTATTGGCTTGCATTTCGTAATTGAAAATCAGACAAACAATATGACTAAAATAATGAAGCAAGATGGAGCCCTCTAATTGGCTCAGAATTATCAAAGACCTAAATGTCTATTTAGAAGATTGACAATGCAAATATAGTTGGAGAAAAATGATCGACTCAAGCTTCGCAGTCAAAAGGAATTTGCAGAAATAAAAAAAGTTAAATAAGACTGATAAAGCGAAGCTAGATGGCACAAAAAAATGGGACCAAGCTTTGCAAAGAAAAAACTTTACAAAAAATTAAAGATATAAACAGAAAGATGATAGATTGAAGCCATTTGGTCCAAGTTATTTCAAGCAATTTTATTGGTCCAAGCTTCACAAAACCGATAGTAACTTAATACAAAATGAAAAAGGAAGCTAGATAGCATGAGATGATTGGATCGGGCTTTGCAAAAGTAAATCTAGCAAAAATGAAGATTTTAAAAATGCAATGGATTTAAACGTTTCAATTAATTGGATCTAAAGATATCTTTTGGATCCATAGTGAAAACATGAACCAAGTGGCTATAAACAGCTCGAAAACTTAAAATAAGCTCGTAGACGACATATTTGAATCAGAAACGATCAAACAAGATGTAGAAGAAAATATCTAAGCATAGAAAATCACAAACATGATCTAAAAAACCATTTAGCCAATATTTCACCTATATTTCAAAAAATATTTAGGCGGGAATTGGAAATTTAAACCTTGTTAACTTGAAGTTGTCAACTTAATTTTTAGGGTTTCATAGATCAAAAGATCTTCAAGATTCTTCACTCTTGTAAGGTAAAAAAACATCCAGACAAATCTCTACACGGACATAATCCCTAGCTTTGATACCATGTAAGAATAAATTCAAGAAGATATAATTGAAGAGTTATAGATCCATGAATTAACAATTGAGGGTTATAAATTATAATGTGCAAACATCAACCAGATGTTTACATATGCATATAACAGATTAATGATTATGAATGGAAACAAATAACAATATCTGAAAGTAAATGAGATAATAGACACTAGATTTAAGTGGAGAGACCCAAAGTAAAAACTCAACTGAAAAATCATTCTCTACATATTAAGAATGTAATAGTTTAACCAAGCACTTCCAATTTACTCCTTGGTCTCACAATAAACAATAATATACTTTTTTCTTGTTGTATAACAGATCGCATAACTATCTTGAGCTTAGATCGATTGGTCTATGTGCTTTTATTCCAGCAAGATCACCAAATAACCTAGTCCCATAAGGGATCATCCTATTTATATAGAATGGGTGAGCGTTTATACCACTCCACCCTTTTATTTTTGATGTCATAATAGGATTATTAAAATAATATTTAATACATGGTATGTTTGTGTGGCGGTCCACCAAATGGTATCCCCACTTGATATTAACACCCTAACACATTTTCATTTTATCTCGTCAAAAATTGAGTTATTTAACATGAAGTGGGACATGTGGGCTTGGCTATAGAGAATGTATATTGGATGGTATTGTAGCTAAGAATACATATGTATACCCTAAAAATATATGCATACTTCCATGTAATTGTAAACACAACCACGTAACGATGTTTGTCACCAAGAAGTCACGAAATAATTTGCATTAATGAATTATTTTTCTTACTTAGTTGTTTGATTTTTCTTTACCTTGTTGTTGTATGTGATAATTTAAATACTTGGGTATATTTTTTTATTGTTATACCGGTTATGGATAATCTAGTTCATCTTGTTACTAGAAATAATTAATTACCAAGTATGATTTAATCTATACATAGTTGTAATGTATTATTTCATAAATTGGAAATAAAAATGATTGTTTAAAAATATACTAAATTAATTTTGACATTATAATGGTTTCTGATCATAAAGAAATATGATAGATTTCAAGAAAGACAATAAAATTCAGGATCATCAAGGTAAAAATAAATGATTGACTTAATAATCTGTTTGAAAGAAATATAAAAATGTTGCTTATAAAATCTAGACTTGGAAATTATTGCAATGTAAGAGAATGTCAATTTTAGTGATCTTTGATTATTTAAATGGCTATTTTAATAATCTTGATAAGATAAGATATAATATTTAATTTCGATATTGATCTATTTTCACACTATGCACCGGATCGAAAATAATTTAGCTTGATTCATGTCTTTAACAAATCATACTCCTATTGGGTGATTATTGATTTTGAATGGTAAAGTTAGCCTTAGACTATTTTTTAATGAGAATTTAAATTATTTAAACAATTATGGCATACTCTATTGCATTATTAATTGAGATGGATAATGGTTAATTGGTTGGCATGTTATGATTAAGTTGATTTTTATAACCCATTTGTATTGGTAAGCAAGGTGTTAGAAGGTAAATGGTTTGGATTTGATTATTGGTTAGGTCTTCGAACATAATCTTTGGTCTTTTATTTGGTTTGGAATAATATGAATTTGACCATATTCAAATATCAAATGGTTAATTTTTTAAAACAATCGATTAATGACCCATACAAGTAACTAAGGTTTTTGTTAAATTTAATCTTTGACCAATCGATTGACCAACACCATTTAGTTTTAGAGGGGATTGGTGGTGTTAATTAAGGGATTGACCAATATGTAGAATCTTCGAAAATGAACTTCTATTCATTAACTAAAGAAACCGAAGCTTCCTTTGGAAGCTACCTTGCATGCAAAATTGGTAATCCATTTTTTTATTGTTAGTGGTTTTGTGACCTCCTTTCCTTTGGCCACTTGAAAATCTACTTTTGTAGGCTGTGCATATTATTTTAGAACTTTTTTTTTTATCTATTTTTGGTAATTTTATGATGGACTCAAAGAATATTAAAGGACTGCTTTTGCATGGTTTATTAGGTTGACATTGCTTAAACATGGGTCACGTAATTTGGTGTTTTATTAGAGGAAAACATTGAAGAATATTTCTAGAAGTGTGAAGATTTTAGGAGGAAATTTATCTTTTAGAGGAATGGTTATGCTTATATTTGTCTTGTTATTTTATTTCATTATTTCAAGACTTCCCGCACAGGTAATTTTGGCCACATCTTCAACTCCGCATTCTCATGTTCTTGAAATTATTACCCTCGGAAGACTACTATTATTTTATGCTGGCCACATCCTCACTGCTTGTTCCTTCCCCTTCGAATTTGTCATGAAAGGAGTCCATCTGGGTTGGGGTGCCTCCAGGGCTTTCACCCGAAACAATGGTAATATTTTCCTCCTCAGCCTAACAGGAAATTGCTCTTTCCTATTCTAAAACTTATCCCCCACTTTTCCCATGCTTGACCTAATACGGTTAGCCACTGGATTCCCGGGCACAAAATCATTAAAGCTTCCTTTCTTAGGGTCCAAACTTGCCTCCCTTTTTCCCATAGATTTGTTTGAAGCCGAAGCCCCAAATTTATCATTTCTTCCCAACAGGGGAGTGCTCAGCTAAATTATAGATTTGATCAAACCACAGTGTAAAGGAAGAATGAAAGTGCCTTTATTCACCATAGCAATTGATTTTTCCAAAGAAGAAAATAGGTAGAAAGGAAAGTTATAGGGTTTGGAGTTACAGATATGGTTTAACATGGGGAAATGGTAACCATAAATAAATTTATATCTTCCTTCCAATGTTATGAAATACATTATCAGTTTAGCTATTTCATCAAAAGGGTAAGGTAACTTACTCTGAGTGTATCCATTGTGAAGAGAGATGGGATCCCCTTTTCCTTACAAGAAACATTCTATCTCGATACTCGTAGTCTTATTTCAGCTTGAAAATACATATACCTTCCAAAGAGAGGCCTATCACTTTAGCAATGAGCTTAGGTTTTATTGTGAGAGAGTAGTTACCAACTTGTACCTTGCCCTCATTCCATGTTTTAGTGACCGCTTTGCTCAGACTCTCATCATGGCCCTCAAAAGTGTGGAGAAAAAACAACAACCCCGAAGCATCCAAATGAGCTTCAGCTTCCTTGGAGATCTCCAAGAACTTAGAAGGTTCAGTGAAAAATAGGTCTCCCCCATCCTTCTACCCACAATTTTCTTTTTTCTCAGATACTGGAAAAAAAATATTTCTTTATCTTTTCGCTTCCCCAATTCCAAAATGTCCAATCTGCCCGTGAGATGAAAGGGAGCCAACTCATGCAAAAAGTAGGAATCATGAAAGGTTACTTGGAGCAGAGCAAGAGAGTTTAATATATTATCATTGGATGGAAGAGTGAAAGAGGCTCCCTCCCTTTTCATGATCTCAAGGAATTTGGCATTCATACCAATGAGGTGCTCAACAACTTGGAGACCGCTAGCGATAACCACTAGATTAGCTACAAATTCAGCCCCTACATTACCTTCCCTATACACATGTTTGAAAGAAATATTCACAAAAGAAGGTAAAAAAATTAGTTTTACTAATGAAGTCTTCTATAGACATGGCAAGTTGGGATGAACCCTTCATACAAGAAATGATATACAACAAATCACATTCCACTTCCGTAAGGTTGAAACCTTTTTATTTTGCGATCTTCACCCCCTCAAAGACAGAGATGATATCTCCTCCACATTATTTGATTGATGTCCAAGGTAAAATAAATAAGTGAGAATAAAACAACCAAGAGAGTCCCGTATGACTCCTCCTCCCCTAGCTTTCCCAAGATTCCCTTTTTCCGCTCCGTCAAAGTTGAGTTTTAGAGAACCTTCACAAGGAGGATTCCACTTAATCCCCACCTTGGGATCAGGCCTATTTGTTTGAGGGGTCCCAAAAAATTCTAATTCATTAATAAGTGTTGTTCATTATCTAGGATTTCCAATTCTTTATTCCTAAGGATAGAGAAATTGTTTCTAATCGCATAAAAGAGGTTGTTTATAGACATTTTGATAGGAAGTTTCTTGTTTTTGAATATCCTTCTATTTATTTTCTTCCATATTTCCCACCAAAGATGGCTTAAGCTCATGGCCCATATATTTTTAACCATTGACTATGAAAGGGGTTCTTCCATTGGTTCCAAGCTTCCTTTATATATTTGGGGATGACCCAGCTTAATCGAGAAACAATCCAAAATGGAGGATAACATTTGATGTGCATACTGACATTCCAAAAACATATGGTTTACTCGATTCCATTTTCCTTTCACATAGCACAAATCTATTAACCTAATGTAATCCTCTTTTTACAATATTATCTACCGTGAGGATTTTATTTATAAAAGTGAGCTAGTTGAACACATTAACCTTTGGTAGAGATCTTAAAGTCTCATATTTCTTCTCGCGTCTTCCCACACCCCTATGCGCACCTCCGCCCATGCCTCTATCTCTGCGCCTCTCCACCGCTTCTCTCTCCACTACTCTCTGCTGCTGCTCTTCCGCTGAAACATGGTTAAAAAAACCCCAAATCACCCTGGCCATGTGTTTGGTGAAAACCCTAATACGGGTAGCAGCGTTGGAGAAAAAATACGCTCTGCAGAGAGTCGTGATCTCTCATGGATTAACCTAGCATTTGGTAAAGATACTCCCGCTGCTGAAAGAGTCAATGAAAAATCAGTGGAAGGCGGTGGCGCAGTCTACACTGATAGATCCGTGGCTACTGGTAAAAATCTGAATGGAAACAAGGAATTCAGGGGTCCTTCTCCCATGAAGTCACAGGCCCGAGGGTTTGGCAAAACCAGCTTTGGGTCAAGCTCACGACATGGGGTCTCTATTGCTCCCCTCAATGGAGAAAATGTAGTTTGGCAGAGTGGCGGATCTGATTCGATTCCTGCACTCTTTCCTGAAGTGCTTGAACCAGGGAGGTGGGAGGGATACAGTTAATGGGAGATCCAGTGGTCCCTCCTTCGCCGATATACTATCTAAACAGTCAAAGAATACTGCAAAGACTACTATGAAGCCTGCTGAGAAAAATCCATGCATTACCTTCGGAGAGGAAGTCCTTGAAACAGAGTCTTTCTATCAAGAACATGCCTTAATCTATAGATTCGCTGGACTTTGGCCTAGTTTACCAGTCCTACACGAATGGATCTCCAAGCACTGGATCCCACTTCTAGGAGGAAGGTTAGATCTCTACCCATGTGCTAAAGGTATCTTCATTGTTGCTTTCGAATCCATAGATGATAAGGTTATCATTTCTAATCAGCTTTGGCTCGCCAAAAAAAATACCTTATTTTAAAACCCTGGTTCCCATCTTTCAACCCTCTCACTGAATCTTTCTCACGCAAACCGATTTGGATCAGATTACCCCACCTTCCTCTGCAATTCTGGGATCATAAATGTCTGATAGCCATAGGCAATACATTGGGCAACATCATTAACATAGACTCCCAAACCTCTGAATTCACGCATACAACCTATGCAAGAATTCTTGTTGAGGTTGATACCTCTAAGGATCTTCCAGCTCATATTGAGCTAAAGGTGCAAAATCAAACTTGGACCCAACCTCTGGACTTCGAGGGCATACCTTTTAGATGTAGGAATTGTTTCTCTCTGGGACATTCTGCTGTTAATTGTGAAATGATAAAACACAAAAAGGAGAACGCTAACTGGTGGAAAAATGCTCTCCTGGAACATTTGAGATTCGATCCTCTGAATATCCCTGTTGCTGAGAAGGAAGACATATTGGAGTCGGTCCCTGAAACTCCTTTGAATGAGCTCAAAAACCATGCAAATAAAGAGTCATCTGGGGAGGAGACACAGAGCATCAGAATTACTGAAACAAGAAAGTTCACAGCGGATAAGGAGAATATTCCTAGATCTCATTGCTCATACAATAATTTTCAGCCAATTAAGGATTCTGAAGTTCTCATTCCTTTACACAAATCTATGGATGAATGGATTACAGTTCGTAACAAGAAGAAAATTGCTCGAATTGAAAATAGTAGTAATTAATTGGAAACAATAGTAGAATGGTTGTTGGTCTTTTATGTAGCTGCTGGGTAGCTGTTCTGTGGTTTAGGTGTTGTTTAGTTGTTTTTAGCTGTTTTTCAGCTGTTGGTTTGTTGGTTACAGGTTCTCTTGGTAGATTGTTTTCTGCCGTTGGGCTTATTGTTCATATCTGGATCCTGATCCTCTTTGGTTATGTTACTTTGGCTATATCTGGCTTTTGAGTCATGTTGTACAAGGGTATAGTCCCTTTCAAAAAACTATTTGCCAATAATAAAAAAAAACACATTATCCTTTGGTGTTATATTCTTGTTCCAAATCTTTCCACCATTAAATCCTCTTCTCCAGGTTTGTCCCTAAAAAGGGCATAGGATGATTTTATGGTAAAATTTCCACATGGTTACTTATCCCAAATGATTCTATCATGATCCTTGCTATTAGATGATACATAATTTTGTAAAAACTCATTGAGCCCTCTTAAGTGATCATTTAGTTCCTATCTATCCAATTCCGAATTTTCCATGTCTGAAAGCTCTCTTCATTAGCCATGTAGTTGTTTATCAAGTTTCTCCATACTTATCTTCCAAAGAATGTAGAGATTTGTGGAAATTTATCTTGAAGGGTGAAGTCTCCACCCATTTGTCTTTCTAAAAACCTATCTCATTGCCTCTTCCTATTTTCCATCTCGTGTCCCTTATCATAATTTTTTTGGCCCGCTTAATGGATTTTCATATGCATGAGCCATTGAAAGTCACCTGTTTAAACATACATCTTTTATCATTATCATCCACCAATATTTTTCTTAAGAATTCTAGCAAAAACTCCATTTTACTTTGTTTGTCTCGATCCAATCTTAGCAAGTAGAGCTTTATTCATCTTGGACCAGTCTTTGAGACCAAGTCCTCCTAGTTTTTTGGGTCTAGACACTCTGCTCCATGCCACTAAAGCGATTCTATCTTTACTTTTAGTCCCGCTACATAAAAACATTTTCTGGATCTTTTCCAACCTTTCCCCAATTACTACAGGAAGTTGGTATAGGGACATGACATACACAGGAAGAATCTAGAGAGAGCTAATCAGAAGAGTGATTTTTCTAGCTTGGGATAAAATATTAGCTTTCCAACCAGCTAATTTCCTTTCAAACCTTTCAATTAGAAAGTTCCATTCAGAATAGGAGGGTCTCCTATCCCCAAGAGGAATTCCTAAATATAAGGTAGGGAAGGGTTTATAGGTACATTCCAAAATTTTTGCAATCTTCTTACAGTAGCTATCCATAGTATTCAGAAAGAAAAGAGAACTTTTTGTGAAGTTGATAAGCTTCCCAAGACACCCATATATGTAATATTAAATCCATATTGCATAGCTATATGGAATGGAGTATTGTTACTATGAGGTCCACTCTATAACACCTTCTGCCCTTTGTGATTTGGATAATTCTTATAAGCAACTAGATGAGATTGAAAACCTAAAAAAAGGAAAAGGGAAGCTACTAAATGTGATCTTTGTTCTCTAGGTTCCAACATTAATTCATTTTCAAAGGAATAGGCTAAACTCTTAGCCAATCTTGCCAAATTTAAAAATTAATGTTTGGGTCTGTATGGATGTTAGTTTCACTATGTTGTTAGTATGACTTTGGTTTTGTCGATGTTGTTATTAGTCTTTTTGTTGTGTTATGTACTAGTTTATATGCTCATGAAGGAGCTAAAATTTTATTAATCCTTTTATATGTATTTTTTGTATGCTTTGTAATGTTTTTATCTTCTCAATCAAGAGATTTTCTATGTAAGGGGTAGGGTCCCCTCAACCTTATTTTACCTATAATAAAAATGCTTAATCAAATGAGATAAATGACTAACATTGTTTGGAATAGCGAGATATATTTTTGGAAGCACAAGAGACTAATATGGGGTGTAAAGCAATTTATTAAAACTTTAAACCATTTCCATTCATCATTCATTACAAATCATATAACCATTCAACCATATAATAACGATATGGATGTTTACTTAAGTATGGAATCAACCATAAACAAGAGCAAGAGAAAAAGAGTACATAAGAACACCAAATATAAGTGGGAAATCCTAAAGGGGAATAAAACGCATTGAAAATTTTCGTACATTACACAAAGTAAATAAATTTAGTGAAGCACCAACTTCACAAGGAGCATCAACCCCTTGTTTAGTAGAGCACCAACACTACAAGGAGCACCAACAACTAGTTTAGTGAAGCACCAACTCCCCAAGGATTCTATGAACCCCTCGGATGATCAAGAACCAAATAAAGATTCTAAATATGAAGATATCTCGAATGTATTTATTTTACAACCGATGAAGATCACTAATTCATCTCACACGTGCACCTTTAAACCCTTGTTCAATTAACTTTCTCTTTCTTCTTCTTTCACAACTTTTCTTGGGTTCAAACCCTTTCTCACATTCCTTATAAAATTATTCAAACATTTTTAAACATCATCATATCTTAATTCATTCCCATTATCATATTTAAAACCCTCACCTAGGTCACATATTCTTTGTAATACCTTGAACAAAATGTTAGATTTCTCTTTGCATTACAAGTGTTGGCATGTGATTTTATTGAATGAGGTGTGCTTCCTTGATTTTTAAAAATCATGTTTGTTATGGATAAATCATTTCTACTCTTGGATTCATTGGACTAAAATTTTATGGCTTGTAAGAATCCACTTTCACTTCTTATCGACAAGCTGCAATCTAGTTTTGAGAGTTGCAAACTTATCTCTTTTGACTGACTCATCCTTGGATCAATTTCAGTGATCCAAGGAATGTTTTAAATCTTCTTAATAGACTGAATGGTAAATTGACATTCAATAGTTTGAAAGGCATAGTAGACTGAAATTTTGTATTTTGCAAATTTTATGGTCTTGTGTGAAAGTGCCTTCATTTGGCTGTAAGTTTGTGCTTGGGTCTCTGGGATTGATCTCCAAGGATATTATTGGCGTAAAAAAATATAGTCATCTTATGACTATGAAGGGGATCAAGATCCTAAAAACTTAAGGATAATCCTAACGGTATCCTAAGCTAGGTAAGAACACCTACTTCCTAGCTACGTCTACTTAAATGGGTTATAATCTAACCTAAGCTTATTATTCTATTGTGTTGGTGGGTGACCTAACCTAAGCTCTTTTGCTAAATGGATATATGAAGGGAGATTACTATAGTAATTTTTAGCTATGTTAACCTAATGTCTAATACTTTATGGAAGTGAATTTAATCTATCCAAAGGTGGAAACTACCTAAGGCAATGTTTTAAGACCTAAGGTGATTGATGGTTAGACTAAATTAATTTTTGGGGACATCTAGCCTAAACTATTTGAAAGGGGCCTAAGGCCACATGTAACTATGACGCATTTGCAGTTCCAATGGCTTTTATTTTATTTGATTGGATTTAAATGCTTGGAGGTACTGATAGTTTGGCAAGGGATAGTTAAATTTTAGTGGGGCTTATCAAATTGCATGTTGATTTGGAATTGGTACTCGCCAATTTTGGGAGGAGGTGGCAAGGAGAGATAAGTGGGAGAATTAGGAGTTATGGAATTAATGAATCTTGATTTTTGTGTGCAAAATGTCTTGGAAACATAGGAAGCAGGTTTGTGAGAGGTTGTTTGGTTTTGCATGCCTCGTGAATTTTTCTCGTACATGGAGCTATCTCGGTTCTTTGAAACAACAATTCAACTTATTATTCTTGGCTATTTTTGGTTTCAATGGTCTATTTTTTATCAAGAAGATGTATATGAGGCATTGTAAAAAAAATTTTTGGTTGTTGATCTATCATGGAGAAGAAAGAGACTTGGAAGCTCGGTTGAAGTCTCCTATGAATCGGCAGAGGCACTATAAAGCATGATAGGATCTACCCATTAAGATTTCTTGCTTTCTTCTAAATGATTCATTAAAAAAATTCTGCTCACTTAAGATATATTTTTACATGATGTGTCCAGTTATTTACTTGCATGTTTTATGAAATCTCTACATTTTTGGAATGTAAATTCATTCATTGGTAATGATAGTTTTTGGGGAGATTTCTCTCGTGATAGTTTAATGGTGATATTCATGTGAACTTGTATTTGAAGCTTTGTAACTTGTATTCGAGACTAATGTTGATCTGAACTAACTTTGTTGCTTGTATGGTTCTGAATCTCTATTTTAGTCTTGTGTTTCATTGAGCTTGTAGTGGAGCTTCGTGGTTGTTCTAAGCTTGTGTTGAAGCTTTGTGATTTGTTATGAGATTTTATTGGGACTTCGTGTTTGTTCTAGACTGAGTTGGAACTTGGTGTAGTTCTAAACTTTTGGTTGAATCTTCATATTCAACACTGTACTCATATTCAGTTCTTGTGAAGTTTGAACTTGTTTTTGAGTTGTTGATTTTTGTTTTGTACATATACTTGGAGTTGGAAGTCTTATTCTTATTTAAGGAATTGAAAATTCTTGAACTCGTATTATAGCATTGGTTTTTTTTTCAAAGCTTGTATTTAGGGCTTTGTGTTTCGCTTTAGGATTGCATTTGAACTTCATGTTTGTCTGAGTCAATATTAGAGCCTTATGAAGTTCTAAATTTTTTTCGAAGCTCGTGTTTGACACCATATTGGTATTCTATTCATGGTTGTTCTGAACTTGAGTTGGAATCAACATGTTTGATTCTATACTTGTATTCTGAGCTAGGTTTTGTTGGTTTTAAGGATTTGAGAAGCTTTAATCTCATTTAAGGACTGTCTGTTCAAAAGGGGTCTTGAGAGATTTGTTTTGTATTGAAGTAGACCTGGTAATCTATTTTGAGATATTCTTCTTGTAACTTCTTTTTGGATCGATTGTGGTACTTCTATTTTGGAGACTGTACCACCTTCTTTGAGCATGACAGGTGTGTGAATACGAAGTGTTTCCTATTCTTCTCTACCCTGAGCGAACCTGTGTCCTATTGAAGGCTTGACTGTATTTTTTTAGAAGGATTAAGGGACTGGAATTATATCTTGTTATGGGTATTGATGATTTTTAGTTCATTTGGAAAAGTCATAACAATTTTTAGAGGGTTTATGGAATACAGTATTCACTCTCCTTCTTGTTAGATGTTGAAACAAATACTTTCCCTATCTTAATCTTTTAAACTAGAACTTGAGAGTCCTAGTTGTGATTCTATTTTAGTTGAGTTGGAAGTAAGATTGGAACATCTCTTGACTTAAATGTCGTTGGGTTTTCTTTACTCTCTTCTGATCTTTTATTTGATTATTGGGTTTTAATAAAATGTTGAATCTAAACCTAGTATACTGAGTTTTGTATGAAAGGATACAATATCACTGTTTAGAATGCTTTGTAATATTGTTCTTATTTGGGATCATGAACTACTTACTCCTTTGCATTATGTTGTTGAAGCCTTGTAATGGAAATTCAGTCTTTTGAGTTTGTGAGTTGTATTGACCCTTGTATATCTTACATTGTTTGTGGATTTCTATTCCTTGTTGGATTCATTGAATGAATCTCTAGGTTTTAAAAAGAGAAATGAATATGATCTCTTGGGGACAATATATCACTGACTTGTCAGACTGTGTACTTCATTAAGAGATTTGAATTTGAGCTTGATCTTGGTGAATGGAATAGGTAAACTAGTTTGTTAAATTTGTAATATAAAGTCCGAAGTGTACATTCTTTAACTCGTATGTTTGGTTTTGTGTTATATTTTGGGAAATAGTTAAAGAATTTCTAAGTTTAAATTAGACAATGGAATTAATTTCATAGTATAAATGAAATGAATTATAGACTCGAGTCCTTTTTTATTTGAGATCCTTTTTCTTTTGATTGTATAAGGTCATTGACTAAGCTTCTCTTTAATTGATTCTCTTCTAAGATGGAAACTTCTTAGATGGATTTGATAAGAGATTTATTTTGTTGAGTCTAACTTGGATATTTGGATAGTCTATTTTTAGACCTTTGAATTATATCTACTAACATATAGAAGTTAGTAAGACTTTCAGATTAGACTGCTTTTGTTTCCTAATATTCTTGGATTGAATTAGGATTCTGTTTTGATGTTGTCTCTTTATTTATGGATTCCTTATATTGTTATCTTTGGACTGAGGCAAAGTGTTGTGTGTTTTAAACCCGATTCTATCCTCCAGATGATTTGAGATGGGGAATAAGTATGTATTGATTCTCTTCTTCTTTTATATGGAAAGATGAAGCATACTAATATGAGATATGTTGTAATTAACTTCTTTTGGTGCTTAGAAAAGATAAATGTGTATTTCTTTTCTTATGGAATTATGAAACAATTGGATGACAAGACCAGTTGATTATTTTAAAGTAATTAATAGGATCAATTAAACCATATGATATAATACAGTGTTGCAGATTATATTATGCTCTTTTATTAAAAGTGAATCCTAGTCTTTAATTGAAATTTCTTTTCTAGATGATATTAGTTATGATTGTTTGTATGATATATATATATCTCTTTTTCATTAAAGTAGAGTTGTTTAATTGAACAATTGGTGGAATGCACTTCACTTTAATGCTTTGTGATTATCATGCTCAATTCATTGAACTGACCCATGCTAGCAATTTTTACATATGGAAATCACAAGTGATAAAAGAAGGAAAGAAATTTTATGATGCATTGGCTTATTTAATTCTGGATCTTATGCAAAGAGTTTCGAATCATTCTGGGATGTATTGGAAAATAAAATTGTTGTTCTTTTAAGATATTAATTATGATCGACATGCGTAATGTTTGAATTGCATTGTCTTGTAAATGTATATTTAAAATCATGAATTGAAAGGTTTTGTGTTGGACTCCAATTTGTGAAGTGAAATATTTTGTACTTGTATGCTAGAAATAATATTGATATCTTAATGGTATTCTTTATATCTATTTATATATTATTGTTGTTATTAGATAATGAGTTGGATTAAGGAGATAGTATAATCTCCTTATTATAATGAACTTGTTAAAATTGTAAAATATATCATTCTATAACTACACAACTATAGTTTAATAATGAAATATGCATGATGCATACAATTAAACCATATGTGTAATGAATAATAAAAATGTTATGTTAAAACCTAACATTTAACCATGTAGAGGAAGACTTTTCCTCTCCCAAAGAATGAAAGATAAGATGAATAGTGGTTATGATCTTTAATCTTTATAACTTCATTTATAAAGTAAACACTAGCTAAATCTAGGTGGATGTCACACTTGATTTGGATAACTAGGTTACATTTGGAAATAAACGTTGAGGTTTGCTATCCTATTTTTGGGATAACTATTTGTTATTCCATGTTAATAAACAACAATGAAAACTTGAATTAATGTAGTTCTCCATATCTAATTGGGATAAGTATGGGTAACAAACTTAATGAATGAAGGAATGAGGGTTAGATATGGTTGTTGTAATATGAACCTTAATCTAATTTAATTTTGATTAATGACCTCTAAGGGGGTATGTACATCTTGATGAATCAATTCTAATGGATGTTGGCGCATGCAAACTATAGGATTATACCCTCAAGAAGTCTTGGGACTTCTCAAGGATATAGTGTTATAGTTGACATGTGGCAACACCCTTTGTATTTGTTCATCTAGATTTATGCACATCTAGACTTGAACTTAGTTTCTCTCTAGGTCAAGTTAGTAGCATGTTTAGGATAGGTAGTAGATTTCAATGACCTAGGGTACCTCTACACATCTAGTTGACTTAGGTCAATCGAGTATGCCCATATACCCTAAGTCATCATGAGCGTCTTCCTATAATAAATTATGTTTCTAACCTAGGCTAGGGTCAAACCTTGGGCAAGTGGACTGACGGTAGTCAGTAAAGACCATTCAAGATAACGGAAGAGTGAGGTGAAGGATGTATTCTAAAATGATGAGTATGATGTCTAAGAATAGTAACATGAACAATATGTTGGAAATCTTTGGCCAAAGTATCACAAGCTTCGGTTGCATTGTCATATGTCACCTAGTTTAAAGCAACGTGATGTCAGATGAATATTGGTAATAAATATTTAGATAGGTTCTTTAAATAGATCACTCAAGACTACTAGAATAGGGTAGGAGAACCAATTATATGTAGTATACATAAATTATTCTATACTTTAAGTTAACATGAGATATCGGTTGGTAACCGAGTCATGGAATGAGATATTGGTAGTATACCGAGTCATTACATCCGCATATGGTTATCTATTATGATATTGCTTGGCATGGAATGTTTGTTATAAATGATGTTTTATTTATAATAGAGAAAATTATGTTTCAAAAAAATCCCTTTTTCTAGATTCTTAAAATGGGAATGTTACATTCTCTATAGGCTCAACTAGTTCAAATTTGAACTAAAAAAAAACTTAAATATTCTTTTTTATATCACAAACATGACATAGGTTAGTTTCCTCCTTTATTTAGACCAATTATACTTAAAAATATAGCATCATACTCATATACATTCATAAAATTGACCCATATAGGTTTCCCATGCTTAAATGCACTAAATAAACATAAAACTAGCTCAAAACCCTATCACCTAGATGAGCTAGTTTTTAAAACCATAAACACAAAAATATGATTATTCAAGATCCCAAATTAATCACACATGTAAAATATGACCTTAAAACACCATACATGGTCATTAATTATCTTATACTAATAAAATTTATTGTAATAAACTCAAGAAGTCTCATATCCTTCACCAACTAGTTGTTTTAAGGACCCCGTCTTCATATTTAGGCCTCAAGAACACCTAAGAATAAATAAAATATGGCATGTAATCAATAATTATAATCCTTAGGAATTTTATATCAAATCTATGTATGTTGGAACTCAAAAACACCGATATGTGCAAACCACACAAATTTTCCTCTTTACCGAAACAAGCTTCCCGGAAAGAAGTTTTACAATATCAACTAGTTTTCACCCTTTCTACCATGGAAATATCTCTAAACGGTGATCACAAAAAAACTTTAATGGAGTCCAAAATCTTTTCGTAGCTCTTGTAATTCCATTTTTACCACAACTTGTTCCAAACTTTCCCAAACACCAGCCTTCCTAAATAGGGAACACTTTTCAATTTAGAAGATCAAGAATGATCTTAAACTATCATTTAAATATATAAAACCTACAGGGAGAAAAATTATTTCAAATTTAATCACCTTCTTTGGAAAACTTCTTCACAAACTAAACTTCTTCATAAACAAGAATTTTTAGGTGGGGCCCACATATAGTCACATACTCTAATTTACCTTTCTATAAATATTGAGGAGTCCTCTACAACATAGATTCATAACTTTTGCAAAATAAATAAAGAAAATCTCAACATACCTTTTTTCTCCAAGTCACTTTTAGCTAGGGTTTAAATGCTAAGGTTTGAAAAAAACTTATCTTCTTAACGATCGTTCATAAAAATGTGATGATAAAACCACCTCATTAATTTTTATGAACCTTCTTATTTTCATCAAAAATAATCCTTGAAAGTCTCTATTTCCCATGAATAGCACACAATTCATAGTGAGCATTAGAAGGTCAACATTTTTCTCTAAAACACAATCTAAATCAAAGGATTTACCAAAATGGACATATCTTTCAAATATTTCTTCGAATGAATTGAAAATTGTTATGAAGCATCATGAAAAAATCCTCTCACTTTCCATACTCACCGTATATTTCAAATATATTTTAAACTCTATATCTATTATGACTTACATGTGTTATATTTCATGTTTCCAAGTTCTTGCTTCCCAAGGACCTCAAACATGCATTGTTCCTCTGAGTGCTGACCTAAAAATTACCATAAATTCCCTATATATAATCATCATACTTATAACATGAACCACCATGACTGATTAGCTCCAAATATCACACCTCCATCTCATTATACATGCTCTAGGGATAAGTATAGGCCTAAAATGACCTTACTCAACAATGAAACTTCATAAACTAAACATGCCGACATCTTACCGACTCATGTACACCTATAATACACCACTACCACCATTAATAACATCATGAAAACATTCAACCACCTTGTAAGGAATCAAGCCATGAATATACTCATTAAACCACTCTCTTGATTTTACAAAAATAGAATTTAATACTAAATCCTATATTGTAATGTAGTAGTAAATAAATAATAAATAAATTACATATTTGTCCTAAGAAACAAGCAACAAAAATTTGAAACCCTAAGTGAAAGATGGAGGAAAGAAGACTTAGCTGATTCATAATAATCCTACAGGTGTGCAGAGATGGAAAAATGATGAAATAAAAATACAAACTATCATCAACGAGCCCAAAAAATTATGTGAGTGTCGAAAATGTTAGGAATGGGGTGCCTAGACTGGTTCAAGGACACCTAGGCACTGTATACCTCCTCTAGGAACTAGCTGACTACTCGTAACCTAAAAAATGATATTCATAAGGTCACAATATGTTCGTTAATGTTCACCTTGGGTCGTATGTGTGTTGTTGTTTGATCATCGAACCTTTATGAAACTTGTAAAGAGAAAATTCACATATAAAACCCCAAAACACATCTAGTCTTAAACAAAAATATGCAAATGGGGTGTTGGGATGACCTCAATGGTCACCCGACCGAGTGAACTTTTGATTTTGGGAACTACTCTAAATTTCAAATTCCATGTAGTTTTGTGTGTGTGAATGTGTAGAATCGTTCCCAAGTGGCTATTTTTCTAGATGCTCTTGAATAGTGAGAAATAGCTAGATATAGAAGATGTAAATAGATGTGTGCATGGAAAAATGAACTTCCCCTCCTATACAAGTATGTAAAAATAGCAGTCCCTTATCCCTTGTGTGAAGATAGATGGATGCTTGAATGCTCTTGTAATGGTGTTTCAATGTAACCTTAGGTGGTGATGGTATATTCTTAGTGCTTGGTCCTTTATTATGGTCACATATCTATGTATTTATATGATTTCCTTTTTTTAATTTCTTAATTAACCACTAAAAGGCCAAAAACAAGAAAATAAGATTTCCAAAATCTAGAAAGGACCCAAAAGATGCGAGAAAGATATAAATAGATTGGGGGCACCAAGAGGGGATGGGGGCACACCGAGTGTTGGCATTCCATCTTGGCTCTAGTGTTTAGAATCAGAAAATTGAAGTGTCACAATTCAAAATGGGTAAGAAGGTGTGTAAGACCCAGAGGAAACCAAAAAGAAACCAAAGAGGCCAAATAAAATGGTCGATTATTACTTTTCTCGCTTACAAATCATTTGATTAGTATGTGACTAGGACCTAGTAATGTACCCAAAGTGCATAATTTAGTGTGTAAATTTTCCCCACTTTATGTTGTTGATAAAATGTTATTTAACATAAAGTAGATAATAGACACGTACCTAATAACCATGTAGATTGATGGTGAAAAGTGTGCCGAGGAGACAAGAAAAAGTGTGAAGTGAATAATATGAAGCATGAAAGCTAGAGAAGAGGAAGTGAACCTAGGGTTGAAAGTGTATAATTGTACCATATCATGTAGTACTGTCTTTGACGTTGATTGATGATTGATGAGTTGATTGTTGCTTCACATAAAGACAAACATGTAAAAACTAAGAGAAATAAAGTATTCAAAGTCTTGTATATGAAAAATCCAATCCAAATATGTAAAAATCATGTAAAAGTGTGTAAAATGTGAAAAGGAACATGTGCACTTGATCCATGATGAGTGAAGAATTTAGAAGGATCCTAAAAATGCTATAGAAGAGAATTTTTTTTGGGTGATCTCATGGAAAGTGTGCCAAGTGTTATTTTTTTCACTGATCTCATGCCAAGTGTGGAAGAAGTGTAGAGAGAAAGGTCAAGTGTTATTCTCCAACCTTTGAATACTTCTTAAAGTGTAAACACAATTGCAGATGGTGTGTTTAAATCCAATCCATTTCGATCCAATCCAAGTAGAACAAGAAGATAGAATGCATGCATGTTGATTGCTAAAGGATTGTGCTTGTACTAAGAAAACTATTATGTAAATTTCTAAAAATATGTTCATCTCGAGAAGAACATGTAACTTACCCTGGTCATAGGTTCCTAGTTAAATTATGAGGTTCCTTAATGATAGAAAATCAACATGTGACCTTCTTTGGACAAAACCTCCCAAATTCATGCCCAGCAAAATCGGTGTAGAATGATTTTGAGTGTGACTATGGTGACAGGGATCAAGCTAACTGGGTAATCTTATTGTAGACACCAAAATTAGGTCACACTCCCCTCGTCCCTTGTCAAATAAACACCTTGAACACACTCACCTAACCATGGCCCCTTTCACCCACTCTAATATTGATTTAATTAATTTAATTAAATTAATTCATGATCTCATAATATTTATTATTTAAATATCCTAATTGAGATAATTCCCACACTACCACATCATCTAGCCACCTCACCCTAGACCTATTCTTAGTATGTTTCCATAACTAACTAAGACCTACCTAAAACCTAAAAATAAAAGCCTACATTCCCTCTAACCACATTCCCACCTATTAGAAAGGAAGCTTCCATTCTAATCCATGGAAGAAAATGAACGAGATCCAAGAAAATCAAGGGGATCTACCCATTTTAGAAAACCTAGGAAATCCCTCCCTAACTAACACCTAAGTTACCTAAACCACCGCTTGGTCAGCCCGTAACCACCATCGATTACAATTTAATCCCCAAAACAAACTAATTTTGAGGTTAGCATATTTCTAAGAAAAAGATAAAACCAGAGATGCATGTAAGCAAAACCAACATTCATACACACATCAGAGCATCCATAACCAGCACCAAAAGCAATCTTATAGCCACTTGCATTCATGGAAGCATCCAGGGAAGCACCATCACCACATCAAGATCCATCCATCTAAATCAACTACCATTTCCCTCCCGCCATTAGGTTCATACAACAATGAAGTGTTTTATTAACCATTCATCCATTTTCATTTTAGTAGGTTATGTTATATCTATTATCGTTTTACTCCCATTCGCATTCTCCCAACATTTACCTCCATGTAAATTTGACCATTCCTTCACCCAAACCATTGAACTACCCATACCCGGTTTTTAGAGATCCCTAAGTATACCTAAGACTCACACGGACCTTTCCATTTAGCCTCAAATCTGTCACCACACCAAATTTTTTGTAAGTTTATAGTACCCCAACCAAACCGACACCATTACCCAAAACCATCCCTGATTCACTTAAACCGACATCACATACTAGACCAATGTCGGTCTCGTGTTTTTACCCTCAAATAAAGAAAAAAGCCTAAAATCCCCACCAAATACCTAAAACAACCTAGAACCCGACCTTGACCAAGACATCAGATTACTGACAGAGACCTTGACTTTTAGATTCAATCATAGCTTAGCCTATCAGTGAACGAATCTTCTTATTGTAGTTGAATGAGATACCTAAATTATTTTAACTAAAGTAGGATTTCATTTATTGCTAACATTGAATTGTTTTAAACAATGGATTGACAACCTTCTAGGGAGTATCACAATTCCTAGATCTAGTTAGTCCACTTTGCATATATTGTTTAGCTTTTATTTGGTGGTCTTGTTTTCTATTTTAGGTACTTCCTCCTAGCCAAAAGGAATCTCTCATGATCAGCTATGGATCAAGAAGTCATACACACACAACAACATTCAACTAGCTTTAATAGGTATTCCTCTTAGCCCTTTACCCTTATCTCTGCTTTCATCAATATTCAAAGAAATGCTCTAGAATCGGATGAAACATTTTGCACACCTGGTGGGACCCATTTGTGGTTCTTTGCATTTTTTCATCTCTAGGTGAAAATTTTGCATGTTTGTTTCCTTTATAAAAGTTTCTCACATTAAAATTTATTCCTAGAATCTTCTTTTCTTATATTGTCTAAAAGCAATCATATTTTGGTGTTTTAAAATGAAAATTTCTTCCCTTTCATTAGTATCACATTAGTGAAAGATCATCCCTTATCCTATTCATCTTCTTGTGTCATCAAATTCAATATTTTGATTTGGGCTTAAAATCAACTTCATTTCATTCTACTTTTTTGCATTAGTTCACATTAATTGAGGGAAACCTATACGCTGGAATTCATTCCTAGCTGATGGTTGACCAACAAATCATACAAAGCACTCTTTCTCTCTCTCTCGAGTCTTACCAAACTGTATAAATTCAAAAATATACACATTCTTAAATGACATCTTTCATGGGAATGCATGTCAATGATCGCACTGATTAGAGGATTGTAAGGTACTCCCAACTTGTTACTTCTATCGAGTCATACTTTAGAAGACATCCCACCCCTGCCATAACATACCTAAAACCTCTCCTTGCGAACTCCTTTGTAGGAATCCATCCTCACCAAAAATTCTATTCTAAAGTTCATTAGTCAATCCTTAATAACATAAGTTTCAACAAACATAATAGAAAAATCACTCTTAGGATCATATTTTTATTAGTGTTTCTTCTTGGCTTTTGTTTATAGGTGAGAGGACAAGTTATTCATTTTCTTATTACCCCTTTGCATAATCCTCATCATAGTTGGTGTATTCCAACTTCATCTGAGTGATCCTGGACCCTATTTTCATCATTCTCAGAATTATGGGTTTGATTCCATATTTGATTTTAACTCACAACAAGCTTTTCTTCATCTCTATTTCAATTTCATAGTAACCAGTGTCAGTCTAGCAACCGTCATTGGTTACCCTCTCGACTGGCCACATCAGCTTTTACCCAACCAAAGGTGTTGTTTTTTATCTTCTTTTGGTTAACTCCGCCCAAAAGGACACCCGCTTCACCTTATTTTCTATTTAGATTGTCTTTCACTCTCATCACATTCTCTTTTTTAATAAATTTCATCAACATCTTATCTACTTGGGAGATTATTATCCTTTTTCCTTGTTTTATCAAACTGTATATTTCCTATAGTGACCAACCGTGGTTACATGTGGCCGGTGTCAATTTACCCTAACAAACATTAGTTATCCTGCTCAAATTTCAAGCTGACATTTTTACCTAATCCACCTACTACTGCTTATTTCTCCTATCTTTGTTGTATTTCTATGTCATTTACAGAAAATAGTCCTACCGATCAAGCACTGCTCACATGGTGCTAACTCGTTGCTAATCAAACACCATCATATTTCACACTACTCATTAACTAATCCCATATAGTCCTTCACCACCTTCCATTCTATCACCCATGGAGCCTATCCAACCTATCTCTATCACTACATGTGATGATAAGTTCACGCGACTCCTTGACCAGAACCCTGCTACCTTATAGTTTTATCTCTCCCACTCATCCACTTAAGATGCCTTGGGTTAATTGATATATGACATGCCCATATCTATCCCCCCTAACACCTGTTCCTACTTCTATGTTAGCCCCTTCTAGCTCCACGCTACCTGCACCTACCTTTCCCCTAGTTGTTTATAGCTAGTCCCTATACCTACTATGACCTTCACCAACCACCCAAAACATAACCCGATCCATGCCTATTGTCTGACATATACCCCTAGCTACATAATGACCCCTAATGTTCATGACCGCTACCCCTTTTCAAAACATTGTCCTTTCTATTCCATAGTCCTTAGCTCCCATTGCTACTAGGGTCACCAAGAGCCTTCCACCTCTATATACATACTATCAACAGCCCCTCGTTTCATCTATCACCATTCCGAGAGCGTAGCCCCTATCTCACTCCCTTCCTCTCAATCTACCTATATAACAACATCATATATTGGAATGCCACCCCCATCATATGTCCAACACCAACCTCCTTACTCTATAGTTGGCACCCATCCATCACAACCTACCAATGACCTAATCAAGTTAATGATGGAAAAGATGCAGACACTAGAAGCATCAATTTCTAGCTCTCGTAACTCTCTCACTTACGATGAAAATTTTAATGATCCCATACACCTATCCATTCCTATCTTTCCATATCCCATGCATTGGGAAATGCCTAAATTTAACCACTTCAATAGCAAAAAGGACCCACAACAACACTTGCGAGCTATCAAACATGGTTGTTATCTCGATTTCCCATGATTACACTTTGATTTTGAGGACCTTTCCTATTTCTCCGACCGGGGCCACATTAGACCGGTATAGTGAGCTACTTAGACATTCTATCTTCTCATTTAATTAGGTATCTCAAGCCTTCTTGGATCATTTCCCCATTAATGTTGTTAAGAAGGTTACCATGACTCGACCTCTACTCTACGTGTCAATATGACGATGATTCTATCGCAGATTTTGTCACTCGTTGGCATATCCTGATCAATCAAATCACATTCCAACTACCAAAAACTAAAATCATAGAGCTCTTCACGTGGGCTTGTGCTAGACATATTTCGCCGAATTCTACAGGTCTAGACTTTCTGAATCTTCAATGAGGCATTCACCATGGCATGAAAGCTAGAGATTCGGTCCATCGAAGAAAAGAAAATTCAACTACGAATTAAGAACTCAACATTTAAGTCAAATGATACCTCTTATTCTTCAAACCCCGAAAAATTATTCAAAAGCCAAGGGAACTACTAATGTAGTGATACTCAAGGATGGCCTAGATCATCCATCAAATCAGATAACCCTCATCTAATCTCTCACTCATCCAAAATTTTCAATTTAGACGAGAATAACGAAATAAACCCTAATTAGGGAGCCTTATTCTTATATCTTAGAAAATCTCATTAAAGTTGGGGCCATCACCCTTCCTCCCATAAAACCACACATTGGTTTTAATCCTACTTCCACAACACCTACGTGGTACAAAGAGCATGAATTCTACAACTATCATTGGGTAAAAGGTCATAGTGATAGTAATTGCATC
Source organism: Taxus wallichiana var. yunnanensis (assembly GCA_018340775.1). Classification (NCBI taxonomy): domain Eukaryota; kingdom Viridiplantae; phylum Streptophyta; class Pinopsida; order Cupressales; family Taxaceae; genus Taxus; species Taxus wallichiana. Next base: position 414,748,073 of record CM031236.1, read on the forward strand.
ACTTTCAAGAATGTTGTCTAGGAAATGCTCGAGAACAGTGAGTTAACCTTGGATAATCCTAATGCGCCTACCAATCAAAACCTACACATCTTCAAGAAACCATTTTCTAATCATGCCCCTTCTTTTGATCAAACTGGGGATCTCAACTAATAATAGCCATACCTGTAAGGTCCATGCTATTTTTAGTGATGCACCATCACTTCCTAATTATCTCATATTCCTTCCATAGAGAAAATCCTAGCTTGAAGTCCTCCACCTACACATGAACCCACCTCACCTATTCCTCCATCGGCAGAGGAACACCCTTCATTTCCTCCCTCACCTATGAAGGTGCCTCCTGTTAACATTAAGACCAATTCACCTTTGGTTTCTCCACCAAGAGAACTCGACACCAATAGTACCTCTCCAACCCATGGAAGAAACTTTTTCATCTCCTCCACCTAAAGAGGAGCACCCATCATCTCCTCCACCTATCAAAGATCTAGTAGAAATGTCGTTACATCTAGAGGACCTTTCTCCATCAACCACCCAAGATCCTGTGGACTTACTTTCGGCTCTCTTACGCACAAAGGCTAAAGCTAGTGAATATCCCATTTCTAAGACACATTTCATGGGAATTACCATTAGATCCACATCAATCTCACCCACCGCAGCTTCCATTCTCACACTTAGTAGACTACCTAGCTTATGTGGATAGAGCCTTACTTTGGGGGTGTCTTCTACTTCCTGTCTCAACACAAATGCAGATGTCACTGGCTGACACTTCCACTATCTATCCAAAAATATTTCAGCCAATCGAACCAAACACAACCATAACTATCACAGATTCCCCCATGGTACCAGGTCCATGGCTCAACTCACACCCCTACCCATAACCCAACATGCATCTACATCTAAACCCACACTTACATCATCTTCATTTCCTAAACCTATTAATACCTTAGGGGTCATCCCAACGGCCAACCTTACTCATCCACCCATCAAATTAGATTTAGCGACATCCCGCAAAACTAACACTAAACTTAACTCGCCCCCAAACCGAAGAACCAATCCCTTAGATCTATTACCCCAACCTTGCCAATTACACCCTCATCACCTTCACCCATTCCATCTGTATTAAGACCTCTCCCTTCTAGCCTAATTAAGAAACCTCCACACACCGGTAGACTAAAACCGTAGCAACCCATTCCTCCCTTACGGACTCTAACATACCCAAACACACGAAATGACTTCTACCCACAACTACAAAATTTTTACCACCCATACCTCCAATAACATTGATAAATTATTCACTACCCGATGGGTCATTGTATTCTTCCAATCATTTAACTGACATAATCTTTGTCAGTGTCATTCTAAACTAGGGTTGTGTCCTAGGCAATATGCAATGGAGTCTAGGAGAACCAGTTATACGTTGAGTCTGTTGGGGGTTTCTTAGTTTTAGTGACTATTCTACGGAAGTGTAGTTAAAATCTATGGAATTTTGGTAAAGTGTTGGAAAAAAGGGAAAAGGAAAATTGTTGGCCCGTAGCCCCGCCGACCAGTCAGAGCCCACCATGTGTCCATGGGCACGTGGGCCAGCGGAGCATGGGAGGAGATTGGAAATTTTTCCCAAAAGGGATTGCGCAAAAGGAAAATGTTTTCCCAGGGCCCCCATGAAAAATGAGGTTGTGCCACCTGTCCTAGATCGGTGGAAGGCAGAAGAATTTAGGAAATTTTTCCCAAAGGAAAAGGAAGGAAATTTCAAAGGAAAAATCACCCCCCCAAGCGCGAGCCAATGGAATTGTGCCACGTGTCCAGGTGGTGGTAAAAAACTTAGGACAGGCCCGCAGAAAAATTCAAAGGGAGAAGCCTGCATAGAATGACATTTTGCCACATGTTAAAGTCAAAAATAAGATCAAAAAACAATGGAAAATTTAAAAGGAGAGACCCGCACCCAATCACATTGTGCCATCTGTCTTCAGATCATCGGTCCGGCGGGAATTTTTGGAAAATTTTCCAAAGGGAAAAACAATGAAAATGAAGCATTAAAGGCCCATGCCCAATCAAAACATGCCATGTGGCACTTGGAATGGCAGAGTGTGGGGAATTTTCAGAAAATTTTCCAAATGACCAAAGAGTGAAAAATTTAAAAAAATTCCCGCTAATCCGATTTGGCCTGTTTTGCCCTAAAATTTCAAATGGGCATATCTTTCGATCCAAAGCTCGGTTTTTTGTGTTCTTTATATCAAAGGAAAGTTGGTGAAATTCTATACAGATTTCGGGGTCATTTTTGCATTTTGATGGATTTTGGAGAGAGAAAATTGAAAAACACCTCTGGCACGTGGTCATGGACAGAAATGACGTTTCAACCACCATTTTTAATGAAGAATGGCTTGCATTCTCTCCCAGCATGGCGAAAAATGTTAGGGATGGGCCTGTAAGGATGCCCATGTTGTTTTACTACATTTTTGGTCGGTGGTTGAAGCTCTCCCATGTTTTCCCATGTTTCTCTCTCTTGGGGTCATTTTTGGCATTGTAAAAGCCAAATTTGGCTCATTTTTTGAAGGGTTGAACATTTTTTATGTATTGCAGGCTCCCTCTTTCACCTTGAAAGTGATTTTGTGGAAAAATCAGACCTCTTCCAGGACTGTAACATGTTTTCTACCTCCCAGATGCTGTAATGTATGTATTTTGATATTGGAAATGACAATGCAAGCTCTGTGAATGGGTTTCAATCCTCTACTTATGTTGTTTGTTTTCTTTCTGATATTTCATTACATGTCATCAGTTTTTGCATGATGTTTTGTTACATTTCCATGATCTGTGTCAATCTACAGAAGCAAAATGTTCACCATTCCTCTGGTGCATCACCTCATTAGCATTAGTTTCATTTTTTTTTGTATTCCCTATCTCTGTGCCCTTCAAATTTAGAATAGGAACTAGGAATTTAAACCTCTGCAACTTGTAAGTGATATATCTAATCAGAGGAGTTGAGGAACTAGCCTCTAATCTAGAGATTCATATCCCATTTCTACAAGTCCCACACTTAGGGAGAGGATTGAATGTTGTGTAATCACACTGGATGTCCAAGATGTCAAACTAGAAGTCTGATCAACATCCAAGGGTGCTGCTAATTTGCAACAAAAATTTTGGCACGTCTGATGGGACCTTAGAGGTCTTCATCTTCACTACAACAAATTGATGTGCATTTGTTGCAAGTTTCTTGCTTAAAAGAGCCCTAAATTACACATCCGGTGACTCTAAGGAAGAATAATCAGCTGGTTTTAGTAGTGCGGACCTAAAAATCATGAGAAGAATCACCACCACAAGGTCAAGAGTTGGAGAAGAAGAGGTGTTATTTGAGTATATGCAGTTATCTCCAAAGAGAATAAAAAGAGGGAGGAGAATTCAAACGTATCCATATCCACTAAACAAAACTCTATTAACTCCTCCACCTGTAGGCCTTTCATTCAATCAACAAGGGTTCTAAGGCCAATTAGAATGGCACAAAACAACCCCTATGTCAATTTCACCGTAAAGCAACCCACTTGCTCTCAATGCACAAAATCCAATTCCAGTTGCAGCATTGAAAAACATCTCATACTTTACTGGAGAGAATTAGACCACTCCTGGTGATCATGTTAAGGATATTGCTAATATTTGTGCAATCCATGAGATCAATGAGATGCAAGTTGTTGTCAAACTGTTGGCATCTTCATTCAAAGGGAAAGCTTTGTAATGGTTCAGGAGTCTTGCCTCAGGTTCTATTCAAAATTGGAACCAGCTATGTATAGCCCTCCATGAGCAGTTTGGAGAAAAGGGAGATAACTTGTCCCTTTTGGAACAACTGATAACCATCAAGAGAGCTCCCAAATGAGCAAATTGACTCGACTTCAACTTCAGATTTCAAATGACTTGGGAGAGAATTCCAGTGGCAGTAAGGCCAACAGTAGAAGGTGCTTTTCTATATTACCTTAAAGCTTTAAATTATGATATTTCTATGTTGATTCAATCCATGGGAGGCACAACTATCCCTATTACATATAGCATTACCATTAGAGCTTAAAATTGTTTCATTCAAGTTGGCAATTCTTAGGCCTCCAATGCCATTGTTTCCAAGTTTAGAGAGCCCAAATACTAGTCAAGTGCCTAATTTAGCTCCTATTCCCACTCCTAGGAACCAAAATTCAAGTGAAGCTTCTACTTCATCTTCTAGTGCCTCAAATGAACTTCAAGAAGTCACGAAGAAATTGCAAAATCTAGGTAATGACCTAGTTACACTCAAGAGGAAGCAAGCCCAAGGTTTTAGACCTCCTTTCCACCTCAAGCTTAGCCTAACATGCAACCATACCAGCCTCAAAGATCACCCAATCCAACCGCAAATTTAAATCAAGAAAGACCTCCCACCAATAGACCGTTTCAGCCCTTTAACTCCAATGCTATATCTACCTCTAAGGCATTAGTGTCAGTGTAAAACAACATAGCTCAAGAGTATGATTGGTGTTTCCCATGCAATGAACCTCATAACCAGTCTATGTGCTTCAACGGTGCCTTGAATCAAGCACTAATGGTGACTACAACTGGTGTGGAGGTTGAAGGTAGTCAAGGGAATAACCAACTACAAGACATATTCCAGTAGCAATTAGTTCCAAATGATACCACACTTGTAAACCGGTACGTAGAGAAGATTTTTTGGCATGAATCAAATGATTCCCCAAAGTGTTGTAGCCAACACAAGGTCAAAAGGAGGAATTTTGGTGAAGAACAACCATTGGCTCCAAATAATCCACAACCTTCTACTACTCCACAAATTATTGGCAAACAAAATTCAGTTCCAAACACACAAGGGCTGCCTAAAATAGCTCCTAGGCCAACTCAAATGCCAGTTGTTGCTGCCCATATGCAAGGAATGAATGTGTAGGCCAAGGGACAAAAAGAGATGCTTCATCTCCATTCAACATCATTGATCAAATGAAGAAGACAAATGTAAACATATCAATGTGGGAATCACTATCTATCCTAGGCCGAGAGATTTGCTACAAGCTGCCATGAAGGACTGGTCAACTTCAAATCAGCAAGTCCAAATGTAAGAGAAGGTGCTCACAAATGCTTCCCAGCCTGAAGGGAATCATGGAGGACAGCAAGGTAAAATGTTGAAGCCCCCTCCATTCTATGTTTCATTGATCATTGGAAACCAATTAGTACACAATTGCATGATTGATTCCGGGGCAAGTAGTTCAGTAATGCCCAAGCAAATAGCTGATCACTAGGGCTTCAATATGAATTCATATCCAAAGAGGTAGTGCAATTGGATGGGACAACAATAACAACAGTTGGAATGATTAAAACTTGAGTCTTACTTTGCATGCATGCCCCAAATGTTGTTGTTTTGCAAGATGTCTCAGTAATAGACCTTCCACCACTCTTTTCCCTATGTCTGTCAAGGGATTTCATAGCCAAGATTAGAGGCTACTTATCTACTGATTGGTCACACATGTTGTTTAGAACAAGATATGGAACCAAGGCCACAATCGGATCTAAACCTATTGTAAACTTTCACATTGAGACTTACACTCCAAGCCAAGTCAATACCATTTGTTCAGCATTGGATCAAGAGGATTATTCAAGCACTGATGAAGCTGACACCAAGGTTGGAAGCATGCCAGATCTGACTCTTGATGAATGGGCAAGCAAGGTGCATGTTTTTGATCCTTATCAAGAAATAGAATAATCTGAGCTAGGAGTCTATTGCATGCATGAAGAAAATCAGCTTATTCCCAAGATCACCAAGCTAAACCACAAGGATGAAAATGAGGTATGGCAGTTGTTTTTGATGGATCAAGGAGTAGACAAGGTGCAAGAGGGGGAGCTATACTTGTTTCACCTCAGGAGTTAAGTATTATTGAACTTTTAGATTTCAATTTGCATGCTCTAATAAAACTGTTGAATATGAAGCCTTGATACAAGGATCGTTTGTCAATCAAGAGAGGAATAAATAACTTGCAAGTCTTTGGTGACATTGAGTTGATTGTCAACCAAGTTAAGGGGCAGCATGTTGTCAAGAATGATCTACTCAAGTTCTACAAGAACAGGGTGTGGGATATCATTGAAGATTTTGAGAGCTTTGGCATAAGATCCATTCCTAGAAAAGAGAGCCAAGCATCGACAAAGCTTACAGCAGCGATTGGAGCAGCCTTTGATGTTGGTGAAAGCATTCAAAAGGACAAGGTACAGCCAAACATCCATGTGATTGTAAGGCCTTCAAGACTAGACAACAATGTAAGTTGGAAAGTGTTTGAAAATGACCAACAAATCATCCATTTCTTTAAGAGGAGGTTGAGTTCTCACCAAAAATCAGGAAAATTTGGAACAATAGTATGGTGACCAAGTGGTACAAATGAGAACCAACAAACTACCAAAGGGACTTATTACTTTGGAGTCCATTTTCAATCCTAATGATCATTTTAGGAAGGAGAAGGCAAATATTTAAGTCAAGGGAGAAGATTCAAGGTGTCCATCTTGGTGGAAGAAGGAAAATCACTCCAAGTTGGTAAAGTGACAACTGAGCAAGAAAGGTATGAGTTCATATAAATTTTTCAAGAATTCCCTGATGTGTTTGCTTAGAGCTATGAAGATTTGAAAGGTTTCAATCCCAAGTTAGCTCAACACACCATTGAATTGGACCCAAGTACTAAACCCATCAGGTAAAAACAAAGGCAAGTCAATCCACACATGGAGCCCCTCATGAGAAAGGAATTGAATAAGTTGATAGAATCAAGAATCATATTCCCTATCAAGCATTCTAGTTGGGTAGCCAACTTGGTTCCAGTGAGAAAGAAGAGTGGGGAAATCAAATTATGTGTTGATTTTAGAGATTTGAATAGAGCATCTCTCAAGGACCATTATCCACTTCCTTCCATGGAGAAGATTTTGCAAGTTGTTGCTAGCTTCGAAAGGTTTTCACTACTTGATGGCTATTCAGGGTATAATCAGATTATGGTGAAAGAAGAGGATCAGTTCAAGATAGCCTTTACAACCAAATGGGGAACTTATGCATACAGGAAAATGCCATTTGGGTTGTCCAATGCTGGAGCTACTTTCCAAAGAGCAATGGATATGACATTCAAGGGTCTGATTAACAACATTGTGCTGATATATCTTGATGATATCACTATTTTTTCAAAAAATGCAGCAGACCACCTCTTTCATTTGAGACAAGTGTTCCAAAGGTGCAGAAGATTTGGAGTATCCTTGAATCCTAAAAAGTGCATTTTTCTGGCTCATGAGGGAAAGCTCCTTGGCTACATTGTCTCCAAAGAAGGATTAGTAATTGATCCAGAAGAGTTGAAGCCATAAGAGCACTACCATTGCCAAGCCATAAGAAGGACTTTCAAAGTTTCTTGGGAAAATAAATTTTGTTCAAAATTTGTCCCAAATTTTGCAGCCCTAGTTAAGCCTATCACCAAGATGTTAAAGAAAAGCATGGCTTTCAAATGGACAACAGAAGGAAAGGAAAGTTTTGAAGCAATCAAAGAAGCCATCTCTCAAGCCCCAACTCTCATCAACCCAGATTTCTCCAAGGATTTCATCCTCTATGCATTTGGGGGTGATGATACTATTTCTACAATTTTGGTACAATAGAACAAAGACAATGATGAGCAGCCAATTGCTTTCTTTAGCCAAATCCTGGAGGATTATGAGGTGAGATATTCTTTCATTGAAAATCATGTTCTTGCAGTAATTAGAAGCTTGAAGAAATTCAAGCATCTAGTTTCAAACAACAAGGTTCAGTTGCTGGTTTCTCATGTGGGAGTTAAAGATTTCCTCCTCAACAAAGACTTGAATGAAAAGAGAGCAGGTTGGATTACTCATGTCATGGAGTATGACATTGAGATAAAAGTCACCAAGTTGGTCAGAGGAAAAGGATTGTGTGAGCAGCTGGTCTTGAACAAACAAAAGGAAGCATGCAATGAGAAGGAGGCTATTTTGGTGTTGCAAGACAACCATGAGCAAGGAAGCACTCAAGAAGAGAATGATGGTGTCCTCACTCCTTGCTAGACCCAAGACATAATGCATTTCCTAAGCATAGGTCTATGTCCTCTAGAGATGAACAAGACCCAAAGAAGACACTTCAAATTGCAGCTGTCCCATATGCCCTTATTGATGGTGTTTTGTTCAAAAGGGACGTGAGTAGAGTGCTGTTGAGATGCATTGGTATAAATTAGATTCATAGCATGTTGGAAGAGTTCCATGGTGGACCAGCCGGTGGTCATTTTGCATCGAGAGTGACAGCTCTAAAGATCATGAGGCCTCGCTATTATTGGCCCAAGATTTTTAGTGATTGTTATGCATGGATCAAGAGGTGCAAGAATTGTGCATTATTCGTAGGTAAAGAGAGACTAGCTGCCCTTCCATTGCATCCAATTTCAGTTGACCAGCCATTCATGTAATGGGGTTTGGACTTCATTGGAGTCATTAATCCCAATTCAAGCTAAGAACATAAGTGGATCTTAACAATAGTAGATTACTTCACCAAATGGATCAAGAAAGAGCACTCAAGGAAGCAAATGAATCTAGCATCCTAGACTTCTATGAGGGAATAATAGCCAAATTTGGCATACCTACTACAATAATATCGATAATGCATTGACATTCATTGGGTCTAAGGTTACTCGAATGGGATGTCAAGAATGGGATCTACCTAAGCACTTCATCAAACTATTACCCTCAGGGTAATGGCCAGACTAAATCTACAAATAAGAACTTGTTAAGAATCATTAGGAGGACCCTTGATGAAAATAAGATCTTGGCATACTAAGTTGAAATCAACCTTATGGGCTGATAGGATAACTCCCAAGAGATCTATAGGTAACTCTCCATTTAAGCTTGTTTATCGGAGAGAGGTAATTTTTCCCATGTCACTTGAGTTACCATCATTGAAACTCATGAAACAATTGGAGTTTTTGGAGTTTGATCGCATGGAGGTTAGATATGCAATTGATGGAGCTCAAAGAAATCAGAAATCAGGCATCCCAAGGAATGGAGAAGGATCAAGCCTTGATCAAGAAGACCTTTGATAAGAAGACCAAGAATAAATCTTTCCAAGTTGGAGATCTAGTGTTAAAATGGGATGTAGATAGAGAAAAACTAGGAAGGCATTCAAAATTTGATGCCATTTGGAGTGGCCCATACATGGTCACAAAGTGTAAGGACAACAATGCTTTCTGATTGTCTTCATTGAATGGAAAAGAACTACAGATTCCAGTCAATGGAATCCATATAAAGCATTGCTACTAAAGGGAATTGTCCACTTTGTACATATTAGCTTAGGTTTTTATTCCTCCAAGTGCTTATGCACATTGTTTTGTTGTATTTTAGCTTTGCTTTCCCTAAGTGCTTTGGCACAAGCTTGTTGTTCCTGGAAATGTGTCTTGCAGGCCTTGCTCCAATCAGATGATGTTCTATCCTCCATCTTCCTCCTTGCAGTGTTCTAGTCAGTTGGGGTACCAAGCAGAGAATTTAATGAATCCATGCCCAATGGATTGCTTCAGAAACTTGTAACTTCATCCAAAGCAGGGTAGATGACCCCTCTGAGTCACCAAAATTGTTATCCAAAATGTACCCCCTGCTCATTTTGTGGCTAACTCCTTTCATTCTTCCCTCTCTTGTGCCTTAGTCAATATTTTTTGCTTTTTAGGCACTCAATAATTTTTAGAAATGGCACCATTGGATAGAGCTCTTTCTCATATTTCCAGAAAGGTAAATTTTTCCTCCTAACTCCATGTATTTTTGAAGTTATGGCCCGACGGAGTTTTTGTGGGAAATTTTCCCCTAAAAGGCCCGCAGCCAATGAAATGGCGCCACGTGTCCAAGGAATTGACAGGGGTTGGAGGTAGACTTGGTTTTTTTTTACCAAGTGTTTAGTGAAGTTTTCAAAAGGAATATTTTTCCCCGCAGGCCCACCGGCGAATCAAATTATGCCACGTGTCTAGGGGAAAAAATTGGAAAAATTGACTAAGTGTTAGCGCCATGGAAAATTTCAGAAGGAAGGCCCACGCCCAATCAAGCTTTGCCACGTGTCCCTGGGGAGCCAGAGTTTTAGAGCACGGAGGTAACTTAAATTTTTGGTAAAGTGTTGGAAAAAAGGGAAAATGAAAATTGTTGGCCCATAGCCCCGCCGACTAGTCAGATCCCACCACGTGTCCATGGGCACGCGGGCCAGCGGAGCGGGAGGAGATTGGAAATTTTTCCAAAAAGGTATTACACAAAAGGAAAAAAATTTGCCCAGGCCCATGGAAAATGAGGTGGTTGCACGTGTCCCAGGACTAGTGCAAGCGAAGAATTTAGGAAATTTTTCCCAAAGGAAAAGGAAGGAAATTTCAAAGGAAAAATCGCCCCCCCAAGCACGAGCCAATGGAATTGTACCACGTGTCCAAGTGGCGGTAAAATGCTCGTGACAGCCCACGAGGAAAATTTGAAGGGAGAATCCCACATCGAATGAGGTTTTGCCACATGTTCGAGTCAAAAAAGGATCAAATAGTGATTGAAAATTTAAAAGGAGAGGCCCGCGCCCAATCACATTGTGCCACGTGTCCTCGCATCATCACCCAAATGGAATTTTGGAAAATTTTCCAAAGGGAAAACAATGGAAAATGAAGCATTAAAGGCCCATGCCCAATCAAAACATGCCACGTGGCACCTAGAATGGTGGAGCGTGGGAATTTTTGGAAAATTTTCCAAATGACCAAAAAGTGAAAAATTTTAAAAAAATTTGCCCGCCAATCCAATTTGGCCCTGTTTTGCCCTAAAATTTCAAATGGCCATATCTTTTGATCCAGAGCTCGGTTTTTTGCATGTTATTTATATCAATGGAAATATGGTGAAATTATCTACAAGATTCTAAGGTCATTTTTGCATTTTGATGGATTTTGGAGAGAGAAAATTGAAAAACACCTCTGGCACGTGGTCATGGACAAAAATGACGTTTCAACCACCATTTTTAATGAAGAATGGCTCGCATTCTCTCCCAGTGTGGCAAAAAATATCAAGGGATGGGACTGTAAGGATTTCCATGCTATTTTACTACATTTTTGGTCAGTGGTTGAAGCTCTCCCACGTTTTTCACGTTTCTCTCTCCTGGGGTCATTTCTGGCATTGTAAAAGCCGGATTTGGCTCATTTTTTTGAAGGGTTGAACATTTTTTATGTATTGTAGGCTCCCTTTTTCACCTTCAAAGTGATTTTGTGGAAAAATCAGACCTCTTCTAGGACTATAACATGTTTTCTGCCTCCCAGATGCTGTAATGTATGTATTTTGATATTGGAAATGACAATGCAGGCTCTGTGAATGGGTTTCAATCCTCTGCTTATGTTGTTTGTTTTCTTTCTGATCTTTCATTACATGTCATCAGTTTGTGCATGATGTTTTGTTGCATTTCCATGATCTATGTCAATCTACGTGATAAAATGTTCACCATTCCTCTGGTGCATCACCTCATTAGCATTAGTTTCATTTTTTTTTTGCATTCCCTATCTCTGTCCCCTTGGAATTTAGAATAGGAACTAGGAATTTAAACCTCTGCAACTTGTAAGTGATATATCTGATCAGAGGAGTTGAGGAACCAGCCTCTAATCTAGAGATTCCTCTCCCATTTCTACAAGTCCCACACTTGGGGAGAGGATTCAATGTTGTGCAATCACACTGGATGTCCAAGATGTCAAACTAGAAGTCTGATCAACATCCAGGGGTGCTACTGATTTACAACAATAGTTTATTTGATAATGGTGATGAGAGCATCACCCCCGCACATTCTCTAACTCAAATTTTGGGGAAAGAGAACATCCCTACGTTTCAAAGGCAGGCTTAAAGTATCCCATCTCCTATCACAAACTTTCCAAGCAGCCCAAAAATTCTCCTGACTATAATTTTAAAAATTAATAACACACTAAAGAAAAATCTAAGAAGTATTCACGCCAACCCCTGCCTGATAGTAAAATGATCAAAAGTGTTTCCACAGAGTGACATCTATATGATGAGTTGGGCGAATGTGAAATCCGATAGACTGAGCAATGTTATTGAAACTGCTCTGCATTTACCTCCAAATTATCTAATTCCGTAATACTGATCAAAGTCTTTAATTTTAAAATCACCCACAAATAGGTTGATCAAGAAATCAGGGACATTGGTCACTATCATGTTATGTAGATAAAATTCACAGAGAAAATTTTGAATTTCCGGAGCACTGCACTTGTAAACTGATAAAAAACTAGGGCCATTAGGAATTTCGTGAGGGGCTTGAGAACACAATTGAAATAACTGCCAAGAATAAAATTGTTCTTGGACATACATGCTATAGACTGAGGAGGGTTTCCTACAGACAGTAGTTTGATGGCCAAAGGACAGATAAAGTCTAAGATAGATGTTACTTTTTTTTTCCTCTTCCATAGATTCTTTTTCTTTTTTAATTTTTTATTTTCCTTCCGTAATTACCTTTCTTTGAAGGGAGAACTCTTAGAAACTATTCAAGAGGGTAAGACTCTTATCACATTATCGCTTTAAAAACTTACTTCAAGTCATGCAGTAAAGAATCTCCTAAACTTTTTCTACTATCTTTTGTGTAAATTCAGCTTGTAAGAAAAGGGTGGTTTCTTCCATACCTTGAATCGAGATTTTAGCAAAGGTGATTTCCTCTAGATAGTTGTGAGAAGGTGCCACTTGGGTGTCAAGAAATTCTTGAGTTACAGTGCAGTGAATTTTCGTAGATGATAGAACAACAAATGATGGAGTGGCCAGTCATCCTCCGTATGCATTCCTCCCGAATGTGGGTGGTATCATCAGCAAGGAATCTGATTGGAAACCACCTATCTACAAAAATGAGCTAAGCCGCTGGGACCATGGTTTCTTAGAAGAAGATGGGGCCATGGGACACTTGCCTTTTGATTAAAAAATGGATAGGGATAGTCCCTCATGAGTACCAATTGTGTCGATATGCTCAGGAACATCAGTTTCCTCTACTTGGCTATGTGAAGGGCAAGGGCCTCGATGCAAGGGTAGACAGAGGTGTAGAAGAGAGACCATATTTTAATTGATCTGGCCTAGACCATTCGCCACAAGCATGTCTCTTGAGCCTCCATTTTTGTCAAAAGAAGACTTGGTGTGAACACAACAGATGAATCAACTCAGGGTGCTTAATCATGACTTACCTCCACTAGACCGATGTTTCTGACATACTTTAATGATGGAGTCTGTGAGGTACTCTGGCAGATTTACTCGAAGGGCCTAGTTGACATGTCCCTTTTTAAGGTGAATGAGTATTTTGAGTGCATCACCACCCAGAACAGAGGCCTGGCCATCGCATATGAAATACCGGTTGACCCATTTCACAATCTCACCCCAGATTCTAGGTAAACTTGTCTACTTAACACCCTTCTAGACACCCAATGGAGTCAGGATGACCTCTCGAGAGTGCCTCTCCTTCATCGTGGAACTAAGCAATTAGAATTTGCAAAGGGGCATTTGTCATAACCTTTAAACCAAAGTTTGGTAAGTCAGACAGGTCAGAAATGACCTGACTAGTAATTTCAACTCTCCGTCCACCAACTTGCGAATAAGTGGACTCAAAATTATTCAAGAACTCTTCCACAATTCCCTCATCAAAACCTTCAAATTGCCGAATGAAATCCAACCATCCAAAATAATGAAATACCTGTGAAAGGGTGGCATTCTAGAGAAAGGTGTCAGGTGAAGCAGGTTCTGATATCTTTCATGGTCCCATGCTGAGCCAAAAAGTGAGAAATACACGGTAGCAGAAAAAATAGAGCAGAGCATTCCTTCCACTTCCCGTCTAGTGTCTGATAAAACTAGTCATGATTGATGTGCATACCAAAACAAGAAGAAGTGGTTGTAAAAGGATTAAATTTCAAATGACACCATATTCCTTGGGTAGTGCAACATCAAGCGAAGGTGACAAAAATAATAGTGATGAGACCGGCCACCCGTGTGAGATTAAGATTTTTGCGGCGGCACATATCCCATGGTTGAGGAGCAAGCGCCACCTGTGCTGACATTGGAGAGTGTGAAACATCAAATAATGTGGTGATTTATGAGCCATTACTCCTTTTATGCCGTCATTCATAGAGCCAGATTTGGAAAGAGATCTAGAATGACCATAACAATCATTTCATGATGGCGTCATAATGACAAATGAATACATGGGGAAATGTTTCGCATAGAAATATCATTAGCAAGTTAAAATGCACTTACCCATGCCACATTTAGTTAGCTGATATCCATAGATTCCTACGCCCTATAATTTGGGATGAAACATGATTAGTGGTAGTAGAAATAATGAAAATTCCTGCATTTATTGGAAATTAAAAAAAACTACTAACTAAGGGAAGAAGATCGAATGAAGGATCATCTTCCTTTATTGAATTTGCAAGAGATTGATTACTCCATGCGTGAGAGGCAAAGAGCCTCCTCAGCATGCATATCTATTCATAACATAATGTCGTCGGTGAAATTCTTCTTATCCAACGGTTGGTGATAAACTCAAAGCCTATGCCCATTTACTAGAAGAGTCTATTTGTCTCCATCAATCGGTATCAATCGAACAGAGCCATTATCAAAAACTTAATTCACCTAATACGGACCTAACCAACGTGTACACAACTTGCCTTTAAATTGCTGATAGTGGGAATCAAAGAGTAAAACCCACTGTCCTTCATGAAATATCCTTTTTTTGATGTGAGCATCATGCCAAGTTTTCTACTAATGCTGTAGAATTTCAGTCTGCTGCTGTGCCTCCATCCGCATTTCATCTAATTCATTCAACTGCAACACTCATTCATGTTGTTCTTCATCCAAATCAATCCCAACTTCCAATGTTGTTCACCAAGTGCGCAAATTGAACTCAACAAATAACAATGGGGCTTCTTCCCAAAGACCAACTCATAGGGCAAGAAATCAGTAGTTGTTTTGTAGGTCATGTTGTAGGCCCGATGGCCTCAGGAAGCTTTGTACCCAATTCTTTCTAGCATCATTGACCACCTTCGTTATAATATTCTCAAGTTTTTGATTAGTTACCTCCACTTACCCATTAGATTAGGGGTGATATGGTGATGATTTTCGGTGCCTGATTCTGTAGATTCCTAAGAAAGCTTCAATCATATTTGAAACAAATTGAGGACCTTGATTAGATACAATGGCCCTTGGTGTTCCAAATCGCAGAAATATCTAGTTGAGAAAATTAGCAACATCATCTTCATTGGAAGATGCCAATGCTTGAAATTCAGCCCATTTGGTGAAATATTTTGTGCATACCAAGAGATACTCCTTCCCGAAGATGGAGGATCAAACGGTCCTACCAAATCAATACCCCATTTTTCAAATGGTCTAAGAACCAACCGAGGGTTCGAGGCATTTCCATATAAAGTGTAGGTTTTCCCATTCATTGGCATGCATCACACTCGCCACACATACTTTTGACAGTCTTATGGAGGGAAGGCCAATAGTACCCTGCTCCAAGGATCTTGTGAATTGTTCATTTCACTGAATAATGTCCCCCTCCTGGCTCATCATGACATACTCACAAAGTGTGTAATGTACCTCATCCTCTTGAACACACCTGCAAAGAACCATGTCAGAAAACATTTAAATAAGAATCCATTACACCATTTATATGTTGCACTATTTCTAACCAATCACCTTCTTTCCTTATGAGTAAAATAGGAAGGAAACTTTCCTGTTAAATAATTCACAAGATCAGTGAACCAGGGAGTCTTAGTAGAGATAGAAAACAATTGTTCATTGGGAAATTGGTCTTGACCGCTTCGTCATCACTCCGAAACATTTATTTTGGAAGAAAGTCAGCAACAATGTTAGATTTCCCAAGCTTATCTATAATAGTGAGATTGAATTCTTGTAACAAGAGTAACCTGCAAATGAGCCTTCTACCAACCACTAGTTTATTCATCAAATATCAAATGGAAAAATGGTCAGTGTAAACAAAATTTTTATATACAGTGATGTAATGATGAA
The DNA here is from genome assembly GCA_018340775.1 of Taxus wallichiana var. yunnanensis. Taxonomy (NCBI): domain Eukaryota; kingdom Viridiplantae; phylum Streptophyta; class Pinopsida; order Cupressales; family Taxaceae; genus Taxus; species Taxus wallichiana. The sequence goes on from CM031236.1 coordinate 414,764,093, forward strand.
ATTTATTCAAAGCATATACAACAGCCAAAAACTCTTTTTTTGTAGTAGTGTAATTCTTTTCCATAGGAGTCAGATTTTTGCTGATAAAATAAATTGCATACATATGATCTTCTAAGTATTTTTGTCCAAGGATAGCTCCCATGGCTGTATTAGAAGCATCAGTGTGGATATGGAAGGTTGTCCCACAGATCGGGGCCATGTTGACACCGAGAAGACCATTCAAAAACATAATCTTTGGTTAGCAATGAAAACATTTGGGAAAATATTTTGCCAAAATCTTTTATGAATCGGCGGTAATAACCTGCATGGCCAAGGAAACTTTTGATGTTAGTCTGATTAGCTGGTGTAGGTAATTGGGTGATGACTGATATCTTTTTGGGATCCACCTGTATACCTTGGGTTGAAACATGGTGACCTAAGACAATTCCTTGATCAACCATCATTAGAAATTTTTCATGACTCAGAGATAGTTGGTGTCGTTCACATCGACTGAGTACTTTCTCAAGATTACTTAAAGATTCTTCAAAAGTGGATCCATGGATAGTGAAATCATCCATGTAAACCTCAACACAATCATTAGCAAGATCTACAAAAATGGCCATGACTACCCACTGAAATGTAGCGAGGGCATTAAAAATCCCAAAAGGTAAGACTCTATAAGCGAATGTACCCCAAGGGAACCTAAAATTAGTCTTACCCTGATCAAGTAGGGGCAATACTAATTTGATTATACCCACTAAACCCATCCAAGAAAGAGAAATATTTCTTACCAAAGGTGAAATTGTCCAGACTTGGTCAATGAAAGGGAGGGGAAATAAATCTTTCTTGGTGGCTTTGTTAAGTTCCCTATAATCAACACATATTTGCCACTTACCATTATTCTTGGGAAATATAAATAATGGGGAAACCCACTGACTATCGAGATATATGGTAGATGAAACCTACCTTTAGGATCTTTTCAATCTCGCTTTGACTATGTCTCTTAATGCTTTGGATTGATTCTTCGTTCATGCTACCTTATAGGTTTTACGTCATCGGTTGAAATATGATGTGTACAGATGCTAGGATGAATTCCTTTCATATCAGTGTAATCCCAAGAAAAATCATGAGAATGTTTCTTCAAAACCTCAAGCACCCTAGCTTCTTAATTGACCTTCAAGTCACTTCCTATAATCAACTCTCTACCCATACTGATAAGCACCTGCTTAGTATCATTCGCAAGAGAAAGCTCTGTACTAGTGATAAAAGAATTCAATGGGAAAACATGGGGCTAAAGCATGTGTAGGATGGATATGTTATCAAAAGATAGAACCTTGGTTAAAGGAAAATAGAGATCAGGAACTAAATGTTCAGAATTATAAGCATAGTTTTTCCTACCAGACTCAGCAGAGGTAATGTCTAATGCCGGTATTCCGAATTCCATAGCAGTAGTGCTGATTTCCGTAGTTGTAGAGTCCTTAGAATCAGTCACCGCATATGGCTCTATAGCTTCCGTCGTATGATTGTGTACTATAATAGTGTCCAGAAAAGAAGAACTCAAAGAGTTAACATCAAAAGAATCCACCCATACCTGGTCACAATTATTCATATAAGGATAGGCAGGAGGATATAATGAAATGTGTTTGGATTTCTACCCATTTAGAATCGTCATGTTGCTTGACCTACAGTTAATGTACACATCAACCATAGCTAGCCAAGGTCTTCCCAAGATGACTGGTATCCCAAATTCGAGCTTTAGGCTCGCATAACCATGAAATCAACCGGGTACTCCCATGATTCAATAAGTGACCATTATATCTTCAACCACACCATCGGTACAACAATGGATTGATCTCGCTAAGTGCAAAATAGTGTTGGTCGGTTGAAGTCTTTATCAAGATAGTAGGTTAAACATTTTTGTTGTGATGACATTAATAAGCAGCACCAAGATCCACTAAAACATTATATATTGACTAGTTGTTTATACAAATAGTAATGATATGGCTCACATGATCCCCATAGTTTGGTGAGATAAGGGTGCCAAGAACTAAATCAGCCCAATTCCATTTGACTCTGATCTTTGGGTATTTCTTTTTCTTCCCGGTGTCTTTATACATTCATTTCTAATGGTTCTATTTAGTTAAGGGATATCCCTTATCATGCGGTAGAGGAACCTCAATATGTACTTTTTTAAATTCCCCGAACAATTTTTGTTTCATCTACATTTTTAGTGTCCTATAATCACTTAGGAAAAGGGGCCGTAGTCTATTTGGGTATTTGATCATCCTAATTATCCGGCTTTGGTGAAGAACTAGTGTTATCCTAAATTTTTTTCTTCCTTATCGTAATCATCGGAAGTTCTCGTGATAATAACAGAGGGTTCAATATTTTGCTAGATCGTAATCGTAAATTACCAATAGTGTTAACTCCGCATGGTGTTACTTGCATCCGTGTCATCAATCAAAGTTGTCTCGTTGATTTTAGGATTGGATATAGGCTGAGCCGGAATTTTTGTTTGTGTTTCTTGTCCTTGATTTTGGTAGGCTTGAGGTGGAGGTATTAAAGCTTCTTGTGGTGTTGGAACTTGTGTTGTTGATTATCATTTTATGGTGGAGCCCAGGACTGATTTTCGCTAAAATTTTGTTGAGGACCCCACTGCTGATTGTGCCAAGGATTGGCTATAGGTGGTGGAGCCCAACCCGGATGAGTGTAGGGATTTTTCCAAGGTGGTGGATATAGATAAGTCATCTAGATTGAGTTTTCCCACTCAGTGTCCCCCAAGAAGACCGAGAGGCTTGATTTGGCCATGGAATTCTCCAAAGATTCTCGGTTGGTCTACATGGGAACCCACCTTGATTGGTTGGGATTTGGAAACAATTTAATTCAACACTTGTTTGAGATATGGCATTCAAACCTCCCTTTATTTGTGGTAGAAGAGTGCAATGCTTAGTGTCATGGTCAGAAACTTCACAGATTAAGCACATATATGTGACATCCAAAGGACATTATCTCAAGGGGTGTCTCTTTCGACATTTAGGGAAATACATGTCCAAAGGGTTCTTTAAAGGTGGATTTTGCCTTGAGTCCATCTATGGTGGATGTTAATTGCAGAAAAATGTCTGTTTTCATGTTGACCATTTCTTCTAGAAGTTTAGAGGTGCCCAAAACTTGGATGTTTGTTTCCTTCATATTCCTCCACGTGTTCTAAAATATCTTCTACATAGCTCAAGAATTTACTCCATGTCGAGCTTATGCACGTCTCCACCTCCCATGAGATGGAGAGAATCCTTGGTTTCCTCATCCAAATCCTTTCGAAAGACCGTTTTAGTGATGTCTGCATGTAACTCATACCCACTGCATTTATGGAGAAAGAGGAATCTATCTAGATAATCCTCTAGATTCTCATCTTCCTTTTTCGTATTTGGAAGAACTCTTCCTTCCTATCCCTTCCTCTACAATAGTCTTGGTATTTATCCAGAAGGTTGTTTCCATGGCTTCCCAGGAATTAATGGAGTTAGATGGTAACCCCATAAACCATCTCATAGCAGAATCTTTGAGAGTGGAGGGAAATAGTTTGAGTTTTTGATTGTCAGTTCGGTAGTCATATGTCTGGCACAGGATTTTAAATTCAAACAGAAACTGATCAGGGTCTTCTTTGGTCATTCCTCGAAAGAGGGGTAGGATGGATGGTGAGATGTTTTTCATGGGTGCATCCTCATCTAGGGTATGTAAAGGTTCATCCTAAAGGTTGGTCTTCAGCATTCCCAAGATCCCCCATTATAGAACGATGTGAAGAGGATACAGAATGCTCAGAAAAGGTTCTAGGTGTTGAATTGGAATCTGTATCACTCTCAGTGTTTCTCTCTTGTGAAGTGTCTAAAGAGATTTGTTGAATATTGTGTGCTATAAATCTCCCTTGGTTATCTCGTGACCTATGCATCTAGGTTGGTTGGTTTAAATCAAGGTCCGAGAGAACTACTGGTTTCCTATATGAACTCCATTAACACCCATAGCATATAGAATAAAGTAATGGAGCTTATGGTTATTTTCCCTGGAAATGGTGCCAAAAATGATGGATTATTGTATTCTTCCAATCATTTAATTGACATAATCTTTTTCAGTGTCATTCTAAATCAGGGATGTGTCCTAGGCAATATGCAATGGAGTCTAGAAGAACCAGCTTATATGTTGAGTCTCCACGGGGTTACTTAGTTTTAGTGACTATTCTACGGAAGTGTAGTTAAAATCTACAGAAATTAAATACAAGTATACGAAATTCAACTATGTGCAATGAAAGGAATTTTAGCATCTAATCTTCTACTATAAAATAAAATACGCACACACTTATTTTTAAAAATTGAATAACAACTCGAATAAATGGAATTTTTAGCGAAGGCAAGACTATTCATGAACTATATTTTCATAACAAAAGAATCTATTCTAGGAAAAAGTGGTAATGGAGAAAGTAGAGATAGTTAATCAAAGCATGCATGCAAAGCTCATCAAATGATAATTATAGTAAAACTAATTAAAGGACTATATGCATGAACTCAAAGTAACCTCGTATCTCCTCGATTGAGTGGGCCCTTTCTCTTCCTTGGGATAGAGTGATCAACAACTTCTATTTGTCAAAATGCCGTGGCTTTCATTAACTTCGAAATGAATTCATAACATATAAAAAACAAATCCTAACAATATGCAGATAATCTTCTTCAACAATCAAAAAGTGGTACCCAAGTTCTGAAGACAAAGTCTTCATATAGATAATGTTGGTTACAAGATCCACCATATCAAGCGGCATTAAACATTGTTCATCAAATATCAATTAAAACTCATAGATTCCTACGGGCTGTTAGAGTCAAGCCCAAGCTAATAGGTCAATTCGATGGAAATAGTCTTCAACCGCATGCTTCAAACTCGGGCTTCTTATCCACCAGTAACTTCCATCATTCCCTACACACATCATCACATTTGATCTCATAAAGACAGTTAGTAGGAGGTTCATGTGATAAATGGTTTTCATAAATAATAGCAAAGAAAATGCATCAACCTACTAAGATATGACTACACAAACCATCCCCATATACTAATAAGTCATATCACAAAGAGTACTTTGTCACCAAGAAATGATATTAATGAGTCAAACAATGCACTCATCATTTTCCCCGACTTTACCTCGCTGCATGTCCTAATGCAACTCATCTACACCCTGCTCACCTTCCAAGTTGTTCAGCCATGTCATACTCCTCAAATTGATCAGCGTATTGCTTTGTGGTATTCTTGCAACCTTGAGTATTGGAGATAATTTCCACCCAGGTAGTGAAACTGTCATGGGACTGTGCTGCATTGTTCTTCCAGGTCGTGAGAGGGCTCAAGAGGAGTGGAGGCTGTACTTGGAGGCCTACCCATTCATCAGTGTATTGCTGGTTGGTTTTCTCTATAGTTTGTTTGATAATGGTGATGAAAGCATCACCCCTGCACATGCTCCAGCTCAAATTCTAGGGAGAGAGAACCTCCCTACATTTCAAAGGCATGCTTAAAGTATCCCATCTCCTATCATAAGCTTACCAAGCATCCCCAAAATTCTCCTGACTATAATTTTAAAAATCAATAACACACTGAAGCAAAATCTGAGAAGTATTCACCCCAACCCCTGCCTGATAGTAAAATGATCGAAAGTGTTCGTGTAGGGTGACATCTGTATGATGAGTTGGGTGAATGTGAAATCCGATGGATTGAGCAATGTTATCAAAACTATCTGTTTGCTACCTCCAAATTATCTGATTCCGCAATATAAAATAAAAGTCTTTAATTTGAAAATCACTCACAAATAGGTTGATTAAGAAATCGGGACATTGGTCACTATCATGTTATCTAGATAAAATTCACAGAGCGAATTTTGAATTTCCGGAGCACTGCACTTGTAAACTGATAAAAACTAGGCCATCGGGAATTTCGTGAGGGGCTTGAGAACATAATTGAAATAATTGCCAAGAGTAAAATTGTTCTTGGACATACATGTTGTAGACTGAGGAGGGTTTCCTATAGGACAGTAGTTTGATGGCCAAATGATAGACAAATTCTAAGATAGATGTTACTTTTTGTTTTTCCTCTTCCATAGATTCTTTTTCTTTTTTTAATTTTTGATTTTCCTTCCGCAATTACCTTTGCTAAAGGGAGAACTGTTGGAAACTATTCAAGAAAGTAATACTCTTATCACATTGTCACTTTAAACAACTTACTTCAAGTTGCATGTCAACAATCTCCGAACTTTTTCTACTGTCTTTTGTGTAAATTTAGCTTGTTAGAAAAGGGTGGTTTTTTCCATACCTTGTAACTGAGATTTTAGTAGTGTGATTTCCTCTAGATAGTTGTGAGAAGGCACCACTTGGGTGTCAAGCATTTCTAGAGTTACAGTGTGAATTTCCGTAGATGATGGAACAACAGATGATGGAGTGGCCAGGTCATCCTCCATATGCAGTTCCTCCCGAATGTGGGTGGTATCATTAGGCAAGGACTCGATTGGAAACCACCTATCTATAAAAATGAGCTAACCCACTAGGACCATGGTTGCTTGGAAGAAGATGGGGCCATGGGACACTTGCCTTTTGAATCAGAAATGGATGGGGATGGTCCCTTATGAGTACCAACTGTGTCGGTATGCTCAGGAACATCAGTTGCCTCTACTTGGCTATGTGAAGGGCAAGGGCCCGATGCAAGGGTAGACCAAGGTGTAGAAGAGAGACCAGATTTTAATTGCTTTGGCCTAGACCCTTCACCACCAACACATCCCTTGAGCCTCTACTTTGGTTAAAAGAAGACTTGGTGTGAACACAACAGATGAATCAACTCAAGGTGCTTAATCATGGACTTGCCTCCACTTGACTGGAGTTTCTGACATACTTTAATGATGGAGTCTGCAAGGTACTTTGGTAGATTTACTCAAAGGGCCTAGTTGACATGTCCCTTTTTAAGGTGAATGAGTATTTTGAGTGCATCACCACTAAAAACAGAGGCGTAGCCATCACATATGAAATACCAGTTGACCCATTTCAAAATATCACCCAGGATTCCAGGTAAACTTGTCTACTTAACACCCTTCTGGACACCCAATGGAGTCAGGATGACCTCCGAGAGTGCCTCTCCTTTGTCGTGGAACTGAGCAATTAGAATTTGCAAAGGGGCATTTGTCATAACCTTTAAACTAGATTTTTCAAGTCAGATAGGTCAGAAATGACCTGACTGGTAATTTCAACTCTCCGTCCACCAACTTGCAAACAAGTGGACTCAAAATTATTCAAGAACTCTTCCACAATGCCCTCATCAAAACCTTCAAATTGCCAAATGAAATCCAACCATCCAAAATCATGAAATACCTATGAAAGGGCGGCATTCCGGAGCAAGGCATCAGGTGAAGTAGGTTTTGATGTCTTTCATGGTCCCATGCTGAGCCAAAAAGTAAGAAATACACGGTAGCAGAAAAACTAGAGTAGAGCATTTCTTCCACTTCCCGTCTAGTGTCTGATAAAACCAGTCATGATTGATGTGCATACCACAACAGGAAGAAGTGGTTGTAGAAGCATTAAATTTCAAATGACACCATATTCCTTGGGTAGTGCAACATCAAGCAAAGGTGATGGAAAAAAATAGTGATGAGACCGGCCACCCATGTGAGATTAATATTTTTGCGGTGGCACATATCCCATGGTTGAGGAGCAAGCGCCACCTATCCTGACATTGGAGAGTGTGACACATCAAAGCATGTGGTGATTTATGAGCCATTACTCCTTTTATGTCGTCATTCATAGAGCCGGATTTGGAAAGAGATCCAGAATGACCATAACAATCATTTCATGATGGCGTCATAATGACAAATGAATACATGGGGAAATGTTTCACATAGAAATATCATTAGCAAGTTAAAATACACTTACCCATGCCACATTTAGTCACCGGTATCCATAGATTCCTACGCCCTGTAATTTGGGATGAAACTATTTTTGTAAATTAGTAGCACCCCTGGATGTTGATCAAATTTCTAGTTTGACATTTAGGACATCCAGTGTGATTACACAACATTGAATCTTTTCCCTAGGTGTGGGACTTGTAAAATGGGAAAAGAATCTCTAGGTTAGAGGTTGGTTCCTTAACTCCTCTGATCAGGTGTATTACTTGCAAGTTGTAGAGGTTTTAAACTCAAAATCCTACTCTAAATTCCAAGGGGACAGAGATAGAGAATGCAAAAGAACTAAAACTAATACTAATAAGGTGATGCACCAAAGGAGTGGTGAGCATTTTTACTTCTGCAAATTGACACAGATCATAGAAATGCAACAAAACATCATGCAAAAACTGATAAAATGTAATGAAAGGTTAGAAATGAAGCAAACAACACAAACAGAGGATTGAAACTCATTCACAGAGCTTGCATTGTCATTTCCAATATAAAAATACATGCATTACAACATCGAGAAGCGAGAAAACATGTTACAGTCTTGGAAGAGGTATGATATTCCACAAAATCACTTTTCAAGGTGAAAAAGGGAGCCTACAAAACATAAAAATGTCCAACCACTTCAAAATGAGCCAAATCTAGCTTTTACAATGCAAAACGAGCCTAGGAGAGAGAAACACAGGAAAACATGAGAGGAGCTTCAACCACCAACCAAAATGTAATAAAACAGCATGGGCATCCTTATAGGTCCATTCCTTGACATTTTTCACCATGCTAGGAGAGAATGTGAGCCATTCTTCATTAAAAATGGTGGTTGAAATGTCATTTTTGTTGATTACCACCACGTGCAGAGGAGTTTTCAATTTCCTCTCTCTCTAAACTCCAAAAAAAAATTGAGTTTGGAATCATGTAGAGAATTTCACCAACTTTCCATTGATATAAAGAACATGAAAAACAAATCTCTAGATTCAAAGTTATGGTCATTTGAAAATTTAGGGAAAAACAGGGCCAAAATGGGTTAGCGGGCCAAAAATTTGAAATTTTCCCACTTTTTTGCATTTGGGAAAATTTCCCAAAAATCTCTGCACCCCACCGATCTGATGCCACGTGGCACATTCTGATTGGATGCAAGCCTTCTGCGCTTCATTTTCCACCGTTCTAGCTATTAGAAAATTTTCCAAAATTCTCCGTCGGGTCGATGAGTTGAGGACACGTGACATAACGTGATTGGGTGCAGGCATCTCCTCTTAAATTTTCCATGTCTATTGACCATTTCCTTCGAGCCGACACATGGCAAAACCCCATTGGCTACCGATTTCTCTCGCCATTTTTCCATGAGGGCCTGTCTTGCATTTTTTGCCGCCACATGGACACGTGACATGATCCCATTGGCTCGTGTTTTGGGGGCGAAGCGCGTTTCCTTTGAAATTTTCCTTCAAATTTGCTTTGGCAAAATTCCCAACTTTTCCCCAAGTTCCACTAGTCTTGGGACACGTGGCAAGCTCCCATTCATTACGGGCCATGGGGGTGAAAACTCCTCTTTGCACTATCCTTTGGGAAAAATTCCCAATTTCTCCCCACGTTCCGAAGCTCCGATGACCTAACGAGACACATGGCAAGCTCCCATTTGACGTGGGCCTTGGGGAAAAAAATTAACTTTGCGCCCTCGCCAATCACTTTTTCCAAATTTCCAATCTTTCCTCTGCCCTCCGCCACTCTTTTGGCCTAAGGACACGTGGCATAACATGATTGGGCATGGGCCTTTCTTGGAGATTTTTCCATGGCGCCAACACTTAGTCAAATTTTCTATTTTTACTCCACCCTCTGCCACTCCTTTCCTCTAGAGACACGTGGCACAATGTGATTGGATGCGGGCCTAGCGTTGAAATTTTTCTTGTATCAACCCTTAGGAAATTTTTCTAATTTCTCCCCACCTAGACACGTGGCAGCATCCAATTCATCGGCGGGCCTTCGGGGTGAAAAATTCCTTTTGAAAACTTGTCGAACACTTGGTAAAAATTCCAAGTTTACCTCCACCTTCTGCCCTCCGAGGACACATGGCCTCATCTTATTGGCTCGGGATTTTCGGGGAAAATTTCCCACAAAATCTCTCGCCAAGCCATAACTTCAAAAATACATGGAGTTAGGAGGAAAACTTTACCTTTCTGGAAAGCTGAGAAAAATCTCTATCTAATGGTGCCATTTCTAGAAGGTCTTGAGTGCCTGAAAAGAAAAAAATTATGACTAAGGCACAAGAGAGGGAAGAATGAAGGGAGTTAGCCACAAAATGTGCAGGGAACATTTTGGATAATAGAAACATGATTAGCGGTAGTAGTAATAATGAAAAATCCTACATTTATTGGAAATTACAATAAAAACAACTAACTAAGGGAAGAAGATCAAATGAGGGATCATATTCCTTTATTGAATTTGCAAGAGATTGATTACTCCATGCATGAGAGGAAAAGATCCTCCTCAGCATGCATATTTGTTCATAACAAAATGTCATTGGTGAAAGTCTTCCTATCCAAAGGGTTTGCGATAAACTCGAGCTTATGCCCATTCACCGGAAGAGTCTGTTTTTCTCCAGTAATCTGTATCTATCGAACATATCCATTATCAAACACTTGATTTACCTAATACAGACCTAACCAATATGTATGAAACTTTCCATTAAACTGCTAATAGTGGGAATCAAAGAGTAAAACCCACTGTCCTTCATGAAATATCCTTCTTTTATCCGAGCATCATGCCAAGTTTTCTACTCGATGTCAGAGTAGCATTTTAGTCTCTGTTGTGCCTCCATCCACATTTCATCTAATTCATTCAAATGCAACACTCATTCATGTTTTTCTTCATCCAAATCAATCCCAACTTCCAACGTTGTTCACCAAGTGCGCAACTCAAACTCAACAGGTAACAGTGGCTTCTTCCCAAAGACCAGCTCATAGGGAGAGAAACCAGTAGTTGTTTTCCAGGTCATGTTGTAGGCCCAGATGGCCTCAAGAAGTTTTTGTACCCAATTCTTACTAATGCGGCATTGACCACCTTAGTTAGAATATTCTCAAGTTCTCGATTAGTTATGTCCACTTACCCATTAGATAGGGGGTGATATGGTGATGATTTCCGGTTCCTGATTCTATAGATTCCTAAGAAAGCTTCAATCATATTTGAAACAAATTGAGGACCTTGATTAGATACAATGGCTTTTGGTGTTCCAAATCACGAAATATCTGGTTGTAGATAAATTAGTGACATCATCTTCATTAGCAGATGCCAATGCTTGAACTTCAGCCCATTTGGTGACATATTTTGTGCATACCAAGAGATACTCCTTCCCGAAATATGGAGGATCAAATGGTCCTACCAAATCAATACCCCATTTCTAAAATGGTCCAAGAACCAACTAATTGTTCGAGGCATTTCCGTAGAAAGTGTATGTTTTCTTATTCATTGGCATGCATCACACCGCCACACATACTTTTTGTGAGTCTTATGGAGGGAAGGCCAATAGTACCTACTCCAAGGATCTTGTGAATTGTTCATTTCACTTTGAATAATGTCCCCCTCCCGGCTCATCATGACATGCTCACAGTGTGTAATGTACCTCATCCTCTCGAACACACCCGTGAAGAACCATGTCAGACAACATTTAAATAAGAATCTGTTACACCATTTATATGTTGCACTATTTCTAATCAATCACCTTCTTTCCTTATGAGTAATTAAGGAAAGAAACTTCACTATTAAATAATTTGCAAGATCAATGAACTAGGGAGTCTTAGTAGAGATAGCAAACAAGTGTTCATCGGGAAATTGGTCTTGGACTTCTTTGTCATCACCTGAAACATTTATTCTGAAAGAAAGTTAGCAACAACATTAGATTTCCCAGCTTATCTAAAATAGTGAGATTGAATTCTTGCAACAAGAGTAACTAGCGAATGAACCTTCTACCAACCACTAGTTTATACATCAAATATCGAATGGCATAGTTGCCAGTGTAATTTTTTTTTTATATCCAATGATGTAATGATGAAATTTATTCAAAGCATATACAACAGCCAAAAACTCTTTTTCCGTAGTAGTGTAATTATTTTCCGTAGAGTCGATTTTTTTGATAAAATAAATTGCATACATATGATCTTCTAAGTATTTTTTGTTTAGGGATAGTGCCCATGGCTTTATTAGAAGCATCGGTGTGGATATGGAAGGTTGTCCCCATTCAGGCCACGTAAGACAGGGGTGTTGTCGATTTTCTTTGATAGAATCAAATTCCCGCTTGACACCGAGAAGACCATTCAAAAACACAATCTTTGGTTAGCAATGAAAATATTGGGGCAGAAATTTTGCTAAAATCTTTTATGAATCGGCGGTAATAATTTGCATGGCCAGGAAACTTTTGATGTCATCGATTAGTTGGTGTAGGTAATTGGGTGATGACTGATATCTTATTGGGATACACATGTATACCTTGGGTCAAAACATGGTGACCTAAGACAATTCCTTGATCAACCATCATTAGAAATTTTTCATGACTCATAGATAGTTGGTGTTGTTCACATCGACTAAGTACTTTCTCAAGATTACTCAAATATTGTTCAAAATTAGATCCATGGAAAGTGAAATCATCCATGTAAACCTTCACACAGTCATTAGCAAGATCTATAAAATGGCCAAGACTCCACTTTGAAATATAGTGGGGGCATTACGAAGCCCAAAAGGTAAGACTCTATAAGTGAATGTACCCCAAGGGCACGTAAAATTAGTCTAATCATGATCAACAGGCAATAATAATGTGATTATACCCACTAAACCCATCCAAGCAAGAGAAATATTTCTTACCAGCCAAATTGTCCAGGACTTTGTCAATAAAAGGGAGGGGAAAATAATCTTTCTTGGTGGCTTTGTTAAGTTCCCTATAATCAACACATATTTTCCACTTACCATTCTTCTTGGGAACAATAACTAATGGGGAAACCCACTGACTATCAGATATAGGGTAGATGAAACCTACCTTTAGGAGCTTTTCAATCTCAATTTTGACTATGTCTCTCAATGTTGGATTGATTCTTTGTTGTGGTTGCCTTATAGGTTTGACGTCATCGGTGTAAATATGATGTGTATAGATGCTAGGATGAATTCCTTTCATATCAGTGTAATCCCAAGAAAAAGCATGAGAATGTTTCTTCAGAACCTTAAGCACCCTAGCTTCTTGATTGACCTCCAAGTCACTTCCTATAGTCAGCTCTCTACCCATACTGACAAGCACCTGCTTAGTATCATTCGCAAGAGCAAGCTCAGACTTGGTGATAAAAGAATTCAATGGGAAAACATGGGGCTGAAGCATGTGCAGGATGGATATGTTATCAAAAGATAGAACCTTGGTTAAAGGACAATAGAAATCAGGAACTAAATGTTTGGAATTATAAGCATAGATTTTCCTACCAGACTCAGCAGAGGTAATGTCTAATGGCGGTATTTTGAATTCCGTAGTAGTAGTGCTGATTTCTGTAGTTACAGAGTCCTTAGAATCAGTCACCGCATATGGCTCTGTAGCTTCCGTCATATGATTGTGTACTACAATAGTGGCCAAAAAAGAAGAACTCAAAGAGCATCCAGAGAATCCACCCATACATGGTCATAATTATTCGTATAAGGCTAGGCAGAGGATATAATGAAATGTTTTTGGATTTATACCCATTTGGAATTTTCATGTTTCGACCTACGCTTAATGTACGTAGCAACCGTAGCTAGCCAAGGTCTTCCCAAGATGACTGGTATCACAAATTCTGAGATTTAGGTTGCAAAACCATGAAATCAATCTGGTACTCCCATGATTCAACAATGACTATTATATCTTCAATGACACCATCGTGTATAGCAATGGATTGATCTCGCTAAGTGCAAAATAGTTCTGGTTGGTTGAAGTCTTGTAAAGGATAGTAGGTTAAACATTTATATTGTGATGACATTAGTAGCAGCATCAAGATCCACTAAAACATTAGATATTGACTGGTTGCTTATACAAATAGTAATGACATGTCTCCCAGATCCCCATATTTTGGTGAGATAAGGGTGCCAGAAACTAAATCAGCCAAATTCCCTTTGACTCTGATAGTCTTTGGGTATTTTCTTTTTCTTCCGAGTGTCTTTATACATTCATTTCTAATGTTTTTGTTTAGTTCAAGGATGTCCCTTATTACACGTAGTAGTGGAACCTCAATATGTGCTTTTTTCAATTCCTAAACAAGTTTTGTTTCATCTACATTTCGAGTGTCCTGTAATCACTCAGGAAAAGGGGATGTAGTTTGTTTGGGTTTTTGATCATCCTGTTTATCTGGATTTAGTGAAGAACCAGTGTTATCCTAAATTTTTTCTTCCTTATCGGCATCATTAGGCGCCTCGTGATAACAACAAGAGGGTTCAATATTTTTCCGGATTGTAATCATAAATTACTAATAGTGTTAACTCGCATGGTGTTACTGCATTTGTGTAATCAATCAAAGTTGTCTGTTGATTTTTAGTATTGATATAGGCTAAATGAAAGTTGTGTTTGCATTACTTGTCCTTGATTTTGGTAGGCTTGAGGTGGAGGCATTAAAGCTTCTTGTGGCTCACTTTGGGACTTGCGTTGTTTATTAACATTTTATGGTGGTGCCCAAAGACTCGATTTTGGCTAAAATTTTGTTGAGGACCCCACCGCTTATTGTGCCAAGGATTGGTTGTAGGTGGTGGAGCCCAACCCAACTGAGTGTAGGGATTTTTCCAAGGTGGTGGATATTGATAAGGCATCTAGTTTGAGTTTTCCCACTCAGGTTGTCCCCAAGAAGCCTGAGAGGCTTGATTTGGCCATGGCATTCTCTAGGGATTCTGAGTTGGTCTAGATGGGAATCCACCCTGATTGTTTTGACTTTTGAAAAAATTAGTTCAAGCACCTTTTTGAGAGATGGCATTCAAACCTCCCTTCAATTGTGGTAGAAGTGTGCGATGCTTAGTGTCATGGTCAATAACTTCAAAGATTAAGCACATATATGTGACATCCAAAGGACATTCTCTCAAGGGGTGTCTCTTCCGACATTTAGGGAAATACATGTCCAATGGTTCTTTAGAAAGGGTGGCTTTTGCCTTGAGTCCATCTATGGTGGATGTTAATTGCAGCAAAATGTCTGTTTTCATGTTGGCCATTTCTTCTAGAAGTTTAGAGGTACCCAAAGACTTGGATGTTTGTTTCCTTCATATTCCTCCACGTGTTCTAGAATATCTTCTACATAGCTCAGTAATTTGTTCCATGGTGAGCTTATGCATGTCTCCACCTCCCATGAGATGGAGAGAATCCTTGGTTTCCTCATCCAGTCCTTTTAGAAAGACCATTTTAGTGATGTCTACATGTAACTCATACCCACTATGCATTTATGGAGAAAGAGGAATCTATCTAGATAATCCTCTAGATTCTCATCTTCCTTTTTCTGTATTTGGAAGAACTCTTCCTTCCTTTCCCTTCCTCTACAATAGTCTTGGTATTTATCCAAGAAGTTTGTTTCCATGGATTCCCAGTGAATTAATGGAGTTAGATAGTAACCCCATAAACCATCTCATAGCAAAATCTTTGAGAGTGGAGGGAAATAGTTTGAGTTTTTGATTGTCAGTTCGGTAGTCATATGTCTGGCATAGGATTTTAAATTCAAATATAAACTAATTAGGGTCTTCTTTGGTCATTCCTCGAAAGAGGGGTAGGATGGATGGTGAGATTTTTTTCATGGGTGCATCCTCATCTACATCGAGGACAATGAGGTATGTAAAGGTTCATCCTAAAGGTTGGTCTTCAACATTCCCAAGATCCCCCATTGCAGAATGATGTGAAGAGGATACAGAATTCTTAGAAAAGGTTCTAGGGATTGAATTGGAATCTGTATCACTCTTAGTGTTTATCTCTTGTGAAGTGTCTAAAGATATTTGTTGAATATTGTGTGCTATAAATCTCCCTTGGTTATCTCATGACCTATGCATCCAGGTTGGTTGGTTTAAATCAAGGTCTGAGAGAACTACTGATTTCCTATATGAACTCCATTAACACCCATAGCATATAGAATAAAGTAATGGAGATTATGGTTATTATCACTAGAAATGGTGCCAAAAATTATGGGTCATTGTATTCTTCCAATCATTTAATTGACATAATATTTTTCAGTGTCATTATAAACCGTGGTCATGTCTCTAGGCAATATGCAATGGAGTCTAGGAGAACTAGTTATACGTTGAGTCTACTGGGGGGTTATTTAGTTTTAGTGAATATTCTACTGTATGTAGTTAAAATATACAAAAATTAAATACAAGTCTATGGAATTCAACTATGTGCAATGAAAGGAATTTTAGCAACTAATCTTCTAGTGTAAAATAAAATATGCACACACTTATTCATAACAAATTAAATCACAACTGAATAAATGGAATTTTTAGCAGAAGGAAAGACTATTCATGAACTATATTTGCATAACAAAAGCATGTATGCTAAGAAAAAGTGGTAATGGAGAAAGAAGAGATAGTTAATCAAAGCATGCATGTAAAGCTCATCAAATGATAATTGCAGTAAAACTAATCAAAGGACTATATGCATGAACTCAAAGTAACCTCGTATCTCCTCGGTTGAGTGGGCCCTTGCTCTTCCTTGGGATAGAGTGATCAAAAACTTCTATTTCTCAAAATGTCGTGGCTTTCATTAACTTTGAAATGAGTTCATAACATATCAAAAACAAATCTAGAATAGTATGCAGATAATCTTCTTCAACAATCAAAAAGTGGTACTCAAGTTCTGAAGACAAAGTCTTCATATAGATAATGTTGGTTACAAGATCCACCATATCAGGTGGCATTAAACACTGTTCATCAAATATCAATTAAAACTCATAGATTCCTATGGGCCATTAGAATCAAGCCCAAGCTAATAGGTCAATTTGATGGAAATAGTCTTCAGCCGCATGCTTCAAACTCGGGCTTCTTATCCACCAGTAACTTCCATCATTCCCTACACACATCATCACATTTGATCTCATAAAGATAGTTAGTAGGAGGTTCATGTGATAAATGGTTTTCATAAATAATAGCAAGGAAAATGCATCAACCTACTAAGATATGACTACACAAAACATCCCCATATACTAATAAGTCATATCACAAAGAGTATTTCTGGTCTAAAGAAATGATATTAATGAGCCAAACAATGCACTCATCATCACCCATGACACTTCACTCTCTTTCCCTCACACCTCCCGCATGACCTGCACCATCCACCTTCATATCACCTCAATTATCCCTATGTGTAACTCACCATCTTCCACCACCCGCTTTTCCCTCTAGATCTTGTGCACTGTATCACCTTTACCTAAGAAGGTGTAACCTAAAGACAAAACTCCGCTACCCTCCAATAAGGTAGTCAAGCAAACCACACACTCTATTACTAGTTCATCTGTCATGCCCCTACCCAAGAAGACATGACCAACACCTAAGACCAGACTATCATCTAAAACAATAGCTCGACCCACTCCCCTCTTACAAAGACCCTTCCTATACAAATACCACACTAACACCCAAACCCACCTTTACCTCCCATTGTGATCTAATAGTGGGATCTTATGCCAAAATATTAACTAACCTCCTTGAAACCTCTCGTCATCACATTACGCCTCTTAAACCTTATGACCCACTCAAACCCAAACCAAAAGGGTTTGATGACACCAAAATTTGTGCCAACCATCGTGTGCCATGGCATGATGTAGAGAATCGTAAATCTTTGAAAACCACTTTTATCCAATTATGTCCTCCGAATAAAATTTGACAATGATGACATTCTCGATGAGGACCCCATTTTCATAGAACCCATTTCCATAGTTCTTCCATCATTGCCTACTCAATAACCAAGGCCTCCACCTCCACAACTCTTAGAGAAACCCCCAAGATTTGAAATTAACATAGTTTGCATCGAGAACTCGTAAAATCTCCACTCAAACTTTGGTGTGCCCAACTTATTTCACAAGGTTCCTTCTCACCACTTGGTTTTTTCCCTTCCTATCACTATACCTTTCTTAGCTCACCTACTTCACCTACCTCTCCACCTCAAATCAACATGATCCATGTTACTACCCATGCATAGAAGGATAAAGGCAAGGAAAAGGAAACCGACCCACCAGCCAACCCTATACCCAAAGATACCATCTCGCACCCACACCTAAAGTCACTATCCACACCCCACATATCCTATTTCGAATGGGGTTACACATCATGTGATTCTCAAACAAGTACACCAATCTTCCCTCAAAATGTTCCTATATGACCTCATCCAAACCTCGTAATCCCATCGTTAAGTTCTCATGGAGGTCCTTTAATCTATTGAGGTCTTACCCAATTATCCCACACCTGTAGCCTCCATTATTACACCTCATCATCTAGCCTCCCTTACCAAATTACCATCTTCTCCTATAGCTCCACCTACTCACCAAGTAGCTGCCCTTAACTTCTTAGATGAAGAGATCGCACCGCACCAAAATGATGACCCGTGATCTAACTCTCTTCATCTTTGTCCATATAAATAATATCCCCGTATGACATGTTATGATCGATGGGGGTGATAGCATTAATATCATCTCCTCCCATGCATTTGAACAAATACGCATACCTAATGATTGCATGTATAAACATCATGTCATGTCATGTTCATTCAATTATGCTATCACTTCCACACTTGGCATCGTCATCCTCCATGTCTACATGGGTCCTCATACTATTCCAAAGCTATTTTATGTCTTGGAGGGGGAATTTCAATATAACCTATTGCTTGGTAGACCCTAGATTCATGTCATGGGTTATGTTCCTTCTAATTTGAATCATTGTGAAAATTTTGTGTATGGACACACCTAAACCATTCCGGCTGACCCATCACCCTTGAAAATATGTAATATGCTTTACCGACCTAATGACGTGCTTATACCCATTAAAGCATCTAACTCCATGACCACTACCTTTTCACCTACACCTCCACTCACCAATGTCGTCACTACCTCAACCATACCTACATCCTCCATTCCTACTGTTGCCACAACCTCCATGGCTAAACTGTCAGCCTCCCAATAAGCTAGCTCCACCTTCGAGTCAACCTTTAACATGTCATCCATCCCAACTACCCACATATCAACAACTGATCCCTTAGAAGGCATTTTTCAATGCCTCACTCTAGGGGAGTATCGTCTATATAGTGTTAACACATTCCTTACTCCACAAGAATATGGAAGTCTTCACCAACACCCTCACTATGATCACCACATAGGAGAGTGCCCCCTTTATGGTCCTCCCCACCTTCGTAATAATCTCACCTATGGGGGACTTGATACTACCACTTATACACCTGAACCACCATCACAAACCCGCCCATTTTCTACCAACCTCTAGTCACTCACCAATCATCGTTTCACCCACACCTTCCTACACCGATGTGATTGGAAGGGTTTTGGTTTTGGATTTTATGAACAAGGTTGTCATACTATTATTCCATGTACTACCCACAAACATAACAACCATAGTGGTATCATCTTTACAAAACCACCTACTAAGAAGGCTCGCATTGAACTCATTAAGAACATCAGCCCTTCTCCACCTTCTTCGCCCACTCCACCTTCTTCTCCACCTTCACCGATAGATTCAATGGATCCCGAATCCATTCCTCCTAATTTTTTTCATAAACACCATTTCCTTAGGGCCTCTCGACTTATCAACATGAGGGCGAGGTTCCCTCTTCTCTTCCCTTCCTCGTATCCTTAAATGATCGATGATGATACACCTTCGATTAAAATCATTCAATGTCGGGATGATGAATCTATACTTGCCTACCTTGGTGATGAAGACTAATATATTCATCGGTTGTTACCATTTGAGACACAAACCATGTTGAATGAATCGAATATCGAGATCAACATTCATACTCAAGACAACCCATAAATTCTAAAGATCAGTCAATGTTTAGATACTACTGAATAGGAAGCCATCACTTCTTTTCTCAAAAACATAACCATGCTTTCTCTTGGTCTTATGCAGACATGCCCAGTATTGACCCCACCATAGTGGTCCACAATATCATAACCATTCCCGATGCCAAACCCATAAAACAAAAGTTGAGTAAAATGTACCTTGCATTACTCTTCCGGTCAAAGAAGAACTTAAGTGCCTTATTTCTGCTTTCCTTCATCTTACCCATTTATTATCCTCAATGGATTTCTAACATTGTCCCCTGCACTAAGGCATCGGGGGACTCCGCATTTGCATAGATTTTCATGACCTCAACCTAGCTTGCCCGAATCATGACTTTCCCTACCTCGTATTAACCAACCGGTTAACCTTACCACTAGTCACGAGATGTTATCACTCATGGATGGCTTATCAGTTATAACAGAATCTTTCTTTCCTAGAGCATAAAAAAAAACCACATTCATCACCCTCGAGGGACTTCTACTATCGAGTCATGCCTTTTGGCCTTAAAAACCCCGGTGTGACATATTAGCAGTCGTGACTTACATCTTTCATGACATCATGCATCATATATTGGAATATTAGGTGGATGATATCCTTTCCAAATCCAAACACCACTCGAACACCTCACCATCCTAAAAACCATCTTTGACCGCCTCATTAAGTATTGCATTCACCTTCAACCCAAGAAGTGTGTCTTCATGGTTCTCTCAGGAAAACTCTTGGGATTTATCATCTCCTTACGTGATATAGATTTTGACCCTGCTAAAGTCAAGGCCATTCTTGAGATGCCTCCACCCACTAATCTTAGGAAACTCTATAGCTTGCGGGGTAAGTTACAAATGCTCACCATTTCATTTCACAATTGTCTGATCAATGTCAACCATTTCATCATCTTCTCAAGAAGGATGTCTCCTTTAAATGGGATGATGACTACCACAAAGATTTTTAACCCTTAAAACAATACCTTCTCTAACCACCCCTACTCATTGCACCTAAATATGACCAATCCTTATACCTATATATTCATGCTACCGATCACTCCTTGGGGCCATGCTCGCTCATCACAATGAACAACATAGGGTGTAGATGGTTTATTACGGCTTTAGCCATACACTTTTGGACTACAATACCCAATACACACATGCTAACTTTTTTACTAGCCTTATTTTTCATTGCCACAAAACTTCATCATTACCTACTCAACCATAAAACCTATGTTGTGACCAACACCGGCCCCTTACACTTCATGTATACCAAACCTTACCAAAATAAACGTGATGCATGTTGGCTTATGCTTTTGGCTGACCTCGACCTCAAATTCATCCATAAAAAGTCCATCAAGGGCCAAGCTATCACCGACCAATTGGTTGACACACCTATTTCTATGGATCAACCCTCTAACTTTGACTTTCTAGATGAATCAATTACTACCCTTTCCCTAGATGAACCCACTTACCAAATGACACTCTTCTTTGATGGTTCCATGTATCAGGGTGGGGTGGGACTTGTGTTATCCTCATTCCAATTGATGGTGAACCCATGCCTGTATCTTTAAAATTTGATTTTGATTATACAAGCAATATTGTAGAATACGAAGCGCCGTATTAGGTCTCTAAGTTGCCTATGCCTTAGATGTTAAGTCAATCAACATCTTTGGTGATTCTCAACTCGTCATAAACCAGGTCAATGGTATACACTAATGTCATAATGAGACACTTCAAAAGTATAAACATCATGTGGAAATACTTTTGACCACCTTTGACTGTCACGCCCTTCAAACCGTCCCTCATTCTACAAACAATTTTGTAGATACTATGGCGTGCTTGGCTTCCTAGATACCCACTTTGCCCGCCGATTCTAAAATCTTTGTCATCGTATAAAGACTCTAATCTCCTCTCTTATTTACCTTGTGAATTTTACTCTATCAAAACCACTACTCCAAACTCCGAATGACATTTGGTATAAAAATACTCGACTATCTTTCCCTCGCCAACTTACCTCCCGACCTCACTCGTAATGGACAACGTGATTTTCTTAAAAAGTTCTCTCATTACATCATCAAGGGTGGCCTCCTCTATAAGTGTGACTTTGATGGTATTCTCTTATGATGCCTTACAAGTTCTGAAATTCCTTAAACCATTAAGGAATTTCATGATGGCATATGTGGAGGTCACTTCATTGGCCTTGCTATTACTAATCGTATTATTTACCTACGCTATTACTAGCCGACCCTTAACCATGATTGTTTCGATTACATTACGTGTTGTGTAAATTTACAACAACATGCCAACCTTCATCATACACCAATTATGCCTTACAATTCACCTGTGACCTTTCACCTTTCTCTCAATGGGGTTTGAATATTTTCGAGAAATCAAACCCCATTCTTCCCGAAAGGACATCAATGGATAATCACCATTCTCAATATTACACCAAATGTGTTGAAGCCATACCTCTCATGTCCATGAAAGCCAAGAAAATATGTGAGTTCATCAATCATCACATCATTTTTTTGGTTTGGTGTTCACATCGCCTCATCACCGATAATAGAAAACAATTCAAAAATAAAACCTTTAAAACTTTGTGATGCCTTCAAAGATTAAGCTTAGTTTCTCATCACTCTATTACCAAAAACCAACGGCCAAAGCCAAATCCACTAATAAAACCCTAAATAAAATTCTCATAAAAGTGGTTAACGATACTGGGAAGGACTTACATACACACATTCCATTCACGCTATGGGGGCGTACTCACACTAGTATTCACACTTCAACCGCTACCACACCTTTTTCTAGTCTACTGTCTGAGAGGATATTTTGCTTCTAAAAGTCAAGATTCCATCACTTCGTATTTCTCTTCATGACATACTCAATGATGATTACTTTTGTCTGACCATTTAGATCAACTTGAGTTATTAGATTAACATCATCTTAACGCTCTTGACCACCTTCAAGTTTACTAAAAATGTATCACCTACGACAAACATGTCCATGAATGAACCTTCCAAGTCGGTGACCTTTTTCCTGAAAGAAAATCAACATGTGACCAAACCATAAAAAAGTAAACAGGGAAAATTTTCTCCTAATTGGCTTGGACCATACATCGTAACCCATACTTATGGATCAGGTTCTTATCATTTATCTTCACTCGATGGTAAACTTAAACCTGAGCCCCTTAATGCCTTACATCTTTGACCATTCTAATGTTGAATTTTAGTCCTACCTCACCTTTTGCCTCTTTCCATGCTCATCCCTTGAGCGCTATCCACACCGTACGCCATCACCAATGATTAAACAAGAATCATGTGCATACCCGTCACTTGTTATCTTCTATTGAATATGTGTACCACGGCACCGCACATGGCATGGTTCTCATAGATACTTTTCATTTGCATTCGATGAGATCCCGTTGTCATTTCACCTTTCTTTCGAACAAGAATATGATTCTTCACCTTATTCTTGTCCATGACTTAAAATCCCTCACATGGGACCCAACTCCTTGAGTCAAACTTCCAATAAAAAGATTACTCCCTCAAAAGGACATATTTCTCTCTACATCTCTGCTATAAATAGACTGCTCCCTCAAAGGAAAACTATATAAAGCTTGTAAAAAAGAGAGAATCAAGCTTCCCACATCGATCACTTCAGTGAAAACCTAAAGGAGTTAATTTCCTCATCCCAAATAGAATTCCTACATCGATTAGTCTATCTCAAATACAAGTTTAACAGAAAAAAAAATTCATCATGGACTTGCCCATTGTGATCTTTGATATCTTTCCAAAAGGTATGCTACTAAATACCATATAACCTAACCATTTTTCACCTTCTTACCATTTGCACCTTCATTTCCTACCACCTCAAGGGACCTGCTTGAACTGTGACATTTGGTGATCATGTGACTATTTTTTCTCCTTTAGAATAATCAATCATGCAATGTTTTTAGGGTCCTACGTTCACTAGCCTATCTAGGGTATGACC
The DNA here is from genome assembly GCA_018340775.1 of Taxus wallichiana var. yunnanensis. NCBI lineage: Eukaryota > Viridiplantae > Streptophyta > Pinopsida > Cupressales > Taxaceae > Taxus > Taxus wallichiana. The sequence goes on from CM031236.1 coordinate 414,788,018, forward strand.
CAATAGTTATGATCATCACAAATTAGGTGGCTCTCTGGCCTCCTATTATCTTTCACCTTCTTCATTACGTATTGATCATCCTATACAGGACTTGACCTCGATGTTTGCCTCTACGAAATTTTATTCTTTCGCTACAATCAACTAAAATTCACCCATACCAATGTGCCCACAATTCACCCATACCTAAAATACCTAGAATCAATCATGCCTATAACCTACTAACCCATACTCATACCTCCTTGCATTTTCCCTAGCTTATGGGAGAACTACATCGGCCCGAGGTCTCTATTCAGCGAGACTATGTAGGTAGCACTCAGAGGGCATGGGGCCCTTGGAGGTTAGATCGGCCACTCTCTACCCTAACCAATTCCCCTTTTCCTTTCTTAATCACAATCTACCCTAGTTAGTTTCCTTTTATATCAATCATTGAAAATTAAACCAAACAAACAATAATTTCTTTACATCTTTACCATCCTAATTCATACATTCATTAGGTCTACCATTTCCTTACCATTATCGTGCATATTACTTTAAAAACATCTCAACATGACCCATATCATCATTAATTGCACAAATTAATGAATTACAAACTCAACTAATTTTGACTCACCAGGCCTAAACCAACCTAAAACTTCACCATGCCTATGAGTTGACTCAATCCATGCCTAAACCATAACCTAACTCCAACCATGCCTATGACCTAACTCAATCCATGCCTATGACCTGACTCCACCATGCCTATGACCTAACTCAATCTATGCCTATGACCTAACTCCATCATGCCTAATACACCTATCATGAATCCATCTATACATAACAATCAAATTCTATCAACACAAATACATCATCACCAAATCATCCATCTCATCATATAAATCTGTGTATCCATACAATATACACTGATACCAAATAATATCCATCTCTCAAAACTCTCATATACAACCTCACCATCTTCAGCACGTAGGCCAATATATGATAAAAATAAAAAAACTCTTGTATACATCCTCACTCTCTTCGGCACGCATGCTGGTATATATCAAAAATAAATAACTACATCAAAATGGAGGGACATACATTAGGAATCATCTTTTCTGATATCTTCCATATCACTCTCTCCCATCTCCTTCTCCTCCTCAGCTCCTATACGATGGCCTGCTAACATCTCACCACCTTTCATGGGCCATGGTTAGGTCTCTATTGGTACATTTCTTGGGGATGGTCGTTGTGAACTTGTGGCCTCACCCTGACCATGTCTCGGGGCTCATTAGCCCACTATGCTCTCCACATTATGGGTGCATGATCTAGTCCTCTCACTTGAGGCCTATTATGTCATGTACTCTCCATAGGATAGAAAATCTATCCCTCCCGCCATCAGCTGGTCTTGATAATACCTAGCCTCACCTAACGCATCATGCAACCTTGATATGGGTACTATCTATGGTGGCACCATCACCCTCTCGCCCCTATGCATATCCTATGGGACCCTGTCCTGCCCCTTCTTGTGGATTGGGACCATGTCCTGGTGCCTATGGTGGTTCCATCTACCTCATGCCCTATGCCTGTATCTGGGTCTGTAATGCCTCAATCTCGTGCTTGTCTAGTGGTAAAATGGCCCTGTAAATTGTAACCTACACATGTAGGACGGCCACTGATCATCCTCACCATCCCCACCCTAGGCCATTTGGGCCTATGGATCGCCACCTATGCATGTAAAGTAGCCACTTCCACCTCTAAACCTACTAACTATCCCTTTACCATCCCCAACTGTGTAATTAGAGTTGCCACCTACCCCTGTAAGGCATCTCTCTAAACGGTGATGGTGGCTAAATCTGGCTACTCGTGCCTAGGCAATACTTCTTGTAAAGAGCCACCGACTAGCATCTATACCTATCACCACCCTAACATCATCGATATGATGATCTATCACCTACCGCTTCTACCCTATAGGTACTGTTGGTTGTGGTAGCGGAAGTAGTCTCTCCACATCATCCCTCCTATAATGTGGGAAGGGTGGCGATATGTTCTGTGATAACCCAAACTATCATCTAACCCTGTCTACTAGAATCATATCATGCTCCCCGCATAGTGCCCCTTAATCCATCTAACTCATCATCCATCTTTCTATATGAGGGATAGCCCACATATAGTCTCCAAATAATGTCCACGCTAGAAAATCCCTCTAGGAACCGCCTCGTAATAGGCCACATCATGTGTAAACCTGCCTACTCGATGCTCTCCCATCACAGTACCCATCACTTGTACCCCTCCTGAACAAAACCAGACTCAAATGCATCTTCCCGGGGCATACCAATCAAATGAACACAAACAATCTGCTCATAGGCCCAACAGACAAGAATAAATGTACAACACAGAATGAATTGTGGAGCTACCCATACGCCCATAGCTCTCTATATAAATGCACTAGGAATGCTGGTGCCCATGCAAAATAGGTCCTATCCATCATCATATCATGTAACATCCCCATCAATGATCATTGGAATCTCTCGACCCTCTCGCATCCGACAAGTGTAAAAAAATAGACCGCCTCCATCAATAATTCTACTAGCCTCATCTCCTTTGGATGGGCTAGGTACATCTCTCTATAACTTAGGCTAGCACTGTGGAATGTCAGCTCCACCATCCCCTCACCAAATAATGTCGAATCAACTCCTTTGCAAAGTATTTTTGTGTTTCAGTCATTGATTCTAAGCAACCCAAAGATGCTGGCCATATCCACCAACCATGAAGACATACAGACAAAAATAGAGAGAAAATTGATGGATACCATGCATGATTTATTGTAACTGTGCATAGACTTGAAATCAAATTTTCAAACACACTTAAAACTTGAAGTGCAATAACTAGTTACAAAACATGTTTCACATTTTATTTAGGTTCCATATAAAAGGCTTCAAGTTCATAAAATACATGTAGTTTTAGGTAGGTTGTGGTGTACATTTTCAGCAACGACAAATTCATGAATATCTACTACAAAAATGATATCTAGGTTTGTAACTGATTTATATATAGGATCATATATATAGAAATTGACATATTCCTAGAAGGATCTTAAATACATGAGTATGCCTTTATTTTAGGCCATGAAGAATTGGGTTAAGATTTCCAATCAATAATGAACCCAAAATTTCACCCCGATTTCCTATACGTGAGATTCGACCAAGTGCCCGAATAATTTAATCTTATCAATAACTTCTAGTCTAGTCACAAACAAAAATAATAAGTTTGAACTAAATCCCCACTTTGTTAATCTTTCAGGAGATAAATAAAATGAGCACACAAATGAGGGTTAAACCCATCCCTCTTAACCTACTTATTTTTAGGCATAAATTACAAACAGATATAAATAAATCATTGAGAAGAAACCCATTTACTTTACATGAAATATTCGAAGGAAAGATGTAATCCATGCTTACAAAAAGTGATATACTTTGAGAACTTTAGTTAGTTTCCTTACAAACTTTCCCAAAATTCTAGCAACCAAATCCTTCTCTATTGTTCCATATTTACCAAAAGTCCAAAAGTCCATTGCATAAAGAAAACCTGATTTACATTTTCTCCTCTTATCCATATAACTCACCGAGAACCTAAATTCGAGCTCCAAAAAGGAGTGAGAAAAATGGAAAGGGAATAAAAATTAAATAGCAATAACTCATGCATGGTAGTGTATTGAGGAATCTTCGAGCTTCCTAATGCAATAAACGCATTTAATGCATTTAGTGTCATGTAAAGCTCTCTCGATATTTATATTATTTTCCTCCATTTTTGGCAAAGTGGATGAATGGTCGAAGGTTGATTTTTAATCAATTTAAATCACCAAAAAAATTTGCCTGGGGTCGAATGACCAAATTTAAATTATTAATAAATCAAACTTTAGAATATGTATGGGTCAGTAATTAACTAGTTAATAATTATTTAAACAATAAACATTACATTTCCTACCTCACTATGGTACAAGACCATATTTTTAATATTTTAAGCTCAAGTAAACAAATATGATAGTGTACAAGATCACATTTCCACTCACATACGTAACTATAAGTTTGTTTTCAAACTCCATAAACCAAATCCAATAGTAGGCCCAAAAATATTTGTTATCCAAGCATATTATATGTTGAAGCCAGTGAAGTATGGTGTAGTCCATATCAATGATAGAAATCAATGGTGGTTGAAGACCAATTAAAAAAAATGATGTAAAAAAGTGAATATCGCGATGATTGATAACAACAATAACTTGAAATCTAGTATAATATGATATATGACCTTGCAATTTTAAAAATTAATGCCAACCCCAATGATAATTAAGTGTGACCATATCGTAAATGGAAAAAAATAGTATTGACCTCTTACCCAAACTTCATAATCGATCAACAAGTTTTGATCCTCATTATAGCACATTTTATAATTATGATCAAGATTATAATAACAATCATGTAAGTAATAAACCAAGTTATTATTTTCTTTCTATAAAATTAGTTGCATCAAATTATCATTAAATCAACTTAACCTTTACCTTGATGAACCAATGCTTTACTTGTTCCATATAAAGTCCATCTTACCATTGTAGATCAATGACCGTCATATAGCAAAAATGAGTTAGAACTTTTGAACGACATATGCACCTCTGCAGAATGGGTTTGTTGACTAAGTACTTTAATGCCATGTGGTCTATGTAGAATATGAAAGGTGTTTCCAGTAGATACTTCCTAAACTTATACATCATGTAGATCATTGAAAATGCTTCACACTCACTAGTTGTGTAATTATGTTCTGTTGGTGTTAATTTCCTACTTGCAAAGCTCAAGGGATGATAAAAAATTACTTCATCAAAGGTTGTGTTAGTACTACCCCCATTGTTGTCCTCTGCATCCCATCACATGCACATGGAAAGGCTTATCCCAAGAAGGAAATGTAATATGGGTGCCGTTATGAGCCTCTCCTTTAAAGTGTCAAATGCCTTCAGTTACGCATCTCCCTAATGAAAGGAACTTTTGTGTTTCAACAATTTTTCTAAGGGTGCAGTGATCTTAGCATACCCATTAATGAACTTCCTATAATATCCCATGTGTCTAAGGAATCCATGCAAGTCACTTTGGCTAGTAGGCTCCCTCAAACCGACAATGACTGCAACTTTGATGGGATCTACTAGTAAGCCTTCTTTACATATGATATGCCCTAATAAGGTTCCAAATGGGGTAGCAAAGACACATTACTTGATGTTAAGGGATATCCTCAACTATCGACACCTTTCAAACATTAGTCTCAAGTTATCACAATGGTCCTTGAGAAGACCATACATAGTCCAATCATCCAAATATACCTAAAGAAATTTATGAATGAAGTCTTGGAATTCTTGCACTACAATGCGCGAACATAACAGTGCATTTTTAATCCAAAAGGCATTACCATGTAGGAAAAATCCTCCCTTCAAGTGGTGAAATTTATCTTTCTCTAGTCTTCCTTTGCAATCCGTACTTGGTGATATCCTAAGAACCCATCCATGAAGGAGTAGGCTTTATTTCCAACCACTCCTCTAATATTTATTTAGTGAGCGGGGTGGGGAAGGGATCATTGACACATACCGCATTCAGTCCTGTAGTCAACATAAATCCTAATCCTCTCATCATTCTAGATGCTAAGGACCATTGGGCTTATCCATTCTTACTCTTAAACTATTGTTAGTGAAAAAGCATAGAACCCCCAAATGGGTTTTCAATCTAATTTTCTAAGGAAAATTCATTTGGTGTGATTGCACAACATTGAGATTTCCTAAAGTGTGGGACCTTTGTAAATGGGGAAAGCTCTCTAGTGAAGGTTGGTTCCTCTTCCTAAACTACCTGCCACAAGCTATTCTAATGAAGGAAAGCTAATCTAATCCTAATCTAACTTCCAAGGAGATAGGGAGAGAAAGAAAACTATAAAAAATAGATCCTATGATAAAATGGTGATACACTAGAGAAAAAAATGTTGATCATCTATCAAAAAAACCATGGAACAAGAAGAGGTGAGCAATGGAAAGGAGAGACAAGTGCATCACATACCAAAGATGAATTTCACATAGAAAATGTTCCAAAACTCCATGAACATAGCTCCAAAACATGCAATGAACATCCAAACATGCATAAATACCTGCAATGAAGAGATGAAAGAAGAAAACAACCAAAAACGAGCAAGGATGGACAAATGCATCACAAAACATATTTTTATTACTCCAGAAGTTTCCACGTAACATCATTTCTTGGGTAAGAGGAAAAAATTCCATTACAGAGTAGGGGAGGAGGTTCAAAATCCATTTTCAACCCTAGGGAAGAAAAGAAGGGAGAGGCAAAGAAGAAGGATGAACAACTCTTACAAAATGAGCCAAAAGTGTCTTTTATCACTCGAAAAGAATGAAGGAAATGAGAAAATGTGGGAAAATCAGTTTGACACCTCCAACAACCAACAAGATTCATTAAAATAGCAAGGTCACCCTTAAAAATCCATTTTTCAATGCATTCAGCCATGCTGGAGAAGAAATAGATGCCATACTTCATCAATTTTGGTGGTTGGGGGTCGATTCTACATTTTTTCCCATGCCAGAGACATTTTCCCATTTTTCTCCCATGAAATCCATCAAAAATTTAAAATTAAAGCTTCAACCATGTAGATAATTTCAACATGTTTCCAATGACACCAAAATCATGAAAAACCAAGCTCTAGTTTGAAAGATATGGACCTCTAAAGATTTAGGGAAAAACTGATAAAAACATAGTCAAAATTGGGGTCGGTGGGGTCAAACTTTACATTTTTCCCTCTTTTTCAAATTGGGAAATTTTTCCAAAAAATCTCTACACCCCACTCCTCTAAGACATGTGGCACATCCTGATTGGTTTGTGGCCTTCAAAATAACATTCTCGCCTCTTTTTCTTGAAATTGGAAAGTTTTCTAAAAATCCTTTGTGGCTCCACCACTCGAGACACATGGCACTTCCCGATTAAGTACGGTGATGCGGCCCATATTTTCACCTTTGCACTTTTAGGGTTTTGGCAAAGAACCAAGATTCCTTCCAACGCCCGATCCTACCGATGAATGGATACATGGCACATTCTGATTTCTCAAATGGGGATGCACTTCCATTTTTTCCTTTCACACATTTTTACCAAATGCCAAAAACACTAAGTCCCTCCAATGCCCGCCGCTCCACCTTGACACATGGCATCATTTCATTGGCTGTGGGCCTTAAGCAATTTCTTTTCCTTTGCAAGCTCATGGGAGCACAAATGAATTTTGTACTTTTATCCCAAAAAGGGATAAGTCCTCAATTTCTTCCTCCACTCCGCCAGCCCAAGCCTCTTTGACATAAAACTCTCCTAAGCTCCGCAGGCCCACCTTGGGAAAATTTCCCCTCCAAACTCTGCTGAGCCATAACTCAAAAAATACAAGGAGTTAGGAGGAATTCTTTTCCTTTCTAGAAAGGGAAAAAAATTCTCTATTTGATGAAGCCATTTCCAGAAAATTTTGAGTGCATAAAATGTGTAAAAATTTGGATGAGGCACAAAAAGGAAGATAGTTAACCCAAAATAAGAGGGAGCTTATTTTGGTTAACAATTAAGACTGTCGTGGTTCATCTACCTGTTAGATGTATAATCAGTGGCCTTTGAAGAATCCATTGGGCATGGAGTCAATCCTGATAACCAAATATGATTTGAACTATGAAAATCTGACCTCTGAGCCACTTGGAAACCCACTAAAACTTAGAGTTGATCTTCACCAAAAGCCAAAGTGAAATGGACTATGCAAGAGCAATACAATAGCAAAAAAACTAGGTATGAAATTAGAAATCATACATACCCCAAGTGGGATATGCAAAGTGTACACAAGCACTTCTTTTGCTAAAAATAAAACCTACCTACTCTACTCCAACTAGAAGCAAAGGTGGGCTAAACAAACCCCGCAACTAGTTGTGTAAAATAGCTTCCTTTCCTCAAAATGTGCATCCATGAAAATGATTTGGAGTTAATCATGGCTGTTAAGATGAGTGGAAAATCAACAAGAAGATATTTTTCTACCCAAATTAGCAAGGTGTTAACTGAAAACAAATTAGATACCTTTTTTAGTTGCTCTACATTTCGATTGGAGAGGTATGACAGATGATCCTTGGTGCTTTGATTCTCATACTCATGCTTGGAAGTAAGCATGACTATTAAACACTCCTCCTTTGGCTCGAATGAAGCCAAATACCTGATTGGGCAAGGTTTGATCCATTTGATATGCCCATTGCTTTGATTTTCAACTCCAAAAATAGATTCCTCTTGTAGACCTTCTTGAATGGATGGTGTGGAAGAAATGGTGGAACCCTTCTGCTCTTTCTCTTTTTGCTCCAATGAAGAACATGGAAGATTTAAATATCCCAAACTTGTTTCCAAAGATTTTCTATAAAATTCAGGTTACTGTAAATGTGTGCTCTCCTTCATGGTAGCAGGTTCTTGTGTTTGGAAGATGGATGATGAAGGAGAAAAAAAAAACTCAACAGGTTCTTCTCCATCAAAACAGTCCTCCAAATCTAACAAATAAACTACCTCCTTATTTTCCTCCTACAAGTACTCAACCTCTTCCATGGTATTCTTTTGATCTGCAACTTGATCACCATGGTTATCTTCATTCTCAAAGATGAAGTTTGAAAGATCAAACTCTTCTTCATTGTTGGAGCTTGAAGAGAATGAAATAGAAGGAAGAACTGAAGGTTATTTTATATCCCGTTTGTGTTTAAAGCCTTTGGAACTACATTTTTCTCCTCCACATCTGGAATGTACTCCTCTTCTTTTGGATTTGGAGCAACTTTTCTTTCCTCTTCCATGGTTGATTGTGCAACTTCTATTGGATCAGCATCTTCTTTCAGTAGAGTGCTAACATGGACACTACACTCTGAGAAACTTGATGACTAATCTTATTTCTTATCTACTACTATAAAATCATCCTTGGCCACCACTTGTTCTTTAACCTTTAACTCCTATATAGGCTTAACCAGTAAAGGGATCTTTGTAAACACAATTTTTGTATCCCAACTCTTTAGATTATCTATCATTTCTTTTCAGTTGGGATCCACTTCTTGTTTTCCTTGACTGGATTCTTGATTATCTTCCTAACATGGTATTGGGAAAGCAATAGGGGTGATAGGTTGGGATTAAACCAACTTTGCAATTGTTTGTGGTGGTGAGGGAGGTGGAACTTCTTGTTTGTTTAGAGGGGATGACTGTTTGGAAGGGAAAAGGACAGAAGAATTGAGATGAGGTGGAAGACTAGGGAATGGAGAAATGAAATCAACACTTGGGGCAGCATTGGCTAGATTTGGAATTTGGCATTCAAAATGAGATGGTGCTACTTGAGGAGTAGAGATAAAATTACAAGATAATGGTGTAGGATTTACCCATTGACAAGGCTGCCTGGCACCAAGTTTATAGGCCTCTATCTCCACTGTCCATTGTGAAAGTTGGGGTAGCATCCCAATCATTAAGTCTAGATTATCGTGAGGGCTGTAGTTTCTTAGAAAAGGGCCAACCCATGGAAAAGTTTCCCTACAACCAATTTTGAAATACTCCATTTGAATTGTAGCTCTTGATTGCACCATGCCAACCTCTAGTTTTTGGATCTTCTCCAACATATCTACATTTTCCATTTGACAAATATCATTACGTGTGTACCCTTACTCTTGACATATTTCATAACCAAACTGATTTTGGTATTGTTCATATGGTTAAGTATGACGATTCTAAATTTGTTCAAAATGTAGATTTGAAGGAGTTGTAAAATATGTTGGAGGTGGATTTGAATGACACTATTGCTGCAAATGTGAGTTCCATAATGGAAATGAATTCATGATTGCACAATTTCATGGAATGGAAAAGAATGAAAGGGATAGAAAGAATAATGGATGGAAAATAGGTATGTAACTCGGAGAATGAGTTATTTACCGTAAAAAGTTGCCGATGTGCAAATGAAGCTTTTAATAAGCTGGAAATTGCAACAAGTGCACATCAATCTTGTTACAATGAAATGGAGACATCTAAGGTCCCACAAGGAATGAAAAAACTATTATTACAAAATAACAACACCCCCAAATGAATTATCGATTTTCTTTTCTAAGGAAAATTCATTTGGTGTGATTTCACAACATTGAGCTTTCCCAAAGTGTGGGACCTTTGTAAATGGGGAAAGCTCTCAAGAGAAGGCTGGTTTCTCTTCCTAAACTACCTACCATAAGCTATTCCAAAGTGCAGAAAGCTAATCTAATCATGATCTAACTTCTAAGGAGATAGGGAGAGAAATAAAACTGGAAACAATAGATCCTATGCTAAATCGGTGATACACCAAAGAAGGAAAACATTGATAATCTATCAAAACAACCATGGAACATGAAGAGGTGAACAATGGAAAGGATGGACAAGTGCATCACAGGACCAAAGATGGATTTCACACGAAAATGTTCCAAAACTCCACGAACACAGCTCTAAAACCTTCAAAGGACATCCAAACATGCACAAATACCTATAATGAAGAGAGGAAAGAAGAAAACAACCAAAAAAAGAGAAAGGATGGATAAATGCATCACAAAACACATTTTTTATTTCTCCAAAAGTTTACACAGAACATCATTTCATGGGTAAGAGGCAAAAATGCCATTACAGAGCAAGGGAGAAGGTTCAAAATCCATTTTAAACCCTCGGGAAGAAAAGAAGGTAGAGGCAGAGAAGAAGGATGAACAAATTTTACAAAATGAGCCAAAACTGGCTTTTATCGCTCGAAAAGAATGAAGGAAATGAGAAAATGGGGAAAATCAGTTTGACACCTCCAACCAATGACAATATTCATTAAAATTGAAAGGGAACCCTTAAAAATCCATTTTTTGATGCATACGGCCATGCTGGATAAGAAATAGATGCCATACTTCATCAATTTTGGTGGTTGGGGGTCGGTTCTACATTTTTCTCATGCTAGAGACATTTTCCCATTTTTCTCCCATAAAAATCCATCAAAAATTTAAAATAAAGCTTCAAGCATGTATATAATTTCAACAGATTTCTAATGACACCAAAATCACAAAAAACAGAGCTCTAGTTCGAAAGATATGGCCCTCTAAAGATTTAGGGAAAAATTGGTAAAAACCGAGTCAAAATTGGGGTTGGCGGGGTCAAACTTTAAATATTTCCCTCTTTTTTCAAATTGGGAAATTTTTCCAAAAAGTATTTTCTCCCCACTCCTCTAAGACATGTGGTGCATCCCGATTGGTCCGCGGCCTTCAAAATAACATTATTTCCCTTTTCGTGAAATTGAAAAGTTTTCCAAAATCCTCTGCAACCTCGCCACTCCGAGATACATGGCACTACCTGATTAGCTGCAGCGATGTCGCCCATCTTTTCACCTTTGTACTTTTATGGTTTTGGAAAAAAAAATTCTTCTCATGCCCCTATCCCCTCGATGAATGGACACATGGTTCCTTTTGATTGCTTGGTGGGGATGCACTTCCATTTTTGTGTTTGACACATTTTGACCAAATGCTAAAAACTTGAAGTCCCCCGACACCCGCCACTCCACCTTGACACGTGGTATCATTTCATTGGGCTGTGGGCCTAAGAAATTTCATTTCCTTTACATGATAGTGGGAGCATGTGACAATGGAATCAAGATGTATTCATTTTTATGCCCTTCCCAAAGAACAAGGAAATCCCATGTGCACTAACCTATCACCCAGTGGGAGTTGGGAGCTCACCCGAGGCACGCGCGAGCATCGAGTCCCTCCTTTATGTGAGTTGTGTGAGAATGCATTATTTACAATAGAAACTTAAGTGAACAAATTAGAAAGGAACCATACATTCATCTTAGAGCTCAGAATGGATTCTAGACCAATGTGTTCATTCATATAAGAAAATATTACGAGAACATAGATCTGAATCATAACAGAAAATAAATACACAAGGGTTTACACCCACTCATATGAAATATACATATAACCATGTAGTAGAACTGGAACCACACATATATTCATATTAAGCATGTTGATAACCACATTAAATTAACTCAGAAATCACATATTCATATGATAATGCAAACCAATGTTATGCATCATAACTGAACTTAGACCCTTCATAATATAAAGAAAATATTCAAACCCATCCCCTTAGTACAACATACCCCTACAGATCCTCTAAACCCAACCTATGGATCTCTCACAGTATTCCTGCATGGCTTCACCTCTTTCTCCTTCTATCTCTTTTTCTCTGGCGGGTGCTTGTATTTATATCCTTTCTCAAAATCTTCAAGCCTTCATGGGATTTGTAGATCCATTGCCAAGTGTCCAAGGTGGTCGTCCATGGGAGCATGATTCTTCAAGATCGATCTCTCCACTCTTTGCAAGGATGGTCTTCTAGTTACTTCCATCACAACATATATTCCTTCCTAGGCCACCATGTTTCCAGTGTCGGCACCTTATCCACTCCACATGCACATGTGGGTCACGCTTTTCTCGTGATATGTCTAATAAGACAAATATGGCTAATTACCAAAACCTTTTCTCTTCCTGTCATGCACACCACTTTTTCTATTAAACCCTCCTAGAACCCTATCCCGCACACTTTCTCCTTGTGCTCCCTTCTTAAAATAGGCATTGTGCAGCCACACACCTCTCTTTACTTAGCCAATAAACTAGGGGCCCAACATCATTCAAGAAATGAGTACTTCTATCACTTGTTAAACTAAATGGACATCCATACCTACATATGATATTCTCCCAAAGAAACCTTGTTCTAGTAGCTACGGTGCTATACTTCGTGGATGTTTCTTCTTCCCAACGTGTAAAATAATTTGTACACATAATGATGTAGTGTGACCTTATCCTATGTGATGGAGGGAAATAAATCCCATGAATTCAATTTCCCATTTTAAAAAAGTTTCCACACTTGCTATAGGACTCAACGGAATTTCATCTCTATGCCTAGGCTTCCCAAGGCACTGGCAATGATCACAGCCCCTGGCATATTCTTGAAAATCCTTGTACAATATCTCATACCAAAAGCCAACCATCAAATTCTTGTGTGTGGTGGCTCTCCCTACATAGTGTCCACCATAAATATCTCCATGAGCTTCCACCATAATACCCACATGTTCATGCTCTAGTACACACACCAACAGGTCAATATATCATCTTGACAAAGTTTGTATAAATCTCCACTAATAAACATATAAGGCATGGTGCGAATGGCAAGTTGTTTCCTTTCTATACACTTCACCAAATAATTAAGTGTCATTTGATATATGGAAAAGATAAATGAAGTAGCCAACAAGTAATACCTAAACTTATGCACCACATAAATCATGGATAATGTTTCGCACTCCGTTGTTGTGTAATTCTTCTCAGCTGGAGTTAACTTTCTACTTGCAAAACATAAAGGGTGATCAACAATCCCTTCTCTAGGTTGTGCTAACACTACTCCAATTTCCATTCCTCACACAACCACATGCACTTGAAAGGGTTTTTCCCCAAGAGGGAAAGTGAAAAATGGGTGCAGTTGTAAGATTCTCATTATACATATCAAAATCCACTTGTTGCACCTTCTCCCAATGGAATCTTCCTTTTGGCCTCAATAGTTCTTCCAATGGCATGGAAATCCTAGGATAAAATTTGATGAATTTTCTGTAGTAACTTGTATGCCCCAAAAATCTGTGCACTATGCTTTGATTGACAGGATCCTCCAAACCTAAAATAATAGCAACTTTGGCAAGCTCTACCAAGAAGCCTTCCTTGCAAATAATATGACATAGCAATGTGCTAAAAGGAGTAGTAGAAAAGACATATTTCTGAATGTTTAGAGAGATAATTAACTTCCTACATATTTCAAACATATATCTCAATTTTTCGCAATGATATTTTACTAATCCATACATTGTTTAATCATCCAGGTAGACATGTATAAACTTATGAATAAAGTCTTGGAATGCTTGTACCAAAATGCATGAAAATAAAATAGTCTCATTCTTAATCCCAAATGGCATAAATGTATAATAAAAAATTCCCCATTCAGTGGTGAAATTAGTCTTCTCTTGGTCTTATTTCACATTCCTTACCCGGTGATACCACGAGAATCCATATATAAAAGAGAAGACCTCATGCCTAGCTACACCTTCCAATATCTCCTCAGTAAAAGGTGTTGTAATAGGTTTTATTACACATGGAACATTAGAGTCTCTATAGTCCACTCAGATCTATATAGCCTTCTTGATACTAATCACCATTAAGCTAACCCATTCAAACTCTTCAATGGCTTAAATGATCCCATATTCCAACATTTTATCAATCACCTCTTTCACCTTTACATGTAGATTAGGATTCATTTGATAAGGCATTTTCCTCATTGAGAGCGCACACTCTTTTAACTTAATCCACATCTCTCCCAATGAGTGATGAAATCCTATAACAGAATGAATCCTGGAAGTCACGCAATAAATCAATTATCTTTGAGGCCTCTTGGTCTATCTAGTAATTACCAATTATTATTTTTTTCTGTTTTGCTTATGTGTTAATGTTGACCTTCTTTGTCTTTAATGGCTCATGGTAGGTGCACACCTTCTCATCTACACTATCCAATTTTTCATGCATACCCTTTGTATGATCAACATCGAGGTTCTCTATCTCTTCATCTTTTATCAGGTACACCTTTTTCATTTCTTTTTCTCTAGACATGCGGACTCAAACTGTACTTTTTCTATTTCTTCTCCTTCCTCGAAGTGTTCCTCCAAATCAAGATCCCCTAGAAAATATAGAATTAGGTCTTCATCTTTGGCACTATCTATCGAGTAAGGTGCTTGAATACCTCCAAATCCTCATTCACTGATGGTTTATAAGATAGATACTCAAAATCCTAAATAATACCTGCTTTTCAGCTATTGCTGATTTCCCATCTAATGGCATAACTCTGAATCAACATACCAAGCATGTGCACAACCCTTAAAATTTTAATACAATTTATGCACCTAGAGTGAAGGGGATAAAGATTCTGGGCCATCCATCTAGGATTTCTCACATTCTTGAACATGGTACAAGGTTGATTCCCTCCTATGATAGTCACATATCCTTGAAGGTGCATTGGTTTGTAGAAATCTAACAGAGAACATGTTTTTTACCTCACACCACTATATAAGATTATCCCAATGGGTCATCCACCAACACATGACTATTCTATATAAGGTATAAACAAACATATTCCTTTGTTCTATTTCATAGGTCCACTAGACTTCCATAGCATGCAAAAAGACATTAGGGTTACCTTCTCCCATGTAACTTAGTAAATATCCTCATCCTAGATTCGTAATCGAACATGCCTTGAAAATATGAGTCACAATGCCCTTTAATTGTCTCCCAACTAACTCATAATTCCCATGCACCCAATTATCACACGGAATGCTAGTCAAATCACTCAAGGACCGAACATCATCCCACTGCATGACTCCTTATCTTAATGACTCAATAACCTCTGGGTCTCTATTAATGTGCACATAAATTATATTGATTTATTATTTCCCCAAAGGATCGACATAGGGTGAAGACCTACAATCTATTAGTTGAATAATAATGCACTTATTACTCTCAAAGCTGATGTATCCCTTGTTGAAGCGTAAATCAACATTATTCGCATAACACCATAGGTGTCCAAGTAATGCTGGGAAATTATCTTCCTCGGAAAGTGTTAAGACTTAAAAATCCCTAGTGAACTTGGCCCCTTGAATGATTATGGAAGCATCCTTAAATACTCCAATGGGAATAGCTTTAGTCCTATTCCCCATGTATAGAACATTCAAAGATGGTTTCAATGGTGGTCTCCCCATCTGATTCCATACATCCATAGTAAGAACATTAACCTCTAAACCTTTGTAAATGAGTATGTTACTCAAAATCCATCCATCAACTACCACATTCAACATGATCTCCTTATCATAATCAAGAGTATGAGTGGGAAAATTATCATGCAAGATCTACCTCTCACACTTACATCCAGCTAGTGGTCCCTTTCCTCTCAACCATTCTCCTAATAGGGGAATGATATTTTCCTAGAGAAACATATTACATACCTCTTTTACATCATCTACATCATTATGAGGGATCTCATCATTATTTTCCTATTCTAACTTCCATGACTATTCTTTCAAGCATTGGATCTCCCCTTGTAAGCTCATAATCACCTCCATAGTCTCCTAGTAAACCTCCTTTTGATCATTTGGATTAGGGTACTTCCCATGCAATACTTATTCTATTGTAACGAGAGGCCTCTTATTTTGGTACCTCTCTAGCATGTGCAGCTTCATCACATATAGTTACTAATATAGGCTCCAAATCAGGGTTAGACACTACCATAGGCATGAACATAGGTTCAATTCGCTTTACAATAACCATACCCGCACCCTTTTCCTTCTTCTCGGTTATTTCTCATGTGATTATACAAGTTAGAGAAATCCTCATACTTATGTTTCTTTCCACACCATGAGAATGTAGTAAATTCGGGCTCTCGCACTTGTAGTGATCCATATATCCACAATTGAAACAAGTTTCACAAGGGAATTCACTCCTTCCTCCACCACAATCACCACGGACTTTCAATCCTCTTTGAAATATTTTTCCCCTTCCTCGGCCATCTTCATGTCTTTTACTTTTGTGCCCCTCGTTCTTAGAACTATTCACAATGCTAGCCTTTGACATACACTAGTGTCAATCACATCATGAATCTTTGCTATCAATCGCAATCCTTAGTATCATGAGTGGTAGATGTACAAATGTTACAATAACAAGACACATTCTTACAGAGTGTGCATTATAACAAAGGGAATCTACTTGGATCATGATCCCTGTGACATATTTCATAGTCTATTGACATGGCATACACTGAATTTCAATGGAAAATATCCTTGGTGTGTCCTTCTACTTCACAATTCATATACCAAAGTCTGATGCAAGTCTCATGTGCTGGATTACAGGACAATTTCTCAAGTTTATTTTCCATGCAAGAAATTTATGCCTCCAAATAGGGACTTACCCTAGTATCAACACTTACAATGACCTCGGGGTGTAAAGAAACCTCCAAGGCCTTGCATAGATATGTGAAATTATTATGTAAAATCATTCATCTAAAATTTGTTATCGTGCCTCCAACGAACCACCGAGCATGCCGATAATGATGAATATCATAAGATAAATTTTTAAAAATATTCTTAAAATTTACATCATACTCTCGCACACTTTCTGCCATACCCTATCAATCTCCTTGAGTGCACTGATGTTCTTATTCTCAAATTTAGGAATATGATATTCTTCCAAGAAGGCATCACACAATGCAATATAATCCACCACTATCTAATGTGGGTCATATTTTTGGTACCTCTATGTGTGTGCCCCTGCAATGTATGTCAAATTGGCTTTCCTTCCACTCCAAGGTAGTGATCCCCTTAGCATGCCATAGTAATTCACACTTGTTCACATGCTCTAAAACATCCTCAACCCCTTTATAATTAGGAATATGAAGAGACATCTTATAAAATACCTACTGATGGGGTTTTGGCCCTTGTCCACTACATCCGTAACTTTGATATCCTCCTTTATTACCTCTTCCACCGATCCACTAGTTCCACTAACTCCTAGCCCACTAGATCCACCAAATCCTCTAGATTCTCCTCCTATAGTAGGTACATGGCCTAAATTTGTGCTACTTTATGTTCTTACTATTGTAATAAACTGAGCTCTAATAGTTTTCGAGTTAAACTACTTTAAGATGTGATACCCACATTCTACGAGCCCACACCTTGTCCAAATGACGTGCCTAACAGGATACCATCAAACACAGGAAATGTCTATGTGGCCATAGTTATATGTAATGTAAACATATATCTACCTGATTATACTTACTTATCAATGCCAACCATATTAGCAATACTTATCTCAAACACTGGAAAACTAAGCGTAAGGGCTTGGTCACCATGTGGGTTCAAATTTGTGCCTATGGTCCATATCCTTTCTCCATTTGATGAGATATCATCAGAAGCTAAGGGGGATATCATTATGAATTTTCTAAGATGGAGTAGTATAAATTGCTTAGGTTCCACATCCTCTGCATGAACCTCAAATGCTTCCAACAACGTATACCTCCAAACATCCATCATTCCTTCAATCTCAGGTTGTCTCATTAATTCCCTCTTCTGATCTTTATTATACTCGATCCACCTCTCTTCTATCTCCACTTCTTTCATTGGAACCACCATTTCTCATCATACCCACTTCTACACCCCGTACCTAGTGGTAGTTTAGAAAGCCATAGGAAATGATTCTCAACTCAGAGTGATGATCAGGATCTTGATGGCTAGTGGTATAACATGCAAGAAAGATCCCCTATGTTCTTACAAGAATTCAAACTCAGTAACCTATGGGAAAGAATAAGTATAAACCACATACTCCAACATGTAGCTAGTCAACACACCACTCCACCAATGATTAACAACACAAGTCAAAAGGATATAATCACAAATGGGGTTCTAGCATTTATAGAGGTAGGAGTGGATGTCGAGATAAATGTGGGTATAATTGATCTAGGAAAACTATCAAAGGAAGTAGATGTGATCAAAGATGAAGGAGTGGATGTCGAGATAAATGTGGGTATAATTGATCTAGGAGTGGATGTCGAGATAAATGTGGGTATAATTGATCTAGGAAAACTATCAAAGGAAGTAGATGTGATCAAAGATGAAGGAGAGGAAGTTGTGGGTGGGATTGACTCATGATTAGTGGTGTGAAGACTATTAATGGTGTCAACATTTGGTATTTGGGCTACTAGAAAAGTGGTAGCTTGGCTTGTTGGTGCATGATTTTGGAAAGGTTTTTTTGAGATGTCAAGTGGTTGATTATGTGAGGCATTTGGATTTTCTAGTTGAATATCAACCTAATTAATTAGTATTTGGACTAAATCCTTGAATGTTTGACATATTTCTAAGTCATATCCTCATACTTGGTGGTACTTCTAATAATGGCCTTCATGATACCACCTGGCTTCGGTATTAACCCATCAACTAGCCAAATAGGAGGGAGTTTGATAAGATTTACCACCATCAACTTGTCGAATGTTCTATTATATGACTCCCCTAAGGGAGTGTATTTGGGTGCTAGTCGAAAGGCTCATTGTTGAGTCTACGTGCTAGATGTAGATGCGAGAGATGATTTAATAACCACAACATTTTCTAATTCCTTTCACTTATCATTTTTTGTGGATGATTTGGTAAATTCATGTTTATATTTTTTCTATTTTAATTTTAAATGACCCTTCTGAAGGGCACATGTTTCAAGTTTACAATCCATGGTAAAGGCTTCATCAAAGGTTTGGAACGATTAGATTTGTAAACCAAAAGATATATGCTTCACACAAAAATGTGAGAAGAGCTCAATGAGGTCATTTTTTCGGAGGGAGAAGGATAAATCATTTATAACTCCATGTTGTTGTATGAAAAATTCTACAATGGACTTGTCCTCAAACTACTAGATAGTGTCTAGATCATTGATAGTTCCTTTGTGCACAATGTTAATCCTATTTTTTTCTAAAAATAGTTACACTAGTTGGGAGAAGGAGAATATAGAATATTGAGGGATACTATTGTACCAGTCTAGTGTGGGACCAACCAAGGACATGGGGAAAGTGTGAAGCATTAAGTCTTGATCATGCATGATAAGGTAATATGAGTGTTTAAATGCATGAAGGTGGAGAAATTCCCATTGTAGAGGATATGGTTTAACTGGTATAGATGGATGAATAGGCTCATTAAAAATTTTATCATATGATAATGAGACCTTGGATCCTAAAGTAGCGGCCTCAAGGTTGGCTAACCTATTCATGAGGGCATGCATGGGATCATTTAAAAGAGTCTGTTGGGGGATGAGAGGTGGTGGTTGCATGTAAGAGGTGGTTGGATGAGTTTGTTGATGAACTTGCGGATGTGTGGGTGTTTGAGGAATTTTTTGGGGTGAGTGTAAATCATGGGCTATGATTGAAAGGGTGGTTGTTGAAAGAATTGTTGTTGGGAGATGGGAACATGATAGGATTTTCTGTATTGGGTAGGATACTATGGTAAATGCTAAGTGGGAATGTGGGTATGAATGGGTTGAATTTTTTTAAAAAGATTAGATAATAAATAATGTAAATAACCCATGAAAGAGGGTTGGTAATTATTAGTAGGCATGCTAGTGTGAGAGGGTCATACTTTCCGGATAGGTAATATGATGTTTGGGCATATTGGTTAGGGACACTAGTGGCAATAGTGACCAAGGAGGGAGGGAAGAGTAGTGATGATTGGAGGGAAATTTTGAGGAATAGGTGTGACTATCTAGGTAGTTTTATTAGCTGAGGTATTGACGGAAGAGGAATAAACATGGGTTTTAGAAAGATTATTTACTAAAATCTGGGTAGTTAGCGGATTGGTTTGATAAGGCTAAAGTTTCTAGAGTTATGGACCATCTAAGGGAATATGAGTTGATCTCCTAAAGTGATAGTCTTGGAGGGCCATGGGATTGGCATCGAGAAGCTATTAAAACATGGTATCACCAAGAGGGACCCTAGGATGTCCAAAAGACTCTGATCGAATGGATGGTGGGGTAGCTGGCCTAAACGAGATAGATTGATGGTGTAAGAATGGGTTAGTCTCACCTAAAGTTGTAGTGTGAAAAGGGGTTCTGGGTGAGAGACATTGATGAGGGGTTGAGTGCTCATGAAAGAAGTAATCAAGGGCATGGATGAGGTAATTGTGGTGAACATTTTTTGAGATAAGGAACTGTTTGAAGCTAAGTTTTGTTCCATTCTTTTGGATGTTAAACGAGTAACTACAAGAATGAAATAAGTTTTATCCAAGTATTTCAAACAAATAGTTCCTTTTATAATCTTAATTTATTTCATAAAGTGTGAAAATAAAATGGAATGGATAGTAAAGGACCTAGGAGAAGGAAAACTATGTTTGATTTCAGGTTTGTTATGGCTAAGGAAGTATGAGGTGGATTCATATCGAGTGATGAAATCCCAATCACTAAATCGGGTAAGGGGATGTCTTGATATGTTAATTTGATTTATGAGGTTTATTTTATGTGTGATAAAGTGTGATATGCAGATGATTAAAACCCTATTTAATATATATGATAAAGCGGGATGTAGAAAACAAAGGTTTTTCTTAAACCAAAACAAAGTGTGATATTCAATGAGGACACAGAAAATAATCAAAACTTAAGATGCAAAAAGTAGCAAATAGGCAAAAAGTGAGGAATACCTGGATGGCTATTTTCCTATTTTTCTTCACCCTTGAGCGATGAGTGATCCAAGCCACTAACCCAACATGAGAAAGTAATAAAGTGTACACTCACGCAACAAAGCAGTTAGTAGAAGACATAAAAAAATAAAAGAAAAAAGCAATAAATGCAAGATATCACCTAAAGGGTGGTCCCACCAGGCGTGACAAGAATTTTAACCAAGTTTCTCATTCTAAATGAAGGTGATGAACTAACTATCAAGAAACTAGAAAAAAATGCTGCAGCATTTAGGTTACGTGAGATGCATGATGTGATACAAGTGTTAAATAGTTGATTAATCCTTGTTGTAAGATGAAGAATACCTATGAATAGACTAGAAATGATACTGATTACATAAATTTATGTGAGGGATACTCGAGACAATGCCAAATCCAAGAAGATATTGAATTCCTTTCACGATGTCAAACCTTGTTGTTTAGATAGAGTTAAATAAAGAAAGAGTGGTAGATCGAATGCGAAAAAATAATAATCTTGAATCGAGAAATGATTAAAATTGATATGACTGAAATAAATACAAATAAATTATTACCTAGTTTGGATCGACAAAGCAATCCGGACTACACATAGGTAGGTTGACGGCAACCCGGTAGGATGGATCTGAACTCGTAGATAAAATATATAGACACTGTAAGGTCTAAGTGCAATGTAGAAACTGATAAAGGTTTGTAAGTTTTGTAAGAGGATCTATAGAAAAAAAAAAAGATAAAGAGGTAGGCAAAATGATAGGAAAGGATGACTTGGATAGATTATTGGATGAACAAGAACCCGTAAAATGGATATTAGGAGGGATTGAGGGTGATTTTATCAAATAAATATAAATTCGAGGATAAGTGGATGAATATGGAAGACTGTAATAAAATAGGCTATAGGAGAAGGCTCTTGAGTCTTCCCCGGATGTT
This sequence comes from Taxus wallichiana var. yunnanensis, assembly GCA_018340775.1. Taxonomy (NCBI): domain Eukaryota; kingdom Viridiplantae; phylum Streptophyta; class Pinopsida; order Cupressales; family Taxaceae; genus Taxus; species Taxus wallichiana. Next base: position 414,810,287 of record CM031236.1, read on the forward strand.
GTAGAAGCTACTATGTTGCTGAAAAAGGTTAGGAACAAATAATATATGATAATATGATAGATATACCAAAATCAAGATAAAAATGATGGAAAATATCATGAAGGATGATTATGAGTGATGCAAGAACACCAAAGGTATCTCTATAAGTCATGTAAAACATCTCAGAAATGTTCGGCGCGAGGAAGGATGCTCGACGTAGGGAGGGCTTGAAATTACATGTATATAATTGAAGACTAGAAAGGGAGGATTCAGTTTTATAGGGAAATGATGACTGGATGGGTTGCCACCGATTGTGGGGAAAGTTTTCCTATGAGATACTTTTCTCATTTTGGCATGATTTCAAGTTTTTAAATATTGGTAAAATGCTTTAAAGCATTAGGTAGGAAAATGATGTTTAAGGAGGAGGTGTAGGTGAGTTAGTAGTATAGAGAGGTTAAAAAAGTGTATAAATAGGAAATAGAAAGTCCATTAGGGTAAGGGACAAGATATTAATTGATTAATAATAATTAATTGATTAAATTCAATATGAATAGAATAAATGGGTGGCATTTTAATAAAATAAGGGGGATGGGCTAATTTAAAATTAAATATGAACACACGGGTGATAAGGGTAGAGATATCGAATTAAGGTGTCTACAACAACCACTAGAGTATGGATAAGGTCTCATTGAGATCTATATATATTTACTTCAAAACCTTGACAATAAAAACAAATACGACTCATTTTAACCCAATGCTTCAAGAAACAGACTTCAAAAGAGAAATAACCGTTTAGTAGAATGCTTATATATTCTCCAATACTCATCCAATTTTCCCGACAAAATTTTCCACACTTAACGCTTGGATTCATTGCATAAAATTTCTTCTATGATTTATTTGAATGAGTCTTCATCTTTTTCCGGGTGCTAATAAAACAAGTAGATCATTTTGAATTTCTTAAAGAACTAGTTTTAGAAAAGCTTACACAACTTTCACATACCTCTTCATAACTTGATGAAATTTTGTATGAAGCACCATGAATCACCCCTCTACATGGCCCATATGTTAGTTATCCATAGTTTTTACTATAAAACTTAGACCCATCTCATTTACCTCAACAAACATTGTTAGTCCTTAAAGGAAACTCATTTGAACTCTTGAATTTTTCCTCGAGGGGCTAAACTAAGTGTTGTTGTTTCTCAAACATGCTCTAGATAACATTTTTATTCTTCTCCCATGATCACATGGTCTTTTAATGACCTATACCAACATTTCACACCTCATCAAGCTCTATAAATAGGCCTAAATGATTCAATCTCAATTGAGACTTCCACTGATGACTTGAAACTAACTCCAATAGCGCTTGACCATGCTATTATGAGTCAATTCCAATTGAAATTTCACGGTTGATCTTATTACGGACACTATTATGTTTTGATTTAGTATGATGTTGGGCTATGGAATTAATTGCTGATTGGACTTATACAAGATGCATGATGATTATTATAAACATTATATATATATATATATATATATATATATATATATGTTGATGCTTTATTTGACGTAGTTATATCATTGATGCTATCCGGATATGTGATGTTTAATCATTTGATTATATATAGAAAATGAAAATTTTAAATGATGATAGAATGGTTGATTTTATTTATAAAATGGTATAGTCGCTATTTCGATGTTGTGTTATGTAGTTATACTTACGATGCTTAGATTTATATTATATTATTTTTTAGCGTTCTGATATGGCCACGAGGCCGAAGGAGGTATTTGTATTTTGCAGGCTATTTTATATCATAGTAGACATCAGGGGGATTGGAGACTAACCACAATGGAATTTTGGATGGATTCAACATGGTCACCATGGCAACTAGTCATTTGTGTGTTGTTTGTTGTTGGGGGGTTCCCATGGGGGGGATCACCTTTATATGTGACCATGGGGGTTTGTATGTGGTCCTTATTTTATTGTTGTCTTGCATGTGTTTTATTTGTGAATGTGTCCATTCCTTTATTTAAATAGAATGTGAAAGATAAATTTAAATAAGATTTTCTTAAATATAATTATTGATGTGTTGATCCTTGCATTTAATGTGTGTAAGAGAGTTGATCTTTGGAGTATAAAACACTTCACCATCTTGAAACTCGGATTTGTACTTGGAGGGTGTTTTTGGAAGCTTGTGGGACAAGCTAAACTTGTCCCACACCCATTAAAAGCTTCATACCAACTTTATCTTGATTGGAGTGTTTACTTTTGCCTCTTAAATGCATTTTTGCTTGTCAATCTTGCTTGTGTAAGTGTACTTTCTTACAAAAATTTAATTGGCTATCCTTGAGGTGTAAGTGGAGGCTTGCAAGTAAAGTTGATTTGATTGGCATGAAGAGATTACATTCCTTTTTTTTGGGTTTTCATTTTTGGGGAGGATGATTATTTTCCACTTGCATTTTGGAGAGAGCTGGGAAAGAGTCGCATTTTTTCTCTTCTTCATCTTTTTGCTGTTTTGGAGCTGCATGTTTTTGGAAGCCATGGGAGTTCTTCTCTTGCTGGAATGTTGTTGTTAGATTGTCTCCTTGGCATTAGAGAGAGATGCTATTTTTTTGGACTGTCATTTCACCTCCATTCAAGCTTGCTATTGGACTGTCCTCTTGGCATTTGAGGCTGTTGTTTTTAGACTATCATTTCATCATCATTCAAGCTTGTTGTTGGACTATATTTTGGCATTGAAGCTACTATTTTTTGGACTGTCATTTCACCTTCATTCAAGCTTGTTGTTGGACTATCTTTTTGGGCATTCTTGTTGTTGTTTTGAGGACTATTTTGGTGTACATTCAAGTGATTGTTTGGGCTACACTCTTGGCATTTGAAGCTGCTATTTTTGAACTATGATTTGGGCATTCTTGTTGTTGTTTTGAGGACTGTTTTGGTGGACATTCAAGTGACTGTTGGGGCTGCATTCTTGGCATTTGAAGCTGTTGTTTTTGAACTGTGATTTGGGAATTCTTGTTGTTGTTTTGAGGACTGTTTTGGTGGACATTCAAGTGACTGTTGGGGATGCATTCTTGGCATTTGAAGTGATATTTTTGAACTGTGATTTGGGTATTCTTGTTGCTATTTTTGGGATTGTTTTGGTGGACATTCAAGTGACCGTTGGGGCTTCATTATTCTATTTGAAGAGTGATGTTTCTAAACTGTGAGTTGGGCATTCCTGTTGCTATTTTGAAGACTATTTTGTGGACATTCAAATTAATATTTGGGGCTATCTTTTCTTACTTGCAAAGGTGTTGTCATTGCTATGGCAAGGTAAGAGCTTTTTCATCTTTATACTGTCATTTTCTTGCATGTTATTATGGAATGTAAATGTGTGTCTCTTCTCCATTTGTCGTCAGGTTGGGTAGGCTGCCTAGGGATGGTGAAGGAGAATGCTATGTGGAATCATTATGGGGGCATAAGGGAATTCCATGGGCATCGAGTTTTTGGAGGGATTTTTGGGTTTGGGATCCACCATGGAAAAGAAATAGCTTGCATTTCTTACTTGTGGGGGTATAAGGGAAAATCGGTGGGGGGAATGAGTGAAAATTTGTGGGGGTGCATAAGGAGGGATTGGGGGCATAAGGTTTATAAGATATGATATGTTATATTGGTGGTATGATTATAGGTGGATGCCCAATTCCCAATTGGGAGGCATAAGAATCTTCCCCCATAGTCCTTGCTCCTTTGGCTTGATTAAATATAGCCTATGTGTTGTTTGATTGTGAAATATAGTGGAAATCTATATGTGTGTCTTGGTTGTTTTTTTGTTAAAAATATACCTGTGTGTGTTATGGAAGCCTGTGGATGTTGCCATGCATTGAAACCCATCCTTCACTATGTTTTGGTTGGGGCTTGAGGGCCAATGACGAGAGAGGATTCATCTCTTCATTGGATATCTTCATTGGGTGGAGAGCGTTTCCTTTCCCGTCTCTTCTTGTTGTGATCAATTGAAGGAAACATATAAAGCATGTTGTTGTTTTGAAATCAGTCATGGTGTAGAGTTAACATCCATCATTGTTAGTTTACTTCTTGCTGTAATTTCCTTTACCCACTCTTTATGGATGGAATATAACTTTCATTATATTGTAAAGATGTTGTATTGACCATGCAAGATGTATTTTGATTTAAGAAATAGAAACAATCTTGTCTTCTTGATATTGAGAGAACTTTTATGGTAGTGTATGTGTGCATTCATGGCATAATGAAAAAAAAAAATTTACTACCTCCATTGGATTACATTTTTCCAAGTTGATTGCTCAATCGTAATGTAACTTCATGCTTGAAAGGATGTAAAGGGATCGAGTTGTGTTTTGTATATTACATTTGAAATGATTAAAAGAATTACTTTGTTGCATCCGTTGGTATGAGTTGGTGTAAGTAAGAATCATTCAAATGCATGTAATTCTTTATTTTGGAATGTTGGAAGCAAATCTTGCATAAGGGAATTATGTTATTCTTGTTACTTGTCTTGTTGGGAAACGTTTAATCTATAAAGAATAAGGACTTTGTTTAGATCTTGTTATCAATCATTGAAGAAAGAAGTTTGTTTTAAGATAGCATGAAATGAATTTAAATGATGTTATTACATACTTAAGAGTTTATGTTTCAATTAGTTAGAACACAGTAATATGATCTTCCCTTACTTCACTTTGCATGCATGCTTAATCAACCAACGAATGAACCAAACAACCCCTCAAACCGTTAAGTAATGAATGAAGTGAACCAAATAAGCCTTGCAAGACCAAAATAGACCCAAGATAGACCTGCACACTCAAGGAATTTACCTTAGAAGCTTTCAATCAAACAAATCTAACAAAAGGATTCACTCAGAAATTGTCAATCTTGACTGTAGGAGCCTGCAGGACTGTTTTGTAAAAATTACTATCTAAACCTCATCCAATCCTAAGTTTTATTATTGTTGTGAAAATTAGACATCGTCACCTTTCCAAAAAGTCTAATTTTATCAAAAATTGATTTCCCAGTCAAAAGTTATAGCATTTTGAAGTTATTGCTGCAAGTAGTTCTAGAAGATGCTACGGGCTATTGAAGGGTAACATCAAGAGTTACTATAGGAAGGCCTAGAGTTGCTACGGGAAGCTATAGGTACACAGCCAAAGTTACTACATGCATGCTTGGAGTTGCTATAGGAAGTTGTAGGTGCACAACCCGAGTTGCTACGGGTAGGCCTGGAGTTGCTACGTGTGGGCTTTGAGGTGCGTAGCTAGAGTTGCTACTGGCAGGCTTGCGCTTATTACAGGCTGTTATAGGTGTACAACCAGTTGCTATGGGCTGCTGTAGGAGTACAACTATTTGCTACGGGATGTTGTAGGTGTACATCCAGTTGTTATGGGCTGTTGTAGGAGTATAGCCAGATTCTTCTACATGGGGCTGCTTTGTAGGAGCACAACCGGAGTTGCTACAGGCTTGGACGTACTTTACTTCAAAAGCTTATGACACCTTGTATTTTGTACATGGAGACATTAGAAACATCAGTTTGCATGAGAGAAAAGATTCACCAAAGTAAATAAGTATATTAGATCTTAATGAACATATAAAACTAAATGTATGCAAAATCATAACTTTGATCTCCTCTTATGGTAGACTCAAACGTGCGTGTGTCTTAGACTATGCTTGTGATAGTTTAAAAAAATTAAAAATTACTCCTCTTTCAGCTAACTGAACCTAGGTTGTTCATGGGTCTCAAGTGGGTTGTTTAAGTTGGCGTTACATTTTGGTATCAGAGCGATGGCTCAAAAGCTTGGACCATTGGGCACACTAGAAAACTTGAGACATGGACTGTAAACCTGACACACCTTTGAATATAAGAAAACAAACTTGTTTGAAAATTGAAAAGGAAATAAGTATGAAGAAATATTACCGTACTCTGTTCATTTAAAATTCCAGAATTAAAATGATAGTAAAATAATAAGTTGTTTGAGTTGTTGAATTGTTTAGTGGCATTTGGTCTAAACTTGGGTAACTAAGGATGTCAGATTAAATTGATTTTGGTGAACTTCTAGTATAGTAGAAACTTGGTTTCCCTCTTTGAAAATGTGTTGATTTTACAAGTCCTAAAACTTGATTTAATTATAGGATGCATTAAGCCCTTTGCTAAGACCCTTTCTTATTGGATTCGTTGGAATGATAAGTTGTATGTTATGATTTTTCTTGTTGGACAATAGTGGTTGTGTTCTGGGTCAAGAAGAGTTAATTAGGAGCTATTTAGATCTTCCTTCCTTCAAGGGTTAGGAAAGAGGGTCCAGTTGTCAGTTTTCCATGTTGTTACCCATATGAGAGAGTGGAGACTAAGTTTGGGTGTCGTTTAGGGCCTAATCCTGTGTATGTGTTCTTGGAACTAACCTTGAGGTAGAGTACCCCTATTGGTATCCATGAAAGGATACGAAGTGAATGTGGTGTTAAATTTTGTGTTTTACATTTGTAATCTTGTGTATTTTATCAAGGACCAACATCTTATTTTATGATTGGATTGAGAAGCTCGAGAATCTTTTATTTATTTATGATTTCGTAATAATTTTCAAACTTTGCAATGTGGTTACCTAGCCACTTTTATTGATTGTCAATATTTCTTGGACTTTATTTGATTGATGACTCGAGCTCATGATGTTGTTGGCTACTTGGCTAAAAGTTACATGGTTTCCTTCTTGCATGTTGTTTAATTTGGTTCTATGCTTCATGTATGGTGGCAATTGTCATATGGGTGTACACCCTAGGTGTCTTATATGTCTCTTTAGGTGCTTAAAGTCATGTATTGGTTATGATTACAGGAACCTTAAGTGTGTATAAGGTCTTAGAGCAACCCTTTTGTTGCTTGACCTTACTAGAAAGAAATTTTTTTGTGTAGGGTGGACTAGAGGGTAGTCGATAGTGGTAGTGGTGATTCTATTTCGATTTAGTAAGAGTTTGGCCCTTGTCGAAATAGAAGTGTTTATTTATGGGATTTTAGATTTTGTTAGGATTGGATTGCCTTTGGTTGGCTGAAAATGTTACTAGAAATTTTTTTGTTTTGATAGTGACTTTTCATCAATGGCATGTTAAATTTTATCTTGGGTTCCTGGTTGCATCATAGAAATTTTTGACCCGTGGAATGTATGCATATTTGTAATTATGGAAAGGTCTAAGCCCTTTCAGGAAGTTTGTTTATTTAAGTGTACTTTTTTTTCTCTCTTGAATTATGAATAAGTCTACCCTTACGTTAAATTTCCTTTACTATGAATAACATTCTATGACCTATTAATCTTTGGGTTACTTGGAAACACTTATGGATGTTTTGAGTCTTTTGGACCCTTCTCTTAGAGATGTTAGTTTAGTAGAACTTAATAGTTAATCTTGATGGTGCTTATATTGTACTTCCTCCTTTAAAAAAAAAATGTAACTCTTGGCTATAAAGTCCATGATTTGGTAAATTATTTGGTTTCCCCATTGCATTTGACGCTTTCTAGTGTTGATGTGGTGTCCTTAGAGTAAAGTTGCATTGTCATTTGGTTTCTTGGTTAGTGGTATCTTGTGGGGACGTGAGAATTGATTGGAAAACCTTCTTTGTTTATTAGGAAATAAAATGTTACCACCCTAAACAGCATTTTTTTTTTTTTTTTTGTTAAACCTTAATAGGTTCAGAAAAGTAATATTATACCTCTTTAATGAGCTTTCCTTGAAATTTTCTTGTGAGACTTGTGGAGACCCACTAAGAATTTTTAATTATGCTTGAAATTATTCGGTGAATTTTTGAAATCTTGGTGTGATTCATGTTGGTTCATTGTTTCCTAGTTCTTACAAAAATTAATGATGTGATTTCTATGACGAATGTCTCTTTTTCCTGTAGAATTAAAATTGTGGTGTGTTGATTTATACCTCTTTCCCATTAAAAAAAAAAGTAATTATGTGATATGTTTGAACCTTCCTTCTCATTAAAATTTGATTGATAAGATGACTCAACCGAAATGCCTTAAAACTATAATTAAGGATATTTGACTTTCGAACTTAACAAATAAATTGGAGCATAGAAAAAGGGAAGTGATCCTTGTTATACCCTTGGTAGATTAATAGAAGAAATATATTTTTAAAAAAACCATGTAGAAGAATAGAAAGGAAATATTGTCCATCCACCTTCCTTGCAAGTAAACTAAATGCTCTCTACCTATACAGAATGGTGAGACATCATGCCCACCTTAGTGGTGCTCTTTATAATGTAAACTAATAATGTCATAATAGAAGGAAGTTTGTAACTAAGGAAGCATGAAAGGAATGTTCTTAACAAGCAAAGCTATAAATTTTGACTTAATAAGTTGATTTATAAAATAAGTAAGATTTATGTGTATTGAGTACAATGTGTAGTTGAACCTGTAGTTTTTTCGTCTACCTGAAATTGTGAAACCCTGGTGGATAGTAATGTTTTCTAGTTGCTTATTACTTCTTTTCCATGGATGTATGTGCCTTTCTTGTGGGAGTTTTGGGTCATCACACCCTTATCATCTCGTAGCTCGACGGATGTGAGTTGTGGTCCTTTTGGATTGAGACTTATCTGTTGTTTGAGAAGCAACCTCCGTGCGTGTTGTCTTGTCCTTGGAAACCTAAGTTGTTGTAATTTTAAGGCAACATATGTTAAGGATATAAGATAATTTGGGAAGTCTTCTTTTCTTCATATCTTCTTGGGTCACCTTGTTGTTGTAGCCCTTTTTCCCATTAGGATGGAAGTGCAAGATGATGTTATTCACCCTTGGATTTGATTGGACCCCATGTTGCTTGATCTTCTCCCTAGCAACCTTGAGTGGTCCTTGATGTTTCTTGTGCTCCCTTTATGGTTATTCTGAGCTTGAGTAGGAAATAAGATAAATAAATCTCATTGTGATATAAGGTATGGTACTTGTATTGTTATGTTAGTTGTTAGGGGAGATATAAATGTATATGTATATATTTTCCTTTGCTAAATGGTTGAATTATTTAGTTTGGTTGTTTGGTGTGTTCAATTCTTAAAACAAAAGTGTAAAATCAGACTATAGGAAACCTTGTGGTCATGAATTTGCTTAGTATTACCATGAAAAGTTATTTGTACCCTCTCGAGATTATAGAAGTTCCTTCTGAGAATAGTTCCTTTATTTTAAATGCTTGTTGTTTTAGGTGTCCTTGTTGGTTAACCTCATCCTTTGTGACCCTTAAATTGTGGACCTTGAGTAGACTTGTTCATCATGTAAATTTGGTCATAGTTGATTTTGCTAGCCTTGTCTAGACAACGAACCTTGAAATCATGGCTTTAACGTGTAGAAAACTTAACCTTTATTAATGTGGTATGTGTATCAGTGGGAAACTGTGTGGTCATCTCAAGTTATGGAAATTCTCCCCATAATTCTCTTACTTGGTGGTTACTCTTAATAATATTTTGGAACTCTTCATGTTATATTGTTATGTGTTGTATCTTGTTTGATAACATAAAGTTACTCCTTAGATTTGAATGCTCGTAGCCTTGCATGCAGAAATTTTAGGATTCATCCCTTGCAATCTTCCTCCTTATTGTTAAATTACATTGGACCAAACTGGAGTTCTGTAGACCCACACTTGTTTGAAGCAAACAATCCCATAATGGGAGTGATCCTTTTTCTATTGCAGTTATTCCTATCTCTCTTTCCTATGACTTCCGAAGGAAGTCGAGTCTAAGGGGAGGGGGATGTAGTGCCCACTTCCCTTTGACACCTTTAGATACTGATCTTGATATGGTTGATCTTATTATGGACACTATTATGTTTTGATTTAGTATGATGTTGGGCTATGGACTTCATTGTTGATTGGACTTATACAGGATGCATGATGATTATTATAAACATTATATATATAGATGTTGATGCTTTATTTGATGTAGTTATATCATTGATGCTATCCAGATATGTGATGTTTAATCATTTGATTATATATAGAAAATGAAAATTTTAAATGATGATAGAATGGTTGATTTTATTTATAAAATGGTATAGTCGTTATTTCGATGTTGTGTTATGTAGTTATACTTATGATGCTTAGATTTATATTATATTATTTTTGAGCATTCTGATATGGCCACGAGGCTGAAGGAGGTATTTGTATTTTGTAGGCTATTTTATATCACAACAGACATCGGGGATTGGAGACTAACCACAATGGAATTTTGGGTGGATTCAACACGGTCACCATGGCAACTAGTCATTTGCATGTTGTTTGTTGTTGGGGGGTTCCCATGGGGGGATCACCTTTATATGTGACCATGGGGGTTTGTATGTGGTCCTTATTTTATTTTTGTCTTGCATGTGTTTTATTTGTGAATGTGTCCATTCCTTTATTTAAATAGAATGTGAAAGATAAATTTAAATAAGATTTTCTTAAATATAATTATTGATGTGTTGATCCTTGCATTTAATGTGTGTAAGAGAGTTGATCTTTGCATTTAATCTATGATTTGGGCATTCTTGTTGTTGTTTTGAGGACTATTTTGGTGGACATTCAAGTGACTGTTGGGGCTGCATTCTTGGCATTTGAAGCTGTTGTTTTTGAACTGTGATTTGGGCATTCTTGTTGTTGTTTTAAGGACTATTTTGGTGGACATTCAAGTGACTGTTGGGGCTGCATTCTTGGCATTTGAAGCTGTTGTTTTTGAACTGTGATTTGGGCATTCTTGTTGTTGTTTTGAGGACTGTTTTGGTGGACATTCAAGTGAGCGTTAGGTCTACATTCTTGTATTTGAAGACTATTGTTTCTAAACTGTGAGTTAGGCATTCTTGTTGTTGTTTTGAAGACTATTTTGTGGACATTCAAATTAATATTTGGGGTTGTCTTTTCTTGCTTGCAAAGGTGTTGTCATTGCTATGGCAAGGTAAGAGCTTGTTCATCTTTATACTGTCATTTTATTGCATGTTATTATGGAATGTAAATGTGTGTCTCTTCTCCATTTGTCTGGTTGGGTAGACTGCCTAGGGATGGTGTAGGAGAAGGCTATGGGGAATCATTATGGGGGGCATAAGGGAATGCCATGGGCATCAGAGTTTTGTGGAGGGAGTTTAGGGTTTAGGATCCACCATGGAAAATAAATAGCTTACATTTATTACTTGTGGGGGCATAAGGGAAAACTTGTTGGGGGAATAAGGGAAAATTTGTGGGGGCATAAGGAAGGGTTTGGATGTCGAGGCATAAGGTTTAAGGGATATGATATGTTATATTGGTGGTATGATTATAGGTGGATTCCTAATTCCCAATTAGGAAGCATAAGAAGCTTTCCCCATATTCATTGCTCCTTTAGCTTGATTAAATATAGTATATGTGTTGTTTGATTGTGAAATATAGTGGAAATATATATGTGTGTCTTGGCTATTTTGTTGTCAAAAATCTACCTGTGTGTGTTGTGGAAGCCTATGGATGTTTCCATGCATTGAACCCCATCCTTCATTGTGTTTTGGTTGGGGCTCGGGAGCCAATGACGAGAGAAGCTTCATATCTTCATTGGATATCTTGGTTGGGCAGAGAGCATTGTCTTTCCCCCTGTCTTCTTGTTGTGATCAATCGAAGGAAACATCTAAACAATGTTGTTGTTTTGAAATCAGTCATGGTGTAGAGTTAACATCCATCATTGTTAGTTTACTTCTTTTTGTAATTTCCTTTACCCACTCTTTTTGGATGGACTGTAACTTTCATTATATTATAAAGATGTTGTATTGACCATGCAAGATGTATTTTGATTTGAGAAAGGGAAACAATCTTGTCTTCTTGCTATTTGAGAGAACTGCTATGGTATTGTATTTGTGCATTCATGGCATAATGAAAAAAAGAGATAAGTTTCTGCCTACATTGGATTACATTTGTCCAAGTTGATTGCTCAATCGTAATGTAACTTCATGCTTGAAAGGATGTAAAGGGATCGAGATGTGTTTTGTAAATTACATTTGAAATGATTAAAATAATTACTTTTTGCATCTGTTGGTATGATTTGGTATAAGTAAGAATCATTCAAATGCATGTAATTCTCTGTTTTGGAATGTTGGAAGAAAATATTACATAAGGGAATTATGTTATTCTTGTTACTTGTCTTGTTTGGAATCATTCAATCTATAAATAATAAGAAGGACTTTGTTTAGATATTGATATCAATCGTTTAAGAAAGAATTTTGTTTTAAGCTAGCCTGAAATGACTTGAAATGATGTTCTTACATACTTAAGAGTTGTTTTTAAGTAAGTTAGAACACGGTAATATGATCTTCCCTTACTTCACTTTGCATGCATTCTTAATCAACCAACGAATGAACCAAACAACCCTTCAAACCATTAAGTAATGAATTAAGTGAACCAACTAAACATTGCAAGACCAAAAAAACCCAAGATATACCTACACACTCAAGGAATTTACCTTAGAAGCTTTCAATTAAACAAATCTAACAAAAGGATTCACTCAGGAAATTGCTAGTCTTGACTATAGGAGCTTGTAGGACTATTTTGCAAGAATTACTATCTAAACATGTTCCAATCATAAGTTTTATGATTGATGTGAAAAGTAGACAGCGCCACCTTTCCAAAAAGTCCAATTTTATCAAAAATTGAGTTCCCAGTCAAAAGTTATAGTATTTTGAAGTTCTTGCTATATGTAGTTCTGGAAGATGGTATGGGCTGTTGTAGGTGCACAACTAGAGTTGCTACGGGTAGGCCTAGAGTTTCTACAGGCAGTTGTAGGTGCACAACTAGAGTTACTACAGGCATGCTTGGAGTTACTATGGGTGGCTTTAGGTGCATAACCCAAGTCGCTACAGCAGCCTCTGAAGTTACTACGAGTGGTTATAGGTGCACGGCCCGGAGTTGCTACGGGCAGGCTTGCAGTTGCCATGGGCTACTGTAGGCATATATCCAGCTTTCTATGGGCTGATGTAAGAGTATAACTAGTTGTTATGGGCTTCGTAGGTGTACTTCCGATTGCTTTACGGGCTCTTATAGGAGTATAGCCATTTCTATAGGGTGTTGTAGGAGGACAACTAGTTCTTTGCACGCTGTCATTGTAGAGCACAATCGCAGCTTGCTTCTTCTGGTCAGGCCTCCTACTTAAAAAAGCTTATGGCACCTTGTATTTTGTACATGGAGACATCAGAAACATCATTTTGCATAAGAGACAAGATTCACCAAAGTAAATAAGTATATTAGATCTTAATGAACATATAAAACTAAATATATGCAAAATCATAACTTTGATCTCCTCTTGTGGTAGACTCAAATGTGCGTGTGTCTTAGACTATGCTTGTGATAGTTTTAAAAAATAAAAAAATTACTCCTCTTTTAGCTAACTGAGCCTAGGTTATTCATGGGTCTCAAGTGGGTTGTTTAATTTGGTGTTACATCCCCCTTTTCATTGATGGCAACACACTCGAAACCTTTGATGGCAAGCATCTACCAACATCTCACATCAGCCTTCTTGGTTTCTTACAAAGACTCTATCTTCTTTAACATCTAATAAAAATGGTTATTCAGCCACTTGAAATGGATAAATGACAAGTGAAGACAATTTTCATGAGAAATTAAGCTTACCTATCCATAAGATCCCCTAGAACTATGTTTACTCTTTTTTGAGATCCCGTACCTACCTTGAGTGATCTCTACTTGATCAAACTAAGCTCCCCATAAGTATAAGACATCTATATCTTCTTAGAAACAAGTAAATTTTAATCTTAACATTTTTTGTAACCCTTGACAATGATTCAAACAATTAGGCACTTCCCTAAACCAAATTTTCAGTTCTTATAGCCATATTTTTATGTGACATTGCAAGTGTAGACCTAACTTTCCTTGACCTTGAAGAAAGATAGACAAAACATACCTTCCATAGCATGGAATCATTTAGATAATAATTTATGGAAACAATTAATAATCCCCTTGTCATAAGGACTTCTTGCACATCCGAGCAACCATAATGAGAACTAATCAACACCCAAATACTTGTAGGTTATAACTTTAGAGCAAGAACATTCATTTCCATTCATAACCTTGTCCACTAGACACTCATGTGAATTTTATTCCCTATCCAAATTGAGAACTATACCATGAATTTCTCTTTCCACATACTTCTCTAATCAAAGGGCACGCTCTTCTTCACAATGGCACCGACTTAGTACATGCTTTTTTATAAACACGGACCTTAAATCAATATTTTACTTGTATTCTATCACATTATCACCTCTTAGATTTAGTCTAACTCCCCTAGGAGAAGAAATATTACTCCTAACCTAATCATACCTCTATCAACGTCACATTTGGGTTTTAAATCCTATAGGGTCACATCTCTTAGCTTTGTTCTCAGTGTCAATATATAATTTTGTGCCTTGAAAAATTCCATTTTGATAAGATCAACTCTTGAGAAATCACTCAAGGAACAACTTAGATCATTTAACTTAGATTCCTTCATTTGATGATCGACCGTAACTCAAATTCTAATTTATCTTTCATCTTCCTTAGCATAGTAGATACCTTTTGAATGATGAGGTCATGATCATACCTTGACAAGCCTTGAAATATTCATACAAGATTGATGTCAAAGCTTAGTCTAACTTTACTTCTTGAAAATCTCGAGTATCCTTCACATAGAATTTCATCTTTAAAAGAGTATATTGACATCTTGTAGACCTTTGTATCATTAAAAAATATTATAATTCTATGAAAATAGAGCATCTAATCAGCATAGGATTTTATGACCTTACCAATGCAAATTAAAACTATGAACTCAACTTTATGGACTCCATAAAAAAGCATTATTTTTATTTATGGAACACAACACTTTGATCAAAACTGTACATATGACTCCACAAATCTTGCACCTGAGAAATCCTCAAATTTCTTTCCAAATTTCACCAAATTGTCAAATTTATAAGTACACTATTGGATATGGTCCTTTATCTCATCACACATTATCCTTCACTACTTTTGCCACATGTATATTCACTTAAAAATACCTTCTTAATTAGACCCATGAAGTCAACACACTTGTAGCCTAGATTTGCAATATGAAGGGAAAAAAATAATCTTCCTTTTCCACCTTATCTTTCACTAATAATGCCAATATACCCCTTTTCTTCATGAAATGGAGTTGACCTTTTCGTTATAATTTTTCACAAATTCCCTTCTAGAACTCGACTTTCATGCTAAATCTTAGACTAAGAGAAATTTTCTTCCTTTGGGAGAAACACTCATTCTTGGTGGAGTGAACTAATGCAAGATCTTGTCATTATATCTCAACAACATTAATAATGTCTCAATTCCATTAACATTGAAGCAACTCATTTAGATGAAGATATTTCAAATGACTTAGAATATTTTTAGCTATCACGGTAGTTTCTTGTTCACCATTTTCATTATCTATGATAATTACCCCGACTTCAACTTACAATATTATCATCAAAAATCCTTCGTTAGCAACATATGTCTATGCATGGCACCTTGACTAAAACCTTACAACTTACAACTTCAACATTTGACTGATGTCGTACTCATATCTCAAATATCAAGAAATAGTGAATATATTTTTGAATGCAAATAGTTGATCAATCCTATGTGACATAATATACACTATGTCATGGTGATATCATTTGTTTATGCTCAAACTCTTACTACTAAGACAAAAATTACTTAATGGACACATCTTAAACAATGCATAAGATGAGTCATTATGAACAAGTGAATGAAGGAAGGCATTTAACTAAAATTGAGACATAAAAAATTCATGGATACCAATGAGAAATTAACACAATCATGACACATCAGACAAGACATACGTATACACATATGTGAGCATGTCATACATAAACAAATACACTTCGACATCATTTTGACAAAGATCTATACCATATGATTGGATAGTAATACCATCATGAATTTATTGAGATGTAGGCATTATGATGACTTGAAACCACTTGTATCATTTATTCTAACATGGCTAGAAATTTTGTACAAAATTTGAGGCCTAAATTCCATCATTAAGCCCTTCAAAGACAACATTCCCTTCATACATGCTACTAGGAAACACTTACACCCAATCATAATAGAGATGCATCATGAACTCACACATTTTGCATTTAGAGGTTCAAAATTGACCAACAACACAATAGATACATCTTAGGAATCCTTAATAATTTTTTTAATTGATATGGAATCATGATAGTCATTTACATACCTGAAACCTCCTTGTTTACTACTTATACTCTCCTAAATAACTTCAAGAGATTCACATATTACCACTTTGATGGCACATTTTAATTTAATTCTTCATCTCAAGATAGTGAAACACTTCATAATATACTATGGTTGTAAGATGGTAATGAAATTTTTATTCAGTTCCCCTAAGATGAATGAGATAAATCAAAGAATGAATTTAGATACTCATAAAGACTCTTTACATATTGGCATGATTTAAGATGACTTCACACACTAAGAACACTTTTCTTGAAGTTTATGATAAGATTATATACTCCACTTAGAACTCAATACTGACCATAGAGATACAACATACTACTACACAAGGAAACTTTTCTTGGACACTATCTCAAATTACAAACACTGATGTAAACAAGAAAGGTAATAATAGAATAGAAAAAGAAAGGATAGATTCCTTGGGATCTTTTGATGAATTTCTATCATTTTAATTCCCTTGTAAATCTTTAATTTTTTTTATAGGCTTCTAGAATACATTAACTTGATGAAGGAAGAACAGGTGTTGGTTTTTTGAGCTCCTAGAATTTGTTTGATGTTCTTTGGTTCAGTGTTGATAAGATATACTCTTGATCATTTCTTGTGAAGAAGTGTGTGTGTAGTAGGAGGTTTTTTTCTAAGTAATATTTAGTTGTGCAATCAGTATGATAAATTGGTCATATGTCAAAGTAAAAATATGTTATGGTACTATCATCCAAAGAACTCCCCTAGTGATTTGGATAGCTTGCATACACATTTTGGCACTAAGTTATTTATTGAAGAAGTTATGCACACTCCGAATCATTTGCAACATTTCCTTGGTCGTAGTTTACCTATGTGCTCCCTTTCCTTTTCCCCTTCCACTTCTCTCTCACACGTGCCTTCAATTGTGTGTTCACCTTCTTCCAAGTCAGTTTCCTTCCACCTTATGTGCCTAATTATTTGAACCTTGGCACACCACACCCATTACTTTGTAATAGTTTCACCTTAACCATACATTCTCTGCTCACCGATTCGAACCATCTTCTCCACACGTGCATATCAACGCATGCACACTCCTCCAAACTTTCCTCTATTTTCTCCCTCTGCCCTTCGTGCCATCATCATCTCTCGACATGCTTAAGTGTGTGCCACGCACAACCATATAGGGTGTCGAATCCTTTCAACAAATGAATTATTGACACATGGCAGAAATGAAAAATAGTTGTACATTTCACCACCACTACATCTAATCAGACATGCCATGTATTTTATGTGTGCTGACGACTCTGACATCTTCTAATAACCATATCATCAACTAAAAATCTCAAATTGGTGTGTGCCTGGACTTGTCAGAAAAGCTGTTGACATCAGCTATAGTGCTAAAAATTCAAAATTCAAATTCTGGTGGATCTTGGTAGGTGAGAATTGGGAAAACATCTCTCTGAACATTAATGAGCATATCTGATTGCTCCAACCACCCAATTTGGTATGATCCACCCTCTTTTGTCTTCAACATGTCAAACAGGCATGGGGAAGCGTATTTCATAGATTTCCAAGTGGATTTATAGACATTGAATGCTTCTTGTTGGTGGTTGTGTTTCAAATTCATGTTTTCCCTCCTTTTCCTTTCTTCCTCCATGGATTCATCTATAAATGTAAGATAAAGGCTCATTTGTTATGTTGGATACTCTGGATCCTTATGCATGTTGCTAAGGACTCCATATTTTCTATATTTTGAGTTGCAGACCTCCATGTTTGGCTCTTGCATGTGGATATCGGCCTCCTTATCATTGTAATAGTTACTGTGCATTTTGGAAGTAATAGAAGCATCATTTTGTGACTATTCTCTATCCTAGCGTGTTTGCATTCCTTCTTCTTTCCTTTTCTCTTGCATTGTGTATTGTTGTGCTACTTCAGTCCCTTGTAGTTCCATGCTTGGTTGTGTTCCATAAGAATGATTTGGTGAATGTGTGTTTTGTTGTGCTACTCATGCCTAGCCTCCTCTCACACATTCCCTGTCATTCTTTCTCAGAACAAATAGTGTTCATCCCTCTTTTCTAGTGCTATCACCTTTTAGTGTAGTTTACTTCATGTTATCCTTCTTTCCCTGGTCCCTTGGCATTCATAGCTTAGTTTCCCCTTTTAGCACTAGGAGTAGTAGTAGTAGTAGAGATAGATAGAGGAACCGCCTTCTCCAAGATCCTTTCCAAACTCTTAAGGTCCCACAACTTGGGGATGGTTCCATTGTGGTCTCAGACACCTCATCCCTTTCGAGATTTGAGACATGGGTGCACGTTTGAGAAACCAACAATTTTTGGCATGCCCAGTGGGACCAACATTGAAAGCTCAAATTTCATATCTCTAAGTTCTGGTGTGTGGACTTAGTGTTTTTAGCCTTTGAAGAAGGTTCCTTTCAAACACATCTGGTGACTCCCAATATTTTAAATCTCTGTTTCAAGCAGTCTTGAGTGCCTTTCATGAGAAAAGTGCACACAAGAAGAAGTGCAGTAGCTGAAGACTCTTTTGAGTACCTCTAGCTATCCCCAAGAAAAGTTCATTCCAGAAATCCCACGTGTATCTCTATCTCCAGCATGTTGCACCCATTCACTCCTCCTAAAAACAACCTATGTGCCTGCATGGGCATCATCCACCTCCTCCATTAATAAGTTTTGTAACTTTGATGGAGGAGTCCCTTACTCTTGGCCATACAACATGATATGCCCAATGGCACTCAAAAGTATTCCTTACTTTACTGGTGAGAATCAAGTCACCCCTCAGGAGCACATCTAGGATGTAGCAAATGTGTGTTCATTCTATCTGATCACACATAATGATGTAGTAGTCAGGATGCTTGCAACCTCTTTCAAAGGTAAAGCACTTCAATGGTACTGAGGCTTGAGACTTGGATCTATCACCAATTGGGATGAGCTAGGAATAGCTCTATGTATTATTTTTTGAAGATAAGTCAGATCACCTATCTTTGGTGGAGCAACTGACAATAACAACAAGGGGCACCCAATGAGTAGATGACTAATTTCAACATCATATTTTAGAAGACTTGGGACAAAATTCCTCTTGTGGTGAGACCTATAGCCCAACATGCTTTCCTTTATTATCTAAAGGTGCTCAACAACAATATTTCAGTTATGATCCAATCTATGGGGGTAGGACTCTACCAGCTACTTATAACATTGCAGTAAGGGTAGAAAATAGTCTCATTTAGGTGGGAAAGTTGGCTCCTAGACCACCCATGCCTTTGTTCCCAGAGATGTCACAAGCACCCCAGCCTTCTGTGGCCCCTATTCCTACTCCTAAGCAAAGCACACAACTGGTTGCCTCAACATCCTATTCTCCATCACAACACAAGGAAGATGAAGAACTGAAGGCCTTGATCAAAATTTATCAAACAAGGTCATATCACTAGAAAGGCAGCAAGCACAAGCATATAGAGGCATTTCCAATCAGTGCATGGGCCAAGGAAACCAACCTTGGTGGAATCAATATGAAAAAATCAAGAGATACATGCCCAACCAACAGAATGATAGATGGGCAGCCTAATGCACATCTTACCTTTGCAATTGTCCCCTCCGCACCTTCTCTCCCGGCACCTGTGTGAGTGAGCAGCTTGTTCTAGTTCAGAACAACTTGGCACAAGAGTCAAATGGTGCTTCCCTTGAAAAATGCCTCATAGTCAGTACCATTGTGCTAATGTTGCGTGCCCAAGCCTTCATGATCCAGAATGCTTCATCTTGTGAGCCCTCAACAAGCACCCATGAAGCAGATAATCCTTGAAGATCTAGAAGTTCCTCCAAAACCAATTTGATGTTATTTGGCATGCGAGAGACTTCTATGTAATCAACCAAGCTATAGAAGATACAAATAGACCGCATGCCCCAAGTTGCGGACAACACAAGATATAAGAAAATAATATTAGAGTCTAGCACACAGGTCATAGTCCCAATGAAATGAAGAAGGTCTTCAAAGAAAAATCAATCGAGAAAGACCTCTTGCAGCAAAAATGTTCAAACCCCTATGTAAGAGGCCCCACATAAATCTCCTTTTGAGGAAATGTGCGCCCCATCCTTTGGTAGGCCAAGCCTCTGCTCTAGATAAAATTTAGGCTTCTGCACTTGAACACTCAAGAAGGGATGTTGTTCCCCAAATTCACAAGATGGGGGATTCCATTCAACATTATTGACTAGATGAAGAAAACAAACATAAACGTCACAATGTGGGATGCCCTTGACCATTCCATCTCAGTGGGATCTGCTGCATGAATCTCTAGCACAACTTCCATGCAGCGACCCGGTTATGCGAGAAGTCACTGCGCTTTTCAAAATCTACCAAAGAGAGAGAAACAAGTAAGCAAAATTGCTAAAACCCCACCCTTCTATATGTCCTTGATTATAGGAAAACACCTAGTGCATAACTACTTGATTGACTCAGGCACTAGTACTTCTGTTATGCCTAAGAAGATAGTTGATGTCTTAGGTCTGAAATATAGCCCTTTGTCTAAAGGAGTCCTATAAATTGATGGCTCAGTTGTAACCACCTTAGAATTCATCAAGGATCTTGAGTTAACCCTCCATGCATGTCCAATCCTGACAATTACTCAAGATGTGTCAATTATTGACCTACCTCCTTTGTTTTCCCTATGTCTATCAAGAGAATTTACTTGCTAAAGTGGGTGGTTACTTGTCTTCTGATTGGTCTCATATGTTACTCAAGACAAGGTATGGTACCTAGTTTACCATACAAGCTGAGCCTATATTTTCTTATCATGTAGAGCCATATGTCTCATCCCCTCTCCAAGCCAATTGTCTTATCCAAGAAGAACAAGTTTTAGTTCTTAAGAGCAGTCTCTTCCACCCTCTATTCCAGACCTAGTACTTGATGAATGGGTGAGAGGCATCAAAAATTTGATCCCTATGCTGAAGAACTGAAGCTTATGAAACTGGGCTTGGTACTTATTGCATTCTAGAAGAAGACGCTACGCTTCGTGCGCTCATAGGAGACAAAGTTCAAATTGGTCTATGGAAGTTATACTTTGATGGATCTAGAAGAAGAAATGGTGTAAGAGTAGGAGTGGTTCTCATTTCCCCTAAGGATGAGAAATTATTCTTCACACATAGGCTACAGTTTGCATGTTCTAACAATGTGGCAGAATATGAAGCGCTGGTGCATGGCTTGCTTATTGCTGAAAAGAAGAAAATTAAAGCATTGTAGATCTTTGGGGACATAGAATTGGTCATCCACCAGGTCACCAAAAATTCTAGACAAAGAATAAGCTTCTTAAAGCTTATAAACATAGAGTTTGGGACCTACTTGAGAGCTTTGATGCTCTTAATCTACAGGTAGTCCCACGGAAAATGAACAAAGAAGCTGACCAAATGGTCGCACTTGGTTCATATTTTCTCTCTGTTGAGGACTTTGTCAAAGGAAACACTCAACACATTAAGATGGTAATCAGACCATCCATTCTAGAAAATAACACCAGCTAGAAAGTGTTTGACAGTGATGCATAGATCATCCAGTTTATCTAGAATGAAGCTGAATTTTCATCAAGTATGCAAGCTGACTTGCATGATAACTATGGTGACCAAGTAATATAGCTAAAGACAAATAAGTTTCCTAAAGGGTTGGTCACCTTAGAGAAAATTTTCAGCCCTGATGATGAGTTCAAGGGTGAAGAAAGATACATGTGCCACATGTAGAGATTGCTCCTCCATTACTATTACACACGAAAAGGAGTTGTTGCTCAGCAAGACTTGTGCGCATGAAGAAAAACATGCCTTCATCTCTCTCTGTCAAAAATACAATGACATTTTCTCATGGGAGTATGAAGACCTCAAGGGTTTTGATCCAAGTGTTTCTCAACACTCCATTGACCTTGATCTAACATAAATCCCATCAGAAAAAAACAATGACCAGATCAATCCAAGGATAGAGCCCCTCATGAGAAAGGAGTTATCCAAACTCATTGAGGAAAAATTATTTTCCTATCAAATACTCTACCTGGGTCACAAATCTAGTTCCAGTACAAGAAGAATGGTGAAATCAGACTTTGTGTTGATTTCAGATATTTGAATAAGGCATCTCTAAAGGATCACTATCCTTTTCCTTCAATGGAGTAGATTCTACATGACTATAGCTAGTGCGTAAAGGTTCTCCATGCTAGATGGGTACTCGGGTTTCAACCAATCCTAGTCAAGGAAGAGGATCAATTCAAAATAGCATTTACAACCAAAGTGGGGAACATATGCATATCAAAAAATGCCCTTTGGTCTATCAAATGTGGGTGCAACATTTCAGCACGTCATGGATATTACCTTCAAAGGTTACATCAATGAGTTCATCTTGGTTTACCTTGATGATATAATGTCTTCTCAAAGCGAGAGCAGGATCACATAGTGCACCTAGAAAAAGTCTTTGAGAGATGTAGAGAATTTGGGGTATCTCTTAATCCCAAGAAGTGTAATTTTGCAGTGGCTTAGGGCAGGATCTTGGGCCATGTGGTTTCAAAGGATGGCATCGCATTGATCTGAGCACATTTCAGCCATCCTAGCCCTTTCCTTGAGTGCAAAAAAAATCCTTACAGTCCTTCCTTGGAAAGATTAACTTTGTTAGGTGTTTTATCCCTAACTTTGCAGGACTAGTTCATCCCATCACCCTTATGCTCAAGAAGGACATAGCCTTCAAATGGATAGTAGAAGGAAGAGAAAGCTTCAACAAGATCAAGAAATAAATTATTGTGTGCCAACACTCCTCAATCCTAGATTACTCAAAGGATTTCATCCTTTATGCCTATGGTGCTGATGCAAGCATTGTTGTTGTCCTGACATAGGAAAATGAACAAGGATTGGAACAACCAGTGGCATTCTTCAGCCAGATGCAAAGGATTATGAGTTGAAATATAGTCACATGAGAAGCAGGTCTTCTCCATCATGCACGCGCTCAAGAAATTCAAGAGCATGCTTACCACAAATCATATCAAGGTGTTAGTTTCTCACTCATCTATCAAAGACTTCATCATGGGAGTAGAAATCAGTGAGAAGAGAGCATGATGGGTGACCAAAATCATGGAATATGATGTGACTATTAAGGCCACAAATTTGGTAAGAGGTAGTGCACTCTGTAAGCAAGATTGTTGAGGATGCGTAGAATGAACTGAGGCTTCATTATTTCTAGATGAAGACCTCCCACATAGAACATGAACAAAACATAGACCCCAATGCACGTGATTGGATGAAGGACATGATCACATTCCTTTCCAAGGGTGCATACCCTCCTAGGTTTGAATAAAGAAAAGAGAAGGCATCTCAGGTTGTAATCTATTCCTTATGTTTTGATTGATGGAATTCTCTTTAAAAGAAATCTAGATGGTGTTGTTAAGATGTATCAATGGCATGCAGACTAAAAAAGTGTTAGTATAATTTCATGATGGATTCTCTAGTGGACACTTCTCTGCCAAAACTACAACAATGAAGATCATAATGGTAGGTATCTTTTGGCCTACCATGTTTGCAGATGCACATAGGTGGGTCACAAAATGCAAAGAATGCACTTTCTTTACAGGAAAGAAAAGATTGGCAGCACTTCCCCTCCGACCAATCCAAGTGGATCAGCCTTTTAGCGTAATGGGGTCTCACTTCATAGGCATGATCAATCCACCTTCAAGTACTAGACACAAATGGGTGCTGAACAGCTACACATTACTTCACCATATGGACAGAAGTTCTTGTGCTTAAGGAATCAACTAAGGCAGTCATCCTTGACTTTCTCGAAGGTTTAGTCACAAGGTTTGGCATTCCTCAAACCATTATCTCTGATAATGAAAAGCCTTCCTTGGTACTAAAATCACTTGATTGGGCTCTAAGTTTGGGCATTTACATGAAAACTTCTTCCAACTATTACCCTCAGGGTAATGGTTTGGCAGAATCAACAAACAAGAACTTGATCAGAATCATGAAGCGCACACAATGAACACCAGCCAAAGATAGTGGCATACAAAGGTCTTACACATGCTCTGGGTAGATAGAATCATAGTCAAAAAGGCAATAGGAACTTCACCTTACAATCTTGTCTATGGCAAGGAGGCTTCCCTTCCTTTGACACTAGAACTAAATTCATTATCACTTTCCCAAGAGCTAGAATTTGAGGGTGCACAATCGAGAAAATCAAGATGGCGAGAGTTGGTTCATCTTGAAGAACTTAGAAACTCTACCATGATCAAGCTAGAACAACATCAACATGCAACAAAGAAATGGTTTGACAAAAAGGCTAGGCCTCAAAACTTTCAAATTCGGGGACTTGGTTCTAAAATGGGATGTTGATAGAGCTAAACCGGGCCATTCAAATTTTGATGCACTTTGGAGTGGCCCTACATCATAAAATCCTACAGAGAAGCTAACTCTTTCAAGTTAACTCATCCAGATGGAATCATGCTGCAAATCCCAAGTAAATGGGATCTATCTCAAAACCCTTCCATTAGGTTTGTTTGCATCATATTGTATATATTAAATTAGTTTTTCAATTCCTCCAAGTGTGCTCTACACACATTGTTTGTTTGTACATAGTTCTTTCCTCTCATTTTCTTACTACATGAGTGCTTTTGTTGCTTCCAATGTGTACAGATTCTCTCAATTGTGAGATTCAGGACAAAGTGCAAAAATGATGCTCAAAGTGACAACAGGGGCATCTTCATGATTTAACAAGTAGACTCCATGCCCAATGGATGCTTTAGCTATTGGTCTCTTTCATCTAGCAGGAAGATGGCCCCAAAAGTCACCAAAATTGTTATCCAAATAACTCTCCCTAGTGATTTGGATAACTTGCATACACATTATGGCCCTAAGTTATCTATTGAAAAAGTTGCGTGCACTTAGAATCATTTGGCACATTCCTTGGTCATAGTTTACTTGTGCACCCCATTTCCTTTTCCCCTTCCACTTCTCTCTCATGTCCACCTTTCACTTCATTCACCTTCTTCCATGTCGGTTTCCTTCCACCACGTGCACTAAGTCTTTGACCCTTCGTGCACCACACCCATTACTTTGTAATAGTTTCTCCTTAACCATATGTTCTCTGGTCACCAGTTTGATTCATCTCCCCGCGCATCATGTGTGCTCCCTCTGCACTTTCCTCTTTTTTATCCCCATGCCCTTCAGTGCCAGATCATCTCTCGACAAACTCAGCGTGTCATGCGAAACTAGATAGGATGCCAAATCCTTGTAAAAAATGAATGATTGACACATGGTAGAAATGAAAAAAGTTGAACATTTGGCCATCATCTCAGCCAATCAAACGCGCCATGTGTTTTTGTGCATGACTCATGACATCTTATAACAGCCATATCATCAGCAATAAAGCTCATATCGGTGCACCTAGACTTTTCGAAAAGTTGCTTGAACATCAACTACGTGCCAAAATTCAAAATTCAAATTAGTGGATCTGGTAGGTGAGAATTGGGAAAACATCTCTCTGAACATTGATGAGTAGATCTAATTGCTCCAACCACCCAATTTGGTATGATCCACCCTCTTTTGTCTTCAACACATCAAAAAGGCATGGGGAAGCATATTCACATATTTCTAAGTGGATTTACAAACATTGAATGATTCTTGTTGGTGGTTGTGTTTCAAATTTGGATTTTCCCTCCTTTTCCTTTCTTCCTCCATGGATTCATCTATAAATGTAAGAGAAAGCTCATTTTTTATGTTGGATACTCTAGATCCTTATGCATGTTGCTAAGGACTCCATATTTTTATATTTTGAGTTGAGACCTCCATGTTTGGCTCTTGCATGTGGATATCATCCTCCTTTTCATTTAACACAATTCTATGCATTTATGGAAGTAATGAAGCATCATTTTGTGACTATTATTTGTCTAATGTGTTTTCATTCCTTCTTCTTGCCTTTTCTCTCACATTGTGTATTTTTTTCTACTTGAGTCCCTTGAGATTCCATGCTTGGTTGTGTTCCATAAGAATAATTTTTGAATGTGTGTTTTGTTTTTACTCACTGCCTAGCCTCCTTTCACACATTCCTATCATTCTTACTCGAAATAGATATTTTTCATCCCTCTTTTCTGGTGTTATCACCTTTTAGTGTAGTTTACTTCATGATTATCCTTCTTTCCTTGATCCCTTGGCATTCATAGCTTAGTTTTCCCTTTTCAGCACTAGGAGTAGCGTAGCAATAGAGATAGAGGAAACAACCTTCTCTGGAGATCCTCCCAAGCTTGCAAGGTCCCATAACCTTGGGATGGTTCCATTGTGGTCTCGAGACACCTCATCCCTTTTGAGATCCAAGACATGGGTGCACATTTGAGCATATGTCACGATGGAAAAAATAGAGATGTTTTTTCAATTATGGTTCTATATGCATTAAGAATAAATTCTACATTTGATTGCATCTCTGAGGACTTTGTTGAACAAGGAATTTAGAGTGCATCTTAAGTTCTCCTCTTAGTCGACTAAATAATATGATAAGAGTCCAACATATCATGAATTTATGTAGTTCATATTGAGATAGGGTACTTTGTGTTTATATCAAGTCTGAGGGTTTCACAAAAAGGTTTGAACTATAAATTAGGTATGATACACTCTTGTTCTATTTGTGAAAGGATAGTTTATTCTTGAAATGCATGAATCATGCTCGGGAAGGTTGCGAGTGGTTAAAAGTAAGAAATTTTCATGGAAAGGTATTTTCTCATGTTTTTGAAGGCATGAAAAGGTTGTTTAGGATGTGGTTCTATTCATGTATTTGATGTTATAACCTTGAAGAAATGGGGATCAATCATAGTATTAAGGTCTGCATATTCATCCTAAGGGGATTATAGCTATGAAATGAAAGTATTATGATCTATGAATGGGAACATTGAATGTTCAAACTGTGTTAAATTTTCTCTAATTGCTACATATTGATACATTATATTGAGGTTTCAAGGACAAGTGACATAGTTTGTTGATCCATCAAATCTCTGTGAAAGTTAAGAATGAAGTGATGGTCGATTCAAGAAGATGAAGGTATGGTATTGATGTCTTATTATAAAAGGCATGTCTCTAAAAGGTTTTATGTTTCTCTAATAGTCATATTGGAGAATATCACATTCTATCATAATCATATCATGATGTCATAATGTTTAGAGGTCTTTTGATCTAAGTCTCAAGAGAATTTTTTTCCTTTTCCTTGTGTCTTGAAGAATTCCTCAAGCATGCTTGAGCTATGTTGTTATATCTTAAGAGTCTATACGTATGTTGAGATAGTGTGTAAAGAGTTGAACTTTATGTTACTTAGAGGTCTTTGTCAAGAAAGTAGTATGTTAACTAGCCACCACTGTCTCAATTTTGTGGTTTGTGTTTATTAATTCTATTGTCTATATGAGTCTGAGTGTGTTTTAAAGAAGACTTTATTTTTGTTTTATGGGGTCTGATGAAGGTTTCATTATGATATGTAAAACTCAACCTGAGTTTAGGTTGATGACACTAGTTCCTAATAGGTTATTTGTTTCTTCACAATTCAATTAAGGTCTATGTACAAGTAATGTTTGAAGGTCTTGTTACTCTCTATGGGATTAAGAAAGAGTGTCAAGAATGTCAAATCTAGGATATTAAAGTATTTATTGTGTATTAAGTGTTGAAATACATATTTGTGGTGTATGATGACTTAAAAAATCATAGGTAGTGTGTAGAGAATTATAATTACCTATTTCGACCGAGAATGGGAAG
Organism: Taxus wallichiana var. yunnanensis; assembly: GCA_018340775.1. NCBI lineage: Eukaryota > Viridiplantae > Streptophyta > Pinopsida > Cupressales > Taxaceae > Taxus > Taxus wallichiana. The sequence goes on from CM031236.1 coordinate 414,838,211, forward strand.
AGTATGTATAAACTATAAATAGAGCTATAGGTGTGTACAAATTCAAATTCTACTCCATGATCATAAATATGTGGTCTATATTTTACCCAACTAGAGCTATGTGCACTAGCTTCTCATCCAAATAAGTTTGGATGCTCACCCAAAATGTGCACAACCAGCAGGTCCCTCCTTTGTTATGTTTATTATAATGTTAGCATGCATGTTCATCATATTCATAGTTAAATCACCCATTCATACATAGAGAGTCATTACAATTCAACAACATAGATAATAAGGAAAATAATTAATCTAAGTAAACAATCACTAGACACAATTATCTTGTCAAACACCATCTTCGATACATCAACTATAATTATATAACCACAATTATCCATTACAAACCACGATAAATTACATAGCTATGACATATAAATACATTAACCTCAATACATCCATGCACTAGACCACGCGCTCACTCAAAATAGACTCAACCCTATACTTTTGAACTCTCAATTTACACTAACTTTCTTACCTCTAGAAACTTCTCTCTATAACCTCCCTTAGAAAAATGACACACTTCCTATATCTAAGGGTGGGGACTTGTCCTTCATTACTTCATGAACTTTACTATCAATACATGTGTGTACAAAAATAACTTTCATGATTTTACAGCCCCTGGTAATAATATATTATCCTAAATATGTCATGCTTTAATTACTATTTTTATCTAGGTCCATGCGTGTTCTCTCTCTAGCTCTGCATGTAATTTTTTTCTCCATTTCTTGGCTACTAAGTATTTGTGTTTTTCTCTATTTTAGGATCTTTACTTGAGCAAAAATCCAACTCTTCTTTTTAATTTTTATCCTTGTCATGCAAAATTGGCTAAGTCCTTACTCTTATACCTTCATGTGTGCACCTCGAATGCTAAAATAATTTTCTACTTCACACCCTTTCCACATTATTATGTTCTTCTACACACACATTCCTTTACGTGTAAAATTATATCCTTAATTCATACTCAGTCAATTTTTGTGATCAACATTACCCTACAGTAGGTATATTGTTTGTCCTCAACAATATTGATTCAAATAATGCTTCAAGAATGGAAGCATAAATAATTTGAAATTGAAATAATAGTGGGCATATACCCAATTAAAGATTGTTACATATTTGCATTCACACACTTGATCTCATTCTTGGGATGGTTGAAGAAGTTTAGGGAATTATAAATTTATGATGTTCTCTAACTTCTCCCACTCTACCAAATCCCTTAGTAGTTACATCTAGTACAAACCTAAAATAACTAGAGCCTCTCGTCGGGTTCATTACTTTACCCTTCTCCTTCACTCCATAAAAATCCCGAGAAAGGTCTCGATGTCATCTTTTCCAGGGAATCCATCTTCCATGCAACCATAAAAATAATCTCATTAAGCCTTGTCTCAAAATCAGCTTTCACAATATTAATCTCATCCTGCTTCTTACAAATTTCAGCCACTCTCTCTTTATGTCCAACCTTTTTATCATACTAGGCTGCTTGAACTTGTTTAACCTCATTCTCCTCCCAGTGGTGTATGCCTTAAGGATGGGATTGAGGTCTTGGAAATTATTAAATTCCCAACCTACCTTTTTCAATGCATCCTTAATCATGGCAACTAGTACATTATACTTCACTATCTTGCGCACTAATCCTCTTTTATTCTTCTCTCATTTAGCACACAACTCTTATTCGATTATCTAGGGACATGATTTACCTCGTTCAACATCATTTTTACCAAATCCTATAAGTATTGAAATTTAAATGCACGGAAGTCATCTTTATCCTTTTCCTCTAGGTTAGAGCATGCTAATGTAATGGTATCTACATATGAATGAATTTTTATATATTAATGGAAAATAGTTTTGAAGGGACTATACCCTATTACAAAAGAGGCTCAACAGCCAGATAAACATGAAAAAGTAGCAAAAAAGGATCTAAATCCAGATATTACAATAAGTCCAACAATAGTCAAAAGAGAAGCTACTAAGAAAAAGCAAGACAAGGATTAAACTGTAACTAAACAACACAAAAACAACATACTATCAGCAACAAAACAACAACTTGAATGCATCCAACCTACCCAAAAGGTGTTATTTCTTCGAAGCCCTATCAATTCTTGATTTGATCATTTTCGAGAGGTAAAAAGTGCCAGTGGTGACATGCATGGGGTCATTTACATTCAGTTGTGAGATGACCTGGTTTCTTTCCTTTTGTACCCCAAATGTCCTTAGAACTCCACTCAACATAGTGATGCTTCTGACATGTTGATCAAGAAAATCACATATAGATTTGAAGATGGCCATGTTGTGATTGTGTCTATCCTTAGATTTCCCAAGTCTATTATCTAGGAGTTCAATTTCTTGTATATTTCATCAGTCTGATCTATCCCAATACCAGCATCCTCATTCATCTTTCTTTTCCCCTTTTGCTTATTTAACTAATGTAGATATTTTTAATACTTTCGACCTCATTTTCTAGCATTTCCATTATAAGGAGAATATTTTCCCTCTCTTATTGAGTAACATTATCCTACCCTGCATTACTGATGTGTAAAAGATTGTGAGCTATTTCCATATCCTTTTTTTCTCCTAAGTACATGGCCGGATGGGGATGTAATTACTTTATAGAATGAAGGGTTCTTAGTCTTGACATTTATGAGACTAGGAATGGTGATCTAGTTAACAATGGGAATATTGTGAATGGGAATGGGCAGGGTGCCAGGGGGTAGTAGGAATGGCAGGAAAATTGATGAGGCAATGCCTATGAAGGAGAAATATGAGCCCCTGGTGGAGGGGAATGGCCCTAGTATGCTTTTGGAAAGTCAAGAATGGAATGCTCCATTGAATTCAGGAGATAGTGCGGGAAGTAAACAACAAAATTTCTCCTAAAATGATTAAGAAATATCAAGTGTTTTGTGGAATAGTGTTGTACCAACCTTTAAGAAATATGAATGAATTTATTAAAGGAATACTTGGCATAATTTTCCACCTTTCTCATCTCCTCGAAATCCGTTGGACCTCTTACTCCTTATCCTTATTATCTTCTAGTATGACTCTAATAGTTTCCCCTTGTCTTGATTTCTTCATGCCACTTCTACCACCATCTTATTCAAAGCATTGATAAACTTCTACTCGATTAACTCTATGCGCTTGACATTTGTGAGAAATGTATTTGGTGATTTCTTCATCTTGCATATCAAAAATTCTTCGTTACTAATCTCCAATTAAAACTCATCCATGTGGATATGCATATTCCATGAGAGCATTTTCCTTATGTGCATAGTCACTCCTTTTGGGTATATTACCTCCCAACCATATATTTTTTTTTCAGCAAGGTGCTCCGGAACCTTATGCATGACACCTTTGATTGATCATCAATATAGTTTATCCATTGTGTTTACAAGATCTCCTCCTTCTTATTTATTCCACCAGTGCTTCTACCTATCAATACCTACTTCTCTATACTCGTGTGTGCACTTATTCCATCTCTTCTTGTGGGTCTTGTGCCTTATCTAGATGGCTCACCATCGCTCTTATCTTTCTCTTCATATTATGTTATGCGGCCTTAACTTCCACTCATTGTAGGAATATCTTCATTATGTTGCACATTTTCATCTTTAGGCTCTTCTTCATCCTTATCCAAATTATGGATGATCAAGGTTTCCTCATTACACGTAGCCACTTCCTTGGACTTATCCTCTTCGCTATACCTAGTGGTAACTAACCTTCATCTTTGAATTCTTGGAGGTGTTTTCTTCTTTGTGCTTATCTGGTTCGTGTAACCCTTGGTCACTTCCTTGTTGGTTCTAAAGTCCCTTTTCCACCGTCTTGTCCCTTGTGACGTCTTCACACCTTCCTCCTACGACCATGGTTGAGTGTGGTGTTATCCTCTTCTTCCTCCTCCTCCTCTTCATTATCTTCCTTCTATTCTTCATGCATTGGAGGAGTCTCCTCACGCACTCTTTTAATTCCCACCCTTTGTTTTCCTTTTGGTAGTCCTATAAGTGGAATGTCTTCCTCATCAATTTACTTTCCACTCATCACTCTAGGCTTTAGATAGATGTATGATTTTGATTCTTCCTCTCCTACAACAAGAGTATCAAAAGTGATATCTATGTTATCAAACTCCATTGTCTCCACATATGCTAACTTTTTTATGGTATAAATACATAGTGAGGAGTGTATGGTAGTCAAAATCTACCTTTTCTTCATCAAAATTTAACTTAAATGAATAATAAATTTTGTTCAATGATGCTTGGAAGTACCTAGACGTGAAATTGTAAGGCTTTTCCCCGGGTATATTATCTCTAGTCTTCATGTAAAACCTCCCTAAAAATAATGTTGATTTACTAAAAATTCAGCCTTACCCTCCAAAACTAAGGGAAGATATCTTCGTATGCACCATTCATTCTTGAATTGTTCACACATTAGCTTGTACAATCTATCCACTTGAGTTTTCTATGAATTATTAATTCCTTCATCACATGTATGTTCGGAAAAGCTTTTCATTGGGGACTTGTTCTCTATTGGGTACTTCCATAATTTTTCACTAGACCCATCAGCTAATCCTATCTCACATAAGGAAATTAACAAAATAATGACTCCCAAGTTATATTTTTTTGTATGCATGCTTCTTCAATAATTCCTTGAAAAATATACTACATAATTTTGTATGCAGTATTTTGTGCCATCTTTTGCACTATGTGAAACCAATTTTGTTCACCTACAGCCACCTTTCTTAACCACCTAGCTTGTAACTAACTAGGTCAATGAAAACCCTTATGCCTAGGTCATTTATATGCACTATGTCCATCATGCATCCTCCCTTCTAGAATTTGAATGTAATGGTAGTTGACTCTACTCCCACATCATCCTCCAAGTTAGGTTTTATATTCAAAGGGTTGAGGTGCAAAAACCTATGACTTATCAAAATAGCTACGTAGTGATGTGCATCCTTATTCTGTAAAGTAAAAATAGTCCTTATGGATGTGTGATAACAACCCTTGATATAGGTTCTCAAGATTTCCAAAGAAGGGTAACTCATATATCGGAGGACTCCTGCACTCTCCGTGTCCTTTTACACTTTTTCATTGTAGACCAACTTACCATCTAAAATTATCTCGATCCATTTTCGAAATTACGGAAGATATATTTCAAAAATTATAGATCCGAAAAATAATTGGTGAAGATTATAAATTATGATGTGTAGTTACATTAAGTAGATTTAGATGTTTATATAAGTTACACAAGAATAAAAAGAGATGAAATTAATTAATAGTAAAGTAAATGAGATAGAGAACATGAGATTTAAAGTGGGTAAACCCAAAGGAAAAAACCCCACTGAATTAAAGCACTTTCTATATAAGAAGTTATTAAGACATTAACCCAACACTTCCACTTCACTCCTTAGTCTTCATAGAGATAATTATAGACCAGTGTCTTTGTAATTCTAAAGTTTGCATATATAAGAAATAACTTGAGAATATGACAATATTCATACCAATGGAAACTTTGATAGGCCCAAAAAGGCACAAAAATTACAAAACTACATAGCACACATTGTCTTGGTGAAGATATTTGCAACTTGATCTTCAGTGGAACAAAACTTGAGATCAATGTCACCATTCAAGACTTTCTCTCGAATAAAGTGCATATGGAATTTGATATGATTTTTCCATTGATGTTAAATTGGATTGTTTGCAAGAGCAATGCAACTCTAGATATCACATATAAGAGTAGTGATCCCTTTGAATCCCATATGCAATTATTCTAATAGTATTTTCAGTCACATAGCTTCCTTTTCTACTTCTATAACACTTTTATACTTTGCTTCAATAGAAGAGATAGAAACTGTTGATTGCTTCTTGCTACTCTAAGTGATGACACTTACACCCAACTTGAAAACATATCCAAAAGTAGAATTTTTATCTATATCATCACTAAGCATGGTTAGAATCACAATATCAAAATAATTTTACATCATCACAAGAAGAATAAAACAAACCACAATTAATTGTTCCTTTAATATATTTTAGAATTAATTTTTCCATTTTCCAATGATCATAATAAGGATCCTCCATAAATATTAAAACAAATCATACTACTATAGACACAAAAGTTGGTTCAAACTCCTTGGTCCACTTTCGAGTAGTTAAGATAACATGTTCACCTAACCATGACCCCTTTACCCCACATTCATATTAATTTAATTAATTTAATTCAAATAATTTGCACCTCAACTATCCACATCACCTAGAAACCTCACCATGGACTTATTCTTAGCCAATTAATTAACTAACACTTAGTCTCTACTTATCTTAACTAACTGAGACTTACTCTAACCCTAAAAATAAATTCATATTCCTCATCAAACAAAATTCCCACTTATCTAAGTGATAACCATCACTTGAGACCCGAACTAACAATAAGAGCACACCAAAAATAGCTAAGATCTGTTATTTTTTGTAAACCCAGGATTTTCACCCTAGGCAACACTGGTTAACCCACAACCACCACCGGTCACCTTGATCATCATCAATTACCATATATATAGTTTTTCAACCTTCTTCCGGGGTTGGTCATTTTCATTTAGGATATCATTCTTTTAGAGACTTGGAGCACTCAAATTTATTTAGCACTTAGGAAAAGAAGACACACGGGAGCACTACAAACATCACCATCATTCATCATATTTGTCACGATCACATGATTCACAAGAAAGAGGCACATAGGTCTAAAATTCCACAACATGAATACAAAAACTCTTTTCTCTAGATCTCTAATGTCACCATCTTCATCACGTACATCCTCCAATCTATTTTCCATTAATTATTTAAAATCTCTACACTGAATCTCTAGTTTCCTTGTCTAGATTTATTTATTTATCTCTATAGTTTATTTGTCTTCACACCCATATACTTCCTTCCTTCCATCAACCCATCACTTGATCATACCCAGACTTTTCACTAATTTTCACCTTCTATGAATCATATATGAGTCTTTAGAACCATTTTACAACCCCGCCCTCACCATTTCTAACCTTTTTGCAATCACAGGGAGTCTGAAAAACCAATTCTAAGAATATTCTACTAATTTCCTCTACCGATGCCGGTTAGCCAACTGATGTCAATCACTTTTCCTAACTGGCATTGTCAATCAACCAAAACCGATTCTGTGTTTGACAATATATCTCAGACCAACGAGGTAATACCCACTTCCCAATATCCTAGAACCATTTCTAATCCTTACCATACCTTACCCAGAGCTTGTACTAGACCTGCAACTCAACACCACCAATCAACCCTCCTGTTTTGACCTTAAACAACCTTTTCATGACCTTTCTTATTGTTTTGTATGAGATACCTAAATCATTTTAATTCCAATAGGATATTTACTTCATGTATGATTTAACTAGCATTAATATTGTTATATAAAAGTGGATTGACATCCTGTTCAGGAAGTACCATGCTTCCCAGATCTAGCTTCACTAGGCGGTAATTTCATTGTTTTTTTAACTCTATTTGGTTGTAACACCCTTGACAGTTGTTATTTTCCTCCTTTACATTTCAAGTGTTGACATGTGATTTTTCCTTATAAAGATATGTTCTTTTGATTTTTGGAGATCATGCTTGAAATGGATAAATCATCTTCTATTCTTAAGATCCTTTGACTGAATTGGAATGGCTTCTTTGAATCCATTTTTCATTTCTTGTAGGTGGGTTGCAATCTGGTTTAAGAGTTGTGAACTTATCTATTAATCGACTCATCCTTGGATCAATTTCAGTGATCCAAGGAATGTTTTAAAATCTACTCTGTTGAATGAATGGTAAATCGACATTCCAAGAATTAATAGACATATGACTGAACTTTTTTGGTTACAAGTTCTTTTATTGTTGTGTGAATGTGTTCTATTCAGTCGTATGATGCACTTATATCTTTTCAGCTCATTGTGGCGGGAGAATGTTGACACAAACGAACTATAGCCTGTACACAGCTTGGGAAACATTCTGGTTCCTAAAACAAAAGGGACTGTCCTACGGAATCCTAAGCTAGGTAAGAATATATATTTATTACCTAACTATGTTAATTAATTGAATTTATCCTAACCTAAGCTTTGAACTAAAGGATTTTGGAGAGGATTCTAGGTTATTTAAATTATCCTAAAACCTAATGCTATATGGTTGTGAGATGATCTAACCTAATGCCTAAAAACTATTGTGTTGGAATTAATCTAACCTATTTGGGAACTACCTAAGGTGGTTATCTATTGATTGGGTTATATCCTAAGGTTACCTATCCTAAGCTAACCTAAGATCTAACCTAAGAAACTATGTCTACCCTAAACTAATGGGCATGAAGGGGAATTGGTGGTTACATGTATTATAGGCGACAATTCTAATTGCATAGAGGTACTGCCAGCTTTGGCAGGGGTTAGTGAACTTGGTGGAGGCTTAGGTGGAGACTCCACTAAAATGGAATTCCTTGTTAAATTTGATTTGGCAATCGCTAAACATGAAAGGTAGTGGCAAGGAAGGTTAGGTAGGAAAATAGGAATTAATGGAATTAATTGTTTTGGTTTTCATGCTCAAACTGCCTTAGAAGGCATGCAAATGGGTTGGAATGTGGTTGTTTCACTTTGCATACTTCACAATTTTTACTCTGCATGCTCTTTGGTTTTTCGAACCAGCAGATTGAACTACACTTAATGGCTATTTTTGAGGTTTTAAACCTATTTTCAGTTCGTGGAATATATAGGAGGCATTTTGGAAAAGAACATTGTTATTTGATTTTTGTGGAGAAGAGGAGAAGTTTTGAGCTTGGCTGGAGGTTCTTTTCGATTTGACAGAAGCGCTATCAGGCATGATAGGCTCTAAAATTTAAGATCTCTTGCTTTCTTATAAATGTCTCATTAAAACAAGTCTGCTCTTTTGAGATTCTTGGATTTCTTATCTTATCTGTTATTGGCTTGTTGGGTTTATTAAATCTTGTTATATTGGTTTTGAATCCTTGGTAAATGATGTTCTATTTGGAAACTTACCATATATAGTTCTTTAAAAATATAATGCATGCAAAATGTTTTTTTGTTTCTCGACTTTTCATTTTGGAACTGAAATGGAAGTGATCTGTTAAGATAACCATCGTTTCTATTATTATGGTTCTGTGTTTGGGGAAAACTTGAATCCGTTAGAACTTCAGTTGAGCTCATTTTGCATGGACTAGAGCCTGTATACGGGTTTATTTTTAGCTTGTGTTGAGCTCGTGTTTTGTTGAACCTTTATTTGAGCTCGTTTTGGTTTGGAACTTGGTTCTGGTTTTGTGTTTGTTGAGAACTATTGATAGAGGTTCTTGTTGTTCTAAATCATGTTGGAATCTTGTATATATCTAGACTGTTGTCAAAGCCCGTATAAAGCTCGGTGCTTGTATCTTAGTTCCTTGTGATAATCTAAATTGTTACTGTCAGTTCATAATGTACACGGTATTTGAATGTTATTACTCATTTTTGGGCTCAAACTTTGGGTGAAACTTGAGTCCCGTTGAGAGATAATATTGGGCTCTATACCCATGTTTTATATTCTTTTGAGAAATTTGGAACTGTTATTATAGATTAGTAATTTACAAAGCACTCGTATTCTATTACTTGTGTAGGTTCTAAACTTTGTAGGAACCTTGAGGCCATAAGGACTAGTATTTGGGCTTCGTGTTTTGATACAAACTCTTGTTGGAGCCACTTGTCGCTATGAACCAGTGTTTGTATTTTTGGATAAATCGGAGATTTGTAATTGAAGCCGTATGTGGCTCTGTACCCATGTTTTATTTAGTGGAATTTCAAACTGTTAATGGAGGTTTGTGTTTTTCATCACATTCATATTTGGTTATTTGTATAGTTCTGAACTTTGTTAGGACTTGTGTCGACTCTGTTCTAGAACTTTGGAGTTGTGTTCTACTTGTAATAAACATTTAAAACTTACAACTCTTTTGTCGAGTTTTTGCTCAAAGAAAATTGGGAGAATAATTGGTTGAGTTGTTGGGAAACTCTTAGAGATCTTGATGGAAAATGTCCTCGTTTGATGAATATATTTGTTAATTCATTTTAAGAACTGTTTCTTCTTTTCTGAGATATCAATGGCGTTTAATTGAGGGTATTCTTTTCCTCTCTGTTCGTGGAAACTTGTATCTTCAGATCTCTTAGAATAGACTTTGGGTTTCGTTTATGAGAAGAACTTAATAAATTAGTACTCTGTACTGTTATGGAGGGATTACTTGACTCTGTTCTAATAGTTTTTGTATTATAATATTTATTGAATCAAGAACTGGTTATTCTTTTTGTAATGCAAAAATGAAATCTGACTATGGGATCTCAATCTGAGTTGTTGATACTTCTGATCATGTTAAAATTTCTGATCGGTCATTTTTCTATCTCTTCATGAATACTATAAATACACCTTGATACTTTATATAGGAAAGGAATGTGATTCCTTTAGAACCGACTGTGTTTTTTGGACTGCTATTTTTATTTCATCCTGTGTATGGAATAGAAACTCGTACTCTTTGAAAGAAAAGAAGTATAAGAAATATGGCAGTGTGCTTTCTTACTACTGGATTGATCATTGGTTGAACTTTTCTATTTTGATTCTCTTTTTATTTAGAGATTTCTTTATGAGTTGTTTGGTCTTCCTTTACACAATCATTTGTAGAAATGATGTTGGAAGAGATTATATTATTTGGTTTTATTGAACTATAAATGTCAGCTTGTTTGGTAGACTATTGTTTGACAAGACTTTACTTTTTGGGTTTGAGATGAGTGAGTTGTCTCTTTCGCACTATCTTTTTATAATTCTTCTTGGATGATCTAGAGTAGAGAGTAACTCCTGTATGAGTCTACCTTGATCTTTGAATGTTGTTTCAGATCTTTAAAAGTTAAATTCTATTTTTGGAAGTAGATTTAAACTTGCAGGTGGATCGATTGATTCTCTATTCCTTCTTAGATTAAGATGAAATTATGATCTGATGAATATCTCAATTGTTAAATTTTAAGGTAATTATCTTTTGAAAGAAATAGTTAAATCACATTTTGAATCTATTATGTTTCTTGGATGTGTTGTGTTTGGGCATAGTTGTAATGGTTCTTCTTATTCTTTTGTTTAGGAGATAGATGAGTCATCCTAATATGAACCATGCATTAAACTCTTCTTTTAGCTTGAAGCAAAGATAAATGTTGTTTTATTTTATGAAAGATTGGGAACAATGAGATGCTATGACATGTTCTTTGTCTTAGGATAATTGATTGAATCAATTAGACTCTATTTTTTAAGGTTGATATGGTAGATTATATTATGTCCTTCTCTTGGAAGTGAAATCAATTGTTTATAATGTACTTATTTTTCATTGCTTTTGATATATTGATTATTTGATGTAATAATTGTCTCATTAAAGTAGAGTTGTTTTAATGGAACAATTATTGGAATGCACTTATTTTTAAGGCTTAGTGTTTATCATGCTCAGTTCATTGAACGAACCATGCTAGAATTTTTGCAGATGGACTTCGTAAGTGATAAAGAAGGAAAAAATTATATGATGCATTGGCTGATTTAAGTCTAATTCTTGTGAAGAACTCTGATTCGTTCTTGAGATTGTATTGGAAAAGAAAAGTAGTATTATTTTATAATTAAGATGGTTGTTATGCAGTATACCTAAATGCATAAGTCTTGTAAATGTAATGGTTATAAAGATAAACTGAAAGTTGTGAGATTACCTGTATTGGTTGTGTAAATTATTTTGTATTTGTATGAAAGAGATGGGCTCTATCTTGTTGTTAATCTTCATATTATTTATATGTTAAATGGCTAAATTTTAATAAGATTGGATCAAGGGATTTAGTTCAATCTCCCTACTTGTGATGCAACTTGTAAAGTTGTAGAATATGATATTTGTTATTTAAACTATATAACATAGTAATACAAAGTAGGATGAACATACATTGAAAAATGTGGTCATTGGGTAGAATAAACCCTAATGCCTTACATATAGTGAAAGAATATTCATCTTTCATAAATGTTCATAAACCACAAAGTTTTGGTATCATGACTTCAATTTATCAGACTTCATTTGTTATGAAGACTACTTTATTTTGGATATATTAAGTACTGAACTTTCTAAAAAGTTATTGTACTTTTTACATAAGACATATTATAACACTATGTAGTTATGCTTAATTGATAGTTTAACTATGTATTCGAACATTAAAAGTGGCAATGAATATAACAAAGTTCTTAATGGGCTAAATGAATCAATTTAGAAAAGAACTTAAGGAGTGTTGGATTAGGGTTAGGAAAAGTTGCTGAAATCTGTTTTGAATAATCCAAATTAATTAAATTATTAATAAATTCCTTGGGGTATGTACATCTTGATGAGGCTATTCAGTAGGATGCTAGCACATGCCAACTGCAGGGTTGTACCTTCGAGAAGATTAGGATCTTCTCAAGGATACAATGATGCAGTTGGCATGTGGCAACACCCTTCGGCATTGATCATCTAGATCTACATAAATTGGACTTGATCTTAGTTTTTCTCTAGGTCAAGTTAGAAACATGTTTTAAGATATGGGGTAGCCCTCTAAAACTCAGGATACCTTGGCACACGGGGTTGACTTAGGTTGACCCAGTATGCCAACTTACCCTAAGTCTTAGTGAGCTTCCCCTTATCATAACACATGTTGTTAACATGAACTAGGGTTAAACCTCGGGCAAGTGGACTGACGTGAGTCAGTAAAGAACATTCTAGATAACAATAGAGTGGGGTGAAGGACATATTCTGAATTGACGATTATGTTGTCAAGGAATAGTAATGCGTACAGTATGCTAGAAATATTTAGCCAAAGTATCACAAGTTGTTGGCTCGTTGTCATATGTCACCAAGTATAAGGTTCGTGATGTAGATGAATATTGGTAACAATTATTCAAATACGTTACTTAGATAAATCACTCTATACCCCGAATAAGGAAAGAGAACCAATTATACATAGTATATGGATAAGTATTCAATACTTAATGTTAAACATGAATAGATTTGTAGTTTACTGAGTCATGAAATGAATATATCGGTAGCACACCGAGTCATTACATCTGCATATGGTTATCTATTATATGAATGGTTGATAAAGAATGTGTGTTCTAAATTATGAAATTTAGAATAGATAACATTATTTTAAAAAAATCCCCTTGTTTCTAAAGTCTTAAAATGGGAATGTTACATTGGTGGTATTGTTTTATATCTACAGGTAGTTACTCCTAGCCAAAATGGAGCTCTCACATCAACTCTAATATGGAAGTAATCTACGTGCACATTTGACCTTCAATCAATATTACAACAGTATTCCTCATTGGCCTTCAACCCTTATTTATTTCATTAATCTGCTAAGAATCAGGTGAAACATTTTAGCATGCCCGTTGGGACCCATCAGGGGGTTATATTGTATTTGTTCATTCCTAGGTAAAAATTGTGATTTTATTTCTCTTTGAAACGTATTCACATTAATTTTATTCTCTGGAATCTTCTCCTTCTTTATATTATCTAAAAGAAATCACGCTTTTTGTGCTTTAAAAGAACACGTCTTTCTTTCTACTTGCATTGCATTAGTAAAAGAGCATTCCTCTTCCTATTCTCCATTTGCTACAATGAACATAGTTATGGATTTGGGATTAAAACATTTTCATTTCATTCTATTTTGTTGCATTATATCTCACATTAATTGAGGGGTACCTATAATCTGGAAGTCATGCCCAAATGATGGTTGACTAATCCAATCATAGTTCACTTTGCACACTCTTTATACCAAACTACTTTAATAATTTACACATCTTCTTAAACATCATCCTACCTGGAAGAAGTTGTCAACAATCACATGATCGAGTATTTACAAAGTGGATGCTTAGATGGTTTCTCTTTTCGGTCATTATCTCGGAGAAAAGGATTGACCCTACCAAAAATTTACCTAAAACCATCCTTATATCTTTTCTTTCGTAAGACACCTTCTATCAAACCAAAAACTTTGTTCTATTAAGAAGTTAGTCTAAAATAACATAAGATACAACATAAAATTCACCCATAGGATTTCGTGTTTTCTTAGTTTTTGCTTGAATTGTGTTTTGAGTTGTGAGGTCATGTCACTCATTTATTTTTCTTCATTTCATGCTCCATAATTATAGTTGGTGTATTCCTACTTTTTCTGAGTGTGTCAGGGTTCATCATTACCATACTCAAGTTTTTGGGTTGGTATTTTATCTGATCTAAGTCAGTAAATCCCATTTTTCTCATCTTTTTAAATTTCACAGTTACCAGCGTCGGTCCAATGATCATCACTGGTTTGCATCTGGTCATCATCAGTTTACCTAACCATTGTCAGTTTCCTATTTTTTGTATTATTTCACCAAAACAACACTCATCATATTTCTATTCTTTATGGGTTTTCTCAGATACATCATCATACCTCTGGACCTTTGAAATCATTATCAAATCCATATTTTATCTCATTTTCATTAGTTATTGCCTCATTTTCAAAACTTTTTAGTTTTCAATGAATCGATATCTATCACCTTAACCATCATCAGTCACCCTCTCACTAACATCGGTTAACCCAACTGTCATCGGTTCCTATTTTTTAATTTTTAATTAAAAAAATTAACATATTTACCTTACGGAACTATTTTTCTTCATTTCTTCTATTTTTGTGACATTTACAAAGAGCAGATTGCCAAGCCTATGGCAACTCACATGGTTTTGAATTGTAGTCAAGACAACTCCCTTGTATTTCACGCAATCCTTTAGCCTCTCCCACCTAGCCCATCACCACCTTCCATCCTGTCACCTATGGATCCTACTCAGCCCATTATCATTAGTACAGTGATAAGGAGTTTGAAAGACTCCTTGACCACAACCCCACTACCTTACAACATTATCTCACCCATTCATCTACTCAAGATTCATCAAGAAAACTGGTATACGACATCCCTATGTCCATCCCCCTTCCCTCACCCCCACTTCTGTGTTGGCTAGTGCTAACTCGACAAAGAACTTCTTCCACCTTACCACTCGTGGTATCCCAACTTGACCCCACATCATCAATATCTATGGAGCCTATGACATCGGTCACATTTTTTACATCATTGGATCCCATGGTATCAACCATTCCTTCATTAGCCACCTTGAGCATAGCTCTATATACACCTACAACCCCGTATATACCTATTACTTCACCACCACCCATGGTGTCGGTAAATCATACTCCATTCCAAAACATTATCCTCTCCATCTCACAATATTTACCTCCAATCACTATGAGAATCGCTACATCCACCCCACCTACTTACACATATCACCAACAACCACCTATCTCATCTATTATCTATTCAAGATATTTTCCACCTGCATCTATTCCCCCCTCGTAGTTCTTATACTCGGCACCACCATATATTGGGATGTCATCCTAATTATACATTCACCATGTACCCCCTTATACTATAGGGGCTTCGCATGATCAACACAACCTACCAACGACCTTATTAAAATGATGATGGAAAAGATGCAAACAGGAGAGGCATCGGTTTCTATCTCACACAACTCTTTAACATATGATGAAATATGAAATGAGACCATCCATCTATTTATTCACATTTTTATGCCCTACACATTGGGAATTACCTAAATTCAATTAGTTCAATAGAAAAGAAGACTGCACCAACACTTGTGGTATTTCAAAAATGGGTGTTATCTAACAACTCATGATGGCACTCTACTCTTGTAGACATTACCAATGTCCTTGATTGGACTTGCATTGCACTAGTATAGTTCTTTGCCTAGAAATTCCATTTAATCATTTAACTAGGTGGCTCAAGCCTTCCTGGACCATTTTCGATCAATATCATCAAGAAGGTCACCACGAACGACTTCTACTCAACACAATAATACAATGACGAGTCTATTGCATATTTTTTCACTCATTGGCGAAGCCTCATCAACCGATTACATTCCAAATTACCTCAAACCGAGATTATAGAGTTTTTCACTAGGGCTTGTGCCAGGCACATCTCACCAACTCTCCAATTCCAAACCTTTCGTACATTTGATGAAGCATTCACCATGGCACGAAAACTTGAAATTCATGTCATTGAAGAGAAGAAAATCCAATTGCATAACAAAAACACCGCATTTAAATTAAATGATGTATCATCCTCTTCAAAACCCAAAATAATTATTCCAAAGGCAAACGTTACCAATGTGGTAGTTTTAAAATTTGGCCCATCTCACACATCTAATCAATAAAAACCTTCTTTAAACCTTTCTCCCATTCAAGCTTTTCATTTCAAGCGGGAGCAATGAAAATACACTCCAATCGGGAGCCTTATTTTTAGTATTATAAAAATTCTTAAAGCCAAAGCAATTGATCTTCCACCCATCAAACTACATACTAGTTTTTACCCCACTCATCCTATTCTTGTATGGTACAAGGAACATGACTATTGCAACTATCATCACGTTAAAGGCCATAGCGATGGTAATTGTATAACCTTCAAAAACATTGTCCAAAAAATGTTAGAAAATGGAGATATTGTCTTAGACAACCCAAATGCACAAGCTAATCAAATATTACATATCTTCAAGAAATAATTCCCCAACCATACCCCATCATCTAACCAATTGGTGACCCTTCGACTAATGACAGTAATGTCTGTGAATTCCATGCTATTTTTGACATTGTACAAATCCTTCCTCAATTTCCTCCTATCCCCTCCATCAAGAAGATTCTAGCACAAGCTCCTTTACCCATGGAGGAGCCTATTTCATCTACTCCTTCACCCACAAAGGAGTCCCCTTTATCTCCCCCTTCACACATGGAGGATACCACAATATTTGTCGATGTCATTTCATCACTCCCCTCGCAACCTAATGAAAAACCTGTGGTGTTAACTCTACTACCCATGGGAGATTCATGCTCACCTCCCTCTCCATCGAAAGAGGAACCTACCTCATCCCACATGTCATCTCCCCTACCAATAGAGGATCCTTTAGAAGCACCACTACCTATTGGTGATAATTCCCCATTAGCCTTCTAGGATGCAATTGATTTGCTCTTGGATATCTTACCCATAAAGTCCAAAGCCAACCGGTTCCTGTCTCACAAAAAAATTTACAAGGATTACTACAAAATCAATGTCATATCCTATTACAAGAGTGTTGTTTTTAGACTGGTAGATCACTTGGATTATTTTTTTAATTTCATGCTTTAGGGACGTCTCTCGGATTCCCTTTTCAATCCAAATGTAAATGTCATCTGTTAATACCTTTACGATATATCTAAAGGTATTTAAGACAATCAAAAGAACCATTCCCATAATGGTCATAACACCATCTTCTTCATCACACTCTCCTACACCTAAACCTTTACAAACAATCAAACATGATCTTAAGCCTAAGAACCTACCCGCACCTACATTTTCCTCCTTAGCCAAAAAAATCACCACATTGGGAGTAATGCCGACATAAAGCCTAGTCCATCCTCTTGTCAAATTTGACTTACCCAAATCTTCTCAAACTCTTTACAAAAACTATTCCCCCATCTAAAAGGAATACCTAACCTTCTAGGCTACATACACCGCCACCCACTACTCCTCTATCACATTCACCACCGCCGTCCATCCTAGGAACTCACCCATCAACCTTGGCTAAGCAACCAATTATCTAAGGAAAACCAAAAGCACAAAAACCATCCTCTTCATCATGATCTTTTATTACACCCAACTTACTTTCATAGCATACAACTTCATCATTACCTACATATTTCTTACCACTTATACCCCTAACACCTAATGTAAGCTCATCACTACCTATGATATTTCCATCTCTTCAACCCATACCTTCCACCTTACCTCTACAAGCAACCTTCACCACGCATCTTTTATCACCTTGGATAACTAGTCTTCTATCCCTTCCACATCACATACTCCTTCCTCACCTTTACCCTAGAGGGCGCAACAAAAATTGAAAAACCCACTACTCTCTACATAGGTAGTTAAGACTACAACACATTCTATCGCTAGTTCATCTAATTCTCTTTTACCCAAGAAGGTACAACCCAAATTTAAAACAATAACACCTACCAAACTAGTGATCAAACCCATTTTACATCCAATTCCACCTCCTATGATGTCTCCCCCACAAAAATCACCCAAACTTCAATCCAGATCCACACTCACCTCACATTTTGATCCATTGTGGTGGTCTTACGCCAACATTTTAGCTAACCTTTTGACACCTCTGTCATCACATTGTCACCCCTTAGACCTTATGACCCACTCAAACAAAAACCAAAATGGTTTGATGATACTAAAAATTGCACCTATCATCGTGTGTCAGGGAATGATGTAGAAATATGTAGGGCTCTTAAAACCGTTCTCCTTCAAGTGTTTCCTCTTGAAGAAAATTTTCACAATAATGATATTCTAGATAAGGACCCTATTCCACCTCCACCTATCACCACACATCCTCGCCCACTACCTATTCAATAACCTGCATCACCACCTCCACAACCCTTTTATCCACCTCCAAAATTCAAGATCAATATGGTCCATATAAGAGAGCTATCCAAAACCCCACCAAAATGCCAGTGTGCCCTACTCATTTCACAAGGCTCTTATCCCACACTAGGTTTTTGTCCATCATGTCATTATACTTTTCATGACACACCTTCTCCATCCACCTCTCTTCCTCATATTAACATGATCTAAGTTACCACTCGCACCTAGAAAGAAAAAGGAAAGGAGAAGGAAACCAACCCATCTGCCAATCCTATGCCCAATATACCATCTATACCCACACCAAAAATCACCATTTGGGGACCCACATACCCTATTTCTGATGGGGTCACCCATCATATAATGATAAAATAATTACATCGATCCCCTATCAAAATCTCTTTGTATGACCTTGTCCAAACTTATGAATCTTATTGACAATCCCTCATGGAGGTTTTGCAATTCATGAGGATTTACCTAATGACCCTATGCTTCTAGCCTCCATTATCAGCCCTCACCATGTGACTCTCTCACCAACTCATCAAGTATCTGATCATCATGCCCCTCATATACAACTACTATCACTCGTCAAGTAGTTGCTCTTAGTTTCTCTAATGACAATATTGCACCTCTCTAATCAGATGATCTTGATCCCACCCTTTTCATTTATGTCTATATTGATAATATACGCATTTGACATGTTATGATCGATGGTGGTTCCAACACCAAAATCAAATCCTCCCATACATACAATCAAATGTGCATCCATGCCAATTATATTCATAATAACTTGATTATGTGACATTTATTAAATGATGCCATAACTTTGACCTTTAGCACCATCATTCTCCACATTCACATTGGCCCTCGTACCCTTCCAAAATTATTCTACATCATAGAAGGGGAGTTCCAATACAACGTATTAGTTACCTAACCTTAGATATGCGTCATGGGTTGTGTTCCTTCAACCTTACACCGTTGTGTAAAATTTGAACATGAAGGACATAAGTATACCATTCTAGCTGATCCTTCTCCATTCAAAACCTGTAACATCTTGTATTGACCTAATGATGTTCTTGTACCAGTTAAGGAATTCAACACCACTTCCACTTCTCCTTCACCCACAACCCTGTCCACTAATGCTACTACTACCTCTCCCACACCTAATTCCTCAAGTCCCATTACTATCCTAGACTTTACATCCGACCTATCTGATAACCAATCTACTTCTCAACCAACCAATGCTTCTTCATCACAATCACCTAGTGATTCATATATTCTATTACCCACATATCCACTAGTGATCCCTTAGACGGTGTTTTTCAATGTCTCACTCTAGGGGAATACCACCTATATAACATCGACACATTCATTACTCCTCAAGAGTATGGTAACCTTCACCAAAATCCTCTCTATAATCACCGTATAGGTGAGATTTTCCTTATGTTCCTCCCCACCTTCGTACCAACTTAATAGATGGGGGACTTGATACTTCTACCTACTCAACCAAGCCACCTTCCTAAATGCAACCATTTTAATCTGACTTCCAATCTCTTACCAACCGCCACTTCGTCCACACCTTCCTCCATCGTTGAGCGTGGATGGGGTTTGGCTTTGGTTTCTTTGAACAAGGCCACCATACTATCATCCCATGCACCACACGTAAACATAAAGACTGAATTAGTATTGGCTTTATCGAATCGTCTTCCAAGAAAGCCCACATTGAACTCATTGAGGATGAAAACCTTCCTTCACCCCATCTACCAACTTCACCACCTTCACCTACGGATTCTATGGATCCAAAATCCATTCCTCCTAAAAAAATTTTTAAACACCACTTCCTTGGGACCTATGACTTATGAACGATATGGTGAGGCTCCTCTTCTCTTCCTTCCTTTATCTTGACATGAACGATGACAATACACCTTCTATTAATGTCGTTCAATGTCAGGATGATGAGTCTATTCTCACCTACCTTGGTGTAGAAAATTATTATATTCATCACCATTACCTTCTAAGACATAAACCATCAAAATCAATATCCACACTTAGGATGACCCACACATTTTAAAGATAGGATAATATTTAGATACTACTAAATAGTAAGATTTTACTTCTTTCCTCTAGGATCATAGCAACACTTTTACTTGGTCATACACGATATGCCCAATATTGACCCAAACATTGTTATCCACAATATCATAACTATTCCTAAGGCCAACCTATAAAAGCGAAGCTACGGAAAATGCATGCTTGCATTGTCCTTATTATCAAAGAAGAACTCCAATACCTTCTTTCAATTTCCTTCATCATACCCATTGATTATCCCCAATCGATCTCTAACATCATTCCTATCACAAAAGAGATAGGGGACTCCACATTTACATGGATTTCTACCCTTCATTTATCTTTCCCTAAAGACAACTTTCCTCTACCTAGTATCAACTAACTCATTGATCTTACCACTAGCAATGAGATATTATCCCTCATGGATAGTTTCTTGGGTTATAAAAAAATATTACTTGCCACGTAAGATCAACAAAAAACACCTTTATCACTTCTTGGGGACCTTCGCTATCGTGCCATGCCTTCTCGGCCTTAAAAATACTACTCGAAATATCATCGCTATGAATTATATCTTCCATGACATCATGCATCGTTTATTAGAAGATTACGTTGATGATCTTCTTTCTAAATCCAAACATCGGGCCAAACACCTTATTGTCCTTAAGGTCATCTTTGACCATCTCATCAAATATTGTGTTCACCTTCAACCCAAGAAGTGTGTCTTCATTGTTCTCTGTGGTAAGCTCCTTGGTTTCATTTTTTCTTTGTGTGGCATAAAAGTTGACCACTTGAAAATAAAGGCTATTCTTGAAATTCCTCCACCTACTAACCTTCCTCAACTTCATAGTTTGCAAGGCAAGTTACAATCTATTCATTGCTTTATTTCTCAACTTTATGACCGCTGCCAACCATTTGATCATCTCTTCTAAAAGGATGTCTCCTTCAAATGGGATGATGAATGCCATAAAGCCTTTGATGCCTTAAAATAATACCTCCTTCAACCACCTATTCTCATTCCTCCTAAGCATGACCAACCATTTTATCTTTACATTTTTGTTATTGATCATTCCTTGGGTGTCATGCTCACTCATAGCGATGATCAACACATGGAGCAAATAGTTTATTATATAAGTCATACGCTATTGGACTATGTAACTAGATACACCCATGATGAAAAACTCTCTTAGCCTCTTTTTTTATAGCCACTTAAATTTTCCATTACATACTCAACCACAAAACCTTTTTATCACCAATACTTGACCCTTACATTACTTGTATGTTAAACCTTACCAACATCAATGTGCTACATGTTGGCTCATGCTTCCTACAGATGTAGACATTGAATTCACTCATCAAAAATTTGTCAAAGGATAAACCATTGCTGACCAACTTGTAACTTCTATTTCCCAAAAAAATCCATTGCTAGCCTCTCTTTTGATGATAATGTTTACCGATGACCTTATTCTTTGACGGTTTCAAATATCGGTTTGGAGCTAGTGCCAAAGTTATCCTCATTATTCTTTATGGTGAAACTATGCCATTATTTTTCAAACTAGATTTTTATTGTAATAACAATATCACCAATTATGAAGCACTCGTATTAGGTCTTAAATCCACCATCAACTTTGATGTTAAATTGATTAATATCTTTGGATACTCTTAATTGGTTGTAAATCAAGTTAATGGTATATACCAATGTCGTAACTAAATATTTAAAAAGTATAAAAAATCATGTATATATACTTTTGACTACCTTTGACCAATTTAAACTTCAAACTACTCCATGTTGCACTAATGAATTTGCGGAAACCGTGGCCTTTCTTGTATCTCGGATACCCATTTCGCATTCAAACTGAAAAATATTTGTCATGATACAAAGCTTACAATCACCTTCCTATCTATCTTGAGACATCAACCTTGTCAAAACCATTGGACCTACCCCACGTGACCTTTGGTATAAGTAGTTTTTGACTACATTTCCATTTCCATTCTACCTCCATATCTTACTCGCAATGGACAATGAGCCTTTCTCAAAATTTCTATCACTATGTCATCATGGGGGTTTTCTTTACAAACATGGATTTGATGGCATCCTCCTACGATGCCTTACAAGTTATGAAATTTCTTATACCATAAAAGAAGTTCACAACATAATTTTTGAGGGTCACTTCATTGGTTTAGTTGTCACTAAACACATTCTCCACTTGGGATATTATTGGTCTACCTTAAACTATGATTGTTTTGATTATGTCAAATTTTATGTGAAGTGCTAACAACATTCGAATCTTCATCACACCGCTAGTCATGCCTTACAAATCGCATGGGACCTTTGGCCTTTCTCTCAATGTGGTTTGGATATTTTTGGAGAGACCAATCCTCATTCTTCCTAATGTCATAAATGTATTATGAATGCTATTGAATACTACACTAAATGGGTAGAATCCATACCTCTTATTTCTACAAAATCTAAGAAAATATGTGAATTTATCAACCATCACATCATTTGTCACTTTAGTGTTCCTCATCATCTCACCACCGATAATGGAAAACAATTAAAAAACAAAATCCTATGGAAAATATATGATGCCTTCAGTATTCAACTCACATTTTCTTCACCTTACTACCCTAAAATAAATGGCCAAGTAGAATCAACCAACAAAACCTTTAAAAAATTCTTATGATAGTTGTTGACGATCTTACGGAAAAGGATTGGCATATGCACATTCCTTTTTCCTTATGGACATATCACACTAGTATTCGTACTTCAACTAATGCCATGACTTTCTCTCTGGTCTATGGTATAGAGGCTATTATACCTCTTGAAGTCCAGATTTTGTGTTTTCGTATCTCACATAAAGATATTCTCAATGATGATGACTTTCACCAAGACTATTTGGCACAACTCGAGTTATTAGACAAATGTCGTCTTAATGCTCTTGATCACCTCAAAATCTATCAAAAATGTATCAACATGCCTACAATAAATGAATCCATGAATGAACCTTCCAAGTCAGCGACCTCATCCCAAAGGAAAATCAACATGTAATAAACGAGGGATAAAGTAAATAGGAAAATTTTCCCCAATTAGCTTGGACCCTATATCGTTACTCATACCTATGGATCAAGTGCTTATAATTTGTCTTCACTTAAAGGTAAAACTTAGCTTGATCCCCTCAATGCCTTGCATCTTTGATCATTCTATTTTTGAATCAAGTCCTATATCACATTCTCGTTTATTTTAAAATTCTCTTCCCTTGAGCACCATTCACCTTCCATTTTACCTATTTTAAGGATTAATGAATAAACAAGAATCATGTCATTACCCATCACCTTTTCAGCCTTATCTTCAATATGAGTACCATGGCATGATTCTCATGGATACTTTTCATCTTTTTCAAAATGGAATCCCATGGTCATTCATCACTTAAATCTCTCGGTCATAGTTAACCTTTGTGTGCTATGGTTTGGTATTTAACTCAAAATCTAATCAATCTCTATAGTCTCGTCCATGACCTAAAATTCCAAAAGAAAAAAAAAATCAAAAGTAAAATGGTATTCAACTCCTTGAGTCAAACTTCTAGCAAAAAGATGACTCCCTCAAGAAAGAAAATCTACTATTTCTATGTCGTTGCTATAAGTAGACCGCCCCTAAAAGGACAACTATACAAATCTAGCCATACTATACAAACTCTATCATAAAAAGAAGACTACTCTTGAAAAATAAAATAAAATATTTTAAAGCTTACTAGCTTCATGAAGACCTCAAGGAGATAATCTACTCATCCCATATAGACTTCTGCATTGACCAATCTATAAAAATATGCAAAAATAAAAAGATAACATTTTCATCATGGACTTTCCTATTTTGATCTTGAGTCTCTTACCAAATAGTCATGTTGTCTCACACTAGGTTACGCTAAAAACCAAACTATTTTCACCTCATCATCTTTTTACCTGAAATTTCATACATCCTCAAGGGACTTCTTCAGTAAACATGACATTTCGTAATCATGTGACTTTCTTCACCCTTAGAATAGTCAATTATGTAATGCCTTCAGGGTCTTATGTTCATAATCCAATATTTGGTATGATAGACTCGTTATGGTTCTTATCAATTAGGTAGATCTTGTTGTCTCCTTTACCATTCACCTCTTTTCTTCCTTATTGATCTTCCTATATAGGACCAGACCATCGACACCTATATTTTCAGAATTCCTCTTTCACCAAAATCACCCATACCTATGACCCACAATCACCCATTCCTCTTTTGATCTACAATCAACCATGCCTAAAGTGACCTAAACTCAACCATACCTAAAGTGACCTAAACTCAACCATGCCTAAAGTGACCTAAACTCAACCATGCCCAAAGTGACCTAAACTCAACCATGCCTAAATTGACCTAAACATAACCATACCTAAAATCACCTAAACTCAACCATATCTAAAGTGACCTAAACTCCACCATACCTAAAATGACCTAAAATCAACCA
Source organism: Taxus wallichiana var. yunnanensis (assembly GCA_018340775.1). Classification (NCBI taxonomy): domain Eukaryota; kingdom Viridiplantae; phylum Streptophyta; class Pinopsida; order Cupressales; family Taxaceae; genus Taxus; species Taxus wallichiana. Next base: position 414,863,352 of record CM031236.1, read on the forward strand.
TGCCTAATTGACCTAGACTCACTCATGCCTACAACCTACCAATAAATCCCTCTACCTCATCATATTCTTCCCTAGCTTATGGGAGAACTACATTTTCCTGAGGCCCCTTTTTGCCAGGGCTATGTATGATGCACTTTGAGGGTATGGGGCCCTTGGAGGTTAGCTCGGTCACTCTTTACCCTAACCCATTTCCCCCCTTTTCTTATTCACAGGTCACCTTAGTTTTCCATTTTACACAAAAATAGGAAATTAAACACTCAACAAACATACATACCTACCATTTTATCACATCATCCAAGCATCCAATAAATCATTTCATATTTCCATGACATCAAATATTTGGAAATTTACACCAAAACATACATATACATCATCATTTATTTTCCATACTACCAATAACTTAGAAATTAAATCAAACCCAAAAACATGACCAAACCATGCCTAAATGACCTAGACTCCACCATGCCTAACTCACCTAAAAATCCACCATGCCTAACTCACCTAGACTCCACCATGCCTAACTCACCTTGACTCCACCATGCCTAACTCACCTAAAACTCCACCATGCCTAACTCACCTAGACTCCACCATGCCTAACTCACCTAGAATCCACCATGCCTAACTCACCTTGACTCCATCATGCCTACATGACCTTGACTCAATCATGCCTAATTCACCTAGTTTCCATCAATACACAATAAAAATGGAAATTAAAACATAAGTACATCATCCATGCAATAAATATCATCATCTATATAAATGGGAGAGTCTATGTATCAATACACATATACACAGATACAAATAAATAAAAGTATCTCAAGTCACTAAAATACAACCTCACTATCTTGGACACGTACGCCAATATATATATATATATATATAATCAAAATCATCTAAAGTGATTAAACAATCACCCCACCTGATATCCTATGGGACCGTCCCACTGTCTCTTCCTCTCGACCTGCTTTCCACCCCGACAACAATTCTCAACCATTCATGGGTCTCGACAATCTCCACCTATCCCTTAGCTAGGCCTAGCCTCCCGTAAACTAGAAGCCTCGCCTAACCCTATATCTCGGCTCATTGACCCCTATGCTCTCTCGAACTATGAGTGCACATATCATTCTCTCACTCGCTATCTACTAGGATCTGTACTTAGCATACAAGGGACCATATATCATGACAATCATCATGTGATCCTAATAATAATGTGCCTCATTCAGGGCATCCTTGAACCTCACCATAATCATCATCTAAGGTAGTGCCATATAACTCAATGAAACTTGTGTGCCATGTCCTACTAATACTTTCCTTAGTCCCTATTTCTTGGATCCCATTCCTCCTCCCTATACTTTGTGGAACCTTGTCCCGATGATGTTTCTGTAGTATGGGACCTTATTCTTAGGCCTGTGGAGGTACCTGTGCTACAAATTGGGCCTATAAGGCCGCTACCTATGCCTTTGTAGTGTCCAGCTTAGCTCAGTAAACCTATTACATGTTCCTATAAGGTGGCCACCTATAATTCATCACCATCACCACCCTTTATAGGCACCTATCCCTATATTAAATGGACCTATAGAGACACCACCCAAGCTTATAGGGTGGCCACCTATTCATAAGCTCCTGTCAATTGACCTTACAAACTCGTTATCCGTGTCTATAGATTGATCACCTACCCTGTAATACATCTCTCTAAACCATGACCATAGCAAGATCTAGCTTCCTGGCCTTAATGGTGCTGTCCATCATTATGCTACCCACCACCACCTATATCCATTACTGAATCAAGTGTCATCTATCCACTTCCTGATCCTCCTTCCTTTTTGGCACACTCAGATGTAGTGGAGACATAGGTCTCTCCATTTCATCATGACAGTACTATGGGAAAGGTGGGGGTACATCCTATGGTAGCCCAAATTTCCATCTAACCCTATCCATGGGTATCATCTTGTGCTTTCTGGCACACCGCCCCTGTATCCACCTCAGTAAATTTAGATCCTCTAGCTCCACCATTCCTCTATAAGATGGAAAGACAACATAAGGCCTCTAAATAATTTCAAATCCTAGAAATCACCTCCAACAACTACCTGTAGTATATAACATCATATGTGGCCCTAGCCACCCTCGATTACCCACCATCTAGTACCCAGTGTCTATATCTAACTTGGAGAAATCCACCTCCAAAAAAAATCATGTCGGGAAAAGTAACTAGACACACACATATAATATGTCCGTATGCCTAACAATGTAGTGAAAAGGTACAACACATCCCAAACTTCCTCAATCTCCCATAGGCCCATAACTCCCTATATAAACTGAACTAGGAACATTAGTGCCCAAGCAAAGTATACCCACTCCTCCATCATATCCTAGAGCACTCCCATCAGTGTTCATGGGAATCTCCCACCCTTAGAATCTAGTAGTGTAAAGTAACCTACTGCCTCCATCATCAATATAGACAACCTCGTCTCCTGTGGGTAGGCTGCATACATGTCTCCATAAGTCAGAATCACACTATGATACCTTAGCTCACCCATTGCCTCACAAAAAAACCACTATTGGCTCCACTCATGCCTCTGAAGTAATATAATAAACTATCTCCCAAACAATAGGAATTCGTAGGATCTGGTACATGTCCTCTAGGGTGACGGTCATCTCACCCATCGGTAAGTGGAAGGTATTGGTCATAGAATCCCATCTATCGATGAGAGAGACCATCATACTGTGATCTCAAACAATGCACTTATAGCATCGGACCTCGATAAGTCTGACCAAAATCATATGCTCCTACTCCTCTGTGGTCATGCTATACCACATTCATACCAAAAAAGGTGGTACTATGTCTCATATCCTCAGATGATCTCTCACTTGCATCATCAAACACAACATTTTCAAGACTTAACTACCCAAAATTCACCTATTAACCACTAAACCATACCCAACCACATCAATCATGCCTAACCCCTTTACTCGATTCACCTACAAGCCTACTACCCTTTACCATCATTACCCATTATCACATATCACCAAAATCACATTTTACCCTCTTCCCCTACTATTCATCCTTGCCTACCCCTTCTTCACCTATTTTACTTTCCTACCTAGCCCTTCTTACCCCTCTTTTCTCTTAACCTTAACTTCCATAGGTATCCTTGACCGTTACAAATTTTTCTTGACTATCATCGGTTCCATTTTACTAGTTTTAGTCACCCAAGACTTGACTAATTCTAGCTAAAGTTGACCGACATTAACCAAACCTTTAGTGACATCAATCACTATTGCGATGTCGAAAACTAAAAACCTATTCCCCCATTCTCAAAAATTGACCAAAGCTTACCTAACACCCTAATTTACCCATCCCACCTTATCCTAGCTTAGTTCCCACACCTATTTAACCTATGTGTGACCTCCCCACCCCTCATTTCCTTCAATTTTACCCATGATTTCAAATTTCAAAATCCCACCCATAATTTTTAACCAAAAATGGTTTTAACAATACAATTTTTTAATCAAAAGAGGGATTTGTATCACCTCCTACCTCATCTCAATGACATCTATGCGGTGGCACCTCTGGTCTCTGTGTTGGTGGACCTCCCACACCTTCCCCACCTCTTTCATGACCAAATCAACATCTCACCTCTAAACCAATGAAAACACTCGAATCGATCTCTAGGACCCACCGATCAAATGCCAATCATCCATTGCATGGTTTGCCATGTAAAACTCCCATTTTAAGACTTTAGAAACAAGGGAAATTTATTTTTTCATAATATTCTCTATTCTAAAGTAACATAATTTGGAACACACATTGCAAAGCCAATCTATCTCATAACAAAAACCATATGCAATCGTACATGACTTGATGAAACACCGATCTCTCATTTCATGACTCAGTATCATACCGATCTCTCATATTAACTTTATAATGCATATACTACGTATACTTGGTTCTTTTAACATTTTAGGGGTATCAAGTGTTCTGTTTAAGAGGTCTATTTGAACATTTCTTACCGATATTCATCTGAAATCCCACTTCTTAAACTAGGTGACATAGGACAACACAACCAACAACTTGTAATACTTTGGCCAAAGATTTTAAACATACTATTCATGTTTATATTCTTAAATGGTATACTCGTAGAATGGAATAAGTCCTTCACCATACCTAACTTGTTATCTAGGATGGTCTTCACTGACTTCAGTTAGTCCAATCATTTCAAAGTTTAACCCTAGACAAGCTTAACAACATGGCCTAGTGTGGAGGACTACTCATGGTGACTAAGGTACATACACACACTCAATCTAATTAATTTCATTAGGTGTGTCTAGTTATCCTAAGTCAACGTGAGTTGATCCATGCACTAGATCATGCCCTTATCTCTACCTAGGGTAGAACTATGATCAAGCCATAATTTATGTTAGTCTAGTTGAAAAAACTCTAAGGGGTGTTGAGACATGTCAACCACAACTTAGTATCCTCATAAAGAACCTTGTCATCATGAAGGTACTACGCTGTTGTTAGCGTGTGTCAACATCCAACTAATTTTTCTCATCTAGATGAACATACCTTAGATAGAAGGTTATTATCTTATTAATCTCCTCGTTACAAATTAATTACAGCTACCCTACTAAACAACTAGGTTCCTTAACCATTAGGGTTCTAAGTTAAACTACAATAGAGGTAGGTATGCAAATGAATCTACTTCCTATCTAATTCACATGTTATGTTTTATATTATTAACATCTTGAATCATGTTTTACATAAAAGACCCAACACACATGAAGTGTTATTTATTTACTCACTTAATACAGCCCTAGCTTATATAAGTTCTGAGCAAGTCCTTTTCCATATTATACTTCATGGAAATGAAGTCTAATCCCCCTTTTTATTTTCATTCCCAACATCCCTATTTTGGTTAAGGAAGTCTACATGAGGAAACATACCTTCAACTAACTATAGACAATAATCAAGATTCTTTTCCAAAAAGTCTTAAGTCAAGTCTATGATTCATTTCATGGATGTTGTCTTCCCTTTTCTTTGTTAAGGTTTAATGTCAATTTATAATCCCATTGTACATTATAAATTATAATCATATTTTAATTCTCATACAATCATTGATTTAAAAATAGTCCTAATGATATGGTTGAATAAATACGTAAGAATGTCAACTTTATAAGTTACATCTCTACTAGAGGAGGTATTACAACTAACACCTCAGATCCCTATCTAATCCATTCCATACCATTTAAGTATGTTTCTGCCCTTAAATAGAGTAATGCTTAACATTTCCACTTACTATATGCCAAAAGGAATTACATCAAGTACTAACAATTTCACACATCTTTTATTCATCAAGGAGAAGTTATACATTTACAAGTCCAAACATTTCAGATGTTACAAAATGTCAAACAACAATACATAATCACTTCTGATACAACTTTCTTTTCCATCAAGTACATTACAGTAATGAAACCATATCTCATAAAATAAAGATTTAGTATCTTTGTCAAAAAATGTAACTTTCTAAAGATCTTTCTCCTTTCATCTTTTATGAAGTCCATCTGCAAAATTTCTAGCATAGGTAAGTTCATTGAACTAAGCATGATAATCACTAAATTCTTAAAATGATGTGTTTTTAGCTAACTGTTTCATAAAAATAACTATGCTATTATGAAACAATCCTAAATCAACTCAGAAAGACTCAGCCAAAAAAGAGATACAATCCCAAAGAAAAGAGAAAGGGAAAAGATAATCTTCAATCAAAAGCAAGGTTATGTCATGAAATCAAACCACTTTATCCTCCATCCTATTTTCCTTTTATCAAAAGGATTTTAACAGTAAGTTAAGAGAAATAAACATTTCATCTGAACCTCACTAATACTTTCCTACATTTCTTTTCATGTTTCCTTACTCAGTTAAACCTATTTAATAGAAGAAGGAAATTGTCCTAACTATCTTTTAGGCATAGCTCAACAATAGAACATTTACAGATATCACTTTCCATCCAAATATTTCATTAACCAAAATTCATCCTAAGGTCTGAGATGCCAACAACCGAACTTAAATATCATAAGAAATAAGTTAGGATAATCCAAATCATCATAACATTTAAGGTGTCCCTGATTAGAGTATCCTAATACTCAAACTCAGAACTAGGAACCAAATCAAGTTAAAATTCAAACAAGCTAAATCAGACCTTATCAAAGGGTAAGATTATTTTAACAAGTAATGAGTTAACACTCAATCCCAAAAAGATACACCATTTCTATCATTATGTCAATTGAATAGAATGGAAAAGTTTATAATTCAGATCTAACTCAATAATCCATTTAAATATTTTCATACCATACACAATAATCTATACAAATATTTTCAACTTCAATTATACTGCTCTAAGAACATTTTGCATTCATTCTATCAAATAGTCAAGGAGTTGCATAAACGTAATCTAGAGAAGGAAAACAACCTTACCAAATTTCAAAAGCAACCTTACCAAATTTCAAAATCTTAATTTACTAATGACTTAAACCAAACCAAACAGAGAGGATTACCTAGGGTTCGAATTATAAGAACCCAAAAGTCCAGGAGAAAGGAAGATAAACAAGAGCAACATCATTCCTTTACCTATTGTCAATCAAGGAGATGGGTTTAATAGCCTAAATTCCCTCCAAGATAACATGTATTCCATTTTCCAAAGACTTAGAGAGGAAGAAAGAGATGAACAAAAGGATGAGTCTGAGACAGACTTCCTAAAACTCAAATCCTAGAAGGAAAATAAGTATGCATTATGATATAACTAAGACAGGAGCCAGCATTCCATTTTCATGGAGATACATTTGCCTTAGTTCATAAAAGAACTGAAACCACGTGATTATTGACCCAAGGGGTCTAAGAATCATGCCAAAAAAAAACATCAAATCAAGGTCGACAGAGCAGTCAAGACGTTAAGGGTAACAACAATAAACAAGTTATAGTTAACCAATGCTCAAGATAGTTTTCCCCTTTTAGCATCAAGAGCCAAAAATTCATTGGTTACCTACAGACCTAGAAGAGGAGAAATAATATTTCATACCCTCTTACTTGATTCCCAAAATCAGACTTCCATAAAAACAATTATTCAATTATAAGAGGTTAACACAAGAGTCCCTTTATAGATATTCAAATAATAACTAAAAGAATTCATGTAAGTCCTAACAGTCGTACCATCAATTTCCAAGAAAACCCACAATAAATTTATCCTTATGTAATAGCCACGGGGTCAAAAAATTTGAAACAAGAAGAATTACTCACAATAACCAGAATCACAAAATCATAGACAATAATAAGAATTCATACAAGTTCTCTAATTTTGAGCCTTCCATCAGTACCCAGAAGAATATGTTTAAGCCAAATTCAAAGAAATTTTATCTTCCCAAAAGAATCATGTAAGATCCAACAACAGTCAAGATATTCCAAATAGTTTTATTAACTGAATTTTTCCAATAGAGATGAAACAAGATCATTTAGAACAAGATCCTCAGATTTAAGAAAACCAAGTTACCTACAAGGTTAGAGTACTTTTAACTATGAACATTCACATATCTAGGATTTATTCTCAAGCTTCTATAGGAAGAGTAAGCAAAACTAGCTATTCAGAGTATGAAACTCTCAACCTAGAATACACTTTCCATATTCCAAACAAGGTTGATAAAGAATTCCCATAACCAACAAAAAAACCAGAAGCAGAAGAATCTAATCAACAAAACAAAAACCAGATTATTCCCTAAGAGCAGAGTTATTTTTATGAGCATTTAAGTAAAAGCATAAAACTTAATGGATAGAGCCTATCATTCTTGATAGCACTTCACCTTCACTGATTCATAGAGATATCCAAGAAGAGCTTCAATCCTTCTTTCAAAATTCAACCAAACACAAACTTCCTCTAACTCCTCCTTATAGCTTCCCAGTGCCAACTCTTTCCCTCCATGCCATGCAAGGAATAAAAAATAATGCAAAACTACATTGCATTCAAAATCAAACTGGAGGTTCAAAGAACAAAACAACCACATGAAGAGCTCAATCTCTGAACCAAATGAATCAACAAAACCAAACCCTTTATCTTCTTCCTAGGTGGTTTTGCCAATTTCAAAAATATTAAATATAGAGTAGGACTGTCATTCCTCCCTATCTTCCCGCCACTACCATCTCTAATTTTGGCGAAGGATTATTTCAAACAAAAAAATGAATCCATAACTTTGGAATAACTTCCAAATCATTTATCTAATGCCTTTTCCAAATTTGGTTGTTAGAAGAGATAAGGACTTAATAACTCACCATTAATTCCTTGGATTTGCTGCCTCCCACTTACCCCTTCCCCATGTCATTTCATAGGCCCCTTTTAGGTTAGCCACACACACATTAGGTTAGGTTTAAACATTAGTTTAGGAAATAACATAGGTCCTTAGGTCTTAGTCAATAGTTTTAGTCTTAGGTCCTTTTTGTCATTAACATCCCATATTAACAAAAGATCATAGTGACATAGGTTAGATTTAACTTAAGGCTATAGTCACTAATTTTAGAACATAGTTATATTAGGTTCCATGTTCATAGTAAGTATTGCATTCTACTAACAAAAGAAGAACCAAATTAATCATCAAAATTCAAATATGAAGCAGGGGTCTGAAGAGTTCATTCTTGACTTAGCATAGTTAGAATCCAGAGATCACCTGATCTATCTGACTTGGTCATTATGACCAAAAAGTCATGAATTAAAATCATACCTTGGATCAATGGAATTGATCCAAGGTATTGTTGTTCTGAATACAAAATTTATGAAAATGGAAACTAAATTTCTCAATTCAAAGCAGTGAATTTATTCTGCATAAAAAGAGATGAATTGCTCCATTTTAAATTAAGAAAAAAATGACATGATGTACCTATTTCAACAGATAACTTATTATCTACTGCAAAACATGATTTCACAAGTCATAAGAGTACATCTTCTTAATAAAAAATTACTCGTCAACGTTTGAAATTTCTATGAAAAATTCATCGTAGGTACTGAGTCCTGCCGCTAGAGGCGTTACATGCCAACTCATCTCAATGCCTTGAACTATCATTTTACAAGCCTCACTTTCTCCTGTCATTTTCTATAACTAGAAAAAGTCACAATGAATCACAAACAAATATTTTTCTTTTTATACCTAAATCGACATGACCGACGTCGGTCATGTCGTGCCCTAGCTAACTGATGTTGGTTATTCCCTAACTGGCATCAGTCACATGTCATTACCATTTCACCCACATTCAGACCATTTTGACCTAAAAACATTACTAACCAATACCTACTGACCCTCCCAACACCTATTACACCCTACCCACAAGCCTAAATTACATGTACATGTCCTTACCTATATTTAGGGACATGTTATTTACCTATACCTAGGCCTTACCCATGCCATGACCTATATACCCTGACTTGAACCACCTTTTGTGACATTGGAATTTTTGTACTTGTTATACCTTGTGATGTTGTTACCCATGTTGTTTAGCCTAATGACCTTACCTTTCCTATTGTCATGTTGTTTATCCTAAACAAACCTTTGGTGTACCAGATCATACCTAAAAATTCTTACACCTAACCTAAGTTGTGTTTCCAGACCATATCCTATACCCTAGATACCTAAAACACTTCCACCTCATTTGGATAAACCTATCAACCTTGGATGATGTAGAGTTTGCAAGCTCTTCCATCTGGTACCGTGTCATAGTCTATACATGTGCGTGCATTTGATTACCATTACCCTTACCTAATATGACCCTTAAACCATTACCCAAAGTTCCCATACCCTCCCCTACAACCCACCTACCCTCACTTTCATCACTTACCCATTTATCAAACCACTCACTGACTCTGTTTAACACCTCATTAGTTCCTGGTTTGAGGGGGATCACCTCCACCCACACATAGGGTGGCCTCACCTTTAGCCCTACTTAGGCAACCCCACTCTCACTTATAATTGGGGCAACCACTTCCTATTTTTAGCATCACTTATCAATACAACCTATGTGATAAAAAGGGGAAAATGTAAACACCAAATTTGGGTCACACTCTCCTTGGTCCCCTTTCGAACAGTTAAAATAACATGTTCACCTAACCATGAACCCTTTACACCAAATTCATAATAATTTAATTACTTTAATTAAATAAATTTACACCTCACCCAACCACATCACCTAAACACATCACCATGGACTTATTCGTAGCTTATTAATTAACTAAGACTTAGTCTCTACTTATATTAACTAACTCGAGACTTAGTCTTTTTTTATTATGGGTAAATAGTTTTGAAGGGACTATACCCTGCATACAGAAGGCTCAAAAGCCAAATATCAAAAGAGGTAAAAACATTCCAAAAAGAATCAAAATGTCCAACATTAGAGGGCTCAATAGCCAGCAAACTGAGACTTAGTCTAACCCTAACATTAAATTCCTATTCCTTATCCAATAAAATTCCTTCTTATCTAAGCACTAAACATCACTTGGGACTCAGACTAATAAATAGAGCATGCCAAAAATAGCCAAGATCTGTTATTTTTGGTAAACCTAGGGTTTCCCTCCCTAACTGATGCTTTGGTTAACACACAACAACCATCACACACCTTAACCATCATCGATTACCATATATACATTTGTGTAACATTTTTCCATGGTTGGTCATTTTCATTCAAGATCTCATTCTTCCAGATACTTAGAGCACTCGAATTTCTTTAGCACTCAGGAAAAAGAAGACACACTGGATCACTACCAACATCACCACCATTCATCATCTTCTTCACTATCACATATTTAGAATAGAGATGCACAAAGGTCTAAACTTCGATGACACAAATACAATGGATCTTCTCTCTAGATATCTACTATCACCATCTTCATCACCTACATCCTCCAATCTATTTTCTAGTAAGTATTTAACATCTCTACACTTTGAATCTCTAGTTTCCTTGTGTAGATTTATTTATTCATCTCTGTAATTTATTTCTCTCCACACCCATATACTTCCTTCCATCAACCCATCACTTGATCATACCTAGAATTTTCACCCATTTTCACCCTCTCTGAATCATCTCTAAGTCTTTAGAACCATTTTATGACCCCACCCTAACCATTTCTAACCTCTATGCAATCACAGGGGACTCGATAAACCAATTATAAGAATTTTATGCTAACTTCTCTACCGACGCCGCTTATCCAACTGACATCGGTTAGTCTACTGACACTAGTTCTGTGTCTTGAAATATAGTTCGACCAAGGAGATAATACCCACTTCTTAATAGCTCAAAACCATTTATAATCCTTACCAGAAATTACCTAGAGCCTTTACTAGACCTACAACTCAACACCATCCAATCAAGCCTACCATTTTTACCTTAAACAACCTTTTACATGACCTTTCTTATTGTTTTGTATGAGATACCTAAATCATTTCAATTCGAATAGGATATTTACTTCATGTATGAAATAACTAGCATCAATATTATTATATAAAAGTGGATTAACATCTTGTTTATGAAGTATCATTCTTCCCGGATCTAACTTCCGCTAGATAGTACACTCATTATTTTTTTAACTCTATTTTGTGGTATTGTATTGTATCTATAGGTAGTTCCTCCTATCCAAAAGGGAGCTCTTACATTTGTTCTAATCTGGAATTCATCTACACATGTATTTAACCTTCAAACGATATTACAATAGGTATTTCTCCTTGACCTTCTACCTTTATCTGTTTCATTATTTTGCTAATAATGTTGTGAAACAACCGCATATGAAATATTAGGTCATTAATAGTCAAATAAATTATACTACCAACTAGTTGTCTATATAGAATAGGATCAAATTTATCACAAGTAGGATTATGATCTAATTTCACACCAAATTCATTAGGAATGGAAATAGGTTTATAGTCAATAATGTGAAAATCTTCTCGAGAAAATTATTAGCATATTGAGATTGAGATGTAAAAATATATTTATGATCCTAAAATATAAGCATGCCTATAAAATGATTTATCGAACCTAAATCACTCATTTCAAAATATTGTTTTAACCTTTCTTTGATTCTAGCGAGTTAAATTTTAATCACTTCTAGTGATCAAAATATCATCAACATACAAGACAATAATGATAATATGATTATTTTTGAACTTGACAGATAAATCATTATCGTAACAACAGATTAGTGAAACCAAGATCCCGAAAGAAACTATTAATTATAAAATACCAAGATCTAGGATCTTGTTTAAGACCATACAAATACCTTTTCAGCTTGCTGACATATAATTCCTTACCAAATTATTCAAAAATTTTAGGTTGATGCATGTAAATTTCTTATTTTATATCACCATTAAAAATGCATTCTTAACATTCATTTGGTGAATCTCCCATCCATATTGGGTAGCCAAAGCAAGATAAATTTTAATAGTGCTCATTTTAGCTAAATAAGAAAAAGTATCAACATAGTCAAGACTAGGTTTCGAGTGAAACCTCAAGCTATCAACCTTTCCTTGAATTTTTCAATTTCTCCTATAGAGTTATGCTTGATCTTATAGAACCACCTGGATCCTACAATGCTTCATTTAGAAAGAGGAGCGGATAATTCCTAAGTTTCATTTTTAATCAAAGAAATTGTATTCATATTTCTATCCTAAATCCATTTATCATCTTGATAGAATTCTTCAAAATATTGTGGTTCAACCTCATATAGGGCCATCAAGGCATGATAAGAATGCTAACTATGAGTTACCTTTCCAAGGTTAACAAGATTTTGATCCCATTTGGGAATGTTGGTATGCAAAACATTTTGAGATGAATCTTCCTTAATCTCCATCATATCTAGATCAAGATAATCATCCTCTTGAAATTTTATTTCCATATTGTTAGGATAAGGATTATCATGATCTATCTTAAGAGAAATAAAGGGTTCATAAGAAGAATCACATAATGTATTTTCCCGGACATGAACATTAATTTTTAAACTATGTCATGTTTGAAAGGGTCATAAACTCTCAAAAATTTAGTTCTATAACCATAGTTAATCAAAATACAAGAGAAGGAGGTTAGATCAAGAATCTTCCTTTTAACTTTTGGAAAAAAATAAAAGTAGGACTACCGAATATTCTATAGTGAGAGATATCCAATTTTTGTTTTGTCCATAATTCATGACCTGTATCTTGATGAATATTTTTAGTAGGAACTATATTAAGCATATAGTCTGCATTGTTCATAGCTTCTTCCCATAAAAAATTATGCACATTAGTTGTTAAATCATAGTCCTAGCCATTTCTAAGATAGTTCTACTTTTCCTTTCTGTAATGTCATTTAGTTGGGGGAATAGAGAGTAGTAAAATCTCTTTGAATCCCATATGAAACACATAACTCAAAAAAAAATTGTTTAAACATAATCACCTCAATTATTGGTTTAAATTTTTTAATTTTTAGATTAGAAGAATTTTCAACTAAAACTTAGAAAAGAAATAAGACGTTTTCTTAATAAAATAAGACCAATTCATCCGAGATAAATCATATATAAATAATAAAACATACAAATAACCACTAAGAGAAGGAACTTCAAGAGGTCCTCTCACATCACTATGAATAAACTCTAATAACTGAGAATAATTTGGATCATGATGTTTGTGAAAAGGTTCAACATTTTATTTACCATGCAATCAACTTTCACATGTTTCATGATTAGATTTAATTTTAGGAAGACCAACTATAAGATTTAGGTGAGATATTTCATACAAAATTTTGAAATTTACATGACCTAATATTTCATGCCAAATTTAAATATCATTCCTAGAAAAAGAAGAAGAAAAACATTCATACACAAATCCATCAAAAATATATAAGTCGTTTTTATAAGTACCAGAAGCAATAACATTTATAAGCTTATATTTTACATATCATTTATCTTGTAGCAAAACCACTTTACATTTTTCTTTAGTTAGTTGAAATAAATACGAAGATTCTTTTCACCGAGGAATATACAAGACATTCCTAATTACCTCATTTGTCATTTTAACATTCCCAAAAATTATAGATCTAATAATGGAATCATCTCCTAGATATATATTTTCCTCAAATTTTACAATATATGAGAGGATACCAAGAGTACAAGTCATGTTTCTAGAGGCACCACTGTCTATAATCGATTCACTTTGTCATTTAAAGCTAAGAGAGCAGTATACATGGCAATAGACTACTCAACAATATTTAATTGATTTTTCTTCATATTTTTATTTTGACTATTAGGCTTACTATTTATAGTATTCTTAGTAGATTTGTTAGTTTTCACACGACAATAAGTCTCTTTGTGACAAAAAAATTTCACACTTATTACATGTGCCATTAAATTTGAATTTAAATTACTAATTGTTTGTAACAAAATTAGATTTAGGATTGGGTTTAAATTTTGATCAGATATTAGAATTTTGATTAGGATTACTATTATTCCTATTTTTAGCATATTTATGGTTCTAAGAGAACAATGCCTAAGAAGTAGTCTATTTTGAATAAAAATTCTCCATTACCCATTCTTCTTGAATTAATAGAGAAAATAGAGTATCAAAATTAGGTAGATCATTCTCATTCCAAGAGTTAAGAATGGAGATATAGTTTCTATTTTTTTCAAGAATATTTATCCAAATAATGAAATATAGAATCTTATCTTGAAACAATTCATAATGACATCTATCTAATTGAGCTTTAATGTTCTTAATTTTAGCTAGGTAATTAATTATTTTATCATCCCCCTTCATGGGAGTTGTAAATAGTTCTAAAATTATCTTAATTATCTTAGATAAATGATTAACTTCATGTATAGTCTCTAATTGTTTCCAAGCATCAACATGAGAGTCCATATGACCTATATGCATTAAAAATTCATCTCTTATGATCTTTAATAGGATCGATAGAACATCTCGTGATATTTGGGAGAAGGATCTAAGGTTTTTGGGAGTTTTTCATCCGATGGGTCATTTTTCCAAACTAGTTACAAGATCTCATAGCTTTCTAGCCATGAAACAGGATTTTAACCTTACTCTCCAAATACTATAATTAGTTACCTTTAATAACTGATATTTAAATAAAAGTTAGAAAAGGAATTGGTAAAGAACCACTTGGCACAATTACAATGGATAAGAGAGATACATTTCACCATTTCAAAATTCTCCCAACTAGATTCCCTTGTGAATCAAACACCCAAAATAAACTTAAGTTAATAAACTTACGGATATGGAGTGGGGGTAAGGAAAAAAATTATCTTTTTGAGATATTTTACAACTTGGTAGGGGAAATCTCATAAGTGAGCTAACTGAGCTCAAAATGATCCAATTAATGAGTAAAAAAATTAAAGGAAAACCGATGAAAAGGAGACATGTGGCACAAATCAACAATATCAAGAGGGGCACGTGTCATATTTTTTGTAAAATTTCAAAGCAAATACCCTAGAAGATGTGAAGTCTCTAGAAATAATTAAAATAAATAGATTAGTGGGTCCGCACATAGTTTAATAATTACAACGAAAATAAAATCAAACGACACCACTTGGTGAAAACTATCAAGAAAAAAAGGACACTTGGAAACTTTTTGCCAAAATTTTAAGAGATGGCGTTGGGTAGACTTAAATTCCCATGAATAATCCAATCTCAAAATATATTTCGGGTTTGAACAACCGGCAAAATAGGTGTCGTAATCTCAATGACTACGCACAAATAAAGACTGATACCGCAGAAGTTAGGAAAATACTGACACTGCAAAAACAAACAAAAGTACATGGAATTTTGTTATTGGTTCACACTCCATAGTTCTACCTAAATGATAAAGAAAAAAATTGACACACCCGGATCCTTCTCAATGGCTCACTTTTTTCAATTCTAAAAAGTAATGACAAATGTGAAAAGGTGGCTAATACCTATTCGATAACCACTAACATGATTAAAAACTGACAATTGTAAAACTTGAAGATACTCGGAAAAATTCTATTGGCTCAAACTTTACTGAGCTATAAGTTCCCACATAATGAACAAATCAACCAAAAACTGACACAACTTAGCTACTTGGAACTTAATGATTGTTCTAAGCTTTGCAAAGACATATATAGCAAAAATAAAGATATATAATGATACGATGGACTTAGAAGCTCTAAACTAATTGGATCTAAATAAAACTTTTGTATCCATAACTAGAAACAACTATAATAGCTATAAAAGATGTGTAAAAATTGAAATAAACTTGCGATGATGGATTTAAACTACAAATACCAAGAACAGGTTGTAGAAACAAAAATTTATACACATAAATGCATAAAAATGATCTAAACAACTAATATTTAAAAATTATTTGAGCGGGAATTGAAATTTTAAACCTGATTAGCTTGAAATTTATGGCAGTGTAACTATTGCTTCACAGATCCGTACATAAACTTCAAGCTTCTCCACTCTAGAAAATTACAATATTTTAGATTGATCCTACACACGCATAACCACCAACTCTAATACCATGTTAGGGAAATTATGGGAAGATGTAATTAACAAATTATAGATCCATAGAATAATTTCTGAAGATTATACATTATGATGTGCAGTTAAATTAACAAATTTTATATGTTTATATAAGTTTCATAGTAATAAAAAGAGATAGAAGTAAATAATAGAAAAGTCAATGAGACATAGAACACCATATTTAAAGTGGGAAAACCCGAAGGAAAAAACCCCACTATAATAAAGCACTTTCTGTATTAAAAAATTATAAATACATAAACCTAGTACTTACACTTCATGTAACAACCACTTTTGTCACTTTTGTTCTATGGAAAAAAAATTATTTTATTTAACTTCATGTTTCACTGATTTAACTACACAACATTCATATACCAACAAAAATATGAAATTGAATCCATCCAATAACTGTCACTAAATTGTGTGCAACTGCATGAGAGTATATAGATCCTACTCAATCCCCCTCAACCACCATTTACGAGTGTGTTTAGTATTTACCAATGTGTATACAAAGTATAATAATGATTTCTTTCATCTATCAAAGATAGTCAAATATTGCATTCTAAGTGTATACATGGAACTCTATCATTGAATCCCATCGGTCATCCGACATCTTACATCCATCGTGACTCTAGGATAGTGTAATCAGCAGATTACACTACTTTGGAATTTTGTTAGAGATATATATGCCATGTTTGGTTTCTTGACCACTCATTTGTCATTAGGAACTTTTCCATCAGCTAATTTAGTTATATATATTCTTTTCCATCTTATTATGTACATATTTGACAACTTAAGCATTCATAAATTACCATTTCTATTTAGTAGGTTCATTTATTTTATTAAGAAAAACAAGTACATTGGTACTATTACAAGTGATTATGGAGTACCTTAAATTTACTTCATTCAACTACAGAAGCAACAAGAATCATGGTTTGAAAACCGAGTCCCAAGAATCTTGACATTACCACCTAAGGTTGCCTATGAGGAAGGTTTTCCTCACATAATGACTTACGTCATTATGTGTGAAATAAATTTCCCATAGCCATCCTTGGCTAGTACAATCAAGGTTCTTGCGACACATATGTCACTCCATGAATTCTTGTTGGCGAAAAAATTTCAGGTGGAAAAACTTGTGGATTTATTTCTAATGCTCTTGGAATCTAAGTCCCTCTACTTAACCAAAGGCAAATGATGTACATACATGGGTGAGAAAAGGTGGATTTTCCTAGTGACCTTGCGGTCGGGGATCCAATAGAGGAACTCTACTAACCCTATGGAAAAACTAGTAATCTCTTGCTAGGGAGACTTTGTCTAAAGAGTGGGAAAGAGGAGTGAGAAAAGAGGTAAGGGAACTAATTTTGTAGGTAGAAAATCATATTCCTGCACACACTAGTTAGAAGTTTCATCACATGCACTAAAGTTAGGAAGAAACAATACTGCAAACAACAACAAGACCAATTAGAATTTAATGAACACAAAGTATCAGTAAACCCCTTAGTCAAAAAGGCTCAAAACTCCTTATTCTTGTATTGATTCTCAAGTAGAAATTATACATAGTTTGAGAATGGAAGACATTGAGAATAAGGGAGAAGTGGCTAACTCTTTTCACTCACAAGGGAGAAACATATCTCTCATGAACTTACAAGAATACAACCAACTAGAAGAATTTCAAAATTAGAAGAACCCTTTGGAATGAAGATATCATTATAATTCATAGCAATCTGAATTGACCTTTCACCTCCCTCACATGAAACTTCATTTCCATATTCCACTCACGAGCTTTCATTTTCCATGAATTAAGTATTTCTCTTACAATTTTGAGAATATACTTTTTATGATTAAAATGGGTCACTTAAGTGAATAGGAAGAACTACAATGATGATGCATAATGAAGAATTAGAACCGAGAGAGAAAGTGTTATCACCAACTCACAACACCCTTATGCTTCCGTAAGAGCATATACTTGAGCGTACGGTGTGATTGGATAACATGGGTACTATCTCCAAGTTGTGGGACTTGCTACTTGAGATAGACCTCCGCAGAAAAGCTCATTCTTGCTCCTAAACTACCTACCACAATCTACTCTAATGCGGGAAACTAACTATTCTAATCTAACCTTCCAAGTGACCAGGGAGAGAGAATGCATAAAATGAAAGCCTACACTAAAGCGGTGATACACCAAAAAAGGAGGGGGTGAGAGTAGTCTTCAAATGCGTGAGATACAGAAGCAAGGTGCACACTAGAAGGGGTGATGACAGTTCTCCACAATCTAGCAAAATGCATTCACAAAAATATCTCAGACATACACAATGATAATGGATCCCTGCAAGAGCATAATAATAGACACAATATTCTTGTAATCAAGATTGAAGGGGCAAGAATAATGCAAGAAAACACAAGCGAGGGAAGATATATCCATAAACTTATTTTTATTGCTTCATGATATGCACAGTTCAATCTATTACAAGATAAGTGCCTGGATCACCATGCAAGGAGTCCACAACAAGGGCTTATAACACATCAACTTCACAAAGAAATTTTGGCAGAGGTTTGCTACAAAAAACTACCCCTTTACAATGAGCCCAACACTCCAATTTATAGAAAAGATGAGAAGAGAGAGAGGGAAAAATGAAAATCCCGAAATCTATCCTTCAACCACTTGTAAGAGGCATTAAATGGAGTAAAATGACTATATATTTCTTGCAAAAGGCTCCCCATACCAACAAAATAGGTCACCAACTTAGGCTACAAATCAAAATCAAAGCCAAGTAAGGCCTCCCGCTAATAGACCATTTCAGCCCTATAACCCTAATGTCGTATCTGCTTCTAAAGCATTAGTGCCAGTCCAAAATAACATGGCCCAAGAATATGATTGGTGTTTCCTGTGTAGTCAGCCACATAACCAATCAATGTGCTTTAACGGTGCATTAAATCAAGCTCTTATGGTGCAAACCATTGGTGGGTCACAAGAGTCCAGCCACGAAGAGGATCAGCAATAAGAAGCACCTCAACAAGGAACATCTCCAAATGAAACTACTCTTGTCAATTGGTAGGCTGAAGATTTCTGTGGTATGAATCAAATACCCTCTCAAAGTGTTGCAGCCAACACAAGGTCAAAGAGGAGAAATTTGGGTGAAGAACAGCCATTGGCCCCAAGTAATTCACGACCTTCTATCACTCCACAAGTTGTTGGCAAATAAAATGCAGTTCCAAATATGCAAGAACCACCCAAGCCAGCTCCTAAACCAACTCAGATGTCAGCTGCTGCCACTCATATGTAAGGAATAAATGTGTAGGCTAGAGGACAATAGAGGGATGCTTCATCCCCATTCAACATCATTGATTAGATGAAGAAGACAAACGTAAATATATCAATGTGGGAATCACTATCCATCCCGTGCCAAAGAGATTTGCTACAAGCTATCATGAAGGACTTGTCAACTTCAAATCAGCAAGTCCAAATGCAAGAGAAGGTGATAACAAATGCTACCCAACTCCGAAGGGAATCATGGAGGACAACAAGGTAAAATGTTGAAGCCCCCTCCATTTTATGTTTCATTGATCATAGGAGACAAGTTGGTACATAATTGCATGATTGACTCGGGAGCAAGTAGCTCAGTCATGCCAAAATAGATAGCTGATCAGTTAGGGCTTCAATATGAAGTCATCTCCAAGGGTGTAGTGTAATTAGATGGGACAGCAGTGACAACGGTTGGAGTAATCAAAGGTTTGAGCCTCACACTGCATGCATGTCCCAACGTAATAGTGTTACAAGATGTGTCAGTCATAGACCTGCCACCACTCTTTGCATTGTGCTTGTCAAGAGACTTCACTGCTAAAATTGGAGGCTATCTTTCGGTGGATTGGTCACACATGTTGTTTAGAACAAGGTATGGAACTAAGGCCACAATCAGATCTGAACCTATTGCAAACTTTCACATTGAGCCTTACACTCCAAGCCAAATCAATACCAACTGTTCAGCGTTTGATCAAGAAGATTATCCAAGTACTGATGAAGCTGACACCAAAGTTGGAAGCATCCCAGATTTGACTCTTGATGAATGGGCAAGCAAGGTGCATGCTTTTGATCCTTATCAAGAAATAGAAGAATATGAGCTGGGAGTCTATTGCATACATGAAGAAAATCAGCCTATTCCTAGCATCACCAAGCCAAACCACAAAGATGACAATGAAGTATGGAAATTGTTCTTTGATGGATCAAGGAGTAGACAAGGTGCAGGATGAGGAGCTATGCTCATTTCGCCACAAGGTACAAAGTATTACTCAGCCTTTCATTTTCAGTTTTCTTGCTCAAACAACACAGCTGAGTATGAAGCCTTAATTCACGGATTGCACTGGGCAAAGAAGAAAGGCATCAAGAATTTGCAAGTATTTGGTGATAGTGAGTTGATCATAAACCAAGTCAGAGGAAAAAATACTGCCAAAAATGATCTGTTGAAGAACTACAAAAATCGGGTATGGGATCTTATTGAAGATTTTGAAGCTTTTAGCATCAATTCCATCCCACGAAAAAGGAATGAAGCAAGGATGATCGACTAGAAACAACAATTGGGGCTGCGTTTGATGTCGTAGAAAATATCAAAAGTGAGAAAACTCAAACTCATATCAAATTTTTTTGAGACCAGCTATTCCAGATAACAATACAAGTTGGCAAGTCTTCGAGAATGATCAGCAAATTGTTAATTTCCCGCAAGAAGATGCTTGAGTTCTCCGCCAGAATCAAGACAAGCTGACAACAAGTATGGTGACCAAGTGGTGCAACCGAGAACTAAAAATTACCAAAAGGCCTCATAACCTTGGAGTCAATCTTCAACCCGAATGATCGGTTTCGGAAGGAGAAAGTGAACATTCAAGTAAAGGGTGAAGATTCGAACCTATCTTAGTAGATGAAAGTAAGACATTGCAAATTGGCAAAGTAAGTACTCCACAAGAGAAATCTGATTTTGTTCACTTTGTCAAGAGTTCCCGGATGTCTTCGCTTGGACTTACAAATATTTAAGAGGTTTCAACCCAAAGTTGGCATAACATACTATTGAGTGGATCCGAGAATCCAAGCACATCGTGCAAAAGCAAAGGCCAAAGTGAATCCCCATATTGAACCTCTCATGAGAAAAGAGTTAAGCAAGCTCATTAAGGCTAGTATCATCTTCCCCATCAAACAATCAAGTTGGGTTGCAAACTTGGTGCCAATAAGAAAAGGAAATGGAGAAATAAGATTGTGTGTGGACTTTCGCAATCTAAATAGAGCATCACTCAAGGACCATTATCCACTTCCATCAATGGAACAAATATTGTAGGTTGTAGTTGGTTCAGAAAGGTTTTCATTGCTAGATGGATATTTAGGCTATAATCAGATAATGGTGAAGGAAGAAGATCAATTCAAGACGGCCTTCACTACAAAATGGGGCATGTATGCTTACAAGAATATGCCATTTGGACTATCAAATGCCGAAGCAACATTCCAAATGAGCTATGGATATGGCATTCAAAGGCTTAATCAACAATATAGTGTTGGTATACCTAGATGATATCACTTTCTTCTCAAAGAATGTAGCAGACCATCTCTTTCACCTCAGACAACTATTTCAGAGGTGTAGAAGGTTCGGAGTGTCATTGAATCCAAAGAAGTGTATATTCTTGGCACACGAAGGAAAATTTTTGGGCCACATTGTCTCTAAGGAAGGGCTAACAATTGATCCCGAAAGGGTTGAAGCCATCTGAACACTTCCATTACCACACCACAAGAAATATATTCAAAGATTCTTGGGAATAATAAACTTTGTCTGCAGATTTGTGCCTAATTTTGCTACCCTTGTGAAGCCTTTAACAATGATGTTGAAGAAGAGTATAGCATTCAAATGGACAACAGAAGGCAAAGAGAGTTTTGAAAACATCAAGCATGCAATATCACAAGCTCCAACTCTTATCAACCTAGACTTTTCAAAGGACTTCATGTTATATGCTTTTGGAGGATTAGATAGAATCTCAGCTATCTTGACACAACTGAATAAAGAAGGTTCAAAACAACCCATAGCATTCTTCATTCAAACCTTGGAAGATTACGAAATAAAGTATTCTTTCATTGAAAAGCATGTCCTTGCTTTGTCATCAGGAGCTTGAAGAAGTTCAAACATTTAGTCTCAAACAATAAGATTCAACTACTTTGGTGTCTCATGCTGGTGTCAAGGACTTCCTCCTAAACAAGGATTTAAACGAGAAGAGAGTAGGTTGGATCACTCGGGTGATGGAATATGATATTGAAATCAAAGTGACCAAGCTAGTTCATGGCAAAGGCTTGTGTGAGCAGCTCGCTTCCAAACAACCAGATGGGTCAAAAAGTGAAGAAGATGCTATCCTACTACTACAGAATGATCAAGAACAACCAGCTGATGATGCACCCATTCCATGTTGGACTCAAGACCTTGTGCATTACCTCCAAAGAGGCTTGTGCCCTCCAGAAATGAGCAAAGCAAAGAGGAGATACTTTAGATTACAAGCTATCCCGTATGTACTCATTAATGGTATCTTGTTCAAGAAGGACATCAATGGTGTTCTATTAAGATGCATTGGAACATGTCAAGTTGAGAAGATAGTACACGAGTTCCATGATGGGGAAGCAGGAGGCCACTTTGCTCCACAAGTGACAGCTCTCAAAATCATGAAAGCTGGTTACTATTGGCCTACGATGTTCAATGATTGCTACTCATGGGTCAAGAAATGCAAGAGATGTGCATTCTTCACAGGGAAAGAAAGGTTAGCAGCGCTTCCCCTTCGTCCAATTTCAATAAATCAGCCATTCATGCAATGGGGATTGGAATTCATTGGGGTTATCAATCCCAATTCAAGTCAAGGCCACAAGTGGATACTTACAACAATGGATTATTTCACCAAGTGGACCGAAGCAGTGGCACTCAAGGAGGCAAATGAATCTAATATCTTAGATTTCTATGAAGGGATAGTCACAAGGTTTGGTGCCCCTGCCACTATCATATCGCAATGCATTGGCATTCCTTGGCATAAAGATCACTTTGAATGGGCTGTCAAGATCTGTGTATCTCAAAGCACTTCATCAAATTATTACCCTCGGGGTAATGGTCAAGCCTAGTCTACAAACAAGAACCTACTAAGAATCATCAGAAGGAATTTGGATGAAAATAAAAGAACTTGGCATGCAAAGCTCAAATCAGCCCTATGGGCTGATAGGATCACACCCAAGAGGTCTATAGGTAGCTCTCCATACAAGCTTGTGTATGGGAAAGAAGCAGTTCTACCTATATCACTTGAGTTGTCAGCATTAGAACTCATGAAACAGTTGGAACTAGCTGAGTTTGGTCCCTTGGAAGGTTAGATTAGAATAGTTAGTTTCCCTGCATTAGAGTAGATTGTGGCGGTAGTTTAAGAGTAAGAACCAGCTTTCTCTAGAGGTCTATCTCAAGAATAACTTTGAATCATTTTTGTAACATCTTTGACATGGATGTTACTATGATGACTTCCACTCTTGACATTACAAATGTTGACATGTGATTTGTCTTAGAAAGGTGTACTCTTATGACTTTTGGAAATCATGTTTGCAATGGATAATTATTTATTTGTTGAAAAGGTTCACTTTGTTGTGATTTCTGCTTACTTGAAAATGAGGCCATTCATCTCTTTGTACAACTTAAATTCACTTTTAAAATATTATGAACTTGTATTGTTGTTGTCATAACTTATCTTGTGTTGACAACAAAAACCTTGGATCAATTCCATTGATCCAAGGTATGCTTTAGTTCTTCTTACCTGTTCATCTTGTTGTCTTGGCATTCGGAAATGGAAGGTGAAGTTGGACTGAGCCTTGTTTTGTTTATAATTGTGAATAATCCTTTCTTCATATTTAAGTGATAGGCCTAGGTCTTCTTGTTAATGTTAAAATGTTGAATAGTGTATAAGGACCTTGGACCTAATAATAAACTACTAAGGTTGATACCCTAGCCTAAGGGTTAGATCTAACCTAAGTTGGTATGTTCTATATTTATTAAGTTTGAAAACAACCTAAGGTAACTATAGACTTACCTAGGAACTAAGGTTGATTTTCTAACCTAATAATAATCTAACCTAAACTATTGCTAACCTAAGGGGTACCTATGGACTACTTGGCAATTGGCATGGTTAGTGGCATTAGTTTTCAAGGCATTAAATGGAATTGATTTTGGTTTTAATTACTACGGACTACCAATTTTGGTAAAGGCATTGGGAGTTTAGTGGATGCCTAGTTGGCATCACCACTAAATGGAAATTGCATGCAAAATTTGAAAATAAGGGTATCGCCAAACATAGATGGCGGTGGCATGGAGAAATAGGAGGGAACTTTTGTCCTTCACATTAATTGATTTCATTTTTGGTGAAGAAACTGCACTAGGAAAAATGCATGGCGGGTTTTGGTATTGTTGTTTTGATCTTTAGTTCATTTAGTTTTTTCTCTGCATGGGGTTTTTCGGTTCTTCAAACCAACAATTCTATTTTGGATATTGTTGTTATTTTTGCATTCTTGAGCTATTTTGGACTCTATGGAAGTATAAGAAGAAGTGGAAGAGTTGAGGTGGTTGACATTGCGTGGAAAGAAGAGGCTATTGAGGCTCGGCTAGGAAATCTTTTATAAATCAGGAAGAAGCTCTATCAGGCATGATAGGCTCTACCCATTAAGTTGTTCTACTTTTTCCTAAATGTCTTCATTAAAAGAACTCTTCTCTTGGGAACAAATGAGTTTTTATATGATGTTTGATCTTTCTTTGATGCTTGTATTTTCATTGTATTTCTTTTTGGATTCACTGTTATGATGTAAATATGATTTGAGGTTTGTTTCCTTTGTTGGAAAAATGTTTGAAACATGCTTAACTTATTTATTTTGGACTTGAGATGATGTTGAATATTTTTGTACGCATCTATTGAGTTGTGTTAAACTAGATAGAAACTCATCTGAGGTTGAACTTGAATGAATCACACTCAAATGCAATCTTTCTATTTGGCATGGTTGATAGTTTAACCTTCTTGTGTGATATGTGGATTGGTTTATTGAATTCAGTTGCATCTTCTCTGGTGTGAGGAAGAGTGTTTTAAGATTCATCTTCTCAATTTGACTTGATATGAATGATTGTTTCCTTTTTTTACTTTAATCGAAAAAAAGTTATTATAGGAT
This sequence comes from Taxus wallichiana var. yunnanensis, assembly GCA_018340775.1. Lineage (NCBI taxonomy): Eukaryota > Viridiplantae > Streptophyta > Pinopsida > Cupressales > Taxaceae > Taxus > Taxus wallichiana. The sequence continues at coordinate 414,889,090 of CM031236.1, forward strand.
CTCGTAATAATTAAGGTTGAAATATAGAGTAACTTGACTCTTTCTAACTTAAAGTAATACTTGAAGGAAATAGACTGTAACATTTTTGGGTTTATCATTTCTTTTGAGCTTGAATTCGAGCACAAGACTTGTGGTCGTGTTGTTGTTTTGTTTGTCCCTCTTTGTGGTTGAATCTGGGTTGGGTTTTATCTTTCATGTTTCAGTTATGTCTTTTAAAGATTATTATAGATGTTACATTGTTCTAAGTTGGCTTGAAAGGAAGTTTTTAGACTGTTAAGTCTTTCTCTTGCCTTTTTCATTCACCATCAATAGATGGGTAAGCTTATTGTGTTATCTCCTTGAAAAGGAAATCATTGCTCGAAAAAGGATATATTGTTTAAATGTTACTCTATCTTCTTTATTTGGAAACTGGGATAACTTCTTGAACTGATGTTATTATTGTTTAGAAGGAATATCATTTTCAGTTGGTAGTTTTTGTGCTACATTTGTTTTCATTTGTTGTTATTGATTGTAATTTTGAATAGTTCATTGGACTTCAATGGTTGTTTGGAGTTAATTGTTTTCTTGGCCTTGGGAAATCAAATTTGTCTTCGATTATTTTTTGATCTTGGAAAGAGTACCTCTATTTAAGGAATGAGTATTGAGATCTCATCTTACCATTATTTGATGTTATCTCCTTTCTTTCTATTCTGAGTTATGAAAAATAGGAAGACTTACTCCTTGGCTATTTCTTTTTGTTTTTCTTATTTATATCTGTTAGGAGATGGTTACTTGCAGTCTGGGAAGTTAAGGTATTTGTAAAACCATCCTCCTTGAATTTTGAAAGGTAGATGTATGTTGATCTTTGTTCTCTCTATGTTTCGGGACAACTATCTAACCCGATCTAATCTAAACTCTATCGGGATTTAAAATGGAAAACAATAAAGACCAGACTTGTCTATATTACATTCTTGCTTGGATCTAGAGTGAACAATCTCTTTCTCTTTTCTTTTCATATTTCACCTGTATCACTCCTAAGGAGGGAGCTGACCTGTTTGGTTTGTAATATATTGAAGGATTGCAGGATCTGTGATTGATTGATAAATCCCTCCATTCTTCTCTTTGAATTTTACTTTGGTAATGATGTACTCATTTTTGATGTAGTTCCAAGTGCATGTCAAATTGAATTCATTCTTTGTCAAATTGTTTGATGTTGATCCTAATCTTAGGTTGGTTTTTGACTCAAATTTAGGATATAGATTCTTAAATAAGAAACTCTTTCCTAAAGGTGTTGTTGGTTCATCCTAAATTTATCCTAATGTTTGATTGAGCTTGGCATTTTATATTTTAGGATGAAGTTAAGTGAGATAATGTTGAGATAAATGTATTATTGTTCCATCTAATGTAGACCTATTCCTAAGAGATGTTAGTGTTAGTATCTTCTCAGGTTAGATGGAATTAATTAAGATATGAATCATAAAAAATTCAATAAATGAAAAGTAGTTTGTGATTTTGGTGAAATATTATTTATCTGGATTAATGTTTTAATTCTTTTTATGAAATCATTAGTTGAAATTTGAATATGATTATATCATGATATTTTCTTAATGATGATATGGATTATCACTTTATTTCTCTCTTTTTATGACTAGTATTTCTTTATGATATGTCTTTCTGTAATGCTTTAACTATTTCATAAAAGTAGAGTTCTCTTTATGAAATAGTTAGTTAAAATCACATCATTTTAATGCTTAGTGCTTATCATGCTCAGTTCAATGAACTAACCCGTGCTAGTAATTTTTGTAGATGGACTTCGTAAGTGGTAAAAGGAGAAAATATATTTTATGATGTTACTTTTGTTTACCAAAGAGACTGGATCTTTTATGATGAAATATGAATCATTATTGAAATGTATTTGTTGGAAAGGAAAGTTGTATTTTTAATTGATCTTATTGATGTTGTTTGACACTAAATATGTCTGAAGTGTTTGAACTTATAATGTATGAATTCCACTTTGATGAATGGAAAATATTGTGGGTTTATCTGTACTTGATGTGTCATCTTTTTGTATATTCTAGGAATGGAAATGATAATTGTATCTCTATTATTTTATTTATATATCTATAATGAACCCTTTTGGGTTGATTTAAAATAAACTAGAGGATAAAGGTACTAGATATACTATCCTCTTATTAATGCAACTTATTAAGTTGGCATTTAGGATTGGTCATTCAATTAAATCACTATGGTTTTACTAAAATGATGTTAATGGGTAAATGGAATCATGATGATAACTTGTAAAATGTTAAGAGGTTCCAAATGAACCTTAATTCTTATTTAGAAAAGGAAAGGAAAATATTCTGCAATGTTAAGTAGTCTGTTTAAGACCTTTTGGAATTAAATCCTAATGTTATCTTGGAAAGAGGAAGGTGTGCTTCCTCTTGATTAATTCCTTAATCTAAATAAAATGAATGAAAATATATATATATATATATATATATATATATATATATATATATATATATAATATTAGACTTCATCCCAATGAAGTCTATTATAAAAGGATCTGATTCAGAACTTAAACAAGCTAAGACTTGGATAAGTTAATTAAGTTAACAACATTGTTAGTAAGTGAACTTGGTTGTGAAATTGAATCATAAATTAGAAATTTAATGAATGATAAAAAAATCTTCGGAAAGGGGTTTGGAGGTAGATGTATCTACGTAGCAATTACAATTCAGTTATTTCTTGTAACCCTAATGGTTAATGAACCTAGTTTTTCAGTAGGGCTGTTGTAATTAACCTTTAAATAATAAAAATAATAAAGTCATTAACTTCTTTTTGAGTATGTACATCCAGATGGGATGGACTCAGTCAGATGTTGGCACATGCAACTATAGTATAATACCTTCATGAAGACTTGGGTCTTCATGAGGATGTTGTGTTGCAGTTGACATGTTGCAACACCCTTCAAGAGTTTAATCATCTAGATCTACATAAACTCGACTTGATCATAGTTATACCCTAGGTTAAGTTAGAAGCATGATCTAGTGTCAAGGGAAACTCACAATGACTTAGGATAACTAGACACACGTAATTGACTTAGGTCGATTGAGTATGTCTATGTACCCTTAGTCACCGCGAGTAGTTCTCTACACTAAACTATGTTGCTAACCTTGGTTAGGGTTAAACCTTGAACAAGTGGACTGACATAGGAGTCAGTGAAGACCATTCTAGATAACATGATGAAGTGGGGTGAAGGATATATTCCATTTGATGAGTATGCTATCTAGGAATATAAACATGAACAATATGTTGAAAATATTTGGCCAAAGTATCAAGTTGTTGGTTGCATTGTCCTATGTCACCTAGTTTAAGAAGTGGGATTTTAGATGAATATTGGTAACAAATATTCAGATAGGCCTCTTAAACAGAACACTTAATACCCCGAAAAGGGTAAGAGAACCAAGTATACTTAGTATACAAATCATTAAGTTAACATGAGAGATCGGTATGATACTGAGTCATGAAATGAGAGATCGGTGTTTCACCGAGTCATTACAGACTACATATGGTTATTTTTGTTATGAGATTGATTGGCTTGGAATGTGTGTTCTAAATTATGATTATTTAGAACAAGAAAACATTATAAAAAAAAAAAAATTCCTTTGTTTCTAAAGTCTTAAAATGGGAATGTTACATCTTGGTATCGAGTGAAGGTTGTAGCTCTTGGACCTATTATGTCCATAATCTGATAAAACTTAAATTTTCTTGTTAACAAAAAATGGTTAGAATGAGAGGAAATGTTGCAAACAACCCACCACCTAGTGGAGAAGAAGCTACTTGCCCAAAAACTTGATGAGATCCTTGTTGTCTTGTTGGACACAAGAGATCATTTAGTTGTACTTGAACAAATAAGTAATGGGAAATGAGGAGGAGGAAGAAGAAGATGCTGGTAATAACAATCAGCCACCTCCTGTGGACAATGCCAATGTTGGGAATTTGGGCGTTGATAACAATAATGCAGCCAATGCTAATGCAAATGCACCTAATCATCCTGAGAATAAAAAGGTCAAGATTGATAGCTGAACTCACTAATGACATAAAAGGATAAGTCCACCCAAGTTTGATGGCACTACATTAGGAGATGGAGCTGAGAACTGGCTCATAAAATGGAGAAGTACTTTGCAATAAGGAACTTCTCTAGGAAACAAAAGCAATATGGGGAGCTTATCAGCTTTCCCATGAGGCATCTTCATGGTGGGACAGCCGTAAGGCTGAGTTAAACATTGATGAAACAAATATTACTTGGGATCAATTTAAAAATTATTTTAGGAAATGATGGCTGCCACAACTTTACTATGATTAGAAAATGACTGAATTTCATAACTTAGCTTAGGGAAAATTAATTGTAACAGAGTACTGGGAGAGGTTTACTAAACTCCTTAAGTACGTACCTCAGTATCAAACTGACAAGAAGTTTAGGATACAAAAATTTATCATGGGATTAAATCCCATTATAGGTGGTGAAGTGGATGTTCACATCCCAACCACTATGGAAGGGGTTGTAGAAAAATCCATAAGACAGGAGAAAATAAAAGAAATCTCTGTCCCATAAGGAGGAAATCAAAAAGAAAGTTCCAAACTCTTCTTCATCTCTTGCACCCAAAAAGGGACCATGGAAAAATTTGGTATGAAAAAAAAATTTGTTACTAATAATAACAAGAAAACAAAAATAAATAAACTTACTACTAATGTGTGAAATAACTTTGTCAAGAACAATAATAATGGACATAAGAAGTCCTATGGGGTTTAGAATGATAACTTTAAGGTTGGAAATAAATTTGAGCCTAAGAAGGGACCTGTAGGAGGCTATTACAATTGTGGCAAGGATCATTATGCAAATCAATGTCCTTTGAATAAGGATGACCAAAATCAGTAACATAAGATACATGTTGCAGTAGCTGACAAACAGGATGAAAATCAAGTCACACCCATAAAAGTTCTAGGTAAGTTATTTGGTATACCTATAACTATACTTTTTGATATTGGAGCTATTGAATGTTTTATTTCTACTAAATTAGCTTCAAATTAAAAAAAAAGATGGAAAATGGATAAATCATGGGTTGTACATTATGGAAATAATGTTGTTCACACAGTTAGTATGTGTATTTTTGGAGCATTCCTTGACTTGCCTAGTTTTTCCACTAAAGTTGACCTTTATGTTGCTCCTTTGGGGTCTTATGATGTAATCATAGGTGTTAATTGGCTAGCTGAACATAAGGAAAATGTTGATTGTTTTGAAAAACATATTAGTTGTTTGGATGACTTGAAAAAACAATACATTTCAGGGGATAAAACATGAGATTTCAATTAGGAAATTATCATTTATGTAACTTAAAAAGGCCAAAAAAAGGATGCACTTTATATGTGTAAATGTTTTGAAACAAACTAAAGAAAGTAGTGACTTCTTGGAAATATATCCACTATTACAAAATTTCAGTGATGTGTTTCCGAAAGAGTTACCTAGTCTTCCACCCAAATGGGAGTTTGACTTCATGATTGAGATCAAATCGGGAACCGAACCTATTTCCAAGGCACCATATAGAATGAATACCATTGAATTGGTAGAACTTAAGGCACAATTGCAAGAACTTTTTCTAAAGGTTTGATAAGACCGAGTGTCTCACCTTGGGAGCACCGGTAATTTTTGTGAAAAATAAAGATGGAACACTTAGATTGTGCATTGATTATAGGATGTTAAACAAAGAAACAATTAAAAATAGATATCCACTTCCTAGAATTGATGATCTGTTTGATCATATGCATGGTGCATCAATATATTCTAAAATAGATCTTCGATTTAGATATCATCAGTTAAGAATAAAGGATGAAGATATTCATAAAACAACTTTTAGAACAAGGTATGAACATTATGAATTCACAGTTTTACCATTTGGATTAACAGAATGCACCTACAACTTTTATGAATTTAATGAATAATATTTTTCAAGAATACTTGGAAAAATTTGTGCTTGTATTCTTGGATGATATTCTCATATACTCTAAAATCATTGAAGAACATCATGAGCATTTGAAAATAGTTCTAGAAATCTTAAGAAAGAGAAGGTTGTATGGTAAGTTGTCCAAATGTTCTTTCTATGATATGAAGTGCACTATTTGGGTCATGTCATAAGAAAATATGGAATAGCAGTAGATCCCTCAAAAATTATTGCAATAACTGAGTGGCTGCACCTAAGAATGTACATGAAGTTAGAAGCTTCATGGGTCTTGTTGGTTACTATAGGAAGTTTTTAAAATACTTTTCTAAGGTCATTGCACCAATAAATTTGTTGTAGAAGAAAGATAAGAAATTTGTGTGGAATGAAAAATGTGAATCTGCATTTAAGACTCTAAAAGATTAGTTAACATCAACACCTATTTTGGTTGTACCTGATCCTAATGGAGACTTTATTGTTGTAACAAATGCATTTGGGGAAGGTCTCGGAGGTATTTTGTTGCAAAATGATCATGTTATAGCTTATGAAAGTAGAAAACTCAAGTTACATGAACTGAATTATGCTCCACATGACCTAGAGCTTGTTTTGCCATTGTTCATGCACTTTAGGTATGGAGGCATTATCTTCTTGGTAGACCTTTTGAACTAAAAATGATCATCTTGGGTGAAGTATATTTTCACTCATAGCCAAATCTGAATGTAAGACAATGAAGATGGTTAGAATTTTTATCTCAGTATGATTTTGACATAAGTTATATTAAAGGAAAAGAAAATAGAGTTGCAGATGCTCTAAGTCATAGGAAGCACATTTCTGCTCTTATAACGTTGAGAACTCAGTTTAAAGATGAAGTAAAAATTATCATGGAATCTGATTCTTATTTTCAGCAAGTAAAAACAACACTTGTTGTAGATCCAAATGATGTGAGATATAAAGGTTTTCACTTTGATAATGAAGGAATATTGAGGTTTGAAAATATAGTATACATACCTTTGTTAAATGAATTAAGAAAGCAATTTTTAGCTGAATTTCATAATTCACCTTTTCTAGAAACCTTGGCATTACAAAATGCTTGCTGATATAAAACAACAATATTTCTGGAAAGGGATGAAAAAGGATGTAATTGATTTTGTGACACACTGCTTAGAATGTCAAGTGTGTTAAAGTTGAACATATGCATCCATCTAGTTTATTATATCCTCATATCATACCGCAATATAAATGGCAAGTAATAAGCATGGATTTTGTACAAGGGTTTCCTATGTCAAGAAATAAACATGATGTTATTCTAGTTGTTGTTGATAAAATAACAAAGGTAGCACATTTTATTGCTGGTAATCTTAAGGATGATTCCCTATTATTTTAGAAAAATATTTGTGCATGAAATTTTTAGATTACATGGAGTACCTAAATTGATCATATCTAATAGAGATCCAAGAATGACATCTAGATTTTGGAAAACACTTAATGTAGCCCTAGGGACTAAGCTGAATTTTAGTTCTGCATACCATCCAAAATGATGGACAAACTGAAAAGAGTTAATCAAGTTTTAGAGGATATGTTACGAATGTATTGCATGGATCAACGTATAAATGGGAAGAGTACCTTCCATTAGTTGAGTTTTCTTATAACAACACATATCACACCTCTCTGAAAATGGCACCTTTTGAAGCATTATACGAAAGGAAATGTAGAACTCTAGTTAGCTAGGGATAACATAGAGGATAGAGAGGTAATTGGGCCTGAAATCCTTACGGAAATGGAACAAAAAGTTAAAATGATTTGTGAACACTTGAAGGAAGCAGCAATATAGGAAAAGAGTTATGCAGACTTAAAATGGGTTGATAATAAATTTGAACTTGGTGAGAAGGTCTTTCTGTGGGTTAAACCGAAAAAGAGTTCTATAAATTTTGGAAAGGCTTCCAAGTTATCACCTCGTTATGTGGGACCCTTTGAAATTGTTGAAGTAATCAACCTTGTAGCTTATCGTTTAGCTTTACCTCCTGCTTTATCATGAATGCATGATGTTTTCCATATTTCTCTACTTAAAAATATGTTTCATATTTATCACATGTGTTAAATTGGAATTTCTTGTAGGTCCAAGACCCAGGAATAATCAGTGGTTAAACCCATTTGAGTGCTAGAAACTCACCAGTTGCACTTAAGAAATCATGAAATAAGTCAATGTAAGGTCCAATGGGACCAATTTAATGAAGAAAGTGCAACCTAGGAAAATATTGAAGATATGAAAATTACTTTTCCATATTTTTTGAATAGAATTGATTATGTGGATTGATAAAACATTAAGATTTTATTCATGTTATGTCAATTAACCTACTATTTTTTGCACATATACTAAACTATTTAATAATAGGACAGCTATTTTAATGCTGATTATGGAATTTGAATTTCTCAAATCTAGTTACTGTTGTGAACATATGAATGGAAGGATGATAATTTAATTTTATCCTAGACTTAAATTGTTTGACTAAGTTAATCATCGGGACGATGATTCTTTTTAGGAGGGAGGTATGTAACATCTTTGACATGGTTATTACTATGATGACTTCCACTCTTGACATTGCAAATGTTGACATGTGATTTGTCTTAGGAAGGTGTACTCTTATGACTTTTGGAAATCATGTTTGCAATGGATAATTCATTATTTGTTGAAAAGGTTCACTTTGTTGTGATTTCTGCTTACTTGAAAATGAGGCCATTCATCTCTTTGTACAGCTTAAATTCACTTTTAAAAGATTATGAACTTGTATTATTGTTGTCATAACTTATCTTGTGTTAACAACAAAACCTTGGATCAATTCCATTGATCCAAGGTATGCTTCAGTTCTTCTTACCTGTTCATCTTGTTGTCTTGGCATTCAAAAATGGAAGGTGAAGCTGGATTGAGCCTTATTTTGTTTATAATTGTGAAGAACTCTTCTTCAGGATCCTTGTTTATCAATAAGATTTAAGTGATAGGCCTAGGTATTTCTTGTTAATGTTAAAATGCTGAATAGCGTATAAGGACCTTGGACCTAATAATAAACTACTAAGGTTGATACCCTAGCCTAAGGGTTAGATCTAACCTAAGTTGGTATGTTCTATATTTATTAAGTTTGAAAAACAACCTAAGGTAACTATAGACTTACCTAGGAACTAAGGTTGATTTTCTAACCTAATAATAATATAACCTAAACTATTTATAACGTAAGGAGTACCTATGGACTACTTGGCAAGTGGCATGGTTAGTTGCATTAGATTTTAAGGCATTAAATGGAATTGATTTAGGTTTTAATTTCTATGGACTTCTAATTTTGGTGAAAGCATTAGGAGTTTAGTGGATTCCTAGTTGGCATCACCACTAAATGGAAATTGCATGAAAATTTTGAAAAGAAGGTATCACCAAACATAGATGGTAGTGACATGGATAAATAGGAGGAAACTATTGTCCTTTGCATTAATTGACTTCATTTTTAGTGAATAAATCACCTAGGAAAAATGCATGGAAGGTTTTGGTATTGTTGTTTTTATCTTTAGTTCATTTCAAGTTTTTTCTTTGCATGGGGTTTTTGGGTCTTCGAACCAGCAGTTCTATTTTGGATATTATTGTTATTTTTGCATTCTTGAGCTATTTTGGACTCTGTGAAAGTATAAGAAGAAGTGGAAGAGTTGAGGTGGTTGATGTTGCATGGAGAAGAAGAGGTTGTTGAGGCTCGGATGGAAATCTTCTGCAAATCAGTAAGAAAATCTATTAGGGATGATAGGCCCTACCCATTAATTTTTTTTATTTTTTCCTAAATGTCTTCATTAAAAAAACTCTTCTCTTGGGGAACAAATGATTTTTTATATTAGGTTTGATCTCGCTATTTGATGCTTGTATTTTCACTATATGATTTTATTTAGATTCATTGTTATGATGTAAATATGATCTAGGTTTGGTTTCCTTTCTTGGAAAAATGTTTTAAACATGCTTAAGTTATGTTTGGAGTTGAGATGATGTTGAATAATTTTGTAGGCCAGTCTGAATTGTGTTAGACTAGATAGAAACTCATCTGAGGTTGAACGTGACCAAATCCATGTGAATTTAATCTATCTATTGGCATGGTTGATAGCTTAACCTTCTTGTGTGATCTATGGATTGGTTTATTTAGTTGCATCTTCTTCGGTGTGAGGAAGAGTGTTTTAAGATTCATCTTCTTGATTTGACTTGCTATGAATGATTGGATTATTTTTTACTTTAATCAGAAAAGAAGATGTTACTATAGGATCTCATGGTAGTTAAGGTTGAACTATAGATTAACTCGACTTTGTATAACTTAAAGTACCAATTTCTATTCATAGAGAGTAGAAAATAAATTATTCACAGAGAGTAAGAAAATAATTTATATTCTAAGCTAAAAATTGTTAACAGGAAGGAGTAAAAATATTCCATTCCTAAAGATATAAGCTTCCCAACTAAGTAACCAACAAAATCCAAGAGTGCTTCAGGTTCCTTTGCAAAGTTTTTACATACTCCATACATTGACCAAATGGTAAAAACCCCAATTCTATCAACAGATTCACAAAGAATTTCATGTTATTATCCTCATGAGCCAATTTATATTTCTTCTAAATAATCATAATTTAGAACACACATTCCATGCCAATCAATCTCATAATAGATAACCATATGTAGCTGTAAATGACTCGATGAACTACCGATCTCTCATTTCATGACTCGGTGAACCACTGATCTCTCATGTTAACTCAATGTATTGTATACTAAGTATACTTGGTTCTCTTACCCTTTTCTAGGGTATTGAAGTGTTTTATTTAAGAGGCCTATCTGAATATTTGTTACCAATATTCATCTAAATCCTACTTCTTAAACTAGGTGACATAGGACAACGTAACCAATAGCTTGTGATACTTTGGCCAAATATTTTCACATGTTGTTCATGTTCATATTCCTAGATGACATACTCATCAAATAGAATACATCCTTCACCCCACTTCATCTATTATCTAGAATGGTCTTCACTGAACTCTTGTCATTCCACTTGTCCAAGGTTCAACCCTAACCCAGGTTAGCAACATAGATTGGTATAGAGAACCACTCATGGTGACTAAGGGTACATAGACATACTCAATCGACCTAAGTCAATTACATGTGTCTAGTTACCCTAAGTCATCATGAGTTACCCCTATACAAAAGCATGCTCCTAACCTGACCTAGAGTATAACTAAGGTCAAGTCCGAGTTTATGTAAATCTAGATGATCCAATTCTGAAGGGTGTTGTGACATGTCAACTGCAACACTGTACCCTCATGAAGACCCAAGTCTTCATGATGGCATACTGTAGTTGGCATGTGCCAACATCCTATGGAATCATCTCATCTGGATATACATATCCAAATAAGAATTTGATTACTTACTTATCTTCTTAATTAAGATTTAATTTCAATAACCCTACTAAATCTTTAATTTCTTTAAACATTAAGGTTGCTAGCCATAAATGATTTACAATTTCCATGCAGATAAATCTGCATCTAAACCCCTTCCCCAAGGTTTGTGTTTCATTCTTTAGTATCTTAATTTAAGATTCAGACTTACAAACAAAATCAACATACCAACAAGTAAGGTTAACTTACTTAGCTTAACCAAGTTTAAGCATGATTGAATTCAGATTCAAATTCCTTTATAATAGACTTCATTAAGATGAAGTCTATTTATTGTATATGTATTTATTCTTTTCAATTGCATCATTCCGATTAAGATTTAATAAGAGGGAGTATACTTTCCTCCTTCCAAATATTATTTGGGTATGATTCCCAAAAGGTCTTAACGGAATGCTTATCCTTGCAGAATATTTTCCTTTCCTCTTGACTTATATTAGTTAGGATTCATTGCAAACTATTACATTGTACAAGATAACATAATGAGTTTGTACTTTCATAATCATCATTTAATATCTATAATGACTTAGTTAAATGATCAGCTATGAATGCCAACTTGATAAGTTGCATTTAATTAAGGAATAGAATATCAATTCCCTTTTCACCTATTTCATTTTAAGTCCAACTAAAAAGGTTCAAAACAGAATATAATTATGAGAGAATAAGTATAAGTTTACAAATTCTCTTTACAGAATGCACAAGAGAATGACACATCAAATACAAATAACTCTCAATCCTTTTCCATTCATCAAGGTAAAATACACATTTTACAAATCTAATCATTCCAGACATCCTTCATGTCAATCAACATTAATAAACTCAATTAAGAAATACAACTTTTCCCTTTTTCAATTACATTTCAATAAGAATCATCATTCCTCATAAAAGATCCAACCTTTAGGTAAACATAAGAAGCATCATAAAATAACTTGTCTTCTTTTCTCACTTACGAAGTCCATCTAAAAATTGCTAGCATGGGTCAGTTCATCAAACTGAGCATGATAAGCACTAAGCATTAAAATGATGTGCTTTCAACTAACTATTTCATAAAAAGAACTCTACTTTTATGAAATAGTAAAGCATTACAGATAGATACATCATAAAAAATAATAGTCATGGAAGGAAGGATAAAGTGATAAATCACATTACATTAAGTAAAGATCATGATATAATCAATGCTCTTCAACCAATGATTTCATAAGGAACTATATCAGATAAGTAATATTTCATCATAATTACTTATCTCATTCTTACTATAGATATTTATAGTTCATTCTTAATTCATGCAACTAATTCAAAGAAAGATACTAACTCTAATAGTTCCCAAAATGGAATTATTTTAAAGAAGCAATGAATCCACAATACACAACATTATCTTAATTCATCATATAATATCTAAGATCAAATTCATTCAATCTTTAGGGTGGAATTTAGGATGAACCAACAACATCCTAAAGCAAGAGTTCCCTTATTTCCGATACTAATCCAATTTCAAATCCAATTTCAAATTATCATTTCAAGGAGAAGAAATATAGGTTTACCCTCCAATTAACCACTCAACTCCATACAGGAGTAATACAAATGAGAGAAAGTGAATAAATGAAAAATAAGAACAACTTAAGTCTTCCTCGAGTTCAATGAAAACAACATTGTATTCCACAACTTAGGAAAGAGAGATAAGGAAAGTCAACAACAAGAATGAGAGAAGATCTCAATAATCCATCTTTCCTAAAAGAAAAAAAAAATATCGATATCCAAAAGAACTAAAATAAAACCTTCAAGAAATCTTTAAAATTTATCAAATATTGAAAAACATAGAACTAATCGAAAAAGAATTGAAATATAAATATGATATGCAACATGCAATTCAAATCAATGAATGGGTTTCTCAATCCAAAAAATATCAAGAACAACCACAATATCACATTAGGCTATCTAAAAGGATTATTCAAATACTTCAGTTTAATACTAAGTTTCCCAAGCAACAAGAACAATAACTAATATTAAATTCATTCCAACATTAAAAGAGTCCACACTAAATAAAATTTTTTTATCATTCCTTTCAGAAAATGAATAAAGAAAAACATGATGGAGTAAAACACCCCTATGAGATTCTGGTTTCTTTTCAAAAGAAAAAAATACATAGGAAGATAAAAATACATAACAAAAATCATGTCAGAAGTCAAATTATCCCAACCTACCTTCAAGTTACCCTCAGGCTTCCTTTCAAAACAAAAAAATAAAACAACACACAAGTTTGGGAAGAGAGTTCTGATCACTAAAAATATCAAATCTAATGATAAGAACTAAATCCAACAAGATGAACCAATAAGGCCAAAGACTCATTCCATAAAGATACATATCATTTAATAAGTCCTTCAAAAGAACAAAACTATAACGTTCCAACCCTTCCATCAAATAACCCAAACTAACTAATCCAATCAAACCTTTAAAAAGATAAGCCATTCCTTTAACAACTTTCATAACATGTAGGTGTGGTAAAAAAAATGTCATCAAACAGTTCCAGAAGAAGCTAATCATGATTTATCAAATTTCGAGCAAGGAAGAACAAATTCAAAATGAAATCCTTCCATAGTAAGGACTCCTACCAACTATTTCAAACAGACTCAAAGGAGTTCTCATATTTTAAAATGTCTCATTAAGCATAGTAAAGGGTAAACTTATTTACTTTTTATTTTTCCAAAAGATTGAATCCACATAACAATCAGATTCCTAATACTTATATCATAGTTTCAAAGAAGAAATAAAAGGATATAAAAACATCTCGAATAAATGCAAAATGATAGCCCGATTCTCACCCATCTTATTTTTTCCAACAAAGGAAACAACTTAACTCGAATATTTTTATCAAATAGAAAACCCCTCTATTCCATATTACAAATACAACAAAGATACAAATTTGAAAAACATTCTAGTTCACACAAAATTTAAATCAAGATTCATTCATTTTTCCCATAAAGGAACAAGCTCAATTCATATTTCCTCAAATAGTAAACCAAACAGGCATATACAGTGAAAGAAAATACAAGCATGAAGAAAAATAATCATCATATACAAAAACCCATTTGTTTCCAAGAGCAGAGTTCTTTTAATGAAGACATTTAGTAAAAATCAGAACAACTTAATGAGAAGATCCTATCATGCCTGATAGAGCTTCTATTGATTTGTAGAAGAATTTTCCAGCCGAGCCTCCACAATCTCCTTTTTCCAAAACAACGTCAACAACCAACCTTCTTCTTCTTCTTATACTTCCACAGGTTTCAAAAATAGCTTAGAGATGCCAAAAAATATCAAAGGATCATAAAAATAGAACTGCTGGTTCAAGAACTAGAACCTCCATGCAGAGAAAAAACCAAAAAGAATGAATGACCAAACAACTTCTCCCCAAAATCCACTTGCATATTCTCCTAGGTGGTTTCTCCACCACAACCAAGGTCATTAATGCAATGAATGCCACTTTCCCTCCTCTTTCTCTACACCACCACCATTTCAAATTTGGTGAGGCTTAATTCAAAAATTTACATGCATTTTATATTTAGTAATGATGCCAGCTAGGCATCCCACTAACTCTCCATGCCTCCACCAAACTTGGTAGATTTAAAGATGTAATAAAAAAATCAATTCCCATAAATTCCTTAGAAACCATCACCACCAACTCACCAACTTTCCAAGTAGCCCTTAGGTTCCCCTTTTTCTTAGTAATAGTTTAGGTTAGATTAACATTAGGTTAGGATTCAACCTTAGTCCTTAGGTAATTAGTATTTTCCTTAGGTTAGTTCAAAACTCCACAACCATAAAGCATACTATCTTAGGTTAGGTCATAAACCTTAGTAGTTTAGAAATAGGTCTAAGGTAGGTCTAAATTACCTTAGATTAGAATCAACATAGTATAGAACATTACAACTTAGGTTAAATCTGAGTAGCATTAAACATTCCGACTAAGGCTAAGGTATTTACCTTAATATCCTAGTAATTGATCCTTAATCCTCTCACACTATTCAACATTATAAAATATTTATCAAGGAGGTCCAAGTTCACCATTTAAAGCATGATGCAAAGTAAGGACACCTGAAGTCGGGTCCTTTAAATTTATAAACAAAACACAACTCAGTCCCACTTTACCTTTCATTTCAGAATTAGTTATCAAGATGATCAATTAAGAAGAACTGAAGCATACCTTGGATCAATGGAATTGATCCAAGGTTTTTTGTTAACATAAGATAAGTATGAAAACAACAATACAGTTCACAACTTACATAGATCACATATCAGAATGACTTCATTTCCAAGTAAACAAAATTACAGCAAGAATGAATCTCTTACAAGTAATAACTTATCCATTGCAAACATGATTTCCAAAAGTCAAAAGAATACACCTTCCTAAGACAAATCACATGTCAACATTTGCAATGTCAAAAGTGGAAGTCATCATAGTAATAGTCATGCCAAAGACATTACATACCTTCCTCCTTAAAATAATCATCATCCCGATGATTAATTTAATCAAACCATTAAAGTTTAGGACAAAACTTAATTATCATCCTCCCATTCATATGTTCATAACAAAACTAGATTTGAGAAATTCAAATTTCAAAATAATATTAAAATAGTTGTTAAATAGCTTAGTAATTGCCCAAGTCTGGTAGATTTAATGTCAAAACATGAATAAAATTTTTCATATTTTATCAGTCTTCAGAATCAATTCTGATCAAACAAATATGGAAAAGTAGTTCTCATTTCTTCATATTTTCCTAGGTTGCACTTTCTTCATTAAACTGGTCCCATTGACCTTACATTGACTTATTTCATGATTTCTTAAGTGCAACTGGTGAGTTTCCAACACTTGAATGGGCTTAACCATGATTATTCTTGGGTCTTGGACCTACAAGGAATTCCAATTTAACACATGTGATAAATCTGAAACGTATTTCTTAAGAAAAGAAATATGGAAAACATCATGCATTCATGATAAAGCAGGAGGTAAAGCTAAATGATAAGCTACAGGTTGATTACTTCAACAATTTCAAAGGGTCCCACATAACGAGGTGATAACTTGGCAGCCTTGCCAAAAGTTATAGAACTCTTTTTTTAGTTTAACCCAAAGAAAGACCTTCTCACCAAGTTCAAATTTCTTATCAACCCACTTTAAGTCTACATAACTCTTTTTCCTATCTATAGCTTCCTTCAAGCATTCACAAATCATTTTAACTTGTTGTTCCATTTCTGTAAGGATTTCTAGTCCAATCACCTCTCTATCCTCAATGTTGTCCCAACTAACAGGGTTCTACATTTCCTTCCGTATAATGCTTCAAAGGTGCCATTTTCAGAGAGGTGTGATATGTGTTATTATAAGAAAACTCAACTAATGGAAGGTACTCCTCCCATTTATACTACTGATCCATGCAATACATTCATGTAACATATCCTCTAAAACTTGATTAACTCTTTTAGTCTATCCATCCATTTCTGGGTGATATGCAAAACTGAAATTTAGCTTAGTCCCTAGGGCTGCATTAAGTGTTTTCCAAAATCTAGATGTCATTCTTGGATCTCTATCCGATATGATCAATTCAGGTACTCCATGTAACCTAAAATATCATGCACAAATATTCTTGCTAACACAGGTGAATCATCCTTTAGATTACCAACAATAAAATGTGCTACCTTTGTTAGTTTATCAACAACAACCAGAATAACATCATGTTTATTTTTTGACATAGGAAACCCTTGAACAAAATCCATACTTATCACTTTCCATTTATACTACGGAATGTTGTGAGGATAAAGAAACTAGTTGGATGCATATGTTCAACTTTAACACATTGACACTCTAAGCAGTGTGCACAAAAATCTATCACATCCTTTTTCATCCCTTTCCAAAATATTGTTGTTTTATATCAGCAAGCATCTTCATAATGCCAGGGTGTCCAGAAAAGGTGAATTGTGAAATTCAGCTAATAATTTCTTTCTTAAATCATTTTCCAAAGGTATGTATACCCTGTTTTCAAACCACAAGATTCCTTCATTGTCAAAGTGAAAACCTTTATATCTCACATCATTTGGATCTACAACAAGTGTTGTCTTTACTTGCTGAAAATAAGAATCAGATTCCATGACACTTTTCACCTCATCTTTAAACTAAGTTCTCAATGTTATAAGAGCAGAAATGTGCTTCCTACGACTTAGAGCATCTACTACTCTATTTTCTTTTCCTTTAATGTAACTTATGTCAAAATCATATTGAGATAGAAATTCTAACCATCTTCATTGTCTTGCATTCAGATTTGGCTTGAGTAAAAATATACTTCAACCCAAGATGATCAGTTTTTAGTTCAAAAGGTCTACCAAGAAGATAATGCCTCCATACTTGAAGCACATGAACAATGACAAGCAAGCTCTAGGTCATGTGGAGCATAATTCAGTTCATGTAACTTGAGTTTTCTACTTTCATAAGCTATGACATGATCATTTTGCAATATAATACCTCCGAGACCCTCCCCAGATGCATCCATTACAAAATAAAGTCTCCATTAGGATCAGGTACAATCAAAATAGGTGTTGTAGTTAACTGATCCTTTAGAATCTTAAAATAGATTCACATTTTTCATTCCAAACAAATTTCTTGTCTTTCTTCTATAATGAAGTTATTGGTGCAACAATCTTAGAAAAGTCTTTAACAAACTTTCTATAGTAACCAGCAAGACCCATGAAGCTTCTAACTTCATGTACATTCTTAGGTGCATGCCACTCAGTTATAGCTACAATCTTTGAGGGATCTACACTATTCCATTCTTTCTTATAACATGACCCAAATAGTGCACTTCGTATCATAGAAGGAACATTTAGACAACTTACCATACAACTTTCTCTTTCTCAAGATTTCCAAAACTATCTTCGATGCTTATGATGTTCTTCAATGCTTTTAGAGTATATGAGAATATCGTCCAAGAATACAAGAACAAATTTGTCCAAGTATTCTTGAAAAATATTATTCATCAAATTCATAAAAGTGGCAGGTGCATTCATCAACCCAAAAGGTAAAACTGTGAATTCATAATGCCCATACCTTGTTCTAAAAGTTGTTTTATGAATGTCTTCATCCTTTATTCTCAATTGATGATATCTAGATCAAAGATCTATTTTAGAATACACTGATGCACCATGCATCTGATCAAACAGATCATCAATTCTAGGAAGTGGATATCTGTTCTTAATTGTTTCTTTGTTTAACATCCTATAATCAATGCACAATCTAAGTGTGTCATCCTTTCTTCTTCACAAAAATTACCGGTGCTCCCAAGGTGAGACACTCGGTCTTATCAAACCTTTTGAAAAAGTTCTGTAACTAAGCCTTAAGCTCTACCAATTCAATGGTAGTCATTCTATAAGGTGCCTTGGAAATAGGCTTGGTTCCTGGTTTGATCTCGATCATGAAGTCAAACTCCCATTTGGGTGGAAGACCTAGTAACTCTTCTAGAAACACATCACTAAAATTTCATAACAATGGATATCTTTCCATGAAATCACTACTTTCTTTAGTAGTTTCAAAAAAATTTTTACTACATACAAGGTACAACCTTTGTTTTTGGCCTTTTTAAGTTGCATAGATGATTTTCCTAACTAAAATCTCATGTTTTACACCCTGAATGACTATTATTTTCTAGATCATCTAAACAAACTAATCTATTTTTCAAAATAGTCAACCTTTTCCTTATGCTCAGCTAGCCAATTAACACCTATGATTACATCATAAGACCCCAAAGGAGCAACATAAAGGTCAACTTATGTGGAAAAACTAGGCAAGTCAAGGATTGCTCCAAAAAGACACATACTAACTGTATGAACAACATTATTTCCATAATGTACAACCCACAATTTATCCATTTTTCAAATTTTCTTTTTAATTTCAAAGCTAACTTAGTAGAAATAAAACATTCAGTAGCTCTAGTATCAAAAATATAGTCATAGGTATACCAAATAACTTACCTAGGAACTTCTATGGGTGTGACTTGCTTTTCAGCTTACTTGTCAGCTACTGCAATGTATCCTGTGCTGCTGATTATGGTCATCCTTTTTCAAAGGACAATGACTCACATAATGGTCCTTGCCACAATTAAAACAACCTCCTATAGGTCCTTTCCTAGGCTCAAATTTATTTCCATCCTTAAAGTTATCATTCTAGCTCCATAGGACTTCTACCCATTATTATTGTTCTTGACAAAGCTATTTCACACACTAGCAACAAGTTTTTTTGTTGTTGTTTTCTTATTGTTATTGTAGAAAAAATTTGTTTTTCATACCAAACCTCTTCCATGGTCCCTTTTTGGGTGCAAGAGATGAAGAAGAGTTTGGAACTTTCTTTCTAATTTCCTCCCTATGAGCAGAGATTTCTCTCAATTTTTGTTCCTGCCTTATGGATTTTTCAACAACCCCTTCCATAGTGGTTGGGATGTGAACATCCACCTCACCACCTATAATGGGATTTAATCCCATGATAAATTTTTATATCCTAAACTTCTCGTCAGTTTGATACTGAGGTACATACTTAAGGAGTTTAGTAAACCTTTCCCAGTACTCTATTATAGTTAACTTTCCTTGAGATAAGTTCTGAAATTCAGTCATTTTCTTATCATAATAAAGTTGAGGCAGCCACCATTTCCTAAAATAACTTTTAAATTGATCCCAAGTTATGTCTATTTCAACAATGTTCAACTCAGCCTTACGGTTGTCCCACCATGAAGATGCCTCATGGGAAAGCTGATAAGCTCCCCATATTGCTTTTGTTTCCTCAGAGAAGTTTCTTATTGCAAAGTACTTCTCCATTTTGTTGAGCCAGTTCTTAGCCCCATCTCCAAGTGTAGTGCCATCAAACTTGGGTGGACTTATTCTTTTTATATCATTGGTGAGTTCAACTACTAATCTTGCCTTTTTATTCTCAGGATGATTAGGTATGTTTACATTATTGTTATCAACACCCGGATTTCCCCATTGGTGTTGTCCACATAGAGGTGGCTAATTGTTATTACTAGCATCTTCTTCCTCCTCCTCATTTCCCATTACTTGTTGTTCAAGTACATCCAAACAATCTCTTGTGTCCAACAGGGAAGCAAGGATCTCATCAAGTTTTTGGGTAGTAGTTACTTCTCCACCAGGTGGTGGGTTGTTTGTAGTATTTCCTCTTGTTCTAACCATTTTTGTTAACAAGAAAATTTAAGTTTTATCAGATTATGGACACAATAGGTCCAAGAGTCTGTAACCTTCAGCTTTGATACCAAGATGTAACATTCCCATTTTAAGACTTTAGAAACAAGGGATTTTTTTTTTTTTTTTGAATAATGTTCTCTATTCTAAATAATCATAATTTAGAACACACATTCCATGCCAATCAATCTCATAATAGATAACCATATGCAATTGTAAATGACTCGATGAACTACGATCTCTCATTTCATGACTCGATGAACCACCGATCTCTCATGTTAACTCAATGTATTGTATACTAAGTATACTTGGTTCTCTTACCCTTTTCTGGTATTGAAGTGTTTTGTTTAAGAGGCCTATCTAAATATTTGTTACCAATATTCATCTAAAATCCTGCTTCTTAAACTAGGTGACATAAGACAATGCAACCAACAACTTGCGATACTTTGGCCAAATATTTTCACATGTTTTCATGTTCATATTCCTAGACGACATACTCATCAAATGGAATACATCCTTCACCCCACTTCATCTGTTATCTAGAATGGTCTTCACTAAATCATGTCAGTCCACTTGTCCAAGGTTCAACCCTAACCCATGTTAGCAACATAGATTGGTATAGAGAACCACTCACTGGTGACTAAGGGTACATAGACATACTCAATCGACCTAAGTTGATTGTGTGTGTCCTAGTTACCCTAAGTCGTCGTGAGTTACCCCTATACAAAAGCATGCTCCTAACTACCTAGAGTATAACTAAGGTCAAGTCTGAGTTTATGTAAATCTAGATGATCCAATTCTAAAGGGTGTTGTGACATGTCAACTACAACATCCCTTCATGAAGACCCAAGTCTTCATGATGGCATGGTACTACAGTTGGCATGTGCCAACATCCTACGAAATTATCTCATCTGATATACATATCCAAATAAGAATTTGATTACTTACTTATCTTCTTAATTAAGATTTAATTTTAGTAACCCTGTTGAATCTTTAATTTATTTAATCATTAAGGTTGCTAGCCATAAATGATTTACAATTTCCATGTAGATAGATCTGCATCTAAACCCCTTCCCCTAAGGTTTGTGTTTCATTCTTTAGTATCTTAATTTAAGATTCAGACTTACAAAAAAAAACATATACCAACAGTAAGGTTAACTTACTTAGCTTAATGAATTTTAAGCATCATTGAATTCAGATTCAAATTCCTTTATAATATACTTCATTAAGATGAAGTCTATTTATTGTATATGTATTTATTCTTTTCAATTGCATCATCAAATGGAAAAAGAGAACAACTTAAGTCTTCCATCAGAGTTCAATGAAAACAACATTGTATTCAACAACTCGGAAAGAGAGAGAAAATTCAACAACAAGGATGAATGTGAGGGTCTCATTATTCTTTCCTAGAAAAGAAAAACATATCAGAATAAAAGAACTGATACGGAACTGATCAAGATATCTTTAAACTCTTATCAAATATTGAAAACATAGAACTAATTGGTAAAGAATTGAAATATAAGACTGCAACATGCAAGTCAGCTATCAATGATGGGTTTCTCTCAACATAAAACAAGAACAACCACAATAGCACATTAGCTATGACTAAAAGGAGGTATTCAAATGAGTTCAGTTAGCCACAATACATGAAGTATCAACCACAACTGAACATTCAAATTCATCCAACATTATTAGCTTCAGACACTACAAATAAAGCTTAATCATCCTTTGCAGAAAATGAATACAATATTTATAGTCAAGTCAACACATATTCCCAACTGATAAAAGGAAAAGTTTCGGTAAGAAAGGGAAGAACCCAACCAGATTCGAACACAATGAGGAATAGAAAAAGACATAACCCCAAGACAGGTGTTCAGAGTCAAATTCGAAGATGAATATCAAGTCAAAACCGTTCCAGCCATTTACTTAGGATAGTCAAAACTGAGCTTAATCCAAAGTTAAATATAGCTACTTTGTTCCTACAACATCACCTAAATATCAAATTCTAATGATAAGAACTAGTAATCCAACAAGATGAACCGATAAGGCCACTCTTGAAGCACAAAATGTCATTCTAGAAAGATACATATCATTTAATAAGTCCTTCCAAAATCACAACAATAGGGTAATTACCAACCCTTCCATCAAACAATTTTTTTAACAAGAGATTCATTCAAACCCAAAAACAGGTAAGCCATTAACAAATCATTTCATAACGTGCAGGTGTGAAAACAACAATTTCATCACAAAAGTCTCAGAAGAAGCTAAATCACGTTTTGTCAGATTTTGAGCAAGGAAGAACAATTCCGAAATGAATTCCTTTCTTAACAATCCAACAGGGTTCTCATATTCAAAATGTATTAAGCTCAGGAGGAGTAAACTTATTTACTATTATTTCCAAACCAGAATGAAATCTCCATAACATTGAATCAGACTTTAATACTTGAGCATAGTTTGAATAGAAGAAATAGAAGGGATATAAATCATCTCGAGCTCAACAAAAGATAGCCCAATTCTAACCTTCCCTTATTTTTTTATTATAAAAGAACATCCCAATTCCTATCTTATCAAATAGAAAACCCCTCTGTTCCAAATGTACAGTCAACATAAGATCACACAAATTGACAACATTCTAGTTCCAGTAGAAATTAAAGCATGATTCACTCATTTACTCAACAAGGAACAAACCCAGATTCAATTTCATCAAACAATAAACCTCATCAGAAAAATACAGTGAACAATTCAAGCATGAATGCTAAATAACATCACAAATAAAAACCCATTTGTTTCCAAGAGCAGAGTTCTTTTAATGAATACATTTAGTAAAAATCGAACAACTTAATGAGAAGAATCTATCATGCCTGATAGAGCTTCCTATTGATTTTCGAAGATTTCCAATTGATCATCCACAATTTCCTTTTTCCAAAACAACATCAACAACCTAATCCTCACACTTCCTCTTATACTTCCACAGGTTTAGAAATAGCTCAGAGATGCCAAAAAAATAATGAAGGATTGAAAATAGAATTGTTGGTTCAAAGAACTAGAACCACCATGCAGATCAAAACCAAAAGGAACAAATGATCTAACAACTTCCCCAAAATCTACTTGCATATTCTCCTAGGAAATTTCTTCCACTACAACCAAGGTCATTAATGAAATGAATGCCACTTTCCCTCCTCTTTATTTATGCCACCGCCATTCAAATTTGGTGAGTCTTTTAAATCCAAAATATGCATGTGAATTCATTTAGAGATAATGCCAGCTAGAAATCCCCTATTTCCCATGCCTCCACCAAAACTGGCAGTTCGAGCTCAATAAATTCAAAATAAATTCTCATAAATTCCTTAGAAACCGTCACCACCAACTCACCACTTTCCATGTAGCCCTTAGGTCTCCCCTTTTTCTTAGTATTAGTTTAGGTTAGATTATCATTAGCTAGGTTTCCACCCTAGTTCTTAGGTCATTTCAAAAAAATCCGTAATCAAACATGCCAACATAGGTTAATATATAAACCTTAGTAGTTTAGAAATAGGTCTAAGGTAGGTCAGAATTACCTTAGATTAGAATCAACATAGTATAGAACATTACAACTTAGGTTAAATCCGAGTAGCATTAAACATTTTGACTAAGGCTAAGGTATTTTCCTTAATAGCCTAGTAATAGACCCTTAATCCTCTCACGCTATTCAACGTTATAAAATATTTATCAAGGAGGTCCAATTTCAACATTTACAACATGATGTAGAGTAAAGACACTTGAAGCTAGGTCCTTAAATTTATAAACAAAACACAATTGAGTCCCACTTTACCTTTCATTCCAGAAATTCAGTTATCAAGATGATCAATAGAAGAACTGAAGCATACCTTAGATCAATGGAATTGATCCAAGGTTTGTTGTTAACATAAGATAAGTATGAAAACAACAAGATAGGTTCACAACCTACGAATACATAGAGAAGAATGACTTAATTTCCAAGTGAACAAAATTTCAACAAGAATGAATCTCTCGAACAACAATAACTTATCCATTACAAACATGATTTCCAAAAGCCAAAAGAATACACCTTCTTAAGAAAAATCACATGTCAACATTTTCAATGTCAAAAGTTGAATTCATCATAGTAACGATCATGTCAAAGAAGTTACATGATAAATTGACCAATGAACCATTGATCATTCCAATATCTAATATGCATGGTAATATGATAGGAAACCATATTATTTCCCCCTTATTAACAAAGTTTCATAGTTATAAATTAGTTGATGTGAAGTTTGGTCAAATACCATAATAATATACTTATGTAATACCTCGGTCATGGTGTTAGAACATACTAAAATCAACCCTTATTCATATCATTAGAAAGGTCTCTAAAGCAGTAAAATGATCTAGCTCTGAATCACATAATATTATCCAATAATAAATATTATCTTCAAATGAAAAGCAATTATTTTGCTATGCATAACATAGATAACATAAAATTGAAAAATAGCATCTACAACCAACAATATAGCATTTCACCACTTACATGTAGCAAATCCAAACAAGAATAAATAATAAATGCCAAAACCTTTTACGACCATGAAATAATAATCGTTGTTATATGGTTGAGCATGCAACGATGCATAAGTGTGTATACCATTTTAAAGGTACACAAGCATAGTTGTAGCTACATACTAGTCTCGCAACAAGGTTTATTACCCCGTCATTGTAATTCACTTGTAAATTTCTAACTTAACCTATGAATACACTAACAGGATTTTGTGGGATGTGACACTTCACTCCTCGGTCTTCGTGAGACTATACCCTTGAGTACAAAAGATGGCCTAGGAGCCAGAATAAAGGATCAGAATCCAAATGTGACAATGAGGCCCAAAGTAGCCAAAAAACAGCTACCAAACAAGACAAAACAACAAAAACACTGCAAAAAAGTAGTAAAGAGACCATGAAAAAACAACAGAAAAATAGACAAGTACAACAAAAGCACCAACATCTACTTCTTGGCAGCTTTGTCGATGCTGGTCTTGATATTCTTCCAGGATTTGAACATACCCAAAGTTGTCATGTGGGCAGCGTCAGTCTTATCCAGCTGATCAATGGTCCTTTTGCTTTCCTTATCATTGCCCCAAAGTGTTGTCGGAACTCCGCTGAGATTGGAGACACTTTTGACATGTTGCTCAATGAACTCCTCAATCGCACTGAAGATGGCCATATTGTAGTCATGACGAGTTTTGGCCTTCCCTAAATGGGAGTCTAAGGAATTCAGCTTCTTGTATATATCATCAATCTGGCTGTTATCAATATCCATCTCCTCCTCCTTCCTCTTACCTTTCTGTTTTGCCAAGTTCTTAACTTCATCCTTCAACAATTTCATATCAGCCTCTAAGGCTTCCAACCTTTTTGAAGAGCTTTCCATATGCACATCCCGGGGACTGGCACTGCTAATGTTCAGTAGGTCATGTGTAATTTCAATTTCATGAGGACCCTTCTCCATAGCAAGAGTCTCAAGGTTAAGCTTTCTAGAAGCCCTGGTGACCGGCCTGGCCGAGGTGGAAGTGAAGTGGGGGTGGGAGCAGCAGTAGGGGGAATGGAAGAAGAAGCCTGGACGATGGCGGTGGGGGGGTGACAGCAGAAGGTGGGGGCAAGAGAATGGAGAAACGGGGCTAGCAGCAGCAGAGGCCGGTAGAATTGCGCTAGGAGAGGATGGGAGGCCAGGGTATTTGAGGAGACAACATTTATGCAGCAGTAAAATAAGCCCCTGGTGTAAAGGAACCACCCGGGTATGCTTTTGAAACTCCAAAATGGAGCGCTCAAGAGAGTTCAGCAAGTAATGGGGGAAACAAACCATGCGATTCCTACGGAAGTGGTTAAGAAAGATAAGGTGCTTAGCAGGTACAGTGACAAACCTTCCTTCCAAGGAGATGAACTGTATCATCATGCGAGTAACCTCATCATAGGGTGGAGGGATTGAGCTAACAAGCAGGCCCGCTGTAACATATATCAGCTTCTCAGATCCCTCCACAAATCTCCTCTCTTCAACATCTCTGTCAACCCTTTTGTTGAAAAAATGGTAGCCCTCCATGCCAAGGCCGGTCGCTTCAGCAATAAGTTCCTCATTGACCAAGATCTTCTGCCCCCCATATTCCACAGTCCGCTCCTTCCAATCCTTCACAAAACACACAGAAATGCTTTGATCATGCCCTTGAACCTTCTCTATGAAGTTGGTGATGCCACCCTTGCTGAGAATACTCCATAGCTCAATATTATCCTTCCAGTCCGGGTCCGCACTAGGCTCAATTTGACAAGGAGGACCCCCCATCTTCACTGTGCGTAACTGTTTGCAGAAAATTCCCAAATCCCTGAGAGCACTGAAGCCAATGTGCTTTTTACTGTTGTAATCCACGTAAAATAGGAAATGGTAGCCATTGCTTTTCCCACGAACGTCTGTACGTGCCTGCTGATCAGAGCCTGCGGAAAATCGCATGTGAGAAAAATGGCCTCTTTGTTAGTCCGCTCCCTGTCATCAGTCACATTACTACTATCTTCGGTTTCCGTGGAGCCGTGTATCCAACTTTTAGCAGCCGCAGTGCAGCCCGCATGCGCGATTTTCAAATCTATGTAACTCCACTTGGATTTCCCCCTATACTTCACTCTATATTGATTATTTGACAGGATTTGCGTAATCATGTTTTTTAAGTCAACACGTGTGGGGGTTTTATTGATGCTGATCCACACCCAATAATCATAACTCAACTCAAGATTTTTCTTGCGTATAGAAATCCACATGAATGTTGTTTTTAAGCTACTTAGGGATGCTAATATTATCCCAAACAATAAGATTAACATTAATGCCATAATTTTCCAGCGCATCTGCCAATTTATTACCCTCCCGGTAAGTGTGCATGATCCTGATGTTATTGAATGTTTGACAAATGTTTATGGACTCTGAGATAAAATCCTTGATGCTCCAACTTGGAGATGAGCACTGTTTAAGGAGATTAATGATATTCAGGGAGTCTCCTTCAATAATGAGGTTCTGTATATTTTGAGTCTGGGCAATTCTCAAGCCCCATAGAGCAGATAATGCTTCGGCAAAATGATTAGTTTGAATTCCCATTTTCCCAGCATACGCAGCAATCAGATTACCTTTATGATCCCTTATCACTCCTCCACCTGCCGCAATCCCAGGGTTCCCCTTAGAGGCCCCATCAAAGTTCAACTTATACCAATTAAAATCAGGAGGATGCCATTTAATCAAAGATCTATCAATGCTATTCCCGGATTGCTCCGACTATTGACAGTTCCAATCTACCAATTGGATAAGATGTATTCTTCATTCTCTGGATATCTCTTGTTCTTGGGGGGTTTAAATCTAGCAATGTTCTCTTTGATACCATTAGAAATTTTACCAATACTAAGTTTATAGTTTTGCTTCTTATTTCTGAAGATAATATCATTTCTATCCTTCCATATCCTCCAGATTAAATGAGGGATAACCAGCTTCCAGATCCTTTTGACAACACAATGCCTAAAGGGTGGGTTCCATTGAGTCCATAGCTGATTAAGATCCTTCGGCACCACCCAGAGAGCTTCAAATTTAGAGAGGGCAAAACTCCATATTCTGGTAGCATACTCACAATGTATGAACAGGTGGCTGATATCCTCAGAATCTTTCTTACAAAGATGACACCTATTAGGGATTATAAACCCTCTTCTCTTCAGGTTGTCAGTGGTAAGAATCCTGCCTCTGATAGCCAGCCAAAGGAAAAAATTGATTTTAGGAGTTAATTCAGTCATCCAAATCTTATTCCAATTGAACTCTGTTTGACTACTGTGGAAGAAATTATTATATCCAGTTTTGACAGAGTAATTTCCATCAATGGAATTATTCCAAACTAGCTCATCCTTGGAATCCAGCTGACTTAATGGAATAAGATCTAACTGATCTTGAAGGGAGGAAGTAATTTTCATCAGATCCTTTCGCTCCACAGTAAGTTTTTTCCAATTCTTGCTGGTACCGTTTCCCTCAATATAGTCCTTGATTTTAATGCCATACTTGCTTATAAGACTGTCCTTAACAATCCCAAATCTATCCATGAGATTTCCATTAAACCAATTATCCTCCCAGAAGTTTATATCCCTACCATCCCCAACTTTCCATTTACTGCCCTGCTTGATGAAATTTCTGCTCTTGACCAGATTATTCCAAAAAATGGAACCATGGGGGAGG
The DNA here is from genome assembly GCA_018340775.1 of Taxus wallichiana var. yunnanensis. Classification (NCBI taxonomy): domain Eukaryota; kingdom Viridiplantae; phylum Streptophyta; class Pinopsida; order Cupressales; family Taxaceae; genus Taxus; species Taxus wallichiana. The sequence goes on from CM031236.1 coordinate 414,917,974, forward strand.
TGCTCATCTTGTAGGAAAGAGAACACAGTTTGATGATTTAGGTATTTTTCTTTGATTAGATCAATCCAGGGTTGTTCCTCAGACAACATTCTCCAGCCCATTTTAGCAATGAGGGCCTCATTCATTTTCTCAATATCTTTTATACCCAGACCTCCCATAAACTTTGGGGTGCAAACCTTGTCCCAAGCCACTAAGTGAAATTTGAACTTCTCTTCCATGCCTTGCCATAAATTTTTTTTTCTAATCCTTTCAATCTTATCTCTGAAGGAAGAGGGGATTTTGTAGAGTGACATGACATAAATGGGTAGATTTTGAAGAGTACTTTTAATGAGCAGGCATTTACCAGCACTAGATAAAATGGCTCCTTTCCAACCAGCCATTTTTTTTGGAATCTCTCCAATAAATCATCCCACACCTTGCAAGAGACTTTCCTAGTGCCGAGAGGAAGGCCCAAGTAAGTGGCTGGAAGACACTTATTTTACAACCTAGAATTTTAGCAATTTTAAGCTACCTTTCCTCAGGAGTGTTAAAAAAGAAGATGGAGCTTTTATCATAGTTGATCTCTTGCCCAGAAGCAGATTCATAGAGCCGTAGTAGAGCCTTGGTAGCCTTAGCTTCAATGACTGCGCGAAGAAGGAGGATAGTGTCGTCTGTAAATTGCTGATGGGAGACAACTTGACTGATGGAAGTGGGCTTAGAGCCTTTTAAAAGCCCGTCATTAACAGCTTTGCCAATTGTTCTACTAAGGCTGTCAGCCAAAAGAATGAAGAGCAAGGGGGAGATAGGGTCCCCTTGCCTGAGCCCTCTGCTACTAGTGAAAAAACCCACAGGCTCACCATTAACCACCACTGAGAATCTGGCCGTAGAGATACAAGCCTTAATAATTCTTCTAAATTTTTCCGGAAACCCAAATTTAGTTAAGACTTTGTCAAGGAAAACCCAAGAGACTTTGTCAAAAGCTTTATTCATATCAAGCTTGAGGACCATATTTGCCTTTTTATTATTTTCCATAGAATGTATAGTCTCGTGAACCATAATCACTCTATCTTGTATAATCCTGCCTTTGATGAAGCCACTCTGCTGCCTTGAGATAAGTTCATTCATAATGAGCTGAAGCCTAGTAGTGATAATTTTGGTAAAAATTCTATAGATGGCATTCACAAGGCTGATAGGTCTGAAGTCTTTGAAATCTTTAGCATCCATTTTTTTGGGGCCAACACAATGTGAGTGTTATTAAGCTCTTTCAAAAGATTTCCCATTCTATAGAATTCATTCACCACTCTGAGAAGATCCTCCGAACAGATTTCCCAAAATTTCTGGAAAAATTTATGGAGAACCCATCCGGACCAGGAGCCTTGTCTCCCTCTAAAGCAAATACAGCCTTTTGCAGCTCTTCAAGTGTGACCGCTTTGGTGATACTTCTAAATTTATGTTCCTCAATTTTATCTTGGGGAATGGCCTCCAACATAAAAGAAATAGCTTCAGAATTGATGCTATTCCTCTCCTCAAGAAGTTTTTTATAAAAATCAAGCGCTTCTTTCTTGATACTATTGGGATCTTTTATGATATTTCCGTTGTTTTTAGAAACTTCTAAGATCCTATTATAGGCTTTGTGCTTCAAAGTGGTCATATGAAAGAACTTCGTATTCCTGTCTCCCTCTTTAAGCCAAATAGCTCTAGATTTAAGTCTCCATAAAGATTCCTCTCTGCTGCAGATCGTATGCAACTCTGAAAGAATATTCTTTTCATTGACCTCGTCTTCATCCGATCTCCCCATAGTATCCATTTTTATTTCCAGATCCTGAAGTTTTTGTTTTAACTTTTTTTTATTTTCAAACACATTGCCAAAAACACTTTTATTCCATATTTTGACTTGCTTTTTGACATTTTTGAGCTTTTGAACCAATCTAAATTGAGCAGTGCCTTCACCATTCCATCCCCACCATTCTTTTATCTTGTCATGGATATTTTCATGCTCCATCCACATATTTTCAAATTTGAATGAGCTTCTGGTGGGTTTAGTCCAATTGAGAAAATTTAAAGCAATCGGATTGTGATCCGATCCAACTCTGGGCAAGGAAGAGAGGTGGAAGTCTTGACTGAGAATCCAGCTCACTGAAATTAGTGCCCTGTCCAATCTCACCTAGATAAACTCCTTTCCCAACCTTCTATTATTCCAAGTGTATTTATTCCCATGAAGATCCACATCTAAGAGGTTATGTTCAGCAATAAAATCAGCAAAATCCTCCATACCAGTAGAAAAGCTGGAGATACCTCCATACTTTTCACCTGGGTTTAGTGGGGAGTTGAAATCCCCCATAATAAGCCAGTTAGCATAACAATGCTGGTTTCTAAATGTTTTAAGGTCAGCCCAAAGCTTCCTTCTACCACTAACCATATTAGGGGCATAAATGTTAGAAAGGATCCATTCACCATTATTCTCAATAGCAATAAATTTGATTGCAAGATGATTAATACTAGCATTGAGAACCATACCAGTACAGTGCCTTTTATCCCAAAGAGTAGCCAGTCCTCCAGAAGCTCCCTGGGAGTCGACAACCGCCATTTCAGAGTTATCCCAGAAACTCTTTTTATTAGTTTCTAGGGTCTTAGCTTTCATTTTAGTTTCTTGCAGAATCAAAATACTAGGATTACTAGAATCCCGTAACTCCTTGATGATTCTCTGCTTGGAGTTTCCATTTAGGCCTCGGATGTTCCAAGAAATAATCTTCATTTGGAAAGATTGGTTGGAATTTCCTGATGGTTCAACTATCATTGTACACCATCTGCAATGTCTCTCTCCATTCTCTTAGCTCTAAGAGCCTTTTTAGAGGGCCTTCCTCTTTTTGTGCTTCCTCCAAAGTCAACTAATCGTCTAGCAGAAGATCTAGTTGTTCTGGATGTTGAGGTGTCCCAGTTGTCTTTTTTCTTTTTCTTATCACTGTAGAGTGATTCTAGGATCATTTCAAATCCTTTCATTCTTTTTTTCTTTTTTGAAATGACCTTTGTGAATCCAGAGTCTGGATCCTCCTCATCCTTGATAGGCGTGACTTCTCCCTCTTCATGTTCTTTCTAAATCCTGTCAGGTGTGTGTGTATCAACTGTTCTAGTGCTGAAGCAAGTAGGTGAAACCATTGATATGCTCTTTGGAGCAAGGAGGAAAATCTACAAATGATTTACCATCTCCCCTAGGAGTGTTTTTCTCAAAGATTCTTTAAAAACCATACAATCCTTGTTCAAAGATTCCTTAATGATGCACAACTGATTATCTATCTCGACTTCCTTACTGCTCTGAAATTGCTCAATTAGGGACTATATTAATCTTCACAGATCCTTCTTGCTCATTCACCACCATGGATACCTTCACAGGATTTTCCAAGTTCTCCTTGTTAGGTGCTTCAGGCAAAGCTACTTTGTTGAGACTTTGGGATGCCAGACCAGATGTTTCCTTATTTGAGTTCTAAAACCCCTTTTTTTCCCCCTTCTATTGAACTCCAACTCCTTCTGACTAGGGGCTTTGTCTTTATTCCAGCTATCCGTGCTAGGAACCCTACCATCCTTGTTCAGAACTGAGCCCTCCATAGGCTGTTCAGCTTCCATTGAAGAGGCCTTCTTCTTGGGACAACTTTTGTCAGAGTGTCCTATGCTATGACAATGTTTACATCTCAAAGTTTCAAACTCAATTTTTTGGGTCCATAACCCATATCTAGATTTCAAGATTATGTGATCCGAAACTCCTGTTCCATTGTAGAGAAAATGCAGAAACGAGCAAAAGCAAGTCTGGATCTGTTTCTCATGGGCCCATCCAGCCCGATAGGGGCACCAAGGGATTTTGTAATATTTAGCAGAATTTCATCATCCCAAAAATGCAATGGTAGCCTAGGTAGCCTACACCAGATTGGAATGGTGTTTATATTTTCAGTATTAGGGTCAAATCCAGGATACCATTTTTTCAAAAAAAGGCCCATATTACCTAGCCACCAGGGTCCTCCCAAAAGCACCGATTCCAAATCCTCTTGCTGATTAAATTTTGCCAGAAAAAAGCCTTTTGGCATGATGGTGATGCTCAGGTCTCCCTTAGGTTTCCACTTTCTCAAAGCCCATTTCCTAATGAAATCAATATTAGGTCTAGAGCCAAGGAACTTACCAACGAGGGAGAGATTCACTTTACTTAAGGCTCTATCAACACATCCATCTGGGACCCTCAGGCAGGTGGCACCCTCGTTGTCCTTTTCCCACGTGAACTGACTAGTAATTTTTGACCCACTTTGATGTTAGGGCTTTGAAGCATCTTATTCTCAGGCCAAAGGTCTGATCCCAGCATTTCCACATTTTCATTTACAACCGTCCGATTTTGGCCACAGATCTGCCTCTCCTCAGCATTCTTAGGTCTAGCGCGCAGACTTTCTGCGGCCAGAACTGCAGAAACTACACTGACAGTACCTCCAATGCTTTCTCCTTCACTCGTACTCATGCTTACAACCGTCTCGATTCTGGCCACAGATCAGCCTCTCCTCAGCAATTTTAAGCTTAGTGTGTAGACATTCTGCAGCCAGAACTGCAGAAACCATGTTGCCATAGTTTTCTCCATCGCTTGTGATCTCCATCGCTCAGATTTAATTACTTGAGCATATGTCAATATTTATACCAATCCCATGAGGGACCATCCTATATATAAAGGATGCATGAATGATCACACCATCTCACTCTTTAGCTCTAAAATACCAACTTAAGTTTATTAAATAAAATTTTAAATAAAAGGGTCTTAAGTGGTGGTCCACAAAATGGTATCCCCACTTGACATTATTACCCCGAAATTTTTAACACTTCCCTCTCTATCTCAAGCATGTTTGATTCTAATAGATAGTTGTAGTCACTTACCTTGAACTTGGTCAAATATGACTCCATGGCTGGCTTATAAGCACCTCTCCTAGATATTACATTTCTGAAAACCATTCGTCGACATGTCATCCACTATAGGCTTCTTTTTCTTTCCCTTTCTTTTCCCTTGGGTGAAAATGTAGTTGTTTTCTTTGGTTTCATTTTTTTAAGTCAAACAATTTTTTTCTCAATAAATGAATCCCTAGGTACTTATAACCACTTACTAAATGTTTTTACTTCTTTGTGAGGGTTCAATTATGCACCACCCTTTCAAATTCTTTCTCTGGTTTGTTTTTCTTTTCTAGTGTTTATAACTAACATGCGCCTCGGTCAAGTATCTTGATAACTACAAAGGATCCTAGTCAATGGACCTTTAACTTCCCGGATGGTGGGAAAACTTGGATTCATAGAAAGGGACCATTTTCTCAACTACAAAATACTTTTTCTTGATGTGCATGTCATGTCAATCCTTTTGTCTTACCTTTTTATCTTCTTTCTCCAATGCATAATGGCGCACCACTCATATAATTGAATTAATTTCTCAATTTGTTCCTCCACATCATTTTCATTAGAAAATCCACCTACACACACAATACACACCTAGTGATACCCTAAAAATCCATCAGTAAATGAATAAATTCTACGTCGTTGAACTCCTTCAAGGATTTCTTCACGTGAAAGGCATATTAAAAGGATCTATGACACATGAGGCATTAAGTTCCCTATAATCAACACATATTCTAATCGGGCCATCCTTTATAATTCTTATAACCATGGGGCTAACCCACTCAAATTCCTCAATTGGTTCAATAATTCCATACTTAATCATTTTTAAATTTCCTATTTGACCTTCATATGCGCAGTTTGGGTTCATTCTATATGGCCTCTATTAAATTGGACATTCACCTTCTTTCGATTAATCCTCATTTCTCCCATTAAGGGATAGATGCCCTTCAACTCATGGTAACCTCTTAGAAAAATTCCTAGAATTCACATAGTACCTCAATGATATTTCTACATCTTGTTCTAACCAAGAATCTCCAATGGTGGAATCCTTAAGCACGTCCTTAGTCATAATATTAACCTTGTTTGTCTTTATAGGAACATGGTATGTGTGCAATTTTTCATGTATAGAGTATATTACCTCATGCACACCCTCTATGTGAATAATATCCGTGGTTCTTTACTTCTTCATCATCAATGATATATACCATTTTAACTCTCTTTTACTTTCCATATGTGCCCTAGCAGATTTCTTGTTTCCACTTGCGTGCTCGCGTGCCTCATCCTAGGTTCTCCCAAAAATTTAACCATGATTTCTTCTTCCTACGCATTATTCCCCAATTTCATGCATTTCATAATTTACAAGGACTCATGTACTAGTGGCTTATTAGAAAAATAATCAAAATTATTTTCCATACCTTCAATCATGTCACACCAATTTGCAGCTTTCTTACTTAATCTCAACATGGGCATATACCCTACACACACATCCACACAATTTCAAATTGAAACTTATGTACCCAGAGTGACGGTAAATAAATATTCCTAATCTTGCACCCACTTTCTATCATAGTTGTGGATGTGTACCAAATGTTGAGTATTTTCATCATACTCATGTATTAGAGAAGGGGTATTGCTCCCACTTAACCTTCTTGGAAAGGCTACTCTTACCTCATACTAGCCCAAAAGATTATCTTTGTGTTTTACCTACTAGCGCATTTCTATTCTCTCGCAATGTATATAATACTATATTCCTCCTATCTCCCTCATTCTTCCAATCTTCCACCATGACGCACAAAAATATTCTTGCTTATCATCCCTAGTATACCTAGGTAACAAAATTTTTCCCAAGTTCCTAATCATGAGAGGCCTCGATCATCTAAGTGAATCTACCATTAGCCTCGGATTTAACCATTTCATACATGCCATGATCCCAACTATGAAATAAAACACTGGTAATGTCACTAACATATTTTACATCTTCCCATTGAAGTGCACCTTATTTATATGGCTCTACATTCTCGTGGTTGTGCATTATGCCTGCATAGATCCTATTAAACTCCTCTTCACTCACAGTTCAATATAAGGTGCAACCTTCACATTATCCAAGGGTATGATCACACGCTCTTCCTTATTTTCAAAATTGATGTATCTTTTATTGAAGTGCATGTATTTATTATGCCCAAGTAATGTCGATAATTTGTCTTCTTCAACAAGCTCTAATACATTGAAATATCCTGTAAGAATACCGATTTATGCATCCTTCAACACCCCTATAGGCATGGGAATTATTTTTTTCCCAATATACAACACATTAGAAGATGAATGTAATGGAGGCTATCCCATCTGGTTTCATGCATATAAAGTCATAACATTAATCTTCATGCCTGTACCAATCAAAATATTACTCACTAGTCATTTGTCAATCACTGCATCGAGTGTGATTTCCTTATCATACTCATGGTTCTATTGTGGTATGTTTGCATGGAGAATATGAAATTCATGCTCTACTCCCATGGGTGGTACCTTATCATGCAACCATTCTCCTAGCATTGGAATGATGTTCTCTTACCTCAACATCATATATACTTCCTTCGATCATCTACATCCTTATGTGGAAGCTCAATGTTCTTCACACATTCCCTCACACATGCATGCTCTTTCAAGAACTGGATATCACCTTGAAAATTTATTATCACTCCCATGGTTTCCTAATAGAATACCTTCTAAAGAGCAAGATATCTGGGTATTTCACTTGCATAATCTCCTCCATCCTAATGAGTGGTTAAGAGGCTCCCACACACATGTTGGTTCTGTGAAAATAGTCAATAACATAGGTTGTGATTCTAGATTAGGAATATTTTCAGTGCACATTGTTCATTATTCTTGCGTTGTACCTTGGTCATCCCAAAGGTGCCTTTTTCCTTCTTATTTTTCTTACACATATGATCATCAATATCAGGTAAGTGCTCATCCTTATGTTCTTTCCCACAATATGTACATACCTGATCCTTGGGACACTCATGTTGGTAATGATCTAAGTATATAAAGTCCTATGCGTAAATATTCCTCTACCACCATGACCACTAATCATATATCCACCTTGAAATCCCTCATCTCCATTGATGCATCCTTTAATAGGTTGGGATTCTTATGTCTAAGGGCTACTTCCCATCGTGTTTTTCTGCAATCTAGTCTCACATGCCTCATGAATCTGTTCTATCAACTGAAAATCCTTTATATCATGGGTGTGCGTGTGACAAATATTATAGTACATGGAAACATTATTCATCATTACATGATGTAAGAGAGGGAAATTACTAACATCATGATTCTTGTGGAAAATATCACAATATTGTAACATTACACGCACACTCTTTCAAGGAAAACTATTCTTAGTATGTCCTTCCACATCACAATCAATGTACCACAAACCGTCCCGCTTGTCTCATGTTTAGAATTGGTAGAAATATTATCTAATTATTTAGCTATAGCTGTTTTTTTCCTAAATAAAAGGGCTCACTCCATTGTCTTCACTTCCAACTTATTGAGTGTGGAAATATGCTTTTAAATCGTTGTATAGATTTATGTACTTCTTATCTAATAAGGCCCTTTGAAACGAAGTCAACAAGCCTCTAATGAACCATTTTACATGTTGAATATGAGGGATATCAAAATATATTTTTGACAACATGATTTTAAACCACGCATCATACTCCCTTACACTTTCGTATAATCGCTTTCTTGATGTCCTTGAGTTTCCTAATACTTTGTGGCTCAAAATCTATAATATGGAATTCAACAAAAATGGAGCACACAAAGTGCATCATATTCAACCACATTGATTTGAATCATACTTCCTATACCAACTGTGTGCACACCTTTGAAGCATAGTGGTAAACAAGCTTTCTCTTCTATCAAGGGATTTAATTCCCTTTGCTGTCCATAACAATTAACACTTTTACACATGCTCAATACTATCTTCCATACCTCTATGATATATAAAGTGAAGAGATATCTCAAAGAAACCTTGGGGTGTCTTTTGTTAAGCTTGATGATGAAAAGGTTCTAGGGGTGGTTGTTAGGGAGGTTTCTATGGTGGTAGACCCTAACCTTAGTTAGGTCAAGACCTAGATCCCTAGCCTCCACCAAGATTCTTTCCAAGTAGTGGTTAATGTGAACTTATTGAGCCTCTGCTTTATGACCTCGTGGTCCTATAAATGAGATTTCTTGTGTCCCATTTGTTATACTAGATAAGAAACCAAATGAATGTGTTGTAGAAACACCTATAATATTGCTTCCAATGGTCTACACATCAATATTTTATCCCGATGATGTACATGTAAAAATACCTCAAAAATTACTCGTCTCAAACACCGGCACCCGTTATGCTACCATGTGCATATACCTAATCTATTGCACCTATTGAGAAGTGACTAAAATATGCCTACCTATGTATCATAACCAAATTTTAGATCTTGCATTCTCTCCTTCACTATGATGCTCTTTAACAACTACCTCTAGATCAGAACACATTGTGCAAAGGGTAGGTAGCTAGGTTGGGTTAGATGCACACCTACGGTTCTTATTCTTTCTTCGATGTGCTCTCATCTAAATTTGATGGAGTCTCTCTAATACACTTTCCCATTTTTGAAAGGATATGATATTGTGCCTCCTCATCTTACATGGGCCTCTCATCACTTCCTCTAGTCATCATTCTTCTCAATCTCATTGCTTCATAAAATTCCATCTATTGCGCATCATTATACATGATATGTCTTTCCTCTCTCTATCTTTCTTCCACCAGTCTACTTTAATCCTTCCCAAACCTTCTCCCCCTTTGTGTATGGTGGAATATTAGCTCGCATAGGTAAATTATCTATTCCCACTTCTACGATTAGGATCTTAATATCTAAGGATATTGCGTGTAAATAAAATCCTCTTGGCTTGTGTAAGAACCAAAAATATATTTCCTCCGGGAAAAGTAAGTATAAATTTCATAATCTAAAGTATAGTTGCACAAAAACCTTCTTGTAGACCAAAATCATACACTTGGGTATATTTCTAGGTCCTAGACACATGTTAGCATTCATATGATTCCTAAGAGAGAGAACAACTAGTAATCATTAACTATCTTTGGCATTTTCTGTGTTTTTTAATTTCTATTTGTTTTTACACACCCTAAATCTCATTCATAACTTTACTTTCTTATATTTTATGACATCAAACACTAGTATATAGGATCTCTTAACCCCTATGGGTTCCCTTGATCTCATTCTACCTTACTCACTCTTTTTGGGCATCTTTTATCTTTTGGGCATATTATTTTATTATGGGTCGACCTTCTAGTTGTCAATTATAAAATTAAAATAAGGGAATCATATAAATACAAAGATATGTGATCAAAATAAGGGACCAAACTCTAAGAATTACTATCCATCACCTAAGATTATATCCAAAAGGAACCTAAAGCACTTCAAGGCATCCATCTAGCATCCATTCAAGGGACAAGGGATTACAATTTATACATATATTGTATAGGAAAAGGGAAGTTCATTTTATTCCATCCATACATGTTATACATTGTTATAGTCTAGATCTAGCCCGATATCAAGTGCAACTTGCACTAGGGAATCCTACGAACAATCCTCACACACACTCACAAGAACTACATGGATTCTCATATTTAGTGGAACACTCAATTGTAAGTTCACTCTTTCGGGTAACCATTGGGGTGATTCGCACTCCCCATATTGCATTTTTTTGTTTTTGGATTTGATGTGGTTTTGTGGGTTTTTACAGGTGATCATATATTTTGTAGGTTACAAGGTGAAACTTGGTGATCAAGGTGTGACATATAGGTGATGAACAATGGCTATCAATGACACTTTTGCAACACCAGAAAAATGAGGTTCTCGACCATCTACACACAACACATGCAACCAGCTGCAGACATTGGTGCTTAGGCACCCCGACCCGATTGATACACCCCGGTCCGACTTTATACAACATCTCCATATTTTACAATGCACAGGCTTACAATATTTTTCCTTTTTGTTCATCAATTTTCCAATCCAAATCAATTTTAAGAAGATAAAAATAATCTAATCCATTATTTTCCTCTCTTGCACTTAGGGTTTCATATTTCATTAGCTTATTGATTGTGTCATAGTTTATATAGTAGTTGTACTTCATTATTTCTATTCATTACTCTGTAATTGGGATTGCTACTATTGGCCCACCATGGAACAATATTTCTTAAAATACGCTAAACATTATGATAAATTCTAAAAACATAGCAATTTCCATCATGCGCTTGCCTATGATCTTCAATTGATTTCCCCTTCATGGCCCTTTTCCTTGTGTAGATTATATCTTGTTGGAAAAATAAATCTTGAATTGACTAATGGCCATAAGTTTATTATTACTACTACGAAATAATTTACAAAATGGGTTAAAGTTGTACCTTTACAAAATACCACTAGTCTCGATATCTCTCATTTCATCACTAATCACATCATTACACACTTCAAAATTACCTTCACCATTATCACTGACAATAGCTCCTCTTTCAAAAATAAGGATGTTAAACAGATCTACCTAAATTTCAATATTAAACAATCATTCTCCAGTGCTTATTACCCATACAAAAATTACCAAGTAGAGGCCACCAATAAAACCATTTTCAAAATCTTATGAAATACCATTGATGCTAGTGGTGAAAATTTACATAATCATATCCTATACGTTCTTTGGGCTTACTTGCACTAGTGTGTGCATACTGCCACTAATGCCACACCATTCTCATTATTTTACATCACCGAGATTGTCATTCCTATAGATTTGGAAAAACCCTCATTAAAAGTGTCGCTTAAAGGCATTTTCAAAGATAATGAATATCAGGAAGCCCAACTACATGAGCTTGAAATGTTTAATTATTTCCATGATCAAGATCTTAAACATCTTAAAGTATACCAATCTTACATTTCTCAAGCATACAATAGCCAAAATTTCCCTCACGAATTCAATATGGTTGATCTTATGATAAAATAAAATAAGAAGAACACAAACATTGAAGCTCTCCTAAAAGAGAAATTTAAATATAATTGGATAGGTCCTTATGTCATCGAAACAAGCTTGGGGTGGAATTTATTTCCTTTCCACTCTCTTTGGTAATCCACTTAATAACCCACTCAATGTGGTACATCTTAAATGTTATTATGCATAATACACATTTCACTAACGTATGTCATACTCTAGTTCCAAGGTTCATACTAGATTGCCGAGGTATAAATCTGAAATGAAACTCATCCCATTCACTCTTCACATTGTATTCTTCATGATATATCTTTCTAGTGCACCTTTTTCAAACCATTTCCCAATGAAAAATATTGTTCTATGGTTCATTCTTGACCATCAACGGGTCTTTTAGAAATGAACCTCATGTCATATCCATCAAAATTCACTTAGGGGCACGCTACTCCTATCACATTTATATTTCACATCATTCCATCTCACCCATACATAACATATTACATATCTTGGTTTCACTTATTCTTGATTTCTTATATTCACATGTACGTTGTGTTTCCCATGTTAGACATATACTTAGTATGTCAATATCTTTTCTATATACACATGTGTGTTCACTTATTCTCTATTTGTGAATGCAAACTTCTTACAGAATTTACATGCTGCAACGATGCTTAGCATTGTACCTATTACAAGTCCTAGCGAGGCTCCTGGTGGCATCTACTTTCTCACACATTACAAGTGTTATTATTTCATTATTTACTACTTCTACTTCCTAGCACACTATTTTCTATTGGTACATACATACTTTGACATACTTTTTATCTTTCTAACATGCTAATGGGTGCTTCATGTGTAACATTTTCTTTACAGGACTATATGCCACAATGGTTGTTTGTTACACTTTTCCTTATCATTGTTTTCCATTTTATTCTATTATTTGCGGGCTATGTGCTTTATCTTCTATGTAAATTGTATGTTTTTTGCCACTTTGGCCCTTATTATCTTGTGACATTGTGAGCAATGCCATATGTTTGAAATTGACTTTTCATGGTGTATATTTTCTTCTTTCTTTTTCAAGACATTGTCTTTAATATGCATACTTTCTTTGATTGCACTAACACATATTTCTATCCATATTTTTTTCATGTGCCTTGGTTTCTACCATGCACATCCCCTCCTCGCAAATCCACTTCATCTCGTTTTAGATCCTCTCCTTTAAACCGCATGCTCCTATCAACATCACATAAACCCCAAATGAGGTAGGAATACATTGGATGAATCATTCACCCCATACGATAGCTTAGAGCTATGGTACATACCTACATAGTAGAGGAACAAAACAAAGGTACAATCACAGACTGGACCAAAATATGACTTTGGTCCTCGATGAACACAAACACGAGAACCTAGGAGCCTGTGTCCTCCCCAGGCACTAATTTCCTAGAGCTACACATAGTCATTTGATCATATCAACATACTCTATAGAAGTTCATAGAATAATTTTACAGGATCGACACTAGCCTCGAATATAGAACACAATCAATATCGTACAATATATTTCAATTGAGAAAATCAATTCACTCAAAATAATTTGATACAACTAAGAACAAAAAGGTATGTACCATTTACAGTCATTCTCATTTAGGAATAAGTCATGGGAGGAGAGTAACAATAGACCTATATCCCCAAAAATCTTCAGTTGTGGCATGAGATAACCAAAAAAATCATTTTTGGCGTGAGATCTCCCAAAAAAATAACACTTTGGTGTGAGATCCCTTAAAGATTCTTTCTTGGCATGAGATTGCCTAAAAGAATCTCTCTTCATAGAAATTTCAAAACATATTTCTATAATTTTACACTCTTACATACAAAGTGCACACATTCATGTTATAAAATTTCGTATACTTTACTCATATTTTCATATATATGAATTTGACTAGTATTTATCTCTTCTTTTATAGGTCCATCCTTAATGCACAATAATAATAAGCCACCACATTAAGAACAATAGGTAAAACATGATACAACATAGTACGCTTCACCCTAGCGGCACTTTCACTTTCTTATCTTTCCACGCTTAATTTTTAGATTCATTCTACGTTTCACATGTCCACTTGGCACATCCTTTACCATCAAACTCAACATGGTTATCAAGTATACATCTTATAACTAGTTTATGTTAATGATTATTCACTCAATAACATAAATTGGGGAAAACATAGACATAAAATCATGCATTTGGGTACATTTCTATGTCCTACACACATGCTAACATTCATATGATATCTAAGAAAGAAAACTAGTAATTGACAGTTATATTTGGCCTTTTATCTATGTTTCTTATTTTCTATTTGGTCTTAAACACCCTAGATCCCAGTAAAAAACTTTACTTTCTTATCTTTTATGACTTAGGACATCAACGCCTAGCTAGGACACAAACACTTAGGTACCCTCGTCCCCTTTGGGAACCCTTGACCTCTTTCTTTCTTAATAACTCTTTTTGGGCCTCTTTTATCTTCTAGGAATCTTATTTTATTATGGTTCAGCCTTCCAATCATCAAGTACAAAATTAAAACAAGGGAATCATATAAATACATAACTATGTGATCAAAATAAAGGACCAAGCTCTAAGAATTACTATTTACCACCTATTCTTGTATCCAAAAGGAACCTAAAGCACTTCAAGGCATCCATTTAGCATACATTCAATGGACAAGGGACTTCATTTTATGGATACACTACATAGGAAAGGGGAAGTTCATTCTATTCCATCCACATATGTTATACATTGTTACATTCTATATCCAAATGACTATCAAGTGCAACTTGCACTAGGGCTTCTTAAGGAACAAGCCTCACATACACTATCAAGAACTACATGGAGTCCGAGATGCGACATTCATTTTGTCGAGTGACCGTCGTGGTCCATCTAACTCCCCATATTACATCTTTATTTTTTTGATTTGATGTTGTTTTATGGGTTTTTATAGGTGAACACCTATTTTTCATGTTATATGGACACTTGGTGATCAAGGTGTAACATATAGATGACCAATAGTGACTATTAATGACACATGTATCCCACCAAAAAAATTAGGTTCTCACCATCTCTGCAGTCATAGGAACCCAAGAGAACACTCGACACCCATGCACCCTTCACCCAACCCAAATGCTTTGTATTTTGGTTTTATCTGACAACTCCATATTTTACAATACACAGTTGTAATGTTATATTGTCTTTGTTCATCAGTTTTCTAGTCTTGATTACTTCTGGGAAGAGCACAAATCAGCTAAGTTATTCTTTCCTCTCTTACACTTAGGGTTTCATATTTTATTAACTTATTACTTATGTCATAATGTATCTAGTAGTTGTACTTTATTGTTTCTATTAGTTATTCTATAATTAGGGTTTTATAAAAAGAGTTTATTTTTGTTAAACCACTTCCCACAAATAATCCACAACTTTAATACAAGCCTCATCTGAATTAGAAAGTGTCTAGTAATCTTCTTGTGTCTAAACTCTCTTTCCTAGTTGGAGACCTCTGTTTTCTGCATAAGTTTTCAACCATTGTTATAACTTTACTGGGAAGAAGGTTAATAACGTCTCATACAAGTAGTCATAGATATTAGTTTCACCAAAATTTCACATGCTAAAATCAGGTCGAGTTTTATATCTCTATGTAAAATCATCCTGGACATCTTTTACCTATCCCTCAATACCCTCCAAAGATACTTGATACATAATTTATAGGAAACATCATGACATACATATTAAAAATAGGTCCCGTAATGGAATAACATGTACTCTCTATTTTACCCAAGTAGAGCTATGTGCATTGGCACCTCATCTCGATAAGTATGCATGCTCACTTGAAGTATGCATAGACACTAGGTCCCTCCTTCTCTATTCTTATTAGAATGTTAGCATGCATGTTCATAATATTCGTAGTTGAATCCCCCATTCATATACAAAGATTCATATGACAATTCAACAATAGATATAATAATGAAAATGATTAATCCAAGTAAACAATCACTAGAGTCAATTATACTCTGTCAAAACCCATCTTGAGATACATCAACTATTATTATCCAACCATAATTATCTAGTGTAAGCCACAATCAATTAAATAGTTATGAAAACTTAATACATTAACCTCAATAAATCCATGCGCTGAACCATAAATGCAATCAAAGAAAAATCAACCCTATACTACTAAACTATCCATTTCCACTAACTTTGTTACCTCCCAAAAAATCTCTCTATAACTTCCCTTACAAAAAGGATACACTATCTATATATAATGGTGGGGACTTTCCCTTCACCTCTTCATGCACTTTCCTATCAATAGGTGTGCATATAAAAATAGCTTGCATACTTGTACAACCCTTATAGTAATATATTTTCCTAAATATAACATGATTTAATTCCTATTTTTAGCTCAGTCTATGTGTTTTCTCTCTCCATCTATGCATCTTATTTTCTTCTATCTTTCTTGGAAGTCAAGTCTTCATAATTTTCTCTATTTTCATATCTTTACTTGAGTGGAAATCCAACTCTTCTTTTCTATTTTTATCCTTTTCATGGAAAATTGGATAATTCCTTACTCTTGTACCTTTATTCATGTAACCTCGTGCGCTAAACTAATTTTCTACTTTTTGCATTGTTTTGTTCTTACGTGCATGTAATCCTTTACATGTAAGCCTTTGTCCTTAAGCGATACTTAGTCAATTTTCCCAACCGAAAGAATCTAAGGTGTCAATTATATCTTGTAATGCAGATTTATTAGTTTTATTCAAGTAAAAATTTAGGGAGTATGGTCATATGCTCAAACATTTATGATATCATGGAATAGAGACCGAAAAAGCCAAAGAGTTACTTTACGTCTGCAGTGTTGACCTTGACCCATCTCCAAGGGTTTTGGTTAAGTTATGTGCATGTACATTTTCATAAGTAGCTGGAATATGATGGTATTATGATATGGGAAGTATTTATAAGGTATTTCACACGTTGAGGTTACTTCTATACCATTGATAAATTTGGCATTTTTGACTAACGTGTTCTTTTGGGAGCATGGCTCTAAATGGTGACATGCTAGTGTTTTTAACATGGTGAAAACCTAGAAGATGGTGTAACAATAGGTATGAAGAATTTTTTTGGAGAATATACTCCAAGGGGGAGCTATTTGCATGAATATTTTAGATCCATGGATCTTTGTTTTGTGATGAAGACAAGAAAATAGAGTACAATCTAAGGGGGGACTTATGAGAAAGCAATTAAATTCTCTAATCCATTTTTTTATTCTTAGTTTTCATTTGTCATATATCCTTTTTCATATATGTCAAATGGGGAGAGTAGACTTAGAAACATGAAAAGGGGAGTCTTATAGTTGTTTGGTCTTTTGGTTTCCATCAATGTTTCTGAAGGTGGTTAACATCAATCATAAAGGGATAGATTGTTAGACATTGTGTCTATGATGTTGTGATTGATGTCAAATGTCACTGATGATAAATGAATATTAGGTGTCATAAGTGTCCCCATGAGGTGTCAATAAAGGTCAAACATGAAGGTTCAAATGGTAGTGTCTAGTTTTGGTGAAGTTATTCGGTGTTTAGGCGTGGTTTCAAGCATGGTCAAGCTAGTATGTGTGATCCAAAGATGGTATCAATGTATGATAAGGTTTAACATGGATAATATGATGTGGAAAAGGAATCCAAGTGTCTATAAGTGGTCTTTATGGTCTATTCATGTGATGTCATGGTTGAGTCAGATTATTCTTCTAGGCTTATTCCTAGACCTAGTGCAAGGTGTATAACATGAAAAGATGAAGTATGGAGTAGGGAAGACTTGTTAAATCATGTGGATTTTTTTTTTTGAGACTGAATAACATGTTTTGTAGGTGTATCAGGTCATTATTTAGAGGTTTGATTTTGTTTCATGGTCCTTTGAAGAAAGTTTTTTGAGAACAAGGCATGTAGACACAAGTAAGTCTTAGTGGTTAGAGATTTCCAAATGCATTTGAGAATGGATGAGACTTAGTACTATTAGAGGAGGTCATTATGGTGTTGTAGGGAATATTTTGGGTTTGTATGATGAATATTTTGCAATAAATTTGATTTTTGGCAATATCAAGTTCTTAAGAACCTAAAACTAGTTTTATAGGTCATGTTGTTTTTCTCACCCACACGTGTGGGTTATACATGGGAAAATTGAGTCTTTGGGGAGATGTTTTTCCATTAAGATAAGATAATTTTTCAAAAATAATGGATTGATTTGGTTATCCTATCTTTATTAATAATCGTTGAGAAGTCATATTTGTCTTAAACGCTCATAATAGAGTGATATGGAAGAAATGCATGGTGTGGTCTCTAAATGCTCTAGGAAATACAATAAGTTGTGTCAAAATTAAAGAGGATTATCCAGGGATTATTTTGGTGGTGGTATCTTGTTCCAACTATTTCAAGAAGCTAGACAAAACCCTTGTTTTGTGGAGATTTGCAGTTTTAGGGATGAGATGGAAGCTTCATGATGAAAATTTAATTTTTCCAGATTCCTTTGAATATTCTCTAAGTAGCCATGTAATTTTTGAGTAGTTATAATGGAAAAATTAATAATAGATGTCCTCAAATAATCCCTACCTCTTTTTGGCTTGAAGGGATAAACCTATTCATGGAGGTTTGAGTTGAGCCAAGTTGAATTTCATGATGTAGATGGAGAATTTTTAGCACTGACATGATGTTTTGGAGTATTTTTATTAGTTGAGTTGGTTTATTACTTAATTTATAATTGCCTAATTGGTCCTATTAGGATTTCCAAGATAGGTGACTGAAACATGTGTGCTTGGTTGATTGTATCGAATGGCATATGCTTCTTAGTGCTTGAGCATGTTGGTAGAAGTTTCATTGATGTTTTCTAGGTTATGGTTGAACTTGGAAGTGATTTTGAAATTGATGGATCATGTTTCTCTTAATACTAGTTCTTGAGTCCATATTGGTAGTTTTGACCTATTTTATAGATTGATATGGTTGGAGGGCTTGTGGTATGATTTAAAGGATAAAGTGAGTTGTTATAGAAATTTGAATAAGATGCCTTTCTAATTTTATGCTACTTAAGCCTTTATGATGATTTTTTCTATGTTCTTGTTGGATATTTTTTCAGAAACAAAATATGACATTCAACCATAGTACACGAGACAAATATCCTCCTTGGATAAATGGGAGGTGCCCTGTTTATTAACAATCTAACCACACTAAAAATACGTACAATATTCACACTACTCTAACCATTTAGGATTGGGATCTCATCTAAGTAGATTTATTCTTTATAGAAATGAATGTAGATAAAGAGAGAAAAAGAAAAGTTACAAGAGGAGGTTAGAAGTGTATAAAACTAATAAGTGGGAATGTGTTTTCTCTTAGGAAAATACATATCAAAAGATAATAACATGAGATAAAATAATAATATCTTGTTGAATATGCATAAACTACATATTAAAATAAAGAACCGTGTAATGCATTGAACATAGGAATGATAATCTAAATGAAAAATATATAACCACAACACAAAGTTTGTAACAAATATATTTTTTATTATTCAAAACCAAGATAGAAAACACAATTTTTTTGTCCCTTTAAATACAAGATTTATATAATGCAAAAATATCCAACCATTTATAATTCCATAGAATTTTACATTTATAGAGAAGAGAAGGAGAGAAATGAGGTAATGAGTTGGAAGTGCATACTAAAATAGTAAATACATATTAAGAGTCCATTTGATGGTTCTAAAAAAATAACCCAATAAACCTACAAATCCAAAATATGTTCCAACATTATGAAAATTGACATGTTTGATGCAATTATTAAATGACATGATTAATCCATCAATCAAATTTGTCTTTTTCTTCCTTGGTCTCAACTTGTTTCTCACTAAAATCATGAAAATTATGGATCATCTCTTACGTCTCCTTCTCATCTAGTCCAAAGGAGTATTGGTTCGAGAAAATCAAAAATTAAAACACGTTTCCCATATTTCTTGGAAGTTTTATATATTTCTTGATAAACTTAAAAAGTTCTTGAGAGCATATTCACACAAGATTAATTTTATATGGCCCTCGACTAACATATTCCTCTTTCAAGGACACTTTTTCAACCAAATACTTAAATTATTTGAACAAATTATTTTCAGGAAATATATTCAAACCATCATCCAAAATGTTTTTAAGGAGTTTGGCCAGCTCTTATTCAATTTCATTAATGACATCAAATACATCTTCCCTAGACATTGCTTGGAGCTTATAACAAGATTCCTAAATAATTTTGACTCAAAATTCAATAGCCTTACAAAATTTAAGTTTTCTATCCTTATCATCAATGATTCCCTATTCAAGATAAATGTTAGAGATAACCTTTTAAGCTCACTATGATATTCCAATTCCAATAAAAATTTCCAATTTCCTCCAAGAGATCTCCTTTCAATTTATAAACAACTAGTCTATCATTATCTATGTCATTGTGCATGGCTATAACATCCTTGATTATCCATTCTCATTGAACAAGGAGACATTGTATCTAGCCATACATCACTCTACCTTGTTCACTAATTTTCTTCATTTTAGGAACAAAGGATAAATCAAAACTAATTAGGGTGGAAGATGGGATTAGGACCTCTGTAGGCTTTGAGATCTTAAGAAGAACAACTGTAAATTTCAAAACTTTTTCTTTCGATTCTTACTTCAATGCTTTAGTTTCCCAAATCTTCTTGAAAAAAAAAATCATGGCAACCTGTGCATCCTACTGAGTGCCTTCTGTGGTAATTGTACAAATGAAAATTGACATGTAACCTTTAACCGCACTCAACCCCCCAAGGTCGTGCCAGAGAAGCTGATGTTGAATGTGTGTGGATAACTATAGCAGGATCAATGACTAAGATCTGGTAGTGTGATATCCTAGTAGTTGAGTTGGTAAAGGGGAGATTTAGAGTCTATGATTGGGTAGTGTATATTCCCTATTTTTTTTGCCTAACTTAGATCTAAGTGTCGATCTAGTTTCAAGTTTCCAAATTAAATAAGATGAAACTAACAATCTATGTTAGTCTTGAAAGGGAAACTAATCTAAATAAATCACAAAACTGAAATATTACAATCACAAACAACAATATTCTTTTTTTCTAAATAATTAAATACACTTATACACTAAAACTAAACAAGAAAAATAACCCGGTGTGGTTATTCACTTGTGCTGAGTGTATGGTAACATAAAACAAGAAATTTTCCAATTAATATATGATATGTAGACAACCTCCTACATATATTCTCCCCTTCAAATCCACAGGGATAGGAAGAATAAGATCCATCACCGGGGTTGCTATGAAAGATTTAAACCCTCTTAGAAATTAACTAATTACTTGTAAATGAAATGAGATTGATTTCTACTCTATTTGATATGATGTGACAATGATAAATTGCAAGAATGAAGGAAATCAAATAAAAAATCCAACATAGAATTCATAGAACAGAGGTAAATCCACTTGTGTAGTAATTTATACCCTCATTTTATACTTCCTTTCTCTGTGTGTCCATATGAGTCCAAGGAGTTTGAAATGCAAAGGCAGAAATAGGATAAGGTGATTGATAAATGGAAGATTAAAGGAAGTTTAATTGCAATGCAAGTGGAAGAGGGATAGCACAAGTGAATAGAGATTTGCTATGCAATTTTGAGCAGGATTGTAGCAGCAATACTATGTAAGATACACAAAATTCTTAGGCCTCTTTGCTTGAATACAAGCATGGAATATATAGGAATTGGATGGGATGTTCCTTCAAGCACAAGGAAATCTTAGAGTGCCAAATCATTAGGTGAAGAAGCAGTTCAAACTAATGAAATATATTTGAAAATAGAATAGGGAAGGAAAAATAAACAATCAAGACTATTTTTAGGTAATTTGATTCACAAATGCACCCTAAAAGTCAAGCTAAGTAAAACCACGCATGTTAAAATTATGCATGAAGGATTCTAGAAAAAGTGCACATGACCGTCACCTTGTGTAGGGAGACAATCGTAGGACCTCCACCCAAGCCTCGATATGCGTCTCAAGACCACTACCCAAACTTTGGAGGTAGTTTCGAACCGCCGTCCAAGCACAGAGGTGGTTTCGAACCATCACCTAGGAATGGCGGGGGTCCTGACACTAAAGGCCAAAAGATGCACAGAAATGAGTGGGAATCTAGAAGAAAGTGTGGAAAAGCTAAGGATGTCTAGGCTACAAATATACAATGTGAATGGTTTTAGGAACTTGAACACCTTCTGAAATGACATGAATCATCATTGGGGACCTTTTGTAACTATTTTCCAACAATGTAGCACATGTAATTTTGGGTTTGTACATATTTCCCCCTTGGAGAATTGTCTTAGGAATGAAAAGGAATAAAACGTAGAGTTCGAATATGGCATTCCCGAAATTGGGAGTTTGAAGATATACCTGACATGCCCGTGTCTTGAAATCTTGTTGTCCAAGCTCCCACTACCTGTAAAATGAAAAAAGAAGAATCAAGTACAGATAGATGAAATATGAAAAAATAAATACTAAATTAAAATGAAAAGAGGACTTACCATTTGTGTGGGGATATAGAAATATACATGTGCCAACACTCCAACCCTGTGAACATATGCACTCAAAATGAAGTTATAACAACATATATATATCAAAACAAACTCATTTTCCAATTCATTTACGCGTATTGATTTGGTGATTTTTGAGCTTTGGGCCCACGGTGACCATTTTGTTTGTGAGTATGGCTGAATTTGAATGGATTTAGTAATGGTATTTTGTGTTAGGATTTTCCCTTTCCTTTTTAATTCTTCTAAGAAGAACTCCTAAGAAATTTTTAACTAGAGCGGTCATAAGGGGCCTTAATGAGGTAGATAGCCAGAGTGCCTTTTTGCTTAGTTGTCATTTCTAGGCATTATATAGTTTTTGTATATCTTGGGATCATTACGAGCATTTTGACCATGCCTAGTGCCTAATGGAATTGTATAAAAACTATGAGACACCATAATATGTACATATATCTCTTTTGTCTCGATTATTCCTTATATAGAGTTGGCTTCCATTTATGATTTGATTCACGTGTGTAATCTTAGATGTTTAGAATTTCCATTTTTATATGATTTTCAAAATGTATGCAATGGATATGAATGCTAACAGAATGATCAATTTTTGTATTTTTTTTTGTTGATATATGATAATGCAATCACATTGTAATATTGAAATTTAGTTTCTTTAAGCAAATTTTGGTACTTCGTATTGTTTTGGAAAAACATGGCAAAAGAGTAATTTGATAAGTGAATAAAATTACCCCACTCCTAACTCCACACAACTAGTAAGATGTGAGGGATCAACACCAAGAGCCATAGAGGGTACAAGTCATGGAAATTTGTTGAATGGTAATGATGGGAGAAAGACACGGATTTGGAAAAACCAAATTGAGACACTAAAACCTCACTTTACTCAAGTTTTCTTCATAGTTTAGAATGTGAATTGATTTCCATTTTATCTAGACTTAGATCCATATATGACCACTTGGTTGAAAAAATATGGTTTTGAGGTTTTAAACTCTTTTAGAACTTTGGACATCTAACTGACTTTGTTTTGATTTATGAGTTCATGGTATTTGAATGAATTGTTTCTTCCTTTCATGTTTGTCAAAGAAACCCCCTCTGATTTCTCCACACTACCAAAGAGAAAATATGGGCTCATCACCATGGACAAGGCATAGGTGAGTAAGGGCACTTCTCTCATTTCCCAACCCTACATCACTAGTAAGAGATGCAGGCTCAACACCGAAGGTTGGTATGGAAAGCAATGTGTAAAAAAATTACGTGGATTTACATTTGAATTATTTATCTAGGAAAAATGTCTAAAATGTTATTATTTCTAGAGATATGTATATGGGATAGATATGACACCATAAAGCTTTTAGAACAGAGTATAGAAAAAGACACCTAACCTAGAAGAAGCTATAAGTAGAGCCAAGTATGCAGGCCTTGGTATGGTTCTTGTCACAAAGATTTTTCTTATCTTGCTTGGATTAATGCAATGATTCAGAAAAGAATTAATGATACCGTGGAGATTTTTAGAGACATAATTTGAATGTTTTGCAAATGTTTTCAGAAGTTTTAGGAATTGCTATAAGAATAAGTCCCTTGATCAAAAAATTACAAAATGAACTAGTAGATGAGAATGCAATGCGAGATGCAATAATGTACATGTGGAAATGCGGGTAAAACTACATGTCATGATGTCTAAGGTGAATAAAGTTGATGAATATCAAATTATTCACCCTTAAAAGTACACAACGGAGAACCATGATCCTTAAAATTTCCATTCTCTTGACAAGGGCCTACCATTTTGGGTTTAAAGTTATAACCCTTTCCTAAAAGTGCATATGTCTAATCATTAAAATCATTTGTCTGAAAGATGCATTCATGTACCTCTTTGTCATGTTCTTGAGACATAGTGTGTGGGTGAGAATGACTATACTTCTCGGTCTCATTTCCTATGTAGAGCATTGTGTTTACTTGTGATCCTTGCACTGAATGATGAGGCCTTTCCCCATAGATATGACAAGCTTAGTTTCATATGGACATGGATTGAAACTAGGTTTTGGAATAGAAGAAATATCAGAGATGGTTTTGATGGACATTGTTTCAAACTCAAATTTCCCTTCTTTTTTTGTTAATTCTATCATGTTTACACCTAGACATAGGTCATCAGAGGGAAGAGATGCTAAACCAAGAAGACTACCCATCCATTTTGGTTCAAATGGGAGGAAGATTAGATTTTCACTCTCTAAGAGTTTGATAATTTCCATTGTGGTTTTAGTGGACATTGTTTCCACATATATTGATTTAACCTTATCTATTTTTTTCATCTCAAATGTTTTTGGTTCAACAAATTCAGCCTTCAAACACACCCGAGGTGACCAAGACTTACTCTTTTTATAGAGGTGGTTTGTTCTATTGATTCGTAGGAAGTATATACTCCATATGGACTCCTTTCTTCTTATTGGAGTTTTCTAAGTGTATATCGAAGGGGCTAGGATCCCCTTTAGAGATGAATACCTTCCCAAAATGGAGGAATCTAGTCTCCTGGAATAGGGTAGAAGGGATATCCTTCATTCGATGAATCCGGGGTCTCCTAAGGATCATATTATAACTTTTTTCCCTATCAATAATTTAAAACTCTATCAAGATGGTTTTTGGATGAAGTGTGACTAGAATAACTATGGTGCCAATCGAGGTTTCTTTAAGACTATCATACCCCCATAACATGTTTCTTGTAGAGGAACATTTTATCTCTCCATATCCTAACTTCTATAAGAAAGAGAGGGGAACAACATTTACAACAGCCCCATTATCAATCATGGATCTCTTAATGCAATTGTTATAAATTAATACTTGTAAAACTAAGGCAGGATCACCTCTTTAGGAAATTTCAGCGTCAGATGACACCTTGTCTATATTGAAAAAAACCTAGTATACCTATCATTCTATCCACAAGGATGTATTTCAAATTCAATATGATTTTTTTGAGCACTAGGAGGTGGCGTAACATGAATTACGTGACCAAGACATAGTGCATTAAGCAACACAGAATAATGCGCAAGTGAATTCTTTAGCAAATCTAGAAGTGAAATGTAAGAAAAGGTCTTGTTCAAATATGATATTAAATCATAGGCTCCTACCAATTTTGTGATTGTAGGAATGACATCCTATGAAGAGGAAAGAGTGGGTAGAGTTTGAGGAAAGTATTCCTTTTTTATTATTGCATTAATTTCTAGCTCAACCTCTAGCTCAACTAATCCCAAGATTTTTGTATTATCATTTGAACAAAAGTTAGGAACAACCCAAGAGTTGTTAGAAGTTGAGGCTTTATGGTCATTATTTCCTATAGGAATACCCTTGTTTATATTTTGAATATTCACTTGGGAATCCACAGGATATTTAGGCTTCACATTTTGAGGTGTGACATGTCCGTATGAATAGGTTGCTAGTTTGTTTAAATATTTTCTAGGAACATGTCTACAAAGAGTTGCGTTTGGTTTTCGGGAAGTATTTGCAGAAACGTGTTACAACTATAGAATGTCCTATCATTATGAAATCCAACCTTATCGAAACCACAATATAGGTTAGGGTCATAATCATGTGGCCTTTGGTAATTGTCTTGTTTTTGTTCATTATAACCTTGATTGTAGTTTTAGAACTGATTGTTATAATCATAGTACGTTGTCCCTTGGATAGAATTTTGGTACTGGTTTGGGCCTTGGGTTTGATTTTTCTTTTGTGGCAAACGATTTACATCAACTGTGTTGATAGAAGACATAATGTTAGGGCCTCTTTGATTTCTGAGTTATTTTTATTTTTATTATTATTTTTGTTTGGAAAACTAATGTTCTTAGCTTGATTAGTAGCACTATTTGTGGTAGAAACATGATTGCGATTCATGCCCTTAGGTACATTTTTATTGGCATCATTTTATTGATAATTTGCATTATTTTTATTTGGAGATACCAATTTCCCATTGGGACCATATATCTTACACCCACTGTCTATAGAGGCTTGGTCAGTCTGAAGCGCACCTTCCAATACTTCCTCGTAATTGTAGAAAGAAATTTTTGGACTTCCTCCCTAGTCTCTTGATTGATCGAGTGAAGGAAAATATTGAAAATTTCCATTTGGTCCATGTTGGGTGCACTTGTAGAGGAATAGAGAACTTGGCACCATCTCTAGATGAAATGGGTAGTAGATTCATTTAGTTCCTGTCTAATATGCAGGAACTCCCTAATCCTTATATGCAATAACTTGTTCATGTAAAATGCTTTGATGAACTCAGAAACAATTTTTTTTAAGGAATGAATAGAATCTTATGGAATAAGGTAATACCAATCTTGCGTGATTCCTTAAAGAGTCTTTGGAAATACCTTAGCCACTACAACATCCCAAGAAAGAAATTCCCTAATAGCGGTAGTGTAGGCCTTGATATGAGCATTCGGGTCTCCTTCTCCCTTAAATTTTGGAAGATCCAACAATGGATGTGGAATCATGACATCGTGTATGGTGAATTTAAGAGGCTCCTTTAAGTATTCAACATATGTACCCATTGTGTAAGTTTCCACCATTCAAGATACTTGATGAAGAGGTGGGAGAGGAGGAATTGGATAAGCTACATTATAAGCATTGACGGGAATGTATGGGGTCCTTTGATATGGCATGTAGGGAGAAGGAATTGCGTATGGTTCCATCTCGGGGTTTTTAAATATATATGTATGTAAGGTGGTATAGTACCAAGATATGGACTAGTGGGTGTAGAACCAGGGAATGTAGCATTTTCTATTGTGGTGGCATTTGAGAATGTACTTCCAACCAACCCTTGCGTAGGATAATATTGAGAAGGATGAGTACTCATCCATAATGTGTGTAACCCTATGAGAAGATCTCATATATTTTAATGAACCAGATAACCTTGTTATACATGATATTATGTTGGTTTCTCATTAAAAGGGATGTATCTTTTTTTTTTCAACTAGATGTCTAATGTTTTTCTGCATCTTTGCATGTGTTAGTTTTGAAGTCCAGGTAGTTTCTAGTTCTTTAATCCTCCATACTAATGTAGAAATGAGATCGTTGGGAGAGGATTGAGTCCCTTGTTCGGATGCCTATGGCGTAGGGTTTGATTGAGTAGGATCATGATACTCTGTCATGAATTATTTAGTGTTATAATTCATTTCTTCCTCAAAAGTAAGAATCGAGGATAGGCATTTTAAATATTAGAGGTTGTAGCCTTCATTATATATAAAGACTCATCTATGTAATGAAGAGAATTGTCTATTCATGTGAATGAATCATATTTTGTTGATTTCATGGAAATATTAGGTCTTAACAAGAATCTATGGTAAGAACCTATATCATTTGTGCTAACAATGTGGTTTGCATTGGTTTGATTGTATTGCATCTTTAACAGTTTATCAACCTCCTCCATCCTTACATAGCTAATGGGGTTTGAAGTGTAACTAGGGAGGTTTGCATGTTGCTTGTGTAGTTTTCACCCCACCTCAAAAGACAAGGGGACTATTGTTGTTGCATGTTAGTGTAATATCTATCAGAGCCAAATGGCCCACCAAACTCTCTTCTAGACATATTTTAGAAAGAATAAAATACCTACAAAAATAGGGGAAGAAAAGGAGAGGTGAGTTAATATCAATGGATGAAAAATAAACAAGAAGTAATTAGTCCTTCACATTAGGTTCACCAATTTTTATAGATGAAAATTGACATGTAACTTTCAACCACACTCGACCCCCCAAGGTCGTGCCGAAGCAGCTAATGTTGAATGTGTGTG
Source organism: Taxus wallichiana var. yunnanensis (assembly GCA_018340775.1). Lineage (NCBI taxonomy): Eukaryota > Viridiplantae > Streptophyta > Pinopsida > Cupressales > Taxaceae > Taxus > Taxus wallichiana. Next base: position 414,946,292 of record CM031236.1, read on the forward strand.
TCTAAATATAGGAGGATCAATGACTAAGATCTAGTAGTGTGATCTTCTAATAGCTGAGTTGGAAAAGGGGAGATTTAGAGGCTATGAACAAGTAGTGTAAATTCCCTATGATTTGTTTACCTAACTTGGATCTAAGTGTCAATGTAGTTTGAAGTTTCCAAATTAACTAAGATGGAACAAACAATCTATGATATTGCTGAAAGGGAAACTAATATAAAGAAATAAAATCTATTTCTACACTAAAACTAAACAAGAAAAATAACCCGGTGTGGTTATTCACCTATGTTGAGTGTATGCTAACATAAAACAAGAACTTTTCTAATTAATCTATGATATGTAGAAAACCTCCTATAGATATTCTCTCATTCAAATCCATAGGGATAAGAAGAAGAAGATCCATCACCGGGGGTTGCTATGAAATATTTAAACCCTCTTGGAAATTAACTAATTATTTTAAAATGAAATGAGATTGATTTCTACTCTATTTGATATGATGTAACAATGATAAATTACAAAAATTAAAGAAATAAAATAACAAGTCCAACCTGGAATTCACATAACAGAGGTAAATCCATCTGTGTAGTAATTTTTCCCCTCAGTTTATCATTTATTTCCCTGTGTGTCCATATGAGTCCAAGGAATTGGGAATGCAAAGGAAACAACAAGAGAAGGTGCTTGAGTAATGACAACTATAAGGCATTCTGGTTGTAATGCAAGTTGAAGAGGGATAACAAAACTGAACAGAGCTTCGATATGTAATTTCCAATAGGATTGTGTTGGAAATGATATGAAAAATACACAAAATTCTTAGGCCTTTTGCTTGAATACAAGCATGGAATATATAGGAATTTGCTGGAATGGGCCTTCATGCATGAGGTAACCTTTGAGTGCCAAATCATTGGGTGAATAGGTAGTTCAAAATAACTATATCTATTTAAAAATAGAAGAGGGAAAGAAATTTAAACAATTAAGAATAGTTTTAGGAAATTTGATTCACAAACGCACCCTAAAAGTTAAGGTAAGTGAAACCAAGCATGTTAAAATTATGCATGAAGGATCCTAGAAGAAGTGCACATGAACGCCACCTTGCATAGGGAGGTGGTCCCATAACCACCACCCAATCCTAGGAGGAAGTATCAAGACCATTACCCAAGCCTAGGAGGTGCTTTTAGAAGCACAACCCAAGCCTAGGAGGTGGTTTTAAAAACCAGCACCCAAGCAGGGTGGAATCCCGACACTAAAGGCCAAAACATGCACGAAATGAGTGGGAAGATAGAAGAAAGCATGCATAAGCTAAGTATGGATGTCTAGGCTAAAAATATATATTGTGAATGCATTTAGGAACTCAAACACCTTATGAAAGGACATGAATCATCATTGAGTAAATTTGGTAACTATTTTCAAAAAATGTAGCACATGCAATTTTAGGTGTGTACAGTAACCTTTCCAAGTGTCACCCTTTTGATCGATAATAACAATCTATAATGTCCTCATTGTTTTTTTAGTAGGAAGAATAACTATCTCCACAAAAATTTAACCATATGTATCGACAATGATATGAGATATGGTCTTTTGTTTCTTGGATGATCGTGAATGTGCATGTTTCGAGAACTAAAGTCAAAATCTTTGGGAGGAACAATTTATTTTCTCTTCCTTGGAGTATGAAGCTAACGAAGAGGGAAATGAGGAAAATAGTGCCTCCGGGAAGAAGCAATAATCATCAAAGAGGAAAATTAGGGGATTGAAAAATTAGTTACCAAGGATGTAGCATTGGAAATACTAGAAGTGGCAATGACATAATATGTGGGAGTTAGAAGTTGGGTTGCATGAGGAGAGCCCAAAATCATACTCATTTATCCCGAAAGGGAAGTGTTATCCAATTTCACCCCCCAGGGTTGAAATTGATAACATACATCAGGATTCTCAAATCCCAGGAAAATTGATTGATCTAGGGTAAAAATCATGTTTCTAGGGTCCCTTCAGAAATTTTTCTAACTCCCCTGTCCAGGTTGAAAAGAACAAGCTCTGAGAAAATGTGAGAAAGTTGCAGAAAATAAGCTTGGGCCAGAAAAAATTGTGAAAATCGGCTAAGTCCTAGTCCAAACGACAGTCGGGACAAATGGACGCGAAATGCCCGAATCGGCCGAAAGAAAGAAAATTTGTCCAAGTCCTTTATCTGGAGCAAGCGTGACAAGAGTACGCGAAGGAACCGAACCAGCCGGTTCGGCCGAATGGGAAATTGAAGCACTGGGACATTTGGGACAGATGGACGTGAAGGATGTGAACCGGCCGGTTTGGTTGAAATAGGAAACTTCAGCACAAGGACAAGTGGGACAAAGGGACGCATGGGACGTGGATAGCCGAAGGAGCCGAAAGCCAATCAGATCATGCCACGTGTCACCGGCAGAAAAGGGACGAGGAAGCCCATTTCGGGCGGATCGGAGGATTCTGTCCCAAGAAATCTTGGGACATCCGGACAAAAAGATGTGATGGACGCAAAAATGTGGCGAGCCCATGGACAAATCACAGCATGACATGTGTCGCCAAGGAAAAAGGTCCAAAAATTCAAAGGGGCAGGTTTTCGAGCACTGATCCGAACCAATGAAATAATGCCACGTGTCCAAGTTTAAGGGGCCCACAAGAAAAGCCAGTGAAAAGGTGGAGAGAGAAAATTGCTCAGCAAACCAGAGCCTACCACGTGTCGTCCAGATGGCAGAGCACGGGAAAAGAAATTTAAAAATCTGTTTTCACTGTTTTGTGCCCAAAATCTTCAAACCTTCATATCTTTCGATCCGAGCTCATATTTACACGTTCTTTATATCAACGGAAAGCTGTTGAAATTATATACATGATTCTGGGATCAATAGCACATTTTGGTGTGGTTTGGAGGGAGAAAATTAAGAAAACGTCTCTGACACGTGGTGATAGACAGAAGTAATGCTTCAACAACCAACTTTAATGCAGCAGACAGCTCGCGCTCTCTGTTAGACACCCATTTGTTTTTCTAGGATCCTCTGCTCGTCATAATGAGATGATTTTAAATGCTACCAAGAAGTGTTTGGGGTAGATTCTGGATTTCCTTTCTCTTCCCTCTCTCATTTCTTGATATATATTGTAAAGAAGAGCTCCTTTAAGGGGTCGGACAATTTTGTTTTGCATCCTTCCTTATTCCCTCGCTTGCCAGATAATTTGTGGAGCTTTCAAACCTCCCATATGGGTTATAATGCCAATCTTTTTTCCTCTTGGCCACTGCAATGTACTGTATCGACTCTTGAGCAATAATATATGTGTTGTGATTGACTCTTGACCCTCTCATGTATTCAATCTGTCATTTTGATCTCTTATTGCGGTTTGGTTACTGTGCATGGTGTTTGTATTGAATCTATGTGGTCTCTGTGTTAAATTTGCAAAACGAGTGTCTAACATTCCTCGGTGCATCACCTTTGTAGTTTAGGTTTTATTCTATGCATTTTCTTACCCTGTCTCCTTGGCAAGTTAGATTAGGTTTTAGCAAACCCTCTACATTTTTTGTGTGCATCTGAATAGAGGAATAGGAACCAGCCTTCTCTGGAGAATCTTTTCTCATCTTTACAAGTCCCACGCTTGGAGAAAGGATTCCATGTTGTGCAATCACACTGGATGCTTGAACATCAACCTAGAAGCCTGATTTGCATCCAGGGGTGTTGTGAGTCTGCAACAATAGGAAGAAAGGGATGAGAAAAAATTTCCATAAGAGATACAAGTGGAGATGAAGGCGATGGAGGTAAAGAAGGGGAGAAAGGGTGACAGATGTAGAGACCGATGATATTTGTGAGGTAGAGTGTGGAGTAGAGGTGGGAAGGTGAGGATGAGTTCAAACCGAAAGAGTTACACGAGGTTTTTGGGTAAAAATGGGGATGTAATGAGTAATGAGAAAAGAAAAATGAATGGGATGGGTAACCACTATGCTTATTGGTATCTCTTGTGTGGGAGAAGAAGAAGGGGATTCAATCACTATAATAGATGAAGTTGGGATGACATATGAAGGAGGATGAGACTTAAATTCACCTGCTGTAAAATATGAACTTCAACTTTTTTGTAGAGTATTTAATTTTATCCTTTTCCTCATGAGATGGGCTTGATTCTTATGTGGATGTGATTCGTAGATTTATGAACTGGGACCCTTGGGCTGAATAACCCATAAATATAACCATGTGTTGGTCCGAATGAAGATATGAGAAGCTCTATACTCAATGGATGTGGATTCCTTGACAGACCAATCAATTGGAGGAACACTACATTATCACTATCAATTTTCTCATACATAGGCACTACGAAGTTTTCATCATCCACTTATTCTTCAAGAATATCGTTGAGATTCAAAGTTCTAATTTCATCCAAATTTAATCTGCTTTTATCCTTTTTCCAAATTTTCACTTCATTTCTATAGTTAACCTAAACATCTTCCGGTATAGAACGTGATGTTGCATTGTTCCATGAGCCCTTAGAATACAAAGGCAATAATAAAAACCTAGCATTGGTGACATATTCTTCTTGATCTCATGTTTCATTTCATTTATTATGTTTTTTCTTTTATAACGGTGGTGCAAGTGTATCTTCCAATAGATATAGGAAATTAACCCCGCCTTATGTTTAATCTACTGGAAATTTTGAAAGTCCATAAGTTTCCTAACTAACTCTATGAGAATCCATTTATTGGTCGTAAACTTGGGAATACAAACTAGAGATCCCGAGAACATTGAAACTTACAAATAGGTGAAATTTTTAAAATGTAAAAGATGCAACCCCATTTTGATACTATGTTCCATGTGTCATCACAAACCCTTTGTTTTGAAATATTGGCCTCTAATCTCTGATTCCATCATAGAAGAAAGTGTCATTTACCATTTGAAAATGTGTCTCACTTATTTGAAGTGATAATTGAGGGTAGTACTTATGAATATGATCTAAAGGTCGGGAACCCATAGTCTTCAATACATGATAAACTATCATCTCCATAATGGCATGAGTGACATATGACATCATGTAGAATTTTCTTGTAGTCAAAACCTCTTTCATCCGGCTATCATCAATAGTGTTACTTGATGAATGCACCCTGGTCGAAGAATTGCTCATTTTTCTGTATGATGGTGAGGAATTGGTACATCCATCCTTGAAACTCTCTAGCCATGGGAAGTCTAAACACTCTATTGAGAAGTGTGATGATATCACTGATTTCCAAAATGAAGTCACTTCTAGGTACGGTCTTTGGAAATATAGACAAATAAGGCTTAGGTTTCAACAAGTACTTTTTGTTAACATGTTTGACACAATCATCCAAACTTACATCCCAGGCTTGTTGAGTTGTTTTCAAATCTATCTTGACATATGTAGTGAATTTATGGAGTTTGGGAAGATCATCAAAGTACTTAATGTCCAAATCCTACAATAACCTCACCCACATGATTCTAATTATAAATTGTGTCTCAGATATCATAATGATTTTTACATGCAAGAATAATTATGGGCATTTCATACATATTGGAAAGGAAGTATCCAAAGGGATCCCGCTATGAAAGATACAATGCATCCATGAAGTCTATGTAGAAATTTTTACTTTGCTCCAAAATTCTTCCATGTTAATGTGCCCTAACTCTGTATCTCTAATATCAAGATTGGAATTGATATTGGAGGGAGGTATGACCCCCTAGTATTTGTACTTCATTTTCTTAGATGATTCCTTTTTTCCCTTTCCTTCAACTAAAACAAACATGAAGGGCTAAAGAAAAAGGTCTATAAATCCACCGAAACCTATGGGAGAACTTTGGGTTTCACCCCTATAATAAACCTCTAACATCTAAAAAACTAGCTAGAACACCGACCTTATTGACCAGCTCAAGAAACCCGATACAATGTTTTGGGCTTGACCCTTACTTGACACCTTGAAAACCGATACACTATCAAGGTTTGACCCTATTCAGCACTAGGAAAATACCAACACAATGGTAGAAATTTGGTCTTGTTCAAGAGAGACCAAAACCCAAAACACTTTTGCAAAACTCCGCTTGTTTGATAATGATGAAAACCCGAAAAATTTTCAAGAAAGAAACTTTCTCCAGCATGTAAAAACCCCAACATGCAATTTCAGTTAACATTCACCAAGTGAACTTTTTTAGCTTGTTCCATCGAAACCCTTACTAAAATAAGTAAGTTCAAAACCTAAAAATATCCCCTCTTTCCTTGGTAAGACAAAATAACAACTATAGAAAATGAGGAGAAGGAAACTTTTGAAAATTTGATAAAAACTACTCAATTAAATGAAAATCAAGGCAAAACCTTAAAAATCAAAGCGTGATTCATCAAGAAGGAGAATTAATTACTGAAAGGAAAACTAAAACTTCAAACCCAAGATAATCGATCAAAAACACCAAGAAAATTTGAATTATGCTTTTGAAATGCAAAATTAGGAGGGGAATCCAATTGGTAAATGGAGTACAATGGTACAAATGACGTGGAAATCCCATCTATTTATAAATAATTCAGCATTAATTACATGTAAATTGACACGTGTGGGCCACCAAATCCACCCTAGAATTTATGTCATTCACTTGGGGTGGAATTTTGGTAGCATGTGACACCTCATGTGGTCATGTAATCGGGTCCCAAATACCTTACACAAAGGAAAATAGATGGGAATCGAAACCAAGTTCGGGAAATAGGTAATATCTGGCATGTAATTCATCCATTATGTTCTGATGTCCAAAAAATTGGAAGTCTTATATACTAAATTGTCTTAGGTTTTATGTTTGGGAAACATAATTCATATTGCACCTGTTTTTGATGTGATATGTTCCAATGCATTCGAACCCAAAACCGAAAGGGATGCAAGGTATGTCAAGTTTTGGGGGTGGAAAAATCTAACATAAAACATGCAAAATGTTAAGATAACCCCAAAATCAAACACAAAGGGAAAACATGGAATTTTCAAAACAAAAATTGGATGAAAAATGAATTTTAATAGGTTCATTAACATGAAAAAATTAATAGCTATCCCCACTCTCTTGATAAACTCAAAAATGGGATAATAGTTTGCTCCGATTAGAGACATTCTTTGGTAACTCAAAGAAAGAGAAAGTCCCATATATCTAAAGTGTCAATCCATTGGGCCAAGGAGTAAAAAATAATAGAAAAGATATATAAACAAAGCACACAAAAACCAAAGAAAAAGAACAAAAAGAAAACACACTAGCGAAAGGGAACACACAACTTGAAAATTAAACTATGATAAAATACAAGAATAAATAGCGCTACTACCAGATAACTTAAGATGCTTCCCATTGTGAGGAAGTATAAGTTGAGTTACATCAAGGTATGAAAGATAAAATCTATTTTCTCCACACAAGTGATGAATCTTGAAGGGTCATCTCCATAAGGAATCAATTTTTTCATGCATTCCCTTCGTTTCTCTTCTTTTATCACATACCAGGATGAGATATCCAACCTAGAACTCTCACTTCTTATATTTTTATCAAACACCTTATTGACCTTGTTTTTATGTTCCATGATCCTTTCAACCACTTTGAACCTATTTTCCTCTAACTCACAAGCACATGATTCTTTTTCCATATAATCCTAGAAGGTATCATCTTCAATCATCTTGGAAAAATTTAAGGATGACAATTATAAGGAGATAGGAATTTCTGCATCAACTCCATATAAAACTTGAAAAGGTAGCATCCCAATATCCTTCTTTGGAGTAATATGATTGTAGACACCTAAAATTATCACCGTGAATTCTGTGTCCACATCTAATAGCATCTTTTCATTATCATGTCTAATCCTTATACTAAGCCATGTAAAATCTACATCCCTCATCACCCCTCATCTTTATTAAATACATCAACATCAACATCATCACCATACTTACCTTGCATAAGTCCTTATTTATAATTAAATATATCAACATAACCTAGGTTATACATTTATAAACCTATACTCTCCATCAATTAATTAAATACTAATACCCACCCCATAAACCTAAGTCCTATACTCCACATCTTTCTTTAATTAATTAAGACATGATTACATAACCCTTCCCCACATAATCCTAAGTCACATCTACACTCACCCCATGTAAACTCCTCTTACAAATGTTAAATCTCCACAACCACCATGGAACTTTCCTAGAATCCCCACTAAATGCTAAACTAGGAAAAATCCTAAAAAAATCAAGCCTATTCTATCCTTTCCCCAATGAATATCACATGTCTAAAAACAACCCAATGAATCCATCCCCAAAATGCAAAACAAATTCTCTTAATTTATCCATTTTTTCTATCCATATCCCTCACAAAATTCGAATGACCGAAATCAATGGTGATTCGTTCAATTGCCATCGATTATTTAAGACTATTTTCCATCCTTTCTCATGGGTCCCGAACTTCAACTCATGAGTTTCAAGTTAGCTCATAATATTCTAGACTTGTCTTGTAATAGGACTTTCCTTAAGGAATATGCATTGCATTCCTATTGTATTATTTCTCTCCTCATCACAAAAATTAATGAAGTCTGAATATCTCTTAACGTCAAATATTTCTCATACCATTCAAAGTATATCAATGTTTTGTCTACATCTGCAATCAACCAATCTTCCAGGTGACACTATTATCTCACCTTCATCAACTACAACAAGGTATGTACCTTTATTTTATATTATCAGTTTGTTAATTCATTAATTACAATCATTTATGAAGATTTACCCCACATTCTCGTAATATTTTGTTATTTATACAATAATCACAGATGATTCCTTTAATCATCGATGATCATCCCCCAATCTCTAGTGATTTATGCAATCACCAGAGATTCACATCTCTCGGGACCTTTTAACACCGCAACCTACCTTTTTGACATTCAAACTTCAATATTGACAATGACTCTGTCACTTTGAGTATCTTTCAATTTTATCACGCTCCTTTGAGCCATATCCAACTCCTTTGAGCCATCCTTAACATTTTATCAATTGTCTTAAATCAAACACATTACTCAGCTTACCTTTGTAAGCATACAACCTACATCATATTTTCTCCTTTGAGCCATCTATCACTTATCCAAATCAGATACATTATCCCACTTGCCTTTGTGAGCACATATCTCGCATCCTTGTTCCTTTAAACCATTTTGTGATCCCTAGATTCCCTTTGGGTCAAGAAACACCACCGGACCAACATATAAACTTAGACCGCATTGGTACCTTTTCCTTTACGTTGTTGGTTAATATCATATGTTATCGTTTTATCAATTATTATCAATTTATTCTATCATTATTCGATTAATTTTTTTCAATGTGGATTTCCATCCTTACAAGGAAATCCATTGACTTTCGAGGATTGTCATTTTTCAGAAATCTGCCATATATTTTTTTTAATCCCATATTGTGTAGTGTCTTTGATTACACATTTTTGGCGAGGACATGAGCTTAGACCATTCTTCTATGGAGTGTAACATCAAACATAATTCATCCACATCCATGGGTATCACTAAACCCCATCATTATGAGGTTAGGTAAGTCTTATTTTCTTGCTTATACAATTAAATTGAAATGGTAGGATTTATTCTCAACATCTTGTTATGCCGGTGGGACCTTTTCCCTCATTTTTGTTTTAACTTTATTAAAAATAACATATGTTTTTCTTTTTTGTTGCTCTATATGGTAATCACCCATGATTTAGATAATCGCCAAATGATCGGGCAATCACTTGCAATTCAATCAATTTTTGAATATTTTATGAATGCTTTTGCTTACTCTCCATATTATCTTCTAGTTCTTATTGTCCGGTCATTCCTCTATTTCTATTAGTCTATTTTATAGATTTCTGTTTCAGCTCATTCATTATAAAAATCTAAAAATGAAATTTCTTTTCATCCATCTAGAATATCAAATTATTTCGATCTCGGTTTCTTTGCTTAGTAATGGCCAATGATTTGGAAAATAGCCAATGATTATTGCAATCGCCAGCGATTCATGCAAATATTTGTTTTTTTGTTTTTTGTTATTTCATCTAACCTAGTTTTGTAGGTTGCTTGTTGGATTACTAGATTGTTTGCTTCAAAATTTCTTTAAAAATAGGAAGCGTTTATCACGGTGAGTCCTAAAACCTTCCTTTTGTTTCAAGTATTGCATTTTTGTTGATTTTATTCATCTAAACAACATTTCATTCTGGGTCTTCAAAAAAACAACTACATCTTTCTTTCTTCACATAGTTTTAATTAGAAATGTAATCAGTTACATTCACTTTATTTTCCCCCACACACAACCAAACCACTTAAAACATAGAAATGAATTTAAACAATTCCCACCTAGAAGATAACTATTTGGATTTCATCACCCAATAGGTAAACCCACTTAGTTTTTGGATGAGTATAAACACTTGTATTTCAAGATATTGGCTAAGTACCGAGACCCTTATCATTGCAGGACTGTGAAGTGAGGGGGTAGGTCCCAACACCAAGCATGTATCAAAAGTCGTATAGAGTTGGACCTCATGAATCTTGATGTATATCAAGGAATCCACCTTTAAACATACCTAAAACCATCCATATCTTTCCATTTCCTAGGACCTTGTTGTCTCCCTCAAAATTCCCCTCTTTTTTGAAGTCAAGATTTGAAAATTTTGAGTCGATACCTTGGAATAATCCTTGCTTTTGCTTAATTTTTTTTTCTTTCATTAATATGTCATTTTAAATCCTTATCTTTGGTTGTGGATCACATCAAGCCTAGTATTTTTTGTAGTTTTCCATTTCATGTAGAACAATTTTAATTTTTTACATAAAGGCAGGGTTTTCCTTTCTTTTTATTTTTTTCATAGTCGTGAATGAAGGGCATATCTTCCCCATAAATTTTTACACCAACATCCATAGGTAGTATGTGCACATCTCAGATTGGATGTAGTGTGGCCATGTTTCGAGAAGCAACGAAGCCTCCATGCGTTCCAATGGCGTAACACCAAAGGCAGGTCCTAAGGGACAATCCTCAAATAAGCACAAGATTTCCACGTGTCCCAGGTCTGAAATGAAGACAGAACAAGCCTGAATCAGTGAAGTATGGAAGGTTCAACAGACGGTGCAATGTGTCTCTTTGGCATAACTTCATGGGTCTAAGCCAAGGGTGGTTCCCCAAACTTGAACTAGCCTTCCATGTGTCCCAAGTCCAAAAAGGGACAGAGCTGACCATTTAATTGATTAAGTATAAGAGGGTTGGCGGAAGCCTCCATGTGCCTCAATGACACAAGTTCAGAAGTGAGACCAAAGGGAAAACCTCCAAATGAGCACCTACTCGCCATGTGGTTAGATTCAAAAGAGATACATAGTTGTCCATTGAAGATTCTAGGACCGGTAGAAGGAGCCATGCATCAGCTCGATGCCCTTTCAAGGGGCGGATCTAAATTGAAAACTCAAATGAACGCCAACTCTTCATGTGTTTAGGGTCTAACAGATGTTAAGTGGGTAGAAGGACTAAATCGGCCAAGTATAGAAGGGTTTGTGGAAGCCTCCACATGTCATCTCGAGGTAACTTTGAAGGAAAAATCCATGGCGAGTCCCAAGTGTGCACCGAGCCTCCCGTGTCTAAGGTCATACATATGGCCCCACCAAACAAAAGGGACTCAAGTCAAAAAAACAAAAGTAATCTTGAACTAGCCCCGCAAAGGGACACATCGTCATGTTTTAAGAGAAAGTGGGAAAGCGGGCCACTTTGGGATGATTTGGGAATTTTGGCTTTATTTCAAAAAGGGCGTAAAATATAAAGTAAGTTGTGACTCTGCCATTGAAAGTTCAAAGAGTGAAGGTGGGTCATTGGGGAAATTTGGGAAATTTGGCTTTGTTTCCATAAAGAGCTTAAAGTTATAAAGTGACCCGTGGCCCCACTCCTACCAAGGGATAAATTCAAATGTTGAACCCACATCGAAAGACAAAGTGGAGAGGCGATCAGTGGAGCAATTTGGGTTTTTGAGCCCACATTTAAAAACGTTAAAATTGCAAAGATAGTCACGACCCCATAGCCACTCAAGTAAAGCCACGTGTTAGGCCTATATCAAAAGCAGATGGGTGGGCTGAAATGTTCCAAAGTGCCATTTCTCTAAAAGGCATAAAATACAAAAGGCATCCTTAGACCTGCTTTAGTTTAAATCTCTCCCATGTGGATGGCTCAAATTCAAAGTTTTTAAAGGCTAGATGAATGGTTGTGATTCAATATGCATGGAAATGGCTGACGCATTAGAGAAGTTTAGATGTTGGTTTCTTGAATCAGTTTCATCATTTTTGTAACCGAATGTAACCATTCTTGGAAGCTATTTAATGGTTTTTCCATGCCATTGTTTAGGGTTAGATCCTAGAATTTTTGAAATTTTAATAGATTTGAAAGTAATCAATACATAAGTCTTTTCTTTCTTTCTTCCTCTGTTATTCCTTCTTTCCTTGTGAAAATTTGTGAATCAACCATATTTTATGATAAGAAAACTTGTGTTCTTATTTATATGACTTTTGGAACTTTGTTTTTGTGGAGTTATATCTGTTATGAAAGTGAATTATTCTACTCTACATCTCCTTGGATCAATACGTATAAGGTTATACTTTGCCATCTCAGTATTTCCTAAAGGTATTGTTATTTTCTTCCTCTCTCATTTCCTTAATTATTTCATTCTTTCATATTGATGATCTTTGGGAATAAAATGTTTCAAAGTACCAGGGAATCCACACTTTAATTTATATATAATTTTTTTTCTTTCTTTCAATAAGGGAACTTCTCCCATTAAAGAGGATGGACTTGTTGTCCCCTGACCGTGCTTGTTAAAGTACAATTCTAAAACCCAACAGCTTTTAGAGACTCTATTAGAGATTTCATTTCAAATGAATCCCTTTCTAAAATAACAATTTCAAGATCATTTTTGGTTTGAAGACTCTACGGTATACATGTGGGAAGAAATTTTGTGGGGTTGAGAAATCCCATTTTCAACTTCTGAGCAACAAAATTTTTCTCTTCTAGTAAGAAATAACAAAGGAAATCATTCTAAAAGCATACCTCCCGTTAAGGAAAGGAATTCCAAGAATAACAATCCTCAAGAACAACTCAGCCCTAATCTTTGTGCTTTGATACTTGCTGGTGTTTGAGTTCCCCTTCAATCAATTTTTCTAAGGATGGCAACACCTTTACCTTGGGGACAATGCGTGGGGCCTCATTCTCTTCCTCACCATTACATGAGTGACCTAAGTGAAACTTATGATTACAGGTGACTCTTTTCCTAAACCTCCATTCAGAAAATGTAGCTACTCAGAAATAACAACATTGTCCAGATGGAGATTCCAGGAGAGAGTCAAGAGCATTGAAGTATGTTATCATGATTGCAAGGTATTCTTCAAGTTATCTTTTGATTAATGTGTTCTATTTTTTATATTGAGTTGTTTAAGACATTATACAGATGGTTTATAGTAACAAAATGCACAAGGAAAGAGACAACTCATTATCAAAATTTAGCATTTTATTCATAAGAAATTATCCAGTTCTCCCACACAAGCCGTGGGATATGACTAAGCAATATCATATATGTGGAAAGTAAAAGCATACACATGCTAAGAAATACATGTAAAAAGGTAAGAGGGAACCCCATCATTGCCTTGTCTCAGCTTCCTTGTCAGCTTCTTTCCACCTCCATCTTCATTCCAGCTTTATCTCCATCTCCTCCTCCAAGCCATCTCCATCTCTTGCTTTCCATTTCTGCTCATAGCCTACACAATCAAAGAGAAATTTGTCATTTAAGAGCTCAGGGGAATCACCTTACTTCTATACATATATTTCAAAGTAGGTATGTGATTCTAATTTCAAAATATATGTTATTGCTTATTATGACAAAAGAAATTTGAAGGCATGCTACAAGGAAAGAAATTATAACAGAATTCAGGGCAATAAGGCATGACAGAAGAGGAAGGAATGGGTAAGAGAAATCAGAAATGACAAGGATGAGACAGAGGATAGGTTCTTCATCAATTTAGAAAGGAAGAGTTTTGCAGTGGAAAGAAACACAAAAGTCATTAGAAAACAGCTATGCAAGAGCAAGAAGGAAGAAAAAACCAAATTATATGGACACAAGAGAGGCCAAAAGTGCCTAGTTTTCTAACTTGTTTATTGAGTCTTGCAGGTACAGGGTACAATCTGAAGATGATCAAATCAAGAATGTTTGACTTTGAAGGAGAAAACAATAGCAAAATCGATCAAGCAGTCACTACTTTATGTTTTGCAAATCTTTCAGAATGGATCAAAGAGGAACAATGAATCAATCAAAGAAAGTGCAAACAACATTGTGGTTGAAAATTAGACAACTCAGAGAGAATGGAGCAAGAGCTTATGTTTTTTCAAAAGAAGGTACAGGTACACAAATCTGGAGAGAGAAGATTTTTGAAAATTTTTGGCAGAGTTTCTCTCTGTAAAATGAGCTTTGAAATAAAAATAGAATTGAATTCGAAGTATTTTCATGCTCCTAAGCTACTTGAGCTACAAAAGAAATGATCACAGTCATAAAAAGTATGTATCTTGATTTCATTCAAGCAAATTTCTTTTCAAAAGAAGGGAACAGAAATACGCATGCTACATTTTACTCAAGGAAGCAGGCTATGTTCTAAGTGGCAATGCTCATCAAGCTAGCAGTTTTCACATGTTTCATTTAACTATCTATATCTGAAAGTGACTAAATGAGAATAATGAAAGTCATCACCGAGGTTCTCATTAATGAAACAACCATTGGAGAAATAAACAATGTGAGCAAAATAGCATGTACAAACAAGCATACAATTTCGACTACAAGCTGAGAAGGAAAGAAATAATTCAAAAATTCGGATGCAAGGAGAAGAAAGTGTTTTTATGCTTAAATCCATTGATGCCGGTTTCCAGTTTTGGCTCAAGACAGTGAGTTAAAAGAAATTAATTTCATTTAGCCATTTGAAAGCATAGTTCAATACAAAAGGATCCTATGGGTTACAGACAACATTGAATGAAGGGATTCAAAGGAATGGAACTCAGTTTCATACAATGAACAGAAATGCAAATGCAAAGAGATACTTACAGCCATCGAAGTCAACACCTTATTCACTATTTTAAGTATCCCAGCATATTATAGTCAAGTCGAGCTTTATGCAAATATCCAAAGACTCGAGTCACAGATTAAATTCTAGGTCTCAACATCAAGGTTCAGGTTGAATACGGTAAAAGGTGTCATAGCCTTCAAACAAAAAAAATTTATATGCAAGAAACAAGACCAGTATTAATCCAAGTAAAGACGACCTCGATGTTGATAATAATGCTTACGTAGAATTGTGCTCAAGAAAGGAGATAACTAAATGAGTTTCATTTTCTTTTCCAAAAGCATTAGAAATGAGATAGGATGGGTAAGACGCGTTGCCATGGCTAGAATGGGAAATACATGCTCAAGGAATAGAACTTGGTTACATGCGTACAAATACAAATACAAAGAGCTTTTGAAAGGTTACAAAGTCGATAGAGAATTTTCCATGAGAAAATATGCAAGCTCGAATCGAACTCAATACGTCCAAAGCAAAAAACCGAGTATGCATGATGTGAAATAATGGGTTTCAGGAGCTCCAAGCATACAATGACCGATAGCAAAATTATAAGATTAGGAGTTAGTTCGAATAGCAAAGCGACAGGATTTATAGCCTCAAACGTAGAAGGTGAAGCTTCAATGGAACAAAGCCATTCTGTAGTGAAAGTCAGTAAGAATAATACATAGTTCAAAAGAGCTTATGATACAATTGCATGGTAGAAGCTAACAAATAAAACAAAGACCACTTGCAATACATCGATGATGTGTAGTTCAGAATAGCTATGATGCACGGTTTTAGTTTAAGTCTTCAAGGTGTCGAAGGACATAAAGGGTCAGTAGAAGAATCTGAGGCCGAGGTTGCAGAGCCAAGGAAACCGAGATCTCTAGACTATGTGAACGCGTTACAGTCAAATTTTTTAAGCATCGAATGAGCAGAAGACAAATGTAACGTAAATCCTAAAGCGACAACGTAGGATTAATAGACACTAAAGAGATTATGTCACAGGAGTGGTCGACGGTTTGCACTCGCTAGTTTGCATTTGAAATGGACAAAGCATCGAAAGCATGGTAGACAAGATTTAGACAAAGAACTCGGGATGCGACTATGGCGAGTGGTAAGAAGACAACATAAAGCTACCACTCATCAATACGAAGGAGGTCGACGTGATCGATAGAAATGATACACGTTCTAAGGAAGAAAAATTTATCTTTTTCATACAATGCATGGTTTCAACAAATACCAAGAATGATATATACAGCAGGAGTCCAAAAAATTATTTTGTGTTTTGAGTAGAGCAAATGGCAGGAAGAAAATATGCAAAGTCGACCACTTACCATTTTAGCCATGATTCAAGATGGAAGCCATGAAGGAAAATGATGACCCAGATCGGAATGCACAAGACCGAACGAGCCACAAAGCCGGGTTTTCAGAAAAATGTAGAACTGGTAAAGATGTTTACATGCCTTTGTCACCTTTGCAAAAGAAACGTAAACCGAAATGAGTGTTTTTGCCAAAGCGATAACCTAGTAGGGGTAGGTTGATCCAACGACTGTGGGAGAAGGAGACAGAGATCCGAGGGACCACAAGCAAGCAGAAGGAAGTACAGGTACTACAAGAAATCAATGGCCATGATCGATATGCATAAATCCAACGTTCCAGAATTGGCACAAAGTTCACGAACAGTACTTTTGAAATCAAATGGCCCAGATGGAGCAGCAGATGATCAATGGTCAAAAATACATTACCTCCAAAAGCAATAAAGCCTTCATTAATGTCTTCAAAACCGACGTCTGGGATTTTCCATCATATTTCTCAATCGATGGCTCAGGATAAACCTGCATGGATCATAATAAATGAAGAAGCATAGTCAAAAAGATCAAGCGCCACAATTAGAAAGTGATCAATCTACGGTCTATACCAATTCTTTAAGTGAAGTTGTAGGGTTACAGTGGCCCACGCAGTTGCTTGAGATGCATACAGGTGGCGGCCATCCAATGGCAAATAAAATAGGTAACAACTTCCTCACATATCACCTTGGCATGTATGGTGGACCTCTTCTACAAAGGCGTTGAAGGCTTATTTGACTATTTTTAATATTTTTTGAATATGCCAAAAAATAAAGGAGGAACATCCATATAAGGGGTCGACTAAAAACATGGCTCATGCCAAATATCATGCAAAGGGACAAAGGTAAAGTTTATTATTGGAAAATAATAAATTTATTTTTATGCATGCCTAAACAAGGCCAGAAATAAATTTCAGATTGAAAACAAGTCATTTCCAGAAATAGCAGGGGTCACCATCAAAAGCTCAAAAAAAACAAAAGACTCATAAAAATAGTCTTTATCATGCAAACTGAAAGAGACAAGCCAGATATTATTTTAAAAGCAATTTTGCATGTAAGAGACTTGCTGAACAAGCATTGTTTATACTCTTTTAAAGTGATGCTCATGGCTTGAAAGCCTTTTTGTAATAAATTAATATTATCCATAATAAAAATAAAAAGGGATAATTATTAATTTAATGGGCGAGTTCACTTTTAGGCCACTATTTTTAAAGAGTAATTGCTATATATTGTTGTGTGATTGCAAGCACAAAGGACCAAAAGTTGATGATCAAGAGTACATTGTGCTTTTGTAAGCTTTTGGGAGGACCCGAAATCCTGCAGTGAGCACCTATTTTGATGCAATAAAGTTTTGTTATCCTCCATTGCACGTGCTTTTCAAAGTGTTTTCATGCTTTAGCAACTTGTGTAAGTGAAACTAGTCTTTCCTTTGCTTGTTTTCTATGCAAATTAACCTCTGAATTGAGCTATTTGTTTATATGCCAGTCTGGTTAAGTGTGTGTTTGCTGCAAACCTATTTTGAAAGTGGTATTTCTTACCCTCTCACTTTAGTCGTTGCAGCTATTGCACCTTTTTCAGAAACACTTAGGCAATAAACAATAGAAGTGCTTTGAAGTGAAAAAAAACAACTTTAGCATCACTAGTGTGTATATGCAGAATCAAGAGTTCTAAAAATTTCGGTGTATCACCATTAGTTAACTTGTTTCATTCAAGTATTTGTTTTCTTGCAAGTTTTCTTCCTTTTCCTCACGCAGAGAGCAGGTTAGTGATTTACCGAGGGAACCAGCCCACTCTGGAGGCTCTCTTCCACAAGCATAACTCTACAACCCGAAGAGTTCCCATTGTATCAATGGAGTGGGGAACAACTACAGTTGCCAATTGCATGTTCCTCACCTCGGGTGCACTCTCAGATTGATAACAGTTTTTGGCACGCCCGGTGGGACAACGTTCTCACAAGCAGATTTCTACCTGATTAGAAGTCAGATTTATAAAGGAGCAGAGATTCATGCCCAAAATCACTACCAGATCATCAAGAAGAGGTATTCCCTTTGAATTTCATCAATTACCTCTTAATTCACCTAGGAGAGGATGAAGGGCTAGATCTGTTCCATATTCACGTACTTCTCCATCTATCCGTACACCTACCCAACACCCTATCTTTCAGCCCCCCATATTTCCTATGGCCTTACTAAGACAACTACCTTTTGTTGCCTTTGATGCTGGAAGCCCTTTAGTAATAGAAAATTATCACGATATTCCTGCAGCAGCCCTCAAAAGCTTACCCTACTTCTCTGGAGAGGATCAAACTACCCCAGCTGAACATATCAGAGATGTAGGAAATATTGTTTCCGTCCATCATATAGTCCATGAGGATGTTGCCTTAAGATTGCTTGCTTGCTTCGCTTAGAGGTAAAGCCCTCCAATGGTATAGAAATTTAGGAGTTGGTACAATTGCCACTTGGGATCAGTTAGGGGCAGCCCTTTATTCCTAGTTTGAAGACAAATCCGATCATTTATCTCTAGTTGAGCAATTGACCACTATCAAAAGAGCCCCTACAGAATTAATGATTGATTTTAATATCAGATTTTAGCGCACATGGGACAGAATACCAGCCAATGTCAAGCCTTCACCTCAACATGCTTTTTTGTATTACCTTAAGTCACTAAATTCAGACATCACTGTTTTAATTCAGTCCATGAGGGGAGACACCTTACCAGTAGCTTACAGTATTGCTATTAGTGCAGAAAACAACCTTATACAAGCAGGAAAGTTAGCCCCTAGACCTCCCATGCCATTGTTCCCAGTTTTCTCAAATACCCCTCCACAACCACCTAGTTTTTCACCTATCCCAGTTGTTGTCCCATCATCCAACACAACCCAAAATTCAGCCAATGATATTGCAGAACTTAAGACCATGATGCAAAATTTTGGGAATGAGATAGTTCAGATTAAAAGGCAGCAATATCAAGCCAATAGGCCACCATATCAACCACTGCAGCAGCCTTCTTATCAGCCACAATATCAGCCTTATACCAATTATAGACCACCTGCTCAGAAAATTTTAGACCTCAATATCAAAACCAAGGTGCCATAACTGCGAGTAAGCCATTTGTTAATCCTGATCCTAATCTGCCATCTACCTCAAGAGCATTAGTTCCAGTTCAGCCTCAAAACAATATGGTACAAGACCCCAGTTTGATTCCTGGAGCTCATAGTGCAGTTGCTCCCTTGGAATGTCCATCACCAAATTTTGTCATGCCACAGTTGTCTCAGGCAGAGTCAGAACAACAGGGACAACAACTAGGTTATCCTCCACAAGTGGAAGACCCAAATATGGTACCAGTTCCTCATGAGGCAACCATGGTTAATTGGGAAGTGTCTGATCAGAATGCAGTTAAGGCCCAAATACCAGTACCAGATGAGTTAGTGGCTGCAGTACAGACCAGATCTAAGAAAAGAGCAATTGATGAAGTGCAAGAGGTAAGCCAAGCTGTTAATGTTCCTAGATCAGCCCCTATTATTGCAAATAGCTCTATTCCAGCTCTCTCATTGAAGGAGAACAATTTTAATGCTGCTACAAGACCTGATCAGCCTTCAGCTCAGAAAGCACAACCAAGGTTAGGAATTGCCCCATTTAATATTGTAGATCACATGAAAAAGTCACATGTTACCATGACAATGTGGGACTCACTAACCATACCAGGTCAAAAGGATATGTTGGTAAAAGAGCTATCAGATCTGCAGGTTTCATCTAAAGGTTCAAACACAGAGCAGAACAGAGTGAATATTGCCTTTACCAAATCTGAGCCTCAATTACAGCCCAACCAAAGCAAGTTCAGAAGTCAGGGCAGCAAGGTAATTCAGTTGAGAAGGTAGTTCACAGTCAGGTATCACCAGTTAAGCCTCCTCCTTTTTACCTTTCATTGATTATTGGTGATTCTTTAGTGCATAATTGCATGGTAGATAAGGTGTGCAAAGCAACACGGTTATGCCCAAAAAGATAGCAGAAAAGTTGGGACTATCATATGAGCCAAGTGTTAAAGGAGTGTTACAACTAGATGGCTCATCTACCAAGACAATTGGGCTAATCAAGGATTTGAAGGTCACTTTGCATGCATGTCCAGGTGTTACCATTTTGCAGGATGTCATGGTTGTTGATTTACCACCGTACTTTGCTATGTGCCTTTCAAGAGATTTTACATCTAAGATTGGAGGTTACCTTTCAGCAGATTGGTCTTACCTCATTTTCAGAACAAGGTATGGAACTAAGGTTACTATTAATTCAGAACCTCTTTCAAATTTTCATGTTGAGCCACATATGCCAAGCATGGCAAATGCAAACTGTGCTATTTTAGACAATGAGTTAGATGAAGTGGACAACCAAGATTTGCATGAGTTAGAAGGAGTACCTGATTTGTTTAAGGATGAACTAACAAGTGAAATGTATGAGTTAGATCCTTATAGAGAGATAGAGGAAAAAGGCCTTGGGATATATTGTATTCACGAGCAAAATAACCAGATTCCATCAATTCAGAAAGAAGAGCAGCAGCACGATGAAATCTGAAATTACATTTTGACGGTTCAAAAAACCAGCATGGCTCAGGGGCTGGTTTAATGCTCACTTCACCCTCGCAGCAAAGGTACTTTTCTACAATTAGATTTCAGTTTTCTTGCTCCAATAACGTTGCAGAATATGAAGCGCTTGTTCACGGATTGGAATGGGCCAGAAAGAGAAGAATTGATAAGTTATAGGTATTTGGTGACAACGAACTTGTTATACAATAGGTAAGAGGGCTAAGTGCTTGTAAAAATCCACATATGAAGTCTTATAGACAGCGTGTTATGGATATTATTGATGAGTTTAGTGCTTTTAATATTCAGAGTGTCCCTAGAAATCAAAATCAACATGCTGATAGGCTTGCAGCTGTAGGCTCTCAATTTGATGCACTCGCTGATCTTAGAGACACTAAATCACAACCTTATATTAGAGTAATAATGAGGCCTTCTGTGCCAGATAACGATGTACATTGGCAAGTTTTTCATGATGATGCACAATTGTCAGATTTTTGTAGGATGAAGCTGAGTTCTCAGCCCAAAACCAGCAGAAAATACAAAACAGGTATGGAGATCAGATTATGCAGCTGAAAACCAACAAAATCCCCAAGGGACTTGTAACCTTAGAATCATTTTTGGGGATAATGATGCAGTCAAGAAAAGCAGATCAGTATTGTCCTCCACTCAAGACCATTATGACCCAGTACAGATTTATGAAGGCAAGACCCTTAATTTGGGTAAGGTACGTACTCAAGATGAAGAACAAGCATTTATTAATTTATCTCAAGAGTTTGCTGATGTTTTTGCATGGGAATATAAAGATTTGAAAGGTTTTGACCCCTCATTAGCCCAACATACCATTGAGTTACAGCCTGACTCAAAGCCAGTTAGACAAAAGCAAAGGCCCATTAACCCTAAGCTTGAGCCTTTGATGAAAAGAGAATTAGACAAATTGATTGAATCAACCATTATTTTTCCTATCAAGCATTCAACTTGGGTGGAAAATCTTGTACCAGTTAGAAAAAAGAATGGAGAAATAAGGCTTTGTGTAGATTTTCGTGACCTAAATCAGGCCTCTCTAAAAGACCATTACCCACTTCCTTCCATGGAGCAAATTCTGCAGTTGGTTGCAGGTTCAGAAAAGTACTCTCTTCTTGATGGATACAGTGGTTACAATCAGATTTTAGTTAGAGAGGAAGACCAATTTAAGACTGCATTTACCACCAAGTGGGGCACCTTTGCATATAGAAAAATGCCTTTTGGCTTATCCAATGCAGGTGCAACGTTCCAAAGGGCAATGGACATGGCTTTCCAAGGTATCATCAACAAATTTGTATTGGTTTATTTAGATGACATAACAGTTTTTTCAAAGCATTCAGAGGACCACTTGTCACATCTGAGGTCAGTTTTCTAGAAGTGCAGAGAGTATGGGATCTCACTTAACCCCAAAAAATGTGTATTCTCAGTTGATGAAGGTAAGTTACTTGGTCATGTTATTTCAAATCAGGGTATGCAGATTGACCCTGAAAGAGTGAGTTCTATCATCACTCTTCCTTTGCCCAAGCACAAAAAGGCACTTCAAAGCTTCTTGGGCAAGATTAATTTTATCAGAAGATATATTTCAGACTTTGCCACTTTAGCTAAGCCTCTAACAGCCATGCTAAAGAAAGACCAGACTTTTTCTTGGACCAGTGAGGGGGTTTCTAGTTTTGTAGCAATCAAAAATGCTATAGCTTCAGCTCCAACCCTCATAAATCCAGATTTCTCCAAAGATTTCATGTTATATGCTTATGCCAGTATTGACACCATTTCAGGTATTTTGACACAACAGAATAATGAAAGCTTGGAACAGCCAATAGCTTTTTTCAGCCAAGGCCTAATGGAATACGAAATAAGGTACTCTTTTGTTGAGAAGCATGTTCTTGCTATTGTTAGAGCATTAAAGAAATTTAGGCATATGCTTTCTAACAATAAGATCCACTTGATGGTTTCCCATCCAAGTATCAAACAATTTTTGTTGAATAAAGATGTTAGTGGGAAAAGAGTTGGCTGGATTACTAAAGTGATGGAGTATGATGTTGACATTAAAGTTACCAAATTGATACGAGGCAAAGGCCTTTGCGAGCACTTGGCTCACTCTCTTCAAGAAAACAAAGAAGCGGTTTTAATGCTTCAGTTGGAACCAAGTCAGCTTCCCAAGGATCATCCCTCAGATTGGCTCCAAGACATGGTCCAATATATTCGATATGGCATTTATCCACCAGGTTTGGATAACACCAAATGAAGGTATTTCAGACTACAATCCATCCCTTATGTATTGGTCCAGGATATTTTATTTAAGAAAGATATAAACGGTGTCTTGTTGAGATGCGTACAGCCAAATCAGATTGAGAAAGTACTCACAGAATTCCATGATGGGGAAAGCGGTGGACACTTTTCAGCTAGAAAAACCGCTCTAAAAATTATGAGAGGAGGATACTACTGGCCAGATTTATTTAAAGATTGTTTCTCATGGGTTAAAAAATGTAGAAAGTGTGCCTTTTTTGCAGGAAAAGAAAAATTAGCAGCACTGCCACTTCACCCCATCTCGGTGAACCAACCATTCATGCAATGGGGACTGGATTTTATTGGTATGATTAACCCACCATCCAGTGTAGGACATAAGTGGATACTTACAGCCATGGATTACTTTACATGATGGACTGAAGTGGTGGCATTGAAAGAAGCAAATGAAACAAATGTTTTGGACTTCTACGAAGGTTTGTTAACCAGGTTTGGAGCCCCTTCCACTATCATTTCAGATAATGCTAAAGCCTTTATTGGAAGAAAATCAGTTCATGGGCTGTTTCAAATGGTATTTATCTGAGCACCTCTTCAAATTATTATCCGTAAGGTAATGGCCTTGCTGAGTCTACTAATAAGAATCTCCTCAGGATTATAAGGAGAATGATTGATTCAAATCAGAGAGCTTGGCATTTAAAGCTGAAAGTAGCATTGTGGGTAGACATGATAACTTACAAGAGATCGATTTCCAACACTCCATTCATGTTGGTTTATGGCCTGGAGGCCAAGTTACCTATCTCATTGGAGTTCCCAGCCCTTGAACTCATGCACCAGATTGAACTCCTAGAAGAAGAACCCATGCAAGTGAGGTATGCACAGCTTATGGAAGTCCAGGAGGTAAGACATAAGTCCATGGAATCTATTCATTTGAATCAATTACAGATTAAGAATACTTTTGATAAGAAGACTAAGATGCGAGTCTTCAATGAAGGGGATTTAGTTTTGAAGTGGGATGCAGACCGAGCTAAACCAGGTGCCCACACCAAATTTGATTCATTGTGGAGTGGTCCTTACGTGATTGCAGGTTGTAAGGCTCATAACTCCTTTCAGTTGGCCAAGATAGATGGCTCAGAGCTTCCAATCCCTATCAACGGGATTCATTTGAAGCATTGTTTTTAAAAGAGATAAGTTGACCATGTACCATAGTTTTTATGCTTTCCTCTAAGTGCTTCAGCACATCTTTCAGTTCAGTTTGCTTTCCTAGTCAGTTAGTTTCCATTCCTCCAAGTGCAGAAATGCACATTGTTCGTAGTTAGTTTTCAGTTTTGAGGATTTCAGCTTTAGAAGCATCATCCAGAAAAGCAAGGATTTCAGAGTAAGGATAGTTCGATTATATGGGCAGCAGAGATTCTGGGCCCTTGTTGTTTAGCAGAAACTAGTGCAGTTGAGTCGCCAAGATGTTGACCATTTTCTGGTCATCATAGGAACGGGAAATTTTAAACTTTTGAGTGAAACTTATGATTACAGGTGACTCTTTTCCTGAAACCTCCATTCAGAAAATGTAGCTACTCAGAAATAACAACATTGTCCAGATGGAGATTCCAGGAGAGAGTCAAGAGCATTGAAGTATGTTATCATGATTGCAAGGTATTCTTCAAGTTATCTTTTGATTAATGTGTTCTATTTTTGATATTGAGTTGTTTAAGACATTATACAGATGGTTTATAGTAACAAAATGCACAAGGAAAGAGACAACTCATTATCAGAATTTAGCATTTTATTCATAAGAAATTATCCAGTTCTCCCACACAAGCCGTGGGATATGACTAAGCAATATCATATATGTGGAAAGTAAAAGCATACACATGCTAAGAAATACATGTAAAAAGGTAAGAGAGAACCCCATCATTGCCTTGTCTCAGCTTCCTTGTCAACTTTCTTTCCACCTCCATCTTCATTCCATCTTTATCTCCATCTCCTCCTCCAAGCCATCTCCATCTCTTGCTTTCCATTTCTGCTCATAGCCTGCACAATCAAAGAGAAATTTTTCATTTAAGAGCTCAGGGGAATCACCTTACTTCTATACATATATTTCAAAGCAGGTATGTGATTCTAATTTCAAAATATATGTTATTGCTTATTATGACAAAATAAATTTGAAGGCATGCTACAAGGAAAGAAATTATAACATAATTCAGGGCAGTAAGGCATGACAGAAGAGGAAGGAATGGGTAAGAGAAATCAGAAATGACAAGGATGAGACAGAGGATAGGTTCTTCATCAATTCAGAAAGGAAGAGTTTTGCAGTGGAAAGAAACACAAAAGTCATTAGAAAACAACTATGCAAGAGCAAGAAGGAAGAAAAAACCAAATTATATGGACACAAGAGAGGCCAAAAGTGCCTAGTTTTCTAACTTGTTTATTGAGTCTTGCAGGTACAGGGTACAATCTGAAGATGATCAAATCAAGAATGTTTGACTTTGAAGGAGAAAACAATAGCAAAATCGATCAAGCAATCACTACTTTATGTTTTGCAAATCTTTCAGAATGGATCAAAGAGGAACAATGAATCAATCAAAGAAAGTGCAAACAACATTGTGGTTGAAAATTAGACAACTCAGAGAGAATGGAGCAAGAGCTTATGTTTTTTCAAAAGAAGGTATAGGTACACAAATCTGGAGAGAGAAGATTTTTGAAAAATTTTTTGGCAGAGTTTCTCTCTGTAAAATGAGCTTTGAAATAAAAACATAATTGAATTCAAAGTATTTTCATGCTCCTAAGCTACTTGAGCTACAAAAGAAATGATCACAGTCATAAAAAGTATGTATCTTGATTTCATTCAAGAAAATTTCTTTTCAAAAGAAGGGAACAGAAATACGCATGCTACATTTTACTCAAGGAAGCAGGCTATGTTCTAAGTGGCAATGCTCATCAAGCTAGCAGTTTTCACATGTTTCATTTAACTATCTATATCTGAAAGTGACTAAATGAGAATAATGAAAGTCATCACCGAGGTTCTCATTAATGAAACAACCATTGGAGAAATAAACAATGTGAGCAAAATAGCATGTACAAACAAGCATACAATTTTGACTACAAGCTGAGAAGGAAAGAAATAATTTGAAAATTCGGATGCAAGGAGAAGAAAGTGTTTTTATGCTTAAATCCATTGATGTCGGTTTCTAGTTTTGGCTCAAGACAGTGAGTTAAAAGAAATTAATTTCATTTAGCCATTTGAAAGCATAGTTCAATACAAAAGGATCCTGTGGGTTACAGACAGCATTGAATGAAGGGATTCGAAGGAATGGAACTCGGTTTCATATAGTGAACAGAAATGCAAATGCAAAGAGATACTTACAGCCATCAAATTCAACACCTTATTCACTATTTTAAGTATCCCAACATATTATAGTCAAGTCGAGCTTTATGCAAATATCCAAAGACTCGAGTCACGGATTAAATTCTAGGTCTCAACATCAAGGTTCAGGTTGAATACGGTAAAAGGTGTCACAGCCTTCAAACAGAAAAATTTATATGCAAGAAACCGAGACCGAGTATTAATCCAAGTAAAGATGACCTCGATGTTGATAGTAATGCTTACGTAGAACTGTGCTCAAGAAAGGAGATAACTAAATGAGTTTCGTTTTCTTTTCCAAAAAGCATTAGAAATGAGACAGGATGGGTAAGACGTTGCCATGGCTAGAATGGGAAATACATGCTCAAGGAATAGAACTCGGTTACATGCGTACAAATACAAATACAAAGAGCTTTTGAAAGGTTACAAATTCGATAGAGAATTTTCCATGAGAAAATATGCAAGCTCGAATCGAACTCAATACGTCCAAAGAAAAAAACCAAGTATGCATGATGTGAAATAATGGGTTTCAGGAGCTCCAAGCATACAATGACCGATAGCAAAATTATAAGATTAGGAGTTAGTTCGAATAGCAAAGTGACAGGATTTATAGCCTCAAACGTAGAAGGTGAAGCTTCAATGGAACAAAGCCATTCTATAGTGAAAGTTGTAAGAATAATACACAGTTCAAAAGAGCTTATGATATAATTGCACGGCAGAAGCTAACAAATAAAACAAAGACCACTTGCAATACATCGATGATGTGTAGTTCGAAATAGCTATGATGCACGGTTTTAGTTTAAGTCTTCAAGGTGTCGAAGGACATAAAGGGTTAGGCGAGAAGAATCGAGGCCGAGGTTGCAGAGCCAGGAAACAAGATCTCTAGACTATGTGAACGCGTTATTATCAAATTTTTAAGCATCGAATGAGCGAGAAGACAAATGTAACGTAACCTAAAGCGACAACGTAGGATTAATAGAACTAAAGAGATTATGTCACAGAGTGGTCGATGGTTTGCACTCATAGGTTTGCATTTGAAATGGACAAAGCATCGAAAGCATGGTAGACATATTTAGACAAAGAACTCGGGATGCGACTATGGCAGAGCTGGTAAGACTACAACATAAAGCTACCACTCATCAATATGAAGGAGGTCGATGTGATCGATAGAAATGATACACGTTCTAAGGAAGAAAAATCGATCTTTTTCATACAATGCATGGTTTCAACAAATACCAAGAATGATATATACAACAGGAGTCCAAAAAATTATTTTGCGTTTTGAGTAGAGCAAATGGCAGGAAGAAAATATGCAAAGTCGACCACTTACCATTTTAGCCATGATTCAAGATGGAAGCCATGAAGGAAAACGATGACCCAGATCGGAATGCACAAGACCGAACGAGCCACAAAGTCCGGGTTTTCGAAAAACACAGAACTGGTAAAGATGTTTACATGCCTTTGTCACCTTTGCAAAAGAAACGTAAACCGAAATGAGTGTTTTCACCAAAGTGATAACCTAGCAGGGGTAGGTTGATCCAACGGCTGTGGGAGAAGGAGACAGAGATCCGAGGGACCACAAGCAAGCAGAAGGAAGTACAGGTACTACAAGAAATCAATGGCCATGATCGATATGCATAAATCCAACGTTCCAGAATTGGCACAAAGTTCACGAACAGGTACTTTTGAAATCAAATGGCCCAGATGGAGCAGCAGATGATCAATGGTCAAAAATACATTACCTCCAAAAGCAATAAAGCCTTCATTAATGTCTTCAAAACTGACGTCTGGGATTTTCCATCATATTTCTCAATCGATGGCTCAGGATAAACCTGCATGGATCGCAATAAATGAAGAAGCATAGTCAAAAAGATCAAGCGCCACAATTAGAAAGTGATCAATCTACGGTCTATACCAATTCTTTAAGTGAAGTTGCAGGGTTACAATGGCCCACACAGTTGCTTGAGATGCGTACAGGTGGCGGCCATCCAATGGAAAATAAAACAGGTAACAACTTCCTCACATATCACCTTGGCATGTATGGTGGACCTCTTCTACAAAGGCATTGAAGGCTTATTTGACTATTTTTAATATTTTTTGAATATGCCAAAAAATAAAGGAGGAACATCCATATAAGGGGTCGACTAAAAACATGGCTCATGCCAAATATCATGCAAAGGGACAAAGGTAAAGTTTATTATTGGAAAATAATAAATTTATTTTTATGCATGCCTAAACAAGGCCAGAAATAAATTTCAGATTGAAAACAAGTCATTTCCAGAAATAGCAGGGGTCACCATCAAAAGCTGCAAAAGACAAAAGACTCATAAAAATAGTCTTTATCATGCAAACTGAAAGAGACAAGCCATATATTATTTTAAAAGCAATTTTGCATGTAAGAGACTTGCTGAACAAGCATTGTTTATACTCTTTTAAAGTGATGCTCATGGCTTGAAAGCCTTTTTGTAATAAATTAATATTATCCATAATAAAAATAAAAAGGGATAATTATTAATTTAATGGGCGAGTTCACTTTTAGGCCACTATTTTTAAAGAGTAATTGCTATATATTGTTGTGTGATTGCAAGCACAAAGGACCGAAAGTTGATGATCAAGAGTACATTGTGTTTTTGTAAGCTTTTGGGAGGACCCGAAATCCTACAGTGAGCACCTATTTTGATGCAATAAAGTTTTTTATCCTCCATTGTGCATGCTTTTCAAAGTGTTTTCATGCTTTAGCAACTTGTGTAAGTGAAACTAGTCTTTCCTTTGCTTGTTTTCTATGCAAATTAACCTCTAATTGAGCTATTTGTTTATATGCCGGTTTGGTTAAGTGTGTGTTTTTGCAAACTTGTTTTGAAAGTGGTATTTCTTACCCTCTCACTTTAGTTGTTGCAGCTATTGCACCTTTTTCGAGAAACACTTAGGCAATAAAAATAGAAGTGCTTTGAAGTGAAAAAAACAACTTTAGCATCACTAGTGTGTATATATACGAGAATCAAGAGTTCTAAAAATTTCGGTGTATCACCATTAGTTAACTTGTTTCATTCAAGTATTTGTTTTCTTGCAAGTTTTCTTCCTTTTCCTCACACAAAGAGCAGGTTAGTGATTTACCATCAAATCCAAAAGTTCTTCTTCCTCCATGCTTAGTTACACCAAGTAAGCTATGCACTAAGGAGAGCTAACCTTGCAACTCTAGATGTTGATCAACATTTGGCTATCAATGTTGAGGATGATTTAATCATGTCTGGTAAGTTGAAAAGAGAACCTTCTAAATCTAAAGCATCTTCTTCTTCCTCCTCCCTAGATCCCATCCCGATCAATTAGTACATAAGCTTGAAAATTACCTCTTTTCTATCAAGAAACAATTGGCTCAACATGCTGCTTACCAAGACATCCCAATGAAGAATTTTCAGTCCAGGAACCATTTTCCTCCTTCTCGAGACTAGATTGGATATTAAAGGCCCACCCATCAAGGTTCTGGTCAATGCAACTTGTGAATTTGAAGAGCCTCGATGATGAGGAATTTAATGAAATCTACAAAGAACTAGAAGAAGAGGTTGATGAAGAACTAGAAGAGCTTGGTGGATCTAAATTTCATTTCCTCACCACCGAAGGTATTTATGATGAAGATGAATATGATGAAAAAGTAGCAGATATGAATAGTGATTCATATGTTGTCTTGACCCGTGAGAAAATGAACGAAATGAAAAAATGGTGCATCCTGCTAAGAAATCTAAGGAGTTTCCTATAACTATTCTAGTGGTTACAAGAAGAGGAGCTCTTATCCCCACTTCCTCCACATAAAAGGTGAGTAGTGCTAATTCCCCTTCTTCTACTTCTGTTTCCAAAGCTTCTTGTCCTTAAAATCCTAAAATTGATAAATCAAAAGTCTCTCATGTTCCTAGCGGTGATGCCCTATCCACATTTGGATCTTTTGATATCATTGATCACCGAAAAAGACCAAAATCCAAATTTTAGAGGTTGAGTTTTGCCAAGCCCATCCAAAACCTTTGCTAAAATGGTAAAATTTGTCAATTATAAATCCAAATCCTCACCCATTACTTCTAAAGGTCTTTTTCCCACTCCCTCTTCCTCACCTCAACCAAGCCTTGTGGCAGTAGTCACTTCCCTTGATTAAAAAGTTGAACCATTATATGTGACTCTTCTCATAGTTGGACATAAACTTAGTAATTGTGTTATAGAATCAAGAGCATCAAAGAATGTAATTCCTACAAAATTATCTCATGCTTTGGGCTTGACCCTAACATGTGCCTTTGGTTCCTGCTATTCCATGGAGAGTAGAAAAGTTCCTTTGGTTGGGAGGATTAAAGATGCACAAGTAGTTTTTGTTACTTTTCCATAGAAAAGGGTCTTAACCACTATTTTGGTTGCTAATATCCCTCCATCATATGGGATGTTACTGAGTATAAATATATGTAAGGAGGTAGGAGGTGAAATTCATATGGATTGGTCTCATGCTTTTATCCTAGTCAATGGAAAAATGAAGAAGCTATTACCTGAGAAATAGACTAAATACATTGTGTAAAAGACTGATGATCCAAAAGCACATATACTCTATGCAAATATAGGGCATGGTAACTACATGATCATGTCACAAGATGAGGCAAAACCTCCTAAGGGAGTGATTCATGATCCTAATAGCATTTGGGCTCTAGAATTTGATGGAAGCTACTCTTCAGCTAGTTTTGGGGTTGGTGTGGTGCTAACCTCTCCATAAGGGAACATTCATCCTTTTTCTTTCAATATTTTTTTGAAAATAAAAACAATACAACTGAATATGAGGAACTCATACTTGGATTGAACATGGCAAAAGAAATGGGATTGAAGAATCTTTGTGCTCGTGGTGATGCAAGGCTTATTTTGAAATAGGTAAGGGATCTTTACCAAGTCAAGAATAGGAGATTGAAACATTATAGAAATCTTGTTTGGGATTCCATTAAGTTTCTTAACGCTTTCTCCATTAAAGTTGTGCCATCAGAAAGGAACACTAGAGCTGATTCTCTAGCTGTTTCTAGATCTTTGATGATTCCTCACCCAGATTTCTCTCAAGAGAAATTTACCATTGAAATGATTCATAGGCCTAGTGTACGAGATAATGCAAAAAACTGGCAGTTTTTCAATGATTATCGACACTTTCTCTCATTCTTGGAGCTTAAGGATAATTTTGATCAGCTGTATTTTGAAGGAAGTAAAAATCTTCCTAGAGATTGTGTATCCTCTCATGAAGGAGATATCAAGGAAGAGATGGATCAAGATGGCTACATCAAATTGAAAGGTAATGAGATCCCTAAAGGGATCGTATGTTTGGAAGATTTGTTTGATAAGCATGATAGGTACATCAAATGTAAAGCTTCTCAAGGAGCTCGATAGTCTAATGAGTGTGGAAAGGTTAATATTGGGAGTCTTGATGAGCCCAAGATGGTGAACATTGGAAAATGTTGCACTCAAGAAGAGAGGAAGAAAGCAATAAATCTACTAAAAAGGTATGCTGATGTTATTTCCTATTCATATGATGATCTCAAGGATTATAAACCAAGGAGATGAAACACTTTATCCCTCTAAAACCTAGGATCAAAACTTTCATGTAGAAACAAAGGTAAACAATCCTAAGGTTGCTAGCACTATTTTTTAAGAGATTCAAAAGTTACTAAAGGAAAAGATTATTTTTCCTATACATCATTCAACATGGATTGCCAAAATTGTGTCTCATAGGAAGAAGAATGGTGAGATTCGCATCTGTTGGATTTTAGGAATTTGAATCAAACCTCTCTGAAAGAAAACTATCCTCTCC
Source organism: Taxus wallichiana var. yunnanensis (assembly GCA_018340775.1). Taxonomy (NCBI): domain Eukaryota; kingdom Viridiplantae; phylum Streptophyta; class Pinopsida; order Cupressales; family Taxaceae; genus Taxus; species Taxus wallichiana. The sequence goes on from CM031236.1 coordinate 414,978,735, forward strand.
CCATGATGGATCAAGTTTTTAGGATGTCAAAAGATCTGATATGTTGTCTATGCTAAATGGATTCTCTGGATACAATCAAGTAGAATTCAAGACCCCGATCAACACAAAATTGCTTTTACTACTCCTTGTGGCACCTTTGCCTACAATAGAATGCCTTTTGGTCTTATCAATTACTCGTACCACCTTTTAAAGGGAAATGTATTTGGATTTTTTAATTCTAAAGGGAAAATTTATTGTTGTGTACCTTGATGATTTGACTATTTTCTCCAAAATAAGGGCATATCACTTTCAACATCTTGAAGTAGTCCTCCAAAGATTTAGAGAACATGAAGTTTCTCTCAATCCTAAGAAGTCGGTCTTTTGTGTTATCTTGAAGGAAAGTTACTAGGGAATATTTCCTCCAAAGAAGGAATCAAGATAGATCCAAAAGAGTTCAAGCCATCCAGCAAATTCCTCTTCTCACAAGAAAAAATGGTTTTCACTCTTTCTTTGGTAAGATAAAATTCATGAGGAGGTTCATTCCTTATTTTGCATAACTGACTATGAGCATTGATCACATGATAAAAGGAAATCAAAAATTTGGTTATACTTCCGAAGGTAAATAATCATTTGAAGGTATCAAGAAATCCATTGATAAAAATCCCATCTTAGCATGTCCTGATTTCAGTTAAGGATTTTATAATCTATTGCTATGCTACTGAAGAATACCTTGGGTGCTATGCTAACTCGGAAGAATTTTGAGGATCATGAACTTCCAATTTCCTTCATGAGATATGTTCTGAAATCTCATAAATTGAAATATACTATGATGGAGAAACATGCTTTTGCGGTGGTCAAAGTTGTGAAGCGAGTTTCATTTTTATATTCTTAATTCTCACTCTTTGTTCTTCTCGTACCTTATACAACCATCAAGTCTATTCTTATGCAATAGGAGTTTAGAACTAAGAGAGGTAATTGGGTAGTAAAAGTCCAATAATATTACCTTGATATCAAGCCAACTAAGCTAGTCAAGGGTAAAGTATTATGTGAGCTTATTACTAAAGGAGCTGATGCGGGTTGTCCAAAGAAGCGAGTTGATGTTCTTGTTGTCCTCTTCCCCAGTTCAACGGATGAATGGTATGTTGATATTGCACATTTTCTTACTTATGGAGAGTGTCCATCCCACTTAAGTGTGAAAGAAAAGAGAGCTATTAAGTTAAGGTTTACACAAAAGTATGTATTATGGGAGAATGCTTTGTTCAAGTGAGGCATAGATGGAAGATTCTCAAAGTGTGTAGACAAAGAGCAAGAGAAAAATTTGTTCTTAACTTTTCATGATCGGGAATGTGGAGGGCATTTCTCTTCTACTATCACTACCAATAAAATCCTTCATGTTGGGTACTATTGGCCTATATTGTTCGAGAGATGCATCAAAATGGGTCGGTAAGTGTGAACCCTGTCAAAATTTTGTTGGGAGACCTAATTTAGATGCTTTTCCACTAAAACCAATAGTGATTGATGAGCCTTTTCAAGAGTGGGGATTAGATTTCATTGGAACTCTTAAACCACCTTCCTGTGATGGGCATACTCATGTGCTAACTGCTATAGACTACTTCAAAAAGTGGATAGAGGCCATTCTAGTCAAAAGAACTACTTCTAAGGTAGTGTTTAATTTCATTAAAGAGAACATATTGATAAGGTTTCGGGTACCAAAGAAAATTGTGACTGATAATGCTTCAAATTTTTCTTCTTCTAAGATGACGGATTTATTCTATGGTTATGGAATTTACCTAGCTCATTCTTTAGACTACTACCCCCAAGGGAATGGAAAAGTAGAATCAAAAATAATAATATGGTAACCATAGTCCGAAGCTTGTCAATAACTCTCGAGAGGAATTGACACAAGAAGCTCTATGATGCTCTGGTAGATATAGTTACACCCAAAAGAGAAATTGGGATGTCTCTAGTTCAAGTGGTGTATGGTGTTAAAGATCTGCTGCCTAATAACAAAGTGGAATTTCTAGCCTTACACTTAATGAAGGCTCTTGAAGATTCAAGCTTTACTAGTTCCTTGGACAAGAGGAGCATGTATCTTCAGAAGTTGAAGGAAGACAAGATGCAAGTTTTTGATAGAATCTCAGCTCATCAACTGAAGGTGAAAGATTTGTTTGACAAGAAGGCTAATCCCGATATTTTCAAGTGGGAAACATTGTTCATTGTGGGAAAAAATACATGAGCCTCAAGGAAGCCATGGTAAGTTTTATTCTCTTTGGCTTGGTCCTTTCAAAATCAGGCACTTTGTTGGAGAAAATTATTTCTATTTGGATTATATGGATGGATCTCCTCTCCCACTTCCTTATAGTGGGAATTATTTGAAGTTGTTCAAGTCCTAGGTGATTAGACAAGTCCTTATGTATATTGTGTACAATGTTTTGGTTTTTGGTCATTCCTTTTTGTTTTTTTTTGTCTTTCCTTTTTGGTTTTTTTCATTTCGTGTGGTTTGTCTTCTGTGTTGGTTTTTCCTTTGAATCTATTTTCCCAATGGATAAGGTATTGGTCTAATTTCCCAGAATTTTTCTATAATTCTTGATCTTGCCCCCTTCCTTTGTCAAGTCACCCCCAAAAAGAGCTAGTTTTTGTTTCCCTCAAAATTCCCCTCTTTTTGAAGTCAATTTTTCAAAATTTTGAGTTGTTGCCCTCAAAATTCCCCTCTTTTTTGAAGTCAATTTTTGAAAATTTTGAGTCGATACCTTAGAATAATCTTGCTTTTTCTTTAAAATATTTTCCTTCATTTGGATTTCATTGTCAATCCTTCTCTTTGGCTATGGATCACATCGAGCCTGGTATTATTTGCGGGTTTCCATTTCCCGAGAATAATTTGAAATTCGGACGTAAAGGTAGGGTTTTCCATTTATTTTTATTTTTCCACAATCGTGAATGATGGGCGTATCTTCCCCATCAATTTTTCCCAAATATCCATGGGTAGTACATGGACATCTGATTAGATGCGGTGTGGCCATGTTTCAAGTGGCAACAAAATACTCCACGCATCCAAACAATGCAACTCCAACGGTAAGGCCCAAGCGATAGTCCTCCAATAAGCACAGCTTTTCATGTTTCCTAGGTCTGAAATGGAAACAAAATAGTCCCGAATTAGATAAGTATGGAAGGTTAAGCGGATGGCACCATGTGTCTCTTCATTGCAAATTTAAGGGTCGAAGCCAAGAGTGGTTCCCAAAATCATTCCAGCCTTCCACATAACCTAGGTCTAAAAAAGGGACAAAGCCGTGAGTCTAATCAACTAAGTATAATATGGTTTGAAAAATCTACCATGTGCCTCAATGACACAAATTCAGAAGTGAGACCAAAGGGACAATCTCCAAATTAGTGTCGATTGCCACGTGGTCAGAGTCAAAGGAGATATAGAGTTGGTCGTTGAAGATTATAGGACCGACAAAAGGAGCCACACATCATCTCGACGCCATTTAGAGGGTCAGATCTAAAGTGAAAACTCAAATGAGCACCAACTCTCCACGTGTCGAGGGTATAACAAAGTGAAGTGGGTAGAAGGCATGAATCGGCTAAGTATAGAAGGGTTTGCGGAAGACTCCACGTGTCAGCTTGATGTAACTTCAAAGGAAAAATCTAGAGGTAGGTCCCAAATGTGTGCTGAGCCTCCATGTGTCCAAGGTAAGACATATGGCCCCACCAAACAAAAGGGATTTCGTAAAAAGAAACCAAAATAATCAACTAGACCACAAAGGGAAATGTGGTCATGTTTCAAATGAAAGCGGGCACTGAGACGATTTGGGAATTTTACTTTATTTCAAAAATGGTGTAAAATATAAAGTAAGGCACGACCCCACCGTTGAAAATTCAAAGCATGAAGGCGAGCCATCGTATGCGATTTGGGAATTTTTCTTTATTTCCATAAAGAGCTTAAAGTTATAAAGTGATCCATGGACCCACTCATGCTAAGGCATAAAATCAAATTTTGATCCCGCATTGAAAGTGAAAGAGGAGAGGTGGGTCGGTGGAGAAATTTGAGTTTTTGAGCCCACATTGAAAAAACTTAAAATTGCAAAGTGATCCGTGACCCCATCACTACTCAAGTAAAGCCATGTTTTAGGCCTATATCAAAAGCAGATGGGTGGGCCGAAATTTTCCAAAGTGCCATTTGTATAAAAGGTACAAAATACAAAAGGAATCCTCAAACCCTCTTTAGTTTAAATCTCTCCCATTTGGTTGAATACAATTCAAAGTTTGTAAAGGATGGATGAACTGTTTCGATTCAATACATCTGGTTTTTCCACCAAGCATGGAAATGGCCGAGGTGTTAGAGAATTTTAGACGTCAATTTATTGAATAAGTTTCATCATTTTTGTAACCAAATGTAACCATTCTTGGAAGCTATTTAATGGCTTCTCCACGCCATTGTTTAGGGTTAGATCCTGACATTCTTAAAATTGTAATAGATTCGAAAGTAATCAATATAGAAGTCTTTTCTTTCTTTATTCCTCTATTATTCCTTCTTTCCTCATGAAAATTTTTGAATCATCCATTTTTATGATAAGAAACTTTGTGTTCTTATTTATATGACTTCTGGAACTTTGTGTTTGTGGAGTTATATCTGTTATGAAAGTGAATGATTCTCTTTGTACATCTCCTTTTCTCAATACATATAAGGTTATACTCTGCCATCTATATTTCCCGAAGGTATTTTTATTTTCTTCCTCTCTCATTTCCTTAATTCCTCCATTCTTTCATATTGATGATCTTTGGGCATAAAACATTTCAAAGTATCAGAATCCACACTTTGAAATTTGAACATTTGTATATAAGTTTTTGCTTTCTTTCAATAAGGGAACCTCTCACATTAAATAGGAGGGACTTGTTGTCCCTAACTATGGTTGTTAAAGTACAACTTTAAAACCCAACAGACCCTATCAACCATTTTTAATATTTCACTTTTTCTTAATTAAATCAAGATAATCTAAAAACTTGTTTTTCTTGTTTTGTCTTCTCGTTTGTAATCCACTTGACTTTTTTTTCATTATTAGGTGAGTGTGTGTTTACTTACTAGATAACAAGATCAAAATAATACCCGAGGAAACATATTTAAACCATTATTAACACAATTATCGATATTGTTATCAAGAATGTCCTTTATGCCATTAAAACATTATAACTCATTTTATCAAACTTTCACATCTCATTCAACCACATTTAGCTTTGAAAATTTTCCAGAGCCATCTAGACCATCATATGTCCCTTATGAAACTTCCACCCTTCAACAAATACAACAAGCTTACAATAACCCCTTCCAACAACCTATGACTATTATTTACAAAAAGATATTTCCAAACTATTACTTCTCATACCAAGACCAATTCATCCCATTAAACATTCTTTTCCATATCCCCCTCTTCATCGCAATCACGTCAAAATCTTAATATCCCATATCCTTTATCTAATCAATCCATATCTACTTCAATATTGTTTTCAATTCCGGACATCTCAAACCCCTACAAATATCCCTACTTAATCTCAATCAACTCCCGTCATCCAACAACAACATCATAATCTACATTTTTCCACATCTCCCCACATACCTTTATCACAACCCACTTTAAAAATAATATTTTGTCAATTTACCCCTTTCCAACCTTCACATCAAGCCCATCCACGGAAAAATCATCCTAATTTAAATTTTCATCAATCAAATCAATCCCATGTTAATTCCTTTACATATAATATTACAAATGATCCCCTCGCAAGATTTTTAAGCATATTACCTAATTTATAAGCCACAACTAAAGGATCCAAACACGTCCTCACTTACGATCAGGTTTGTAATGAACCAATCCATCTGTCAATACCGTATACAAAGATATCCTCTACATTGGGAATTACTAGAGTATAAAATTTTCCATTGTTAGGAGGATCCTCACCAACACATACTATCCTTTAGACACTCTTGTTATCTCATTATCCACAATCAATATCCTATTGTTAGAACCTTTCCTATGTGACTGGCAGGACTTTCCTTTGATTTGTACACTTACTTTCCTTGACATTCTTTGGTCTCCTTCACACAACTAGCCATGTTATTCCTCAATCATATTTCTATAAATGTTACTTGCGAATTCATTGTTTCTAACCTTGCTACAATCAAACAATCTAAAAATGAATCCCTTGGAGATTTTGTCACTATATGGAAAAACACCATCAATAAATTGTCCTTTCTACTTCCATAATTAGAGTTGATTGAGTTGTTTACTCGATCATATTCCCAACATATCTCATCCACTCTTCAAATCCACACATTTCATACCTTTGAGGAAGCCTTTTTCATGGCCAAGAAATTAGAAATTCAATCCCTCGAAGAAACCCATCTTGATCCTCAACCTACACAACTTTCATTTGATTCCCCTAGGTCTTACTACAATTCAGATGAATCCAAACACATTTCATTTGATTCCCTAATTCTTCCTACAATTCGGATGAATCCAAACACATTTCACCAGATTCACCTAGGTCTTCCTATGACTTATATGAAACTACCATGCACAATGTCTTTACTTTTCCTCTTGATCCAATCCACTTGATGGATTCAGGTTCATATAGATACCGTACATCCTCTCGAGTCATACCATCAAGTATATTACATAGATTCTTCCCTTTGAGAAGACCCTTCATCAATAACGCTTCCCCTTAAAGGATCAAATCCCTAAATCCTCTTTTTGATGATCCCCACACATCGACATCACTTGTGTCAACTATCCAATCATCCATCACCTCCTTGCAAACCTTAAAGTACACCCCGAAATTCATCACTAAGGAAGCCTCCATGATTGAAAATTTGGATAACCAACCACTTATTGAACTAGTTGAAAAAATAGAAGGCTCACATAATCCACCTTAATCATGTCTAGAAAGAATGTCAACCTCATCCGAATCGACCCAATCTTAAAAATTGACTCCTCACTTACCATCTATCTAGGTACCTTGTCCCGAATCAAACAATATACAATCAAATACCATCACATATAAAACAAAATTCTATTCATCTGATGTGGGACCTTTCCCTTTATCTAAAACAAATGTTATAGAATCGAAACCTATCACATCCACCACCTCATCCTCATCATTTGTCATAAAATACCCTCTTTTACCTAAATTCGACATTGTGAAACCAAAATACATGTCCTCTAGGGCCTCAAATTTACTATCCATTTTGGTACCCCATCCTTTATCACAATCCAAATCTATCCAATCTATGGTTCCACCCTTACCAGTAATATTTGGACCCCATCCTTTAAATTAGTATCATAAAACACAATCAAAATATACCTCATCTATTAAACATCCATCCTCATCCATTTTGGGAACCCATCAATCATCTAATTATATCAATCCTATATTATACCCTCCCCTTATCAACCTCATAATTCCCCTACGATGTTTCAATACCATACAACATCCGTAAATCCATCCATAGCCAAACATAAGACACATCCCGCCAAACATTCTCGTAAATCAACATCCAAATGAAAATCAATTAATACAAATCTCCCAAGATGGATTTACATTGATATCCTCAAGAGGATCATGTAATATTCTCTTATCAAATTAGCACGCAATCCACATATTCAAAAACCTACAGGTACAACCAAGATCAATTTTTTTCTTACCATAAAAATCTAGGTCATAACACATAGAGTTATAAAGCACTAAAATCCATAATCTAACAACTATTCCTCATCGATGATCTTATCCCGAAGAGGACTATCCTAACCCATCATCAACATTACCAACGCCTCTCCACTTGTTTTTAGTTTCTGAAAGACATTTGTAATTCAACGGGACATTCTCATTCTACCATTAGCAAGCCTTTGTAAGACATCTCTTCAACACCTTCCATTGAAGGTCCTACAATATCATCAACACCTTCCTTTGAAGGTCCATTAATCTCATCGGTATCCATACCCTTAATTTAAGGTCTCTCAATCTCATCAGAACTTACATTGAAGGTATCTCAATTTTATCAATTCCCTCACCTTTACTTGAATTTCCTTCAACCTCGTCAATGTCAATGCCTTCCCCGAAAGTATGTCATTTTTATCATCATCTACACCTAGCTCACCGATAGTGTCCTCACCGACATCTGCAAGACAAGGGGGTCATCCTCAATTAGATCTCGACAAACCTTTTTCATATATGTTCTCATCATTTTCTATTAAAAAACCCTCATCTCAAATCGGTATGATTCACCAACCCACGCAAACCTAGAATCATCAAACATGAAGAAAAGGTAAGACCAAAGCTTCGTCATCTTCTACCTCTCCTCATCAATTTCTCTCTCATATCCCATCCATTTTTTCATCAAATCCTTTGTCAATGTCTCCTTTATTTACCATATATTCAATAAATCAACATCAAAATTTCCATCATACTAATATGAAAGCCATCGTTCCTTCCATCACATATCATCTCTACCCACAACATCATGCTAGGGGGACTTCTCTCTCCGAGAATTCAAAAATCCTACCTAACACATTCCCCAAGTACATCTCTACCAAACCTATCCTATCAATCCCATCAAAATATCATTGATCTAGAAAGAGTAAATGTGGAATATTTTCCCCTAACTAGATCAGTCCATACAAGATGGGTCAACCTTTGAATTCCTTGCACTTACGTCCTATAACATGCCCATTTTAAGAATTTAGAAACAAGGGATTTTTTTTTGCATACTTTTCTTTGTTCTAAATTAACACAATTTAGAACACACATTCCAAAGCCAATCCATCTCATAACAAAAAACCATATGAAACTGTAAATGACTCCGTGAAACATCGATCTCTCATTTCATGACTCGGTATCATTAAGATCTCTCATGTTAACATTATAATGTGTATACTACATATAATTGGTTATGTTATCCTTTCAGAGGTATCAAGTGTAGTGTTTAAGAGGCCTATTTGAATATTTGTTACCGATATTCATCTGAAATATCACTTCTCAAACTATATGAAATAAGAAAACGTAACCAACATCTTGGGATAATTTGCCCAAATATTTTAAACATATTTTTCATGTTTATATTCCTAGATGAAACACTCATCAAATGGAATACACCATTCACCCTACTTGATTTGTTATCTAGAATGGTTTTTACTAACTTTTGTCAATCCAATTTTTCAAGGTTTGGCCCTAACCAAGGTTAGCAACATGGCCTAGTGTGGAGGACTGCTTATGGTGACTAAGGGTACTTAGACATACTCAATCAACTTATGTTGATTGGGCATGTCTATTTATCCCAAGTAAACATGAGTTAAGCCCGACACTAGGTCATGCCCCTATCTCTACCTAGGGAAGAACCATGATCAAGTTAGAATTTATGTTAGTCTAGTTGAATAAACTCTGAAGGGTGTTGAAACATGTCAACTACAACATAGTATCCTCATGAAGACCCTAGTCATCACGAAGGTACTATACTGCAGTTGGCATGTGTCAACATCCATCTGAGTTTTCCTCATCTAGATAAACATACCTTAGATAGAAATTTATATCGTATTAGTTTCCTCTTTATAGATTAGTTAATACAACCCTAATGAACAACTAGGTTCCTTAATTGTTAAGATTCGATTTAAGACTCGTAATAAATGAAGTTATGTAGATAAATCTGCTTTCTATCTAATTCATATGTAATGATTTAAACTATTAACATCCATATTCATGTTTTACATAAAAGTCCTAGAACACATGGAAGTGTCATTTAATTTCTCACTTAAATCATCCCTAGCTTATATAAGATCTGAGTAGGTCCTTTTCCATATTAGACTTCATTGAAATGAAGTCTAATTCCCTTTTTAATTTTCTTATCCTACATTCCTATTTAGTAAGGAAGACTACAAGAGAAAGAACACTTTCAGTACCTACATATAGTAATAAGGATTCATATCAAAAATTTCTCAAATCAAGACTATGGTTCATTTCAAAGGAATTTTCTTTTATTTCCTTATTGATGATTAATGTCCATTTATAATCTCTTGCACTTTTTAACTTATCCAAAGTCTAGTTCTCAACAATCATCTGTTTAATTTATAACCTAATGAACATGTTGAAAATTAGTGCAAGAATGTCAACTTTACAATATGCCTCTTCACTTAGAGAATATAATATAGCATTATTTCAGATCTATGATTATTCTATTCCAAACCATAAGGTATGTTACAGTCTGTAAAAAAAAGTATTACTTAGCATTTCCATTCAATTCATACCAAAAATAATTATATCAAGTGTAAACAAATATCACACATATTTTATTTAGCAAGTAGGATTCATACATTTACAAGTCAAACACTTTAGACATTACTAATATCAAACAACAACATTAAATTAATTTCAGATAGAACTTTCTTTTCTATTAAGTACATTTAAGTAATGAACCATTTTTCATCATAAAAATCTCTAGTCTCTTTGATAAACAAATGTAAATTCCTAAGATCTTTCTCCTTTCATCACTTATGAATTCCATCTGCAAAATTGCTAGCACGGGTCAGTTCATTGAACTGAGCATGATAAGCACTAAACAGTAAAACGATTTGATTTTAAGTAAATATTTCATAAAAAGAACTATGTTGTTATGAAACAGTCCTGAGAAAATCAAAAAGACATAACCAAAAGGAGTTACAATAATCAATAAGAGAGAGAGAGAGAAAGAAAAAATCAAAAGTAAGGTTAGGTCATAATATATAACAACTTCAACCTTCCATACTAATGAATTTTATCAAAATATTTTAAACAAAATTTAGATAAGTAACATTTCACATAAAATTTCACTACTACTTTCTTACATTTCTTTTCATGATCACTCATTTAGTTAATTCCTTTAACAGAAGAAAGTAACTATCCTAACTATCTTTTAGGCATATTTCAGTAGTAGATCATTTACAACATTACTTCCATCTCAATATTTCATTAGCCTAAATTCATCCTAAAATATGAGTTGCCAACAATTGAACTTAAATATCATAAGAAATAAGTTAGGATAACCCAAATCATCGTAACATTGAAGTGTCCCAGATAGAGTGTCCTTAATGCTCAAACTCAGAACTAGGAACCAATTTAAATTAAAAACCAAAAAAACTAAATCAGAACCCTTAAAGAGGTAAGGTTACTTCTAACCAGAAAAAGAGTTAAAATCTAATCTCACAAGATACACCATTACTATCATTACCTTAAGTGATTAGAATGGTTAAGTTTATAATCTAGATAAACACATTAAACCATTCAAATAATTCCATCCAAACATAACATTTCAACCAATTAATTTCAACTTCAGCTATACTTCCCTAACAACATTCTACAATCATTCTTACTAGAAAATCAAAAAGTTGCGTAACAAAATATACCAAAGAGAGACAACATCCTCACCGAGTTTGAAGCTGGAAGAAAAAAATTAAGGAGGGGAAGAGAGAGATCACTACCCCAAAACTCTTGTATGATCAAAAGAGATCCACAAGAAACCAATAACCTATATAGACATGGTCCATTATCTAATGTCACAAACCAAAATCCCAAACAAAGATCTAATCTGGGTCTGAGTTGAATGAACAAAAACCAATGGAATGGAAAGAACAAAGAGAAACACATTCCATTACCTTCCATCATTCAAGGAGATGGTACAAATAGACTTGATTCCCACAAGATAACAAAATAAACCATCTCCCAAAAGATACAGAGATGAAAAGATGAAAATAATAGAAGGGTAAATCTGAACAATCTTCCCAACTTAGACCCATATAGGGAAAGAAGTGAACAATACGATTTAACCAAAATAAGATTAATCGATTCCATTTTCACGAAGAACATTTCCTAAGATCAGAAAGAATCGAAACCGGGTTTAATGGTCCAAGATCGAAGAAACAGGATAACACAATACATCAAAACAATGTTGATAGAACTATCAAGAAGTTCAAATTGACAACCATAACCAAAATACAATAAACCATACTCGAGGGAGTTTTCCCTCTTAGCACCAGATGCCATACCTTCAAAGGTTACCAAATTACCCAATAGAGTAGAAAATTGAATAACATTTCCCTTACGGGATTCCAAAATTAGGCTTCAAGAAAACAACTGAACAATTCCAAAGAAAAGAAAAGTATACATTAGCAGATTTAAATAATATAACCAAAATACTTAACAAGTCCATGAAATGTTAAACCACTTGCCAAGAAAAATCCCAACCATTATCTTTCCTAAATAATCACTGGATCAAAAGTCTGCAACCAAAATAATGCAACAAACCTAGATTTACAATTATAGTCAGTGATAAGAAAACAAACACATTCACAAATTTTGAGATTCCTTCAGTCCTCAAAAGAATATGTTTAAGAAGATGTCACAAATTTTTTATCTTCCCTAAAGAATCATAAATATTCCATCAATAGTCAAGGTTTTCAGAACAATTAAATAATTGCAGTTTCCCAACAGAGAGGAAACAATTTCATTCTAAAACAAGCTCCGAAGATTAAAGAAAACCAAGATACCTATAGATTTAAATAGTTCAAACAAGATCACACACATTTTTCAAATTGGTCTCAAGCCCATGAAAAAGGATTACTGCATAACCCAGCTACCAAACCAAGAAAATTGAAAACCTAGATCACTCTTTCCCTCATTTAAAAATAATTGAAAAAGCATCCTAATAAATAACAAAAAAACCTCAAGCAGAGTAAGTTTATCAACAAAAAAATCATTCTATTCTAAAGACAGAAGTTGTTCTTATGAAACACATAAATAAAATAAATAATCTTAATGGATATAGCCTATCATGCTTGATAGTGCTCCACCTTCACTAGTTTGTAAAAGTATCCAAGAAGAGCCTCAATCCTCTTTTCAAAATGCAAAAACCACAAAAAAATTCCTCTATATCCTCCTTATAGTCTCACAGTGTCAACCCTTTCTTCCATGCCATGTAAGGGATAAAAACTCATGCATTGACACATTGCATGCAAAAATCAAACTAGAGGTTTGAAAACAAAAAAACCTCATGCAAAGCTCCAAAACCAAATGAATCAACAAAACCAACCCTCTACCTTTTCCTAGGTGGTTTCACAAATTTCCAAAAATTAAATGCAGAGTAGGACTATCACTCCTTCCTTCTTTCCCACCACCACCATCTCCAAATTTGGAGTGGACTTAATTCAAAAAAATGCCTCATAAAACTTTGGTGAAAAATGCCAACTCATCATCATAATTTTTAACTTGCCTTTGCCAAATTTGCCTACAGGTAGAGACAAGGCTTAATAAATTGCCTTAAATTCCTTGAATTTGTTTCCTCCCACTTACCTATTTCCTCATGTCATTTCATAGGCCCCCTTAGGTTATCCATTCCCTTAGTTAGGTTAGACACTAATTTACGAAACCAACATAGTACCATAGGTAGGTTCATAGTTTTAGTCTAGGTCCCTCCTAATTATTTTTCATCCCAATTAATAAAAGGACATATTAACTTAGGTTAGGTTTAACCCTTAGGATAGAGTTACTAGTTTTAGAACATAGTTATATTAGGTTCCTTGATCATAGTAAGTATTGCATTCTACTAATAAAAGAAGAACCAAAATAATCATCAAAATTCAAATATGAAGCAGGGTCCATGGAGAGGAGTGTACATAACCTTTGCACATTCTAGGTCCAGAACTCCTCCATCTATCCAAATTGGACATCATGACAACAAGACATGAAAATTAGAAGCATACCTTGGATCAATGGAATTGATCCAAGGTAATTTTGTTTGAATCCTCTTATATTATGAAAACTGAAACTCAAATTCATAATCCCTAGTAGTGAATTTATTCTACATAAAAGAGATGGATTGCTTCATTTTCAATTAAGAAAAACACAACAAAATGTACCTATTCCCAAAAAAATAACTTCTTATCTTCTGAAAACATGATTTCCTAAGTCATAAGAGTACACCGTCTTAAGACAAAATCACATGTCAACATTTGAACCTTCTATAGAAAAAGTCATCATAGGTACTAGTCATGTTAGAGGTGTTACATACCTTCCTCCTAAAAAGAATCATCGTCCCAATGATTAACTTAGTCAAATAACTTTAATTAATAATATAACCAAATTATAATTCTTTCATTCATAAGTTCATAACAGAACCAGATTGAGAAATTCCAATTTTCATAAATTATTCAACATTAAAATAGATGTTTCAATACTAATGAATTTAGTATCTTGCCCAAAAATGGCAGATTTATTGATATAGTAAGAATAAAATATTCAAGTTTTATCAATGAAAAGAATCAACTTTGTTCAAACAAATATGGAAAAGTAGTTTTATATCTTCCAAAGCTTGATTAACTCTTTCGGTTTGCCCATCTGTTTTAGGATGGTATGTTGAACTGAAATTTAATTTAGTTCCTAAGGCTGCATTGAGTGTTTTCAAAAATCATGATTTCTTTCTTGGATCTCTATCTGATATGATCAATTCAAGTACATCGTGCAATCTAAAAATTTCATGCACAAATATTTTTTTCTAAAATAGGTGAATCATCCTTAAGATTACCAACAATAAAATGCAATACCTTTGTTAGTTTATTAATAATAAATAGAATAACATCATGCTTATTTCTTGACATAGGCAGCTCTTGAAAAAAATCCATGAAAATTAAATGCCATTTATATTGCCGTATGCTATGAGGGTACGGTAAATGAGATGGATGCATATTTTTAGCCTTAACATGCTGACATTATAAGTAGTGTGTCACAAATTCAATTAAATATTTTTTTGTCCCTTTCCAAAAATATTTTTGTTTTATATCAGCAATCTTTTTCGTAATTTCAGGATGTCCTGAATAAGGTGATTTATGAAATTCAGTTAGAAAATTCCTCCTAAATTCATTTCCTGAAGGTATATATACTCTATTATCATATCTCAAGATTCCTTCATCATCAAAGTGAAAACTTTATATCTCATATCATTTGGATTTGCAACGAGTGTTGTTTTTACTTGCTCAAAATAAGAATCATATTCCATGATATTTTTTACTTCATCTTTAAACTAAGTTCTCAACGTTATAAGTGCGTAAATATGTTTCCTATGACTTAGTGCATCTACCACTCTATTTTCCTTTCCTTTTATATAACTTATGTCAAAATCATACTGAGATAGAAACTCTAACCACATTATCTTACGTTCAAATTCAACTAAATAAAAATATACTTCAGCCCAAGATGGTCATTCTTTAATTCAAAAGGTCTTCCTAAAAGATAATTCCTCTATACTTGAAGTGTATGAATAATGAAAGCAAGCTTTAGGTCATGAGGAGCATAATTTAGTTCATGTAACTTGATTTTTCTCCTTTCATATGTTATAACATGCTCATTTTGTAACAAAATACCTCCAAGCCCTTCCATGGAAGCATATTTTACTACAATAAAGTATCCATTTGGATCAGGTATAACCAAAATAGGTGCATATGTTAGTTGATTCTTTAGAGTCTTAAACATAGATTCACATTTTTCACTCCACACAAACTTCTTATCTTTATTTTGTGATGAAGTTATTGGTGCGGTGACCTTTGAAAAGTCCTATTGGTTTCTCAAACGTGCACCCACGTCTCGAGATCTTGGAAGGGCCAAGGTGCTTGAGACCATAATGAAACCGTCTCCAAGTTATGGGACCTTGCAATCTTGGGACACATCTCTTGAGAATGAAGGTTCCTCTATCTATTTCTATTAATACTACTACTCCCGTGTTGGAAAGAAAGAACTAAGATAATGATGCCAAGGGACCAAGGAGAAAAGAATAACATGAATTAAACTACACTAAAAGGAGATAACACCAGAAAAGAGGGATGAACACTATCTATTCTTAGCAAGAATGACAGGGAATGCATGAAAGTAGGCTAGGCACGAGTAAAACAGTGAAATATGCATTCACTAGATCGTTCTCATGGAACATAACCAAATATAGAACTATAGGGGACCTCAAGTAACACAACCAACACACAATGCAAAAGAAGAGGCAAGAAGAAGGAATACCAACATGATAGGAAAGAGAATAGTCACAAAAATGATGCTTTTATTACTTCCAAAAATGCACAGAGTTATTACAATGATGAAGGAGGCCGATATCCACATGCAAGAGCCATACATAGAGGTTTGCAACTCAAAATACAGAAAATATGAAGTCCTTGGTAGAATGCACAAGGATCCAAAATGTCCAACATAACAAATGAGCCTTGCTCTTACATTTATAGATGAATCCATGGAGGAAGAAGGGAAAAGGAGGGAAAACCCTAATTTGAAACACAACCACCAACAAGAAGCATTCAATGTCTATAAATCCACTTGGAAATCTATGAAATATGCTTCCCCATGCCTATTTGATGTGTTGAAGAAAAAGGAGGGAGGATCATACCAAATTGGGTGGTTAGAGCAATCAAATCTGCTCATCAATGTTTAGAAAAATGTTTTTCCCATTTCTCACTGACTTTGATCTTCCAGAATTTGAATTTTAAATTTCTAGCACTCTAGCTAATGTTAGCATCTCTCTGACAAGTCCAGGCATGCACCAATATGAGCTATGTAGTAGAAGATATAGTTGTCAGAAGATTTCATAGTCGTCGACACACATAAAACAAGTGGCACATGCAGATTGGCTGAAATGATGGCCAATTGTACAACTATTTTCCATTTCTGCCACGTTTCACTTATTGATTTGTTGCAAGGATTCAATGCCCTGTTGGTGCATTTTGACTAGTTGCACATGACACACTTAAGTGTGTCAAAAGATGATTTTACACAGAAGGGCATGAGGGAACGGTGTGTAGAGAAAATAGAAGAAGGCATAGATGGGTGTGCGTGATGCACATGGGGAGATGAGGTGAACTAGTGAGTAGAGAACGTATGGTTAAGGAACAACTACTACAAAGTAATGGGCACAACGTGTGAAGGGGAAAGGACTTAGTAGCAAGTGCAAGGCAAGCGAGATGGGAAGAAGTCGATCGGGAAGAAGGTGAATGCATAGAAGGTGGGCGCAAGGGAGAAGTGGAAGGAGAAAAAGGAAAGGGGTGCGTAGGAAAATTGTGACCAAGAGAACGTGCTAAGTGATTTTGAAATAGGACAGAGTGATACAATACAATTTAATACTATAAATAATTTGCAACTAAGGTCCTGGAGAACCTTGAAACATCCTCCTATTGTTATCACTTACATACCTATAGAAAATGAGGATGAAAATAAACCCGAGGAAATTTAAGAAATTGAACATATTCCAAAACTCAAGACACTAGGAACAGTCAAGGAAAAGATAATAATGTGCATGCATCTCCTTTTCCATAATAATTAAAGGAAAAATGAATTACGTAAGAAACAACGCTAGTTCAAGAGTTAAAAAAGATGAACATTGAGGTCCCACTTTTGAGAGAAATAAGGAAATTACTAAATTAAACCAAACCATTAGAAATGAGCATATAAAGACACTCGGGGAAGGAATAATAAATACCCAAAAATGGTCAAAGTAAAAGGGAATCTAGATGATCTTGTTGCTAGAAAGATTATTTCACCAAAATATGGGGATCCTAGGAGTCCATTCATTACTATTTTTTTAAATGGTTAGTTAATATCTAATGTTTTGGTTGATCTTGGTGATACCATCAAAGTTATTAAAAATATATGTTCAATATGTTGTCTTTAATAGGATTACAGCCAACCAATATCATTCTTCAATTGTAAAATCAATCTATTTCCATACCATATGGAGTGATTGAGGATGTGATGATCATGGTTGAATCCTGGGAGTATCCCGTTGACTTTATGGTCTTATAACCTAAAGCTTGGAAGTTGAGATATCCACTTATCTTAGGAAAACCCTAGTTGGCTAATATTGTTGCGTATATTGACTTTAGGTCGGGAAAAATGACCACTTAAAATGGGAAAAAAATCAAAAACTATTTCATTATATCCTTCTGCCTAGCCATATGTGTATGATTGTGAACATGTATTGGTATATTACTCAGATATTAATCATCTTAGTTCTTCTAATCTAACAACCATTGTAGTAAAAAATCACATGACAAATTTTTTGAGTCATACACGATGTCTAATGAAGAGGACACTAGGGCTATGAAAATTGGAACCGGGGCTATGAAAATTGGAATTAAGGCTTCAAAACCATCTTTTCTGAACACATCAGATAATATTACCTTGGTAAGTAACATTTCCAATGAAAATTGTAAAGAAACCTATGCTTATAATGTATAATGTGTAGTCATTGAATTCTATTGTCCTTTAACCAATATTATGTCTCTTCAAAATATGACTATTTTGCGCATGCTTCAGCCTCATGTTTTTCCCTTGAATTCTTTAATTACTAATGTGGAGCTCGCTATTTGGAAAGATACCAAGAAAGTGATTGTTGACATATGAAAAGAGCTGACCATTGGTAATAAA
The DNA here is from genome assembly GCA_018340775.1 of Taxus wallichiana var. yunnanensis. Taxonomy (NCBI): domain Eukaryota; kingdom Viridiplantae; phylum Streptophyta; class Pinopsida; order Cupressales; family Taxaceae; genus Taxus; species Taxus wallichiana. The sequence goes on from CM031236.1 coordinate 414,997,197, forward strand.
TTAGGGACCATCTAAAAGACTGGTTTTAGAAATCTTGAGGAAGCATTCCCAATATTTTTCTTGGGATTATAATGATATGAAGGGGATTCATCCAAGCATCTACACTCACCATATCTAGGATGTTAAACCTGTGAGACAGCCACAACGAAGAATTAATCCAACACTTAAAGACATAGTAAAAAATGAGATAGAAATATTACTGAAGGTAGGATTCATTTATCCTATATCTGATAGTCATTGGGTATCACCACTAGTTATAGTTCCTAAGAAAAATGGTAAATGGATAGTCTATGTAGACTATAGGGAACTTAATAAAGCCACCAAGAAATAGTAATTTCCCTACCCTTTATTGATCAGGTTTTGGACAATCTTGCAAGTACGAAATATTTCTTCTTCTTGGATGGGTTTAGTGGGTATAACCAAATTAGTATTGCACCTACTGATCAGGATAAAACCACCTTCACTTGTCCCTAGGGTAAATTTTCATATAGAGTCTTACCATTTGGGCTTTGTAATGCACCTTCTACTTTCTAGAGAGTAGTTTTGGAAATTTTGCAGATCTTACAAATGACTGTGTTGAAGTTTACATGGATGAATTCACTTTCCATGGCTCCACTTTTGATGAATCTCTAGAATAATCTTGAAAAATTATTAACTAGATGTGAGTAGCACCAACTCTCCTTGAGTCATGAAAAATATATGATTATGGTTGATCAAGGAATTGTCTTAGGTCATCATATTTCTACCAAAGGAATACAGGTCGACCCTAAAAAGATATAGGTAATAACTTAGTTTCCTATGCCAATGAATCGATCAAATTAAGAGTTTCCTTGGACATGTAGGGTATTATAGGCGGTTCATCAAATACTGTAGTAAAATTGTTGCACCTATGTTTTATTTACTAACAAAAATTTGGTTTTTGAATGGTATCCTCAATGTCAGCAAGCTCTTAATATTATCAAAGAGAAGCTAACCACCGTTCCAATATTGAGAGGACCCGATTCGGGGAAGCCTTTCCATATTCACACCGATGTATCTAATATAACCATGGGAGAAGTTCTTGGACAAAAATATGAAGATGATTAGATATATGCCATTTATTTTATCATAAAGAAACTCACCCCTATAGCAAGAAAATACACCACTATGGAAAAGGAATGTTTAGCAGTTGTTTACTCCCTAAATAAATTAAGACATTAAATTAGTGGGTACAAAATCTTTTTTATACTGACCACATGGTCATAAGATATTTGATGAATAAACTAGTAGTGGGGGCGATTATTAGATGGTTACTCTTGTTACAGGAATTTAATTTGACCATTATTGATAAGCCAAGAAAAGCTAATGTTGTTGTTGATTTTCTTTCAAGATTGAATGTTTCAGGTGATGAAGAAGTAGTCTAGGATCATTTTTTGGATGAACATTTGTTTGTAGTATCAACTCAACCTCCATGGTTTGTTGATCTTACAAATTATCTAACTACAGGAAGTTTTCTACCTATTTTACTAATAAAGAGTGATGAAGATTAGTTAAAAATAGTGCAACATATAAGTGGTGTAATGGAATTTTATTCAAATGTTGTCTTGATATGGTCCTTCGCAGTGTGCTCGAAGATGAAGTATATGAAAACTCGAGAGATTTTCATGATGATCCTGGAGGAGGAAATTACTTAGTGACAAGGAAAATTCACAAGGTCCTTAGAGCTAGGTATTATTGGCCTTCTCTTCACAAGTCTGTCAAGAAGTACATATGGTAGTGTGATGCATGTCAAAGAATGGGAAAGACTACATCATCCATGGAAATGCCTCTCAACCCTCAGCTAGTCTTAGGACCATTTGAGAGTTCAAGAATTGATTTCATTGGACCTTTTGATCCCTTATCCTTTGGGAAAGAATACATTTTAGTGTGCAGTGACTACATAATGAAATGGGTTGAAGTTCAAGCACTAGCATTGGCTAATGAGGATGTTGTTGCTGAATTTCTGTATAATTGTATAATGTTAAGATTTGGTTCCCCTAGAGCAATTGTATATTATCAAGGGCCTCATTTTTATCGAACATGATTGAATATTTTCTTGAAATCTACTGAATCAAGCACCATAAATCATCACCATATCACCCCAAATCTAATGGGTAGTTGGAAGTCACAAAAACAACTTGAACATTTTGACCAAAGTGGTCAATGTGGACCAAAACAATCGGTACCAAAACTCCCGAAGCAATAATATGAGCCTATAACACAACCTGGAAGACTACTACTAGATTCTCCCCTTATGAATTGGTATATGGGAAAAATCCACTGTTACATGTGGAATTCAAGTTGCAAACATGGAGAACAAAATTGGAAATCGAATCGACTTGGATGAAGAAACAATGCAAGAGAGTGATGCGATTGAACAAATTGGATGAAATGAGTATAGAAGCATAACAAAAAATGAAAATTCTCCAACAATAGAGAAAACATGGCATGATGCTCATATAAAATACATGCAGTTTAACGAGGGAGAATGGGTCTTACTTTTTGATTCAAAACATCAACATTTCAAATGCAAACTATGAACATGGTGGTTGGGACCATACCAAATCAAAAAAGTGTTTAATAACAGCTCTGTGTGATTAGTACAAATTTATGGAGACAAAATAACTCTTCTTATGAATGGACAGACTAATTATGTATCAACGACCTCTGGATAAGGAAACATTTAATAAAGATATGTTGTTATTAGAGGAAATGGATTCTATGGAGACGCTCACCTCCTCCTGTCAGGAGTGATTGTTTTTTGAATTTTAATAAAGGAAGATGGTCATGATTTCAATCTTATTCCCCTAGTTATATTTGTTTTCAATAATGCACAAATATTCATTGTTTGAATGAACACTAATCACTTTCTATCTAGGAGTGCAGGATGTGCAAATATACGATATTAGGAAGATGAGTGACAAGGGTAAATGAATTTTACTTCACTACATATATTTCCTTTTGAATAAATTCCCCATTGCATGTACCTAGCATGATTAAATCAATACAAAATACTCAATTCATTTATTGGGAATATTATTCCAAATCTTTAGATACGGAGTGGGGTGTAATGATTCATACTTGCGAGGAAACTACATGTGTCAAGTTTTAATAAGAGGATGCACTAATTTTTAGGAAGGATAGGTGGAATTACTATTCAAAATGATTGGATATGTGACATACCATGCATTTAAAACTTCTCACACATATCTAGTGCTATCAAGTTTTTACGCTGCCAAAATTTGCATCGACTAAAACCAACTAAAAGATGGTGGTGTATTTAAAATTATGACTCACTCATCACTTCCCGTCATTACTCTATGAATTCAAACACAACCTTGTTATTTTATTTTCCACTTTATGGATTTGTATGCACTATGGGTCAAAATAAAAATATGAACTAGACTCTCCGGACCCACTGCTCCAGAATGTTGGAATTTCCTAGGTATTTTATGATGTTGGTTGGCTGGAATTCATTAGGAAATTCAAGGGATTTGATGAAAAATTAGTGGATGAGTTCCTGGTAAATTTTGAAGCCACCTACTCATGCATTGGGGGAAAGTGAGTAGAAATCAATAGTCAAGTTGTTTATGAACTATCTAGTTTACTAGATTTTGGTCTCAAGGTTATGAAAAATGCTCCTCTTAAGGACCTGATTCCCTTGTTTCATGAGTATGGAAAATATTTTCCAGATGTGATCCTTACCTCTAATGGTGTTCAGAAGGGGATTAAGAGGGAAATTATTCCTAGCATTTTTAAATAAGTAGCTAAATGGGTCAACAGATACTTCATCTGTGATAGAAAATTGTCTGTGTGTAGCGGGGATTCAATAAAAATTCTAATTCATTTAAAGAACGACTGTAAACCCTGCACTTAGGGTAAATTTACCTAAATATTTAGTTGATGCGGTCATCAAAGTAGGATGGAAATATAATGAATGGAGGTGGTCAGAAACACTAAAACAACAAATTATTATTCAATTGATCTTCTCGCATCAATTTTTCTATAGGCGAAGAGAAGAATAGAATGAGATAAGTGTGGGGGAGGGTTCTAAACCAAGGAAACTCAAAAAGGGTACATATTCCATTATTCAAACCAATATCAAGTTAGCCTCTCACCCTTTATAGGAGAATGTGGTGGAACCTGTTAGTCAAGGAGCCCATCTTCTACACCTCACAATTCTAAGGGTAAGATCACCTTGCCACTTTATTCTTCTATTTCATTAAGGCCAAGGAGGTCTTGTACTTTGTGAAGACCTAGAATTTCCCATCCATAATTTTTTGATGATGATTCTACTCCCATTTAGGAAGAGAAGGAAGGGGATGGTACCTTGACTATCCCTACTGACCAATCTCAGGATGTTGCATTCACCACAGTTATCTCTGCCACATAGAACTCAGATATGCATGCATCTTTAGAAATCAAATCAGCAACTCCAAAAAAACCATCAATATCTGAAACACATACCCCAACTCCAAAACCATTTGCGATGGATAATGGTGGTCGTGGGTTATATGAAGATGATGTACCAAAGTGTTATTTGGAAGAAATTTCCTTCCTCATAGAAAAATTGAAATGTATGTAGGAAAAAAATTATTTTTGCAAACATCATTCACATTAGATAAATTACTACTTTACGGTAGAAAAAGTTAGAGAAATTACTACTTATATATATAGAAATTAGTCATCTAAAGATAATATATATATATATATATATATATATATATATATATATATATATATCTTAGAGTTTTGGATGATTTCAATCAATTATCTCTTCAGAATAAAGAGTTAAAAAAGGAAAACAAAAAATTAAAGGAAGATTTTGAGGCCAACATAAATGAGAAAAAGAAGTTACAATCTCTTTTGGACTCTGTTTTTCCTTTGGCCTATAAGCTTCTTTGTAGGAAACCTTCTTCTACCTATAGTATGTTTTTTCAAGAACAATTTTACTCTTGGAAGTTACTGAGATTGTGTAGTCAAGAACCTTATGAAGCTCCTGATGGTAACACCTTTCTATCAATTTATCAAGACATTCCCCCTGACATATAGAATCAGCTATGTGAATTCTACCTCTATAACATGCTAGTTACCAATGTTCCTGACTTCTTTATTAACCTTTTTATGGGAGATTATTAATTAAAGGCATTCCATTCACTACTTAGGAATCAAATTGTGTGGGGAGAGAAAACGGAAATTTTCAATCAAACAACTTACACCATCGGGTTCTACATTAGGCCTACCCATCACAATGATGTTGCCATGAGAAAGCATTTCAGATCTCTCTACTATCAGGATGGTATTGGAGAAAATACTTCAAAAATCCCACTAAAATGTGTACAGGACTTTGAAACCTATAGTTAGCAGAATTTTGGAGCAGAAAGGTAGGCTTGTGACAGAAGGTGGGATATTTTTATTTTATCATTGAAAAGGAGAGAGTTTTTCTCCCCTCAAAATTTGATTTGGAGTATAATATGAGGTGATGAACTCATCACAATAATTAGGTGATTTTCATAAAAGAATGACAAGAAATATAATAATGAATGAGTAGGACTTCAGGTGAGGCCACCTCTTTATCTAAGTCCAACTACAACCCGACAATTTAACGTTGCTCACCGCGTGAGAATTTCACAACTTAGGTCAAGTGATTTCAAACACTCGGGGGATGTAAGGTAACTAGAAAAAAATATGCCAATCAATTTGAGGAGTATGACATGGCTCAACATCTTGGCCAAATGGTAGGAAAAATATGAGTTGCATTGGGACATGCAATAGGTAAAGTGTAGGGGAAATGATGAGTACATTATTTGACTTATTTATATCATTTATATGATTGATAATTTTTCATTTAAACATGATTTACTAATGCATGGGGATGCTTTATATGGTTATATCTTAGTGAGTTTAATGCATTTTCCTTTCTCTTGTTCATGTAATTTTTTAACCATATAACTTTCTAATAATTTCATTTTTGAGTGAAATTTGGTAACGTGTGCAAGATAATAATGAACTTTTACTACTAGTTTTGGTGTGCAATCAAGGAGCCTGAATCTGATTCGGATGCGATCGTGGAGGACTTTTTCTATTAACCACCTATAAACATGGGTCTTGTTTCTAGCATTTCGGTAGGGTTTTATGAACCTTAATCAAATGTTGTTAGTGGAAGAACTTAGTGCCTACAATTTTGGCATGTTATGTAACCGATTGTGTCTAGATAAAGACATCACCTTGTGCAACAATTTAATAGTTGGATAATATTGATATTTTGTAATATAGTTCGTAGCAATTAGTATTTACTTTCCAAATGCGTTGAATATGTTCTTTAGATTAATATAAGTGGATATCATTCTGAGCATCTTGTGTTGTTAACATTACCTTTATCCCAAGGAAGATCAAGGGCCCATTCAATCAAGGCGATGGAGGTTTTCTACGTTTACGCATGAATGTCATTGATAATTCATAATTTTCTCATTTCCTCTACTACAATTTCCATTCAGTGTGTTTATTTCCTTTATCGCAATTTCCATTCAAAGTGTGTATTTCCCTTTATGCAATTTCAATTTGGAGTGTGTTATTTCAATTCTATAAATTTAATTCAGAGTGTGTGTTAATTGAATTCAATTATATTAATTTGGTGTGTGCATTATAATTCTAGAAAATTATTTCCATTGAATGCATTTCATTACAACAATGTCATTTCCATATTTTAGCATTAAATTTCCATATATTATCATAAATAGAGAAGCACAATAGTTAAAACCCCCAAAAAGGAACCACAAGATGATTGAGTTACATAGAGATTCATTGCATACAACCTTGAACATGCAACCCTAGTTTTATAATCACAGAGCAAATGAAATTGTTAGTTAAATGATTAGAGAATATAACACCCATCAAGTGGCCCCTTAAGGAGATGGGTGACACGGTAAGATGGTGGACATCTTCTTGATAATATTATAAAGAAACTACTATAGGAGTGACATATAAAATAGACATAGAAAAGGAGAGACGAAGGGTTAAAGGCCAAAATTAGTATGTTGGGGTCTCAAGTAAGGCTTGAAAGAAGAGTTAAGTAGAGGGTTAGGTGTGAGTGAAAATTATTGGTCTATTTTTATACTAGAGTTTTATTGCATGTACATTGATTTTTTTCTCTAAATTTGTGAGAGATATGGCACAATATATAGTAGATATTCATCGTGTGGACTGGGTTTGAGATTTTAGGTGGGGTCTTGATAATGACATTCTAGTGAGTACACAAAACATTAATGAGTATTGTGGATTTATTACATGTTATTTCTAGAATAAAATTTAAAAACAACACTAGTGCAACGAAGTACTGAGCTAGCGTATCCAAAGAAAATTTTCTAGTGTAGGCTTCACTATATTAACATAAAGGTAGACTTGCTCACATAAAAACATGTGCATTATTGTACTGGTTTTAATATTTTAATATTGAGTATGCTATCACATTGATAAATTTGTTATAGTTTAGTGCATTAGCATAAAAATAATTGTTATAACATGAGAATAAGTGCACTAATGTGAGAGCATGTGCGCTAACATAACACTAGGTGCACTAGCATGAGTTAGGGGGAATAGGTAAGTTGTAGAAATCATAAAAAAGTGAAAATTATTTGAAAGGGGCTAATCAATTGGTGTAATATGTATAGAATATATTATATGCATTGATGTTTGAGAGATACATTCATAATTGTGATCATTCAAGAGAAAATGACGTGTTTGAAGTGGAGAGAATTATGTGTGGTACTAGAGGTAAAATGTTTGGCACACATAATATGGATGTCAAAGATGAGATTGAATCATTTCATATTGAATTATTTGGTGTATTGATACCATAGTGATTCTCAAACATTCAGATTACCAATGGGGATATTTTTGTGACATTAGAGGATGCGTATCAAACAATGAGGGTGTTGATAAAGGATCAGTTTATTTAGTTGGAGGAGAGAATCACATATTTGGGTGTAGACACTTTGCTGTTTAGAGTAGAGGTAATTAATGAAGAGGGTATGGAGGTTCACCTTGCAAAGTGCATGAAAGATGATGTGATATAGTGACTACCTATCTACCGATGGATCTTATCAACAACTAATTACTACTTGATAATACTAGGATACATTTTTAGCTTGGATTAATTGGCATAGTTGTGGATTTGATGGATGTAGTGAGATTTTTTTCATTGGTACCATGCATACTTGCGCATCTATACATAGATATGCAACTGGTGGTATATAGTATTTAGAGGATTTTGGGTCCAATGACACTACTACATATTTGGGTGTGGGACCATATAGTAGCTTTTTGCTCCTATTTCAAGTTAATGAAATGGTATACAAGAAAACAAGAAACTCCAAAATATGGGAAGGTTTAAGGCTACAACTGAAATGTGTGATGCTAAAGGAGATGATATATGGGTGCAAAGATCCTTTTCATAGTGACATTGATAACTTGCACAAAAAAAGGATAGCTAGACATGAAAAATATTAGTAGAGTAAACATTGGGCTGCGTGAAAATTTAGTCTCGAGAAGTGATAAAATTCCTAGGGAGGATGTCAACCCACTTTTATTATAATACTAATCAAAAATAATTTGATAAATGATATGTGGAAGATAATAAGAATGTAACACGATAAGAGATATGTATAGATAAGATAAGATAAAGATATGATAACGATAAATTGAAATAAGGGAAATCAAAGCTGATTGGGTTGATTGAGACCCAAGAAAAAAAAGGAAGTCAACAAAGTGAATGTAATAGAGTAGATGAGAAGATGTAAAAAGTGGATATGCGAATGATGGTGAGATGCTAAAGATTTCTTGGATCTAATGCAGAGATAGAAAAAAATGATGCAAATTGAAGGTAGATGTAATGGATACAAATTGGTTGGACACGTAGACTAGAGGTAGATCTATGACACTCAATGATGATTAGGGGACATTAAAGTGAGCTTTCAGATATCATATATGTAGATCATATAGACAAAGAGATATGGATGTTATAGAGGCTTAGGAGCTTATTGTAGGAAATGAAAAAATGTACAGAAAAAGACTAATAAATATCAGGTCGATGGTGACCAAGGTATAATTGACAAAGACTGGGGTTATATTTAGGGTTTGATGAAGTCGATAGACAGAAAATGGAATATAAGAAAAAAATAGGGATGAAGGATATGATGGAAGATATCCAAGATGAGGGACAAACCTCGTAAAGCTTATAAGAAGATGATGAAACCAATATAGGGCTCTAATGCACATTCCATGATTTATATCTCTAAAAATGATTGACGAGGGGTCCAAGATGACTCTAAGTTATTAATAGCATCTCACAAGAAGAGAAAAACAAGATAATATCGTAAGAATTCCAATTCTCCAAAATCGCATCCTCTTTAGGAGTGGGGTAGAGGTATATTTATAGGTCATCGGTGACCTCCTATGGTGACCATCGACTATGGGGGCCTACCGACTTGGTAGATGAGGATGATGTGCAACTCTAGATGAAAGGTCCTATTAGAGTTGGATTAGGTTTTTTCTTTTTACGTGTGTTATGGTTGTATAGGGATGATAAAAGTGTTTAAGGAGTGGAAAGGAATTGAATATGGATAAATGGGAATCTAGGGACAATAAATGAGGGGATTAGGGATGTGCTTATGATAATATATATGCTTAGGGATAATTAATGATGGATAAAATAATGATGGGATTAAGATAGGAAAATAGGAAATTAAGAGGAATAAATGGGATTTAGGAGGGAAATAGGAATTTGAATAGGAAGAGGGGTGTGAATGTGAAAGATGATGATGAAGGGGTGAGCGAATGCAGATGGGGTACAATCTAACAAAAATTGGTGTCTACAAATACAGCTACAACAAGTGAAAATGGAGAGGGATGTGTCTCGTCATGTGGCCGAGGTGAGTGGGTGTAGACACTTTGAAAACTTGCATGTTAATTTATTCCCCACATCCTCCCTCTTTTAATTTAAACTCACTCCTAATTTGAATTCAAATGCATTCCCCCAAAATCCTAACCTAACCTCTTTTACACACCGTAAATATTCTAATCACTATCCTAAACTCCTATCTACATCTATCCTATCCTAAAACCAAAATTTTCAAAGTGATTATAATCCTTATACACGAGGAAAACTTTCCTATCCTCAATTTCATACCATCACCTAAATCCACCTCATTTGGAAGTGGTCAAAAATCACTTCAAAAAGGTGTTTTTATCCCTCCCAAATCTCTAGCAATTTGGGTAATCGCTAGCGACTCTAAAAATATGGCCCTTCTCCTTTAGTTTGGAATCATAAAACATTTGCAACATAGTTATAACTCTCCGATATCTCGAAGCATAATCTAGCAACACACTTAGCCACTCACAAACATAAAGAGAAACCACATTTTATTTGTAAACATGTCTTACATCCATCAAACATCTCCCTTTTCTCCTCACACGTATATCAGCTCACCAAGGTAATTATTTACTTGTTTTTCTATTTCAAATTCTAGTTTCGTGTTGATTTTTTAACTAGAACAATTATCAATTATTATTTATAATCGATTCATCAAGTCTCTCATTTATTAATCCACATTTCATTTTACAACAATCACTAGAGATTCTGCTTTATTGATTTACTTTTCATTTCCAAGCATTTTTATTGTAGTTCATCATATCTTTGTCACTAATCCTTTGTTCCAAGTATGGATATGTTTAGATGAATTTTCCAAGTGTCCAAAGATCTCATCACTTCCATTCACGATATCCCTATCATTCGAAAACCATTTTTGTGGGAGCAATACAACATTTCTCATGAGTTGAGATGTTACAATATTGTACTAACCCCTATTACAAAATATTTTTTGTGTTGGGTAATTTATTATTATATTGTTATTTATTTGTGATTTTGTTTGTACCCATATATATTACTAGGTTTGTTGTTCCTATTTGGTAGGTGACGCTTTTTCTTTCTATATGGCTATATAATAACCAAATGTAATGATCGAGATATCTAAAGAGTAAATATAATATATTTATTTCTTTTATTCTAGTGTATCCACCTAATTTGGTATCAGAGCAATGTAAATCCATGGTCAAAATATTAAGATTTTGAATGAAGATGAAAGATTAAATTGTTCTGGGAGATTTCATATTGTTTGATTGCCTCAGATGTTACGTCAATTTTCATCTACCTCGGGAAGAACTTCATTTCTAATTAACACACATAAATGGAAATCTACTTCTCCATGTGTTACACTTATAAACATGTAAAAATACTTGGTAGTTGTAATGTATTAGGAGATGTAATGTATTCTTGTTGAGGGTGTCTAATATGTAGGTCTATGGATTAAGAATTTGAATGAATCGTATAGAGCACTATGTGGTTTTTAAAAGTCTTCTAGTTAATTCTGAGCATTCTTACCAGTCTTTAATTCAGATCTTAAAGAAAATAATATTTCCATTCCAAAGTGTCATGTCCTAACACTGTCCATGTGGAGTTAGTAAAATCATCTCGACTAAACAACCACCACTATTTTTTTAGCGAAAAATATTGGCATATGAATCTAATGATATTCATAGATTTATGATCAAATCTTCTTCAGAAAATCATGCAAATCTCTAGCACTAGAAACAAAGATCAAAGGAATACCACGTGTTGGCATACATGAAAGAGAATGTGAATAAAAGTTCCTATAATTAATTTTACATTTTTAAGCCTCACATGCATTGTTTTCACTCATTGACTTGGGAGATGTATCTAAACATCTTAATTGGTGAGTTAATGAATATTGATCTCAGTATTGGCATCAGATCACTAAGAGGTTGATCAGATTGGTCTTAATATTCTTTACGTCTTTAATTCAATTTTTATTTTCATAAGTAATGTGCTCTTGTTTCCAGATCAACTAGAATTTTGGATTTTGATAGCTTTCATTAATAAAAGTGTATTCCCATCAAAAAGTTCCACAAACTCTATTGCCATTTTTTCATTCATAAATTAATTCATATTCAAAATTTTGATGGAAATGATTTCCACACATGGCAAGTTCAAACACAATTATTTTTGATCAATAAATACCTGTGGGATATTGTTGACAAAAAAGCAAAGAAACTAGCAGATGCAAAAGAAGCAACAAAATGGGAGAAAAAATACTGAAAAATCCATAAAAATTATTGGATTGGGACTATCTGATGCTTATTTGCATCATATAGATTTGTCTAAATCCTCTCATACAATTTGGAAAACATTAAACAAATTGTTTGGTTCACAAGCTAGAAGCGCAGCGATAACATTGAAGAAAATATTGTTTGGTCTTAAAATGGAAGAAGGCGACAACATGGTAGAGCACATTAGTAAGTTTTGATCTATCTCAAATCATTTTATAGACAACTAAATTCCACTTTTGCAATATTATTGCTAAAAGTGTAATAATCACTCTCATTCTTACCCATTCTATTATAATTAGTGATTCCCGCTAATTAACTAACATTTCGTACCATTTTCGTTAATTAATAATGTTTTGTTGATTACATAGCCTCCTTCACATTCAAGATTCTAATTTACGACACATCGTAATTCAAAATCCTCTTCGAATAAAAATTAGATATTATTAGATAATTAATCCTATTTTACCATTTTTTGGTCTATAAACTCTATTATTGGCTTAAAACCCTCTTCTAACCATTCAAAATCACCCCATTCCCTCCAAGACATCTCAAAATTCTTCAACATCTTTCCTAGCCTCTTAATTGATCCTAAGTGGTTGATTAAGGCTCCTCACATCACAATCACTTGCTAAATCACTAATCATGATTAACAAACCTTAATCTACTTTGTGCTTTTAGTCCCACATGCACCAAGATGCAATTTTTCCCAAATAGAAAACTATAAAAAGGACTAACCACATACCTTTAAAATTTACACCATGCTTTGAATTGCATATCATATAAGAAATATGATTAAGATCCTTGCTCAATATTTTCCTCCAATATTCATGTTGGTTAGTAGAGGGATATCCAATATGGCCTTGTAGCCATTGTTGGAGAGAACCTCTCACCATTTGTGAAGTAGCAACAAACCCAATTTGATTTCCCTCTTAGATATAATTAGGTCTATGTTAGTTATAAATTCATACTAAGTAGGCATGCTTTAACTAAGATTGATTGATATCATGTTAGTTCTTTTAAGTGTTCTATTAAGCTTTAACCATTGATGTTACTATTGTTAAATTTCTATCTTTGTTAATAGACTATGTGGTGTTAGTCTAGATATTTAGCTTTGCTAGAGACTTTTAGTAGTTATCATTTAGCATGCCCAAAGGGGACAACCCTATTGCATACATTTTTAAGCTTTTTAACTTAGTTTCAAAGTTTTTAGTTTAAATCTTTCTAGATTAGTTTCAATCTTTCTAGATTAGTTTTTCAAGATTATTTAGATTATTTTACAATTTTAATTTTCCTAACCCTGTTTTGCATTATTTTTTATAATTATGAAGTTTCTTAGCTAGATTAGTTTTAGTTTCTTTGTTTTTATGTTCTTTGTAGGATCAAAGGAGGTAAAGTGCTGCAAAAATTGGATCAGATTGCTAAAGTTTTGATCTTTTTGAGATTTTTCTTATCAAAATCCATTTTTTGACCACCTACAGAAAGGGATGTGCTGGTATTACTCTTCCATGTGTTGGTGTTAAAATGAGCGAGCTAGTGTTAAAAGGGGCACGTTGGTGTTAACCGGGCGCGCTAGTGTTACACTATGTTCACAACCTATCTCATGAGGCCTTAAATTTTTCTCCCGACCTCGAAATGACTCCGTTTTTTGTGTTGGAAAGGTATTGAAGTGAACTAAGTAATGGAAACATAAATTTGGGGTTTAGAGTTACCAAAAAAATAGGGTTTTCATTTTTATAAAACTAGTGATTTTTAACATGTCTAATGATTTGATGAATGTTGTTTTTCCATGCTTTACTTGATGTAGACCAAAGATTGTGTATTCTCTTCTCTTACACCTTTTGGTTATCTTGAGAATCAAAAACAACTTTGATCTCTATATTTTTAATATTTTCTTATGTTTTGATGAATTCTTTTATTTCCATGTTTTGTATGAGTTTGGGATAAAGTTTGTGTATGCTCTTCTCTTGCACCTTGTGTGATCTTGAGAATAAAAAGTAGATTTACACCTTCTTTTACTAACATTAGAGTAAGTGGAAAATTTATTTATTCATTTTAGTGCTTAAGGGAGTGAAATTTTCATTTGGGATGTGTATGATACTTTAGTTTAAAATTTTTTTATTTGATAAACAACCAAAGCCAAAGTTTGTGTATGCTCTTCTCTTGTAACTTATGTGATCTTGAGAATCAAAAGAAACTTTAGTTTTTCACTAAAAAGCACTTGGATTAATTGGGAATGAACCTTGATTTATAAAATATTATGGTCTTATTTTTATTTATAAGCTTTTTCATTTTTATCTAGTTGGGTTGTTTGTTGTGTATGCTCTTCTCTCGCATCCTTAGATGATCTTGAGAACCATAAACAACATTTAATCCTCTTTTATGATATCATAGATATTTTTGGATAACTACTAACTATTGGTGTGTCATACCTAATGATTTCTAAAGAAAGGAGAACTCTCTTAAAACAAAATCTAACATTCACGTGTGTTATAGGTTTCCAATGGTGGTCTAAACCAAATTTCCTAATCCAAAAGAGAAGAAAATACACCACACATCATTTATCACAATGTATTACGCTTTTAATTAAGAGCTACGACTCGTCCACTCTAAACTAGGAGAAACTCCTTTGGCATAAGCCTTAAGATAAGAAGAGGGATTCTCCTAGGAACCCCAAAGAAGTTCACATAAGAGAGAAACTTGTGAACAAAATGGAAAAGTTCTCCACTACCTAATTTATTAGTACATCTCGATAAGATTAGAGTCAAATTTATTTCCATTTGGATCCCATTTAAAATAAACTAAATGCATTTATTTCTCATTGTATTGAAGGGGGTAAATTAAATCCGAGATACTCCAAGACTAGTTAGTGCAAATTTCTTGGCAAACCAAGTTCACCGAGGTAATTTGTGATACCTAGAGAGAGAACCACCAAGAAGTTTGTGGTTTGGAGCCAATTTGAATTAGACATTTTGTTCTATAGATCTCTCATAAAGTGACAACTTATTTGGAGTCAAAACCTTGTTTTTCAAACAAGGCAAGAGTCCATTTAATTTGAAACTATGTGTTCTTTATAGCCACTTTTACCTACTCCCATTAAACCCAGGCGCGCTAGAACATCACCTAGCCTGAACTAGGCACTCACCCGAGGCACACAAAGGGGCTGATCCCCTCTTTTATGTGAGCCTTTTAAGAATGTTCACCACTAATCGAGGAATATTACAGAAACATAAATACATACATTCATTCTAGCACAAAGGTAAAGAAACTAGAACCAAGCGCATATGCACCATAATATGAATGTAATCATTATAACAACACAGATGAATCAGATTTGAACCATGAGCAATATGAAGAACACAAGGGTTTATACCTGTAAACATAGATAATCAAAGCAATCCACCTCATATATTGATTCACATTTGTTTATAGTATCCAGTTATATCAAAAAGGCCATAGCAGATGAAATACATCAAGAAATAACATCCTAACCCTACAAAATGACTCTACTCAAAGAGTTATAGCCATGCTCTCTCCTATGCATCTAAATTCTCTCTTAAATATCTTTCTTTGCATAACACATATTCTTCCCATCTCACATTTTCTTCACATCCCCTGTTTTAGATCCAAATGTGTTTTTAAATAGAAAGGGATTTCTACTTCACCACCTTAACATCACTCAAGAGAAAACCGCATGCCAAATGTCATCATACCCTGCCATACTTGAGTACCCTAAACATGCAAGTGCTAGCTAACCCATAACTAACTCTACTTTACAACTCTTAAACATAATGATTATATCCTGGAATATTCTTTCCTTGGGCTGCAAGTCTCCATGTTCTAACCTTATCCACTATCACGCCTACCTGCATCCTCACGTGTTTTCCATGTAACACCATAACCCAAAATGTGGCTAAGTCTCAAACCCATTTTTGATCCTGCATGCAAACCTCCACACACTCCATGTCCAACTCTATCCCTTCATTCCAAAACTAGTTAACTATTCAAGTTGTTCGTGCACAACTTAGTTATCCCTGCATGTGCTTCCTCATGCACGTTATTCCTACACTTTCTTCCTCATACGTTGATCCTTTTCTCGAGAATTAATATTGTTTTGGGCTCAACATCACCCCACACCAAACATTATGTCCATCCTCTAAAAAAACTAATCTCCAATATAGAATAAAGAATGGAAAAATAAAAATGACACTGTATCCGCTTACACCAAAGAACAAAAGAAAGTTTCTACTATTGGACAAAGATTGGGAAATTTTTATTCAAGGATGCTTCAATATCATTCCAAGAATCCACCTCACTCTATGCATGTTTAAATAAATCCCCTATCAATGCATTGACCTCATCAAATTTCATCTCTTCACCCTTAATTTTCTCCATTTTATTGCTAAGTTTGGTCAGCGTGTCCATCTTATGTGTCACTTGGGGATATAATTCCTTAAATTTAATCTTAATATAGGTCCTTAGAATTTCAATTTCCTTAGATTTATTCTCAACCTTTGCCAGGATCTTGTCATGTTCCACCCGATTGCCTTTGTTCTTCACCTATAACTCCTTCAAATTTGCCTTATGTGTATCGACCAAAGATACTTTCCACATTGTTTTTGTCTTCACAGGTTGTCATAGAAAACTTTGGCCATGTGAGTGGAATTTATCACTGAATAAATAAGCCTAGTGTACTAAGTTATGGTCTCCTCAATTTGTAATCTCTCCTATTCTTTCTATTGCACCATAAATTATTTTTCCAACTCCGGTCAGAGTGGTTGCTTCTCCATCATGATGATGCGCATCAAATCCTCTAGGTAGTAGAAGGATAACTCATACCTATGTGTAGGGGGATTAAATTTGGGTGTGCTAAAATAATGGAATCTGAGACAACCTCCACTTTCTTGTAATCTTTACACACCTTCCCCTTCTCTTCTCTCAACTCAGTCCTCAACTGCACAATTATAAACTCCTTTCCCTTTATCTCTTTATCCCTCTCTATAATCTCCTTGTTATTTTCCTCCAATTCCTTCTCCAATGTTTTAATCTTATTATTCCTATCAAATAATATTGCTTCAACCTCCACTGATACCTTGTTCAACACATTACATGCCTACTCATCACCAAATGCCGAGAACCCACAATAGGATTTACCTCTGTAGAGCTCACTGTGTCTAGCAATGCACCTGCATTGACTTCAAATTCTAGCTCATCAACATGGGACTCAAAATCCCATGACAACATATTCCTTGTGCACAGGTATGCACCATCTATATCAAATGATGACCAACATAAGAGGTGGTCTATAGGTGTTGTGCTCTTGAAACACGTGAGTAGGACCTTGTTTGGATCAATTTCATAAGCCATTATGGGTTCTTGTGATTTCAATGCACCCTTTCCACTTGTGTGCACTCTCTTTGGGAAACCAACTGCTAAAATTTTCTCCCTGCCTATGCTTCCATACTTCTCTTTCTCCATTTCTCCCGCACTGCGCTCCACCTCATGCTCTACCAAGTCCTTGATGATACCTGCCACCTCCTTCTCCACCGTTTCCTCTAACTGTTCACCAAATAGGTGTGGGGTCTCATACACCTTCATCCCCACTTATTCTTCACTTATTTATCCCTCTCGAGTGTCCTGCAAAGATTCATTCGACATTCATCGATTCATATTCATTGTACACAGGGGGTTCTTCTCTAACTCGTACTCCTCATCCTCCTCTCTAGTCTCATCACCCTTCACGCTCTTCATTCTCTTAGAGTCTGAACTCTACACTACCCTCTTATTCTTCTTCACCGAGACTAATCCTTCCATAGGGACTTCTTCCTACAAGCATAAGTGCTTTTTCCCATGCCCGAATCTTGTTCCTCTTTGGTATAAACCACACGTGTGCTTGATGCCCTACTTTATGTATTTTCCTCCCTATCTCTCTTCTTTATCACTATCTTCTTCCTTCCGGTAGGGTCTTCAGGGATGGAGACATCATCCTCAACATACGTTCCTTTCTCAAACTTAGGCCTTAGGTGTATGTACACCCTTGTTGTCATTATTCCTGCAAGTGGTAATGTCATGGGCCTTAGCATATGTATGTCATGAGAGACATACTTCTCCACATATGCTCACTTATGAGGATATATAAGTTTCCTCCATAGCGCATGGTGCTCTTGATCTACTTCACTTAGATCAAACCTCAGTTTCTTAGCCTCCTTAATCCTATTAACCGTGCTTTGAAAATATTGCGTTGTGAAGGAAAAAGGTAATTTACACCATGGGCTCTTAGTTCCATCAGTCAATGTGAACATGTCAATGCAAAACTATTGGTATATTGTAAATTCAGCCTCATCCTTCACCAAGGCTGGAAATTGCTCTGGAATCCTCCACTCTACTCCAAATACATCACACATATTCTTGTACCACTTATCCAAGTGTGCCTTGTATGTAGGTATCATAATTTCACAAGTATATGCTTCAAACCTCTTAGATGGGGAGGGGTTCTCATTAGGGTACTCCCAAATGTTATTATTCAGCCCATTAGGCACTCCAATCTCTGAAAACACAATGGTAAGAATAATATTACCATACATAATTTTATCTCCATCTCACACGACATAAATGATATCCTCTGCAATGAAGGACGAGATGTTGTAGATGGTCCCCTATGAAACCTTCCTGCAAACATTCAACCATATCTTGTTCACTTATGTCCATCGTTCTTATCTATTAAACTTGGTGAATAGGTGTGTGACCATCTTCATGACTGGTTTAGTGATCTTGGTAATACCAATGGTGCACCCATCCTTCTTATATTCATATGCCTTAGTTATTTCTTTGGCAGCCTCATTGTCGCTCAAGTAATCATCCATCAACTCTCATGTGTAGATAAGTCTAGTGTACTTGGATATCAACTATGGAGTTATGTGCATCCTCTTTCCTATGAAGTAAAAGTAATATTTATGCATGCACAACGTAAACCACTGGTATAATCTCTCAGTCTTTCCAAAAATTGGCAACTCATAGAGTTTTAAAATACCATCCTTCTCTAATGCCCTCTTTATGAAGTCATCATATATTGTTATGTCATCTTCTGTTCTTTCTCTTGTATGGTGAAAAAGCTCCAATGAAATCTATTTCTTAGTTGTATTTGTCTTATGGTTATAATCACTTATAATGATTTTGCACACGTGAGATACCTAATCTATCCCCAATAATACCCCATCTAGGTATTGCATCTCCACATACCATTCTTTGTTGAAACTTGTTAATGTGACTAGTTTTCCCTTTCCCTTTCCCTTCTTCTTGGGTGAAATGTTTGATCCTTTCCTTGGTTCCATTTTCCTTGTCAGGTCCTTGTTAATCCTTCCTTGTATATTTCTTTCTTACTACTAAATCCCTTGGCTCCAATCCTTCTACACAAATTCTTCAAACCCGTGCCCTAGTTTCTCAAACCCTAACCTAGAAACCCTTTCTTCCACAAGACAACATTAAAACTAGAAGAAATCTTCCCAAACAACAACTTCTGCACACTTGTGTACTCTATTTCAATCTGGTTCTCAAATATTTCACTTCACACATGATTTTCAAAAATTTCTCACAAGGATGCCCTAGTTCACAAGAGCTCTTCTACAAGTAAACACAAGGTGAAAATAACTTACCCCGACTCCCTATTTATAGTTTTCCACTTTTTACTGCATTAATTTCCATGCCACCTACCACCATACTACCGCATTAAATTCATATTTTTCCAGTGCATTCCTCTCATGCATTTTTTCCATCATTTTTCCTTCACATGCCCACTCACACGTAACCTCCTCAACCTTCTAGCATGTAAAACTACATCAACCACATAATCCTTTATGCACTCTCTCGATGGAAGTACATCTACCTCCACATCTTATACCAATTAGTTCTTCTCTCTACCACCTACCGCATGTTGCTCCACTTGTTCATCAATACACGTGGATTTCATAAAACTATTTCTTGACACCATTTTATTTCCGAGCATTATTACCTATTTTACGTGCATTCGTCTAATACCACACACTTTTTCCTCTCTCCCAAGACACAAATAACATCACTCCCAACACGTGCCTCTTGATGCGCTATCCACCCCATACTAAAATTATCCTCTACACATAAAACCACTTAGATTGTAATTGACCAATGGCATGGAAATGCATAGCACAAAACATGACTAAAAATACAAAGCAGAGTGACGATGAAAGGAAAAACATATAAAGGAAAACCTAAGATAAATGGAAACACTACCTTATTACAAACACCAAGAATAATTATTTATAGTAGGGCTTCAACCTACTCTCATTAAAGAAACTGGGAAACCATGTGCCATCCAAAGCTTCTAACTAGAAAGTGCATGAGTCAATTATATAGGTCACAACATATGGTCCCAACCAATGCACTTGGAACTTCTTCTGGGTGGTGCAAAACTTGGAGTCATATAGAAGAACCATCTGATCCAACTTCCAGCTTCTTATTTTTAATGTGTCGATCATGTTAGGCCTTCTGTCTTACTTTCTCTATCTTCTAGCTCCATCGGGATATGATGCACCTCTCATCCAACTACATCAGTTTTTCTATGCGGTCTTCAAGTTCTTTTTCATCAACCAATCCTCCCATGTGTTTAATATGCAGGTATGTTAACATAAATTCAACTAGTAAAACAACCTTGGCACAAAACACCAACTGAAAGGGTTTTAATTTGTTTAGTCTCTTATATATTGTTCTATAAGATGAAAGAACAAAAATAATTTATCATCGCAATCCTTCCTTCTAACATCATAGATATTTGTCAATGTGTGGCTCAAAATATTATTAAAAGCTTCAGAAATTCCCTTATCTTATGGGTGATAGGTTTTCATTTTATGTTGGGGTTAATCACACTAGTTGTACAAATATATATCAGATCTAATCATACAAGTAATAAATATGAAAATAAACCAAAAGAAAAAATACACAAGATATAATGTGGTACACCTAATGTGGGCTACGTCCCACAAAGAAGCAACTAATATATTATTCAAAGCTTCACAAATGATATACGGTGAAGATATAGAATCTTCCACACCTATCCCGGATGTACATTACTTTATTCCTCACAAGATTCTATTTTTCTCTCTCTAAAATTCCTTACAATTATTCTAATTCTATCTTCTAACCCTATATTTCTATCTTATATATGTATACACAAACTTAGGGAACTTTATATCTGCATAATTACAACCATTAGATCACATTTATATCAAAGGTTAGATCTAAATCCCATGACTTAAATAAAATAAATCATGCAAAGGTAACCGATACCGGTTCCTACTTTCTTGACCGATGCTTTGGTCCCAGGTGACCAACAAAGGTTACGTAATCGACACCAATTAATATATTTTCCATCAAGTTAATAAAGCATGTTATATGTGAATAAATTTAGCTCCGCAACTCAACAATCTCCCACTTAGAGATAAATTGTTACACTTTGCACCATATAGCTCCATTCTTGGATCCTTTCCTTGAATTTTTTTCTCCCTCTTCAAGTTTAAAAGTGAAGACCAAAAAAATTGGAGTTTAGCTCCAAATTATCCTTTTCCAATGGCTTCATTAGCATATTTGTAGGGTTCTTATTTTTATGAATTTGCTCTAGTTTCATCTTCTCATCCTCCAACACTTGCAATATGAAGTGATATATCAACTCGAATATGTTTCTTTCTTGAATGAAATGCTAAGTTATTTTCCAAATGAATCACACTTTTACTATCATTGTACAATATGAAATCCTCTTTCTCATTTCCTAACTCTTCCATGAACCTGCTCATCTATATCATCTCTTTGTTAGCCTTTATAGCTACAACATACCTAGCCTCTATAGTAGACAAGGCCAAAACATTTTGGAATCTTGAAATCTAGCTAACTGTCATCCCACCTACTGTGAATACATATCCAGTGGTGCTTCTCATACCATCCAAATCTCCAACCATATCTTAATCAACATAGCCACATAAAGAAATATCTCGACCCTCCATAGCATAACGTAATGTTCGATGTCCTTCTCAAATACCCGAGAATCCATTGGGCTGATTTCCAATGTTCTTTACCTAGATTGGCCATAAATTTGGTCACAACTCCCACTTCTTGGTACAAACCATAACATACATAATACATCACACAAGTTTCTCCTTACCCTTGACTTCTTAACCAAACGATCGCTGCATATAAATATCTTCCTCCAAATCACCATGAAGGAAATCCATCTTAACATCAAGTTTCTCTCAATTAAAATATTCTACTACAACTAAAATCAATAAGGTATGTATGGAAGTAATTTTTGCTAGAGGAGAAAATATCTCACCAAAATCAATACCTGATTTCTATGTAAATCCTTTTACCACAAGCTTTCCCTCGTACCTTTTCTCGTCCACCATATTTTTCCTTAATCCTATAAACCCATTTGTTATGTAATGTTCTCTTACCTGATGGTAACTTAACCAAATCACATATCTAGTTTTGTTCCAAGGATTTCATCTCCTCATCCATTTCATGATCCCAATTCTCATGGGTTTCATACTACATTACTTCTTTAAGAAAAATTGGTTCACCACTATAAGTGAATAAAAATAAGATATGGAAGGTGTAAATATTTCTTGAGGTATACTTACCCTTTATGACCTTCTAACTAAGATCTAGGGTGCCAAAGGCTCAATCTATACATCATGTACATTTGTATCCACCTCTAATAGTGACTGATGTTGGTCACATCTTACCAAAGCTAGTTTAGCTAACTAATGTCGGTCATGATCTTCTATAGCTGATGTCGGTCCAAGAATCGACGCCGGTTTTGTAAGTTGATGTTGGTTCCAGGATGATCAAACCAATACCTATAGATGTCTTTTCTAAATCTGAGAATAAGTTTTCTTCCACAAACTTTCCAACCGGTTCATCTTTGGGTACCAAAACTTGATCCCTGTACATTCTCTTTTTATTCCATTCAATGTCACAACTCTTAAAAATATTAGAATCTTCTAAATTTAAAAATAGAATCGAAAATCACTAGAGCCATAACCAATAAAGGTACATCCCTTTGATTTAGCATCCAACTTCTTTCTATTTTATTTATCACCATGCATAAAAGATTCTGAACCAAATACTTTAAGAAAATAAATATCTACCTCTTTTCATGTCCAAGATTCTTCTAGTATTCCACCATCTAGTGCACTTTAAGGTCCACGGTTAATTAAATAAACCATTGTGTCTACCGCTTGTGCCCAAAACTACAATGGTAATCTAACATATATCCTCATGATTCTTACATGTTCTATGATTATCGTGTTCATTCTTTCAGCAACACCATTCTCCTTTGGTGTTCTAGGAACCATTATTTCTTTGCATATTCCATTCACTGAACAATAATAATTGAAATCCTTATTGTAGCACTCACCACCATTTAATATCTTATGCATTTTAACTTTGAATTTGATTCATTTTGCACTAGTGCTTTCCATATTATAGAAGTCTCAAAAACATTAGATTTATGTTTAATATAATAAACACATACCTTTCTTGTGGAATCATCAAAGAAAGAAACATAATATTGGGATCCTCCATGAGAAACTACTTAGGTTGGTCCCCACACATCTAAGTGCACAAGATCCAATTTTTGCTCCTTCTTTGTTGACCTAACTTTGAGAAATCTTACTCTCTTTTGCTTTCTAAATATACAATGCTCACATTTTTAAGAACTACATATTTAAAATTTGATAACTTACCCTTAGCCTTTAAGATCAATTCCTTTTTGACTCATATGGCCTAGCCAATTATTCCACATGTTTGCATCTAAATCTAAAGTAAATAACATAAAAGTGGAATCAATAATACAACTAGATAAATACATTTTTCCTACCTTCTTGCCTCTTGATACAATAAGATATCCCTTGGCAGCCTTCTAAGAGTCAAATGTGAATGTAACCATGCGACTGATTCACCTAATTGTCCTACGAAATTAGATTTATCTTGAGGCTTGGCACATGCCTCACATATTTCAATATCCATTTATTTCCATTCTACAATTTTAGATGAACTTCTCCTTTACCAATAATATTTCATGGTTCACCATCTCCTAAATTAACATGCCCAAAATTACCCCTGGACATAATTTCTAAAATAACCCTTATTAGGAGTAGCATGGAAAGAAGATCCTAAATCTAAAACGCATGATTCAATTTAATTATCCAAGGAGAGAATAAGGGCATCTTGCATTACCTTAGAGGATGCAATATTTTCCTCTTTACCTTTCTCAGACATTCTCTTTATTTTCCTTGAACCAATAATCCTTTTTGCATGTCCTTTATTTCCATAATTCCAATAGGTTATTCCTTTACCTCTTGATTTAGATCTTCCATTGTTAGACTTTGATTTCCCATTATTCTTTCTCTTGGATCTCTCCTTCTACCTTCCTCTTCTTTCTACATTCAAAGAATTACTAGATGATAATTCTCCCATAATTTTCCTTCTTATTTCTTCATTTAGGATTATATTAACCACATCATCAAGATTTAAAATATTAGTAGTAGAATTTATACTACTAACAACCACTACTAATTTATCCCAACTATCTGGAAAAGAGCATAATATTAAAATTTCTTACACTTCATCATCAAATTGAATATTAACCGATTGTAATTGATTTACAATAGAATGAAAATATAATTTAAATGAAGTGATGTAGATTCACCTTCTTGCATCTTTGAATTAAATAATTTCTTCATCAAATAAAATTTATTTGAAGCACTAGGTTTTTCATATAAATTACATAAATATTTCATCAACTCTATCATGGTTACTACTTCCATAATATTCAAAGCCAGCAGATACTACCAGGCTCAATCTTATAGATCCCAGAGCCTTTCTGTCAAGAATTTTCCATTATTCATCAGTCATCTTTATAGGTCTTGCCTTCTCATCCAATTGTAACTATAGATATTTCTAATACATATAATCTTCCATCTACATCTTCTCGTAATTGATAGTTATGGCCATCAAATTTCTCAACTCTATATTTTCCATCTTCTACCATTGTTATAGCTCCCACTCAATTAGAAATCCCTCTATGAGTAAATTTTTCAACACACAAAACCCTCAAACAAAAAATATATGATACTAGTTATTAGGGTTAATCACACCAGTTGTACATATGTATATCAAATCTAAGCATACAAGTAATAAATATGGAAATAAACCAGAACAAACAATACACAAGATATAATTTGGTTCACTAAGTATGGACTACATCCATCAAGAAACAACCAATATATTATTCAAAGCTTGATAACCGATATACAATGATGATCTACAATCTCCCACACCTCTCCTAGATGTACAATACTTTCTTTCTCACAAGCTTATCTTTTTCTCTCTCCAAGAATTCCTTATTAAAATTCTTCTAATACTATTTTTAACCCTAGATTTCTAGCTTATATATGTATATACAAACTTAGGGCACTTTAGCTATGCAATTACAACCATTAGATCACCTTTATATAAAAGGTTAGATCTAATTCCCATGACTCAAATAAAATCAATCATGCATAGGTAAACGATGTACATTATCATAACGATATCGGTTCCTAATTGCTTGATGATTTCGGTCCCAGTGATGACTGATGATGGTTACCCAAATGAAGCCATTCTTATGTATTCCAACAAGTTAATAAAACCTATTATTTTTAATAAATTTAGCTCCATAACTCAAAATTTTATGATGGGCTACCATAAATTCCATCAATAATATCCCAATAGTCTCATCTAAGAAATGAGTACCCCTATCACTTGTTAAACTCAATGGACATCCATACCTGCTTATGATATTCTCCCAAGTGAACCTTGTTGCAGTAGCTATAGTGTAATCCTTCTTAGGTGTTGCTTCCCCCCATCCTGTAAGATAGTCTGTACAAGTAATGATGTAGTGCGATCCTTTCCTATGTGTCAGAGGGGGAAATAGGGCCCATGAAGTCAATTTCCCATTTTTCAAAGGGTTTTACACTTGCTTTATAGGCCTCAACATCATTTCATCTCTATGCCTAGACTTCCCAAGGTGCTGGAAATGATCACAACCCCTACCATATTCTTGGAAATCCTTATACAGTGTCTCCCACAATAAACTAGCCATCAGAATCTTGTGCATGGTAGCTCACCCTCTATAGTGTCCACCAACGATCCCTCCTCCATGAGCTTCCTCTATAATACACATGCACTCATGCTCTAGTAAATACTGGTGTAAAATCTCATCCCGACCAAATTTTTATAGATATCCACCAATCAACATATAAAGTGTGGCATGAATGGAAAGATGTTTCCTTTGTATACTCTTCAGTCCATCAGGCACCACACCTATTCATAAAAATACAACAATATCCTCCAAATCAGTGGGTGCACATTTTAATCTAAACAATTCGACATTTGGAATTGTGTCTTCAATGATCTATACGTCCTCACCTAAATTAATTCTAGAAAGATGGTCAGGTCCAGAATTACACTTTCCTAATTTGACCGCCACCACAAAGTCAAACTCTTGAAATAACATGATCCAACAACATATACACCCTTGCGCAAAACTGGATTGTTTAAAAATACTTAAGTGTCATGTGATCTGTGTAAAAGGTAAATGGAGTAGATAGAAATTAGTGCCTAAAATTATGGAGTGCATAAACCACGATACAACACTTCATGCTTTGTTGTTGTGTAATTATGCTCATATGGAGTTAACTTCCTTCTTGCAACACATAAAGTGTGATCAACAATCCCTTCCTCATGTTGTGATAACACATCTCCAATTGGTATCCCCGATGCATCAACATGCACACGGAAGGGCTTTTCCCAAGCGGAAAACACAAAATGGGAATTGTAGTAAGTTTCTTCTTTAACGTATCAAAAGCCACTTGGTGCACCTCATCCCAGTGAAATCTTCCTTTATGCCTCAATAGTTCTTCCAAAAGCGCGGTGATCCTAGCATAACCTTTGATGATTTTTTTGTAGTAACCCATATGCCCCAGAAATCCACACACTACACTTTGATTGGTAGGATCCTCCAAAACCAAAATAATAGAAACTTTGGTAGGGTCCACCAATAAACATTCCTTGCAAATAATATGACCTAGTAATGGGCCAGAAGGAGTAGAAAGGACACATTTCTTAATGTTTAGAGAGATAGTTAACTACCTATAAATTTCAAACATCAATCTTAAGTTTTCGAAATGATTTTTACTAATCCATACATTTTATAATCACCAAGGTAGACTTATAGAAACTTATGAATAAAGTCTTGAAATGTTGCACCACATTACGTAAAAATACAACAAGTGCATTCTTAAGTTGGAATGGCATAACCATATAATAAAAACTTCTACATTCAATGGTGAGAATAGTCTTCTCCAAGTCTGATTTTACAATCTTTACCAGGTGATACCCTGATAATCCATCTATAAAAGAGTAGATCTCATGCCCTACTACACCCTCTAAAATTTCCTTAGTAAAAGGTGTTGGAAAAGGATCTATAACACATGCAGTATTGAAGTCTCTATAGTCTAAACATATCTTTATCCTTCCATATTTCTTGATACTAATCATCATTGGGCTAACCTATTAAGACTTTTCAATAGTTTCAATTATCCTAGATTCCAACAATTTGTCAATCTCTTCTTTCACCTTTACACCCAGATTATAATTCATCTCGTTAAGGTCTCTTCCTAATCAAGCATGCAACTTCCTTTAACTTAATCCACATCTCTCCCAATTAGTGATAAACTCCTTTTAACTCATGATACCCATGTGGGAACAAATCCTGGAAGTCCCCCATAAGTTCAATTATTTTTGAAACCTCTTATTTTGTCAAGTAATCACAAATTGTTGCTTATTTCAGTTCTAATTTTGTGCCAATGTTGACCTTTTCTTCAATGGATCATGGTACGCATACACCTTCTCATCTGAACTACCCAATACATCATGCGAACCCTTTGTATGATCAACATAGAGGTTCTATATTTATTCATATTCTATCACATACACCATTTTTCCTTTTTCCCTTTCTAGGAAGGCACACTCAAACTACACTTCATCTATTTATTTTCCCTTCTCGAAGCGTGCCTCCAAATCAAGATCCCCTAGAAAATCTAGGATAGGTCCTCAGCTTTGGCACTATCACCTAGAGTAAGGTGATTGACTACATATAAAGCCTCATTCACCGATGGTTTAGGAGATGGATACTCAAAAGTATGAATAATACTTGTTATCAACTCCTTCTAATTTCCTTTCTAACGAAATAACTCCAAATAGACATACCATGCGCATACGCACAAC
Source organism: Taxus wallichiana var. yunnanensis (assembly GCA_018340775.1). Lineage (NCBI taxonomy): Eukaryota > Viridiplantae > Streptophyta > Pinopsida > Cupressales > Taxaceae > Taxus > Taxus wallichiana. The sequence goes on from CM031236.1 coordinate 415,025,748, forward strand.
CCTGCAAGGTGGAATATAACTTATTCACCTAGAGTGAAGGAGGTAAATCTTCCATGCCTTCCATCTAGGATTTCTCACATTCCCGAATGTGGTACAAGCATGATTCCTTCCCAAGATAATCACATATATTTGAAGGTGCATTGGTCCTTAGAAATCTAATAGATAACATGACTCCTACCTCGAGCCACTCTATAATATTATCTCAATGATTCATCCACCAACACGTATCTCTCCCACACAAGGTATAAACAAGAATATCCCTCCATTATACTTCATAGGTCCACTGGACTTCCATATTGTACAAGAATAATATAGGGTTACCTTCTCCCATGTAACTTGGTAACTATCTTCCTCCCAGATGCCTAACCGAATGCACCTTGACAACACAAGTCACGCCTTTTAATTTTCTTCCAACCAACTTATAAGTCCCATTCACCCAATTATCACATGTAATCCTAGTCGTATCACTCATGAAATGAGCATCATCCCACCGAATTACTCCTTTCGATAGCTCAATAACCTCTAGGTCACCGATTGTGCGCAAAAGAATTCTATTGATGTCTTATTCCCCAAGGTCTTGACATAAGGTGAAGACCTAATATCTATTAGTGGAATAATAACGCATTCCTTATTATTATCAAAGGTGATGTATCCCTTATTGAAGCACAAATCAGTATTATTCACATAACACTAAGGGCATCTAAATAAGGTTACAAAACTATCTACCTCGACAAGTTTGAAGAATTCAAAGTCCTTAGTGAAATCGACCCTTGAATGGTAATGGAAGCATCCTTCAAGACTCAGATGGGTGTAGCTTTAGTCCTATTCGTCATGTACATTACATTTGAAGATGGATGTAATGGTGGTCTCCCATCTAATTCCAAGCATCCAAAGTAACAAAATTAACCTTTGCACATGTGCCAATTAGTATGTTACTCAAAATCCATCCATAAACTACCACATTCAATAGGATCTCCTTGTCATAATCAAGACTATGAGAGGGAAAATTAGCGAGACAAGATCTACCTCTCGTGCTCACATCCAGGTCGTGGCACCTTTCCTCTAAACCAATCACCTAACAAGGGAGTGATATTTTCCTTTTGCATCATATTACATACCTCTTTGACATCATCAACATCCTTCTAAGGGATCTTAGCATTTTTCACCTTTTCCAACTTCTATGACTACTCTTTCAAGAACTAGATCTCTCCTTATAAGCTCCTAATTACCTCCATAGTCTCCTTGTAAACCTCATTCTCATAAGTCAGATCAAGGTACTTTCCATGTAATACCTCTTATCTTTTAATAAGAGGCATTTACTTTGTTATTTCTCTAGTGCGTGTAGCTTTAGCACGTGTAGTTACTAATATATGATCCAAATCTAGGTTAAATGCCATGTAGGCATGAACATAGGTCTAGTGTGCTTCACACTAACCATTACCATGCCCTTTTCCTTCTGATTTTGGCTTATGTGATCATATAAGTCAAGGAACTCATCATAATTATGTTTCTTTCTTCACCATCGCATTGTAGAAAATATGGACATTCACATTTGTAAGGATCCGTAGACCCATAATTGAAACACGTTCCATGGGGAAATTCACTCCTTCCTCCATCACAACCACCATAGCCTTTGAATCCTCCATGAAAGCTTCTTCCCCTTCCTCCACCATCTTCACACCCTTCATGTTGATGCCCCTTTTTCTTATAACTATTCACAATGTTGGCTTGGTACAAACTAGTATCAATTGTATCATAAATCAGGTCTATTAACTGAAATTCCTTCATGTCATGAGTATTATATGTACAAATCTTAAAATAGCAGGACAAATTATTATAGAGTGTGCATTATAAAAAGGTAATATACTTGGATCATGATTCATGTGACATATTTTACAGTCTAATGACATGGCATGTACAAAATTTTGAAGGTAACTATCCTTGGTGTGTCCTTCTACTTCAAAATTTGTACGCCAAAGTCTTCTACTTAGTCTCATGCGTTGAATTTGTAGAAAAATTCTAAATTTACTGTGTCATGAAAATAATATGTGCCTCTAAAAAGGGACTTACCCTAGTATCAATGTTTCCCATGACCTCGCGCACAAAAGTAGCCTCCAAGGTTTTGAGTAGATCCGTGAAAGTCTTATGTAAAAGTTCTCATCTGAATGGTGTTATCAAAATTCTAACCAACCACTGAGCATATTGAGAGGGATGGATATCATAATATAACTTTGACAAGAGAGTATTAAAATGCACATTATACTCTCGCACACTCTCTTCCATACCCTGTTGAATATCCTTGAGCACACTGATGCTCTTTGCTCAAATTCAAGAATATGAAATTCCACCAATAAGGCATCACGTAATGTAGTATAATCATCCCTCGTCTGATGTGGGTCATATTTTTAGTACCATCTATACACGTGCCCCTACAACATAGTTGCAAATTGGCTTGCCTTTTGCTCAGGGTAGTGATCCCCTTATGATTCCATAGTAATTCACACTTTTGTACATGCTTTGCAGCATCCTCAACACCTTTATAATCAGGAAAATGAAGAGACATCTCATAAAATACCTATTGATGGGGTTGTGGTCCTTGTCCACTAGATCCAGAACCTTGATTTCCTCTTGTGTTTCCTCCACCACTAGATCCACTAGTTCCACTAACTCCTAACCCTATAGATCCACCAAATCCTCTATATACTCCTCGTATAGAAGGTATAGGTTCTAAAGTAGTGCTAATCTATGTTCCTACTATTTTATTAAACTCGAGCTTCAATAATTTGTGAAGTTGAACTACTTCCAGATGTGATACCCACATTTTGTGAGCCCACACCTTATCCAAATGACACACTTGTCGGGATACCATTAAACATAGGAAATTCTACCTAACACTTATTTCTTACCAATATTATCACTAACCAAACTACGATACTTATCTCGAGACTAGAAAACTAATCATAAGGGCTTGGTCGTCGGGGGTTCAAATGCGCACCTATGGTCCAACTCCTTTCTCCATCTAATAAGCTCTCATCGGAAGCCGAGGGTTCTCCTTTCACATTTCCCAAGATGGGGTAGCATAGAATGATTACGTTCCATGTAATTCACGTGAACCTCAAATCCTTCCTCGTAACATCTACCTCTAAACATCCATAATTCCTGAAATCTCATGATGTCTCAATAATTACCTCTCCCTAGATTCATTATACTTGAGTTAACTCTCTTCTCTCTCCATTTCTATCGTAGGTTTCACCATTTCTTGCCACACCCACTTCAACACCCCATGCCTAGTGGGAGTTTAGCTAGCCATAGGAAACAGTTCTAAACTCAGAGTGATGATCAGGATCTTTATGGCTAACGATATAACACATAAGAAATATCCTCTTAGTTCTCTCAATAGCTTGAAATAAGTAACCTCTGGGAAATTAGAAGTAAAAACCACATAGTCAAACATGTATATAGTCAACACACCACTCCACTGCGATCAACAACATGAGTCTAAATCAGATCGACATCATCAAGCCATTGATAATATTCTTGGGTCCACAGATGAGGTCGATAGTACGAACTCCTCTTCGATGCATACGTTGATAACCATTCATATAGTTCTATATAAAAATATCAAAATAAGATTTCATAGAGATCATGATATGGTTTCTCCTCTACCCATGTATGTGCATCAAACCTCGGTCCAATGTTGAATCTTTGTGTAAATCCATCCTCCATGTTCTTAAGCCAAGTCTCCACACTAGCCAAATTCAAGTGCTCTGCCATCACACACCATTCTTACAAAATATTCAAAAGAGATCTTGAAAAAGGAACCAAAATGTAGCCACTTATGCCTACTCCTTTAAACCCTAGGTGCATTAGCACATCACCCATCCTAAATCCGGCACTCACCCGAGGTGCGCAAGGTTCCAAGCCCCTCTTTTATGTGAGCCTTGTAAGAATGTTCACCATTAATGGAGGAATATTGTAGAAACAAAAATACATACATTCATTCTATCACAGAGGTAAAGAAACTAGATCCAAGCATAGATGCACCATAATATGAGTGTAATCATTATAAAAACACAAAGAAATCAAATCTTAACCATGAGCAATATGAATAACACAAGGGTTTGGACCCATAAATATATATATTTGGAACAATCCAGCTCATATATTGATTCACAATTGTTTATAGTAGCCAAATTACATCAAAAAGGTCCATAGCAGACCGAATACATCAAGAAATAGCATCCTAACCCTACAAAATGACTCTACTCAAAGAGTTCTAGCCATGCTCTCTCTTGTGCATCTAAAGTATCTCTTGTATCTCTTGCCTCGCATCACACATTTTATTCCCATCACACATCTTCTTCACATCCCCATTTTAGATCCAAACACATTTTTAAATAGAGTGGGAGCTCTCCTTTACCACCTTAACATCACTCAAGATAAAACTGCATGCCAAATGTCATCATACCCCACCATACTTGAGTACCCTAAACATGCAAGTGCCATCTAACCCATAACTACTCTACTTTATAGCTCTTAAACATAATGATTATATCCTAGAATATTCTTTTCTTGGGTTGGAAGTCTCCATGTTCTAACCTTAACCACTATTGTTCCTACTTGCATCCTCATGTGTTTTACATTTTACGCAACACCATAACCTAAAATATAAATAAGTCTCATACCCATTTCTGCTCCTGTGTGCAAACCTCAAATCAGTCCATGTCCAATTCTATCCCTTCATTCAAAAACTAGTTAACTGCTCAAGCTATCCGCACATAACTTAGTTAGTCCTGCGTATGCTTCTTCATGTGTGTTCTTCTTACATTGTCTTCTCCGCATGCTGATCCTATGGTACGAGACTTAGTAATTTTTTTGGGATAAAAATTATACATCATGAGACCTACCATGTGTTACTTTGTCTTAGTTTTTCACTTGTCCTAAAACAAGGTGAAACTTTTCCAAATTTACACTTAGTTTGTTTCATCGCCACTTAGTTTTCACCTTCATTTTTTGTTTCCCATTTGGGACAAAGAATAACAACATACATAGATACCACTAGAAATAATCGTGTCCACCACTTTTGTAGTCTACTTGCATGACTAGGTTATTGTAGACACCAAAATTGGGTCACAATCCTTCTAGCCCCTTCCAATTAATTAATCAACACACACACCTAACCATGGCCCCTTCTACACATTAGTATTAATTTAATTACCCATAATTAAATTAATCCTAATCCCACCTCACAATTAATTTAATTACCTTTATTAAAGTTAATTCCACCTCACATCTCCACCTCACCTATCTACTTCACCTTTGACCCATTCCCTAACCCTAACCACCTAACCCTAGGCCTTAACCACTTAACCACTTGCCATAATTAGCCATGACTATTTCTAAAACCTAACCGAGACTTAGTCTTTACCTCCTAATTAATACTAACTACTTCCTCAATCTAAATTCGACCACTACAAGCACAAATAAAGCATTCTTACCCACAACCATAATCAAATCTCATGAGAAAAAGTAAGGAATCAACCATTTTTATTAAAAAAACCTAACTTTCCTTAACCGAAATCGGTTTCCCCTCGATTAGCACCGATTCAGAATCTTTGTCAGTTCCTTTAACTAACCAATTCCAAATCATTCACATAGTTCTAAATTTTTATTCCTAGCTCTTGCAACCTTGCATACTGACTCTTGAGTTTTCCAGTGATCTTGTGACATACCAGAGGCCCTTACAACATTCAGACACCACACAATTCATCAACAAATTGATCCATAGTTCCGGGGCACTCACGGGGAAGCATTGTGCCCTCCTGCTACTCGCTACACTTGTCCGGGACCATATTATTTTGTAAACATCACCACCTCCTACTATTCATCTCCATTTAAAAAGTAAGTACATTCCTCCTTTTCCATTGGTTTTAGTATATTAGTTATTTACTAGTAATCTATTTCATTTTACCCATTACAATACCCAAACTTTCCTACAACATCTCCATCCAACAATATCCCTAAAGAACCTTCATATCTTTCCCAAACACCCATATTATTACCTCAGAGTCTTCTTAAACATCCCAAAACCTGCCTAAACCTCCTCAATACTCTATGATTGCACAAAGAGCCTAAAATCTACCCCATTTTAATAATTCCACCTAATTTCCCCTACCGACACCGGTCACCCAACGGCATTGGTTCATTACTGTATCGACATTCGTCATCCAACTAATACCGGTCTCTATGAATGGTAATATATCCCAAACCAGTTAGCCAATTCACCTACTTATAACCTCTCAAAAATTCCCACAACTTTTCCTATCCCTTCCTAACACCCTTTATCATACTTGTAGGCTTTAAACCGCCATCCACCTTCCTTATATTTAGTCTTATATGCATTTAATAGACTAGATTTTATTTATTATTCTTATGTAGGATACCTAAGCTATACAACTATAGTAGGTGTCTTTATTTTATGTTCTTAAAAACACTTAACTTTTTTTAAAACGTGGATTGATAGCCTTTTAGGAAGCTCCTAATTCCCGATCTAGCTTTCTTTAGGTAATCCACCAACCAATATTTTTAATTTTATTTTGTGGTCTTGTGATCTATTTTAGGTCATTCATCCTAGCCAAAGGGAAGCTCTTCAAAGTCATATTTTTCAACATTCAACACGTGCATACCTTCTTCTAATATTTACAAGTATTCCTCCTCACCTTTACCTCTTATCTTCTTTATCTCTACTTTATGGTGAAACATTTTGGCACACCTTGTGGGACCCCATCTTGTGGGTTATTTTCATTGTTCATATTGGGTGCATTTGTGTGTCTGTTTCTTTCCTGAAAAATTCACACTAAATCTCTCCCTTGAAATCTTATTTTATTTTTATTTTTATAAAATAAATCTTACCTTTGTGCTTAAAAAGAACACTTCTTTTCTTCTATATTGTATTTAGTGAAATATCATTTGTCTTCCTGTTATCCTTTTTCTACATCGAATATCATTTTTGATTTGGGTTTCAAATCTGTGGATTTCATGCTTTGAGTGTTGCATTAGATCACTAAGATTTAATTAAAAATCGAGAGGTGTAGGTCATGACCACTTAGTGATTGGATTGGATTAAGCGTAGTTAACATTTGTGCACACACTCCCAAGCCAAACAACTTACACAATTTACACATTTCTCAATCATTTCCCTTCCAGGAATAAGTTGCCAAGGATTTAACAACCTATTGATAGTGGGCCTGCTGCTGTGTTCTGCCATATCATTATATCAGAGTTTGGACCTCACATACGAAAAGGTATATCGGGGACAATTTATCCAAAACTAACTTGAAACTAGCCATGTTTTTCTTTTAGGGCACCTTCATTATCCAAAAACTCTATTTCATTAACAGTCAATTCTAAAAGGCATAAGCCACTAAACACTAAAATATGATACCTAATATTTATGTGTTTTTCTAGTTTTTTCTTGATTGAATTACATTTTGAGTTGTGAGGATGATTCATCACTTTTTCTTTTCTTTCACACTCCACAATCACAACTAGTGTATTCTGGTTCTTTCTGAGTGTGATAGGACATCTTATTGCCATACACAACTTCTAGGTTGGCTTTATTTTGACTTAATTCACTCTAAAATAAAAAAATTACTGATTTTCTAAAAATATTAGTAACTTAGGCACTAGTCTCGCTATCGGCGTCGGTTTTTTCATCATACTAGCACTAGCTAATCAAACAAAGATTGGTCTACCTATTTTGTTTCTATTTCATCAAAAAGGTCATGTATTCAAATTTACCCATTTTCTGTGTTCCAATTTCTTCTAATAAATTATTTTTGAATCTCTTTCACCCTTAAAAGAACCCAATTTCACTTGTTTTAGACTTTTCTTCTCCAGATTTCCAAATTTCTTGGTTATTCACAGTAAAAGGCATAAGTCTAGTGACCACATTGGTATTATTTCCTAACCAACACTTTGGTTACCCAACCGGTATCAATTTGTGTCTTTTTTAATTTTATCAAAAATAACAACCTATTTCTATCCTCTAGATTATTCCCATCTTTTGTTTCTATTTTTTTGTAGCATTTTCAGAGCTCAGACCACCTATTTTTCTACCATTCACATGGTTTTGACTAGCTAGCAAGACAACAACCTACTTTTTCATGCCGGTATATCATCACTACTACCTCTTAGCCCTTAACAACTCTCAATCTCATCTCTAATGGATCCTAACATCATGATTATACCCGTAGGTGACGAGGATTTTTCTAAATTCCTCGATCAAAATCTCTTAACCTTGCACAGGCATTACCTTTCCCACTCTTCTACCAGTGATTCATCATGCCAACCGCTATTCGGTATGCCTATCTCCATGCCTCCTAACATATCCGTCAAACACAACTTCAATGTTACCTACTCCCACATAAATGCCACCTCTGCACCCTCAACATCTGCCCACACCTTTGGTGTATGTTTCAACATTACCTAATACAACATAAACATAACCTAATGCACCTCTACATCCACCACACCTTTGACATCTGTCACTCCCCCAACATCTAACAGAATGTTAACAATAGTCATATCATCATCTATGGCTCTTAGTTTAGGTATTCACACACCATTAGTATATATAACTTTGCAACCACCAACAACATTGACATCTCATACCCCCTTCCAAAACCTGGTCCTTTCTATATCCGAGACTCGTCCACTCATTTATATGAGGGTCTTCACACATACTCCTCCCACCTATACCCTACCTCAATAACCACCCGTCACCTCCACTTCTTATTTAGGGTACATGCCTTCTTCATTTATTCCCTCTTACATACCCCCATCTCATTTTTCTTACTTGGCACCACCATATACTAGCATGTCTTCCATGACCCACTCATCTTATCCACCCCCTTATACCACAAGGGGCATCCCTCAATCTAATCCTATGATGGATCTTATAAATATGATGATGGATAAGATGCATACCTTTGAAGCATCTATTTCTTTCTCTCGTAATGCCTTGAATTATGAAAAATTTGTAACAAGCCTATTCATCAATCTATACCCATTCACCCTTATCCCGTACATTAGGATTTTCCTAATTTTAATATATTTAATAGCACATAAGACCCTCGAAACATTTTTGATCATTCAAAAATGTCTATTATTTGATCACCCATGATGATTCCTTGCTCCTTAAGACCTTCCCCATGTCCTTGATAGGAATTTCCCTAGATTGGTATAGTGTTTTACCTAGGCACTCAATATTTTCCTTCAACTAATTGGCCTAGAATTTCCTGGATCACTTCTCCATTAATATCTCTAAAAAGGTCTCTATGACTAATTTATACTCTATTCATCAGTACGATGACAAGTCTATCATTGAATTCATCACACACTAGCAAGGTCTCATTAATCAGCTCATCTTTCAACTTCCACAACCCGAGCTGATAGATTTGTTCACTAGGGCTTGTGCCAGAACATTTCCCCAACTCTTCTAGTATAAATATTCTGAATGTTTCACAAGGCATTCACCATGGCTCGGAATCTAGAGATTTATTCCCTTGAAGAGGAAAATGTTAAGTTACGCAACAAGAATGCTTCGTTTAGGTTGAATGACTCCTCTTCTTCTTCTAAAACGTAAAAAATCATTCCAAAATCATTCAAAGGGAAAAGGATCTCGCCAACGTGGTGGTCCTAAAGGCCAGCCCGTCTCATCCATCAAACCAACTGAAACCTCCTCCTATTTTGTCCCCTATTCAGAATTTCCAGTATAAGTATGAATAAAAATTTATACCCCCATAGGAGAACCTTACTCCTCTATGTTGGAAAAATTGTTAAAATTGGGAGCCATCACCCTTCCACTTGTCAAACCATGTACTATTTTTTACTCTTCCCAATCTATATCGACATGGTATAAGGAAAATGACTACTATAACTATCACCGTGTTAGGGGACATAGTGATAGAAATTATAAAAAATTCAATAACATTGTCCAAGAAATGTTAGATAATGGAGATCTTGTCCTAGAAAACCCTAACACGTTGGCAAATCAAAACCTTCAGGTCTTTAAGAAACCTTTTCAAAATAATATCCCTTCATCAAACTAGGCTAGTGCGACCTCTAGCAATGACACCAATGTTCATGAGGTCCATGCCATCTTTGACATAATACCTATCTCTTCTACTCAGTTTCCTCCCATCCCATCTATTGAGGAAATTATTACATGAGCTCCTCTACCCACAAAGGATCCTATTTCACCTACTCCTCTACCCATGGAGCAACCTACCCTACCCATTGTTTTACCTACCAAATAGCCTACCTCACCTAGCCCTTCATCTATATAGGAGCTTACCCCACTTATCCCATCAGCTATCAAGGAGCCCGCATTACCCAAAATTCTACCTAAGGAAGAGTCTATCTTATCCTATTCTCTACCTAAGGAATATTTTTCACTCCCTACCTTTCTTCCTCCTTGACCCATTGATGAACCACTTTTATATCCTCTTCCTATAATGAATGCTTCTCCCATGGTCTTACAAGATCCTGTCAACCTTCTTGCATCACTTTTTCCTACAGATCCAAAGTCCAAAAACTTCCTTATCTCAGAGACCTTAGAATTCTTCATAATTTTTACCATTAAGTCATTGTCATCTTCCTCTACCCCTACAACATTATCTCGTATGGCTGATCGCTTAGAGTATGTTGATTACTCCACACTTTGGGGGCACCTTTGACTACTAGTATCCACCCAAATGCAGATGTTGTCCCTAGATACTTCAATTATTTATCCTAAAGTATTCAAGGAAACCAAATCTATTGCACTTGAGCCGATTACATCATCCATTTCTTCATTAATCTCATCTTCACCCCAATATTCACCTACACCCAAACCTCCATCCACACCCAAACCTTCACCTACACCTAAACCTACCACTACATTGGGGTCTTAACATGACTACTCTAGCCTTGTCCCCATGTGAAGATATATTTTACCACCTCTTCAAAATTTTCCACAAATTCTATTCCAATACCTAAGAGTAAGACCCATCCTCTTAATCCTCACACCTCAGTGTCTCCCACACATTTTTATTTGCCTATCCTCTTACTCACAATCTTAGGCTGCATCCGTCGACCTTGGTCAAGAAACTTCTCTCCCAAAGTAAAATTAAAGTGAGGAAACCCACACAATCACTTCAATCTTCTATTCAACCCACGTCTTCTTCATTTCCCACATCATTACCTTCTCTTTTACCTACACCTTCTACATTACCCTTGACCATGATCTTACCCACACCTCCATTATCATCATGGTTGACTGGAACATCTACACCTTCTGCATCCTCTTATTCTTCACTTTCTACTCCAACACCTTTACCCAAGAAGGTACAAGAAAAACCTAGAACCACATTGCCTACCAAAAAGGTAGTGAAACCGACTAAACCCCCAACTCCACCTCTTTCATGAAAATCATTCATACCTTCATCCAAACCCACTTTGACTTCTTATTGTGATCCTATTACAAGATCCTATGCTAACATCCTCACTAGGTTTTTAGAAACCTTTATATCACATTGCCTCCCATTAATCCTTACAACCCACTCATACCCAAACTAGTGGGGTTTGATGAATCCAAAATATATGTATATAATTTCTCAAAAAGGCAAGTCGTTGAAAGTTGTAAGGCCCTTAAGACCTTCTTCTTCAATTTTTTTCTTTGGATGGTCTCTTCAATGAAGATGACTTGCTAGAGGAAAATTCCATTCCCCCTTTTCCCGCTACCAAATGACTTAATCCTATATCTATTTAGTAGTATTCACCTATAACTCAACAACCCTTTTTTCCTCCTCTAATCTATGAAATAAATATGGTTTGAGTATCCACTCGATCACAAAAAGATAAAGGAAAAGAGAAAATGGTAGCCCATCTAGTGCACATTCATTTTCCATTCCACTTGCACCTTCCCCCAATGTAACCATATGTGGGACAACTTATCCTATTTTTGACAAATTCACACATCGTACTATGATTAAACAACTTCATCAATATCCTCTAAAGATGTCTTTGTATGACTTAATTCAAACCTCTGAGTCTCATCATCAGGCCCTCATTGAGGTCCTACAATCTATTGAGGTTCCACCAAATGATCTGACACCTATGGCTGCCATCTTTACCCCACATCATGTGGCTTCCCTAACCACTCCACCTCAAAATTTTGCACCCATTTCCTCTCCTCAGGTTTCCACCGTCATTTTTGATGATTTCGAGATTTCCCCTCTCCATTAGATGATCTTGATCCTACTCTCTTCATCACCACTTACATCAATGATACTCGTGTTTGATGCGTTATGATTTATGGAGGTGCTAGCATTAATATCCTTTCTTTCTATACGTACAAAAAAATTCACATACCCACCCATTACATGCATAAAAACCTGGTTATGTTACATTCTTTCAATGATGCCTTGACTTCTACATTTGGCACCAAAATCCTCCAAGATTTTGTCGCGGCCTCGCACAAGTCTGAACTATTCTTTATTCTAGAGGGGGAATTTCAATATAACTTGCTTCTTTTCCAACCATGGATTATAGTTATTGGGTTTGTCACTTCAACCCTTCACCGTTGCATAAAATTTGAGTATGAAGGGCACCCCTACACCATTAAGGTGGATCCTTCACCTTTTAAAACCTGTAACATGCTCTATACCCAAAATGATGTCCTTGTTCTAGTCAAGGTATCTACCACCCCTACCACTTCATCTTCTTCCACTACCTCATCTACCACTTCTACCACCACATATTCCACATCAAAACCATCTATCCCCTTTCCTTCCTTAGCTTTGACATTTAGCCCATCTACTAACATGCCTACTTCACCATCAACCAATACCCCACCTTCCTAGGCTTTGAGTAGTTCATCCATTCCCGCTACTCATGTCCCGATATTTGATCCATTGGTAGGCTTTTTTCAACACCTTTCCTTTGGGGAATACCACTTATAGTATGTAAATAATTTCCACACTCCTCGGGAGTACGAAAGTCTTCGCCAACACCCACATTACAATCATCATTTAAGATAGGTTTTTCCATATGGTCCTCCCAATATTCACACCAACCATACATATGGGGGATTAGAGACTTATTCTTATTATCTAGAACCCCCTACCCAAACCATACTTTCTAATTTGATTTCCAATACCTCACCAACCACCACTACACCCACATTTTTCTATATCACTGTGCATGAAAGGGATTTTGATTTGGTCTTTATGAGAAAGTTCGTCACATAGTCATACCTTGTACTACCTGAAAACAAAAGGACCATTATGGAATTGGTTTATCTTCACATCCTTATCCTAAGAAATCTCGTGTTACCCTCATCGAAGAAGACAATTATTCCTCACCATCCTTTCCTATTATGCCACCTTCACCCAAAGAGTCCATAGATCCATAAACCATCCCTCCTAGCTATTTTTTTAATGTACACCATTTCCTTTGGACCTCGACCTATTAGTGTGATGGTGAGGTACACTTTGTCTTCTTCATTCGACATGTTAGATGATTACACACCTTCTATCATATTTTTCAATGTCAAGATGATGATTCTATTCTCACCTATTTAGGTGTAGAAGATTATTACATTCACCGATCATTACCTTCTGAGACACAAACCATGCTGAATGAATTGACCATAGAGATCAAAATTCACACTCAAGATAACCCTAGAATTCTAAATATAGGCCAATCTTTAGATTATACCAAATAGGAATCTTTCACCTCTTTCCTTCGAGATCATAACAACACTTTTGCTTGGTCTTATGCCGATATGCCTGGTATTGACCCTAATATTATGGTCCACAACAATGTTACTATCCCCAATACCAAATTTGTGAAAAAAAGCTACAAAAATGCATCCATGCATTTCCCTTATTATGAAAGAAGAACTCCAGTGCATCCTTTTTGTTTCCTTCATTCTACCCATTGACTATCCACAATGGATTTCTAACATTGTTCCACCAAAGTGACAAGAGGATTCCGCATTTACACAAAATTCCACGACCCCGACCTTTCCTACCCCAAGGATGACTTTCCTTTACCTAGAATTGACCAACTCATTGATCTTACAATCAGCCATGAGATGTTATCTCCTATGGATGGATTCTCGAGTTATAATCAAATACTAGTCACTCCGAGAATATAAGCAAAAATTGCCTTCATCACCCCTTAGGGGACCTTATGTTATCACATCATGCCCTTTGGCTTGAAAAATGTTAGTGCCACTTATCAGTATGATATGACCTATATCTTCCATGATATCATGCATGAGATATTGTTTCACTCGGAATGTTTCGTTCCTTTTAGAAATAGATAAGGGTTGGGGCTAGGAGGAATACACTGTAGAATGTCGAGATGATGTGCGCGTACCTAGAGAAAGATCGGGTGATTGCGAAGAACTCCTTTTTGTCTTGGAAGGACTACTGCAAAATAAGAACACAAGACCACAAGATTTTAATTAGACAATAAATGAGAAGCGCCTTGGGCCAGGGAAATATAAAACTTCCTTTTGAAGGTGGTCATTTCCCTGCTAATATGAATTAACACAAAAGACTATAAGATATCAATTAAATTGCTTTGTTGAACTGGGTAGGGGAAAGGCTGGTTATTGGTTATAGTCAGTATAACCGATGCGATTCTTGATAACGATAACCGATGGCGGTTACTGATGACCGATATCGGTAGAGTCTAGGATCTGAAGGTTAGTTGTTTTGTGGGGTGGTGGTGTTATTTGGTAGTTGTGTTATTTGTAGGGCTGTATATAGGTGATATTAGGAAATAGGGTGATGAGAGGTAGATGAATGACAGTTAGATGCAATGACACGTTGGGTAGTGGATCCAAGAATGGATTTGTGGGGACTTATGATTCAAAAATTTGAAGAAATGTTATTAAAGAGGACATGCAAGATGTAACTTCTGCGATTATTCACGGAGATGCGAGTCCAAGAGCTCTGATGGCAAAGGCAGAACTAAGGTAGGATGAGTCAGCACACAATGCAGATCAAATCAGCTGAGTATCACAGGGCTCTGGTATCCAGTTGCAGTCCTTGGCTTACTCTCCTTGTCTCTTCACTTGTCTCTGCTCAGTCAAGTAAAGATCCGGGTTCTCTTGATCGCTCCTGATGCTCTTTTTTTTTTATTCAAAGAATCCTTTCCTCTGATCCAAAAATGAAATTCCGGTCCCTTGTTTTTGGTTTGGGGAGGCCATTTACAGGGAACCGATGGCGGTTACGTAACCGACGGCGGTCGAGTAGGAACCGGCATCGGTAAGGAAAAAGTAGGCTATTTTTAGTAAAATAGCCCACCTTCCTAACTTTTCTCCCAGAGAGATTAGTTGCGGGCTTGGTCAAGTGACTAGAAGGTCGGTTTTGGGTGCGAGAAAGGGGTCATTAGTCATGGGTGTAGGTATAGACCAAGTTTTAGGTCTTAATTAGGTTAGTTTAGGATTAGGGCTAGGTCATGATGAGGTGGCAAAATGAGGTGGTAGGTGAGGTGATGGGGATTTATCAATTACAAGGTAATTAATAAATAATTGTGTAAGGTTTAGGTAATGAGGTTAGGTTGCGAAATGGGATGCGGGTCACAAGGGTCGTAAGACACGAATTTGGTGTCTACATTAGCCCTTTATTGTCGTGTAGCTTGTTTTGTAAAGGCTGCACGGACAATAATATGAAGTGGTTTCCGTTGTTAAGGGTATAGGTAATCCCCCTCAAATCTATCACGAGATTGAGAGAATGTGAAATCGGGGATAGGGTTGATAAAGGGTAAATGGTGTAGAGGATGGTAAGGTGGTGGGGTAGGTCCAGGAAGCGACGCATGTTGAAATGCAATAATCGTGCTGACTAGGGTACATGATTTGTGAGCAAACCAACGGTGCTTAGGCAAAGGTCGATAGTTTATCCAAACAAGGGTGATATAATCCTGGTATCGAAGGCATAGGAAGTAGCTCGGGGTATATAACGGGTAAGGTGCGAGGAGCGTTTAGGCATGTTTGGCGGTGCAAATGGTTGGTTTGGTTGAGATAAACGTCACGGTCTAGGTCTAGGCAAAGTTGGTCGACAGATCAAGTCAAGGACCCTAATCATGCTAAAACACAAACAGGTGAGCTCGATTGAACAAAAAACTACAGGATGGGTGGATAAAAGTGTATGGTGTTGATTTTAGGTAAGGTATTGAGGTGGTACGGCCATGGGTCGGGCCAGGTTGTTGGGTTGCGGCCTTGGCTCGGGCCGGGGGGGTAGGTTGAGGCTTTGGGTCGGGCCAAATGGTTAGGGTGAGGCCGTGGGTCGGGCCGAATAGGTAGGTTGAGGCCTTGGGGCGGGCCGAATAGGTAGGTTGAGGCCTTGGGTCGGGCCGAATAGGTAGGTTGAGGCCTTAGGTCGGGCCGGTTAGGTAGGTTGAGGCCTTGGGTCGGGCCGAATAGGTAGGTTGAGGCCTTGGGTCGGGCCGAATAGGTAGGTTGAGGCCTTGGGTCGGGCCGAATAGGTAGGTTGAGGCCTTGGGTCGGGCCGAATAGGTAGGTTGAGGCCTTGGGTCGGGCCGAATAGGTAGGTTGAGGCCTTGGGTCGGGCCGAATAGGTAGGTTGAGGCCTTGGGTCGGGCCGAATAGGTAAACAAATGGTGTTCAGCAAAGGTGGATATAGGCGATATGTGGTTAAAAAGGGGCAAATGGTAAATAAGGGAAAAAAATTGGGGAAAGTTGGAAGAAAAACCGATGTCGATTCTACATGACCGATATCGGTTAAGGACCGATACTTGGGTTCATTAGGGCAAATGAAAAACCGATATCGGTTAAGGGCGAAAAACCTATAAAAAGAAAAATACGGCTTGTCATTGTCACTTGTGTTATTTGAAAACCAAATTGATTTGTCTGACGTGGAGAGTTGAGATTGGAGGTTTTATTGAGTGAGGTGGAGCTATTTTGCTAGAGGAGTGAGTTGTTTGCGGGCCCGAGTGAGGAGGCAGGCGGTTGATTGGTTGGGGACCCAGCGGTCGAGTGGAGCTATGGCACAGGCAGGAGGAGCAGGAGGGGCTGGACCAGCTGGACCACCACCACCCATCCCACCACGACGATGTGTCGTCGTTCGGGTAGGTTCGGAACTCTTTATTTTGTGCATTTGAATGGTATTAAGCTAAATTGGGGGTTTGGGTAGGAATTTACATGTTTTAGGAAATAATGAGTAAATGGACGTAATTTGAAAAATGAAGAGGATAGATGGGTAAAATAGGGCAAGGCGGCTGGGTGGGTAGGTTTTTAGGGTGTTTGGGTGGGTAGATAAGTAGAAAAATGCAAAAATGTGGGTGGGGGGGCCGCGCGGGGGTTCGGCTCCGGTAAAATACAGCGACCGATGTCGGTTGCTAAGCGACCGGCATCGGTCGCAAATTGTGTGGACAGGGTGCGTTGGGATGGACCGGCGTCGGTCGTATATCGGCCGGCGTCGGGTTGGGTTTGTGTGGGTTTGTTTTGTTTTGGGGTTGGGTGGGTTTGGGTTTGGGTTGGGCTTGTTTTGTGTTGGTGTGTTTTGGGGTGTGGGTGGGGTTTGTTTTGGGTGGGGTGGGTTTGGTTTTGGGTTTGGTGTTTTGGGTTTGTTTTGTTTGGGGTTGGGTGGGTTTGGGTTTGGGTTGGGCTTGTTTTGTGTTGGTGTGTTTTGGGGTGTGGGTGGGGTTTGTTTTGGGTGGGGTGGGTTTGGTTTTGGGTTGGTTTGTTTTGGGTGGGGTGGGTTTGGTTTTGGGTTGGGTGGGTTTTGGGTTTGGGTTTTGGTTTTGGGTTGGGTGGGTTTGTATGGGTATGGGTTTGTATGGGTTTTGGGTTCGGTTTGGGGTTTTTTGGTTTGGGTGGGTTTGGTTTGGGTGGGTTGGTTGTGGGTAGATATGGGATTTGTATGGGTTGGGGTTGGGTTGGGTTTTGGGTAGATTTTGGGCTTTGGGTCGGGTAGGGGTTTGGGTGGGTTGAGTTGTGGGTAGATATGGGATTTGTATGGGTTGGGGTTGGGTGGGTTTTGGGTTGGGTGGTTGAAGGTAGGTTGCTAGAGGGGGGTGGTATAGAGTTGGGGTGTGGTCGGGGGGATAAAAGGGGGTTTAGAGGGTAAAGTAGATGTTGTGATAAAGAGTAGGTCTAAGGATGTGGGTTGGTTTTGCAGGCACGTCAGCAGTTGACGATGCGGGATAGGATGCCCCCGCTGTTGGTGCGGATGCGGCCACACGTATCTGCGGCTCATTGGGCGATCATGCGCGAGGTGGGACTCGGCGGAGTCCAGCGATACAGAGCTATTGATAGAGATCACAGCCTGATGGTCGCCCTCATCGAGAGATGGGATCCGGCGACCAATGTGTTCCATCTCCCGACCGGGAGAGATGACCATCACATTGGAGGATGTGTATCGCATCCTTCGACTGCCGATCGAGGAGAGCGGTCTTCGAGTAGATCGGAGACGGCGATGGGCAGCATCCTGCGAGTTTTTGGAGATGCGGCACGCGTGCGACTTACCTATCACGGTGTGAGTATCGGTATGGTGACATGTACAAATGCGCACGACACGAGACACGGCCCATTTGCTGTGCGATGATGATTAGGATCACACCTTCCCCTCCCGGACTCGGAGGAGGCCGCTTTCCACGAGCATTGATGGGGGTGTTGCTTGAGATGGTGGAGGAGCATACTTGCTTGCGTGCGTGGGCACCGGTGTATCAGTGCGCTATCTGAGAGACTCTGGGGTTATCGCGGATGCGGCGATTTGGTATTTGTTCGACTTTTTACTTCAGCTGTTGGGCATATGAGCACATCATATGCATCGGACCCGATAAGGCTGCCCAGCCTGGCCGGGGCCACGAGTTATATACGAATACGGCTTTGAGAGAGTGGTTGGGAGTCGTGGGGGCGAGCCACGGCAGTGCTTGCGGGGAGAGATGTTGCCTACTACAGGCATTTATTAGAGGGCACGGCAGTGGTAGATATTGTATGGAGACCTTACGAGAGGTCATCACCCTCGTGGAGGAGCCCGCTTATGATTACGTCGATCCAGTACACATTACGGATAGCGGGAGGCGGAGGCCGGGAGAGTACGAGAGGATACCCCTAGAGAGTGAATGCAGCGAGCGAGATGGGGCTGCGGCAGGGCATGAGCCACCTCCCTTCCCTCGGTCACGGGGGGATGATGTAGAGCCCCCTTGCACTGCACCCACCCCTTGGATCCAGTTGGGTTCTTGAGAGGCGGCCGAGATGACACGATAGATGATCTTTGGTTGTACGAGAGCATACATGGTGTGGTGGGCTGGTCGAGAGAGCGGCGAGGTAGCACGGCCATACGCCAGGCTACTTAGCGGCTGTGGCACGTGACGAGAGATCAGCTCGGGGGTCGGGTGCGGCTCTTACGAGGCGAAGCTTGCTGCTGCGCGAGCAGCACGAGATAGGGGTCTTACGAGGGCGATAGCGAGCTCGAGTACGAGGCACGAGCAGGCACCACCACCGGCACGGCACGGCCACGAGTGCGAGTGCAGTACGAGCGTGCAGCGGCCAGCAGCCACAGATACCGCACCACCGCAGCCACGAGCACCACGAGCACCAGCCACGCGAGCTCGAGGGGGCATTAGTATTAGGTGCCGGGACCAGGCCCAGCTCCTTGATGGCTCGAGAGTGCTATATGGAGGTTAGAGCGGAGGCCGATACTATCGAGATATTCTTGATGGTAGTACGGAGTTGAGTATCGCCTTATGCGCTCATAGAGCGAGACCTCTCACGGCCCGAGAGATCTCGGGGAGGTGCGGCCACGGCCGGCGTGTCCAGTGACGGCGAGAGGCGAGAGGCACCACGAGGACCAGCGGGGAGAGGTGCGAGGCGGTGGGGAGGCGAGGAGCCCGGCATGGTTTTGTATTTGTATATTGGATATGGGCACCGGTCTGCGGCCGTTATGTTTATAGAGGCTGCGTGCCTACATATTACTCATTTATTCATTCATTCATTTATTGTATACCGGCTGCGAGCCAAGTGCGGGTTGTATTGGTACCCTGAGCCGAGTATATTTTTGATATGAGGACCGGCTGCGAGCCAGTCGAGATTATTGATAGTTATTGCGGCTGCGTGCGGCTTTGTTGGATTATGAGATCACGAGAGGCCCCGTCTGCGGGCACATATATTTGAAAACTTGTATATATATATAGAGATGATGTTTTGATCCATATGTTGTGTTCAAAATGTTTTTAAGTATTTTGTCGATGGTTTATGATATAGAATGTATGATGAGTTTAATTGACATG
The DNA here is from genome assembly GCA_018340775.1 of Taxus wallichiana var. yunnanensis. Lineage (NCBI taxonomy): Eukaryota > Viridiplantae > Streptophyta > Pinopsida > Cupressales > Taxaceae > Taxus > Taxus wallichiana. Next base: position 415,046,058 of record CM031236.1, read on the forward strand.
TTGATATATGGATGATGTGTTATATGATGAAATGTTGCATGTTTTGGTGCTGGTTTTGGGACATTGTTATATATGTATCTGATGAGTTGGATCCAAATGATGTATAGATAGATAGTTTTTTGTTTTGTTTTGGTATCCTTAGTTGATGACTTGTTTGTTTTTGTAAAATAGATGATGTTAATGAAATTGTAATGATATGTGTGGTGGATGGACAAATATGGATAATGGTGATGAGATGCAGGAAAAGAGGCGGGCGCGACAAAAATTAGGTAAAAATGAAAAGAAAAGAACCATGTTTCAAAAGGCGGTGTATAACCGATATCGGTTAGATAACCGGCGATGGTAGTTAGTAGTAGACCGATATCGGTTACATAACCGATACGGTTATTTAGGTATGAGCTTTTCTAAAAATAAAAAAAAAATTCTAGGGTGGCGACTTAAGTTCTAATTTTGAGAGCCATGCGAAGAAGTTAAATACACGTGAATGCGATGCTTTTGGCAGGCGAGGACAGTAATTGCATGAGAAATTTGAGTGATAAGGAGAAAGAGAGACGAGGGAAAGTGAATGTGTTACGAGATTGAGAGGCGAAAGGTGAATTTGAAAAGGGTGGTGATCATGGCGAAACGAGGAGAAGCATCCGAGGCGGGGACGAGAGGAAGACAAGGGCCACCTCAGCTGCTGCTGCACTCCAGAGGTAAACGTTTTGGTTGTGATTTGATTTCTGCATGTTTTGTGAATAAGATGGGGAGAGTATGTGGGTAGATATGAGAAAGAAAAAGATGATAACAAGGGTTATAAATGAGGTGAGTGTTACGTGGTAGGTAATCGAGGGTTTCGGGTATGTCTGTATACGAGAGAGGAATAAGCGAGCAATTTATTGTCGTAGGTGGTTGTTTAGGCAAGGTGTATGAAATAACAATGGCCGATATCGGTTAGGGATAACCGGTGTATCGGTTACTCAACAGTATCTGGTTAGGCTGTAAAAGCGATACCGGTTCTTTGTAGGAATTTCAGAATTTGAGAAAAAAAAAAACCGGGGATTTGAGGAATTGAATGGTTGTTTGTTATTTGGATGTATGCGGCGAGCGGGGTTGAGGATGAATGATAGTGTACAGTAGCTATTGTCACGAATCCGGCGGATGTAACACCAGTGAATGGACATTGATAAATCGTTTGGGGTTAAGTGGAATCCGCTATTATTCACGAATCACACGTAACCATGCTATGTTACAGGCGTTGATTGAGAGATGGAATCCCGAGACAAATACCTTCTATCTGCCGAGCGGGGAGATAGCAGTAACATTGGAAGATGTGTTCCGTATTTTGAGACTCCCTATTACAGGAGAACCAGTATATCAGGCATTACCTAGCGCGGCGCGGGGAGCGATAACAGCAGTATTTGGTCCATACGCATGAGATTTGACACAGCGAGGTTTATCATTTACATATGGGATAATGTATGCACACATCTGAGGAGAAAGGTTAGCGATAATATTAATGATAGCGGTAGGGTATTATGCATTACCAGAGGCGGAAGGGGAAGATTTCCAAAGGCATTGATGTGTGTTATTTGGGAGATGATAGAAAGGCGTGACTTTTGCATGGGCACTGCATATTTAGGCGGAGTTATACGAGGGTTTATGGGCTTGTAGGTGAAATCACGGGACGACCTTTGGATTGTTCATACTTATTACAACTTTGTTGGGCCTATGAGCACATTGTTTGTGTGCGACAATAGGCCGATCCATCCATCGGGAGAGGCCAGAGTACGAGAGGTTGGGATTGAGATGATGGGTCAGAGCAGAACAAGAGGCAAGATCTCGAGGCCATGACGGGTGACATTGAGTATTACAGGCGGGTATGGGAGAGGTGACGATTGCGGATATCTGTTGGCGGCCTTACGGAACTATATGTAGCAGAGAGAATATAGGCGAGGAGTTGAGGGGTGTAGAGCGATTGAGGTGGATCGCGGGGCACGGGCCGGTGAGTATGAGAGGATTCCTCTAGATCGCGTGCGGCGACAATTTGGATTGTGCAGAGACATACCCGAGCTTATAGACCATATATGAGGATCGATGCGAGGCAGCATTCTCACCTCCCGGCCAACACCTCGAGAAGGGCTAGAGGAGAGCGGCCGATCGCGGGGTAATGGATGCGAGAATCAGCGAGAGGCCTATAGGTTATGGTGGGTAGCGAGAGCTGCGAGGTGTATGCGTGATCGTCACGACATACATTTGTGATTACAGGCGAGAGATCATCGCTGCGAGTTTAGTTCGAGCAGCTCAAGCGCGAGTGAATGAGGCAAGAGGATTGTTAGTGGTTGCGAGTCACGGGTGGAGAGACTAGAGGCTGGATTCCTCCATGCGAGAGGGCGTATTCATATGTTACAGGAGAGATTGGCAGATCAGTGGGCGGTACCAATAGCCGTGGTACCCTTGAGGACAGAGAGGCCTGGCGAAAGGCGTCGACGATCACGATCATCACCTGGGTCGGGATGAATCGTGAGGGTTTAAGTAAATGTTATAGAGGTATAAAAATAAAGATGTCGACCTGCGTGTCGATGATAGAGAAGATGTATTTGTTTAACATCTAAATAAAACTGAATATGTATGTTGATTTGAGTTACGATAATAATAAGAATGTTTGTGTTTTGATTTTCGGTGTTTTGAAAAAAGGATAAAGAGGAATGTGATGAAATAGAAATACACAAAAATATTTATATTTACCACACATGATAGGTTATGGTAGGGGATGGTCGAGCTAACCTTGGGAGACCCCATGTCTCCCAAGTGATGCCTACATAGCCCATTGCACAAAGCAAGGAAGGGCCTCAGACCGATGTAGTTCTCCCTTAGGATCAGGGAGAGGTGAATTCAGGCAATTTGGTACGGTTTAGGCAATTGGTTGGTTGGTAAGAATATTGATATTAATATTGGTAAGGTAAGGTTGTTGGTGTCGGTAATGAATTGGTGATGTTGTAAAGGTATAAGGAAGCGAAGTTAGCCTACCCAAGTAGAGGGAACCATGTCCTGATTAAGATCAACACACAATCCTAGATGCGAGGCAAAGCGGAAAGAGTGCTCCGTAGGTGAAAAGAGCTAAACAAACCACACAACGTAGAATGAGCTTGAAGCCCTAGGTACCGTGCATAGACGAGAAGTCAATAGGTGAAAAGAGTTGTATGATCACAATATATCGGGTGTACGTTACGTCCCTTGAGTTGAAACAAATGGTGAGTGAGGTGGATGATATAGGCTGAGTACAGAGAACTTGTTACAAAGTGAGTGTTACGACGAAAGAGAACCTACCTAAATAGACAAGTCCATGACCCAAAAAGTTCTTTTGAATGAGGCTTTTATTTGGTGAATATAGAAGTGATCGATGCGGGAAGTCTATAAGGATATTGATTGTACTATTCTTGAGGTCTTCGCAAAGCTGATCAATGCGAGAAGCTTCGATAAAGGCTGACTATGTATAGCTGTCCTTCGAGGAAGCGATCTATTTATAGTAGCAAGATATGATTTTAGTGCATAGCTGTCCTTCGGGGGAGCAGTCTATATAGAATAGCAGCAATAGTTTGGCATATAGCTAGTCCTTCGAGGAGCAGTCTATATTTAATTTAGATGACTAGATGTTCTTTTGGCGTGAAGCATCTAGTTTGGTAGGAAGTTTGACTCAAGAAAATCCCATAAGAAGGTGGTATTTTAATACTTTGAAGTCATGGACTAGACTAAAAAGGGAAGGCATCGTTTGAGGGGAGGTGAGAAGTGAGCTTGATTTTATTTGGAGATGTAGGAAACAAAATGTATGTAGCGGTAAATGAGCTCAAGGGACGAGCAGTAGGTAGATAAGAAGTGATATAACACTAAATTCAACAGTAGAATGGTCGAAGATGCAAGGCATTAAGGGGTTCAGGCTCAGGTTTACCATTAAGCGAAGCTAAACGATAAGTGCCTGATCCATAAGTGTGAGTGATTATATAAGGCCCAATCCAATTAGGAGAAAATTTTCCACGTTTGCTCTTTTCTAGTTTGGTTACATGTTGATTCTCTTTGAGGACAAGATCACCAACCTTAAAGGTGTGCTCATGAAGTCGCTTATCATAAGCACGCTTGATACGTTTTTGATAGATTTGGAGGTGATCAAGAGCTGTAAGATGACGCTCGTCAAGAAGCTCCAATTGGGCTAACCGCTCTTGGCGGAAATCATCGTTGGTGAGAATATCCTGAAGAGATATTCTAAGGGAGGGTATTTGTACTTCGAGAGGCAGGACAGCCTCGGTACCATATACCAAAGAAAAAGGTGTGGCATTAGTGGAGGTATGAATGCTAGTACGATAAGCCCAAAGGGCAAAGGGAATGTGATCGTGCCAATTTCTTCCGGATTCATTGACAACTTTCATGAGGATTTTGGTTAGGGTTTTATTAGAAGATTCAGCCTGACCATTGGCCTGCGGATAATAAGGTGATGAGAAACTAAGTTTGATACCAAAGTTGTCACAAAGGTCTTGTAACAACTTGTTTTTAAAAGATTTACCATTATCTGTTATTAGGCGATGAGGAATACCAAAACGACAGATAATGTGATGGTTAATGAATTCGACAATTTTTTCCTTTTTGATCGAAACGAGTGGAATGGCCTCCACCCATTTTGTGTAATATTCGGTGGCTGTGATTATCCATCGGTGACGTTGTGAAGAGGACGGGTGAATCTCACCAATAAGGTCTAAACCCCATTGTGAGAAAGGCCAAAGATCTCGTGCGACCTGCAGCGGATGGCTAGGAGTATGTTGAAGGTTAGCATGTTGTTGACACATAACACAATGCTTAACATATTCGTAGCAGTCGTTATTGAGAGTAGGCCAATAATAACCTAGGCGAAGGATTCGTTTAGCCACGCAAGGGCCACTAAAATGTCCACCACAAATCCCATCATGGACTTGTTGGATGGTATAGGTGACCTCCGTGCCGGTTAGACAGCGAAGGAGGATACCATCAAAGCCACGTTTATAGAGGAGTCCCCCCATGACAACATAACGCGAAACACTTTTAAGAAAAGCACGTTTTCCGTTACTAGTAAGGTCAGGTGGGAGAACAGAGATTGTAAGATAGTCGTGAAATTGGTGGTACCAGGTATCCTGCGAATTAGTAGACACAGTATTTATCATACAAACTACCGGGGTTGAGTAGGATGGGGTAAAAAGTTGTTGGACCACGACGAATAATTCAGAGTCAGTTGATGAAGCTGGAATTTGTGAGGCTAAGCAAGCCATAGTATCCACAAATTTGTTAGTGGAGCGGGGAATGGTTTGGATAGAATAGTGAGTAAATAAGGCTAGAAGTGAGTCCACGTAGTATTTGTACTTTTGAAGTTCCTCATTTTTACATTGGTAGATGCCCATAACTTGATTGACTACCAATTGAGAGTCACCAAAAATATTGATAGATTTGATACCTAAGTGTATCACAACTTGGAGACCCAGAACAAGGGCCTCGTATTCCGCTGTATTATTAGTGCAGGGGAAATCAAGCCGGAATGAAAGAGGCATAGGTTCAGCGTCAAGAGGGATGAGAACAACGCCGGCTCCTCCGCCGCGCTGGCATTTAGATCCATCGAAGAAGAGGGTCATTTGATACGACTCTTCCCCGAGTGAAAGAGTGGCGATGAGTTCGTCAGGGAAATTAAAATTGGTGAATTGTTCCCCAGGTAAAGGGGCCTCCGCAAGTTGGTCTGCAAGAGTTTGTCCTTTGATTGACTTCTGTTGTATAAACTCAAGGTCGAGGTCGGTGAGGAGCATAAGCCATCGAGCGATGCGTTGGTTTAGATGTGGTTTGGCGTACATATAATGAATGGGGTCCGTGTTGGTGATGAATTTTTTTTTGTGATTCAGGAGGTAATGTCGGAGTTTGGTGGCTATGAATGATAGGGCTAGGCACAATTTTTCTACATGTGTATACCTAGTCTCGTAATCCACGAGGGTATGACTTATATAATAAACGGCCTATTCTCAACGTGCCGAGTCCCGATGTGCGAGCATAGCTCCTATAGCATGGTCAGTGGCGGAAAGATAAAGGTAGAAAGGGCGGTCGTCCTGGGGTGGGATAAGCACGGGTGGCTGCAAGAGATAGGATTTGAGAGCTTCGAAGGCTTGGTGACACTCCTCACTCCATTGAAAGGCAACGTCTTTTTTAAGAAGGTGATGAAAAGGGTGACATCGATCCGAGAGTTGGGAGATGAAATGCCGGATGGATTGAAGTTTACCCTGCAAACTATGTAATTGTTTGAGGTTTTTGGGTGGGGGCATTTCTAGGATAGCTTTTACTTTAGATGGATCGACCTCAATGCCACGCAAAGAGACGATAAAGCCAAGAAGTTTTCCCGAAAGAACACCAAAGACACATTTCTTTGGTTGAAGACGAACAGAATATTGCAACAGGTGATCGAAAATAATGGTTAAAACATCGAGATGTTCACTGCGATGTTTAGATTTTCCCAGAAGATCATCGACATAATCCTCAAGGATAGTGTGCATAATGTCATGAAAAATGTAAGTCATAGCCCACTGATAGGTAGCACCAGCATTCTTAAGGCCAAACGGCATGACACGATAACAGAAGGTTCCCGAGGAGTTATGAAGGCGTTTTGTGTTGATCGGCGAGCAACCAAAATTTGGTTGTATCTGAAAAGCCATCCATGAGAAAGCATTTCATGACCCGTGATGAGATCAACAAGTTGATCAATACTTGGGAGGAGGAAGTCATCCTTGGGGCAAGAGAGGTTAAGGTCTCGAAATCCATGCATATCAAAAGTCCCCGTCGCTTTAGTGACCAGTGCGATGTTAGAAATCCATTGAGGATAGTCAATAGGCAAGATGAAGGAAACGAAAAGAAGTCGTTGAAGCTCTTCTTTGACCAAGAGGGCAATGCGTGGATGCATTTTCTCGATTTTGTTTGGTTGGTTTGGAATCGGGGTTTAGAGTGATGTTATGGATGGAAATGGTAGGATCAATTCTGGCATGTCCACGTAGGACCAAGCGAAAGCTTGGTTGCGGAGTCTGAGAGAAAGGTAGTAAAGGCGGCTTGTTACGATGTGTTAAGGGATTGTCCGATCTTCACAATGTGAGGATCCTCCTCCGTGTGGATGTTGATTTCTATAGTCGATTCATTCAACATGGTTTGAGTTTGAGATGGTAAGGTGCATTGAAGATAGGAGTCATCCGCCCCAAGGTAAGTGAGGATGGAGTCGTCATCCTGGCACTCAACAACATTAATCAAGGTGAATCCTCTTGATCATGTCGGATACGAAGGGGAAGAATATGGGTCCTCATTATCGCGTTGATAAGTGAGAGGACCTATGAAGATAGCATTTATGAAAAAAAAAAGTTAGGAGGGATAGATTCAGGGTCTATAGATTCTGTGGGTGATGATGGCAAAGTGGGTGATGATGGTTTGGTAGGGGTGATGTCATCTTCTTCCAGAATACAGCTGACACGAGGTGTCTCCTGTGTAGGTGTTTCAGGAAAACCGAGACCACTGCGATCATTGTGTTTGCGGGTAGTCACGGGAATGAGTGTATGTCGGCCTTGTTCGTAAAGACCAAAACCAAAGCCTTTCCAAGCACAGCGAGTCAAGAAGGTGAGGGCGAAACGATGATTTGTCAAGTATTGAAAATCGGATTGGAAGGGAACCACACCAAGAGGAGGTTCAGGGGTAATGGAGGATGCGTCAACACCCCCATACGTTAGGTTGGTGCGGCAATGGGGTGGTCCGTAAGAGATTACCTCCCCCACGCGACGGTCGTAGGTGGGATGTGCATGTAATTGTCCGTACTCCTGCGGGGTAGGGAAAGAACTAACGTTATATAGGCGGTACTCCCCCAGCGTAAGGCATTGAAAAACATCTACTAAGGGGTCGGAGGTTGGGATGTTAGCTGCGGGAAGGGAAGTGGTTTTTGCGATGGTGGTTTCATCAGTTGAAGGCATAGGTGTGGTTGAGGTGGATGGTTGAGGTACATTTGAAGAGGATGGTTGGGTTGAATGTATGGGTGTCTTGATTGGTATAAGCACATCGTTAGGGCGGTATAACATATTGCAAGTTTTAAAGGGGGGAGGATCAGCTTTTACGGTGTAGGACTTCCCCTCGTACTCAAATTTTATGCATCTATGTAATGTTGAGGGAACGCATCCCATAGCCCGGATCCAGGGGTGACCTAACAACATATTGTATTGGAACTCTCCCTCGAGGACATAGAAGAGTTCGGGTAAAGTACGTGGTCCTACCCGAATGTTGAGGATCACGGTGCCTAAAATGGAAGTAATAGCATCATTGAATGATTGCAACATGATGGGGTTGGCACACATGCAACTGGAAGGGATATTCATTTGTTGGAAGGCTTTTGAAGAGATGATATTTAGGCTGGCACCCCCGTCAATCATAACACGATGTACCCGGATATCCCAAACGTACGCTGAGATAAAAAGAGCAGGGTCAGGATCTTCGGTACTAAAGTCGATAATTTCATCTTCGGAGAAACTGACAGCAGCGGCTTGCTGTACAGAGCCCGAAGTGGTTGGGGAGATAGGTTGTTTAGTGAGTGAAGCAACATGATTGGGCATTAGAATAGAGGTAATAGGCAAGGTTTCATTAGGTAAAACCTCTATCCCTTGAAGGATCTCAACGAGAGCTTGTCGATGAGATTCAGAAGTCTGAATGAGATCATACAGTGTCAATTTTACGGGCGATTGGTGAAGCTGTTTGATCATAGTTCGGTGGGCAACTCCATTAGAGACGGGGTAAGCGGGTCCGCGAATAACCACTTTAGGTGGTGGTGCAATCGATCGGGATGGTTGGAAGAAGAAGAGGTGCCACGGTGTGTTTTCTTTTGCTTTCCCATTGTTTTTACGCCCTCGAGTAGCACACTAATCATATTAATCTCGTAGACTGAGATGAGGAAGATGGTTGGGATAAGTCATGGTCTTGAGAGGTGGGGTTGTAATAATGATAGATTTTGGTGAGGTGGGGACGAGATGGTATAGTAGAGGGAATGGAGCTAAAGGTCTCTCCCTTCGTAAGTTGTCTTTCTTAACCTTTGTATCGGGAGAGGTGGTGTGACGAAGGATGGGTTTTAAAGCTTTGCATCCCTCCACATCATGTCCTGGTGTGCGGTGATAGGCGCAGATTTTAGACTCATCATAACCTATAGGGCGAGGTTTAGAAGGGTCATAAGGTCTAAGTGGGGGTAGAGAAATGGTCGCATTCTCCACCAACATAGCAAGGATTTTGGTGTAAGATCCTTTGAGTGGGTCAAAATCGGAGGAGGATGAGGGCATTGGTTGTGCGGGTTTCGATAATGTTTGGGCGTGGTTGGTTCGTACGGGTGGTGGTTTAGCCAAGGGGTGTTGACACGTGGTTTTCACCAAACGTGGTTTCTTTGGCGCAGGAGCTACATTCGGTTGGTTAGATGATGAGGCTACAGATGATGTGGTAGCGGGAAACAACCACGGAGAAAGGGGAGTGATAGAAAATAAATCCTTTGATGATGGAGTTTGTTTAGGGTTGATGGGTGGACAGGATACGTGGGGTGATAATGTTGATATACCCTTAGATCTCTGTATAGGTGCAGAAGGCGTAGGTCGTTTTGAAGAAAATGCAGGAGGTATGATATATTGATGCAAGGTGGAAGGATGAGGTCCCAATATGGAAGGTAGGTGTGACGATGATGGTTTTGATTGTGATAGAGGCATAGATTGAGCTTGTCTTCTAGGTGGCGGGGCGGCTTTATTCTTGGATAAATCTAGTCGCTTAGGCGGGTGTGTTAGACTGGGTATGGGTGAGGTCCCAAGTGTAGGGGAAGGTTTGGTTAGGTTAATAGAGGTGGATGGGATACTTGATATAGATACGGGGGGTGAGAATGAGGACATAGGCATTTTGAGTTTCTGTAAACATTTAGGATATATGGTAGAGGTGTCGGGATCGGTCATCTGCATTTGAGTAGAATAAGGGGTACTCAAACGTTCCCATAGGATTCGTCTATCTTCTGGAGAATGACAGTCTTCAGGTTTGAATTGTAAATTTGGTACGGAAGAAAGGTGGGTTGTGATTCCAGTCCACTGTGGGTGTGATACAGGGGGTAGATGAGGTACTGTATCAATAGATATTAAGAGGTCGACCGGTTGTTGAAAAGATTTAGGCGATGAAGGACTAATAGGCAGGAGGGCATGTTTGAGAGGGTCTGTCATGGTTAAAGAATTTGGTGATGTCGGTGCAAGAGATTTCTCATCTAAGGATGTCAAAAGGAGTGGCGTACCCTCCTCTTGTGCAGCAAGAGTGGTAGAAGGAGAAGTTTGGGAAATAGATAGATTAGATAACATCCGTTCGCAGTCTTGTAGGGATGTGGTATAAGAAGACTCATCGATGGGAAGAGAAGTCTGGGCAGTTAACTCCTTTATGGGTAAAGGAATGATTTCGCTTTGGCTTGATGGTGGTAAAGGAGGTTCGGGCTCCTGTGTTAGTGAAGAGGCTTGATTCAAAATTTTGTCGATAGAGGCTTTGGGCTAGGTATCAAAGACTACATGGATCTCATGAACACTCTCCTCGGCTAAGATATCTGGTTTACGTTCTTTTTAGAAGAGTGATTCGGGAATGGTTTGTTGAATATTTTCAAATTTCGGTTGGCGGGGCATTAGGATTATCGAGGTTATATCCCTGCGTCAACCATTTCTTGCACTATGTTTTTCAACATCTTGCAGTTTTCATGACTATGTCCTTTTACGCGGTGAAAGTTCTGACGAAGTCATTTTCTTTGTACCGGAAGGTATGGTGCGAGTGGAATCAAACCCGGAATGAGGTTTAACATGAGGTAATGTAATGGATCTGCTTTGAGCAATTTTTCCAATATCACACCATATGTTTCTCCCAAGGGAGTGTAGTTGATGGGTTCTGCTTTATACTTATAAGTGGTTTTTGGCGGGGTATTAGACGGTGGTTGGGATTTGACCATCACCGCGTGGACAACTCCTTTTGATTTAGAAGAAGTGGACGCGTGAGGAGTGGTGGTATTTGGTTTATTGGTAGAATTTTGGGTTCGGAAAGTGGAGTTTTTGTTACGCAACCGCAATTTCTCTTCCTCTAAGGCTCGAATCTCTAGTTTTCGAGCCATAGTAAAGGCTTCATCGAATGTACGGAAAGTTTGAATTTGGAGGGTAGGGGAGATGTGCTTAGCGCAGGCCCGCGTAAACAGTTCGATAAGTTCGGTTTGAGGCAAGGCATACGTAAGTTGGTTGATAAGGCCCCGCCATCGTCCAACAAAATCTGCGATAGATTCGTCTTCAAATTGTCGGATGGCATAGAGGTCGGTGATAGATACTTTCTTGGCAATGTTAATGGAGAAATGATCCAAGAAAGATTGGGCTAGTTGGTTAAAAGAGAAGATTGAGTCTTTGGGTTAAAGCAACCTTTGTACCACTCAAGCGAGTCTGATAAGGACATGGGAAAGGTGCGAGTAACAAGGCATCATCATGAGCAATCAAATAACAAGCATATCTAAATGATCGCAAGTGTTGTTGAGGGTCCTCTTTCTTATTAAAACGGTAAATTTTGGTAACTCCCATTGAGGAGGATATGAATGAAGGGGACGAGAAGGGTGAATGGGCTCCCGACAAACTTGCTCGTATGTCAAGGCGCTACGACTTCACGAAACATAAGCCTCCGGTTTTGCATTTTGTCCATCATTTGTTTAATTAGATCAGTAGTTGGATGAGATGATGGTGTGGTTGTGGTAAACGGAGGCAAATTGGGCCAAGGACCACCGCTAGACCACTGGTGGGGTTAAGTGTTGATAAGGTGTGGAGGATGAATATGTTGAGGCAACCGAATAGGGATGTCCCATATAGGATGTTGAGGTCATTGGATACGTGTATGGGAATAAAAGGTAGGCGGAGCTTGAGAAGGAAAGCTCGTGTGGATAGGTGGCAAAGAGCAAGTCATGAACGGAGTAGTTTGCAAGAGAGATGAGGTAGGGCGGTCGGCGGTAATGATATGTGGGGTCCGAGGTTAACCAATGGAAAGCCAATCGAGTCGTATGAACCTCACGAAGCCGTCGGATTGGGAGACGGGGCTAGAGATGCGGGAAGCGAGCGGTATTATCGGGCGGAGTGGGAGCTAAATGAGCAGCTATACTAATAGGCATACCAACAAGGAGCTGACCATCGGGCGTACGGTCGGGGGTATGAGACAAATAGTATTGTCTGGCACAACGCTAGAATTAGCCTCGAAAACTTGGCAAAGTCCTTATCTCCCACAGGGAATTTTAGGAACCTCGTTGGTATCCGTAGGATTCCCCACGAGAATGTGAAGGGGGTGATTCGAGGCAAAGAAAAGAGCAAGCATGTGAAACCATGGCGGTGACTTGCTTTGAGTGATAACAACCATGGACAGGAGTTCACAGTAGGGTTTCAATCAGTCAAGAATAGAAACAAACTCAGACCAGTAAAATTGGTAGGTTGCTGGTTTGTCAAGAATTGGAAAAGACAGTAACCGATATCGGTCTAGTAACCGATGTTGGTTATACTATAGCTGACGTCGGTCAGGTAACCGATGTCGGTGTAAGAAGTCTGGGCTAACAAGATATAAAAAGGCTGCTAATTTGATTTTTAACAACGTTTAGTATACTTGTCCAATTATTGATCACAGAAGATAGAGTATGAGAAAGAAAACAGAACTAAAAACAAGCAAGATGCACACGCAAATCCAGAGATTAACCCTAGGGTTAATTTTAATTATCGTGGGCTTATGCCTTTAGACGTAGAATGATGTCAGAATCCTAAACAAGAGACTTAGGGGAAATGTCAAGTTGTTTTGGCTTATAAGGTTACCTCAATCGGGCGGAGGAATACCGCGGAAAAAGGGGGGATGTTTGAGCTGTTGTGTTAATTGTGAAGTGATTTGGTATGTGTTGTGTGCGTGAATGTAAGATTAATTTCTGTCAATACCGTGGATATCACCCCACGTGTACGACCTATTACTTAATCTCGTTCACTAGAATTGAAAAACAACAAGCGGGAATGCAATACGTGTTTTAAACCCAAATCGAAAATTATGTTCGATGAAGCAAGAGAGATGACTTTCACTAATGCGAAACTAGGAAAGCAAGACAAATTCTTTACTGAAATATATAACAAAAGCAGCAACAGCAAGTATGCTTCCTAAAATGAAAATAAGCAAGAGAAACAAACCCAAAATGGGTCCCACTGGGCAAAATGTGCCAAAATGTTTCACTCGGAATGTTTCGTTCCTTTTAGAAACAGATAAGGGTTGGGGCTAGGGGGAATACCTGTAGAATGTCGAGACGATGTGCGCGTACCATATAGAAAGATCGGGTGATTGCGAAGAACTCCTTTTTGTCTTGGAAGGACTACTACAAATAAGAACACAAGACCACAAGATTTTAATTAGACAATAAATGAGAAACGCCTTGGGCCCAGGAAATATAAAACTTCCTTTCGAAGGTGGTCGGTTCCCTGCTAATATGAATTAACACAAAAGACTATAAGATATCAATTAAATTGCTTTGTTGAAGGTAGGGGAAAGGTGGTTATTGGTTATAGTCGGTATAAGCGATGCTTGGTTCTTGATAACCGATGGCGGTTCTTGATGACCGATATCGGTAGAGTCTGAGATCTAAAGGTTAGTTGTTTTGTGGGGTGGTGGTGTTATTTGTAGTGTTATTTGTAAGAGGGCTGTATATAGGTGATATTAGGAAATAGGGTGATGAGAGGTAGATGAATGACAGTTAGATGTAATGACACGTTGGGTAGTGGATCCAAGAATGGATTTGTGGGGACTTATGATTCAAAAAGTTGAAGAAATGTTATTAAAGAGGACATGCAAGATGTAACTTACTGATTATTCACGGAGATGCAGGTCCAAGAGCTCTGATGGCAAAGGCAGAACTGAGGTAGGATGGTCTGGCACACACCAGATTAAATCAGGCTGAGTATCACAGGGCTCTGGTATCTAGTTGCAGTCCTTGGCTTACTCTCCTTGTCTCTTCACTTGTCTCTGCTCAGTCAAGTAAAGATCCGGGTTCTCTTGATCACTCCTGATGCTCTTTTTTTTTTTTTTTGATTCAAAGAATCCTTTCCTCTGATCCAAAAATGAAATTCCGGTCCCTATTTTTGGTTTGGGGAGGCCATTTACAGGGAACCGATGGCGGTTACGTGTGCGGCGGTCGAGTAGGAACCGGCATCGGTAAGGAAAAAGTAGGCTATTTTTAGTAAAATAGCCCACCTTCCCTGCTTTTCTCCCGAGAGATTAGTTGCGGGCTTGGTCAAGTGACTAGAAGGTCGGTTTTGGGTGCGAGAAAGGGGTCATTAGTCATGGGTGTAGGTATAGACCAAGTTTTAGGTCTTAATTAGGTTAGTTTAGGATTAGGGCTAGGTCATGATGAGGTGGCAAAATGAGGTGGTAGGTGAGGTGATGGGGATTTATCAATTACAAGGTAATTAATAAATAATTGTGTAAGGTTTAGGTAATGAGGTTAGGTTGCGAAATGGGATGCGGGTCACAAGGGGTCGTAAGACACGAATTTGGTGTCTACAGATATTGAAAGATTATCTCGATAAAATCCTCGGTAAGTGCAAAATTCATGTTGAACACCTCTTAGTTCTTAAAGTCATCTTTGATCATCTCATCCAATATTGCATTTTCATTCAACCAAATAATTGTATATTTTTGTTCTCTATGAACAAATCCTTGGTTCCATCATCTCTTCATGGGGCATAGAAGTTAATCCCATCAAAATCAAGGCTATTCTTGAGATGCCTCCACCTACTAACCTTCAACAACTTCATAGTTTGCAAGGAAAATTACAATCCATTTGACGCTTTATTTCCCAACTTTCGACCGATGTCACATTTTTCACCATATTCTTAAAAATGATGTCTCCTTCAATTGGAATGATGTGTGTCATAAACCCTTTGAATTATTAAAGAAATACGTTCTTCACCACCTATGCTCATCCTACCTAAAGATGAAAAAACTTTTTACCTCTACATTTCTACCACTGACCATTCCTTGGGTACCATGCTCACTCATCACAATGAGAAACATAGGGAGAAAGTGGTTTATTACATAATCCATACTCTTTTAGACTATGAGACTAGGTATACTCACACTGAAAATCTCTACCTAGCCTTGGTCTTCATGGCTACTAAAATTTTCCACTACCTACTTAACCACAAAACCTTCGTCATCACCAACATTGACCCTCTACATTACATGTATGCTAAACCTTACCAACACCAACACACCTCACGTTGGCTCATGCTCCTTACAGACATAGACCTATAATTCATTCATAAAAATTCTAACAAGGGACAAACCATTTCCGATCATCTTGTTGACACTCTGTAACCTAGAAATTAATCTTCTAATTTCAATTTTCTTGATGAATCTATCACTACCCTCTCCCTTGATGATACCATGTATCAGATGACCTTATTATTCGATGGTTCTAAATATAAGTGTTGGGGTGGCATAGGGGTCATCATCATTTCTATTGATGGTGAGCCTATACATGTATCCTTCAAACTCGATTTTGACTGCACAACAACAAATGCCAAGTATGAAGCACTTGTCTTGGGTCTTCAAACTACCATATCCTTAGATGTTAAATTTATTAATATATTTGGTGACTCTCAACTGGTTGTGAACCAATTCAATGGTTTTTACCAGTGTCATAACGAGGTCCTTCAAAAGTATAAACATCATGTCGACATACTTTTGACCACGTTTGACACCTACCTCATTCAAACCACTCCACCATCCACTAAAAAATTCATGGATACCATGGCCTGCCTTGCCTCACAAATAACTACCTCACCTTCAGAATATAAAATATTTGTCATAGTACAATGGTTGCATTCACCCTCTTATCTTATTTATGGTGTAAATTTTTTAGGAAGATTCGAAACAAACCCACACGACACTTTGTATAAGAAACTATTTGATTACCTCTCCCTTTCGATCCTGCCTCAAGATCTCACTCACAATGGATGATGAGCCTTCCTCAAAAGTGTCTCTCACTACGTCATCATGGGGGTCTTCTCTACAAATTTGTCTTTGACGGTATCCTCTTATAATGCCTCACTAGTTATGAAATTACATACACCATCAAAGAAATCCATGATGGGATTTTTGGTGGACATTTTAGTGGCCTTATTGTTGCTAAACATATCATTTGTCTTGAAAATTATTGGCCAAACCTTAATCAAGACTATTATGAATACGTCAAACATTGTGTAAAGTGTTAGAAGCATGCTAAGCTTCACCACACCCTAAGTCACGCCTTATAAGTTTCTAGAGATTTTTGGCCTTTGTCTCAATGTGGTTTGGATATCATCGAGAGATTAACCCTCATTCTTCTCAACGTCATCAATGGATCATCACAATGACCAAATACTACACAAAATGGGTGGAGGCCATTCCTCTCATTTCTACCAAATTAGAAAATATCATGGAATTCATCAATCATCATATCATTTGTCATTTTGGTTTTCCTCACCCCCTTATCATTGATAATGGAAAAGAGTTCAAAAAAAAAACCATATGCAAATAGTGTGAAAATTTTGGCATTCAACTCAGTTTCTCTTCACCCTATTACCAACAAAATAATGGCCAACCGAATCATCGAAAAAAATCATCAATACAATTCTTATGAAAGTATTCGACAACACTAACATGGATTACAATAGGCACATTCCTTTCACCTTGTGGGCTTATCATAGTAGTATTTGTACCTCAACCAATGCCACACATTTCTCTTTGGTCTTTGGTATAGAAGTTTTCCTACCTCTTGAATTCCAAATTCAATTTCTTCATATATCACTCAAAGATATTCTTTTTGATGTAAAATTTCCACCAAGAATGTTTGGAACAATTTGATTTATTGGATGAACACCATCTAAATGTTCTATACCATCTTCAAATATACCAAAAACACATCATTTGTGCCTATAAAACACATGTTCATGAATGAACCTTTAAAAATCAGTGACCTTATCCTCAATGAAAACCAACATGTAACCAAAGCCAAGAAAAATTAAATGGGGAAAGTTTTCCCCTAATTGGCTTGGACCCTATATTGTTACCCATGCCTATGGATCAAGCGCTTATCGTTTATCCTCTCTTGAGGGTAAATCTAAACCTGCCCCCTTAATTCTTTGCATCTTCAACCATTCTATTTTTGAATAAATTACTACATTACTTTATGTCACTTATATTATCATCCATTGATCAAAAATTTCCTTTCACTTACCTCTTTTAAGGAAAACAAATTAAAAAAAATTGTGTGATTATCCATCACCCTTTCAGCCTTGTCTTAAATATGAGTACCATGGCTCTACTCATGGCATAATTCTCATGGATACTTTTCACCCTTTTCAGATGGAATCCCATGGCCATTCATCACTTAAAACCCCTCTTTCATAGATAAATTTTCATGCTATGGTTTTTTTCCTTCATAAAATAATCCTATACTCCTTTATAATCTTTTTCATGACTTTAAGTCCAAAAATAAAAAATATATGGGATGACAAAAAAATTACTCCTTGATTCAAAATTCTTGAAAATAGATGATTCCTCGAAAAGGACATCTATTTTTCTCTCATGTGCTATTATAAGTAGATTGATTCTTCGAAGGAAAACTATAAAATTTAGCCACTTGTTGTATTTAGTCTATCTAAAAAACTAAAGACTAGTTTGTATCTCTCAAATAAAAATAATTTTGGAGCTTCCCATCAATCAGTCTATACATTCAAAAAGTTAAAAGAAAATAACAAGTCAAGAAAAATACAAAATTTTTGTCATGGACTTGCCTATTCTAGTTTTGGGTATCTTGCAGAAGGGGCATGTTGTCCCACAACAAGATTACACTTAACAAACCCCCTACCTTTTGTTCACCCTAACTTCTATTTATTTGCTCCTATCTACTCAAGACACGTGGCATGTATTCTACACATTATGATAATTAAAATTATTTATCCTATGGACCTATCGCTCATGTAGTGTATTTAGGGACTTGTGTTCAATAAGTCTATGGGTATGACACTTATGGTCCTTTCCAAATATGGGCATGCCACCTCTTTTATTTTCTTATTTTTTTACTTATTGTTTCTTCCAACAGGATACAAACATCAAAATGGACTCAATGATAACATCACTATGTGGCTATGCTTAATTTACCTTTCCAATTACCTATTCAAAATTCAACCTTGCCTATTTTCAAACATACATTACCAATGACCTTATTCTAGTCAACCTACCTAACCTACCTACTCAACTTACCTAATCCAATATCATTCTTCCCTAGTTTAAGGGATAACTACATCGGCCTAAGGCCCCTTTCGCAAGGGCTATGTAGGGAACACTCTAAGGGCATGGGGACCTTGGAGATTATCTTGGCCACTCTTTTCAATCATTATTTTCCCCACCTTTCTTCCCCCATAAAAAAATAAAAAACCTTGTTAGTTAGTTTCCATAAGATCAATAACTCAGAAATTAACTAAAAAAAAACGTACATCACCCATACACACCATCATTTAGTTTCCGAACATCAATAACTTGGAAATTAAACCAAACCATGCCTAAGCATCTACTTTCCATGACAACAATATAATGTAAATGTAAATAACTCATCAATAAATTCACTAAACCATGCCTATAATTAATTTTGATAAAAGAAATATCTTGGAATTTTAAACCAAACCATTCCTAATCATCTAGTTTCCATGATAACAATACAATGGAAATAAAATCAAACACATCATACGTAAATATCATCATCAACTATATAACTAGAATGTCTATATATCAATACAATATATATATAAATAAAAGTATCTCAAAAGCTCTCATATACATCTTGCCTCTTCGGTAGGTAGGCCGATATAGTCAAAAATAAAAATAACCAACATCTTCATATCATCTCTAAGAGGGCCTGACACCTCTACTACTCTCCCCTATCTCCTCTCATGGCCTCAGTCTCCATGAACTGGTCACCTCTTGATGGCCACCTTATGTGATTTGTGGCTACAGAACTATTAGTACTACGGGTTCATGAGTTGGACCTCTCACTATCTACCTATTATGCTCTATACTTGGCATATGAAAAAAATGGTAACCCACTCTTTGTAAGAAGATCCTCATAGTACCTAGCCTTAGTCACCATCCATCGCACTGTACCTATCCATCAAAATAACTTGTGGTGGTGCCATAGCTCTAACACATACCTATAAACCATGTCCTGTTGCCTATATAATAGGACCCTATCCCGATCCATGTGCTTGTACAATGGGACCTTGTCCTGCTTATCGGTGCACATGTGTGCTGCTAGTTGTGCTGTAATGAGGCCACCTATATTTTTAAATTAGTCACATGAGCCTTCGGTCTTGTGACCTTTTTCCAATCCTATACTAGTGCACGGCTTTGCACTAGCTATCCTGTAGGGTAGTCACTTGTTCTATGCCTATACTAGCTGCCACTATAAATCCATCACATGCCCTTGTAACTAGTCCCTTTATACTATAACATTATACAAATCAGGTTTTCATGGCCTTAGTGGTGCTCCATGTATCTAGGCTATCTTCCAGCACCTGTAGCCATCAGTCATGCCTACATGATCAATCCACCTATTGGAAACCTAGTCCTCTTACACCACGGGATATGCTAGATGTGGTGAATATAATGGTCTCTCCACATCATCCCTACGATACTATGGAAATGGTGGAGGCACATCCTATTGAATCCCAAACTGACATCTAACTCGGTCAATCAAAATCATCTCATTCTCCTTTGGTCATTTTCCATGTATCCATCTAAATAGATATAATCCTACAAACTCCTCTATCATGGCCCCATATGAAGGGAAATCATCATAAGGCTTCCATAGAATATCGACTCCTAATATATCATCTAATAGTATCTTGTAATATGTCACATCTCATGATGCCTCATCCACCCTATAATGTTCTCCTATTGTTATCCATATGTTGAAACCTACTTTGTAAACCCATCTCGAACCAAACCTATCTTGGAAGGCTGGTGGAAGAAAACACACTTTGTTCTCATAGGCCTAACAATGAAAAAAAATATAGGTGTAACTCACACCAAACTACCGAATCCTCGATACGCCCACAACTCCTTATAAAGTTGTACTAGATATTTTGATGCCCATGTGAAACAAACTTGCTCCTCAATCATATCCTCCAAAACTCCCATCAATTCCCATGGAAATATCCCATCCTCTCGAAGGCGGAGAGAAAAACATCCAATAGCCACCATCATCAATACTAATAATATGGTCTCCTCTGGATGTGTGACATATATATCTCCATAGCTAATGCTCAGACTATGATATGAAAAATATTGCATGGTCTCTCAAAACACTTTGTAACCATAAAATCAAATGACTCATCTAAAGAATTCGATAGAACGATGTTGGGAATATTATAGTGTAAACATTATATTGTTATTTGTTGTGGAACAACAAATTATTACCTGGTATTATATGTGAAGTTGTTGTAAACAACTTCACGTATTTAGCTTGTTGTTTACAACCACTCCTAAATTATAGGAGGTTGTTTTACT
Source organism: Taxus wallichiana var. yunnanensis (assembly GCA_018340775.1). Classification (NCBI taxonomy): domain Eukaryota; kingdom Viridiplantae; phylum Streptophyta; class Pinopsida; order Cupressales; family Taxaceae; genus Taxus; species Taxus wallichiana. The sequence goes on from CM031236.1 coordinate 415,066,701, forward strand.
ATTTGCTTGGCTATTTATTAGCCATGTATTGTGTGTATGTGATGGTGGAACGAAGATCAATATATTATTTTTATTATTCTGATCCTATCCTGTCATATGCTATCAGAGCCAGGTTGATCTATCAGAGACAGGCCGCAGGGAGGCAACACACGGCAGTGCATGTTTGAGAGAATGCGTTTCTCTATGCAGTTTGGAGTGCCGTGTCCACGCAGTTGGAGAATATAAAATATGTGTGATAGCCGCAGTCCTATAGCCAATGCGAATTAAGGAACAGTCGACTCAGTTTGGAAAGCCTGTAGCCAATGCGAAAACAGTCGTAGGTTTCTAATGTTTACTTGCCACTTGCTGCACAATCTGCCACGCAGCCACACGTGGTGAGTCTTACTGCGCATCGTTGGAACAATCCACACAATTGGAGAACCTGTCAGTTAAGACTCGTTTTATACTTTATATTTCAGTTGCAGTTTTATCTAAGCATGAATAAAATTATTATTGAAGTCTGAGGAGATTGTATGGACACGACATATATATTTTTTTATATGCTACACAGTTCACAATTTGCAGTCGCCACTTAGAGCAGTCACATTTGTTTATGGGTTGCAGTTTTTCAGAAGGGATCCTTCACACAACAAACGGCTGTATACAGTGAATTGAATTTTTTTAAGATTGATTAAATTGTTTAGAGTATTTAAAAAGTAATTTCCCTTTATTACTTTTTAAATAGTGATTTATTGATATAGTCTTCTTGTAAAATGTATTATATCCATCAATTGGAGTTGTTTTGTTTACAAATACAATAGTTGTGAAAATGGATAAATCGAGTCTCGTTGAGAAGTTCGAAGGACGTGATTTTCACACATGGTGAATCCAAATGCAGCTAACCTTGATTGAGAAAGATTTGTGGGATGTGGTTAAACCAAATGTGACAACACCAAAAATCCAACAGATCTCGCGAAGTGGAATGTCAAGGATCAAAAGGCCTTGGGAACTATTGGTCTCGGTTTGTCTAAAGCGTACCTGCACCACGTAGACTTCACAAAGTCTGCAAAGGAAATCTGGGAGACATTAAATAAACTATTTGGATCTGAAGCAGAAAGTGCAAAGACAACACTGAAGCAAAAATTATACGGGTTAAAAATGGATGAAAGTATAAAAATGGCAGAACACATCAAAAGTTTTGCTCTCTTCTCAATCAGCTTGCAGGTATTAACGAGAAGGTAAATGATGATGATGCCAAAGCAATTCTTTTGAATAGTTTGCCTAAAAAAATGTCTCATATGGTTTTTACTTTGAGCAAGATTAAAATTGGTTTAGAAGGAGTAATTTCTACTCTTCTTGATCGAATGAACCTTCAGAACCAGAAGAAGAGGTCTTATATGTACACAATAAAGTGAGTACATCATCAAAGAAGGGTAAGTACAATTCAAAGCACATTCCTACAAAAGGACAAATCAAATGTTACTATTGTAAAGAAGTGGGGCATGTGATTTTAAATTGTAAAAAGTGGGCACAAGATCTCCTGGATGATAAGATTGATCAAAAGGCTTATATTGTTGAAGAAGAAACTAACTGGGAAGATTATGCAACTGATGAAGAACTTTCTTGCCCTAGCGATGAAGATTATCTCTTCTAAAATAACCAAACTGGAGGTAGGAGGAAATGGAGGATGGAGGCTACTCAGCACCTCTCGTCGTCGACGAGGTCGTATTTTGTGGTGGTGACATATTTATTTCTAGTTGTGTGTTTATCTAGTGTGCAGAATAAAGAGCAACAGTTTGTGTATGTTTGCTTGGTACATGCGTGTATTCCTATATGTTCTCTTGAAGTGTTGTGATGTGGTGTAGAAGGTGTCAGTCACTGAAACAGTTGTATAGGAGGGCAGCTGGTGTCCAGAGGAGAGGGGTAGTATGTAGACCTAAAAATATGCATAGGCATATGATTCTGATTTCAACTACACTTCACCCCATGTTCACACTAAGGGGGTGTATGTTGGGAATATTATAGTGTAAACATTATATTGTTATTTGTTGTGGAACAACAAATTATTACCTGGTATTATATGTGAAGTTGTTGTAAACAACTTCACGTATTTAGCTTGTTGTTTACAACCACTCCTAAATTATAGGAGGTTGTTTTACTATTTTCTTGGCTATTTATTAGCCATGTATTGTGTGTATGTGATGGGGGAACAAAGATCAATATATTATTTTTATTATTCTGATCCTATCCTATCAAACGACTCCCAAATAATCGGTATCCTCAAGATCATGTAAACATCCTCTAAAGTGATTAACATTTCTCCCAGTCATAAGTGGAATGTGTTGGTTGCTAAATCCCATCTATCGATGAGAGTAACCATCATGTTGTGATCTTGGACTATCCTCTATAACGTTGGCTCTCATCTACACCAAAAGCGGAGGTATACTATCACTTATGGTTAACTATTGTCTCGCCTACATCACCACCATTCAAACATGTTAATCAATTGGTCCTTTTGATCATTTATTTTTACCCTACCCAACCCAATACCTACCTATGCCTTTCCTAGCCTACGACATATATTCTACCTAGCCTAATCCTCTACACTTTCTCTGTATCACTTATTTCCACCCATTCTTACCTAACTTCACCCTAACCCAATTATCCATACCAACATTACCCATACCCACCTATTCATACCTACCTTAACCCTAACTCAAACCCACCTATTCTTACCTAACTTCACCCTAACCCACTCATCCATACTGACATTACCCATACCCGCTTATTCAAACCTACCTTAACCCTAACTCTAACCCACCTATTCTTACCTAACTTTAGCCTAACCAACTCATCCATATTGACATTACCCATACCTACCTATTCATACCTACCTTGAACCTAACTCGGACCCATCCAGTCCTCCCTAACATACCCCCTAACCCACCGAATCCTCCCTAACCTAACACTAAACCATCCCTCCCTCATCTTTTCGTCTTCCCAAACCCTCTTTTTTGGCCTTCTTTCAATTTTAATAGTGACTACAATCAATCACCTTAACCGATACCGGTCCCCCTTTGACCCGTCGACATCGGCTTGCCTATCGACACCGACCGATATCCGGCGAGTGTCGGTCACTTGTTCGGACCTAGGGCCGAACCCCCATGTCCCCACATTTTAATATTTAACTAAAAACCCTAAAAAAACCTGCCCACACTACCTCCAATCCCTTCTAAATTGATTTTCCCATCTAATTAAACTATTTTTGCCATACCCATACCAAATTTCACCTAATTTTAACCATTGTTCAAATCACATTTCAAAATCCAAATTCTAGAATTCTTTATCTTTGTTTTAACCAAAACCAATAATGGAGCTCAACTCCTACCTATACTTGGCTCCATCTCCATGGTGGGATGTTTGATCTTTGCACTAGCGGACATCCTACGCCCTCTCATGCCTCCTGCCATATCAAAATCAATCCCTCAGCTATCAACCAATCAAATCAATCATGTAGATCTCCTAAGCCCACAAAATTCACTTCTATCAACCACTAACATCTCGCCAACTCAGCCTCCTACCTCTCCTTGTCATTTTTCTCACAAAAATTCTCTCTCCTGTCATTTTCCAACTTTAACAATGCACAAATGAAACCTTTTTAACATGGGTTTTCTATTTTTAACCCACATTTTCTGACTGATGTCGGCCAAGTCATGCCCTAAGTGACCAATGTTGGTTACTCTTAGCGGCATCGGTTCACCTTCAACTGGTATTGGTCACCCTGCCTAATGAATTATACTTAATTTTCCCAAAATTTTGATGCAAGATACCAGTGTCTTACCCTAGCTTGAAAATCTCACCTAATAGCCTTATCACCTACCCTCAACCTTAATGTACTTTGGGGCATATATTTTCCTACACCTCGGCCTTACCCACGACCTTACCTATACACCCACACCGACCTCACCTATTTGACACTTGAATTTTCTTACTTTAGGTACCTTGCAACAATGCTAATCATGTTGTTTACCCTACTAACCTTTCCTTTCCTAATTCCATAATGTTTATCTTGAACAAACCAAAAAACTTGATGCTTTGGAACCCACCTAATGCCCATTTCTTCATATAGCCTCATTTTTGTTCAGGACCATATCCTATACCTTGGATACCTAAGCTACATCAACCTTGTTTGGATAACCTATCAACCTTTTATGATGTAGAGTTTTTGTTCTCTTTAGCCTAGTTCCTTGTCACATTCTACACGTGTGCATAAATTTGAATGCCCCACTTATTACCGACAACAATATTACCATTTTATAGACCCACAAATTACCTCCTTTTTCATCACCTACCACTCTATCAAACACATCACTTATTCAACCTCTCACTTCAATATTTATTTGTTTAAGGGGGATCACCTCCACCCATACATGGGAAATCTCACCTCTACCCTTACTTGGGGAAATCACTTCTTGTTTTGGTCATTGTTACTTATTAATACAAGCTACACGACAAAAAGGGGAAAATGTAGACACCAAAATTAGGTCACAATCCTTCTATCCCCTTCTAATTGATTAATCGAAACACATGCCTAACCATGGCCCCTTCTACACATTAGTATTAATTTAATTACCCATAATTAAATTAATCATAATCCCACCTCACAATTAATTTAATTACCTTTATTAAAGTTAATTCCACCTCACCTATCCACTTCACCTTTGACCCATTCCCTAACCCTAACCACCTAACCCTAGGCCTTAAACACTTAACCACTTGCCATAATCAGCCATGACTATTTCTAAAACCTAACTGAGACTTATTATTTACCTCTTAATTAATACTAACTACTTCCTCAATCTAAATCCGACCACTACAAGAAAAATCAAGCATTCTTACCCACAACCATAATCAAATCTCGTGAGAAAAAGTAAGGAATCAACTATTTTTAGTAAAAATCAACTAAATTTTCTTAACCAAAATCAGTTTCTGTTGGCTAGTGCTAGTTCTGAGAACCATCTTCGGTTCCATTAACCAACCAATTCCAACTAATTCATGAGGTTATAAATTTTTCTTCTTGGATCTTGTGACCTTGCATACGAATCTCGAGTTTTTCAGTGATCTTGCAACATACCAGAGGCCCTTACAACATTTAGACACCACACGATTCATAAAAAAATAACCCAAAGCTCTAGAGCACTCACGGGAAGCACCGTGCCCTTTTCTGCTATCTGTTATATTCATCGGGAACCATCTTCTTCTACAACCATCACCACCTCCTGCTATTCATCTCCATTTCACAAGTAAGTACATTCCTCCTTTGTCATTGGTTTTAGTAGATTAGTTATTTACTAGTTATCTATTTCATTTCACCCATTATAATATCTGATTTTTCCCACAACACCTCCATCCAACCATCTTCCCAAAGAACCTTCATACCTTTCCCAAACACCCATCTTATTACCTCTGAGTCTTCTTAAACATCCCACGACCCTGCCTAAGCCTCCTCAATACTCTGTGATTACACAGAGAGCCTAAAACTACCCCATTTTAATCATTCCACCTAATTTCCCCTACCAACACTGGTCACCCAACCGATGTTGGTTCATTTCTAGGTATCAGGATCAGTCGCACAAATGATACATGTCTCGTGATTTGTAATATATCCCAGACCAATGAGACAATTCACCTACTTAAAACCTCTCAAAACCTCCCATAACTTCTCCTAGCCCTTCCTAACACCCTTTATCATACTTGTAAGCCTTAAACCACCAACCACCTTCCTTAGATTTAGTCTTGTATGCATTTATTAGACTAGATTGGATTTACTATTCTTGTGTAGGATATCTAAACTATAAAACTATAGTAGGTCTCTTTATTTCATGTTCTTATAAACACTTAACTTGTTTTAAAATGTGTATTGACATCCTTCTCTAATCACCTGCTTCCTAGATCTAGCTTCCGCTAGAAATCCACCAATTGATATTTTTAATTCTATTTTTTGGTCTTGTGTTCTATTTCAGGTCATTCCTCCTAGCCAAAGGGAATATCATCACAATCATATTGGTAAAAATTCAACACATGTACACCTTATTTGAATATCTATAGGTATTCCTCATCACTGTTACCTCTTATTTGTTTTATCTCTACTTTGTGGTGAAACAATTGCAATGTTAGAATGCAAGTGTTGAAAGTGTGAATGGTACGTCTTCATGTTCTAGTAGGCCTTTTGTCTCAAACCTGTATTAAGACACATTGTCATTGTAGCTAGGTTGTATTATCATTTAATTCCTTTGATTTTTTATGCTATCCACATTATAGCCATACAATTGTGATACTTACGTCTTATTTCCATTGTGAAAGTTGGGCTAAATATCAAAATTGAATTGTTACACTTTACTCACATGCATAATAACTTCTTGATATACTTAGGCTTAGTTTTTAATCCTAACATTTCCTTGAGTTTTTGTGAGTGTTGAGGTTATGTTTTTTGCATCATGATAACACCATTTTGATACTAAAATATTGCTTTCTTGCAAATCTTGATTAACGTGTCTAAATAGTGTTGTTACGTTGCTCACATTTGTAACTTCCATTTTCAAAGACTTGGAATTTTTGGTGTCTAAAATTGGTTTTATTATACCTTGTTAGGGGATCACATCAAAACTTTCTTAGTATTTAGGTCTTGTTTATTTTAAACTTGACCTAAGTGGTGATATTGTGTTGTCACTATTTACACTAAACATATCTTTGAAAATATAGGGAGTAAACTATTCTTGTGATTGGATTTGAGTCTTATCTTAATTGTATCATCCTATATACTTATTTTTATATATAACCTTGTTCTTTTATCATTCTTTATTCTTTTATGTCCTTGGTTCATATTTATCATTTGGATTTGTTACATGTATATTATTTTACATTCTTTGTGATGATTTGACGTCACTATGCTTCCCGGTTTGTTATAGGGTTAATTTTTAAGCCAACCTTAAAGAAAACCTATTATTTTATGCCTCCTATCACAAGAAAAGGGGCATTGAAATTTAGGTCCAATCCCTTTGTTTTTTCCTAAGTTCATTGTAGTACTTATAAAATTTTTTCAAATCTTAGCAAAAATGTTTTTACCAAACAACACTTGCATCGAATTGAACATAAGAAAAGATTTTCCATTGTGTCCTTTTTGTTGCCCAATTTTTATCAAACATTTTGATATTTATAACTACAACTTGTTGTCCAAACCTTGATTATTTGTCAAAATTATATCATTGTGATATCTTTCTTCCTTAGATCCTCTTTGGAAAATCAAACCATCTAGGTCTAGGCATTTTCCAATAACGACTAATTATCACATGGTTCCTCATATTTATGAAAGTAGGGAACCTAGATTTCGGTATTCCCATAAAAGGATGTGAATCATGAAAAGACCTCATTTGGTTCTTCACACTAGAGAACCCATTCACTTACCTCTTACCCCATCTTCAACTCATGGTAAGTGGTATGATTTTTATTCTTGTAAATATTCCAATCCTAATGATTCTTTTGATTCATCATGATATTTTGAAGATTCCAATCCAAAATATTTATTTAACTTGACTCTTGAGTCTTGGTCCTCCATGTCTTTATAGGACCCCATTTTTCAGTCCCCTCAATGACCCCTTCCTTTGTTGAATATCTCTCTAACTCAAAGTTCCTCTAATCAATCATCCAAGTCGACACCTACGTCACAATAGATTGCTGAATGAATGATCCTATTTTTTTCCCAACAATATGTCATCTTTTAGGAAAACCTATACCAAGCTATTTCAATGCCACGTATTCTTCCACTTGTGATAGATCCCAATTAAATCTACTTCATCTCTCAAGTAATATTCTTCTATCAATTGGAAGCCAATCCTTCTTCATCCCCTGGGTCATTTTGATCATAACTTATTCCATATTCATCAATATTCTAAAAATCAATTTTTTGCATCCATGTCGAACCATTCACATAAATAATGTGCTAAGATATATCTTCGATGCACTATCCAATTACTTTATGGACACAATAAGGTAAAAACCCCCTCATCAAACATCTTTTAAATATTCCACACTTGTTGGACCTATTTATTCTAATCAACCTCTTATGGTTGACTAACAACACATACCGATCAATTCATTTTAGAATGAGAAGCAATTGGAGAGTTTATAAGGATACATGAATATATTCCTCCGTAAGGTTATGAGAAATAATTATCTTTAGACCTCGATAAATTCATGTATTGTGGGGAAGAGGTTGATTTAATTTATCATAAAACAATGGAAGACCTTAGGATCATCCCACTTGAACCTCATCTTATTCTTCCATCTTCACATTCTTTATTACATGATTAAATGCCTAGGTATGGCATTGATACATGACCTATCTTATCATTACCCAATCATTCTTTATCTATCATAATTCCTTAATCACAATATCACCTTAGGTCACCACCTAGTATCCCATCGTCTTCTTCTATATGTGGCCCACCTCAAAGAATCCCTTCACCATCTATTTAGGGGCCACCTCTTAGAATCCAGCTTACCTTCTATCCTACAACCATGTTCTAGTAACCCTTTATCTTCTATTTGTGGGTCACCTCCGGGTATCCCATCCTCTTCTATACTTGGGCCACATCCTAGTAATCCTTCATCTTCAATATATGGGACACCTCCAGATAGCCCATCCTCTTCGATTCTTGGACCGTATCCTTTTCATCCATCATACTATCCTTCTATGAATTATTGTGGCAAGCCCACCATCATTTCTCACATCAAGTCTAAACGTCCACTTTCTTCTCCAACTTCTCGAGATCAAACAAGTCATGTATTAGCTTATAGGAAACCCAAACAATTTATTTGTCAAGATAAGAAAAAAAATTCCAAGAGCTCCAAAGCTCTCAATAATTTAAACAATCATAAAGTTTAGAATCAAAATTAATTCAAGAATGCATACAAACACAAAATAAATTATGGCGTTAAGTACATAAAAATATTGATAGGGACCTCAACCTCCCACATAAAAATCCATGTTTCAAGATAAATTGCAATCATTTTTTGAGTATGAGCTCACTACGATCATTGAAATCGGAGATAATATGACTCTTGATAAGAAAACATGATTAATCTCCCTTATCAAGGAAATCATGAACATTATTTTTGGATGTTATCACATAGATTGATATTGATTGATCCTAATTTCCCAAAATCTAAAAAAAATAAAATTCAAAAATACAAAAATGAGAAAACATTTAAATAGTTCAAAAAAATCAAAGGTACAAAGATCAAACATTGCAATCAAGTATTGTATACACATGCATGTTCTTTCTTCCCTTTCTTTCCATCCCTCTGCAAGTAATCTGCCATTGTCATCCCTTTAATGATATTTTGGATAGTATATTCACACACATTTTGCAATATTTATCTCTATGGTATATGTTTGACCTTGGTCTTTTATCACCTTGGTAAATCAAATAATGAATGATGTCTTAGAGATCCTATCACTATTTACATCTAATAAAATTGTTGCGAATAACTTTTAGATGTATTTGTTAACACTAGTCAATGTTATCATCCCAATAACTTTTGAATCCTTGCATCTAGCCATTAGTGGTTCTTAACCCCTTGTCAAACAAGAGAGCTGAAATAAGTTTCTAGAAAGAAAAAGAATCAATCAAATCAAAAACACAAAGCTAAAAGAAAATTTAAATTGATAGATAACTCTCTCTTAGGTATTTCTAATAAAATCTATCGTGCCTATGGACCTTTGACTAGTAGTAGAGAAATGTTACAATTAGAATGAAATTTTTCGAGGCTATGAATTCTTAGGACAAATGAGCAATGTACAACTCTACTTCTATAAATACATTAAAAAAGTCAACTCTGAAAAATAAATCATTCCTACACATTAGAAAGGGCATCTTCACTTATTGTCAATCAAATCTTCCCTCCAAGAGATAATAAATTTCTACATGCACACACTAGATATCGATGAGAAAATAAGATTAGTATGTTACCAAGTGTCTTATTTTGAACCTTTTCAGACTCTTACTTTAGTCTATATCTTGTCTTATGATTTGTGCCTTTGGCTAATATCTTCTTCATCGTGAGGCTTATAAGATACATTTATTCACATTAAATTTTATTCCACTTTGTTCATAAATTTTATTCCTTTTTTCCATGTTTTTGGGAACCTTTGTCCCTTTAAAAAAAACAATCTTCTATTTCTACTCTATCATGAGTTTCTTGGCCATATTACACTTTGGGGTAAGGCTTTCTCATTCCTAATCCATCATTATTTTAATTTCATCATCATGTTAAACCTATCAATATTAGCCCTGATCCAAATTCTCGTATGTGAATATTTTAGCTTTAATATTTCCATCTAATGCTAGGAGAAACTTTGCATCTTCACCTTCTTTCACATCTGCGTGGCATTCTTCCCTTATACATCCCATCTGTCACTAGGGCATCCACGTTTCTTCATTTCTTGTACATACCTTCGGAAAAATTATAAAAAAAAGTGCAAAAATGTTCAAATATTTTTCAAATTCCCAAAACATTCAAATATGTTAAGTTGGAAAAATCAAAACACTCAAAAATGTTTCAAAAACTAAGTGTCTTGATCAAGTGTTAACACCGGTGCACTCCTCTTAGTGATAACATTCATTTCTTAGCATATGTGCACTCCTCTTCATTCATGCATGTCCCTTGTTTGTGTCAGCGTGCCAATAGAATTGCATTCACTCCCTTCTTTGTGTGATCATTCCCCTCTCGGTGCATACATGCACATCTTCGCATGAGCTTTCCCAAGAAAAAAATGCATCAAATGACCTAGGACCATCAAAATTTTATTCTAAAATTATTCTAGCACTTGCCGCGATAATTATTTTTAATAAATAATTATTTTTTGCTCATTTTTGCTACGTAGGGGCATGTTTTTGCTTCCTAGCAACCCTTTCTACTACCCGAGGCATATTTTTTCCTTCCAACATCTTTTGGTGATGTTACATGACTTCATCATTTCTTCTACAATATTTTCTTCCCAAAAATTCAAAAAAATCAAAATAGTATAATTTTTTTCAAAAAATCCAATTTTTTTAAAAATCCAAAAAATTGTAAATTTTTTTAAAAATCAAATATTCATAAATGGCATGCATGCAGATGAAGCCTATATCAAATGAATTTTCCTCAAACATCAAAATTTTTCCTAAAAAACCATATTTCTTAGGTTTTTGTTTGTGCTTGTCTCAAACGACTTGTGGATCATTGTGATGATCTACTTCTATTAACAAATTTGACTTTCTTATTATGTCGATACTCCCATGCAACAATGAGTTACTGTGAGATCGTGTAATAGTGCATGAATTATTTTCATGGGACTACTTGTTTCCTCTATTATTCCTCTTACATGAATCCTTTCTTGGGGCACCTTTTTTAACCCTTGTCGTTAAAACATGAACATTGAGGAATTGAAACTTGATAACAAAAACATGGGTACAACTGTCTTGAACATTGTTTGTTTGAGTAGATGTGATTATACTTGTTTCTCTGTTAGGTTATCTAGTTTAATTTCTCATATTTCATTTCATTATGTATGTTGCATGGAGTTACACATTTTTAGAAATGAACAAATGTTAGTAATATAGATTTTCATGTTATTTTACACTTTTGTTTATTTTAATAAGGGTCGATGATTTAGATCATAGGGGCAACATGATGAAATAAAGTTTCATATTGAAATATTGGATGCAAGAGCTACTCCTATATTCTTCACTATCATGTCTCACCACTATTAATTTTTCTTCCAAAACACATGGGGAAATAAACAATCATGTTTATCCCTATCCTATTTATTCTATATGTTTCGATCAAATTTTTAATCACCGATTGACTTCTTTTATCACACCATCGACACTCATGTGGGAATCCTTCATTATAATAATTTTTCTTCAAAAGTTTATTTTTTTATGCTTTTCTATTATTTTTAAGTGACATTACTTACTTCACCTCAAACATGGGAAAATGTAGACACCTAAATTCCACTTTTGCAATCTTATTGCTAAAAGCACACTAATCACTCTCATTCTTACCAATTACATTATAATTAGTTATTTTCAGTAATTAATTACCTTTTCTTACCATTTTGGTTAATTAACAATGCTTTGTTGAATACCTAGCCTCTTTGACATTCAGGATGCCAATTTATGACACATCATAAGTCAAAACCCTCTTCCAAACAAATAATTAGAGATTATTAGCTAATTAAGCCTATTTTACCCTTGTTTTGGTCAATAAACCCTATTATTGGCTTAACCCCTCTTCCAATCCATCTAAAATCACACCACTTCCCTCCAAGACATCTCGAGAGGCTTCAAAATATTTTCCTAGCCTCTTAATTGACCCTAAGTGGTTAATTAACGCTCTTCACATCCTAATCACTTGTTAATTCACTAATTGTGAGTAGGAAACCTTAATATAATTTGTGTTTTTAGTCCCACATGCACCAAGATGAAAGTTTTCTCCAAATAGAAAAATATAAAAAGGACTAACCACATACCTTTAAACTTTACACCATGCTTTGAAGTGCATATCATATAAGAAATATGATTAAGAGCCTTGTTCAATCTTTTCCTCCAATCTTCATGTTATTTATTATAGGGATATGCAATTTGGCCTTGTAGACATTGTTAGAGAGAACTTCTCACCATTTGTGAAGTAACAAAAACCCAATTTTATTTCCCTCTTAGATCTAATTAGGTCTATCTTAGATAGCAATTCATACTAAGTAGGCATGTTTTAGCTAAGAATTATAGATATCATGTTAGTTCTCTTAAGTGTTCCATAAAGCTTTAATCATTGATGTTACTAATTTTAAATTACTATCTGTTTTAATAGACTATGTGGTGTTAGTCTAGGTATTTAGATTTTCTAGATACTTTTAGTAGTTATCACAGATTAGCTAATATTAAAATAGATGTACCTAGTAATGATGCAAAGTTTGTTTGGAATAACATGCCAACAAGTTATTCTAATATTGTTTTTACATTGATTAAAATCAATCTTTGTTTAGAAGATCTCATTTCTTTTTTACTTGAAGAAGAAAAATAATTATGATTATTGAACCAATGAAAAGCGCAATGTATGGTAGAAACAAGAAATATAAATAATTTGTTAAGGAAAATTCCAAATATGGTTCAACTTCCAAAGGTACAAAGAAACAACTTACCTGCTACTATTGTAAACAACTAAATCATATATCTACAAATTGCAGGAAAAGAGAACAAGACTTACTTGATGGGAAATTACAAGATAATGTCATGTTTGTTGATGAAGAAGGACAGAATGAAAAGGAAGGAAATACTACTCATATAGAAAATGAAAATGATCAATATTTTATCTATTAGATGATTTTATACTAGAGGAAAGAGGCATTAGAGGCTAGAAGTTAGCTAGTGACCTATCATCGGTTATCAATGATGGGGCCACACTTTTGGTATGATGATATTTGTTTCAATTGTGTTATGAGGATTTCAAATTTTCAGTGTGGTGTGAAAAATAAGAACAAATCATGTAAATTCTTGTTCACTTGTGAGTATTCCTCATGTAACCCCTTTTGTAAAAATGTTGTAGAATATTGATCAAAATGTATTGTAGTAATCATGATGTGAAGGTTATTGGTAAACCAGGAAAACCAATTGTGTAAGGTTTTTGGTGAACCTGTAAAACCAATTGTGAAAGGTTATTGGTACACCTACAAAACCAATTGGGTATTTTTTTGTAGAAGCTAGAAAAAGCAGTAGTGGAGAAAGATATGTGCATTGGAACATGTGTGAGTTTTGGTAAAGCCGAATGTTGTACAGCTTAAGGATTTTTTCATGAGCACATAGAGGTGGAACACTACAGTCAAAGAATTAAATATGTTTTACCATGTTAAAAATAAGGGGGGGATGCTAGGAAATATGTTTTATGTTGGGTAAATTATTATTATATTGTTATTTGTTTATGAGTTTATTGGTACTCGTGTCTATTACCGGGTTTTTTGTTCCTATTTGGTAGGTGATGGTTGTTCTTTCTATACAGATAAATAATATCTAGATGTATTGCTTGAGATATATGGAGCGTAAATATAATATATTGATTGTTATGATTCGGTGTATCCGTCAACCCTTAATCCTAATGAAATCAAGGACCAACTGGACATCATTCGTGAGGAAAGCGACTAGGCCAAACAATATTGGGGAGATTACTTTGATAACCTTTGGTGGTTCATTATTCTCTCATGGGTCATTTACTATGATCGATATGTTGAAGAACATGTTGAATTGTAGATCAATCTATTTGGTTTCCTCTCTAGCATATTATGTAACATAAAACATTGAAAACTATTGTGTGATTTTTTTACATCCATTTATTATTATGTATATTCTCTTATTTATTATTGTTTATCCACATATTAAATGAAAACATGGGCTGACACACATACAAGGAATCCCTTTGGTTCCTAGGACTGACCTTTATAAGGCACCTCGCGTTATATCTATCAAACAATTTTTTGTTCATTCAGTGTTTCTTTTTGCGAGATCCACACCCTCTTAGTAGTTTGGAACATGTACATGGATTGAAGATTATTGAATTTATCATCCACTAGAAGTTCTTAATCCTGTAATATTTTAGGTATGGTGATTTGAGTTTTATTTCATTAAGCTGATTTGAGAACTAGGATTACACTACTACATTAGGATAGGGATATATAACATGTGTTATTTGAGAGCAACCAGTGATGTGGGTTATTATAGAGGATTGTATGAGGTAACCATCCAAGAGATACATAAAGCTCTAATATATATCCATAGGATATGGATGAGGTCAAAGAGATCATTTAGATCACATAGTCCATATAGATCAACTAAATTAGTTCGGATGATACCACCGATGCAATATGATAGACCGGGTAGTTTAGGAGTTGGTGGGATCCATATTTTATATTTCATGGTAGACATATATTATTTGTATATGCCTAATGATGAAGCAACATTACTTGTATTTGTATAAATGCCCATTGTGGCATGATTATGTATATATGTCTATGAAATATTTGAGACATTGGACATTGTATATATATGACATGTTTATTGCTATAAAAGTATGTGAAATATTAATGAGTAAATAATATTTGTGTTTTGCATTTTTGATGTATGAATGAATGCAATGATGATATGACTAACATTACTTGTAGCTTGAGCTTCCATTCAGATTTTTTATTTTGGAGCAACCTGCTTTGTTGTTGCACAATAGAGTTAACACCATGATTATTAAAGAACCATGATGATCAACCCATTATGTACATAAAAATACATACACGTAACATGTTGGTGTCTGATTTGACCCTTTAAACAAATCATGTTTTCCTTGTGTATACCTTGAGGTTTTTTGGTCTTTCCAATCCTTTTAGTTCATTCCTTGGAATTTTGATATTTGTTCATTGTTCTCGAAATTCCTAAATTTAATTGAGTTCATTATCTCCCCGATCCGCTGCCCGAATTTTCTCTAAAAAAATTTAAAATTTCTCATGCTCCTTGATCGAGTTGGATGATTATCATAGATAAGGGACATGGATGATGTTATAGAGGTCCAAAATGTGTGATTAAATCAAGAAAATAAGGACTCTTTCTTGTGATCATATGTTCCCTAAACTTTTACGAGGTTTTTATCTCTGTGTATTTGAAAACTACAAATAAACCTCTGGTTCATGACCAAGAATATATTCAAAGTATGAAAGGGTTTACGGGCCTTGGACATAGCTTCAATTTTTGTGTAAAGTTGCAAGTTGTTAGTGATCCAAAATAAGTATATGCGAACACATGGCGTGATCTAATGAAAGGGGCATATGAACATTCAAAGTTTAATGTGGAAATTTAACTACCTCCCTAGCCTTGATGTTGGATGAGTGGAACATGTGGCATATCACAACTAGAGCATCCTTGTAGCCTTGGAACTCGGTAGATCTTACACAACCGCACCATTACTTCCTCATCGCTTCCATCCCGTAGTCAAGTATAATTGGAAATCTATCCACATGTATGGATCATGTTTGAAATTGGGTATTGGATAAATGACTATCAATTCAAAATAAGATGGAGATATACTTTTCATTAATGTAGATATGCCGGAAGAATTATAAACAAAAATTGACTAATTCCTTAACTTTTTCGATTTGTATACGAGAATATCAAATAAATTGGATCCCTAAGACTAGAAAGGAGCCCTAATTCTTGTAATGAACCATGTGGGAATTCGAGGAAATATTATCAAGCTCATTTTTTTGGAAAGGAGGAAATTGCAGTAACATTTGTGTATGGGTGAGTTGTTGAAAGTTATCTTCCATTATTTTACGTAAATCGTAGTCATATCAAATAAATTGAGGGTAGTCATGGTCAATTATTCTATTTCTTGTCAGGTTATGTGTTAAAAAGTAAGTTTTTTTTTCTTCTACCTATGTTTGAATTAAGATCAAGATGACCAAAGCACGACCATGTCGACATTACGTGTGACTTGGATCACATCACTAATACAAACTTAGGGAATATCGATTTGGATAAGTTTCTTCGAGAGGTTACATGCCAATGATAGGAGTGAAATTATGAAAAAGATAGATGAGATTTATATTTCATTAGCCTCTACTTTTCCTCCTTCTAATCAATACCTAGAACATGTATGGGCTTGTGTTAAAAATTACAATTCTAAAACAAAGAAGGTTAGGGATGTGTTGTCGCCAAATCACTGCACCCTCCGAATGGCCAGGATGTGAATAGGACGTTCGGTGTGATTGGGACACATGGGATCACCTCTCAAGCTGTGGGACTTGGGCTCAAGGTGAACCTCCGAGAGAAGGTGGCTCTCTCTTCCTAAACTAAGCTCATTGTACTACTCCTAGTGTAACAAAAATGATTATCTAGTCCTATGCTAACATTTTCATGGGGTTTTAGGGAAAGAGATTTACAAAAATGAAACTATACTAGGGATGGTGATGCACCGGATAAAGGGTGTCTTTAGATTCAGGAAGGGTTAATTTGAAGAGGGTGTGTGCACCACAGGTCAACTTCACCTACTGCAACTTAGAGAGGGTACATGATACCACAAACTAAGAGACACGCGTTCCCTTTGTTAAACTTTATCAGACCGAGAAATATACCAATTTCCCAGGTGAAGAAGGATGAACTCAAGAAGGGTGAACAGACACCACAACTCAACTACATGCAATACTTCACCACTCGATAAGCACAAAACTCCAAGAATCTGCAATAGAACTTAAACTTGCACAGTGTACCTGTAAGTATGAGAAAGGCACAAAGAAGCACATAAGGATGAAAGGACCGAGATTAGTCACAAAACACACACTTTTATTTCTTCAATAACATGCACAATGCATCATACATTCAGAAGAGGTAATAGTTTCCATTATAGTCTTGAAGAGGAGGCTTAAAAGTTCTCTCAACACACAAGAACAACTTGTAGAAGAGAGGATTCTTGAAAAGTATACACTCACCTTTGAGATATCTAACTGTCCAACTTGTCTGAACTATTGGAACCCTTTGAAATGAGCTTCCAACTTACATTTATAGAAGAATATGTGAGAAAGAAGAGGAAATGTCATAATTACATTCCTAAAATGAAGGCCCATGATGTATTTATTACAGTTAGTTGAACCACCTGAGAAGGTTCCATCATGGGTCATTAATTGCCTGATGACCTAGTCTTCTTAATTAATTAAAAGAATATTTAAATAATAATAATAAATATTATTATTAAAATATTTAAATAAAAATATTAATTTAATTAACATAATGTCGGGACCCCCCCGTTGACCCATTTGACTTGAAGAGGAGGGGGGTCCATGTGGATAGAGTCTGCACAAATCTCAACTCGGTGAGCTTCGAATCCTCTAACTCGGTGTTGCAATTGATTTTGAACCCCACACCAACTCTTTCCTCGTCTTGGCAATCGGGCTCTTTTGCATTGAGTCCTTCGAATGGTGAGCTATCAAACTCGATTCTTATCATTTTCCTAAAATGCATGTAGATCCTGTGAACCTGGCCTGACGCAAATTAAGACTCACCTCACGAATGCCACTGCTATGGTCTTGCTTCAAACTCCAAATCGAGCCATTCTGAATTACCAAGCCACCTATATGCATCATGAACATGAAGCTTTAAGCTTGAAATTGAAAGCCTCTAAAAATACATTAAACTTCGACACCTGTGAGCTTATTCTTTATCTCGACTTGGTACCAACATTTCCACAATATGAAAAGTTTGACTCTAAATCATACTTAGTGGATTTGATCCATAATACATTAGTTGTACCCACATAGGTTAAACAATTCAATGAATTTAAATTATTTCACTCCTGCATGTTGTGCCATTTAGAAATGATTTTCAAGCTATGAAAATTGTTAGGGATCATGTTATGTGGCCCTGTCAACACTCAATCAATTGATTTCTCTGTGATAGCTCTGGCTTGACAGATAGAGTTATTTCTTCTTGTTTTGGACCGCATATCCACATGCATTCCATGTTCAAACTCCATGAAACAACACCACGAGCTCTTCAACTGAAGTCACCGAGCTCTTCATCTAGTAAACGATCTTACCTTTCCTGGGCTCAAACTCACTTGAATGTCGAGCTTAACCCAACATTTCTAAAAAGAATGGTTTTACCACAATGCTCATGGTTCTTCCTTATCATATAACACTTGCAGTAAGAATGTTTTAGCTTGGCCATAATAAGCACAATTGTACCTTCCAAACGATGAGAAAATGCCATTACCAATAAAGACCTAATGCTGCCATGATGATGACCTAGGTTCATGCCCAATCATGTCGATAGACACCCTTAAGACTGATTCTTGGACAAAGAGCCCTTCGGTATTTTGGTAGTGTACTCGGAAATCTAGGCTCCAACCAACAATTATGCCACTATTGGGGTCTTAGTATGGAATGGGTAGCTGTGAGCTACACAATATACTCATTTTTCCAGAAACTAAAAAGATCCTTTATGTTACAATCTGCAACACATAAAATAAGCCCTTCAAAAAACACGTTGAACAATGGGTAACTAATAGGACCTTGGAAAATGTACAGTAACAACCATATGAATTCTTCCTTAGTCATGGATAAAAGCTAATAGAAATAAGCTAGCTAAAATTAGCTTGAAACTACAGTATAATCGTTCATTGTTTAAAAACAAGCTTCTCTGAACCTGGTAAAAGAATATTTTTATTGTCTGATTGGACATACATAATGGAAGGGTATAAATATTGCCTACTGCCCACAGAATTTCTCAAAGAGACCATTTACAAGTAACAAGGATGCAAAGAAAGCGGTGACCGGGTATTTTCGTGAGTGACCTTCACATTTAATTCATTTCTAGGAAAAGAAATGTTGAGCAATACGAATCATTTCATTCTGCACCGTAATAAACCTTCATCTCCTGACTCGGGAAAATTTTATGAAGCCTTGAATGACGTGACTCCAATCCATCATATACAGCAGTGAATATTTGTTTCCTGCAGCTATGCGTGGGAGCTTGTCTCGCGACCACCGAATGCTTAGAGCTGTATAGAGGACGAGGAGAAGGTCGTGGCAGTGAACTGATCAGGTCGGACATCCATTTGTTGCATTCGGTGAAATAGTATCAACACCGTTGGACAACCTGCTTGCTGGAAGCATTCAAAAGGCTTCTACTGTGCTGCACAGATGCTTGCTGGAAGCATTCAAAAGGCTTCTACTGTACTACACATGCCTGCTGCCTGTGGTTGATCTGTCTCACGACCACCGATCTGGATGAGTTTTCAGCATTTCTTTCCTATCAAACACTTCACACATGAGCCACTCCAATTCACAACTGTCCTATTAATCCTCCCGGTGACTCGCACAAAGACTCGGACCACTCCAAGCTGCGTGGATTTCTGTTTACACGGCCCGTGTGGAAATCTCATGATGGATTGCCATCTTAATATTTCCCATTTGGCAGTGTTTTCCTGAATCTCCCCTTCACGAAAGTTTGTTCATGGTTTTCCAAACCAATATTTCCACGCTTGGCAGTGTTTGCCTTATTTTCCACGTCCTTGGCAAGATAGCAAAATGTTTCCCATGCACGGGATTTTCATGACGGATAGCCATCATATTGTCTTCACTTGGCAATTTGACCCGATTTCTCCAATTCACGGAAGTCTGACCATGGCTTTCCATCCCAAAATTTCCACTTGGCGGTGCTACTCCGAATCTCCCTCACGTGGAATTTCTTCCTTGGCTTGCCATCCATGAAAACCCACTTGGCATTAGGCTTCTCGGATTCCCACGATTTTCCTCCTGCCGAGTTTTCCTTCAACAGATTTGAGGATAACATTAAACTCTCAGTGCAAACATTTCAGCTGTAGCTTGTAAGGTGTGATAATTCCGACAGAATCCTTTATGCTCGCCAATCTAGTGACTCATTGAAGATGCTCATATAATTGCAAAGAAAATTGTGCCTCATGAATATTCTGATATGAAACAGTCCCACCTCTATGAGATTCACTTCCATGAGTTACATCGTAAAACAAGTAAGATCTCGATAGAGAGTCTTTGTAATAAATTTCCTCAGGTCTGCTGGTAACACTCTCACTGTCACTTAATCAATTTTCATAAAAATATCTTGAAGGAAAATTCTGAATTTGAGGATGCATACGATCTTTGAGCAGAGATAAAAACATAGTTGAACAACCTACTTGTTGGAAGCGTTTAAAAGAACTCTTCTATCTTTGTAACACGCCCGAGCATCGAATGATCGACCACTTTGAGTGTAGAACTGAAGTTCTCCTAGGAAAGTGCCATGAGGAAGTAATTGGCTATACGCAGCAGCTACAGGGTAGAGAAGTAAACTTATCTCAGAAAATGAGTGGCCTCCAGAGAGAGTTGATTGCGACAGCTACCGCAGGGTGATCCCAAGGAACCGTTGGTGTTGATCCTGATGTTCTAGTTGCATGTGACCACAGTCGTGATCAGTTGTAAAATATTGCCGCTGTAGTAGAAGAATGAAATAAAGTTTTAGTTGAGTTGTCTCGCCTTTTCATTTTGGAAATTCTCTTCCATGGAAGAAGCTCGACCAAATCTTGAGGCAGCTATTGTCTCCGTCGAGTCATTAAAACTGAATTCATATTCCAACAAGGAAGCATCAATCTCTCCATGTTGAATTAAACCGGGTCGAACTAATCATTTCTCTGCCTCAATGAGCCAACCATCGAAACATCCTCCACTCCTATCGAGACTCTTTTATGACAAGCCAAAGTTGGACAACCGAACTTACATTTCCTACTCATGAACTCGTCTAAGGCTTGTGATCTGAGTTATGACCGAGTTAGGACAAGGCACGAACTCCTTTGATGACTCGTCTCTTTATTCCTGATTTGACACTGTTTTAGCTCGACCGAGCGAGATAAGCTTATCAAACTCCTCAATGGCTCGCATTCTTGGAAAAAATGAGCGATCTCACTTGATGACTAGAAGTGGGTCCCTAGGACCAATGTCGTGATTTGATAGTAATAAGGCCCTGTTTTCCAATTTTTCCATGTGCGTAAAATTGGATAACATGATGGAAGTGGGGATTTGGTGTTGTCATTAACTCTTGAGACCTTTGAAATATTTTTGGGATGCTATGGTGAGGATGAAGAGGTAGATATAAATGTCAAGAAGGTAAAGAATTTCTTGACTAACCATAGTGATCAAATTTCCAAATTCTTGAAAAACTAGCGGCTTGAGAAGCCCAGGTTTTTTCTACCCACGTCCCTAAGAAGCTAAGTAGGACTGATTTTACTAAATATATTGGGAAAATTATTACATTGTTGAACATAATGGTGGGAAATGAATCTAAAAATTATTACCATGATTATATGTTCGATACATATAGATCATCCTCAACATTAAAAAACCTATTAGTTGCGGAAGTTTAATCAGTAAGTCCAACTAGAAGCTCGTCGAATGATAGTTCAGATCCTTGAAGGATCATAATAAAGGTTTGGTTTTTCTATTACCTCATATGTGGTATAAAACATAACATATTATAGGTCATATCTTAGTCTAAATAGAGAAGATGAGTTCTCTCAAAGATAGGTAAGTCATATGTATCCTCAACTCAATATGGATAACCAAAAGTAGAACTGTATGTTAGCCCATAAGACTTTATTTGTCCCTCTTATTTCTTTATTCAAATGTGAGTGAGGGCAGTACATATTTTAAGAAAGTTCTAAGGAATTGATAAGTGAATTTAGATGTTACTTCATCTAATTCAATATTTTCAAGGAACTCGTACATGCTCCTTATATATTTGGACAACAATTTGGCTTTATAGGAGTTTTTAAGACAATTGGTAGAGGTATATAAGCTTATTAGTGGAAAACATTATACTAATGTAAAATTCCTAATTACAATTGGGAGGTAAACTTTTCCTACAATTTTAAAAGAATGGATCATTGAAGTATAAATGAATAGGGAAACCATGCATAAGATCTAGTGAATGGAAAATTATGACATAACGTGGATTGTGCAAGAAGCCCTTGGAAAATCTTATGAGCATGAAATCCACTATGAATATTTTTTCATCGACTATAGAGATGAATAACTCGGGTTAAGGGATTTCTCCATAATGGAATCAACTCATATCATTGGATGAAATAAATTTTACAAGTAGGCACTACATATATAACAAGATTGTAACTCATCCATTATCACCCTTATATTACACAACAAAGGAACCTATCTACTTACATGAAATAAATTTTAAGGTTATTAAAATAACCCTCACTTGACTAAGCAAGTAATGGTATATATCTATCTCTCCAAAAAAAAATCAAGTTTTGAGAGAGTATAGGAATGTTGGGTTGCTCAAGGATGTGCTTCCACCACTAAAGAAGGGGACAACATTTTTGGATCTATTGCAAGGTATGCCTCCTCATATCTCCATTAAAGGGGAAAATTCTGGGGTAGTGGAATAATTAACTATGGATACGAGTAGAAATGGGACTCCAGTATCCCAATTAACACAAAAATATGAGAAAATGTTACAGAGAGAAATGAAAGATGCTGCAATAACTCAGGCATCCCCAATTTAGGAAGTACCTAACACCTCTTTTATGCCACAAGTGTTCATTCCTCATAAAAAGGCACAAGAAGGTAGATCAGTTCATGCTAGAAGAGAACTAATTATTACATGAAAAATAATGAGATGAAGTATATCACCTAAAAACCAAACGGAAAACTAATATTGGGTCCTACTCCTAGGAAATCATACGAGGATTCAATCACTAATAATTTTTTGGGGAACAAGAGGGAAAGGGTACCACTATCCATAGTTGAAACAATTGTAAATATACCTCCCCTATAAGTTGATCCATGTTTAAAAATACGATCCAAAGTGTATGAAGTGTCTAAGGTAATAGACACTATCCCACCCCTTGCAATATAAGAAACTCCCACTCCTATTGTGACTTCTATGGAACAAGATCCATTAGCAGTAGTGGTGCAAGAATAAGTGGACATTCCCT
Source organism: Taxus wallichiana var. yunnanensis (assembly GCA_018340775.1). Classification (NCBI taxonomy): domain Eukaryota; kingdom Viridiplantae; phylum Streptophyta; class Pinopsida; order Cupressales; family Taxaceae; genus Taxus; species Taxus wallichiana. The sequence continues at coordinate 415,090,275 of CM031236.1, forward strand.
CACATGAAATGGTCTTTACTCACTTATTATATAATTTAGATCAAGATATTGGGACATATCTTCTTCTTGAAGTTACTTAATCCACACATGTTGAAGTTACATCAATCATTATGGAAGAGAAGGATATTAAAAATTATGAGGAGCTTCCTAAAGAAGATACATTAGCAATACATAAGGTGAGATACCAAGCATTAGGGAGGTAAAAATGATTTTTTAAAATAATCTACAATGGTAGACCCCTCCGAAGGCCTTGGATATAGTGGAGAGAGCCATTGTAACACATGAGGCTATAGAGAAAATTAAGAATATATAGGTTTTGGACATAGATGATAAAGTGATTGAGCCAAAAAAGAGCATTATCCACCCAAGGATAAAGTAGTTAAGGATGAAGGAATATAAACCAAAATTACCACATAGCCTTCAACAAGTGAAGAAATAAAATATCAAGAGTTGGAGAAGGTTGAGGTCCAAGTACAATATGTTGAGAGTGTATAAGTACAACAAATGTAGGATAATGACTCATGTTTTACACTCCCTCCATCCCAAGAGCTCACAATTGTCCCAAGATTCCCTTAAAAACATGATAAAAATAAGTAATTAATCCACATACAGGATGATTGGGAGATGCACTCCTAAAAAAAAAAAGGTAAAAGTACATGTGGAGGAGATTGACATAGCGATCATGTTTTCTTTAAGGCCATCCAAAGTGCCTAAAAATTTAAGAATTTTATGAAGAACAATAAGGGGGCCTCAAGGATATAGATTTTGGAGGTTTTCATCCGACAAGGTGATATAACTAGAGACGAGGCTACGCCCTCAAACTATTAAATCACACAAATCCCATTAGGTAATCTCACTATTAAAGGTCTGAAACCTGAATTTTTATTTTCTATGGGAGGCCTCTTACACAAATTAGACAAAGAAAAGGAAATGAGAAGGGACTCAAAGAAAAATTTAATATCTTTTCCAATTATGTGTATAAGCAACACCAACCTCCCAAGAAGAATCAATAAATTGTGGTTTCCATTACTCCTAATGCATTACAAGATGTAGAAGACATGAAAAATAGAGTAGAGGCCATAAAATAATGGGAAGAGAAATTGTTTGAGAATGGAATTCAATTCCTAAAGAAAGAAATTGCATTCTATAAGTAATTTATTGAGCATTTGGAGGATGGTGGTGCACTAATTGAGAAATATCAGGATGAGGTAGAACATTTGGATGGTATGTTGCTCAAGCTTGAAACAATCAATGCCATAAGTGAAGAAGAATTAGAAAGGGAAGGAATAGTCTCCATGGATTGGAAGGGAAGGTAGTTTGAGTATGAAATATCTATCAAATTAAACATAGAAACATTAGGAGGTTGTATTAGCACGCTTCAAATTATGAGGGAAAAGTTGTGTAAGTATATAGATGACATTTAGTCCAAGATAGAGAAGATTTTTCCTCTTGAAGGTAATTATGACTCAGGAACTCCATATATTGATAAATTAATTGAAATACTCAAAAATAATGTTATAGAAAATTTTGAGACTCATAAGGTATTTAATTATTCTTCTCTTCGAGAGGTTAATTCATTTGGAATTCTATATCAATAAATTGGCCAAAAAGGTGAAGAAAAAAATGTTGTATTTGTTGATGTATCAATATTTGGTCCAAGCAAAAACAATCTTCTTGTATCACTCGGGGCCGGGTGAAGATCGTAGCTTAATTTTTTTAACATTTTGATGGATTCAGATACAAACCAAAATTAGAAGAAGAAGTTAAGGCCATTGAACTCGTCTCATCCTAAGCATATTTTTTATTCCGTATTATTAGATTCTTATTCTATATTATTTTTGACTCACTATCTTTTCAAACAGTGAAGAGGTGGGAGAATCATACTAAATGATTAATATAGGTAACAAACTCCCTCCGATGACACGCACATGAAGGATGATAGGGCGCTTAAAGATAAAAGTGTTTATTAGCAAAGGGAAAATCCTGTACACTTCCACATTTTCAATCATGACGTAAAAACACTCCAACCCAGTGAAGTAAGATGGGATATTTTCGATTGGAGGATTCCTTTCTTCCATTATGGTGGGATTAAAATCCTTTTCTCCACATTCTTTCTCTTCTCTAATAGTTTTCTGGTGGAGTTTTGGAATATTCCTTTTGGGAAAAATATTGTATAATAATGAAGGCATGTCTTCATTCAAAGGGTTGGTGATTGATTTATTTAGCTTTGGTTTTTTATTTTCTTAGAGAGTGCAAAAATTTCTAAGTCTAAAGTTGTAATGCTAATATTTTTTGTTGTAGAACCATTAACGGGCATTGGGGGCATCCATTGTTTTCCCCTTGTTTAAACTAAAATTAATAGAACAATATGTTTTTTTCATTTGTGGATTTTGATATGTATGTTGAATATTTGATCAATGAAATATGAATTTTATTGGAATATTTTTTTATTAAATATATAATATAAACATGATTAGTCTCTAGTTATTACATTATTTTAGCTATTAATTGAATATTGTGCTAAAGATTTTACTTTGGTATATTTTGTTTAGCGATAAAATCCTTATTGCCATACTGATTTAGAGTGATATCGATATCATTTAAGTGTATTTTAGGAGTATCAAAGTAGAAGTAGTAAACATGTTGTTGATATTGTTACATAAGAATTTTTATTGAGGGTTTTGAAGATTGGTAAAATTTGCATTAATTGGTTATCAATGAATGCAAATTCCCCTTTGAAATTTATGTTTTCTCTTCATTTTGGAAGTAACAGATTGTCAGGGAAGTCATTGGCATGTTTCTCTTATGAATAAATTCAACACCCATCCCCCCTTTCTAACTCAATTATCCTACTATCTTACCCCTTAAAAATTACATTATAACTACATATCATTAATGTATTTGTTTAATTTATGAAGTGATCTGGAGGACATTATAATGCGCATATGTTCCGTAAACCTCTCTACAACATGACCAAGAAGTAGAGCATCTAGAGAGATTTTTGAAGATGTCATGAACATTACAAAAAAGATCAGATGCAAAATTTATCGCAGGTTAAAGATGGGTAAAAAATGGGTCAAAATCGGTCAACTATCCAATCAAGACGTGACACGTGGTAGAAGTGAAAAAAAGGAAAAATGTAAAAATTGTGTTTGGATCGCCCATCTTCGTCACTCGTAAATGGATGGGTGGGCCCCACTATTTTCTGGCTGGGGGCCCTCAGCCATAATTGATACAATTTTTGGAATGAGAAATTCCTTTTCCACCTCTTCTTCATATTAACAATGTCACAATTTTTATTATAAATTCCTTAAAGTGCTTTTACCTTGCCAATGTGGGATTGTGTTATTTCAGGGTTGGTTATATGTTGTGCAGGGTCAAGTAGCTCACCCGAGGTAGTTATCAACTCACCCTCATTTCCATATAGCTTGGTGGCATGGTCAACTCCCACTGAGTCACATTATTGGCTTCCACCTTGTTAAGACCAGTCCAACCAATTTATCCATATAACTTGGTAGGAAAGCCTAATAACCATACTACGGCCAAAACATAGACATGGTCGATTAGTCTATGTTGCCACCAGATAGTTAGGCCTTATTAAGAAGCCTCAAATGAGATACACTTGGAAAAACACACTCCATGGAATAGCTTGGCCAATCAAAAAAACCAACCAGTGCATATATATGTCATGAAATGTTTGGGAACTCACCATAGCCACATGTGCATGTGGAACTTTCTAACTTGGTTCAAGCCATGGGTGGTTCAACAATAGGCACAACCAAAACACACGTGGCCAAACAAACCCACCAACTATTAAACATGGGGAAACACATTTCTGTGTGGCCGCAACCACAACTATGTATATCGTGCTCCTATTTTTAAACCCATAAATGCTTATACTCACAGTGAATGTGGGATTTATTCCCCATAATGGAAAATTGACCACGTGAGTAAGAGGAGTGGGTCAAACCATCGACCAATTGAGTACAAAATTTTAGGCTCAATGATGAGCCATAATATCTCTCCAACTTACAAAATGGCTTGATGTTATTTGTAGAGGGCTTTTTAATAGACCTGTATAGGGGTAGAATAGAGAAATTTATAGAAATTGGTGATTTTGAGCCATCGGAAGGTTGTTTCAGGTCTTGGTGTAAACTGGAAAAAATTAAAAATTATGAGGTGATTCTAGTGATGTAATATTTTGTCCAATTCGGATTCCTTAAACCAATATTGGGAATATTTTTGTGAATCTTGTTTGGAGAACTACAGGACAAGCTCTTGGGAAGCCAATAATAGACACGAAGAGTAGTATTTCTTATTGTTTTCAAATCTCACAAGGTCCAGGGTAAATTGTGGGAGAATTATAAGGTTTATTTATTTTATTTGTATATTTTTTATTGTAAATTGAAAATCCTAAATTAATGGATCGATTCTAAAATGAACTCGGGGACGTAGGAATTCTCAACCCCATAAAAAAATTTTGTGTTGTCTGAGTTTTCCTTTCAGATTATGATTTTTGCATTCAATTATCAAATAATTTCATAATTATAATTCAGCTATCAGTTTTGATGTAATAAGTAATCAATTTTATAAATTCAATAAAATCAATAAAATTAGGAGAGAATTAAATTTTGGAGCTTTGATCAAGCAGAGAAATTTTCAAATAAATTAAAATTCAGTTTTGGATTAGTCCCAAATCAGATAAAAATCAAATTATTGACCAAATTTGGAGTAATTAAATCTCTAAAATTCCTTAAATTTTATGATCCTAGAAAATAATTTAAAAATTGAAATTAAAACTTGTGATTTCGGATCAAGAAGACTAGCATTTCATCATCATTAAACTCTATCCCACTATTTATTTACTTAGAGATGATGTTTGTGAATCAAATTTCATCTGTCTTTAGTCTAGCTTGTGTTTGATGCATTAAGGTGGTTGATCTCATTCATTTGAGAAGGATAGAAGTAAGATAATATTGTAATAGATCTTGAAATACAGGGATGAACAATTAGAAATATAAAGTGGAGATTAATTATTTCTTAGCAATATAATCAAATTTTATAGAATATCAAGATTTTTTTTTCCTTCACTATTTCTTATAGTATTAAGTTTTTATGAAAATAATAAGTTGTTAAGGAATTATTACAAGTGAAGGTAATTTTTATATCCTTATGATGTTTCTTAGGTCCATTTTGAAATGATGGTAACTATGTGCTCTATGAATATAAATTTTTGTAGTGCCTTCTTTTGTTTCTTGATTTACATAGGACTTTACAAATTTTGGGAGGCTTAAATAATGTGTAGTGACATATCTATCAAGTAGAGACCATCTATAAATCATTGCATGTTCCTTTCAAGACATATATCTGATATATATTTTTATGCAACCCATGTATGAAGGGTAAACTAGTAATTACTATGATTTTAAACCTTTATTGATATAATAGAATGTTAATATCATGTTAGAATACTTTTTGAACACTCGAGGCATGAACACACACAAGTTAATAGTTACAAACTGTTATTACAAACCACTAAACTATAAAGTTGTTTTTTTCGTAATTTCACAAGCACACACAAGTTATTGAGCATGATGGAAGGAGTTTTTATAGTTAATATCAAGGAAGTGATGGTTATTTGGGACTATTTTAGTGGTGTGGGAGATATATATTCATCAAACCTTTGTTTCTCAACATTGTAGAAGTGAGCCTTGTTTTTAGGGTTTAATTCACACTTAGTCATTATCAAGTAGAAATAGAAAACATTTCATTGGAACACCATTAGAGCCTTGAAAAGGAACCCAAGAAAGGGTTTTGAGTATGTTTATATAACTTTAAATGTCTAGGAAACCTTATTACCTAGCCGGTAATAGTGGCAATCACTCTAAGAACCTCCCTGTCAATCACAATCCACTATTTCTAAGCCTGGATTGGGTGGAAATTCATATTTTAAAAAAATTGAAGTGGAAGCCTTAGTCCCTAATTATTATCATCTTCATCCCATAAATTAAGTATGGAGTAGGAGTGGGAGTAGGAGCAAGAGCGGGAGTTTCTTTGCTAGAATTTTCAAATAATGGTTTCGAGCGAGAATCTCCAGTGGGTTAGATGGAGCATCAATCTGAAGGGCCCCTGCACCAGGATAATGATCACGTGCTTGATGATCCTAAGGAAAATAAGGATAAGGATGGGGTATCAAGCACGTGGGCTGAATGTGTGGCTAGAAAAAGCTTGGACAAGGAGATTCTAGAAGGGCTGGAACCATCAAAGGAGAAAGGTAACTTATCCCTCAAAGTTCTGAGTCTCTTCTAGCAAGAACTAGAGCCTCCATGGATTGTGCTATCTTTGCTAAATGCCTCAGCTCTAGACCAAATATTGATTACTTTAGAGGTTGGGTCAAGAGATGTTGGCATCCAATGGTTTTGCTGAGGTTTCAGCCTATACAAATGGTTTTTTCCTTGTATCTCTACCCAACAAAGATCATGTGGAAAAGATTCTTTCTAGAGGACCCCTGGTTTATAGGTAAATCTCATGTGGTTGTTTAGAAATGGGAACCAAATTTTAATCCATATGTGACATTTGTCTTAGAGTTCCCCATCTGGGTCAACCTTCTGGGCTTATCCCTAAAGTTTCAGAACCAGAAGTCCTTATTGGCATTGCTAAAAGTCTGGGGAAACCGATCACTTTAGATCCGGTCACCAAGGAAAAATCTAGACTAACCCATGCCAGATTCTGTGTCAATATGAGTCAGGATGCTCCTCTTGAAAGTAATATCAAACTCTTGACTTTTGCAGGTGTTTGGGTGCAGAGTTTTGATTATGATCCATCCCCATTTGCCTGCAGAAATTGTAAACTAGTGGGTCATGATCACATGAACTATTCTCTACATAAAAAAACAACAAAAATGATTCCGTTGTTGGTCCACAAAAGACAAATAATAGGGAGGCAAAGGAATGGAGGCAGGTTGGAAAAAATAGTAAAGCTATCAGGACTAAGAATCCTTGTATTTACCATAAGGAGGACAAAGACTTGATTCCCTTGACTCGGCTTCATTCCCCCTACAAAGTAATGGTGGTCTCTAGTTACCATGAAGCCAAAAATGTTAAATCTGAAGATGAGAATGAGAATGATATTGAAAATATGGACACTAAATAGGGGACCTTTGATTCAGGGATATTGGCACTAAGTTTCGAAAAGCCTTGCTCGCTCTGCAAGTAGCCTACGGACCACAATTAGATGAAGTATATTCTATTGGTCAAAGCTCCTTCAGTCAGAGACAAGAAGATCTACCAGTGTCAAATGGTTTCAGAATTCTCATGGACTTTGTTTTTAATACTTACAAAATATCGGTCTCTCCCAAGAACCCAGTTAGTAAATCCAAACCAGGTCCCACGAAGCACCTCCGAGCTGATGTTGGTAAGGATTCCACAAATTTCTGGGTAGAAAAATAAATAAGGCGCTAAGGAGGAAAAATCCAAAAGGGAAGTAGAATCTGGTATTCGGGGTAATTTGGGAAGTTTCTTCTCCATAACAATAATTTTTAAATGATCCTCCTCTCTTGGAATATTAGGGGTTTGAATAACCCCAGTAAACACAGAATTGCTAAGGATCTTAGAGTTAAAGTTAAACCAGATATTTTCATGCTCCAAGAAACCAAAATGAACCTAGATAGATTCAAAGAGGTGGGGAGACAAATTTGGAAGGATTGTCATTGGGAAGGTTGTAGCTCCTCTGGGGCCTCCGGAGGTGTTGTCACTATGTGGGATCCGAGTCTTGTGCATGGATTTTTGATCCTTTCCACCCTTGGTCATGTGGTTTTGAACTTCACGGAAATCATCTTGAAAAAATCCTGGTATGTTTCTAACATTTATGCTCCCAATAAACTTTGTGAAAGATGAAATTTCTGGAAGGATCTCTCTAGCTTTAGACAATTGTTTAATGATAAAGATTGGATTGTTGGAGGAGACTTCAACACCCCCTTTCCCCTGGTGAAAAGAAAGGGGGTTTGATTTCTTATTCTGAAAGTATGGAAGATCTTGCTGACTTCCTTTCTAGTAATAGTTTGTTAGACTTAGACTTGGAGGGATCTAAGTATACTTGGGTTAATAGAAGGACTGGATCTAAACTCATTCAGATAAGATTGGACAGATTTTTGGTTAGCCATCTTTGTATGATCAACCAAATTTATTCTCTAAAAACTCTTCCTAGAATTGGTTCGGATCATAATCCCATTCTTCTCGATCTGGGAATGGATCACTTTAAAAAGGCTAGGCCTTTCAGATTTGAAAAGATGTGGTTAGAACACCCGGATATTTACAACAAGATTCCTAAATGGTGGGACATTCAAGTTTGGGGGGTTGCTAGTTTCAGATTGAGCTTTAAACTAAAGCACATCAAAAGTAATCTTAAAAGATGGAACAAGGAAACTTTTGGAAACATTTTTAGGAAAAAGTAGAATTGTGGAAGATCTCGAAATATAGAGGAACTTATGGAGAACGATGGTCTTAATCCAGTTCTCAAGGATCAAGAACAAAATCTCTTGGCTGATTACCATGGTATTCTGGCTAAAGAAGAGGTGTATTGGAGACAAAAATCTAGGGTCAAATGGCTTAAGGAAGGGGATAGGAATACCAAATTCTTTCATTTCTCAGCTACTTCGAGAGCCAATTTCCTAAAGATTAATGAAATAAGAGGAGAAAATGGAGAGTCACTCATGGATAGCAAGGACATCAATTCCTCCATAATTAATTACTTCAAGGAGCTCTTCATTTAGAGGCATACATTGTAACACCCTCGACAACTGATATATTCCTCTTTTTGCATTCAAGTGTTGACATATGATTTTCTGGATAAAGATGTGTTCTTTTGACTGATTGAAGATCATGCTTGATAAGGATAAATATTTTCTATTCTTAAAATCATTAGACTAAAATTATATGGTTATCAAGAATTTATTTTCACTTTGGAAAGATGAACTGTGATCTAGCTATAAGAGTTGCAGACTTCTGACTCATCCTTGGATCAATTTTAGTGATCCAAGGAATGTTTCAAATCTTCTTCATAGACTGAATGGTAAAATTGACATTCAGTAGTTTGAGAGATGTAAAAGACTAAAACTTATTTGTTGACAAATTCTTTGGTCTTATTTGAATGTGTTTTCATTCAGCTGTATGTTTGTGATTGGGTCTTTGGTGATTGATCTTGGCAGGACTATAAGGACTTAACAAAATTCAATTCTCTGAAGAGAAGTTCGAGTCCTAAAAATCTAAGGATTATCCTAACAGTAACCTAAGCTAGGTAAGAACATCTATGTTCTAAGCTACGTTTACTTATTGGAATTTTGTTCTAACCTAAGCCTCTTATTCTATTTGATGGGTTGGCGACCTAACCTAAGCATTGTGCTAAATGGATTAGGGAAGGGTTACTAAAGTGATACTAGGATATTTTAGCTATTACCTAATACTAAAGGGTTATGAATTGGGCCTAACCTAAGGTGGGGAATTCTAATGGTAAATTTTTTTAAGACCTATGTTGGTATTTGCTAAACTAACCTAAGTTCTATTTGAAACTAACCTAAACTATTAAAGGGAACCTAGAGGGGTCACATGACACAAGGGCGATGGTTCTAATGGCATTTAAATGATTTTAAATGGTTTAAATGATGAGGTACTTGCCCATTTGGTAGGGGGCCAATAAACTTGGTGGAGGCATATGTGGAAGCTCCACTAAAGGATGGAATTATATTTTTGTGTTTAATTGGCATTCGCGCATGATTTAGGAGGTGGTGGAAAGGAAATATAAGTGGGAATTTTGGATTGAATGGAATTTATGGAATTTATGAGCCTCGGTCTTCACGTATAAATTGTCTTGGAAACTTAGAAGGCGGGTTTGAAGGAGGTCATTTGGTTTTTCATGCATGGTAGATTTTTCTTTGCATCAAGCTAACTAGTTCTTCAAACCAATAGTTTGACCTTCACTTCAAAGCTATTTTTGGTTTCTTCAGCCTATTTTTGATCGAAGGAAAATATATGTGGTGTAGGAGGAAAAAAAGTTTGATTGTTGATCTTTCGTGGAGGAGAAAAAGAGTTGGAAGCTTGGCTAGAAGTATCCTTTAATTTGGTGGAAGCACTATCAGGCATGATAGGCTCTAACTATTAAAATTCTTTGCATTATTATAAATGAATCATTAGAAAAAATCTGCTCTCATGAGATTCATGTTTTCATGCCTTTCTGGTTATTTTTTCTTGCTGGGTTTGGTGAATCTTTGTGTTGTTTGGATTTGTATCCATGGAAAAAAATAGTGATGTTTGGAAACTACCTTTCTGTGAAAGTTTATGACCTGCATGCAAGTGAAAATGGGATTAGAAACTTGTTCTGTATCTCTATTTTTCTCTCTAGATCTTGTATTCGAAGGTAATGTTCTTTGAACTGAATTTCATGACAATATGAGGATTTGAGCTTAGGGAAACTTGAGTTTTGTTTTACTTTACTTCTGGGTTGCGTTCTTTGGATGTAGACTTGTGTTGGAACTTTTGTTTTGATTAAACTCATGTTGGAGCTTCGTTTTGATTGGAATAATTTTTGGAAAAATTCTATATTTTTAAATTGTTGCATGGAGTTCGTATTTATCAATGTTTTTGCATTATCTTTCTTGTGAAGTTTTGAACATTGTGCGTGAAGCTTGGGTTCGACACTAAACTCTGATTTAACACTTGAGTGTTATGAACTCATATTTGGGTTGATTCATTCAATTCAGTTCTAGTATTTAGTATTGAGTTATTCTTTTATTAAATGGCTAATCTTATAACTCTTTATTTTTAGCAACTCACTCACCAGGATACTAGGTGAAATCTTGTTTGAGTTGTTTTGAATCTTTTGAGATTTGGAACTGGAAATGTCTTAAGGAATGTTGAACTTCTGTTTTCTTTTTTACTGTAATGACTCCCTTGAGATGGTATTTGTGTGAGAATAGAATGGGATGTTCTTTCCCCTCTGTCTTGGGGAAAACCCATGTTCTGGGTTGACTATTTTGTTGAAGCCAAGTCACCTCTATCGCAATTTTGTGGATGTGAGGGTTTTGTTTTGAATTATGTTCCTATTGCTTGGGAATTATGATCGAGACATCTTCTGATTGAAACATTTCTAGTTATTTCTCTCTATTTTGTCTCTTTGAATAAATATAGGTCTTGTGGAAGATTTGGATTATTACCTTAGACACTGAAATTATTAGGAAGGATTCCTTCTCCATTCAGTTGTAATGAGTTTGATTCTTTTGAATTACTACTTACCTTTTGTATTTAGTGGAGAGGCATTTGTAAGTCTCCAGTCTTGGGTTCGTAGGTAATTCTGAACCTTATCGTTTGCTATCTTGGGATGTTATTCTTGACTGATACAGTGAATAAGACCTTGGTTTCTCTTTGAGAAAGAAAATATTTATATATATATGTATTCTTTTGTGAGTAGTATATTGGTTTGGGATCTGCAGTATGCTTTCATTCTGAATTGGTTGAAAACTGGAACTTCTTGTTCAGTTGAAAGGATATGATTTATCATTGGTTCTTTCCTATTTAAGTTACCATTCCTCTATCCTTGGATATGCTCATTGTTTGAACTTTTTTGTAATCGATTCCATTTCGAGATATTTATTTCTCATGACCTATTGGTCTACCTTGTTCAAATTATTGATTGAAATAATATTGCTTCAAGAGCTAGTAGCTAGGAAGGTTGTGCTATTAAGTAAGTTGATACTTATGGGTTTGAATGTTGTTGACTAGTCTTTCCTAGTTTTTATGGAAAGGAGTAGGTTTTCTCTTGTACTCTTTATCCTTTGTGAAGAACTTGAGTAGAGATTAACTCCTCTTCAGGATGCTTTGTTTTTTATCATTATTTTTCAGATATTTGTTTGATAACTTCTAACATAAAGAGTTGGAATTAGAATTGTAGTTGGATTCTCCAGTTCCATACCTTCTTGTATTGTTATGGAATTTTATTTTGATGTATGTTCTAATGTTGAATGTGCAAGGTTGTTACCTGGAAAGGAACATGTAACTCATGTTATTAATCTAGTCTATTTTTCAGATGTTATAGGTTCGGGCATGGTACATAATGGTTCTTCTTATTCTTGCATAGGATATAGATGATAACCCTAGAATGAACCATGTTGTATTCATTTATTTTGTCTCTTAGAAAAGATAAAAGTGGTATTATATTAGGATAGAATTATGAGACAATGGGATGACATGATTTATTATTTGTTACAATCCATTGAAGGGATTAATTGACTTTAAGATCTTAGGAAGATATTGTTTATTATATTCTTCTCTTCTCTTTAAAGTGGATCTAGATTTATTAATGTACTTCCTTTCTTTTTGTTATCACTTATGTTGATTGTATGATGATTTAATTATCTCATTAAAGCAATGTTGCTTTAATGAAACAATTAGTGGAATGCACTTCATTTTAATGATTAGTGCTTATCATGCTCAGTTCATTAAACTGACTCATGCTAGCTATTTTTGTAGATGGATGACTTAAGTGGTAAAAGAAGGAAAAAACTTATATGATGCATTGGCTGATATATGTATAATTCTTAGTAAATAATTCTAATTCATTCTTTTGTTGTATTGTAAAGAAAAGTTGTATACTTTATAGAATGAGGGTTGTTGTTATGCAATTGCCTAAAGAGCATAGTCTTGTAAATTTTATAAGTTGTAATGATGAATTGTGAGTTGTGTTTTATTTGCATTGGTTGTGAAAATTATCTCGTACTTTTATACAGAAGATGAAAGTTCCATCTTGTTGATATTCTTTATATTATGTTATGCTTTTCTTGTTATCTTTAATAAAATGGATAATGGGAATTAGTTCAATTTCCACTATAATGAAGCAACTTGTTGAGTTGCATAATATGACGTATTTTATCTAAAAATTTTAACATAATAATGTGATTCTTAATGAACATGCATTAAGAAATATGGATATTGGGAATGATATACCCTAATACTTAATCATGTAGAGAAAGACTCTTTCTCTCTCTCAATTGAATATAAACCTAAAAGGTTTGGAGGTATGATTACTATTTATTAGACTTCATTTAATATGAAGTATACTTTAATTAGATATATGTGGTTGTTAAACCTTCCTGAAAGTTAAAGAACATTTAAAATGAAACTTATGATATCGTTGTCCTGTTTTGGTAAACTATCAGTTTAATTGAGAAAACGAACATTAAAAGCAACCATAAGTTTAATAAAGTTCTTCATGGACTAAATGAAACAAATTTAGGAAAGAACTTATGGAGTGTTGGATTAGGGTTTAGTTGGGTTGTTGTAATCAAGACTTAATCCAAATTAATAATTCATTAATGATCTCCTTGGGGTAAGTACATCTTGATGAGGTAGTTTATGTAGGATGTTGGCACACGCCAATTGCAGGGATGTACTTTCAAGAAGACTTGGGTATTCTCGAGAATACAACATTGTAGTTGACATGTGGCATCACCCTTCCACATTGATCATCCAGATCTACACATAATAAGAACTTGGACTTGAACTTAGTTTCTCTCTAGGTCAGGTTAGTGGCATATTTAGGATAGGAAGTAGCTTCCAATGGCTTAGGGTACCTTGGAACATCCGGTTGACTTAGATCACCGAGTAGTATGTTCATTTACCCTAAGCCATTATGAGCATATTCCTATAATAAGTTATGTTTCTAAATAGGGCTAGGATTAAACCTGGGGCAAGTGGACTGATGGTAGTTAGTAAAGACCAATCATGATAATAGAGGAATGAGGTGAAGGATGTTTTCCAATATGACGAGTATGTCGTCTAGGAATAGTGACATACACAGTATGTTGTAAAACTTTGGCCAAAGTATTGCAAGCTACTGGTTGTGTTATCCTACATCACCAAGTTTAAAACAATGTGATCTCGATGAATATTGGTAACAAATATTTAGATATGTTATTTAAATAGCTCACTCAAGACTTTGATGTAGGGTAGGAAAACCAAGTATACAAAGTATACAATATGTATTCAATACTTAAGATAATAAAAATAGATCGGTAGCTTACCGAGTTATGGATTGAATAGATTAGTGGATCACCAAGTCATTACAGCTGCATATGGTTATCTATTTGAATTTTATTGGCATGGAATGTTTGTTCTAAACAATGCTTTATTTAGAACAATGAACATTATATATATATTTTTTTTTTTTTCTTTCTAAAGCCTTAAAATGGGAATGTTATAGAGGTCGGAGGAGTTGGTCCAGAACAGAGTCTTGGATCTTTTTCAGAAAGTTATCACTCCCCTTGAGAATAGAGATATTTTAAGGATCCCCGAGGGAGGAAATAGGTTTTGAGATCTTTGATATGGAAGGTGATAAATCTCCAATCTATTGGATTCCCTTCTTTTTCTTTCAAAAATTCTGGGAGGTGATTAAACATGAGGTCATTGAAATGGTCCAAGAGTTTTTTAACAATGGTCATCTCTTGAGGCAAATGAATAACACTTTTATTGTCTTGGTGCCAAAAATTGTTGGGGCCAAGGAGGTTAAGGACTTCAAACCTATAAGCCTGTGTAACACTAGTTATAAAATTTTGACTAAAATCATAGCTGGGAGGATTAGGATGGTTCTTCCCAACTTCATCTCTGGGAATCAAGGGGATTTTGTTCTGATGGAAAAATTACTGACAACATCATCATGATACAAGAAGCCATCCATTCCATTGAAATCTCTGGTAGATTGACTATGTTTCTTAAATTGGATATGCATAAATCCTTTGATAGGATAAATTGGTCTTTTCTCCAGGCCATCCTGCTAAAGGTGGGGTTTGATATTTCCTTGGTTAATATGATCATGACATGCATTTCTACTGCCAGTTTCTTGGTCTTGGTCAATGGTAAACCAGAAGGCTTCTTTCAAGCTGGTAGAGGGCTGAGACAAGGTGATCTACTTTCCCCTTTCCTCTATGTCATAATGGCTGAATCCCTGAGTAGAATCTTTAACAAGCCATGACTTCCAATCATATTTAGGGAATCAAAATTGCTAATGGTATCCCCTCTATCTATCTCAATCAGTTTGTAGATGATAATTTTATGATGGGTAAGGCCTCTGTCCATGAGGCCTCAAATTTCAAGGAGGTTCTTAATGATTATGAAAATGTTTCCAGATAGATGGTTAACTTCCATAAAAGTGTTGTCTTTTTCATAAATGTGGATAATCAGGTTCAAGCTAGATTAGCTTGCATCTTGGGTTGTAGAATCAAACATTTTCCAGATTCTTATCTGGGAATGCCCCTGATCCTTAAGAAGCCTGACCTTATGATTTGGAATGCTCTGTTGGAAAGAGTTAATAATAAACTCTCATCTTGGAAGGGTCTCTTTCTCTCTCAAGTTGGTAAGATTCAACTGCTCCAAAGCTCCCTTCAAGGAATTCCCATTTATGTGATGTCTCTTTTCATGCTCCCTATTAGAATTAAGGAAGCCTTAGAGAAAATCCAAAAGAGGTTCCTCTGGATGGGAGCTAGTGATAAATTCAAATTTCCTCTTGTGGCCTAGGATAAGGTTACTAAACCTAAGCTATGTGGCGATTGGGGCTCAAAAAAATTGCTCTCATGAATAAGGCTTTAATAGCCAAAGCTGGTTGGAGGATCGCTAGAGAGGAAGGTCTTTGGATACAAATCATAAAGATGAAATATTTATGGAATATAGGTAGATTGGAATCCTTTTTAAACAAACAAACCTCCCTAGAGGGTATTCTTTCTAGAACTCCTTTGTAGACTCAAAAGAAATTTTATCCAAAGGTATGATTTGGGGAATTGATAATTGGCTTGGGGAGTCCCCTTTAGCTAACTTAGACCTCTAGAAAGATGTGGCTCAATACTACAAGGATTCTGCAAATTTTGGATCTCGGGACTTTTGGATCTAGGAATATACTGTCAGATGGGAGACCATTGAGCCTCCCCTGGAATTTGACGGTGACATCCAACCTTTCCGTGATCTCAAAAATAAACTTAAGGCTTTCCACATCCCCTTGTTCCAAACCAAGGAGGATTCCATCAAATGGAGAGAAGAAGAATTTGGCAATTTCACGGTTAAATCTGCCTATATGTCTAACTTCAAGAATGATATGCTCAAGGACTATTGGGGGAAACTTTGGGTGAAAGATCTCATCCCCAAGATTAATATATTTTTCTGGTTGGCTGCCTAGAATAAAATTCTAACTATGGACAATCTCAGGAAAAGGGGGATGAAGATTCCCAATAGATGTTCCCTCTATAAGAAAGAGGAGGAAAATGTCAACCATCTCCTCCTTCATTGCTCCTTCTCACACTATTTCTTTGTTGTTATTCTAGATCTATTCAATATCCAATGGATCCTTCCCTTGACAATTGAAGACTATTGCTTTCAATGGGTGAGCCCCTTCCATTTTCCTATCTTGACCTGGGCCTAGAACATTGCCCTTCCACATTTTTTGGGGGTTTATGGAAAGCCAAAATGATGGTATCTTCTGCGATTAGAAAGATCTTTTATCAAAATTTAGGAGAAAAACTTTGAGTTCCATTAAGGAAAACATTAAACTCTTTAAAGGTAAAGTCAAGAAAAAATATCCGAAAAGTGAGTAGAAAGTTCTTGATAAGTTCAAATCTAACCTCATCACCTAAACCTTACACAATTATTTGTTAATTACCTCATCACCTAATTACACAATTATTTATTAATTACCTCAGAATTGATAAATCCACATCACCTTACCTCGCCACCTCATTTTGCCACCTCATCATGACCTAGCCCTAACCCTAAACTAACCTAATTAAGACCTATAACTTGGTCCACATCTACACCCATGACTAAGGACCCTTTCTCGCACCCAAACCGACCTTCTAGTCACTTGACCAAGCCCGCACTAATCTCTCTCGAGAGAAAGTGGGGAAGGTGGGCTATTTTACTAAAAATAGCCTACTTTTTCCTTACCGATGCCGGTTCCTACTCGACCGCCGTCGGTTACGTAACCGCCATCGGTTCCCTGTAAATGGTCTCCCCAAACCAAAAACAAAGGATCGGAATTTCATTTTGGATCAGGGTCGAAGGATTTTTGAATCAACAGAGATCATTTGGGAGTGATCAAGAGAGTCCAGATCTTCACTTGACCGAGCAGAGACGAGTGGAGAAACCAGAAGAGTTTGCAGCAAAGGAGATCAACTTGCATCTTCGTCAAAAACCAGTAAGTCACATCTTGCATGTCCTCTGTTATAACATTTCTTATGCTTTTGAATCACAAATCCTCATAAATCCATTCCCGAATCCACTACCCAAATAATGCTATCATTGCATCTAACTATCATTCTTTACCTCTCATCACCTCATTTCCTAATATCACCCATAAAACCAGCCTTACAAACAACATAGCTACCTACAACACACAACCACCCCACAAAACAACCAACCTACAGATCTTAAACCCTACCGACATCGGTTACAAGAACTGCATCGGTTATCCCGACTATAACCAAAACCAGCCTTTCCCTACCCGCTTCAACAAAATAATTTAATTGATATTTTACATTTTTTGTGTTAATTCATATTAGCAGGGAACCACCACCTTCAAAGGAAGTTTTATATTTCCCGGCCCAAGGCAGCTTCCTCATTTATTGTTTAATCAAAATCTTGTGGTCTTGTGTTCTTATTTGCAGGTAGTCCTTCCAAGACAAAAAGGAGTTCTTCATAGTCAACCTGATCTTCCTCTACGGTACGCGCACACCATCTCGACATTCAACAGGTATTCCTCCTAGCCCTAACCTTATCTATTTCTAAAAGGAATGAAACATTTTCCCGTGAAACATTTTGAGCAAACATTTTGGCACATTTAAGGGGGACCCATTTTGGGTTTTTCTTTCTTTCTTGCTTGCTTTCATATAGGAGTATACTTGTTGTTTTCTTCTTCTAAAAGATATTCACAAGGTTTTGTATTATTTTGATAAAAGAACTTGCTTTGCTTTTACATCTCGCATTAGTGAAAGTCATCTCTTTTGCTTCATCGAATATCATTTTTGATTTGGGTTTAAAACACGTGCATCAGATTCATCGCTTGCTTGTTTTCAATTCTAGTGAACATAGATTAAGTAATAGGTCGTATACACGTGGGGGTGATATCCACGGTATTGACAAGAAATTAATCTTACTTTCACTGCACAACACATACCGAATCACTTCACAATTAACACAACAGCTCAAACATCCCCCTTTTCCGCGGTATTCCTCCGCCCGATTGAGGTAACCTTATAAGCCAAAACAACTTGACATTTCCCCTAAGTCTTTTGTTTAGGATTGACATCATTCTGTGCCTAAAGGCATAAGCCCACAATAATTAAAATTAACCCTAGGTTAGTCTTTTGATTTGCGGGTGCATCTTGCTTGTTTTTAGTTCTTGTTTCTTTCTCATACCCCGGCTTCTTGTGATCAATAATTGGACAAGTATACTAAACGTTGTTAAAAATCAAATTAGCAGCCTTTTTTATATCTTGTTATCCTAGACTTCTTACACCGACATCGGTTACTCCGACCGCTGTCGGCTATAGTATAACCGACATCGGTTACTAGACCGATATCGCCATCGCTTTTCCTAATTCCCGACAAACCAAAGAACCTACCAATTTCACATTCGAGTTTGTTTCTATTCTTGATAGATTGAAACCCTACCGTGAACTCCTTGTCCATGGTTGTTATCACTCAAGCAAGCCACCGCCATGGTTTCACATGCTTGCTCTTTTTTTGCCGAATCACCCCCTTCACATTCTGTGGGGAATCCTACTGATACCAACGAGGTTCCTAAAATTCCTGTGGGAGATAAGGACTTTGCCAAGTTTCTGGATGCTAATTCTAGCGCTGTATAATACTATTTGTCTCATACCCCTGACCGTACGCCTGATGGTCAGCTCCTTGTTGGTATGCCTATTAGTATAGCTGCTCATTTAGCTCCCACTCCGCCTGATAACACCGCCTTGCTTCCTGCATCTCTAGCCCCGTCTCCCAATCCGACGGCTTCGAGGTTCATACGACTCGATTGGCTTTCTTTCCGCTTGGTTAATCTTGACCCCACATATCATTACCACCGACTCGCCCCTACCTCATCTCTCTTGCAGATCGCTCCGCTCATGACTTGCTCTCTCGCCACCTATCCACACTAGCTTTCCTTCTCAAGCTCCGCCTACCTTTTCTTTCCCATACACGTATCCAAAGAACCTCAACATCTTATATGGGACATCCCTATTCGGTCGCCTCAACATATTCATCCTCCATACCTTATCAACACTTAACCCCACCATTGTCCAAAGGAGGCCCTTGGCCCAATTTGCCTCCGTTTACCACAATCGCACCATCATCTCATCCAACCACGGATTTCATTAAACAAATGATGGACAAAATGCAAAACCTAGAGGCTTCTGTTTCAGGAAGTCGTAGCGCTTGACATACGAGCAAGTTTGTCGGGAGCCTATTCACCCTCTCTCCCCTTCATTCATATCCTCCTCAATGGGAATTACCAAAATTTACTCGCTTTTAATAAAAGAAGATCCTCAACAACACTTGCATGATCATTTAGACATGCTTGTTATTTGATTGCTCATGATGATGCCTCATATCCGCACCTTTCCCATGTCCTTATCAGACCCGCCTGAGTGGTACAAAGTGCTTTAACCCAAAGACTCAATCTTCTCTTTTAACCAACTAGCCCAATCTTTCGATCATTTCTCCATTAACATTGCCAAGAAAGTATCTATCACCGACCTTTATGCCATCCGACAATTCAAGACGAATCTATCGCAGATTTCGCTGACGATGGCGGGCCTTATCAACCAACTTACATATGCCTTGCCTCAGTCAGTCAACTTATCGAACTTTTTACGCGGCATGTGCTAAGCACATTTCTCCTACTCTTCAAATTCAAACTTTCCGCACATTTGATGAGGCCTTTACCATGGCTCTAAACTAGAAATTCGAGCCTTAGAAGAAGAGAAATTGCGGTTACGCAACAAAAAACCCCACCTCCGAACTCCGATTCCACCAACAAACCTAACACCACCAATCCTCACCCATCGACCGCTTCTTCTAAATCAAAAGGAGCTGTCCACGCGGTGATGGTCAAATCCCAACCACCGCCTAATACCCCGCCAAAACCACTTATAAGTATAAAGCCATAACCCATCAACTACACTCCTCGGGAGAAACATATGGTGTGATATTGAAAATTGCTCAAAGCAGAGCCATTACCTTACCTCCCGTTAAACCTCACTCCGGGTTTGATTCCACCCGCGCTATACCTTCCTCGGTACAAAGAAAATGACTTCAGAAACTTTCACCGCGTAAAAGGACATAGTCATGAAAACTCGCAAAATGTTGAAAAACATAGTGCAGAAATGGTTGACGCAGTGATATAACCTCGATAATCCTAATGCCCCCTCGCCAACCGAAATTTGAAAATCTTCAACAAACCATTCCCAAATCACTCATTCCAACAAGAACGTAAAACCAGATATCTTAGCCGAGGAGAGTGTTCATGAGATCCATGCAGCTTTCGACTCCTCACCAAAAGCCTCTATCGAGAAAATTTTGAATCAAGCCTCTCCACTAACACAGAGCCCGAACCTCCTTTACCACCATCAAGCCAAAGCAAAATCATTCCTTTACCCATAAAGGAGTTAACTCCTGCACTTCTTCCTTCCCATCAATGAGTCTTCTTATACCACTTCCCTACAAGATCGCGAATGATGTTATCTAATCTATCTATTTCCCAAATGTCTTCTTCTTCTACCGCTTTGCACGCACAAGAGGAAGGTACGCCACTCCTTTTGACATCCTTAGACGAGAAATCTCGCACCGACATCACCAAATTCTTTAACCATGACAGATCCTCTCGAACATGCCCTCTTACCTATTAGTTCTTCATCGCCTAAATCTTTTCAAAGACCAAATGACCTCTTAACATCTATTGATACAAAGGCCTCATCTACCCCCTCGTATCATACCCACAAAGGGATTGGAATCACAACCCACCTTTCTTCCGTACAAAATTTACAATTCACACTCAAGACTGCATTCTCCGTGAGGATAGACGAATCCTCGTGGGAACGCTTGAGTACCCCCTATTCTACTCAAATGCAGATGACCGATCCAGACACCTCTACCATATACCCTAAGTGTTTACAGTAAAACTCAAAATGCCTATGTCCTCATTCTCGTCCCCCCGTATCTATACCAAGTATCCTATCCACCTCTATTAACCTAACCAAATCTTCCCCTACACTTGGGACCTCACCAATACCCAGTCTCACACACCCGCCTAAGCGACTAGATTTATCCAAAAATAAAGCCGCCCCGCCACCTAGGAGACAAACTCAATCCGTGCCTCTATCACAATCAAAACCATCATCGCCACACCTACCTTCCATATCGGGACCTCATCCTCTCCACCTCGCATCAATATATCATACCTCCTGCGTTTTCTTCAAAACGACCTACGCCTTCTGCACCTATACAGAGATCAAAGGGTATATCAACATTGTCACCCCACGTATCCTGTCCACCCATCAACCCTAAACGAACTCCATCATCAAAGGATTTATTTTCTGTCACTCCCCTTTCTCCGTGGTTGTTTCCGCTACCACGCCATCTCGTAGCCTCATCATCTAACCAAATTAAACGTAGCTCTTGCGCCAAAGAAACCACGTTTAGTGAAAACCACGTGTCAACACCCCTCGGCTAAACCACCACCCGTACGAACCAACCACGCCCAAACATTACCAAAACCCGCACAACCAATACCCTCATCCTCCTCCGATTTTGACCCACTCAAAGGATCTTACGCCAAAATCC
Organism: Taxus wallichiana var. yunnanensis; assembly: GCA_018340775.1. Taxonomy (NCBI): domain Eukaryota; kingdom Viridiplantae; phylum Streptophyta; class Pinopsida; order Cupressales; family Taxaceae; genus Taxus; species Taxus wallichiana. Next base: position 415,112,144 of record CM031236.1, read on the forward strand.
TTGCTATGTTGGTGGAGAATGCGACCATTTCTCTACCCCCACTTAGACCTTATGACCCGTCTAAACCTCGACCTATAGGTTATGATGAGTCTAAAATCTGCGCTTATCACCGCACACCAGGACATGATGTGGAGGGATGCAAAGCTTTAAAACCATCCTTCGTCACACCTCTCCCGATACAAAGGTTAAGAAAGACAACTTACGAAGGAGAGACCTTTAGCTTCATTCCTCTCCTATACCATCTATCCCCGCCTCACCAAGATCTATCATTATTACAACCCCACCTCTCGAAGACCATGATTTATCCCAACCATCTTCCTCATCTCAGGTTTACGAGATTAATATGATTAGTGTTGCTACTCGAGCGCAGAAAAACAATGAGAAAGCAAAAGAAAGCACACATGCGTCCTCTCTTTCTCCATCCAGCATCCCGATTGCACCACCACCCAAAGTGGTTATTCGTGGACCCGCTTACCCCGCCTCTAATGGAGTTGCCATCGAGCCATGATCAAACAAACTTCACCAATCACCCGTAAAAATGACACTATATGATCTCATTCGACTTCAATCTCATCGACAAGCTCGTTGAAATTCTTCAAGGGATCGAGGTCTTACCTAATGAAACCCTGCCTGTTGCCTCCATTCTAACACCCAATCACGTTGCTTCTCTCACCAAACAACCCACTGCCCCAACCACTTCGCATAACAAGCTCAGCTGCAGCAGTTTCTCAAGATGAAATTGTTGACTTTGGTACAGTAAGATCCCCGACCGCTCGCCTTTTTCATCTCAAATTTACGTCCGGACATTCGGTACGCTGTTATGATTGACGGGGCGCTAGCCTAAACATCATCTCTTCAAAAGCCTTCCAACAAATGAATATCCCTTCTAGCTACATGTGTGCCAATCCCATCATGTCATGTCATTCAATGACGCTATTACCTCTACCTTAGGCACCGTGATCCTCAACATTCGGGTAGGACCACGTACTTTACCCGAACTCTTCTATGTCCTCAAGGAGAGTTCCAATATAACATATTGCTAGGTCGCCTGATCCGGCTATGGGATGCGTTCCTCAACATTACATGATGCATAAAATTTGAGTACGAGGGGAAGTCCTACACCGTAAAAGCTGATCCTCCCCTTTAAAACCTCGCAATATGTTATACCGCCCTAACGATGTGCTTATACCAATCAAGACACCCATACATTCAACCCAACCATCCTCTTCAAATGTACCTCAACCATCCACCTCAACCGCACCTACGCCTTCAATCGATGAAACCACCGCCGCAAAACCACTTCCTTCCCGCAGCCTAACATCCCAACCGCAGACTCCTTTTAGTAGATGTTTTTCAACGCCTTACGCTGGGGAGTATCGCCTATATAACGTTAGTTCTTTCCATACCCCACAGAATACGGACAGTACATGCACATCCTACCTATGACCGTCATGTGGGGGGAAGTAATCTCTACGACCACCCCATCGCCGCACCAACCTAACGTATGGGGGTGTCGACGCATCCTCCATTACCCCGAACCCCTCTTGGTGTGGTTCCTTCCAATCCGATTTTCAATACTTGACAAATCGCTGCTTTTTCCCTCACCTTCTTGACTCACCGTGCTTGGAAAGGCTTTGGTTTTGGTCTTTATGAACAAGGCCGACATACACTCATTCCCGTGACTACACGCAAACACAATGATCGTAGTGGTCTCGGATTTCCGAAACACTTATATCGAGGAACTCGTGTCGCTTGTCTTCTAGAAGACAATGACGCGTCACCCCCCTACCGAACCATCATCACCCATTTTGCCTTCATCACCCACAGAGTCATAGATCCCGAATCTATCCCTCCTAACTTTTTTTTTTTTTCATAAATGCTATCTTCCTAGGTCCTCTCATTTATCAACGCGATAATGAGGACCCTCTTCTATTCCCTTCTATATCCGCATGATCAAGAGGACTCACCTTCAATTAATGTTGTTGAGTGCCGATGATGACTCCATCCTCACTTACCTCAAGCGCGCGATGACTCTTTATATTCAACGCACCTTACCATCTCAAACTCAAACCATGTCAATGAATCGACTATAGAAATCAACATCCACACGGAGGAGGATCTCACATTGTGAAGATCGGACAATCCTTAACGCATCGTAACAAGTCTCCTTTACTACCTTTCTCCGTGCTTCGCAACCAAGCTTTCGCTTGTCCTACGCCGACATGCCAGAATTGATCCTACCATTGCTGTCCATAACATCACTCTAAACCCCGATTCCAAGCCAATTAAATGTAAATTGAGAAAATGCATCCACGCATTGCTTTCTTGGTCAAAGAGGAGCTTCAACGACTCCTTTCTCGCTTTCTTTTCATTCTACCTATCGACTATCCTCAATGGATTTCTAACATCGCACTGGCTACTAAAGCGACGGGGACTTCTGATATGCACGGATTTCCTGGATCTTAACCTCGCTTGCCCTAAGGATGACTTCCCCTACCTAGTATTGACCAACTTGTTGATCTCACTACAGCCATGAGATGCTCTCTCTCATGGATGGCTTTTCAGATACAACCAAATTTTGGTCGCTTCGCCGATCAACATAAAACTACCTTCATAACTCCTCGGGAACCTTCATTACGTGTAATGCCATTTGGCCTTAAGAATGCTGGTGCAACCTATCGGGCTATGACCTACATTTTTCATGACATTATGCACACTATCCTCAAGATTACGCCGACGATCTTCTTGGCAAATCTAAACATCGTAGTGAACATCTCGATGTTTTAACCATTATTTTTGATCACCTGCTACAATATTCTTCTCCGCCTTCAACCAAAGAAATGTGTCTTTGTGTCCTTTCGGGAAACTTCTTGGCTTTATCGCCTCTTTGCGTGGCATCGAGGTCGACCCATCTAAAGTCAAAGCTATCCTAGAAATGCCCCCACCTACCAATCTCAAACAATCGCGTAGTTTACAAGGTAAGCTCCAATCTATCCGACGCTTCATCTCCCAACTCTCGATCGATGTCAACCTTTTCATCACCTTCTTAAAAAGGACATTGATTTTCAATGGAGCGAAGAGTGCCACCAGCCTTTGAAGCTCTCAAAACTTATCTCTTGCAGCCACCCGTGCTTATCCCACCTCAAGACGACCGCCTTTCTACCTTTACCTTTCCGCCACCGACCACGCTCGTAGGGGCCATGCTTGCACATCGTGACTCCGAGAATCGAGAACAAGCCGTTTATTATATAAGTCATACTTTGGTGGACTATGAGACTAGGTATACACATGTAGAAAAGTTATGCCTAGCCCTATCATTCGTGGCTACCAAACTCTGACACTACCTTCTGAATCACAAAACTTTCATCATCACTAACACGGACCCCATCCATTACATGTATGCCAAACCTCATCTAAACCAACGCATCGCCCGATGGCTCATGCTCCTCGCCGACCTCGACCTTGAGTTTGTCCACCAAAAATCAATCAAAGGACAAACTCTTGCAGTACTCAACTTGCATGGAGGCCCCTTTACCTCGGGAACAATTTACCAATTTTACATTCCCAGCATTTAACTCATCGCTACTCTTTCCTCAAGGAGGAGGAGTCGTATCCAATGACCCTCTTCTTCGATGGATCCAAATGCCACCGTGGTGGAGGAGCCGGCGTTGTTCTCATTCCTCTCGACGCTGAGCCCATGCCTCTTTCATTCCGACTCGATTTCCCTTGCACTAATAATACAACAGAATACGAGGCCCTTGTTCTGGTCTCCAAGTCATGCGTTACACTTAGGTATCAAATCTATCAATATTTTTGGCGACTCTCAATTGGTAGTCAATCAAGTTATGGGCATCTACCAATGTAAAAATGAGGAACTTCAAAAGTACAAACACTACGTGGATTCACTTCTAGCCTTATTTACTCACTATTCTATCCAAACCATTCCCCGCTCCACTAACAAATTTGCGGATACTATGGCTTGCTTAGCCTCGCAAATTCCAGCTTCATCAACTGACTCTGAATTATTCGTCTTGGTCCAACAACTTTTTGCCCCATCCTACTCAACCCCGGTAGTTTGTATGATAAATACTGTGTCTGCTAACTCGCAGGATACTTGGTATCACCAATTCCACGACTACCTTACAACCTCTGTTCTCCCTTCTGACCTTACTAGTACTAGTAAACGCGCTTTTCTTAAACACGTTTCTCATTATGTAGTTATGGGGGGACTCCTTTATAAACGTGGCTTTGATGGCATCCTCCTTCGATGTCTCACCGGCGCGGAGGTCACCCATACCATCCAACAGGTCCATGACGGTATCTGTGGCGGACATTTTAGTGGCCTTGCCATGGCCAAACGAATCCTTCGCCTTGGTTATTATTGGCCTACTCTCAATAACGATTGCTACGAATATGTTAAGCGTTGTGTTATGTGTCAACAACACGCCAACCTTCAACATACTCCTAGCCACCCCCTACAGGTCGCCCGAGATCTTTGGCCTTTCTCACAATGGGGTTTAGACCTTATTGGTGAGATTCACCCGTCCTCTTCGCAACGTCACCGATGGATTATCACAAAGAACCGAATATTACACAAAATGGGTGGAGGCTATTCCACTCATTTCAACCAAAAAGAAAAAATTGTAGAGTTCATTAACCACCACATTATCTCTGCGCTTTGGTGTTCCTCATCGCCCGATAATGATAATGGAAAATCTTTCAAAAATAAGTTATCAAAGACCTTTGTGACAACTTTGGTATTAAACTTAGCTTCTCATCACCCTACTATCCACAAGCAAATGGACAAGCCGAATCCTCTAATAAAACCCTAACCAAAATCCTCATGAAAGTTGTCAATGAGTCCGAAGAAATTGGCACGATCACATCCCCTTTGCCCTTTGGGCTTATCGTACTAGCATTCGCACTCTACTAATGCTACACCTTTTTCTTTTCGTATATGGTACCGAGGCTGTCTTGCCTCTCGAAATACAAATACCTCCCTCGTATATCTCTTCAGATATTCTCACCAACGATGATTTCCGCCAAGAGCGGTTAGCCCAATTGAGCTTCTTGACGAACGCCGCCTTACAAACTTCGATCACCTTCAAATCTACCAAAAACGCATCAAGCGTGCTTATGATAAGCGACTTCATGAGCGTACCTTTAAGGTTGGTGATCTTGTCCTCAAAGAGAATCAACATGTAACCAAACTAGAAAAGAGCAAACGTGGAAAATTTGCTCCCAATCGATCGGGCCTTATATAATCACTCACACTTATGGATCAGGCACTTATCGTTTAGCTTCGCTTAATGGTAAACCTGAGCCTGAACCCCTTAATGCCTTACATCTTCGACCATTCTACTGTTGAATTTAGTGTTATATCACTTCTTATCTACCTACTGCTCGTCCCTTGAGCTCATTTACCGCTACATACACTTTGTTTTCTACATCTCCAAATAAAATCAAGCTCACTTCTCACCTCCTCAATGATGCCTTCCCCTTTTTAGTCTAGTCCATGACTTCAAAGTCTTAAAATAACACCTTCTTATGGGATTTTCTTGAGTCAAACTTCCTACCAAACTAGATGCTTCACGCCAAAAGAACATCTAGTCTATCTAAATTATATATAGATCGCTCCCTCAAGGACAAATATATGCCAAATTATTGCTTGCTATTATATATAGATCGCTTCTCCCAAGGACAATGCTATGCACTAAAATCATATCTCATACTATAAATAGATCGCTCCTCGAAGGACAACTATACACACAGCCACCTTTTTATCGAAGCTTCTCGCATGGATCAGCTTCAGAAGACCTCAAGAATAGCACAATCAATATCCTCAGAGACTTCCCGCATCGATCGCCTATATTCAATAAAATAAAAGCCTCATTCAAAAGAACTTTTGGGTCATGGACTTGTCTATTTAGGGTAGGTTCTCTTTCGCGTAACACTCACTTTGTAATAAGTTCTCCGTACCTCAACTATACCATTCACCTCACCTCACCATTTGTTTCAACTCAAGGGACGTGACGTACACCCGATATGTTGTGATCATACAACTCTTTTTCACCTATTGACTTCTCGCCTATGCACCGGTACCTAGGGCTTCAAGTTCATTCTATGTTGTGTGGTTTGTTTTGCTCTGTTCACCTGTGGAGCACTCTTTCCTCTTTGCCTTGCATCTAGGATTGTGTGTTGATCTTAATCAGGACATGATTCCCTACCACTTGGGTAGGCTAACTTTCGCTTCCCTTATACCTTTTACAACATCACCAATTCATTACCAACACCATCAACCTTACCTTACCAATATTACTATCAATACTTTTACCAACCAACCAATCGCCTAACCATACCTAAATTGCCTGAATTCACCTCTCCCTGGTCCTAAGGGAGAACTACATCGGTCTGAGGCCCTTCCTTGCTTTGTGCAATGGGCTATGTAGGCAGCACTTCGGAGACATGGGGTCTCCCAAGGTTAGCTCGACCATCCCCTACCATAACCTATCATGTGTGGTAAATATAAACATTTTTTTCAGTGTATTTCTATTTCATCACATTCCTCTTATCCTTTTTTCAAAACACCGAAAATCAAAACACAAACATTCTTATTATTATCGTAACTCAAATCAACATACATATTCAGCTTTATTTAGATGTTAAACACATACATCTTCTCTATCATCGACACGCAGTGTCGGCATCCTTATTTATTCTTATACCTTGCTAACATTTACTTAGACCTCTCACGCCTCATCCCGAACTAGGGATGATCGTGATCGACGACGCCACTCACTGTGCCTCTCTCTCGTCTCAACGGTACCACGGCTATTGGGTACCGCCCACCGATCTGCTAATCTCTCCTCGTAACATATGAATACGCCCTCGCATGGAGGAATCCAGCCTCTAGTCCCCGTGCTCGTGACTCCGCAACCACTAACAATCCTCTTGTCTCATTCACTCGCTTGAGCTGCTGCACTAAACTCGCAGATGATCTCTCTCTCTGTAATCCTAGCTATGTCGTGGATGATCACGTACACCTCGCAGCTTCGCTACCCACCATAATCTATAGGCCTCTCGCTGCTCTCGCATCCATTACACCGCGATCGGCCGCTATCTCCTTCTCGCCCTTCTCGAGGTGTTGGCCGGGAGGTGAGAATGCTTGCCTCTGCGCGATCCTCATATATGGTCTATAAGCTCATATGTCTTGCACCAATCCAAATTGTCACCGCACGCGATCTATAGGAATCCTCTCATACTCACTCGCCTCGTGCCCCGCGATCCACCTCAATCGCTCTACACCCTCAACTCCTCGCCTATGTTCTCTGCTACCATATAGTTCCCGTAAGGCCTCCAACAGATATCCGCAATCGTCGCCCTCTCCCATACCTCGCCTATAATACTCAATGTCACCCGTCACACACTGGGATCTTGCTCTTGTTCTCTGCCCGACCCATCGCTCGAACCCCAACCTCTCGTACTCCGCCTCTCCCGATCGATGGGTCGGCCTATTGTCGCACACACACAATGTGCTCATAGGCCCAACAAAGGTAATAAGTATGAACCATCCAATGTAGTCCCGTGATTTCACCTACAAGCCCATAAACCCTCGTATAGCTCCGCCAAATATGCAGTGCCCATGCAAAAGTCACGTTCCTTTCTATCATCTCCCAAATAACACACATCAATGCCTTTGAAATCTTCCCCTTCCGCCTCGGTAAATGCATAATACCCTACCGCTATCATTAATATCACTGCTAACCTTGTCTCCTCAGGGTGTGCTGCATACATTATGCCATACGTAAATGTCAAACCTCGCTGTGTCAAATCTCGTGCGTATGGACCAAATACTATCTTTATCGCTGCCCGCCCCGCGCTAGGCATTGCCTGATATACTGGTGTTCCTATAATCGGGAGTCTCAAAATACGGAACACATCTTCCAATGTCACTGTCATCTCCCCTGTTGGCAGATAGAAGGTATTTGTCTCAGGATTCCATCTCTCAATCAACGCCTGTAACATAGCATGGTTACGTGCGATTCGTGAATAATAGCGGATTCCACTTAACCCCAAACGATTTATCAATGTCCATTCAAATTGGCAACATCCGCTCGATTCGTGACAACAAATACCGTACACTATCATTCATCCTCAACCCCGCTCTCGCCTCGCATACATCCAAATAACAAACAACCATTCAATTCCTCAAATCCCCTGGTTTTTCAAATTCTAGAAATTCCTACAAAGAACCGGTATCGCTTTACTAATTAACCGGTACTGGTTGAGTAACCGATACCGTTATCCCTAACCGATATCGGCATCAAGTACCTTCATACAAATTTCGCCTAAATACACCACCTACGATAATAATTTGAGCGTTTATTCCTTTCTCGTACATACAAACATACCAAACCCCGATTACCTACCCCGTAACACTCACCTCATCTATAACCCTTGCTATCATGTTTTCTTTCTCATATCTACCCACTTAATCTCCCTCCTCCTATTCACAAAACATGCAAAATCAAATCACAACCAAAACGCTTACCTCTTGGGTTGGGTTGCAGCAGCTTGCGGGGCACTTGTCTTCCTCTCGTCCCCGCCTCGCTGGATGCTTCTCCTCGTCTCGTCATGATCACCACTCTTTTCAAATTCACCTTTCTACCGTCTCGAATCTCGATCGCATTCACTTTCCCCTGCCTCTTTTCTTATCACCTAAATCTCTCATGCAATACCCTCGTCTCTCTTTTCTCCTTATCACTCAAATCTCTCATTCAAATACCTGTCCCAATCGTCAAAAAGTGTCACGCTCACATATTTAACTTCGCATGGCTCTCAAAATTAGAACTTAAGTTGCCACCCTAGCTTTTCTATTTTTAGAAAAGCTCATCCCTAAATAACCGTATCGGGTTATGTGACCGATATCGGCTATATCACCTACCGACATCGGTTCCTAACCGATATCGGTTACACACACCGCCTTTTTGAAACATGGTTCTTTTCTTCGTTTTTTACCTAATTTTTGTCGCGCCCGCCTCTTTTCCTGCATCTCATCACCATTATCCATATTTGTCCATCCACCACACATATCATTACAATTTCATTAACATCATCTATTTTACAAAAACAAACAAGCCATCAACTAAGGATACCAAAACAAAACAAAAAACTATCTATCTATACATCATTTGGATCCAACTCATCAGATACATATATAACAATGTCCCAAAACCAGCACCAAAACATGCAACATTTCATCATATAACATGTCATCCATATATACGTGCAAAAGACATCAACATCATCCATATATCAACATGTCAATTAAACTCATCATACATTCTATATCACAAACCATTGACGAAATACTTAAAAACATTTTAAACACTACATGTGGATCAAAACATCATCTCTATATATATATACAAGTTTCAAATATACAATGTGCCCTGCATCGGGGCCTCTGTGATCTCATCATCCAACAAAGCCGCACGCAGGCCGCAATAACTATCAAACATCTCGACTCGCTCGCAGCCGGTCCTCATATCAAAATATACTCGCTCGCAGCCGGGATCAACTCATACAACCCGTACTCGGCTCGCAGGCTGGTCTATAATGAATCAATAAATGAATAAATGTAGGCACGCAGGCCTCTATCAACACAACCGGTTCGCAGACCGGTGCCCATGTCCAATATACAAATGTGCAGGGACCCCTCAGCTCTCTCCACCTCCTCTCGCCTCGCTCGCTCGCTGGTCCCTCTGTCCTGCCTCCCGCCTCCTACCTGTAACAGACACACCGGCTGTGGCTGCACCTCCCTGCGATCTCTGACTATGCGAGGTCTCTGCTCGGTGTGCCGCATATGGCTGATACTCAGCTCCGGTACTATCAAGAACATCCTGATAGTACCGGGCCTCCGCTCTCGCCTCCATATATCTGTCCCGTGCCACCGTAGGTACTGGGCCGGTCCCGACTCCTACCGCGCACACTCCGTGCTCGGGCTGTGGCCGCGGTGGTGGTGGCTGTGGTGGTGGTATCTGCACTCGTGCTGGGCTTCGTGGCCGTGCCGCATGCTGCTGTGGTGGTGCTGCTGCTGCTCGTGCTCGTACTCGCGCTGGCTAAGCTGCCTCGTAGGACACCTATTCGTGCTCGTGCAGCAGCCCAACCGCCTCGTAATAACCGCACTCGCCCCTGAGCTGATCTCGCTCTGCTATCATCAGCTAAAGTCTCAAGGCCGTGCATGGGGTATATCTAAATGCTTCTCTCACTACCACCACCAAACCATGAATGCCCCCGTACACCCAAAGATCATCTACACCATCACTCGCGCCGCCTCTCTCAAAGAACCCAACTGGGTCCAAGGGCTGTGGTGCAGTAAAGGGGGCTCTACATCATCCCTCCTATACCGAGGGAAGGGAGGTGGCTCGCCCCTGCCGCAGCCCCATCTCGCTGTACTCTCTGGGGTATCCTCTCGTAGTCTCTCGGCCTCCGTCCCCGCTATCCGTAATGTGTACTGGATCAAAGCGCAATCAGAAGTGGGCTCCTCTGCGGGTGATGACCTCTGTAAGGTCTCCATACAATATCTACCGCTGTCAGGCCCTCTAACAAATGTCTATAATAGGCGACATCCCGCCCTGCAAGCACTGCTCGTGGCTGCCCCACGACCCCCAACCACCTCTGAAAGCCGTATCTGTATATGACCTGTGGCCCTGGCTGCTGAGGTAACCCTACTGGTCTGATGCATATGATGTGCTCATATGCCCAACAGTGAAGTAAAAATGTAGAGCAAATCCCAAATCGCCTCATCCGGCGATAGCCCCATAGCTCCCTGTATAATCGCACTGTATATACTGGTGCCTGCAAGCAATAGTGTGCTCCTCCACCATCTCAAGCAGCACCCCATCAATGCACGTGGAAAGCGGCCTCCTCTCGAGTCCGGGAGGGCGAAGCAGGTGATCCCGACATCACGCACGGCAAGCCGTGTCTCATGCTCGGTGCACACACATACATATCACCATACCCGATACTCGCACTGTGATAGGTAAGTAGCACGGCCGCATCTCCAAAACCGTAGGGATGTGCTTGTCCATGGCCTTCTCGTACTACTTAGAAGACCGCTCTCCTCGATCGGCGCAAAGGATGCGATGCGATACACATCCTCCAATGTGATAGTCATCTCCCCTGGGCCGGGAGATGGAACACATTGGTTACCGGATCCCATCTCTCGATGAGGGCAACCATCAAGCTATGATCTCTATCGATCGCTTCTATATCACTGACTCGCCGAGTCCCACTCTCGCGCATGATAGCCCAATGCGCATGGACACATGTGGTCGCATCCGCACTAACAATGGGGTATCTCGTCCCGCATCGTCACCGCCGACGTGCCTGCAAAACCCACCCACTACATTAGCCCTACTTTTATCACGATATCTACCTATACCCCTTTATCCCCCGACCACACCCCGACTCTCTAAACCCACCCTCTACCCACCCCTCTTCTCCACCCACATCCCCTCCCTCTTCCCACACCAAACCCCAACCAATACCCAACCAAAACAAACCACAAAACAAACAAAACAATAAACAAAAACAAAACAAAACAAAACAAAACAAAAACAAACAAAAAAAAAAACAAAACAAACAAACAAAAACAAAAAAACAACCAAACCAAACAAAAAACATATACGACCGACGCCGGTCACCACCACAAGAACCCACTTAAAATTGGTGACCGATGCCAAATTTGATCGATGATGCCATTAGAACCGACATCGGTCAGTTTTTTTCCCCTGAGCCAACCCCGCGCGGCTCCCAACCTACCCTTTTCCAATTTTCTACCAACATACCCACCCAAACACCCTAAAACCTACCCACCTACCGCCTTAGCCTATTTAGCCTATCTACCCTCTCCCTTTTTCAAATTATTTCCATTTTCTACTTATTTCCTAAAAATGTAAATTCCTACCCAAACCCCACATTTAACATAATAACATCAAATAAACACAATAAGGGGTTTCAAACCTACCGGTATGACGACACGTCGTCGTGGTGGGATGGGTGGTGGTGGTCCAGTTGGTCCAGCCTCCTCTCCTCTCCTCCCCGGCCGTGCCATGGCTCCAAATGTCCTCTTCTCGGGTCCTCAACCAATCACCTACCGCTCGCTCCTCCTCACTCGGCCCGCTAACAACTCACTCCTCCACTCAAATAACGCCACCTCACGCACCAAATGCTCCAATCTCCACTCTCCACGCCAGACAACTCAAATCGATTTTCAAATTAGACAAGTGACAATGACCGGCCGTATTTTTCTTTTTATAGGTTTTTCACATCGAACCGATACCGGTCAAAGCGTGCCCTAAGAACCGCGTTGTTATCTAACCGGTACCGGTTATAGATAACCGATATCGGTTTCTTCCTTTTTCACCCAACTTTTTGCCCTTATTCACTACTTTCTCTTTCCCACCACATTGCCTATTTACCACATCGCCTATACGCCCATTGCTCTTTATCGGGCCGCAACCAACCATTCGACTTCCCGACCCAAGGCCGCAACCAACCATTTGACTTCTAATACCGGCCCGACCCAAGGCCGCAACCCCTAACCATTTGGCCCGACCCAAGGCCTCAACCAACTAATCCGCCCACCCAAGGCCGCCCTTTGGCCCGACCCATTTGGACCCAAGGCCGCACCCAATTTGGCCGACCCAAGGCCTCAACCATCCGGCCCGACCCAAGGCCTCACCCCCCGACCTACCCATTTGGCCCGACCCCAAGGCCTCACCCTACCCATCCGGCCCGACCCAAGGCCTCAACCAACTAATCACCATTCGCCCACCCAAGGCCCCTAACCATCCGCCCAAGGCCTCACCCTACACCCAAGGCCACCCTTTGGCCCACCCAAGGCCGTACCCAACCATTTGGCCCGACTTCCATACCTTACCCAACATCACCAACATACACTCTTATCCACCCATCCTGTAGTTTTTTCCAATCGAGCTCACCTGCTTGTGTTTTAGCATAATTAGGGTCCTCGACTTGATCTCGTCGACCAACTTTGCCTGCACTCTAGACCGTGACGCTTATCTCAACCAAACCAACCATTTGCACCGCCGAACATGCCTAAACGCTCTCGTACCTTACCTGTTATATACCCCGAGCTACTTCCTATGCCTTGATACCAGTGATTATATCACCCTTGTTTGGATAAACTATCGACCTTTGCCTATGCATTGCTGGTTTGCTCACAAATCATGTACCCTAGTCGTACTATTGCATTTCAACATGCGTCTCGCTTCCTCGACCTACCCCACCACCTTACCATCCCCTCTACACCATTTACCTTTATCAACCCTATCCCTGATTTCCCGCTCACTCAATCTGTGATAGATTTGAGGGGGATTACCTATACCCTTAACAGGAAACCACTTCATATTATTGTCCGCGCAGCTTTACAAAACAAGCTACACGACAATAAGGGGCTAATGTAGACACCAAATTTGTGTCTTACGACCCCTTGTGACCCGCATCTCATCTCGCAATCTAACCTCATCACCTAAACCTTACACAATTATTTATTAATTACCTTGTAATTGATAAATCCACATCACCTTACCCGCCACCTCATTTTGCCACCTCATCATGACCTAGCCCTAACCCTAAACTAACCTAATTAAGACCTATAACTTGGTCCACATCTACACCCATGACTAAGGACCCCTTTCTCACACCCAAAACCGACCTTCTAGTCACTTGACCAAGCCCGCAACTAATCTCTCGGGAGAAAAGTAGGGAAGGTGGGCTATTTTACTAAAAATAGCCTACTTTTTCCTTACCGATGCCGGTTCCTACTTCGACCGCCGTCTTACGTAACCGCCATCGGTTCCTCAGAATGGTCTCCCAAACCAAAAACAAAGGATCGGAATTTCATTTTGGATGAGGGTCGAAGGATTTTTTGAATCAACAGAGATCATTTGGGAGTGATCAAGAGAGTCCAGATCTTCACTTGACCGAGCAGAGACGAGTGGAGAAACCAGAAGAGTTTGCAAAGCAAAGGAGATCAACTTGCATCTTCACAAAAACCAAGTAAGTCACATCTTGCATGTCCTCTATTATAACATTTCTTATGCTTTTTGAATCACACATCCTCATAAATCCATTCCTAATCCACTACCCAAATAAAGCCATTGCATCTAACTATCATTCTTTACCTCTCATCACCTCATTTCCTAATATCACCCATAAAACCAGCCTTACAAACAACATAGCTACCCTACAGCACAACCACCCCACAAAACAACCAACCTATAGATCCTAAACCCTACCGACATCGGTTACCAGTAACCGGTATCGGTTATCCTGACTACAACCAGAAACCAGCCTTTCCCTACCCGTTTCAACAAAATAATTTAATTGATATTTTACAGTCTTTTGTGTTGATTCATATCGACAGGGGAACTGACCACCTTCGAAAGGAATTTTTATATTTCCTGGGCCCAAGGCAGTTCCCTCATTTATTGTTTAATCAAAATCTTGTGGTCTTGTGTTCTTATTTGCAGGTAGTCCTTCCAAGACAAAAAGGAGTTCTTCATAGTCAACCTGATCTTCCTCTATGGTACGCGCACACCATCTCGACATTCCACAGTATTCCTCCTAGCCCTAACCTTATCTTGGTTTCTAAAAGGAATGAAAGGATAGAAGCACCCCTATCCCCGAAGCCGAAACATTCCGAGCGAAACACAAAGGTGACTCTCTCCTCATTATTAATGCCCTTAATAACAAAGGTTCCATTAATTTATCCATTAGTAATATTGTTAATGATGTTAAGGAAATATCTAATTATTTTGATAGCATTTCTTATAATCATACCCTTCACCAAGGGAACAAATATGTGGATAAGATGGCCAATTATGGCATCCATTGTAATGATTATAAGCTATGGTGTAAACTTGATATATTACCCATGGATATTAATGAGTCCATCAGTAGAGATAGAGGGCACTAAGTTTTATAATGTTCACATGGTGAGAACGGTGGTAACAATAACTTAATATCTTGCCTTCCAAGATTTTTGCTAGTGTCGAAAGAAGGTCTCTTGTTGAATTTTTGTAGCAATCAGAAGAAGCTCGATCTGGTGAATATGGGGGTTATAGGATTCATGTTGAACCTACTAGCCATAGCATTGATGTGTGTAATCAACTCAGTATTAATAGCCATAGTTTCAACAATTTCATTGCCAAATTACATGGTCATGACCCTCTCTATCTAAGGATTTCGGAAAATCTTGGAAAGTGGATAAGTTTGTTGTTAGAGGAATGGAAATCAAGGTGTCTGAGTCCTCCATCACTCGGGTCATGGACATGAAAATGGATGGGCTTAAAATTTTCAAGGATAGAACCCATAGAGAACAAGAAATCGAGTGTTTCTTTGTTGGCAAGGAAAGATGTTCTTACTTTATGGATGGTATTGCTAGGTCGTGCATTCCGGGTATTTGGAGAGAGGTGTGCCTCCATATTATGAAGTACATCACTCTGAGGGTAAATACAAAAAAATATATACTCACCATTTGACCCTTCTAAACATGTTCCACCATAAGGTCATGGTGAGCATCCCCTTCTTTCTGTATATGTCATTGACTAACTCCTTAGAGGCTTTTAATAGGAGAAAGTGGATTCACCTCTACACGAAGGGCTCATTCTTATGATGTATGAAAATGGGAAACCTACTCTATGTTCTCCCCTGAAAGATCATGCAGACGAGGATGACCTCACTCTTGTTGACTACCTCACTAAGATGAAGGCCGAAAATTGTAAATTTGGTAGGGAGGATTCTGGTAAAGATATGGGTGAGGCAGGTTATGGGGAAGTGAGCACTTCAAGAAAATAGGATAGGGATGGAAATTTAAAGGGTTTAGAGGATTTGAGTAGTAAGGTTCAGTACTTAGAAGGGGTTCTCCATGCGATGGAAGAAACCAATGCGGGCCAAAGGGATATAATGATGGATGTCATCAATGCTTCCAAGAAAATGTCACCGCACAGGTGAAGTCTAGGAAGAAACTTCTTAAGCTAGAGGACCAGGTCAAAAGCTCAACAATGAGATGGAAAATATGGAGGAGGGCACCAAAAGAAGTATTTTCAACTTGTGCATCAACAACTCTAAGGATGAGATGGAGGATGATATTAATGATAAAGGTGCTAAGAGTGGTGGGAACAAAGATAGCCATGATGGTAATAATGGGGATCCCCAAAAAATTAATGTTTGTTCCCGGTTTGTTGGCATAATTTTGGTAAACTTCTACTATTTTTCCATTTTGAGACTATTTCTCCTTCTCTCTGGTTTACCCACCTTGCTATAAAGTCTAGTCCTTCTCTGTAAGAGTTAAGCATGTTTAACTCCTTTCCAGGGACTTTCTTGTTTCCTTTTTGGTTGTTTTTTATTCTCCTTTTGTAATGGCCCTTAAGAGCTGATATTGGTTTTTACCATATCTAATAAAAAATTATGAACAAATGTAACAAAACCTTATTATTATGATTTTAAGGTTAAAATTATTGAGAAACCTTACTTCTATGCCCTTAATAATAATAGCTTGATTGTAGAATTTTCACTAGACCCAGTTATTATTCATGAGAAGGACTGACTAAGAGAAAATGGAATTAAGAAAGGAAAGGATCAACACCTTCAATGTGAGATAGCTAATAAGAAACCTCTTATATCATTATAAATAAGTTTGAAGGAGTAAAATTTTTGTAACACCTATAATTTATCCTATGAAAATCATTTTGTGCTTTAACCCTATCAAGAACCTTATTTCTCTGTTTTAAGAACCTAAAGGTTGTTGAGCATCTCATACTCCATAAAATATTTCCATAGTATTTCCAATGGATACAAGGCAGTTCTTGCTCCCAAATTTTAGGTGAAGATGGGGAAACATAATCAATACGGGATTAATGGAGAAGGTTTTAGTGGTTTGGTTGAACTAGAGAACCAAGGTTTCATGAGTAAATGGTCAAAATATCATGCCCAAATCTTGTAAAAACGAAGCCCTTGTGCCAAATTAGATCAAATACTATGATGAAAATACCTCGTGCAAAGGGGTGATTTAATAAATATTGAAATATAAATGTTAAATTCTAATCAAGTAAATGTGCAAGATATTGACACATAATATAATAGAGATTTACCCAGAAAGTAAGCTAATAAATTTTAAAACCCTAAGTGCAAGACAAAAGGTATATGCTTAAGCTAAAATGTGGATTTATATGATTAATATGATGTTATTGTAGTTGTAGAATAAATATGAAATTAAGTAAAAAAATAACACCCAAGAAACTAAGAAATAAATTATGAAACCCTAAGTGCAAGGAGGAGAAATATGTACTTAGTTGGTTCAAAATTAATTCGAACTATACGTAAGTGCTAACTAAGTGAACAAAGTAGGGGGAGTGTCACAATGAGACCCATAAAAATGTAGATCTCAAAAGATAGGCTGGACTAGGATGCCTAGAGAGGGATAGGAGCACCCGTGGAAACCTCCTCTATGTGGTCACAAGGTGTTCACTATTAGAAACCTTTGGTCACTCTAAGGTTGCACTTGAGGATTTCTGAGGTCATTTGAAACCTACAATGAAATATGAACCTGTAAAACCATCAAATAGACATTAAATCCTAAAAAGAAAGATATAGAATGAGGGGTTGGATTTTCCTCAGCTTTAATAATTATAAATTGTGAATTATGGTTGCACTACATCTTAGACCCAATGTAGTTATATGTTCATTTGTGTGGAATTGTATCCTAGGTGGCTCTTTTATTTGTCACACTTGATAGCGAGAAAAGTAAGCTAGATGTAAATAAATGTAATAGATGTGTGCATGGAATAAAATGAAATTGTTTCCTATGAAGTGTGTATGAAGAATAACCAGCCCTTGTTTCCCTTGGATGGCGCTATATGTATGAAATGGAGATCTTAGATGCTTGATGGATGTAACCTTAGGTGGTGATAGATAACTCTTAGTGTTTGGTCCCTTATTATGATGACATAAATTTATATTTATATGATTCCTTTTCTTGAATTTTGTAATTTACCCCGGAAAGGCCGACTAGCAAAAATATAAGATGCTTAAACAATTAGAAAGGACCAAAATGTGTGAGTAAAGTGATTCACCAATAAGTTGTGTACGTATGAGAAAAATAGATAAGGTAAAGGTGAGGAGGAATACCTGTGAAATGAAGGTGGAAGGTAGAGTTTGTATGTTATGATTTCTCAATCCATTGTTGCTTGTGAGAACTTCCTTTTGATAGGAGGAACTACCTGTGAATGAAAAACAAGACCACAAGAATAATATTAAACAATATATGTTAGTGGACTTCCTAGCATGTGCTAGATCCAGGAAGTGTGATACTTCCTAGATGGTTGTCAATCCACTATTTTATATATTTTAATGAAAGAAATAATGTAAAAAAATACCATTCTACTGTAGTTGATATGAGTTAGGTATCTCATTCATATATAATAAGCAAATATAATCTAACATGTAAGGTTATGATCGATATAGAGGTTTGGGCGGTAGCTAAGGTGACTAGAACAAGTAAGGATAAGGTTTTGGATGGATTAGGTTATTTGAGAGAAGCTTATGAGGTTGTCATTACAGGAAAAATTACCAAATACGAGACTGACATAGGTCGGGTATGACCGTTTCGGTTGAGAGGGAAACCGACAATAGTTTAGGCTAACTAGCATCGGTCAAAAAGACTGGTAGAAACTCAATAAAATTTTATTTTGGAGGTTCTTTGTGATTACACATAGAATGGAAGAAGGAAGGCTAGGTTGGTAAAGATGTTGAGAATGCTTAGAGATGTCTTGGGGTTGAATATGGCAAGCCCAAATGTTATGGATGGTTAGATGGGTGGATTGGCGGGGAGGTGAGGATGATAAGATGCAAAAAGAGAATAGGATTTAAAAGATAAATATAAAGAAATGATGATCTCAGTAAGTATGGAGTGATGCAGATCTAGATGCACTTACTTGTATTTATAGACTTGGTGGTTGGATGAGGGTGGTAGTTGATTTGAGAAACTAGTTGTTAGTACCACGGCATGCTGTGATTCCTAGAATTCTACCATGAATTATAATGTCTTCAAATCGGTCTTAATACTGTCTAGGGTGTGTCTGGATGTGTGAGTGGGCTCTGGTTCGTGCTTTCTTGTAGTTATCTCTCTCTCTCTCTCTCTCCAAACTTGAATAATTCTTCCAACCCCTAGACCAAGGTTACCAAAGTGAATATATGGTAACTAATGATAGTTTAGGTTAACCGGCATTGGTTAGGGTGGGAAATCCTAGGTTTTCTAAATAGTAGATATTATCTATATTGTGACGAGTTTTCCCGTTGGTTCAGGTCTAAAATGGTATTTTCTATGTAATTAAGTGGTCATGTTGTTAGAGAAAGAATAGGCATTTAGTGTTAGAGTTAGACTAAGTCTCAGTTAGTTATGGTAAGTAGATATTGATTCCTAGTTAGAATGAACATGCTAAGAATAGGTCCATGATGAGGTGTCTAGGTGATGTGGCTAGGTGAGGTGGTCAAGTGAGGGAATTAATTAAATAAATAAAAGTAATTAATTCAATTAATCATGTGCACTATGGGATATGAATATGTAAGGTATGGTTTATTTAATTAATGGGGTTACCCCAATGATGATATAGGTCTCCTCGTAAGTGTTCGGGATCCGTAAAAGCTCTCCAAGTGTAAGTTAACATCCTACATGCCCCGCTTATCCCCTATGTGTTTTATTTTTCTCTTCTCCCTCTTTTCCTTTGCATTTTGGTCTTCACATTACAAACCGCCACCCTACTCCGGTGGTGGTCTCGTGACCGCCGCCCGTGCAGGTGGCGGTCCCAGTAACCGCCGCCCTACTTAGGGTGACGGTCCTTCACGCATTTTTACGAATATTCATTTTATCGCGAATCATGTAAATTTCAACATTTACCAAATTTTTTCACCGCCTTTGCTCGTATTTATGATTCTAGTTCCTTGAATAGTGTTTTTTCATTGTTTATGGTAAAAGAGTTCAAATTGGTTTTCACCTTTGGGTAAATGGGGATTCTATAAATAGCTGGTTGGTTTTCAAGAAAATGGCCCCTCAAAATTTTCCTCTCATTCTCTCATTTCAATTTTAGTCTTTCAGTTCTTTCTTAGGAATTGTATATTTTTTTATTTGTTGCATGCATAGTTAGTGTTATTTTGCTATTTAGAAGCTACATGATCTTCTTGTGCTAGTGTTATTACTGTTTCATACAATCAATTGAGATAGGATAGTTTCATTTTCAGTCTGAAGCCATTAGAGTTGTAGTTTTGTTCATCAAGAAGGATAGTTTTAGGTTCTGGATGTTTTGTGTTGTATGACTCGTAATAAATCCCACTAGGAATTACATAAGCCAAGCTCTTGTTCTCTTGCGCTATCCCTCTCCTACTCACATTGTATTCAATCTACACCCAAAGCTACCATTGTTCCAATACCTACTTCTGTTGATGCTAGCATTACACACTTTTCTAGATTCACGTGAGCACGAAGGAATGAGGAGACCACACTAAGGGGACAAAGCCACACACAATCAGATTTGCCACTGTTCTATAAAATCCAGGTTCAAGCTTTCAAAGTTCTAGTTAAAATATATCAAATAGAGTAGTGAATCATTTCATTTTAGTTAATCTCACTTTTGATATTACCGGGAAGCTATGGGGATTGATAGTTTCTAAGAAACTATGATTCATTCCTCACTTCTGAGGTAGGATCAAGAGTCTTTCAAATAGATTAGATCAGTTATTTCATTATTTAGAATAGATTTACAACTACACAGGCAAGTAGCTATACTCGGCTACCTTGTTTGTTTTAATTTCATTATTAGTTTAGTTGTCAATTTCTAGATATTTTAAATAATTTCTCTTTCAATTTCAATAGTTTATCGAAAATACAAAAATAGGGAATTTATATATATGTTGTGGATATACTTTGCATAATTAGTCTGCTTTACTTTAGTTAGATTCATTTCCTTTTGTATGACAATCACGGGACCTAGGGAGCCCAGAGAATACGTATTCAAGCCAATCATGCCTCAACCCAATCTTGTTGTAGCAATAACTGATATAGACCAAAATCTTAGAATCCAGGTCTTCCAAACAACAACAGACCTACAAGAAATCAGCTCACAGTTAAGAGGATTAAACATAGAAGACAACAAAGCACATATGTTTTGGTCAAACCAGCCAAACTACAGATTGCCCTAATAAATATCCACATGACTGTAGAAGGGCTTGAAAGAGAGAAAATGTTCGGTTGTGATCCTTTGGTCCCACAACCAGATGTAGGAGACATCCTCATTGACATAGACACTAGCTTAAGAATTCAAGTTGCCAGAACACCTATAAGGTACTCTGAGAAGATTGCACAACTTTTAGTTCTAAATATAGAGGCTGAAAAGGCATACGACTACTAGATATTAGGGATTAGGGATTGATTCTTCACATGACCATAGGAGGTCCACAACAACCACAAACTTATGGTTGTGATCCATAGGTCCCACAACCCAACAAGTCCACAAGTCAATCAGACGTTGATGCTGGTTTACGCACATTAGTATTTAGGTCCTCTCCACTTCCACCAATCATTATCACACAATTATCCTCACTAGACATAATAGCTAATCAAGCTAAGGATTTCTGGACTAGACCAGAGAATCACCCATAGAATCCACATATATCCATCATCCATCTTATGACCCTATCTAGAGATATACATGAAACAATCCCATAGGTCATTTTCCATGTATCCCACAACCTATAGATCGGATCATGCCAAAGCTCGATATTGATTGAGCCTTCGAGCAGTCATCCTCGCTGACTGATCTATCACACCAGTTCGGTTAGAAGGGCCTTCTTTTCCTTAGATTTGTAGATTCCATTAGTACGCGTCGAAGATATAAGATTGCCTAACTAGTTTGTCTACATCCCATGTATATTCCATCCCCACCGGCTATCTCGGCATGACCTCGGGAGGTCGGGTGTGAGGACTCCCAGTTACTTTTCCATAGATTCCCATGCTTCCTACTTTCTACTTGTCACTTTTCCATCATACAAAATTGGTGAACCCGACATGAATCAAATAGTTCTTCCTCTTTTAGTTTTCATTTCTTCCATCCACCTTCACTCTTTCCCATTATTCTATGGGTATTCATATACCCCCAAATATGTTGGGATACGATGCATATGGTAGACCTCTTTCAGGTCTTGAAATAGGCTATAGTCAAACAAATAGACAACCATCACCCTCACTTTCTGCATGGGCTGATAATTATTCAAATAATTACTTATCATCTCAAACTCCCCCTCAAAGAACTAGCTCAAGTTCTTCATTCCAAATTGAGGAGTTTGATCGACGTACACAACAACTAGAGCCTTCAGGCTCTAATAATATGATATTTACTGGAGAATCTATTTCATCTCCTCGGGTCTTATTCAGACCATAGATCAGTAGACAGTTAGACCCACTCCCTTTTTTGGATGAGGAATACTTAGCACGCTTCGCTAAAAGTGAGAAACACTTCCAAAACATGTATCCACCAGTAGGGAGCTTACAAGTACAATCTGATACCCTATTCCAGGAAAACACCCCCATTCCTCCACCTATGGGAAATGCCCTCGTGAAGTTTGGCAAGATAACGACCAATTCATAGCGGGGTATCATACCCCTTTGCAGCCTCAAATGACACAACAAACACCCGTAAGGAAAAATACTATGTCTTCACCAATAGAGGTCATTTCAGCCTTGGCTGAAAAGGTTAGAGGGCTAGAACTTTCTCAAGCAAATCAAAATTCATATTTTGGGCAAGTAGGAATCCCCAACCCTCCACATCATCCTAGCCAAGTAGACCTCCTCACAGGAATAGGCACGTTGGGCATGCCTCCTCAGTATTCACAACAAATGCCAACTAGAACCATGTTTTCTAATGTCATTCCAGTGGAAAATATGATACCCCTGGTCTAGTACAAAATAATCCATTCCTGGGCAATACTCCTCCATACTTAAACATGTATTCCAAATCACCACAAGGAGATATGTTCTCTTCTCCCGAGATATTTTCTCAACCACAGGGATTTCCTTATGTCCCTACAAATGCATACGTTGCGCCATACCAACAACCCATTCCACCTCCACCCCCTCAGCAAGCGCCATCGATGGTCAAAACCTATGCGATAGGAACTTATTCAAAATATTTGAAAGAGCCCTTAGACTTCACTATATGAAGCATCATGCTTCCAAGACCTCTTCCCATTTTCCCAAATACAAAGGGGAGGGAG
The DNA here is from genome assembly GCA_018340775.1 of Taxus wallichiana var. yunnanensis. Classification (NCBI taxonomy): domain Eukaryota; kingdom Viridiplantae; phylum Streptophyta; class Pinopsida; order Cupressales; family Taxaceae; genus Taxus; species Taxus wallichiana. Next base: position 415,135,499 of record CM031236.1, read on the forward strand.
ACCCGAATGCACATATCAAGGCCTATGCCACAACCATTCGAGAACTGCTCCCTTGGGATGGGGTTGTTGCTAAAATATTCCCCAAAAATTTAGAGGGCATTGCCCTCGATTGGTATTACAGAATACCTGAAGCTTCCATCCATTCATTTAAACAACTTGTTTCAGAGTTCATCAAGGCATTCGACATGAACAAATTGTTGAGAACAAGAATCAGGGAATTCTTGCATATTAAGCAAGAACACAATGAATTTGTTGCTCATTTCATCCAAAGATGGCGTACAGTCCTTTATTCTTCGAAAGTGCTCCAAACATGGATCAGATGGAACTATGTGATTTATTCCTTCATTCTCTCTACAGAGAGAGATAAAGGAAGAAGTCCAGAAGTTCCCACTAAGAACTTACGATGAAGTGCTTGAGAGCCCTCCGAATAGATCAAGCTGCAATAGATAGCGGTCATAAGGACATATGGAACAAATGGGAGGTTAATCATCCCCAATCAAAATACTACAACCTATCCTAGTACAGTAAATGCCAATCAAGGACCTAAAATCCTTAAAAAAAATCATGGAGTGACAACAGATGGAGTAATTGACCAAGCTAAAAAGGAAATGTTGTAAATACTCCACCACGATTAACAATCAACGAAACAACAATTTTACCCCGACAATCAACTCGGTGGATTTTAATCATCCACAACCACAACAAAAAATGGCGGGTCCGGACACAGGTCCAAGTCAAAACTCAACTGGATATCAAAACCAAAACCAAAACCAAAGACAAATGCAAAACCTTAATCCTAATAGTCAACAGTTTAATCAGAGTTTTGGACCACAACACATGCCAAACCAACAACCTAGGAATTACAATCCTAACTCATATTTTGGTTTCCACAAAATTTGAGGCCATGACACTAGAACTTGCACGATTACAATAAATTCATGCAACGTTTTCCAAAGGAACAAAGACAACTTTTCATAGATATGTTCTTAGTAGATCCTGCATCACCAACCAAATACTTTCATGGGAGTAGTCTCCCCTCAAAATGCACCCCTCAAGATCTTCAATGATCCACTCCCAAATCACAATAACAATAAATTAAATCCAAATGGGATGAACAAGGGTGTGATGATAGGAAACAATGATCATGAAGCCTCGACTTCACTAAATCCACCTATCGCACCACAATTAGGAAGTCAGCCATGACCCAAAATAGTCGGTTTAGTGGAGTTAGACACCGAGCTACATGTGGAAGCTATAACAAGGACACGAGAGTATTCCTCTCAGCCAAATCCAAGTTACCCACTAGAGACAGATAACATTCAACAAACATTAGTAAAACCCGTAGGTGCCTATGATTTAATTAATGACCTAACAAAAACCTTCTCCCACATCTCCTTTTTGGACTTATTGAAGAACTCTCCTACCCATAGGGCTGCTCTTTTAGAAGCATTAGGTTTAGGTCATTTAATTAACATCACTCCACCTCCCGAAACACAAGTAAACCATATAGACTTTGATATCCACCCTCCGGGGCAGCCAGATAGGGATACCGAGTTTATATTCAACATAAGCAAAATGCCAACAGATGCTGAGATTGCACGTAGAGGTGATCCAGCCTTACATTTACAAGTGTGGGTTTATAACAACTACGTTAAACATGCAATGGTTGATGATGGGGCAGCAATTAACATAGTCCCCTTCTCTTTCCTTCAAAAGCTAGGGTATGGAGAAACAAATTGTTCCACGACTCGGAATACACTAAGAGGCTATGATAGCCTTAAAGCCACTTCGATTGGGACTATAATACTACCAGTCACCTTAGGACCCAAAACAATCCTAACTAAGTTTTATATTATAGATCGGAAACCAATTATAATATGATCCTCGACAACCATGGATACACCGTATGAAGGAAATCCCTTCTACGTTATTTCAAGAAGTAAGATTCTTGCACTTAGGAAAGATATTCATAGCAAAAGGTGATCCGAAACCATTCGATATACACCTAGTAGACCTAAAGAAAAGGCCAGGCATTCACTCTGAGTTTGAACTCCCAACAAACCAACTTAACAAACCAACCGACTCAAAACCGGAAGAAAAGTTGGTACCTACAACAGAACTAGAGATTACGAACCTAATCAAGAATATCCCAGCCCTCAAGGATGAAGCTAACATTGTGGAAATAGTATCATTAGGAACTACTAAAAAATTGTCGAATTGCTAGAACAGGATCTACCAATTTTCCTACCATTTGATTCTATAGGTATGGGATATACCCTAGGAGTTGGTTCTCTTCCAAAGAGAAGAACTCGCATGGTAGAAGTAACAAAGTAGAAGAAATAGACATAGCAAATGTCCCAACATCCATCTTCCCAACTAAATATTTGACTCTCCATTTCGATGGAGCTAGATGTTGTTATGGGGTTGGGGCAGGTGTGATCTTTACTTCACCCAAAGGAAAGATCCTACCATTCACCTTTAAACTAAATTTTGAATGTACAAACAATGGCACTGAGTACGAAGCCCTCCTCCTTGGCCTCATCATAGCTAAGAGGCTCGGTGTTAATGACATCAGAGTGTTAGGAGACTCACAATTAGTAGCAAACCAAGTCTCTGAGGTGTATGAGACTAGAGCTAAACACTTACAACTCTACAAAATAGTAGTATTAGATTTGAGCAAAGAATTTGAATTCATATCAATTGAAGCAATCCCACGAGAACAAAACCTTCTCGCAGATTCGATAGCAACCTCAGCTTCACGTTTCACCCAAACAGTGAGTTGGAAGACACCCATTTCATGGTATCCCTTCATACTGAACCATTAGTAAAGAAAATGTCAACAAACCCTCTTCTAATAAACATAGTTGAGAATACATCTACTATCTTAGGTCACATTGACAGTGATACAACCACCCTTGATTACCTAAATGCCTATGCAGAGTTACATCTCACCCATCACGTGGTAGATTTGTCCTTAATCCCACATTCATCTTCTTACTTTGGAAATCCCATGGTAGAGCTTCCCCCACAAAAGGAACTCGACATATACATGGTAGAGAATGGAGAAGATCTAGAACTACCTCCAGCCCCGCCTGAGTTTGAAGAAGGTAACACTTCTTTAATCAAAGAAACAATTGATATTAACATCGGAATGGAAGAAGAACCAAAGATCTTGAAACTAGGATCTTCGTTAACTCCAGAATGAAAATAGAAATACACACTCGAATCCTCAAAGAACATCAAAAGGATTTTGCATTTAATTATAAAGAAATGATGGGAATTACACCACACATCACGGTACATAACCTCATCACCAAATCAGATGCAAAGCCAATTAAACAAAAATCGAGACCAATGAAACCCAAGGTAGCTCTCATGGTAAAGGAAGAAGTAATGAAGCTTCTCCAAGTAGGGTTCATCAAACCGGTCGATTACTCTCTAGTGGGTATCTAATATCATTCCCATTCTCAAAAAGAATGGGAAGATACGCATCTACATAGACTTCTGAGACATTAACAAGGCGTGCCCCAAGGATGACTTCCCATTACCATCCATTGACATCATCGTTGATGCAACAACTGGATTTGAGCTTTTGTCTCTCATGGATGGATTCTCGGGATACAATCAAATCAAAATATCTAAACAAGACCAAGCCAAAACCATGTTTATAACTCCTTGGGAACTTATTGCTATGTGGTTATGTCATTCGGTCTCAAGAACACTTGTGCTACATACCAACAGGCAATGACATACATATTTCATGATCTTATTCATAAAATCATGGAATCCTATGTAGATGACTTGTTGGCCAAGGCCAGGAAGCGCTGTGATCACCCAAAGTGCTCCGTGTCATTCTTTCACGTTTGATCGAATACGAGTCACACTAAATCTAGAAAAATGTGTATTTGGTGTGACAGGAGGGAAACTCCTAGGTTACATTATATCATCACGAGGGATCGATGTGGACCTAGCCAAAATCTAGGTTATTCTTGAGATGATCCCACCATCAAATGATTTTGGCATTAGATCGTTTCTCGAAAGCTTGGTGCAATCCGAAGATTCATCCCAGACTTGAGTTTTTCTATTCATCCAATCAACAATTTGTTGAAAAAGGATTGCTACATTATTTGGACAAAGGAATGCCATGAGGCCTTCGAAGCAGTTAAATGCTTCTTGTTATCTCCTCCCACGTTAATGCCACCTAGACTAGATCATCCTTTGATCTTATATTCACGAGCTACATATGTCTCGCTAGCCTACATGTTGGCTCAAGAAGATGATAATAAATGAGAACGTGTGATCTATTTCATTAGCCAAACATTGCTCGATTATGAAACACGTTATACATAGGCAGAAATGAGAATGCCTTGCCATAGTCTTTGCAACCAAATGCTTAAGACATTACATGCTAAACCAAGAAACAAGGGTCATTGTAAAAATAGACCATTTACAAACTTTCCTCACGCAAGGGTCCTTGTCTAAAAAGGCTGGACGCTTTATAACCTTAATGGGTGAATTCAAATTAACTTTCATAAACCAAAAGTCCATTAAGGGACAAATCATTGCAGATTGGTTAGCCGACAACCCGTTAGATGGAGGTGATCTAGTAGATCTAGATTTTCCCGATGAATGCATATATTACATCGAAACTAGACCTCCCATCTCTGAATGTCCTTGGTATACTGATATTATTAATTATATCATGGACCATACATATCCAGAAGGTGCTACACCACAACAAAGAAGGTGGTTACACATTATCATAGCTAAATACGTTATTATAGAACAAGTGCTCTATCGTAAAGCTTTCGATGGAATGCTTCTAAGGTGTGTTGACACAGAAGAATCCAAGAAGATTCTCTACGAATCCCACAATGGAATATGTGGGCCATTTTGGAGGTCATGCCACCGCCCACAAAATACATCGGATGGGCTATTTCTGGCCCACTCTAGAACACACACATAGTAGAGTTTGTACACAGGTGCCATAAATGCCAAGAATTTTCCCACGAAATTCACATGTCGGCACAAGCTCTACAACCAATCGAACTCCATGGCCCTTTTCTACATGGGGCCTAGATTTGATAGGAAAATTCTCTCCCTCGTCAATAGATGGCCATAACTTCATAATCACGGCCACCAGTATTTTACCAAATGGGTAGAGGCCATGCCTCTTACCACTATACCAGGTGCCGTGATCACCAAGTTCATCTTGAACCAATCATTTGTAGGTACGGTGTCCCACAAATCATTATCTCAGATAATGGCACTTCCTTTAAGAATGATGAGGTCCATGAGCTATGTAGTAAATTTAAAATAAACCATCATACGGCCTCCCTATATTACCCTCAAGCCAACGGGCAGTTGAAGCAACAAACAAACAAAATGTTGAAAGCTATTCTCCTTAAAATGGTAAAAGAAAACAAAAATAAGATTGGCATTTAAAGTTATATCCGGCCTTGTGGGCCCACCAAACCTCAATAAGAACACCAACAGGAGCAACTCCTTTCTCATTGGTATTCGGAGCAGAAGCAGTTCTCCCACTTGAGGTTGAAATACCCAGTCTCCGCATCTCACTACAAGGGATTCTGATGAAGAAGCTTATAGAGAAGCACGTCTCTCCCAACTAGAAAGCCTAGATGAGGCTAGATTAAATGTTGAATAGTGGCATAGAGTTTATGCTAACCGGATGTGCCGTAGTATAACAAAAAGGTCTATGAATGAGAAATATATGAAGGAGATCTAGTTCTAAGACTAGATAGCCGGATCGATAAGAAGACCGGTGAAGGAAGGAAATTCCGACCCAAATGGTTGGGCCCATACCGAGTCACAAAGGACTATGGAAATGGTGTGTATTTATTATGTACACTAGAAGGTGAGGAATTCAATGAAATAGTCAATTCCTTACACCTTAAATGATTCTATGCATAAGCACCAACACTATTTGTATAATTATATCTACATTGCATCTTCATGTAGTTAGGTTCATTTTGTCCACTCGTTTCGTAAAATTTTGTGATCAAGGGACTTATTCTCAAGAAATTCATTACAAACTTCTGATAGTATTGGCAGAAGCATTTCAATCATACTTCTTCATTTTCATAGCATCATCACCTATTTCAGAATCATTTCATCAATTAAAGCTAGATATGACAAAGTCTTAATGGTAGCCATACCAAGGCCTGCATGCTTGTTCTCACTTTTGTTTCTTCCTAGGATAGGTGTCTTGCCTATGGTCTGTTCTAGAAGCTTCATAGTGTCACATCTACCCCATATATAGATCTCTTTGGAAATAAGAACATACTGACATTTTTCTCAAATAAATAAGTCAAATATAGATCAAATAGAAAATTTTATTTTTACACATTTCCTTGCCCTACCAACCTTTGGTGATGAGCTTGCATCTCTTACTAGTGACGTAGGGTTGGGAAAGGATGGGAATGCCCTTACTCACCTATGCCTTGTCCATGGTGATAAGCCCATGCTTCCTACTAGAAGCATGGGGCAAGGTACAGGGGTTCTCTTGACAATAAATGTTGAAGGTCATAAGCAAACAATTCAAATAAACCTTTGAAATCTTGAGTCAAAAACAAGTGAATCAGATGTCCAAAATTCCAAGAGAGCTCAAAACCCCAAAAACCAGATTTTGTCAACCATGTGGCCATCTATGGATCTAAGTCTAGATAAACCACAAAGCAAGTTACATTCTAAACTATGGAGTCACTTGAGTTGAATAGGTTTGTAGCATCCTAATTTGGTTCCACCAAATCTTTGTCTATCTCTCATCACTACCATTCAAAAATTTCATAGCTTGTGCCCTTTCTAGCTCTCGGTGGTGAGCCCTCGCATCTTACTAGTTGCGTGGAGTTAGGAATGGGGCAAGTACATCTACTCATCATACCGGTTCATCATCACATTCTGTCAAAACTATATGAAGTACCGAAAAATTGCTTATGCAAGCTAAAGTTCAAGATCACATTGTGTCTACATTATCATATATCAACATCATGAAATACAAAAAGAAAGAAAGCATTCACATCATTTGTTCTCCATTTGCATACATTCTAAAAAGCATATAAAAACAACATTATAATTTACATGTGGAAACAAATCACAAAATCCTAGATACCAAGAGTCTGATCCAAAAATATATATATATATATATATATATATATATATATATATATATATATAATCAAGTTTCCTGTATAATGCCATCATGCGCTAGGCATGGTCAAAATGCTCAATGAGCCCGGGAAATACAAAATAAATCATATAAAAAATCTAAGAGAGCCAAGTGGCCTCTCAACCCCTATGAGACCCCTCTGAAGGTGCACGACCATGTCTAGGACTCTAGCTATGCCGGTGCTTTGAATGCACCTAAGGGCTCATGGTCCCGAGGAGCAGCCATGGTATCACTATGAGAGCGACTCCTCATCAGGCACTCTGTTGTCCTATACCCAGCCAACTCGGTACGGAGGGTAGTCACCATCTTGGCCACATGCCAGATAGGGGAAAAGACATCACTATGCCTACCAGCTGCTTGAAGGCTCCCCTGCATCCATGGATAGCTCCACGCAGTCTTCTCCATGGGGATCATCAGGGTATCAGTGCATACCCAGTGAATCAGGTCTCGCCACTCATCAGCAGTCTCTGCAAGCAAAGGAGAAAAGTGAATTAGAAAATGATCAAAAGGTAAAACCAAGAATGAACAAAAGGAGAGATAACAACTAAGACAATCCTAGCTAAAAAAAATATTAAGAGAAAGGTGATAACTCACTCGGATCTCTGGGCCTCCAAGAGGGATCCCTAGGATCAACACCTGCCACAGATGCCATGCTATCGAACTGATGTGTCCTCCTCATGTGCCTGGGCAACATAACATCCTACTACGGACTCATCCTCCCCACCTATGTCCTGAGAGGGCAGGCTCCTCTGAGACTAGAGTCACCCTCTCCGCACTCTTCTCTACCCTCTCATCTGTAAGATCTCCTGAGTGTCATGCCACTCGGGATCACTTGTCCTCCTCTCCACCCGACTCGCTGACCTCCATATCCTCGGTCTCCTCCTCCATCTCTCCCCCTGTGAACTCCTTAGACTCAGAGTCTATATCAATGGGGTCATCACTACTGTGGGTCAGGACTAGTGGCAATCTAAAGTAAGGGTGCCTAAGGAGCACCAGCTCTCCCTCGAGTGCACACGTACTACCCACTAGCTGCAATAGGGACACCAAGAGTAACAACGGTCCAACCCCGGCCTCTAGGACCTCCCCTAGCCTCCCGAACTGATCTAAACACTGGCACCACTAGGGGAGCATACCGACGTAAGGAAGGCCAAACTATTGAGGCACTCGGTCAAAGGGGTGTGTCTCCACCTTCCCCGTCCTGTCCACAAGCTGCCCTATGGTAGAGCAAGAGATCAAAGTGAGGGTCTCCTCACCCCACAACCCTACCATGGCCTGATAAGGTGTGGCCTCCATATCATCAGTAGTCAGGGAAGCAACTAGCTGGTGGGGTGCTCTAAGCACCGACATATCTGTCCATCTAGCTGCCCTCATAGCTCTAGGATCCACCACCTCTACACCTCTCCCATAAGGGATGATACGCTCATAGACCTAGCTCATAACTAGGGTCGGATGGCTCAAAGATGTCCCCTGTAAGTGAACCACCCAGTATACAAATCATGATAGGTGGTCCCAAGTATATCAGCTCCCCAGGCATAAATCCGGCCATGTGCCTCAATCTATGCAATAATAGGGGACCAACAGTAGAGTAAAGTGTCCCCTCCCTTGTCCCCGATCAATCTCGAGGCAAGGATCCCCATAATAGCCTGACAAATCAAGGGGATAGGCAAGCTAGGAATGGAATGGACCCTCACCCCCTTCTTCGAACCAGTGGAGACAACTATGTCTCCCATGTATGTGGCCCACTGAGCTATCAGAGCCCACGATCCCCGCTTGTCTCAAGTGTGAGTCATCTCCCAATGATCGGGACTCCCAAGATGTGGTAGACATCCTCCAAGGTGATAGTCCACTCACCCCTGACTCTTGGAAATCGAAAGTGTTCCGATCAACATCCCAATATGAAAACAAGTCACAAAGTATGTGACTAGAAGGTGCAACATGCGGGACCCGTGATATACGCAATATGTCGGCCCTCTGAAGAGTATCCTGCTCATCCTGAGAAAGTGCATCCAACACTGCTGGAAGCCAATCACACTCTCTCTCTCTCTCGACTCCATCTGATATATTCCTCCTTCACCTACATACACCCAAAAACATGCCAAATGGAGTAAGTTAGTATTCAAATTACATTGGAAAAATCATTAAAACATATAAGAATACTAAAAATGCAAAATTTGGCTCAAAACACTGAGTTTTTGGCATTCTGTAAAGGACCACTGCCCTGAGCAGGGCGGCGGTTCCGTAACCACCACCTTAAAGGGTGGTGGTCCTATAACCGCCTATTTACTCGGGGTGGTTAGGGCGGCGTCGTGTCCCAAATTTTCAAATGGGTCACGTGCCCTAAAAATGCCTAAAAACATGAAAAAAAAAGACTATTTTGACCAAAACAAAGCCTACCCATTAGGCCCCCTAAAGTGACCCTATTAACACTAACATTTTCAAAAATAATCCCCCCATGACAAAAATTTCATCATTTTAACATTTTGGGGGTAAAAACACTAAATCAAGAAGAACTAACCTGTGATCTCGCGGGTTGATGTTCTGCTTGTGGAGGCATGATCACTATCTCATCATGAATGTTTTGACTATACTCTCATCAAAAACCATCACCATGGGCCCCAGCTCAAAATCAATCAAATCAACACGCGTAAATGAATAGGAAAATGGGCCCATTTTTACATATATAGCATCTTGACTCATTTTGAATGCCCCTTTTTGCAGGTTTGGAGCACCGACGAGAGGTAAGTTCTTATCCCCACAAATGGTAAGTCCTCACTTCATGTTATTTTAGTATTTATTTTTTGATTTATTTTGTCTATCTACACTTGAGTCCTCTTTTCATTTTGCAGGTAGCGGGAATTTTGGATGGCATCATTTCAACACACGACATGTCAGGTATAATTTCTAACCTTCCCATTTCGGGACCACCATACTCGGACCCACCATTTTACACCTCTTCATGGCTAAAACACTTCTCCAGGGGGAAATATGTATACCCAAAATTGTAAGGGTACACACCACCGAACAATGTTACACGTGCCCCAATGATGATACAGGTCTCCTCGTAAGGTGTTCGGATCCGAAAATCTCTCCAAGTGTACGTTAACATCCCGCATGCCCCACTTAGCCCCTATGTGCTTTGTTTTTCTTTCTCCCCCTCTTTTCCTTTGCGTTTTGGTCTTTAGTTATGAAACCGCCACCCCAGGCGGCGGTCTCGTGACCTGCCGCCAGGCAGGTGGCAATCTATAACCGCCCCCTGCTCGCAAGGTGGCGGTCCTTCACGCATTTTTCTAGAACATTCATTTTATCGTGACTCATGTAAATTTCAATGTTTACCAGCTTTTTTCACCGCCTTTGCTCGTATTTATGATTTTGGTTCCCTGGAATAGTGTTTTTCATTGTTTATGGTAAAGAGTTCAAATTGGTTTTCACCTTTGGGTAAATGGGGATTCTATAAATAGCTAGTTGGTTTTCAAGCAAATGGCCCCTCAAAATTTGCCTCTCATTCTCTCATTTCAATTTTAGTCTTTTAGTTCTTTCTTAGGAATTGTATTAGTTTTATTTGTTGCATGCATAGTTAGTGTTGTTTTTTTGTTTAGAAGCTACATGATCTTCTTGTGCTAGTGTTATTACTATTTCATACAATCAATTGAGATAGGATAGTTTCATTTTCAGTCTAAAGCCATTAGAGTTGCAGGTTTTGTTCATCAAGAAGGATAGTTTCAAGTTCTGGATGTTTTGTGTTGTATGACTCGCAATAAATCCCTAGGAATTACATAAGCCAAGCTCTATTCTCTTGCGCTATCCCTCTCCTACTCACATTGTATTTAGTCTACACCCAAAACTACCATTGTTCCAATACCTACTTCTATTGATGCTAGCATTACATGCTTTTCTGGATTCACGTGAGCACAAAGGAACGAGGAGACCACACTGAGGGGACAAAGCCACACACAATCGGATTCGCCACTGTTCTACAAAATCCAGGTTCAAGCTTTCAAAGTTCTAGTTAAAACATATCAAATAGAGTAGTCAATCATTTCATTTCAATTAATCTCACTTTCATATTTCTAGGGAAGCTGTGGGGATTGATAGTTTCTGAGAAACTATGATTCATTCCTCACTTCTGAGGTAGGATCGAGAGTCTTTCAAATAGATTAGATCAGTTATTTCATTATTTAGAATAGATTTACAACTGCACAGAAAGTAGCTATACTTGGCTTCCTTGTTTGTTTTAATTTCTTTATTAGTTTAGTTGTCAATTTCTAGATATTTTAAATAATTGCTCTTTCAATTTCACCTAATAGTTTATCAAAAATTAAAAAACAGGGAATTTATATATATATATATGGATATACTTTGGATATAATTAGTCTGCTTTACTTTAGTTAGATTCATTTCCTTTTGTATGACAATCACGGGACCTAGGGAGCCCAGAGAATACGTATTCGAGCCAATCATGCCTCAACCCAATCTTGTTGCAGCAATAACTGATATAGACCAAAATCTTAGAATCCAAGTCTTCAAACAACAACATACCTACAAGAAATTAGCTCACAGTTAAGAGGATTAAACATAGAAGATGACCAAGCACATACATTTTGGATAAACCAGCCAAACTACAGATTTCCCTAATAAATATCCGCATGACTATAGAAGGGCTTGAAAGAGAGAAAACATTTGGTTGTGATCCTTTGGTCCCACAACCAGACGCAGGAGACATCCTCATTGACATAGACACTAGCTTAAGAATTCAAGTTGCCAGAACGCCTGTAAGGTACTCTAAGAAGATTACACAACTTTTAGTTCTAAATATAGAGGCCAAAAAGGCATATGACTACTGGATATTAGGGATTAGGGATTAATTCTGCACATGACCATAGGAGGTCCACAATGACCATGAACTTACGGTTGTGATCCACAGATCCCACAACCCAACGGAGCCCACAGTCAATCAAACATTGATGTTGGTTTACGCACATTAGTATTTAGATCCTCTCCACTTCCACCAATCATTATCGCACAACTATCCTCACTAGACATAATAGCTAATCAAGCTAAGGATTTCTAGACTAGACCAGAGAATCACCCATAGAATCCACCATATATCCATCATCCATCTTTTTATGACCTCATCTGGGAGATACTACGAAACACCCACGTGTCATTTTCCACGTATTCCACAACCTATAGATTGGATCACGCCAGAGCTCGATATTGATTGGAACCTTTAAGAAGTCATCCTCACCGACCGATCTATCACACCAATTCAGGTTAGAAGAGTTGTCTTTGCCTTAGATTCGTAGATTCCATTAGTACGCATCAAGATATAAGATTGCCTAACTAGTTTGTCTACGCCCCATGTATATTCCATCCCCACTAGTTATCTCGGCATGACCTCGGGATGTTGGGTGCGAGGAAGAGTTACTTGTAGATTCCCATGCTCGCTTGTCACTAAATGTGTAGATGGTTGAAGTTAAGGTAGATGGGGAAGAGTATGGGAATTTTGGGAAAGGGCGATGGTGAATTCTAGTTAAAAGTAATGGACCAAGGTTAAATCGGGTAATGGGTAATGGCAATTGAATGCATGCACATGTATAGACTGCAACCAAGTACCAGGTTGAAGAGCTTGTAAGATCTACATCGTCCAAGGTCGATAGGTTTATCCAAACAAGGGTGAAGTTATTCAGGTATCCAAGGCTTAGGATATGGTCCAAAAATACAAGGTAGGTTAGGTGCAGGAACATTTAGGTATGTTCTAGTACACTAAAGGGTTGGTGGGGATAAATGGAACATAAATAGGAAAGGTATCGTTGTTAAGCTAAAACAACATGGGTAACAACATCGTAAGGTATAGTGAGGACACAAAAGTTCAATGGTCACACCAAGTAGGTCAAGTCGAGGTAAATAGGTCATGACATAGGTAAGGACAAGGTATAGGTAAAATAACAAATACCGAGATGCAACTAAGGAAATGTAGGGGTAGTTTGTGCTTGTATGTAGGTTGCATAAGTGTGGGTGAGATTAGAGGGTATCGAGAAATGATGATTTGAGGTTAAAATGGTGTAAAAATAGTAATAGTAGGAAACCAATGTCGATTACAAAGTAACTAATGTCGGTTTAGTATGCCCGAAATTGGTCATATTGGGTTAAGGTTAATAATAATAAAAATCCATATTTTATGGATTCATGTTAACATGTTGTTTTGGGAAAATTACAAAGCGGTGAAGTAAGAGTAGAAAGAGATGGTACGATATGTTTAAAGTGAGTTGGTGAGTGACAAGCATGTGATTGGCATTCGGTAGGTGGGTCCATGAGATTGATTGGAGTGGTTTGATTGGTTGCGAGGTGAGGTGTTGATTTGGTGATGGCGGAGGTGGGAGAGGGGTCGGTTAGATCACCGGCAGAAGTGTAGCGGCAAAGTACCACCACATAGATGGCACCAAGATGAGGTAGAATTCAACCCACTTCTTTCTTTGGGTTCAAAATAATGTTTTAAATTCGTTTGGGTTAAAGGGATTTGGGTAAAAATTTATTTAGCATTTTAGGTAAAATGAATGAAATGGGAGAGGGGGATCCAATATAGTATAAATAGGGGTGGGAATGAAGTTTGGGTAGGTTTGGGTAGGGTAGAGTAGGTGTTTTGGGTGTTTTTGAGAATTTTTTTGTAGGCGGGGGCGCATTTTAGTTTTGATGTCTTGATAGAGATCGACATCGGTCGGGGTTGGGAAATGTCGATTGGATTTAGTTGGCATCGGGAAGACTTAGGTGACCGACACCAGTGAAATTGAACTAACATTAGACAAGGAAAACTAGTGATAGTTAAGGTGACCCACATTAGTTAGGGATGATGAGAAATAGGGGTAAGGAATGGGTAGGGGAAGGAAAATAGTCAAGGAAGGGCTAAGGGAAGGTGTATGTAGGGAAAATATGGTAAAAGGGGTATTTGGGTGATGGTGGGGGTGGTAAGTAGATAAAATGAACTAATATGGGAAAGGATGATAAGGAATAATAGGTTTAATAGTACACTAGGAAAAATGGGTAGTTGGTAGGGTTGTAGTTTGAGTAAGGTGTGGTGGGACATAACCTATGTCATGTAATAGGTAAAAGGTGTTGGGTATGGTCAAGGATGAACAATGTTGTGTTTGATTGGTGCAGGTGAGAGAGCAGTTACATATGAGGGAAAGAGTACCACCTTTGTTATAGGTGATATAGTTAAGTGTGAATGCAAAGGAGTGGAGGCACATGATAGATGTAGGACAAATTGAGATCCGATGTTACCAGATGTGTAGCTTGAGATTTGAGTTTGATGGTCACACTCATCGATAGATGGGATTCAATGACCAACACTTTTTGTTTTCCGAAGGGTGAGATTACTATCACCCTAAAGGATGTATATAGGATCCTATGGCTACCGATAGTTGGGGAGAAGGTCTATTCTATTACCTCGGAGGCCTTAGAGGAGCCGATAGTGGTTTTTTTGGAGAGAGGAGATGGCGGATCTCGAGGTATCATATCACAAGCTTGAGCTATGGAGACATGTACGTGACCCATCCTCAGGAGATGAGGTTGGTTGTTCTTATTATGGAGGTGGTGTTTTGTTTTACATCACCTGATGCAGAGAGTGGGAGATTTACACGAGCACTAATGGGGTTCTCTACAAGACATGATGGAGGAGAGGACCTATTTTTCCTAGGCACCAACATTCTTGGTGCAGTTATACAGAGAGTTGTTAGCCTATGGGAGGCTACAGAGGTTCAATTTGTGTTGTAACTTCCTTCTTCACTGCTGGGTATATGACAACATCATATGTGTGTGTCTAGTTATTTTTCCGTAACTGATGCATTCGATGTGGGCTTGGTCCAAGTTGGTTATAGGTGTTGGGTACTTTGGGAAGAGCACATGGCAGCTAGGGCTGCACATGATGTGGCATATTATAGGTGCGTGCTAGAGGGATTGTCAGGGGTTGACATTATTTGGAGGCCATATGTTGGCTTCCCTTCCTACAGACACATGGTAGTGGAGTTGGAGGAGCTACAACTACTTAGGTGGATAGAGGGGCATCATGTCGGCGAGCACGAGATGATACCTATTGACAGGGTTAGATGACAATTTGGGCTACCCTAGGACATGCCTCCACCATTCCCACAATATAGAGAGATGACATGGAGAGGCCTATGCCTCTACCACAACCTACTGTGCCAACTTGGCAAGAGGAGAATGAGGTGGAAAGGAAGATTGATGAATTTGGGTCACCGAAGATACATGTAGTGGTGGGTGGTGCGTGCAAGCTATGGGAACACCACCGAGGCCAGGGAAGCCTAACTTAGCCACTATTACATTTCATAGGAAGACATTGTAGGGGCAAGTGGCCACCCTTTTGAACAACTTGGAGTATTACAGGGGCATCTTACACGATCGTGAGGCACAGTTTCCACTTTATAGAGCAAGTGGTAGCCTCCGCAGCCTAGGTTATACACAGGACATGTACCCACATAGGGTGGGATGGTGATGGGGATAGAGTATCCACCTTATAGTCATAGATAACAGGTTTGTAGGGTCATTTGGCCATTTCACATGCTCGGTTATGGCCCTATAGCCTAGTCACAGTTTAGGTACCTCCACGAGCCTAGGGATAGGGTCCATTTTAGAGGCAGCAGCAGGGGGATAGGGTCCCATGGTATAGGGAGGAGGGAAAGGTTCATAGGTATAGGGGCCAAGGCCATCATTAGTAGGACAAAGCTCATAGGTTGTTATGAGACCTATGGCACCACCACAGACATAGTGTCGATGGTGAGATTCAGGGATGCCCTGAATGAGGCCAAGATATTACCAGATCAGTTCTAATGACCATAGGGATATATGTCCCCTCCTATGATGAGTACAAGGGCACAACAGGAAGTGAGTGAGAGGACAAGATCTCTAGCACACATATCTCGAGAGAGCACATGGGTTGGTGAGCCCGAGATATGTTCAGGTGAGGCCACGAGTTCACGGAGGCTAGACCCAGCTGCAGGCTAGGTAGAGATAGAGACCTAGGTGAGGTGGAGAGATGTTAGGAGGGCTCTGAGATGGAGGAGAGGAGGAGGAGATAGATGATACTAGTATGGATATCTAGTGGGGTGATGATTATTCACCTTATATATGATCATTATATTGATTTTTTGATATATATCGGCTTGCATGTGCTAATGATAGTGAGGTTGTACATGAGAGTTTTGTGAGTTGATTATCATATCGATCCTACGTGTAAAATGATTTTGAGGCTATACTTGAGAGATACTTGTATTATTTTGTATCAGTGTATATTTGATGGATACACAAACTTTCATTTATAGATGGTGAGATTGATGGTATGGATGATGTACTTGTGTTTTGAAATTTCTATTGTTATTTGTGTATGGATGGAAACTAGGTGGATTAGGCATGGTGGAGTTAGGCATAGGCATGGTTTTAGGCATGGTTAGGCATGGTTTTAGGTATAGGCATGGTTGAGTTAGGTCAGTTAGGCATGGTTGAGTTAGGTCAGTTAGGATGAGTTAGGTTAGTTAGGCATGGTTGAGTTAGGTCAGTTAGGCATGGTTGAGTTAGGTCAATTAGGCATGGTTGATCATGTTTTTGGTTTTGATTTAATTTCCAAGTTATTGGTAACATGGGAAATAAATGATGAGTTATATGTATGTTATGGTGTAAATTTCCAAAAAAATTGTGATATTATAGAAATGTGGAATGATTGATTAGATGTTTTGATGGTGTGATAAAATGGTAGATATGTATGAATGAGAAATTTCCAAATGTTATGAAAAATGGAAACTAATTAAGGGTGAATGTTAATAGAAAACATGTGGGAAAAATGGGTTAGGGTAAAGAGTGGCCGAGCTAACCTCCAAGGGCCCCATGCCCTCAAAGTGTTACCTACATAGCCCCAATGAAAAAAGGGGCCTCAAGCCGATGTAGTTCTCCCATAAGCTAGGGAAGAATATGATGAGGTAGAGGAATGGGTTGGTAGGTTTCAGGCATGATTGATTCTAGGTCATAGGCATGGTTGATTCTAGGTCATAGGCATGGTTGAGTCTTGAGTCTAGGTCATAGGCATGGTTGAGTCTTAGGTGAAAGTGGAAATATTTAAAATGTAGTTGTCGATGGTCTGGTCTTGTATAGGAGAATCAATAGGTGATGAAGAAGGTAGAATGGTAAGAGGTGAAAAAAGAGCCACCTAATTGATAAGAACCATAATGAGGCTACCATACCAAAGATTGGCTTATGAACATAAGACCCTAAAGACGTTGCATGATTGACTATGCTAAGGGTGAAGAAAGTCACATGATCACGAAATGTCATTTTTGTGAAAGTCCCTTGAGAAGATAGGAAATTAGGGTGAAAAGGCAATGAGGTGAAAATGGGTGGTTTTAGCGTAACTTAGTGTAAGATGGCATGTTTACTGGAAAGAAACCCATGATCAAAATAGGCAAGTCCATGATGAAAAAGTTATCATTTTCACTTTTTTTTGCTTTTGTGTTTGATAGACTGATCGATGCGGGAAGTCTACATGGGATGAGTATATTATCTCCTTGAGGTCTTCGTGAAGTTGATCAATGCGGGAAGCTTCTAGTATTTTTTTTTTGTTTTTTTTGCAAGGATAGTCCCTTTTTATGATAGACTATGTGCAGTATGGCAAGCTTTGTATAGTTTCCTTCGAGGGAGCAGTCTATTTATAGCGGTGAGATAGAGAGAAGAGATGTCCCTTTTGAGGGAGTCATCTCTTTGCTAGGAAGTTTGACTCAAGGAGTTGAATCCCATTTTTCTTTTGAAATTATTTTGCTTTTTTGGACATTTTAAGTCATGGACAAGACTATAGTGGAAGATTAGGCTCTTGTTTAGAAGACAAAAACCATAGCACACAGAGGTTAACTATGAAAGAGATGGTTTCAAATGATGAATGACCATGGGATTCCATCTTGAAAAAGATGAAAAGTATCCATGAAAATCATGCCATGAGTAGAGCCATGGTACTCATATTGAAGATAAGGCTGAAAGGTGATGGGTAATCACATGATTTTGTTTAGTCATTGATCCTCAAAGAATAGGTGATATGAAAGGTGAAGGGTGCTCAAGGGATGAGCTTAAAATAGATAGAAAGTGATATAGGATTTGATTCAACAATAGAATGGTCAAGATGCAAGGCATTTAGGGTTCAGGTTTGGGTTTACCTTTGAGTGAAGACAAATGATAAGCACCTGATCCATAGGTATGAGTAATGATATAGGGTCCAAGCCAATTAGGAGAAAATTTTCCCCGTTTACTTTTCTCTTCTTTGGTTACATGTTGATTTTCCTTTAGGATGAGGTCACCAACCTAGAAGGTTCATTCATGGACATGTTTTTCATAGGCACATTTGATACATTTTTGGTAGATTTGGAGATGATCAAGAGCATTGAGATGATGTTCATCTAATAACTCAAGTTGTGCTAAATGGTCTGGAAAAGTCATCATCGTTGAGCATGTCTTGGAGTGAGATGCGAGAGATGGAATCTGGACTTCGAGAGGCAAGACAACCTTGTACCATAGACTAGAGAGAAAGGTGTGGCAAGAAGTCAAAGTGTGAATACTAGTGTGGTAAGCCCACAAGGTGAAAAAGGAATGTGCGTATGCCAATCCTTCCCAGTATTGTCAACTACTTTCATAAGAATTTTGTTCAAGGTTTTATTGGTTGATTCTTCTTGGCCATTTTTTGTGGGTAATAAGGTGAAGAGAAACTAAGTTGAATGCCAAAAGTGTCACAAATATTTTGTAGGGTTTTGTTTTTGAATTTTTTCCATTATCAGTGATGAGGCGGTGAGGACACCAAAGTGACAAATAATGTGATGGTTGATGAATTCACAAATTTTCTCATGCTTTTGTAGAAATGAGGGGATGGCTTCTACCCATTTAGTGTAGTATTCAATAGTGGTTATAATCCATTGATGGCATTGTGAAGAATGAGGATTGATCTCTCCACAAGATCCAAACCCCATTGAGAGAAAGGCCAAAGGTCTCATGTGTGACCTATAAGGCATGACTAGGTGTGTGATGAAGATTAGCATGTTGTTGGAATTTCACACAACATTTGACATAGTCACAACAAGTCACGGTTTAGGGTTGGCCAATAATAGCCTAGGTGAAGAATGTGTTTAGCGATAACTAAGCCACTAAAGTGACCTCCACAAATTCCATCGTGAACTTCCTTGATGGTGTAGGGAATTTTAGAACTTATAAGGCATCGTAAGAGAATACCATCAAAGCCATGTTTATAAAGAAGACCACCCATGATGACATAGAGAGACACCTTTAAGAAAGGCATGTTGTCCATTATGAGTAAGATCGGGAGGTAGAATGGAAAGGGAAAGGTAGTCTCTAAAAACTACTTATACCAAAGGTCATGTGGGTCAGTGCAACGGTTGATGGAGTTGACATCTTGAGATAAATAAGAAGGTGATTGTAACCTTTGTATTGTGACAAATATTTTGGAGTCAAAGGTGAAGTGGGTATCTGAGAAGCCAGGAAGGCCATGGTATCCAAAATTTATTAGTAGAATGTGGGGTGGTTTGAAGTTCATAATGGTCAAAGGTAGTCAAAAGTATGTCGACATGGTGTTTGTACTTTTGGAGTATTTTGTTATGACACTGGTATATACCATTGACTTGGTTTACAACTAGTTGAGAGTCACCAAAGATATTAATTGATTTACATCTAGGTGATGGTGGTTTGAAGGCCTAATACAGTGCTTCATATTCAGGTGATGTTGTTAGTACAATCAAAATCTAGTTTGAAAGATAAAGGCATAGGTTCACCATCAAGAGGAATGAGGATAACACCTACACCACCCCCACACTGACATTTGGAACCATCAAATAATAAGGTCATTTGATAAATGGTATCATCCAAAGAGAGGGTAGCAATGGATTCATCTAGGAAATCAAAGTTAGAGGGTTGATCTCCAGAGAGGGGTGTGTCTGCAAGTTGGTCAGCGATGGTTTGGCCTTTGATAGATTTTTGATGGATGAATTTGAGGTCTAGGTCTGCAAGAAGCATGAGCCAACATGCAACATGTTGATGTTGGTAGGGTTTGGCATACATGTAATGTAAGGGGTCAGTGTTAGTGATGAAAAAGGTTTTGTGGTTGAGTAGGTAATGAAAAAGTTTAGTGGCAACAAAAACTAAGGCTAAGAAAAATTTTTCAGCATGGGTATATCTAGTTTCATAGTCCAAAAGGGTATGACTTATGTAATAAACCACTTGCTCCCTATGTTTCTCATCATGATGAGTGAGCATGGCACCCAAGGAATGATCAGTAGTAAAAATGTATAAGGTAAAATGGTTGGTCATCCTTAGGAGGAATGAGCATTGGTGGTTGAGAAGGTATTTTTTAAGGCATCAAAGGATTTGTGGCATTCATCATCCCATTTGAAGGAGACATCCTTTTTGAGGAGATGATGAAATGGTTGGTAGTAGTCGAAAAGTTGTGAAATAAACTGATGAATAGATTGCAACTTACCTTGCAAAATTTGAAGTTGATGGAGATTAGTAGGTGGAGGAATTTTGAGAATAGCCTTTACTTTAGCAGAATCAAATTTCTATGCCACACAAAAGAAATGATGAAACCAAGGAGCTTTCCTGAAAGCACAGTGAAGACACACTTCTTAGGTTGAAGGTGAACACAATACTTGATGAGGTGGTCAAAGATGACCTTAAGGACTATAAGGTGTTCACTTGATGTTTGGATTTGGAAAGAAGGTCATCTACGTAATCTTCCAATATGTGATGCATTATGTCATGGAAGATATAATCATATCCCAGCTGATATGTAGCACCAAATGTTTTTAAGGCCAAAAGGCATGACTCGATAGTAGAAGGTCCCCCAAGGAGTGATGAAGGTGGTTTTGTGTTGATCTTCTCTAGAGTGAGTAATATTTGATTATAACCTTGAGAAACCATCCATGAGTGATAACATCTCATGACCAAGCGGTGAGATCAACTAGCTATTGGTCAATACCTAGTAGAGGAAAGTCATCTTTGGGGAAAGCTAAGTTGAGGTCATGAAATCCATGTGCAAATGTGAAGTCCCCTATCACTTTTGTGACAGGAATGATGTTAGAAATCCATTGGGGATAATCAATGGGTAGGATGAAGGAAACCAAGAGAAGGTGTTGAAGTTCTTCTTTGACAAGAAGATAAATGCGAGGATGCATTTTCTGCACATAGCTTTTTTTTTTACGGTTTGGCTTCAGAATGGTTACGATATTGTGGACCACAATGTTTGGGTCAATACCAAGGCATATCAACATAGGACCAAGAAAAAGCATTGCTATGGTCCTGGAGGAAAGAAGTAAAATCTTCTGTTTAGTAACATCTAAAGATTGGCCTATCTTTAAGATGTGTGGGTCATCTTGAGTGTTAATGTTGATTTCATGGTTAATTCATTCAACATGGTTTGTGTCTCAAAAGGAAACGACCTATGAATATAAGAATCTTCCACACCAAGGTAGGTGAGGATAGACTCATCATCCTGACATTGAATGACATTAATAGAAGGTGTATCATCATCGATCATGTTAGGATACAGGAAGGGAAGAGAAGAGGGAGCCTCACCATCACATTGATAAGTCAGAGGTCCCAGGGAAATTGTGTTCATGAAAAAAAAGTTAGGAGGAATAGATTCAGGATCTATGGACTCCATGGGTGAAGGTGGTGACATTGGTGAATGGGGTGGAGAAGGTTTTTCATCCTCAATGAGGTTGATGTGGGCCTTCTTGGAAGATGGTGTGGAAAATACAATGCCACTGTGATCTTTGTGTTTACGGTGGTACATGGGATGATGGTATGATGACCTTGTTTGTAAAAACCAAAGCCAAATCCTTTCCATGCAAAACGTGAAGGAAAGTGTGGGTGAAGTGGTGGTTAGTGAGAGATTAGAGGTCAGATGAAAATGGTCATGTTTGGGATGGAGGTTTGGGTGAATAGGTGGTAGTATCAAGTCCCCATATGTTAAGTTGGTGTGAAGGTGGGGAGGACCATAAGGGAAAACCTCTCCTATGTGATAGTCATAATGAGGATGTTGGCATAGGTTTCCATACTCTTGTGGAGTGAGGAATGTGTTGATATTGTAGAGGTGGTATTCCCCAGAGTGAGGCATTGAAAAACACCTTCTAAGGGATCGGTAGTAGATATGTGGGTAGTGGGATAGATGAATTACTAGGTGATTGGGTAGGAGGGGTATCGTTGGTTGGGAAGTAGATGGGCCAGCTACAGAGGTTACGAGCAATAGGAATAGAAGAGTTAGGTGTGGGAGAGGTGGTGGTAGCATTGGTGGATGGGGTTGTGGGTGAAGGAGAAGTGGGGGTAGTGGTAGATGCCTTAACTAGTACAAGGACATCATTAGGTCGGTATAACATGTTACAGTTTTGAATGGTGATGGGTCAGCTAGGATGGTATAGTTATGTCCCTTCATGTTCAAATTTTACACAACGGTGTAAAAGTTGAAGGAACACAACCCATGACATGAATCCAAGGTCGGCCAAGCAATAGGTTATACTGGAACTCCCCTCTAAGATGTAGAACAATTCCAGGATAGTGTGAGGGCCTACATGAACATGAAGAATAATGGTGCCAAGGGTGGAAGTGATGGCATCATTGAAGGAGCACAACATAATTGGGTTATTATGCATGTAATTTGAAGGAATGTGCATTTGATTATATGCATGGGAGGAGATGATGTTGATGCTAGCACCACCATCGATCATAACACATCATACGTATGTATATTATCGATATAGATGGAGATGAAAAGGGTGGGATCAGGGTCATCTGATTGGAGAGGTATAATCTCCTCATCAAAAAATTGAGGGTGGCTACTTGATGAGTGGGCATGGGGGTAGAAGAAGGAGATGATTTGGTAAGAGAGGCCACATGGTGAGGGGTGATAATGGAGGCTACTTGGTGTGGGGTCATTAGGTAAAACTTTGATGGATTACAAAACCTCCATAAGGGCTTGTCAATGAGATTCAGAGGTTTGATGAGATCATACAAAGAATTTTTAGAGGGGATTGATGTGTAATTGTTTTATCATTGTACGATGGGTGACCCCATCAGAAATAGGGTATGTGGGTCCTCAAATGGTGATTTTGGGTGTGGGTGTAGATGGTATATTGGGCACGGGATTGGTTGATGGGCTAGTTTCTTTTTCTTTTCCTTTTTCCTTTTGGGTGCACGAGTGGCAACTTGGATCATGTTAATCTGAGGAAGAGAGGTAGATGGAGAAGGTATGTCATGAGTAGTATAATGACATGATGGAAAAAAACCTAATGCGGGGTAAGAACCTTGTGAAATGAGTAGGGCACACTGGCATTTAGGTGGTGGTTTGGCCAACTCTCTATACGGACCATGTTGATCTCAAATTTTGGAGGTGGATAAAAGGGTTGTGGGGGTGGAGATGAAGGTCATTGAAGAAGTAAGGGATGATGGTGTGTGGTGATAGGTGAAGGTGGAATAGGGTCCTCATCAAGAAGATCATCATCATCAAAATTTTCTTCAGAGGACATAATTGGAGAGAATGGTTTTGAGAGCCTTACAACCTTCTACATCATGTCTTAGCACACGATGGTAGGCACAAATTTTAGTTTCATCAAACCCTTTTGGTTTGGGTTTGAGGGTTATAAGGTCTAAGCGGTGGTAATGTGATGACTGGTCTCTAAGAGGTTGGCTAGAATGTTGGCGTAGGACCCTACCAATGGATCACAATGGGAAGTGAGTGTGGGTTTGGGTAAAGGTGTGATGATTGTGGGAAAGAGGCATTATAGGAGGGGAATGGGTTGGACCACTAGTTTGGTAGGTGGTACTATCTTAGGTTTTGATGGTATCTTCTTGGGTAAAGGTGTGGTAGAAGAACTAGCAATGGAAGGTGTTGTTGGTTTAACTACCTTGTTGGAGGGTAGTGGGTTCTTGTCTTTGGATTTCACCTTCTTGGGTAAAGGTGAGATGGGAGTACATGATGCAGAAGGGAAAATAAATGGTGGAAGAGGATGGGTTACCCATGGGGACAATAGAGTTGTGGTGGAAGTGGTTGGTAGAGGTCGGGTGGATGGTATGGGTTGAAGTCATATAGGAAAAGTTGGGGTTATAGTAATTGGTGGAGGTATAGGTGGTAAGAAATGTATGGGTGAGGGCGAGGGTGTTTTTTGTGAGTAAATTGGATGTAACAAAGGATCATGATGATGAGGTAGGTTTCTTAGCTTTTGATTGGCCTTGGGTAGGGGTTTGTTTGCCAAGGTTGATGGGTGAGGTCCTAGGATGGACGATAAGGGGGAAGGTGACAAAAGGTGGTAGGTGAGAGACTGGTGTATGTGGCCTAGAAGGTTGGGTCTTTCTTTTAGGAGAGGATAAATAATTTTGGTGTGGGTTTGGGAAGATGTGTGGCTAAATCCAATTTGATGGGTGGATGGGTAAGGCTTGACGTCAGCATGACACCCAAGGTAGTGATGGGTCTAGATATGGACAAAGATGTAGGTGTGGGTAGGTTCTTAGGCATAGGAATGGTTTTAGTCATGGGTAAAGGTTCGGATGTAGGTAAAGGTGATAAGGAAGAAACATTTTCTACATGCATGGTCAGGGTTGATCTGGTTGCTAGAAATACCTTTGGATAGATCGTGGAGGTATTTATAGGCAACATTTGCATTTGAGTCAAAAGGGGAGCCAAAGGCATCCCCAAAGCATGGAATTATCAACATAATCCAAGTGATCAACTATTCATGAAAATGGGACTATTGTAAGAGGAGATGTAGTTGGTTTGGTGGTAATCCCTATAAAATATGTCTATGTGAGACAGGAATTGGTTAGCCTCGGACTCTATGGGTAAAAGAGTGAGACCAGGTCAACGGGATCCTGGAATGCTGATGGAGAATTTTCCCAATAGGTAGTGGTGTGTCTAAGAATCTCCATGGGTAGGAGAGATGGTAGGTGGGGTGAGATAGATTTCTCTTTTGGTGGAGGAGAAGGTGATGATGATTCTCCTGTGGGTGGGAGAGTTAATATTGTTGATTTTTGGTAGGTTGCGGGTAGATGGTGAAATGACATCAACAAAAATCATGGACTCCTCCATGAGTGTAGGGGGAGATGAAGGGGAATCCTCTATGGGTGAAGGAGTGGAAGAGGTATGCTCCTCTTTGTGGGTAGAGGAGCTCGTGCCATAATTTCCTCGATAGATGAAATAGGTGGAAATTTAGGATGACTAGTATGATATCAAAAACAACATGGACTTCATGACATTGTTTTTCATTGGTTGAAGGTTCACCATTTTGATTAGATGATGGTGTATGGTTAGGGAATGAATTCTTAAAGATATGAAAGTTTTGATTTTCGGTGCGTTTGGGTTGTCCAGGATGAGATCTCCATTATCTAACATTTCCTAGATAATGTTCTTAAAATTTATGCAATTACCATCACTATGGCCTTTGATGCAATGATAATTACAATAGTCATGTTCCTTATACCATGCGAGGCATAGGATGAGTGGGATCAAAACCAGTATGAGGTTTTATGGGGGTAGTGTAATGGCTCCGGCTTTAAGAAGATTTTCCAAGATTAAAGAATAGGGCTCTCCAATTGGAGTGTACTTTCATTGTTCCCACCAAAACTGAAAAATTTTGAACATGGGAAAGATTGGAGGAAGGTTTGGCTTGATTAGATGGATGAGATGGACCAGCTTTGAGAACTACCACATTGGTAGATCCTTTGGCTTTTGAATAATTGTTTTGGGGTTTTGAAGATGAAGAAGAATCATTTGATTTGAACATGGTGTTTTTGTTTCACAATTGGATTTTCTTTTCTTCAATGGCATGAATTTCCAGCTTTTCATGCCATGGTAAATGCTTTTCAAGGTATGGAAGGTTTTTACCTACAGATTTGGTGAGATGTGTCTAGCACAAGCTCTAGTGAACAACTCTATAAGTTCAGCTTGAGGTAACTGGAATGTTAATTGGTTGATAAGACTTCACCAAGCAAGCAAATGAAATATGTGATAGATTCATCATCATATTGTCATGTCGAATATAGGTCAGTCATGGTGACTTTTTTTACTACATTGATTGAGAAGTGGTCCAGAATGCTTGAGCCACTTGGTTAAAGGAGTAGATGGAATGTCTAGGTAAACTATTGTACCAATCTAAGGCAGGTCCTGTTAGGGACATGGGGAATGTTCGTAGGAGTAAAGCATCATCATGGGAAATTAGATAGCACCCATGTTTGAATGACCACAAGTGTTGTTGTGGGTCTTCTTTACTATTGAAATGGTTGAACTTGGGCATTTCCCAATGCACGGGGTATGGGCGAATAGGAATAGATGGATGAATAGGCTCATTACAGATTTTGTCATAAGTTAAGGAGTTACGAGAGCCGAAAACTGATGCTTCTAGTGTCTGCATATTTTCCATCATCATCTAATGAGGTCATTGGTGGGTTGTGAGGAATGGGCCCTCTACAATAAAGGGAGGTTGATGATGGGTGTATGATGTGGATGGAATCCCAGTACATGGGGTGTCAAATATGAAAACTATAAAGGGGGATAGATACAGGTGGAAGATACCCCAAATAAGTGATAGATGAGATTAGGGGTTTACTTGGTGATGCATGAAAATAGGTGGGGTAGTCATAATGACTCTCATGGTAATTGGTGGTAGAGACTGTGGGATGGAAAGGATGAGGTTTTGGAAGGGGTGTGGGTTTCCGACACCATGGGTGGTTGTGATGCAACTGGTATATATGAGGAAAAGGGGGCAGATGGGGCCATGCTTAAGATGGTTGGTGAAGGGATGGTTGACACCACAGGTGTGATAGATGTCATTAGTGCAATAGTTATAGCGATGTGGGGCCCAATTGAGATACCACAGGGGTAGGGTGGATGAAGGAAATGTTTAGCTAGTGGTAGTGATGCGAAGTGGGGGATGAGGGCATAAGGAGGAATAGATATGGGCATGTCGTATATACTAGTTATCCTGAGGAGTCTTAGGTAGATGAGTGGGAAAGATAATATTATAAGGCCATGGGATTCTAGTCAAGGAGTCTTGCAAACTCCTCATCCATAGGTAGAAATGGTGATAGGATGAGTTGGATCCATAGGTGATGGATGGAAGGATGATGATGGGCTAGGTGGGAGTGGATGAAGACTAGCATGAAATATAAGGGTGTTGTCTTGGTTGTGAGTCAACACCATGTGAATTAGTGTGTATCAGGTTAACTATATTCTATAAATGACACATAGAATAACAAAATGGAAAAGAATAGATACTGGTAGGTGGACTTGGTCAATGTTTCAATTAAAAATCAAAAATAGGGAAACTAATGCTAGTTAAAGTGACCAATGATGGTTAAAGGGACCGATGATGGTTATAGTAACCGATACCGGTTATTGTGGGAAAACACCAGTTTGAGAAAATGAAGCAGAACTGATGAAAATGAAATGGGGAAACTTGTACTTGATAGTGATATCAGAATGTTGGGAATATGATGATGTCCTGAGGACTACAAATAGAAAAGAGAAGGTGATGAAAGTTGTTTTGGGTAAAATAACCAAAAGAGATGGTAATCGACACTAATCGTAAACCGAACTGATGATGGTCATATGGGAATGGTGACGATACATTATGACACTGACCATTATGAAATCTAAAGAAGTGAAGAAAAATGGATTTTGTAAATTAAATCAGATGAAGAATCAATCCAAGAAATGAGAATGATAATATGAGGCCCAAACACTCATAAATAGTTAGAATGCTCCAACTATGATGGTGGAGTGTGAAAGGAAGAAGAAAATGAAGAAACATAATCCTCACAACTCAAAACATAATTCAAGAAGAAAGCTAAGAAAAACACATAATCCTATGAGTGAATTTTATGTTACTTTAGCTTATGTTATTTGAGATTGACTTGTGAATTTAGAAAAAAGTTTTTTGGTTGGGAAGGCATCCTATGAAGAGGAAAATTCTAAAGGGGAGGTTTTAGGTTATGTTTTTGTGGGGGCGGTCCTTTCTCTGAGATAATGACTGGATAGAGAAACTAGTTGGGCACCCACTGTCAATCCTCTAATCATGTGATCATTGATAACTTCTTCCAGGTAAGGTGTTGTTTAAGAAGATGTGTGAATTTTTATTTGTGTAGTTTGGAAAAGAGAGAGAAGATAAAGTGCTTTCTATGATTTAATTATGTCAACCATCAGTTGGGCATGACTTCTAGCATATATAGGTTTCCCTCAGTTTTAAATGTGAGCTAATAATGCAACATACAAGGATGAAATGTAAACAAATTTTAGAACCCAAATTGATAGTTATATTTGATGTAGAAAATGATGAATAGGAGAGAGGATGATTTTCACTAATGCAAAAAGAAAGAAGAATGATTCTTTTTAAATGCACCAAAAGAAATGTTTCATTTAGAGCAAATTAGAAAGAAGGAGAAAATTACTAGAGAAGAAGATTTAGTGAATAACAATTTAGAAAGGAAACACACAAGATGCAACCTATATGAATAGAAAGGAACCCACAAATGAGGGTCCCACTGGGTATGCCAAAATTTTTCACCAATAAGTTGTGTACGTATGAGAAAAACAAATAAGGTAAAGGTGAGGAGGAATACCTGAAATGAAGGTGGAAGGTAGAGTGTGCACATTTCGATTTTCCCGATCCAGTGATGATTGCAAGAACTTCCTTTTTCTAGGAGGAACTACCTATGAATGAAAAACAAGACCACAAGAAGAATATTAAACAATATATGTCAGTGGACTTCCTAGTGTGTGCTAGATCTAGGAAGTGTGATACTTCCTAGATGGTTGTCAATCCATTGTTTAATACAATTTAATGCAAGAAATAACGTAAAAAATAACATCCTATTGTAGTTGATATGATTTAGGTATCTCATTCAAATAAAATAAGAAAATATAATCTAATAGGTAAGGTTATGATCAGATCTAGAGGTTGGGTAGGTAGCCAAGGTGACTAGAATAGGTCAGGATCAGGTTTTGGATGGTTTGGGTTATTTGAGTGAAGGTTATGAGGTTTTTTTACAAGTAAATTACTAGATACAGAGACCGAACGTCGTTGGGTATATGACCGATGCTTGGTTGAGAGGAAACCGATGACATTTTAGGTTAACTCGGTGTCGAGTAGAGGTGAAATGGTAGAAACTCAATAAAATTTGGTTTTGAGGTTCTCTGTGATTACATAGAGAATGGAAGAAGGATGGATAGGTTGGTAAAGATGTTGAGAATGCTCAGAGATGTCTAGGGGTTGAATATGGGGAGCCCAAAGGTTATGGATGGTCAGATGGGTGGATTGGCAGGGAGGTGAGGAGGATGATGGATGCAAAAAGGAGAATATGATTTAAAAGAGAAAGATAAAGAAATGATGATCTAAGTAAGTATGGAATGATGCAAATCCAAATGCACTTACTTGTATTTGCAGACCTAGTGGTTGGATGAGGGTGATGGTTGATCTGTGAAACTGGTGGTCAGTGTTGTGGAAGTGCTTCCCAGAATGATATCATGAATGCCAATGTCTTTATATCAGTCTTGGTGCTAACTAGGGTGTGTCTAGATGTGCAAGAGGGCTCTGGTTCATGCTTGCATGTAGATATCTCTCTCTCCAAACTTGAATAATTATTCCAACCCCTAGAACAAGGTTACCAAAGTGAATATATGGTAACCAACGATGGTTTAGGTTAATCAGTGTTAGTTTAGGGTTAACCGACGTCGGTTATGGTGGGAAATCCTAGGTTTTCCAAAATAACAGATCTTGGCTATCTTTTGACTAGTTCTGCTTGTTGGTTCATGTCTAAAATGGTATTTTCCACATAAGTAAGTGGGAATGTTGTTAGAGAAATAATATGCATCTAGTTTTAGGGTTAGACTAAGTCTTAGTTAGTTATGGTAAGTAGAGATTGAGTCCTAGTTAGAATGAACATGCTAAGAATAGGTCCATGATGAGGTGTCTAGGTGATGTGGCTAGGTGAGGTGGTCAAGTGAGGAATTAATTAAATAAATTAAAGTAATTAATTCAATTAATCATGTGCACTATGGGATATGAATATGTAAGGTATGGTTTATTTAATTAATGAGGTTATAAAGGGTGATATAACCTAATTTTGGTGTCTTAGTCATTTGAACATCTTATCTTTTTTTTAGTCATCCTTTTTAGGGTGAATTATGAAATTCAAGGAAGGGAATCATATAAATAAAATTTTATGTGATCATAATAAAGGACCAAGAACTAAGCATTAACTATCACCACCTAAGGCTACATCAATCAAGACATCTAAGAGCTCCATTGCATCCATTTAGCTCCATCATACGGGACACAAGGGTTGGTTTCTTGCATCACACTTCATAGGAGGGAAGTTCATTCTATTCCATGGACACATTTACTACATTCTAAATCTAGTTACTTACTCACTATCCAAGTGTGACTGGCACAAGAGAAACCTAGGGCACAATTCCACACACAAAGATAACTACTCTAGGTTTGATATTTTGTGCAACGCTAAGTTGTAAGTTCACCATTGTGACATATGAGGACAATGTGACCCCTCATTTTACATCTTTCTTTTTCAGGATTTGATGTCTACTTGAGGGTTTTACATGTTCATTCTTCATTGCAAGTTTCCAGCGACCTCGGTGATCTTGGTGTGACCTCAAAGTGATTAAAGGTGACTAAAGGAGAACACCTTACGACACATCATAGGAGGTTTTCTGATAATTGGTTTAGACCCATTCACCCGAAAATAGATCTAGGGAGCCCGTGGGTGCCCCGAACCTCTCCATGCACCCCCACCCATCGTGTTCCTCTAGTTCTACATTTTTCTAATTTCTAGTATGTCGATCAATGCTTTACATTTTCTTGTTCTCTAACTATGTGGATTCTTCATAACTTTGTGAATCAGCTAAGCCTCTCTACCCTCTTCATGAAATTAGGGTTTCATTATTTATTACTTTGTTTACTTGGGTAAATATATGTACTTAATTTATTATTCATTTATTGCAATCTTGCACACAAATTAGGAATAATATATTTCATATTTTGCATAATCATTTTGGTGAACCCACATTCAAAAACTCTTGGATATTTATTTTTCTTCCGTCATGTCTTCTAAGGTCAGTCCAGTCTTTTTCTTCAATTGATTCAAATGCACCCATCTTATAAAAATCTCTCCAAAAACCCTAGAGACTATGTATCTTCCTATAAACATGTTTCCTACTCAATTCAATGTTATTTTCAATTGTATTTTTGAGGACTCTCTTGATTCCAAATATAATCAATCTATATACAAATCCATTAAATCCCTTCATTATTTATTTCAAGATAAATTTCAGACTATGTAATCCATGATTACATCTCTAAAATCTGAAATCCAACATCTTAAGGATGCTTCTCAGGATCATGTTTGTTCTCCTTCTACATCTCATCTTAATTTTATGTCTTCTACATGTGCTCATATTAGTGAACCTCAAATATTTCCACTCCCCACACCTCTCAAGTTTACAATCAATGCTAAACAACAATATATTCTTCTGAAAATCATAACTCATTAATTAATCAAATTTCCATCTGCTCATTGTTATCCTCCTTATCAGCATGCAAAATATCAAGGTCATCTATATTAAAATTACCATCAAATCAATGGACATAATGACAAGAATTTCTATACTTTACAATGAAGAATGAAAAATCTTGAAAGCGTCAAGGTTTTATATCATTTACTACACAAAGTTCTTTTACACAAATCCTCTCCACTTGTTACATCTCAATGGGTTCCAAAATATGATTAGTTTATGTCTAGTGAGCATCCAATGATCACTTGTAATATTTATTCTTCTATCACTCAAGTGCAACCTATGAAATTTACTCAAGTCAAGTAACTGCCTCTCAAAATTATTCTCACCCCCCTCCTCTTAAGGCATCTATTTCACTATCAAGTCAACCTAAATAATGTCCTTTAAAATCAGTTCAAAATCTCTTCCTCTCAAGTCATTCACAACATTATTAAGTAAAATTATGCATCCACCTCTCAAAATAAGTACACCTTCCACTCGTAACAAGTCTTCCGTAGTGTCATCATCCCACATAAGCTTTAACAAATCACTTTTTTCAAAGAAACTACTCCTACTGATGGCTAAGACATATTTCAAATTCTACCACCATCACATGGTCATACTATTGCTTCAATCTACTATTGTGTTGGCCCTCACTCTTATCACAACAAAAATAACACTCTCTCACAATAACACTATTAGGCATCAAAATATTAGATAAGTATGAAAATGTGCATGAATGCACATGGAGAAGCATGCATGGAAAGGGTTTAATAAGGGTTTAGGAGAAACCATGATGTGCACACAATGAAATAAAAAGGGTCTAAGGACTTATCCATATTCATCATTCTAAAGGCACTTGAGGAAAAAGGTGACCCAACTAGGTATACCGAGTGGATAAGGTACCAACCTAGAGACTTGGTGGTCAAGGAAAGAATATTCCACTTATGGAATATTCCTAAGAAAACATTATTACATAAATTGGAGAGCTTGGAGTAGAATAATCATGTACCATTGAGGACCACATTGAAACTTTCCATCTGATATGCTCCTGAAGAAAGGCATGACAGTGGGTGTTGATCCTTTAAGAAGAGATGTTCAGGTAGAAGAAGGGAGGCACACACAAACAGAAATGAAGGCATGAAGAGAGACACCAAGACATATAACATGGGAAGAGTGAAGCTCTACAGAGAATACTAGGAGGCCCTAGGAGTTGGGGTTCTCATTAGAGGATTGTAGGAATGTTATCATGTCTAAGGGATGGGTCTGTAAAAATTTTGTAATAAAGAAAGCATAGCTAGGACCTCTGATATATGGGTTAGATTATTTTCTTGATACATTTGGTCCTATGTAACCCTTTTGAATATAATTTGGTTGTTGAAACTATGATCAATATAAATATATGGATTTGTTTTGAATATCTTGTTTAGGGGTGCAAACCCTAGTGTTATTTCCTTATATATTATGGTAGATATGTTATTTTTATTTCATTACATGATGTTTCTCTTGTTATTAAATTATTGGGTATAAGGATATGATATCTCATGTCATGGTTTTATAGAAATATTCACTTCTCTACAACTAATCCTCTAACAATGGAAATATCTTCTCACAATGATCATTTAAAGGAGGGTCTTGCACCCGTGCATGCCTTGGGTGAGTTCCCATCTCCCGCCGGGTGATAGGCCGGTGCGCATGGGGTTAGAGGTTAGTAGATGGGTAAAAAGACTAAATTTGGGTTTTGTTTCTAGGACCTCTTTTTAAAGTTGTTGTTAGAATTATGTGTGATGATAGAGTGTTTGACCTTGGATAGTCAAAGCATGGTTTAAGAGCATGGAGGATGAGTTTTCTCAGAGATATAGTACTGGAATTAAGTTTGATGTATGTAGATGGGTATAAGAACACATATATCATAAGTTGTACCTTCTCTTTGTTGTTTTCTAGTGGAGTTGTATGAATGGATTTTGGCATATGCATCTAGATCAAGATGATACTATAGATCTCACGTTTGGACCCAAGAGAAATATCAGAGGCTACAGGATGTTGATTTGACTTGGACACGTGTTGTTGATCATTGGTTGAAGAGAGTACTTGATAAGTTATACCCTGGAATACACTATTTCTACGTATTATTTTCCGAGGTTGTTGATTTTGAGTTCTTAAAGGAACCTAGAGGATAATTTTTATGTGTTATCCATTTATCCATAAAGATACTTCTCATTACACTAATTTTGGAAGCATTCCCTATGACTCGGTTAAGATTCTCTAAGCAATGGATGAGGAAGATAGAGCGGAGGAAGATGCCAGACGTTGTGGCTGAAAAGGAGAGAGAGGAGAGATGACTCAAGTATAGAAAAACTCATGAAAGGGAGTTGGCTATACAACGCGAGGTCAGTGAAGAGTAATGGATCTATGGAGGTAGACATTGTGAGAAGGAATTGAGTTTCACATGGAGGATGTGGAGCTTGGTTTATTTGTGCTAACCCATCTTAGAAAGTGCGGGAGAGAGACCCCTTTAGCTTCTGATGAGAGTTCATCACTTGGAGAAAGGATAACCTTAGGTGCACATCTAAATCCACCTAGTGACTAGCCCCCGACACATAGTCTTCCTAATCAAGAGATAAGTATTACCAAATCTATTGGTATTGGTAGGAGTTACGATCTGTACCTATGAGATATAATTTCTCATTTGGTACATTTATTGCTACACAATCAATCACTATTTTTGTAGAAATATTGTTTGGAATGATGTTTGGGAAAAGCATAGGTACACAACTCTTGGGAATTACATCTAGAAGTAGTGCAGACACACATTTTGTAGTAGTGAAATATCATAAATTGTTGGCACATAGTTTAGTGGGACATTGGGAATTTTAGGCACGACCACTTCGTGCCCTTTACCAGCTACGGAGGTGGATCTGTTGGTATAAGAGTTGAAGGACCTAGTGGACTTGGTGGATCTAGAGGATTTAGTGGGTCGAGGGATAGAACCTAGTGAATCTAGTTGATCCGGTGGTAGAGGTAACACCGCAGAAAATCAAGGTTCTCGGGTCATGTGGAACAGGGCCTCAACCACCTCAACAAGTGTTCTTTGAAATGTCTTTACACCTACCGACTACAAAGGAATTGAGGATGCTACATAACATGTACACAAGTGTGAACTTTTATGGCATGTAAAGGGATCACTACTTGAGAGCAGAAGGTAAGTAAGTTTGCAACAACATTGCAAGGGTGTGCGCATAGTTGGTACCAAAATTATGACCCCCATCAAAAAGTGGTAGATTACAACATGTTGCAAAATGCTTTCTTAGCTGAATTTCATATCCTTGAGTTTGAACAAAAGAGCATCTCGCCGCTAAAGGAGATTCAAAAATGAATAGTAGATAGTATACGAGAGTATAATGAATGTTTCAAAAATATCTTATCAAAACTATCATATGATATTCACCCCTCTCAACATGCTCAGTGGTATGTTGGAGGATTGATAACATTGTTTAGAAGAGTTCTTTAACATGATACTTTCATGAGACTGCGCGAGGCCTTGAGGATGCCCTACACTCGAGGCTATCGCATGGATACCAAGTGTTATCCCCTTACTTGAGGCTCATATTGCTGCAATGGAAAAGCACCTAGAGAAGCTATCTATGAACTCGGTGTATAAGACTTGCAATGGTCTATGATACATGAATTGTGAGGTAGAGGGGCATATAAATGATAGTTGCCCCGGAGATCAAGACGCACCATGATGGTGGACTCTAAAATTTTCCACTAAGATCATGATGTAAGTAGATGTCCACTACCGCAAAGTGGGTGATCTGTAAGAATTTGTCTTACTATTGCAAGATTTGCACCTCTACTACGCATGAAAAAAATATTATAGATTGATTGACCGTGATACATGATGACATTGATATTGGTGTGTGATAGAACAACCTCACAAATAATTCCAAGGATGATGGTCATAATTATGAAGGGCACGCAGATGGACGGGCATATAGAAGAGGTTTCTGAGGAGGATTTTTTGGTTATGGAAACCATGGAGGAAGAAGTGAGTTCCCGTGTGGAACCTGTTACAATTGTGGATCTATGGAGCACTAAAAGTGTGAATGCCATGATATGCTACAATGCTCTTGGTTTGAGAAGAATCATAAGTATGAGGAGTGCCCATAACTATTTAAACATATGAGTCAATAAAAATGAAAGAAAAAAGGTACCAAAATGATAAGCATAAAGAAGGACAATTCACAATGGATGTCAAGGGTGATGTGCGAGTCGAAGCTAGATCATGTACTAGTTACGATGTGAGTTGAGGTTGCATATATTAGGAATGTATCAAAGTAAATAATTCTAGTTATTAGAGAAGAGGTGGTACATGGAAAGTATTTATACAATACTTATCATTAAGAAGTGTATCAAAAACCATGTATGTGATTTAAATCCTAAACGAAGAGATCCAAAGGTGCCTAAAGAGCAAATCAAGATAGTTAGAGAAAAGGAAGAATGTTGAGGCTCCATAAGAGGATCTGGATGAGGTTAGAGAAGTATGCAAGATGTTTAGGTAAGATATATCATCCCCTATGTAGTAATTTCTACTCCCATCAAAAAGGAAGGAACCCCATGTGCGCTAGCCTATCACCCAGGAAAGCCGAGTGCTCACCTAAGGTATGCGTGGGTACCGAGTTTCTCTTTTATGCGAGTTTAGCAAGAAACATCATCTATGATTAGTGTAAGAGATTTTAGAGGGGAAGACATACAAGAACCATAGGTCTCGTAACGGCCTCTAGATACTTACAGTCCCTTGATTGGTTTCTTAACAATCAAGAACATGGATTGTAACAGAAAGAAACATACAAGCATTCATACTTAGCATGAAAGGAAAGAGAATTCATAAGAGAGAAATATGCATTAGAACCATTGATATTCATGTATATATTATATCAGTAACCTCATTACATTCATTAAACCATTACAGAGTGTCATAGAGAAGCAGACCGCAGTCATGCATTTCACTGGACTTATGTAACTAAGCTACCAAAAGAAAATTTACAACTTCATGCCTAGTACATTCTCTCCTTAATGCAACTATCCACTAACAGAGTCCTCGCAGTAATTATGTAGAGCTCTACCCATGCTGTCTCTCAAACTCACACTCTCTCTAACCCGCTATATCTCAAACTCATATATCTTTTACTCTACAGGAACTTGTATTTATCACTTTCCTATACTGCCAACTCACCCTCCAATGACCCTCAGATCTGGTGCCAAGTGTCGAATGTGGTCCTTCATGTGAGCATGCTTCTCTAGGCCTGAGCTTTCCACTTTATCTCATGATGTTCTTCTAGAATATTCCATCCAAGGCATGCCCCTATCTGGGCCAACCTATCACTAGGCTGGCACCTTATCCATGCACAACCGGTCATGCTTTTCACGTGTTCTACCCTGGGTGCTCAAATTGACTAAGTCTTGAACCTCCTTTCATGCGTCACGTGTGCTATGTGCTTCCTTAAACCTTTCTCTTGTGTGCTTTTGCCTTGCATGCCTTTCCATAACTAGGACCTTACACACCTATGCGCCTTCATACTTGGCCAATATTCTAGGGGTCCAACATCACCCCACACTACACCTATTCTCTGTCCTCGAAAACACTTTACTCAACCAAGATGCATGCTGCCTTAGGGAACCAATGTATAATCTTACACTTTACAAAAGAATAAGGGAATGAAATAATTGGGGAAAGAATGAAGAATGGGGGGAGCATTAATTCAACAAGCTAGGAAAATCCTTCCATAAGTCTACCTCTAGCTTATTCCACACTTCGACCTCACCCTGTGCCTTCTGACAGAGGTCGCCCACCAGGGTGCTCACTTCATCAAAACTCAGGCCAAT
Source organism: Taxus wallichiana var. yunnanensis (assembly GCA_018340775.1). Classification (NCBI taxonomy): domain Eukaryota; kingdom Viridiplantae; phylum Streptophyta; class Pinopsida; order Cupressales; family Taxaceae; genus Taxus; species Taxus wallichiana. The sequence goes on from CM031236.1 coordinate 415,173,175, forward strand.
TCCCTAGGTGCCCAAAGTGTCCATGATCTGCTCCATCTCTTTTCCTAGGTCTTTGAGCTTGTCCATCCTCCTGGTAATTTGAGGGTATAGTTCCTTTAGCCGGGCCTTGATCGAACTCCTTAAGGCTTCAATTGCCTCTGATTTTCTCTCTACTTTGGCTAGAACTTTTTCCCTTTCCGCCCTATTCCCCTTGTTCTTTTCTTGGAACTCTTTTAGCTCTACTTTGAGTGTGGTGACCAAGGATCTTACCACCTTATCTCTATCTACGCATGTATCATACGTGGCCTCCACAGATTGGGCAAGTGACCTTAACCTCTGTGAGCACTTGGCTATACTCGGCAATGAGCACTACCACCTTCAATCTGTCCTCCTCCTTTAAGCATGCGGCCACTTCTTCTATAGACTCTAGGGCCAAAGGTCATCTCTCCATAGTGAGGATGCGTGTTAGATCTTCTATACATTCCAGAAGGGATGAGTACTTCTGTGTGGGTGGCGCTAAGTTTGGGTGCTTTAAAAGGATGACACCCTTGATAGACTCCATTTTCTTGTATACTTCCTACACCTTTATCTTCTCTTCCTTTAACTCGTGCCTTAGCTATGCACTAATCAGCTCTTCCTACTTTAAGCTCTAGGTCTTCTCTCCAGCTCCTCTTCCTTCTTCCCTAGTTTTTCCTCCAATACTCTTATCCTATCATTTCACACGAAGAGTCTAGCCTCGGTCTCGACCACGACCTTGTTGAGATTGTTGTCTACTTGCTCGTATGAAAGCTCCTCAAAGATTCACTAAGGGATTGACCCCCTTAGATTCTGGCAATGTTATGAGTGCTCCCTGACAGACTTCAAAGTCTGGCTCATCAATGTGGGACTCAAACACCCAAGAGAGCATCTTCTTTGTTCTAGGGTACGCACCCTCCTTTTCAAAAGACCCCATGGCTAAAATCCTTTCAGTGGGTACAATGCTTTGGAAACACATGCATAGCACCTTCTTTGTGTCATCAACATAGCCCATTACTTACCTCTACTCCATATCAAGATTCCTCCTGCCCAAGCGCGCACCTTTGGGGAAACTTACTATTAGAGTGGGACCTCCTCCTAGGCTGTCATGCTCTTTTTCAATATTCTCCTCCTTCCCTTCCTTCAGCACTATGTCTCGCACTGCACTCCAACTCTTGGTCTACCAAGGCTTCAAGCATTTTCTTTGCTTCTCTTTCCACCACCTCAGTGATCTTCTCCTTCGTAAAACTTATTACTCCCTACTTTTCCCCACCAACCTCTTCATTCCTTTCCATGTCTCCAGTGTCTTCCTCATCCTGTGCACCCTTACGTTGTGTGAATATGAACTCCTGCTTCTCATCTCCACTCTCCTCTTCCGAGTCATAGACACTAAAGACCTATGGCTCCTGGTCTTTTTCAGGCTCATCTTCCTCACCATCATCTTCTTCACTCTCATCCCCTCTTCCGCCCATGTACTTCTCCATGTTTTCGGTCACCTCCGAGTCAGCTTCCTCATCTACCCTCTACTTTTTCCTAAGAGGTGGCTCCTGAACAGGGGATTCGGCCTTATCTTCTCCCTCAGTGACTCTTCCTTGGTGAGGGGTTTCCTAGGTGCCTCTACTTCTGGTGTCTTTTCCTTCACCAGGACTTCTTTCTCCGTATGTAAGTGCTTGGCTTGGTGCTTGTTGTTGGCATGCTCACTGTCTGAGTAGTCTACACACTTGGTGCTTTTTCTTCTCCTCTCCCTCTCTTCTTTGGCATGGGCTTCTTCCTACCCATGGGATCCTTAGGTATGGAGACTTCATTCTCCAGATATGCACCCTTCTCGAACTTTGGCCTTATATGGAGGTACATGCACACCGCAGCTCCTCCGATGGGTAGTGTTATCGGCCTTGTCATCTGGATCTCGTGTGACATGTACCTCTCCACATATGCATGCTTGCCACCGGGGTAATTCAACTTCTTTCTCATCTCCCTATGCTCTCGGTCTAGACTACCTAGTTCTAGCCTTAACTTCTTTGATTCCTTAAATCTGTTCACTTCGCTTGGAAGTATTTAGCAGTGAACACGAAGGGAAGCTTACACCAAGGGCTCCATGAATCATCTAATAGCTTGAACCTACCCAAGCAGAAATTTTGATAGACAGGAACTCAGATTCCCCCTTAGTGGCTACTGTTAGTTGTTAATGGATTCTCCATTATGCCCCGAACACATTCCTTAGGAACATATACCATTTCTCCAACCGCACCTTGTGGGGTGTTGTCATTATATCATAGGCATACTTTTCGAACCTCTTCGTAGGTGAAGGATCCTCAGGGGTACTCCCATACAAAATTTTCTAGTGCATCAGGAACTCCAATCTTTGAAAATACAATGGTCAGGAGGACGTTGCAAAATAGGATTCTATCCCCATCCTTCACATAACCGATAATTTCTCTCGCAATGTAAGCAAACAAGTTATATATAGTGCCTTCTGCAATTTTCCTATAGACATGTAACCAGGGTTTGTTGACTTGGGTCCACCTCTCCTGGCCATTCAGCTTAGTCACCAGATGCACAGCCATTTTCATCATGGGGTCCTTGATGTCTGAAATGTCATAATACCTTGACCCCTTCTTGCAGAATATTCGGTGATGGTCTCCTGAATAGCCTCCTTGTCACCTAGGTCATCTTCCAAGCTATCTCCCTCACATATGAGGCCTGTAAATTGTGAGATAAGCGAGGAGTAATGTACATCTTGCACCCTGCAAAGTGGAAGTAATCTTCATGTACCCATGACATTAACCATTGGTATAGGTGCTCTGGTTTTCCAAAATAGGGAAACTCATAGAGTTGTAACAGCCCTGCCTTCTCTATTTTGACCTTAATGTCATCATTGTATATCGAAAAGCCCTCTAGTGTTCATTTACTAGTGGGGTACACTAATTCCAGTGCCATTTCCTTCTCTATCATGTTTTTTCAGTGATTATAATCACTTATAGGTACATTTCTCAGGTGGGATTCCCACTCCTTCCCCATCATCACCCCATCTAGGTATTGCATCTCTGCATACCATTCTTCGTTTGTGTTTACGTCGGGTTCTTGTTGTTTCACCTTGCCCTTGCCCTTTCCTTTCTTGGGTGCCATTGTTGAGGTCTTTTTATTACTCTATTCTTCCAATTCTTCTAGCCTCTAATCTCAAATCCATGATATAACTCTCTTGAACCCGTGCCCTAGTTTTCCAAACCCTAACTGGGATCAAATTAACTCCACAAGACGGTGCCTCCTTACAACCCTTTTCACACCCGTGTAACCCCTTCCTTCTGGTTTACAAACTCAAACTAGCTGCTCACACTTCAATCTCATAGGTCTTTCTTCGCACGATCAAATCTAGAAACCCTAGTTTATAAAACTTGCTCCTTTCTCTATTTCGTAAAGTGAAAATGAAAGAGCCTCAACCCTTTACTTATAGTTTTTCTCTTTTTAAACATTAAATGCTACTTCACCTACCACCATACTTTGTTCATTTAATGTGGATTTTTCAAACAAATCCCATCTTCAATGCTTTCACTCATGCACCCAACCTTACATGAAAACACTTCAACCTTCCTCGCAAGACGCAACCAATCCAACATGAGAGAAGACTCTTACATGTGCGTAGCCCGTGCCGAAGGTACTTCTTCTCTGTCTTGATTCTTTCTTTCACCTACCTCATGTTGCTTAAATTTACTTTCTCCTTCTTAGTACATGGGATCTACAAGTAGCTTTACCCTGGCACCAACCATTCTTCCATATTTCTTCGTATACCTCTTTCAACCGGGCCATTCAACAAGGATTTTCAACACAACTTCCTTGGTACCTTAATCATGCGCTCCTTCACATTTCTCCACCCCACACTTAAAATGATGTACGGTCCTCTGCACACTCACAAATTCTCAAAAATAACAATAAGGTTATCGCGCCCAAGGCGCAAAAAAAAAAACAACGTGAAAGGGAAACATAAGAAAGGGAAAGCATAAAGGAAAATTCTAAACTAACTGGAAAAACTACCTTATTTACAAACACCAAGAAGACTTATTTATAGTAGGGCTTCAGCCTACTCCCATTGAAGTGTCTAGGAAACTTCATCCCATCTAGTTCTTGTAACTGGCATGCACTGAATCAAGGATGTACGAGATTGTGTAAGGACCCAACCAATGGAATTTTAACTTCCCAGGATGGTGCAGAAACTTAGAATCATATAGTAACACCATCTTCCCAACCTCAAACTTCTTTTTCCTAATGTGGAAATCATGCCAAGCCTTTTTCTTTGCTTTTTCTATTGTTTGGCTCCACCTGGTGAGTGACCATCTCTCATCCAGCTTCATTAACTCATCAATCCTTTCTTCTAGTGCTTATTCATCATCTAATCCTCCTGTGCACGCTATTCGTAGAGAAGGTAACATAAATTCAACTAGAAAAACAACTTATGTGCAAAACACCAATTGAAATGGTGTGGATTTTTTTATCCTTTTATGTGTTGTCCTTTAAGCCTATAATACTACCGATACTTTTTCATCCCAATCTTGTCTTTCGACATCACAATTTTTGTCAAGGTATGACTCAGTATCTTGTTGAATGCTTCCACAGTTCCATTTGCTTATGGGTGATAGGGTGTAGTATTGTGATGAGCCACCATAAAATTTGATAACGTGATCCTCATAGTTTCATTCAAGAAATGGGTAGCCCTATCGCTAGTCAAACTCAACGGGCATCCATATCTTGTGATAATGTTTTCCCACAAGAACCTTGCCATTGTTACTTATTGTGCAATATTTAGTTAGGGCTACCTCTTCCCACCTTGTCAGATAATCCATGCAAGTGATGACATAACATGACCCAGCCTCCTACGCATCACTGGTGTAATATTTCCTATAAAGTCTATCATCAAATTTTCAAAAGGCTTCGTAGGGTATAGGATGCAAAGGCATTTCGTCTCTCATTCCTAGTTTGTCAATGCACCGACAATGGTCACACACCTTACAATAATCTCTACAATATTTGTAGAAGGTTTACCACCACAAACCTACCATTAATATCTTGCACACGGTTACATCACCCGTATAATGCCCACCCGCACTTCCTATATGTGCTTCCTCCATCATGGCTAGGCAATCATGCTTTAAGACACACCTACGCAAAACTTCATCACATCCTAACTTGTATAAGTCTCTACCGATTAACATGTAGGGCGTGGCATGTATGGCTAGCTAATTTTTTTCCAATGTCTTCATTTCATCTCGTTCTACACCTTCCTTTAAAAATATTGCAATCTCTTCTAAATCCAAGGGCGCATGCCACAACCTAAACAATTACGCGTCTGAATTGTTTCCTCAATACTTTACATGTCCTCCCCTGAATCAATTATTGACAAATGATCAAGCCCACATTTTCTTTTTCTAGGCTTTACTACAATGGTGAATTCAAACTCTTGAAACAACAACACCCATCGACATATGCATCCTTGTAGAACAGGCTTGTTCACTAAATACTTTAATGTCATGTGGTTAGTGTAGAACACAAAGGGTGTTGCTAGTAGATACTATCTAAACTTGAAGAGTGCGTAGATCATTGACAATGCCTCGCACTCGGTTTTGGTATAATTTTTCTCTGTTGGTGTTAGTTTCCTGCTTGTAAAACATAGAGGATGATCAACAATCCCTTCACCTGGATGTGCATGCACTACTCTAATGGTGGTCCCTAAGGCATCTACATGGATGTGAAAGGGCTTTTTCCAAAAGGGAAAATGTAAAATAGGTGTGGTGATAAGCCTATCTTTTAATGTATGAAACACCCTCATTTGTGCCTCTCCCCAATGGAAGCCACTTTTATGTCTAAGTAGCTCCTCTAAAGGCACGGCGATCTTGCCATATCCCTTAATGAATTTTTTGTAATAGGTTGTATGCCCAAGGAATCCGCACACTTTGCTCTAGCTAGTAGGCTCCCTAACCCCACAATAATTGTAACTTTATCGGGATATACCAACAAGCCCTCCTTACATATGATATGTCCCAATAAAGTCCCAAATAGTGTAGCAAACACACATTTCTTAACGTTGAGGGATATCATCAACTCGCCTACACCTCTCGAATATTAACCTCAAATTGTCATAATGGTCCTTAACTAGACCATATACTTTGTCCAATCATCCAAATAGACCTAAAGAAACTTATGGATGAAGTCCTGGAATGCTTGCACCACTATGCACGAAAAGATAGGTGGTGCATTCTTCAATCCAAAGGGCATGACCATATATGCAAAACTTCCCCACTCGGTGGAAAAATTTGTCTTCTCCTGGTCCTCCTTTGCAATCTGGACTTGGTGGTACCCTGAAAATCCATCTATAAAGGAATAGATCTCGCACCCAGTGACTCCTTCCAAAATTTCTTCAGTGAAGGGGGTTGAAAAGGATCAATGACAAAAACTACATTCAATTCCCTATAATCCACACCAATCCTAATTCACCCATCCTTCTTGATGCTAATTACCATTAGGCATACCCAGTCTAATTCTTCTACTATGTCAATGATCCCGAAGCTATCATTTTTTTGTCTATCTCCTCCTTAACCTTCATGAAAAATTCAGATTCATCCGAGTAGAGCCTTTTCCTAACCGAGCACGCACCGTCCTTCAGCTTTATCTTCATCTCCCCCAAGGAATGGTGAACACCTTTGAGCTCATGGTACCCACGTGGGAATAAATCCTCAAATTCACACAGCAGATCAATGATCTTAGATACTTCCTTCTCTAACCAATAATCTCTAATAATAGCTTCCTTAGGTTATTCTCCTGAATTGATGTTAACCTTCTTCATTTTTAAAGGCTCATGATAGGTGTGTGCATGACTATCTACACTTTCCACTACCTTGCACATCCCTACAGAATGGCTAACATCTAAGCTTTTTGATTCCTCTCCATCAATCACATATACCAACTTTCCCTTCTCCTTTTCCAAACATGTGTGCTCAAGCTATAACTCTTATATTTCCTCTACTTCTTCAAAGCACGCCTCCGATCCTAGTTCACCTAGTAATTCCAATAGCCTATCTTCCATCCTAGCACTATCTCCCATGGTAAGGTGCTTGATATCCTACAAGGCCTTATCAACTGATGGTTTGGTACTCTGATTCTCAAAATTTTGAATAATGTCAGCTGTGAGCTCTTCTTAATTCTTTGTCTGGCAGCGTGTCTCCGAATGAATGTACCATGTGTGCACGCAACCTTGTAGTGTATAATACAACCTTTGCACCTAGAGGGATGGTGGTAAAGCTTCTACACCTTCTCTCTAGACCTGTTCACACTCTTGGATATGGAAAGAGGTGGGATCCTTCCCATGGTAGTCTTTAATGATGATGGGTACATTACTCATAGAAAATCTGACAGAGAGAGAAATTCTTACCTTGCACCACTCCAAAAGGATCTCTTGATGTGTGGCCCACCACCAACCTATTGTGCTGAGTAAGACATAACTTAACAGCCCCTCCATTACTTTCCATCCTTCCACTGAGCTTCCACCTCCTGAAAGATCTCAGGGAAGGCTCCTCTTGAATACTTGGGTAGTTATTTTCCTCCAAGGTGCCTAACCATGCATGCCTTTGTTACCTTGGTCACCGATCCTCTCAACTATCGTCCCATCAATTCATAAGTTCCATGCACCTAATTTTCACATGCCATGCTGGTGGTATCACTCATTGACTGAGTATATTCAAACTGGATAACCCCATTAGTAGGGTGTATCATCTCAGGGTCTCTGATTGAGTGCACATATATCATGTCCAAAAATTCTTCCCACAATGGTTGAATATAGGGTACTTACTTCCCATCATCCAAGGGTATAATGACCCATTCCTCCTTGTTCTTGAAGTTGTTATACCCTTTGTTGAACCAAAGGTTTGCATTGTTCTTGTAACACCAAGGGCGCCCAAGTAGTCTTTGGGAAATTGTCCGCCTCAAAGAAGTGCCAAAACTTCAAAGTCTCAAGTAAACTTGGCTCCCTGGATAGTAATAGATGCATCCTTTAAGACACTGATGGGCATTACCTTAGTCTTTTTTTCCATATACATCACATTCGAAGATGGCTGTAATGTAGGTCTTCCCATCTGATGCCATGCATCCAAAGTTAGAACACTAACCTCCACGCATGTTTCAATGAGGATATTGTGGAGAGGATCCATCCATCTATAACTACATTTAATGTGATCTCCTTGTCATAGTCAAGGCTATGAGGGGGAAGGTTCGCATGTAAGACCTATTTCTTGTGCTCTCTTCTTTGGCACATGCTACCTTCTCTCTCAACCAAGATCATAGCAAGGGAATGATATTCTCCCACCTTAGCATTTTACACACCTCCTTGATCTCATCCAAGTCATCTTTTTGTGCCTCGAATCTCCTTCCTTGTTCCTCCCTCCTAGATTACTCCTTTAGATATTGGATCTCCCCTTGCAAGCTCTGAATAACATCCATAGTGTCATGATGTATCTCCTTTTGATGCACGGGATGTGGATACTTTCTATGAATGACCTCCTCCCTTAAAACTAGGGTTTTCTGTCTTGGTATCTCTCTTACTCATGTGGCTTCTACCCTTTTTGTTACCAAGATAGGTTCCAAACCTGTATCCCATGTTACCCGAGGCATCCACTGTATGTCTACCTTCTTGATACTAACCATTGTAGCACCCTTGTCCTTCCGGTGTTGTTGATTCATATGCTCAAATAATTCTAGGCACTCCTCATACTTATGCTTCTTCTTACACCACGAGCACTGCAATAGGTCTAGTCACTCACATTTGTAATGTTTTGTAGATCTGTAGTTAAAATAGGTTCCGCGCGAGAACTCATTCCTTCCTCCTCTCAAGGTTACCATGACCATAGAATCTTCCTCGAAAACCCCTTCCACGTACACCTCCATCTTTGCACTCCTCATAACGGTGATCATCACCCTTGGAACTACTTGCAATGTAGTTTTGGCACACCCCATGATTGATGGCCTCATGGATTTGATCAATGAGCCTACAGTCCTTAGTATCATGGGTTGTAGAAGTGAAAATCTTACAATAAAAGATGCATTCTTCCTGATTATGCGATGCGCAAGGGGCACCTACTTGCATAATGGTCCCCATGACAAATCTCACACTCTACCGCCACGGCCTACTATCCTCAAGGGGAAATTATCTTTAACGTGCCCCTCTATCTCACAATCTATGCACCACAAACCATTGTGAGTTTCATGGGTTGAGTTTGGAAATAATTTTTCCAACTATTGGCCATAGCATCATTAATCTGAGCCTCCAAAAATGGGCTAATGCCAGTATCAACACTACCAACAACCTCGGCAAGTAGGGCAGCCTCCAATGCCTCACGCGGGTTTGTAAAAATTTTATGAGACAAGGCCCTTCTAAAGGGGTTAATCAATCCTCCAACAAACCACTATGCATGCTATGAAGGATAAATATCATATGATAGTTTAGAAAAGAGAGTATTAAAGTGCACATCATACTCCCACACACTCTTTTCCATTCCTTGTTGAATCTCCTTCAAATTGATGATGGTCTTCTACTCAAACTCAGGAATGTGGAACTCTGCCAAGAATGCATTCTTTAAAGCAGTGTAGTCCACCACCGTTTGATGAGGGTCATACTTTCTATACCAGCTATGTGCGCACCCTTGCAATGTGGTTGCAAACTGACTAGCCTTTCATTCTAGGGTTGTGATACCCTTCATGTGCTATAGCAGTTCACACTTGTGAACATGTTCCATAGCATCCTCAATGCCCCTATAATCTGGAAAATGTAGAGACATTTCAAAGAAAACTTGTGGGGGTAGTTGGGGTCCAAATCCTCCTCCACTAGATCCTTGGTTTCTACCTATGTTTCCTCCACCACCTGATCCACTAGGTCCACTAGGCCCTAAACCACCGATCTACCAGACCCACTAGCTTCTACTCCAAATGAATCACCAAATCCCGAAGTGGTCATGTCGTGGGTTCTTACAGCTTCCACCGAGCATGTGCACCTATTTTCTATGACAATGCCCCACTACCAATAGTATACTCCACACCACTTCTAGATGTGAGAGCAAATGCTTGTGTGCATATACCTTGCCCGAAATTCCTAACACTAGGTCAGGTGTTTGCAGCCATGAAGTATCAAATGAGAAGTTATACTTCTTGGGCATAGAACGATCAACTCGAATGTAATCAAATAGATTAGCAATATTATCTCCTTGATCTGGAAAACCAAGTGCCAGGGTCTAGTCACTAGGTGGGATCAGATGTGTGCTAACGGTTCTTCTTTCTCCGTATGAGGAACTCTCATCGAAGACGAAGGGGTTTCTCTCATGTACTTTCCAAGATGGGCTTGCATAGACAAATTAAGCTCCATATCCTCGGCGTGAACCTCAAATCCTTCCTACAATGTCTCGCCACCATACATCCATCACACTTGTAACCATACTTGATCGTCTCTCCTCCCTTTCTTTTCTTCTCCGCTACATCTTCCATCTTTCGCCACCCTAGCTTCCTCACCTAAGACTCGAGTGGTTTAGCCGGCCATTAGAAAAGCCTCTAAACTCATGGTAATCATCAAGATCTTCAAAGCCGAGGGACAACACATAAAAATGATCCTCTGGGCTCCTCATAAACTCAAACTCAACAACCTCCGACAAGAATATGTAGAAATAGCATACTCCGAGTTTAGCTAGCCAATACTCCTCTCCACCAATGATCTATAGCATAGGTCCACGTTAGATCTACATCCTACAGCCTTTGGTAGTCTTCTTTGGTCCACATATGTGATCCATAATGCCAAATTGATCTAGAAGCATAGGCTGAAAGCCATTCATATAGTTCTACTGGGAAGCAATAGAAGAAGGTCTCATACAGATCATGGTAGAGGTTCTCTTCTACCCATCTACATGTATTAAACTTAGGTATAGTGCTAAATATCTAGTGCCCTTGAACCACGATTCAAAAATTTTCAATGTTAACCACTCTGTCATTACTCATTACATAGATCATGATGTATGCTATATCCCACTACAACTTCAAAAAGAGGTCCTGAATAGAACCAAGATGTAGTCATTTTTACTCCCATCACAAAACAAAGGAACCCCATGCATATTAGCCTATCACCCAACAAAAGCTGAGTGCTCACCCAAGGCACACATGGGTACCAAGTCTCTCTTTGATGTGAGTTTAGTGGGAAACATCATCTATGATTAGTGTAAGATATTTCAGAGGGGAAGACATACAAGAACCATAGTGCTCAACATCCTCAAGATACTTGTGGTCCCTTTAGATTAGTTGCTTAATAGAATCCAAAACATGGATTGTAACAGAAATAAACATACAAGAATTCATACTTAGCATGAAAGGAAAGAGAACTCATAAGAGAGAAATATGCATTAGAACCATTGATATTCATGTATATATTATATCAGGTAACCTCATTACATTCATTGAACCATTACAGAGTGTCACAGAGAAGTAGACCACAGTCATGCATTTCACTAGACTTATGTAACTAAGCTACCAAAAGAAAATTTACAACTTCATGCCTAGTAAATTCTCTCCTTGATGCAACTATCCACTAATAGAGTCCTCACAGTAATTATGTAGAGCTCCACCCATGTTGTCTCTCAAACTCACACTCTCTCTAACCCGCTATATCTCAAACTCATATATCTTTTACTCTGTAGGCACTTGTATTTATCACTTTCCTACACTATTAGCTCATCCTCTAGCCACTCATATCCAAAGTGAAGTGTTGAATGTGGTCTCTCATGTGAGCATGCTTCTCTAGGCTTGATCTTTCAACTTTATCTCATGATGTTCTTCTAAAAGATTCCATCCAAGGCATGCCCCTATCTCACAGCCAACTGTCACCAGTCGCACCTTATCTACGCACAACTGATCATGCTTTTCACATGTTATACCTTGTGCACTCAAATTGAATAATTCTTGAACCTCCTTTCACATCTCACATGTGTTATATGTTTCCTTAAACCTTTCTCTTGCGTGCATTTTCCTTGCGCACCTTTCCATAACTAGGACCTTGTGTGCCTATGTGCCTTCATACTTGGCCAATATTCCAGGGGTCCAACACCCTTGCTATAAGAGTGGTTATGGGATAAGGTACCATGCATTAGAGGAGGGCGTGAGATTCAAGTTCTGCATGTCAACTTTCCTCCCCACAACCTTGATTATGACAAGGAGATTACCTTGAATTTTGTTATATATGGGTGGCTTCTGAGCAATATTTTGATTGACATAGGTGCGGAAGTCAATGTTCTCACTCTAGATGCATGGCATCAAATGGGAAGGGCCCCATTACAACCATCTTTAAATGTGTTGTATATGGCCAACAAGACAAAGAAAATGCCCATTGGTGTCTTAAAGGATGTTGTTATTATTATCCAAGGGGAAACGTCACGGGGGATTTTGAATTATTGGTGTTAGCCAAGGAAGACAACTTTGTAGCATTACTTGGGTGCCCTTGGTGTTATAATAACAATGATGACCTAAGGTTCAATAAGGGATACATAAGCTTTGAGAACAAGGAAGAGCGATTCATCATCCCCTTAACCGATGGATAATCAACACCCTATACCGAGCCCTTGGGAGAAAAAGGTCTTGACAGATCTATGTGCACTATATCAAGAATCCTAAGGTGATTCACCCTACATAGGGAGTTATTTTTTATAAATATGCTTAGTCCATGAATGATACAACTAGTGTGGCATGTGACAATCGGGTATATGGGACTTATGATTTAATTTTTCAATAATTAAGAGGCTTTGTTACAATAGTGACAAAGGTGCACTTATTCAAGCACATGGGGGAAAGAAGTTACCAAGTATTCGGATGAGCCAATCCTAAAGATTTCTTACAAGAAACGGAGGCTCAAAGGGAAAAATGAGGTTGAAAGAAGAGGAATTCTCAGCTATAACTTTCTGGGACCATAAGGCATTGGTGGGTAACACATCAAGATTGCCTTCCAAAGTGGCACAAAGTGAGAATCACATTCTCTATTAGGTTTTCTCGAAACAATGCACCCACTACAATACGGGACTACTATGTGAAGGAACACACCTCATTTCACATCCAAGCATGTGAGAAAGTATGGAGGGAAGGAGCAGAGGCCCTTTCACCTTATTTATGGGTGCATAAGCTATATTCCACCTTAGAATGTTGTGTGTGCACATGGTATATTCACTCTGAGATGCGTCATTAGATAGGAAATTGACAAGAGTTGACGGCTGACCTCCTTCAAGATTTTGAGTATCGAGTACTAAACCATCGGTGGATAGGGCATTGTAGGTTGTTAAGAACCTAATGATGGGAGATAGTACCATGGTGGAAGATAGAATACTGGAGTTATTGGGTGAACCTAGATTGTAACCGTGCTTTGATGAGGAAGAGTCAGAAGAGATGTAGCTTGAGTGCGCATGTATGGAGAAAGAAAAAGGAAATATGGTCTATGTGATAGATTAAAAAGAGATGAAGAGTTTGGATATTAACCATACTGAAGGTACATGCAAATTTACTGATAGTGTTGATGAGAAAGCAAGTTCCTACCATGAACCACTCAAAACAAATAAGGTTAACATTGGTTCATAAATGGAACCTAAGGAGGCCACTATTGGATATTATTAGTCAGAGAAGGAGGTTTCAAAGATCATTGATATACTGTATGATTTTTAGGACTTATTTCCATGTAGATACCATGAGCTTAAAGGTGTTCACCACTCCTTGGGAGAAATTAAAATCAAGTTAAAGGAGGGTGTGTGCCCAATCTGGAAGAGGCCTTATCGAATGAATTTGAATCTTTGTGTCAAAGTCAAGGAGGAGATAGACAAGATGATCGCTTCAGGCATCATTGAAGTTATGGAGGAATCGAATGGGTAAGCCCCATGGTCATCAGTATTAAAAATGATGGAAGGATAAGGATATGTGTTGAATACAAGGACTTAAATGTGGTATGTATAATTGATCCTTTTCCAACCCGTTTACCGAGGAGATCCTAGAAGGATTGTTCGTGTACAAAATCTATTCCTTCACGGATGGATTCTCATGATACCATCAAGTTAGAATTGATAAAGAAGACCAAGAGAAGACAACTTTCTCCACTGAGTGGGGAATTTTTTCCTATATGATCATGCCTTTTGGATTGAAGAATGCACCTATTGTGTTTTCACGCATAGTGGTCTAGGCATTTCAGGATTTTATCCATAAGTTTCTACAAGTCTACCTTGATGATTGGACAGTATATGGACTAGTGAAAGACCATTGTGATAATTTGAGACTGATGTTTAAGAGATGTTGGAATTTGAGGATATCCCTCAACATTAAGAAATGTGTTTATTTTACTCCATTTGGGACCCCGTTGGGGCTTATTATATGTAGGGAAGGTATGCTTTGGTGGATCTCGCCAAAGTTTTCGTTATTGTAGGATTGGGGGAACCTACCAAAGGTGAGAGCACAAGCACATGATTCCTTGGGCATACAGGTACTACCGTAAGTTTATCAAGGGGTATGACAATATTGTTGCACCATTGGAGGAGTTACTAAAACACAAGAGTGCCTTTCATTAAGAAGAGGTGTAGCAAATAGTGTTTGACACTTTGAAGGGTAGACTTGTCATTGTGCCCATATTAATATTTCCTTCTTGGGATAAAAATTTCCAGTGCATGTTGATGCTTCAGGGATGGTAGTTGGAACATCTTAAGACATCCCGCGAAGGGATTTTTGACCTCCTTGTGTTTTGCTAGAAGGAAGTTAACACTAGTAGAGAAAAATTAAACCACTACCGAGTGTGAACCACTATAAATGATGTACATGCTGCATAACTTCAGGAAATATATGTTGGCAAAGACCCTTTATAGTTTACATGGATCACATGGCATTGAAGTAATTAGTAAAAATCTCATTTTGTAAGGGTGCATATGTCGGTTGGTCCTATTGTTTCAATAATTTGAGTTTATAGTTGCTTTGTGAAACCAGGAAAGAGTAACTCAAGGCCTAACCATTTGTCAATAATTCACTCAAGGGAGGATGCATAGAGCATTGAGGATGCTATGACAGACGTGCAAATGTTTAGGCTATGGCGTGCCCTCGACTTATAAGATATTGTTGTGTTTCTCAAAATGGTTATGACACCAAAAGGAATGAAAAATTTAGAAAGGAAACAGTTAGATATATGTGTCACACCCCACATGCTAATTAGTTGAGACTTATATAAGATAGGTCATGATAAGGTTTTTTTCCAATGCATGTTAGAACATGAGCACATTGCAATCATGAAAGAAGCACAGGGTGGGATTGCAGGAGGGAACTATGTAAGGAATGCCACAGAGTCAAATATTCTACTCGTAAGGCTTTAGTGGGACAGTATATAACAAGATTGCATTGATTTTTTCAAGGCCTGTGACCATTTCCAATGCCTTGGAAAGCTAGGAAAAAGAGATTAGATTCCCTTCGGACTCTATAGCCAAAAAACCATTTTAAAAAGGGAAATTTATTTTGTAGGACCAATTTCACCTACCGCACAAAGGACTAGTTCATGCTATATAATCACTTGCACTAATTACTTAACAAGGTGGGAGGAGGTAGTGCCTACAATGGATTACAAAACAACAAAAACTTCTAGATTCTTATGGGAAAACATAATAAAAAAGTATGGATGTGCTCTAAGTTTGACTAGTGATAGGGGTACACATTTTTTGAATGAAATAGTCAAGATTTTGTTGGCATAGTTCATGGTGGCCCATCATAAGACTACCCCTTATCACCCACAAGTTAATGGAACTGCTAAGGCATTTAACAAAATTATGAGTCGCATGTTGACAAAAATTACAATGTGGGAAGACTAGATTGGGATGAAAAGGCATCAACCATTCTATGGGCATACAGACAACCTACAAGAGATTAAACAAGGCCACACCATTTTAAATGGTTTTTTGTACGAGGTTGTTTTACTAGTTGAATTTATGTTACCATCACTCCGTATTGTGCATGTAGGAGGGTTAGCTGATGAAAAATTAATTCAACAAAGGTGCATAGAGAAATTAATGTTGTTAGAAAAAGCAATCACTTGCTAGATGGAGTCATAAGACTAAAAAGGCACGGAAAAGAGCATGGCATGATCATCATATTAAAAACAAACAATTTGAGGTTAGGAAGATAGTTTTTTTATATGAATCCAAGTTTCGTGCCATCCTGGGAAACCGAAGTCCATTGGTTAGGGCCATATATCATCTCGTACATCCTTGTTTCTGTAATTTCCAATTATAAGCACTTGACGGAAAAGGGTTACAAGGCCATTTCAATGGGAGTAGGTTGAAGCCCTACTATAAATAAGTCTTCCTTGTGTTTATAAATAGGGTAGTATTTCCATTTTACCTAGGATTTTATTTTATGATTTTCTTTTCCTTATGTTTCCCTTTCTCGTTGCTTATTTCCTTCTTGTTGTGTTATTATTTTATGCACCTTGTGTTTTGGTAGCCACTTATTATTCAAAAGGTTGTGTATGCGTAGAGGACCATCCATCTATTTTTGTGTGGGGTGGAGAAATGCAAAGTAAAATGGAAGTTGGTAGTGGAATTTGTGTTTTGATGGCCCGGATTGAAGGTGCATAGTGTGGAAGAGCACACATAGAAAAGGTGGACATAAGGAATTTTGGTGTCAGGATAGATTTACAAAAACCATGTACAAAGGATGAGAAGCACAGAATAACATGAGGTAGGCGAGGGAAAAAATTAGGTTAAGGACAGAAGAAGTTACTTCGGCGTTGTAAGTGCGTGCATGAGGATATTTAGTTAGTAAGGATTTTTGCGTGCTAGAAGGTTGTAGATATTTTTCGTGCAAGATTGGGTGTGGGGGTAAGAGCACTTAAGGGTGGGATTTAGTGGAAAAAGTCACCTTTATTACAAAATTACATTGGTAGGTGGCATAACATTTATTACAGGAGATGAGAAAAAAACTATAAGTAGAAGGTCGGGATACATTGTTATTACCTTGCATTTGTGATAAAGAAGAGCTCTTGTGAACTAGGGCATCTGTGAAGAATATTTTTTCAAAGGAAAAAGTGTGAAGGTTTGTGCAAGACTAGTGTTATTTGTGAACTAGGGTGTAAAAATAGGTACACGAATGTATAGGAGAGGGTTCCCTGGAATTTTCAAAAACTATAAGAAAGTATGCCATCTTATGGAAGGAAGGGTTTTCCTGTGGTTAGGTTTCATCAGCTAGGGCATGAGAGTAAGGGGATTTTTCACGAAGGAAGCCACATATTTGAGAAGAGTGAGGAAGAGGAGCAAGGAGGAGTTTTTATTAACCCAACAAGGAGATGGCATTAAAGAAGGAAACTATTTCATCGAAGAAGGAAAGGGCAAAGAGAAACAAGTGGTTTCCACCAGTTTCAACAAGGATTAGTATGTAGAGATGCAATACCTAGATGATGTATTGCTTTCGAAAGAAATGGGTATCCTATGTAAGGAAGATGGTAGTGAGTGATTACAACCATTGCATAAGAATCACAGAGAAGTAGATGGCATTATAAATGGTTCACCTAATAGATAAAAGGACACTAGAAAGGATTTCAATCTATGATGATGAAGTGAAGGTAAAATTGGAGAAGTGTAGGTTGTTGCAACATTATGAGTTTCCCTACTTTGGAAAACCTGAGAGACTATATAATTGGTTGATGTCGCACATGCACGAGGACCACTTCAACTTTATAGGCCAAAGGATGTGTATAATGCCTCAACTAATCTCTAAGTTTACCAGCCCTGTCTATGAAGGGGATCCACTAGATGATGAATTGGAGGATAAGGAATCCATTAAGGAGACATTCCATGATTATGATTATAAAAATTGTTCACGCTATTTTGATATCTCATATATCTCTGACCCAGTGATAAGGATGGTTACGCACTTGGTATCTAGGATGAATGAGAAAGAGAGGTGAACATAGATAAACAAGGCTTGGTTGAATGTGTGCCGAAGATTTCAAAAAGAACCATCTATAACTTATTCACCTTCATTATGGAAGAAATCATTAGTACCGCTCATGAAGGAGAAAATATCATGTTTGGAAATGTCCTCCTCACCATCATTTTCTCAGAATTTGGAGTTCTCGATGGGCTAGAGAATTTTGTATGGGAATATCCAGATGAAGATCCTTATCCTGCCAAGAGATTTTAAACATACAACAGTGATACCATGAAAGCTTCCCAAAACACATGCCCGGAGAAATGGTACAAAGGATTTGTGATGTGTTTAGGGTTGAATGGAGGTTACCCTACAATTATCGGTGCTAGTGTAAGGATAAGCTGATTTTGTTTTATACTAGCATTTATTCATTTTCAGATTCACATTGATAGATGGGACCAAGAGCCCATGGTGTAAACTACCTTTCTCCTTCACCATGAAATATTTCCAAGCAGGGTCAACCACTTCAAGGATTCTAAAAGAATAAGGTTAGACCTCAACGAGGTGGATTAGGACCACCATGACCTGTGAAGGAAGCTGGTATACCCTAAGCAAAGGTGCTTATGTGCGAAGTATGCCTCTCATGAGGTGTGTATGAAAAAACCTATGATGTTTCCAATTGCTTGAAGGACCACAATGAGGGTATACCTGCACATTAGGCCCAAGTATGAGAAGGGTGCCTACTTGGAGAATGATGTCTCCATCCCAGAAGACCCCACCAGAAGAAGAAGGTCATGCTAAGGAAGAGGGAAAGAGAAGATGCACTGAGAAGATTACACCAAGTGTGTAAACAACACAATTTGTGGGCACGTTTGAGTTAGGTGTGAATCCAAGCACATATGCATGGAGGAAGAAGTCCCCTATTAAGGAAAATGAGAAATCACTTGAGGAAGAGGTGCCGAGCAAGAATATTTTCATGCACAAGAAGAATCTCTAAGTAAGTAGTCATCTCAATAAGAAGAAGAGAAGGAAGAGTCTCCTATACTAGAATCACCAGTTAGGAAGAAACAAAAGGTAGCAGCGAATCTAGACTTAGAAGGAATGGAGAGACCGGAATCCTACAGAGGTGAGAGAGATGATGAAGAGCATAAAGAGGCTCAAGACCATCTTATGTACGATGTGCATGAATCCAAGGATGAGGGAAATGAAGAAAAGGATGGGGAAGAGGGAGGAAATCTAGACAAAGGGAAGAGTGAGGAAGTAAATATAAAGGATCAAAGGACCCCAAGCCTCACCAAGGAGAAGATAGAAGAGGAAAAACAAAGAGAAGTAGTGGGCATAATAAATAATTTGGTGGATCGGAAGTTGAGCACATCTCAAGGTTCTCAAGGAGATAGAGGAGGAAAGTGTAGGAAAAGAGTATGGGAGCATGGGTAGAGATCCCAGCTTAGCGGTAAGATTTCCAAAGGTAGCGCACATAGGAGGAAAAAGTGTGGTAGTGGCGTAAGAGTAGGGAATGAGTTATATCAACAATCCAAATAAGGTACTATGTGTGTGCTTCCAAAGTACCATGCCTATAGACCAACTCCTTGCATGGTCTTCATTCGAAGAAGAATGCACGTACCCATGAACAAGGAATATGTTATCTTAGGCATTTGAGTCCAATGTCGATGAGCTTGAGTTCAAGGTAAGCAAGGGGTGATGATGAAAATACATGAGACCAAGGGAGTGAACCCCCTGATAAATACTCAACATTTGACAAGAAATTCTGAAAATCCCTCAACAAGGTATCAGTTGAGGTTGAGGTGAGATTCTTTAGAGGGAATGATAGGTTAAGGTTCCTAGATGAAGAACCGAGAAGAAAAAGGAGTAACTCATTGAGAAGAGAAAGGATATGAAGTAGGAAGATTTGATGAGTACACAGTTAGGCGTGAACTAAGTGAGGAGAAGGAAAAGATGCATGAGGTGTACAAGAAGGTTGAATTTTCACAGACACCATCACTTTGAAACACCCAGACCTAGAACCTCCCGAGAAGAAATGAGAGTTAACCTTGCAATACTTGGAAGACTTAACCCACATCCTTACCGTGGAGAGGAGGCCAATCTCCATAGAATCGATACAAGAGGCATTGGCATGCCGTAAGGAGGAATAGAAAAAGAAGATCAAGGAGACAAAGTGACATGATATTCTCGAGCTCCTTTCCACTATATAGATCACCACACGATGGATGAGGTCATGTATGATAATTTTGCTAACGAGAAAAAAAGGTAGCAAACATACTAGTTGCTACACATGAGGCAGTCCAAAGGAGTACAAAGAGAATAATAAGAGGAATAGGGAAGAGCTGGATAAGATCCTAGCTGAGGTTGAAAAGAAGATGGAGGAAATCAAAATCTTGCGAGGCTTGATTAAGAACCAACTTAAGGAGCTGTATCTCTAGATAACCCGTAGAATGGATGCACTAGACAACCTTAGAAAGCACCTCAAAGGGATTGTAGATACGCTAAATGATAAGTGTGGTGAACTAGGTTTATAGGAGGTAAGCGCTCTTTTGGGTGACCTACTTCAATAGATGTGGGGTGAAATGGACACTCGGGAAAGGATCAATACAACAATAAGTAAGGATTTCCCACTCCTATTATAGAAGTAGGAAGATCTTTGATTCTTTCATTTCTTCTATTCTTCATTCTTCCATTTTGCAGCTTCTTTCAATTTTTTTGGGTTCCACCATTCGTTATTATTTAAGTGAGAAATATGTTTCCAAGGAAGAAGAACAAGCTTAGTGTGGGATGTTTGTTGGGCCTCAAAATATTAGCTAATTACCTAAAGGTCCGTGTGTGTAGAACTAGTAAGAATAAGGGCACATGGGGAGAAGTGCACAGGGTAAGGGCTTAAGAAGGGTTTAGGAGAAACTAGGATGCACACATAACGTAATATATAGGGTCTAAGGAATTATCCATATTCAGCATTTTGAAGGCACTTGAGGAAAAATATTACCCGACTAGGTATGCCAAGTGGATAAGGTGCCAACCTAGAAACTTGGTGTTCAAGGAAAGAATATTCCATGCATGGAATATTCCTAGGAAGACATAATTACAAAAAATGTAGATCTCGGAGTAGAATAAGCATGCACCATTGGAGGACCACATTGACACTTGGCATCTGATCTGCTCTTGAAGAAAGGCATGGTAGTTGGTGTTGATTTTATAAGAAGAGATCCTCAGGTAGAAGAAGGGAGGAACACATAGTAATAAATGAAGGCATGAAGAGATACACCAAGACCTAAAATTCAAATATGAAGTGGAGAGCCTTGGAAATTAGATCATTCATGACCTTTGTACAGTCAAAGTCTAGGACCCTTCAAACTGTCTAGCTTGGTCATTATGACCACAAGGTTTATAAATTAGAATCATACCTTGGATCAATGAAATTGATCCAAGGTAATGTTGTTCTAGATCCCCATGAATTATGAAAACTAAAACTCAACTTCTCATTCCCAAGCAGTGAATTATTCTAAGTATAAAAAGATGAATTGCTTCATTTTATATTAAGCATAAACATGGCAGAATTGTACCTATTTCAGTAGATAACATATTACCTACTGCAAACATGATTTCATAGATCATAAGAGTACACCATCTTAAGACAAGAATCACATGTCAACATTTGCACCTTCCAAATAGAAGTCAACATAGATATCAACCATGTTAGAGGTGTTACATGCTACAAATCCTTCAAGGATTTCCTCTATAAAATATGTAGGAAAAGCATCTATGACACATGAGGTGTCAAGTTCCCTATAATCAACACATATCTTGATCTAACCATTATTTTAATGCTTATCATCATGGGGATAACCCACTTAGATTCCTCAATTGGTTTAATAATTCTAGACTTAATCATTTTGTCAATTTCCTCTTTGAAATTCACGTGCAAGTTTGGGTTCATCCTATAGGGCCTCTTTTGAACTCGGGTGCGCACCTTATTTCAACTTAATATTCATTTATCCCAATGAGCTATGGATGCCTTTCAACTCATTGTAACCTCTTGGAAAAAAATATTATAAGTCACACAATATCTTAATGATATTTTCTACCTCTTGCTCGACTAGTAATCTCCAATGCTAGCATCCTTAAGCACATATTCTATCCTAATATTAACCTTTTTGGTCTACATAGGAACATGGTATGTGCATGATTTTTCATGTGCAGATTTTATTACCTCGTGGACACCCTCTCTTTTGGATAATATCCGGTTCTCTACTTTTTCATCATCAATGAGATATACCGTTTTCCCTTTCTCTTTTTCTTTCCATGTGCAACCCAACTTGATTTCTTATTTTTCCACTACACCCTCATGTGCCTCAGTCTCATGTTCTCCCAAGAGATAAACCACAAGTTCTTCTTCCTTTGCACTATCCCCCAATTTTATGCACTTCACAATTTTCAACACCTCATGTATGGGTGACTTATTAGAAAAATAATCAAAAGTATGTTCCATACCTTTAGTCATGTCACACCAAATTGAATTTTCTTACTTAAGATCAACATGGACATACCATGTACATGTATATACATGTAATTTTGAATAGAAATTATGTACCTAGATTGATGGTAGTAAATCCTCTTGACCTTGATCCCACTATCTTTAACATTGTGGACACGTACCAAATCTAGAGTATTTCCATCATACTTATGTATAAGAGAAGGGGTGTGTTGCTCCAGGTGAACCTTTTCGAAAGGCTAATCTTACCTAGTGCCAACCCAAAACATTATCCTTGTGTTCTTCCCACTAGCATTTTGTTGTTCCACACAAGGTATATACTAGGATATTCCTCCTATCTCCCATATTCTTCCATTGTTCCTCCATGGTGCACAAGAAAGATTCAAGATTCTCCTCCCCAATATACCTAGGTAATTGAGTTTTTCCTGAGGGCTTAATCATGTGTGGATTTATCATCTGATTTAATCATCCATAACCTTTCATTCAACCATTTTGTACATGCCATGGGCCCAATTATCACAAGAAAAAATGATAGTGTCATTGATGTGATTTTGCATCTTCCCATTAAAGTACACCTTATTTAGATGGATCTACATTCTCGTGGTCAAGCATTGTGCATGCATATATCCTATTAACCTCCTCTTCACTCATAGGTTAAATGTAAGGTGTAACCTTCACATCATCTAGAGGAATGATCACGTAATCTTTATTATTCTTACAACTAATGTACCTTTCTTTGAAGTGCATGTTTGCATTGTTTACATAACACCAAGGATGATCAAAAATGTTAGTAATTTGTCTTCCTCAAAATCTCAATTTCTTTGAAATCTCTTATAAACATGGCTCCTTGAATAGTGATTGATGCATCCTTTGATAGCCCTATAGGCATGGGATTTTTTTTTCCATATAAAATGCATTATAAGATGGATGCAATTGAGGCCTTCCCATCTAGTTTTATGAATCCAAAGTTAGAACATTCAACTTCACACCTATGTCAATCAAAATATTACTCAGAAACCATCCATCAATCATCATATCTAGTGTGATTTAATTATCACACTTGTGGTTCTATGGTGATAATTTTACATCGAGAATATAATGATCATTCTCCACTCCCACGCGTGGTACCTTTTCATGCAACCATTCTCCTAGCATTGAAATGATCTTCTCCTATTTAAAAATATTGCATAATTCCTTCAGACGATCTACATCCTTTTTTGGAAGTTCAATATTCTTCACGCATTCCCTCACACATGCCTACTCTTTCAGGAAATGGATATCACCTTGTAACTCTCTAATCACTCCCATAGTTTCCTGATAGACCTCCTTCTACTCAACAACATCCGAGTATTTCATGATCATAATATCCTGCATCTTAATGAGTGGTTTGGATTAAAAAGGATCCCACATGCATGTTAGTTATGCGCAATTAGTCACTAACATAGGATTTAATTATAGATTAGGAATCTTCTTAGGTGCCCATTGTTCATTATTCGTTGTTTTACCTTGATCGTCCCCACACATTTTTCCTTCTTATTTTTCTTACACATATGATCATAAAGATCAGGAAAGTCCTCAACCTTATGTTTCTTCACACATAAGAAAATACCTAAATATTTGGACACTCATGTTGTTAATGATCCGGGAACCCATAAGTATAAAAACATGTCATGCGTAAATATACATCTACTACCATGACCTCTACTTATATATAGACATTGAAATCAACCATATCCATTTTTTCACCCTTCAAAGAGGGATAGACATCTTGTGTCTGAGAGCTACTTGCCATTGTTGTCTACTGCAATCGAGTCTCACATGCCTCATAAATCTGGTCTATCAAACGGAAATCCTTTATATCATGGGTGTGTCTGTTGTAGACCTTACAATACATAGACTCATTCTTCATCGTTGTATGCTACAATATATGGAAATTCCTAGCATCATGATTCTTGTGGAAAATCTCACAATACTGTAATAGTGCATGTACACTCTTACTCATACAACTATCCTTAGTATTCCCTTCCACATCATAATTGGTGCACCACAACCCACTACACGTCTCATGTGCAAAATTGGTAGAAACCTTCTCCAATTATTTAGACATAGATTTTATTTTAACCTTAATAAAATGGATCACTCCAGCTTAATGCACTTCTAACCACTTCATTGTGTAAAGCTTCTTCCAAAACCTCACGTAGATCTATGTACCTCTTACGTGATAAGACCCTTTGAAATGGAGTCAACAAGCCTCTAACAAACCATTGTGCATGTTGAATTTGATGGATATTAAAATATATTTTGGACAATAAATTTTTAAGCCACACATCATACTCTCTTACACTTTATGATAATCCCTACTTGATGTCTTTGAGTGTCTCAAATTCTAAAACAACCAAAAATGTAGTGTGTAACACATAATAATCCACCGCAATCTGATTTGGATCATACTTCCTATACGAATTAAGTATGTAGCCTTGAAGCATGGTGGTAAAATAAATTTCTCTTCTATAAATGGTTGTAATTGCCTTAGCTCTCCATAACAATTCACATTTTTACACATGCTCAGTAGCATCTTCCACACCTCTTTATTATAGAAAGTGAAGAGACGTCTACAAGAAAACTTTAGGATTTCTAATGTTGACCTTTCTACTTTGTGAAGGTTGTTGGGGTGGTTTTTGGGGAGGTTCATGTGGTGTTGGAACCTTCCCTAGGTTAAGTCCAGACCCATATCCTTATCCTCCACTAGGATTCCCTCCATGTGGTGTCTAACCTGAAATTATTAACCCTCCCATCATGACTTGTGGTCTTATAGATGAGCTTCCCGTGTCCCAATTGTTATGGTAGACTAGAAACCAACTATATTTGTTGTAGCAGCACCTACAAGATTTCTTCCAATGATCTACACATCAATATTTTGTCTTTATGATGCACCTATAAAAATACCTCGAAACTTACTTTTCCTAGACATGGGCATCTGATATGCTACCATGTGTGCATCCCTAATCTATTCCTCCTTTTGATAAGTGCCTAAAATATTCCTACTTGTGTCTCATACCCAACATGGAGATCCTACATGTTCTCCTTCACTATGATTCTCTTCAGTAATTACATCTAGATTAGGAACACATTGTGCAAGGGATAGGTAGCTAGGATGGGTTGGATGCACACCCATGGTTATTATTATTTCTTCATACACCCTCTCATCAAAATCTGATGGGGTCTCTCTACTACGATTTCCCAATGTTGAGAGGATATGATAGTGTGGCTCCTCATCTTCCATAGGGCTCTCATCACTACTGCCAGCCATCATTCTTTGTTATCTCAATGCTTCATTAATTTCCCTCTATCGCGTATCATTATACATGATCCATCTTTCCTCTCTCTATCTTTTTCCACCATTTCCACTTCCATCCTTCCCAAAATTTCTCCCGATCATTCGCATGGTGGGGGATTAGATCACCATAGGTAAATTATTTATTCCCACTTCTACCATTAGGATCTTGATAGATAAGGGTATCAAGTGTAAATAATATCTTTTTTCTTGCGTAAGAACCAAAACGCTGCTTCCTTTGGGAAAGAGAATGTATAAATTGAATAATTCAAAGTATAGCTGCACAAAAACCTTGATGTAGAAAAAAATTCATGCACTTGGATACATTTCTAGGTCCTAGACACATGCTAGAATTCATATCATTCCTAAGAGAGAGAGAAACTAGTAATTGACAACTTTTTTGGCCTTTTGTTTGAGTTTCTTATTTTCTATTTGGTTTTACACACCCTACAACTCAGTTAGAACTTTACTTTTTATATTTAATGACTTTAGAAACCAACGTCTAGGCTCTCTCATCCCCTCTGGCACCTTTGATCTCTTTCTACCTTACTTGCTCTTTTTAGGCCTATTTTATCTTTTTTTCCATCTTATTTTCTTATGGATCAGCCTTCCAATTGTCAATTAAAAAATTCAAATAAGGGAATCATATAAATACATAACTATGAGATCAAATAAGGTACCAAGCTCTAAGAATTACTATCTATCACCTAAGCATGCATCCAAAATTCATCTAAAGCACTTCAAGGCATCCATCTAGTATCCATTCAAAGAACAAGGGACCGCATTTTCCACATACACTATATAGGAAAGGGGAGTTCATTTTATTCTATCCAAACATGTTATACATTGTTACATTCCAGATCTATCATGATATCAAGTGCAACTTGTACTAGGGCACAATCCTCACTCACACTCATAAGAAGTAGATGGAGTATGAGATGTAGTACAATGCTCGATCGTAAGTTCACTCTGTTGGGTGACCACCAAGGTTAGTTCCACTCCCTATATTGAATCTTTCTTTTTGGATTTGATGTGGTTTTGTGGGTTTTTGCAGCTATACATCTATTTTTTCTATTACAAATGACACTCAACAATCAAGGTGTGACATATAGGTGACCAATAATGACTATCAAAAAAATTATGTAACACTAAAAAAATGACATTCTAACCATCTATGTAATCATAGGAACCTAACAACGAGACTTTGGCACCTAGGTTCCCTTGACCCAGATCTAGACACCCTGTTCGACATTATACAACAACTCCATATTTTACAATGCATAGTTGTGATAGATTTCCCTCTCTGTTCTTGATTTCCAACCTAGATCAATTCCAAGAAGAGCACAAATCATCTACATCATTATTTACCTCTCTTACACTAAGAGTTTCATATTTAATTATCTTATTACTTGTGTAAAAGTGTATCTAAGAGTTGTACTTCATTATTTCTATTAGTTACTCTATAATTGGGATTGCTACTATTGGCCCACCATGGAAGAAGATTTCTTAAAATACGCTAAACATTATGATAAATTCTAAGAACATAGCAATCTTCGACATGCCCCTAGCTACTATCTTGTTGGAAATATAATTTCCTTTCATGTCCCTTTTCCTTGTGTGGTTGTGATCTTATTGGAAATATAAATCTCTGAATCGACTGATGGCCATAATTTTATTATTACCGCTATGGAATATTTTACAAAATGGGTCAAAGCTACACCTTTGAAAACTACCACTAGTCTCGATATCTCTCATTTCATCACCACTCAAATCATTACACATTTGAGAATTCCTTCACATTATCATTGATGTTAAATAGATCTGCATGAAATTCAAGATTAAACAATCGTTATCCACTCCTTATTACCCATAACTAAATGGCTAAGAAGATGCCACCCATAAATCCATTTTTGAAATATTAAGAAATATTTTTGATGCTAGTGGTGACAATTTGCATAATCATATCATATACACTCTTTGGGTTTACCACACTAGTATGAGTACACCCACCAATGCCACACCCTTCTTGATAGTTTATGACACTTTGAAGTCATAATTCCTCTATATCTTGAAATACCCTCATTATGGGTCTCACTTAAAGGCATTCTCAAAGACAATGAATATTAGGAAGCCTAACTACATGAGCTTGAAATTTTAATTCTCTCCATGTATAATCTCTTGAACATAATCGAGTTTATCAATCTCACATTTCCCAAGTATAAAATAGTAAAACTTTCCCTTATGAATACAATATTGTTGATCTTATGTTAAAATAAAATAAAAAGAATACAAGCACTGAATCTCACCTAAGAGGTAAATTCAAACCTAATTGGATAGGTTCTTATGTCATCACAAACAAAATTGGAGTGGCATCTATCACCTTGCCACTCTCTTTGGTAAGCCAATGAAGAACCCACTTAATGTGGTACATATTAAATGTTATTAGGCATAAACCACATTTCACTAACTTATGTTTCACTCTAGTTCCATGGTTCATAATCGACTACTAAGGGTCTAAAGCTGAAATGAATCTCACCCCATTCACTTTTCATGCTCTATGCTTCATGATATATCTTTCTAGTGCACATTTTTCACACCATTTCCCAATGATAGAATATTGTTCTATTTTTCATTCTTGACTATCAAGTGTTATTTTATAAATGAACCACATCTCATATTCATCCAAATTCACTCGGGGAACCCTGCTCCTATCACATTCAAATTGCATATTGTTCCATCTCACCCAAACACAACATATTACATATCTTGGTTGCACTTATTCTTACTTGCTTATACTTAAATGTACGCATTGTTTCCCATGTTAGATGGATACTTAGTATATAGATATATTTTCTATATACACATGTATGTTCACTTGTTCTCTAGTTGTGAATGCAAACTTCTTACAGGACTTTACAAGCTGCAATGATGCTTAACAATGTACCTATTACAAGTCCCACAAAGGCTCTTGGTGGCATATACTTTCTCACAAATTACAGATGTTATTATTTCATTATTTACTACTTCTACTTCCTATCACACTACTTTCTATTGGTACATACATGCTTTGACATACTTTTATCTTTCTAACATGCTAACAGGTGCTTCATGTGTAACATTTTCTTTGCAAGACTATATTGCACAATTATTGTTTGTTACACTTTTGCTTGTCATTTTTTCCATTATTTGTTGGATATACCCTTTGTATTATATGCACACCATATGTTTTTGGTCACTTCCGCCCTTATTTTTATGTAACATTATGAGCAATGTCACATGTTTAAAATCCACTTTTCACGGTTTATCTTGTCTTCTTTCTTGCTCGGTACATTATCTTATATATGCATATTTTCTTTAATTTCAAGTAACTATTATTTTTATCCATATTTTTTTAATGTGATGTGGTTTTCACCATGCACATCCCATCCCCTTCGAGATCCATGTCATTTTAGTTTCAGTCCTCTTGTTTGGACTGCATGCTCCTATCAACATCACATGCACCCCAAATGAGGGGGGAATACATTGGATGAATCAGTCACCCCATACAACAACTCAAAGCTACAGATAGAATTGCATAGTACATGAACAACATAGACCTACAATCAAAGAATGACCTAGAAGCTAACTTGGGTCCTTAGTACAACATAGACACCAAAGCACTTGGTATCGACAGAAGTTCCCGGGAGCTTGTGTCCTCCCATGGGCACTAATGTCTTGGGGTTAGACATAGTCAATTTATCATATCAGCATAGTCTACAAAATTTCATAGATAAGTTTCACAAAATTAGACGTTGGCCTCATAATACGTAATATAGTCAATATCGTACAATATCTTTGAATCGAGAAAATCAATTCAATCTAAATAATTTTATACAACTCAAAAACACAAGGATGTACCATCCACAATGGTTCACATTCAGGAAGAATTCATAGAAGGAGAGAGTAATCCTAGACCTCTCTTCCCAACCTTCTTCGGGTATGTCGTGAGATCACCCAAAAAACTTGTATTTCCCGTGAGATCTCCTAAAAAATCAAACTTGGTGTGAGATCACACAAATAATTATATCTTGGAATGAGATCACCCAAAATACTCTCTCTTCACAACATTTCAAGACATATTTCTATCCTTTTACACTCTTACGTATCAGTGCACTCTTTCCTTTTACACACTTTTTGATACTTTACTCATATTTTCATATATATTACTTTGACTACTCTTTTTCTCTTCTTTTGTAGGTCCATCTATAACACACAATAAGAAGCAACCCTAAATCAAGCACAATAGGTATAAAATGATACAACATAGTATTATTAACCCCTAAGCGTCACTAACATTTTTGTATCTTTCAACGCTTAATTTTTACATCCATTCTATGTTTCACGTGTCCACTTGGCACGTCCTTCACCATCAAACTCTACATGGTTATCAAGTAATCATCTTATAAATACTTTATTTAAATTATTATTCACTCAATAACATAAAGTGGGGAAAATGTAGACACAAAATCATGCACTTAGGTATATTTCTAAGTCCTACACACATGCTAGCATTCATATGATATCTAAGCAAGAAAACTAGTAATTGATGGCTATCTTTGGCCATCTATATGTGTTTATTATTTTCTATTTGGTTTTACACACCGCACAACCCACCATAACTTTATTTGCTTATATGTTATGACTTTGGACACCAACGCCTAGCTAGGATGCCAATGCCCAGGGGCCCTCATCCCCTTTGGGCACCCCCCGACCTCTTTGTACCTTACTTTCTCTTTTTAGGCCTCTTTTATCTATTTGGAATCTTATTTTCTTATGGGTCATCCTACCAATTTTCAAGTATGAAATTTAAACAAGGGAATCGAGATAAATACATAGGTATGTGATCAAAATAAGATACCAAGCTCTAATAATTACTATCTATCACCTAAGATTGCATCCAAAATGCGGTTAAATAACTTCAAGGCATCCATATAGCATACATTCAAGGGAAAAGGGACTGATTTTTCTACATACACTACATAGGAAAGAGAAATTTCATTCTATTCCATCCCCACATGTTATACATTGTTACATTTTATATATATCCCACTATCAAGTACAACTTGCACTATGGCATCATAGGACACAATCGTCAAACACATTCTAAAGAACTACGTGGATTCTAAGATGTAGGGGAATCACTCTGTTGGGTGACCATCGGGTCATCTGAATACCCATATTGTATTTTTCTTTTTGGATTTGATGTCGTTTTTAGAGATTTTATAGGTGAACATCTATTTTTCAAGTTACAAGGACACTCCAAGATTAAGGTGCAACATATAGATGACCAATAACAACTATCGGTGACACTTGTACAATATCACAAAAATCATGTTCTTACCATCTACATAGTCACATGCACCAAATAGTAGACTTTGGTCCCTAGTCACCCTTGAACTAATCTAAACACCCTAGTTAGTCTTT
This sequence comes from Taxus wallichiana var. yunnanensis, assembly GCA_018340775.1. Taxonomy (NCBI): domain Eukaryota; kingdom Viridiplantae; phylum Streptophyta; class Pinopsida; order Cupressales; family Taxaceae; genus Taxus; species Taxus wallichiana. The sequence goes on from CM031236.1 coordinate 415,204,410, forward strand.
ATCTGAAAACTCCATATTTTATAGAATAAATTTGTGATGTTCTACCCTCTCTCTTCATCAATTTTCTAGTCCATATTAGTTCGAGAAGAGTGAAAATTAGCTAAGTAATTATTTCCCTCTCTCACACTTAGGATTTCCTATTTTATTAGCTTATTTCTTATGTCATAGTGTATCTAACAATTGTACTTTATTTTTTCTGTTAGTTATTCTACAATTAAGTTTTTACAAAAAGAGTTTATTTTTGTTAAATCACTTCCAACCAACAATCCACAAAAATTTTTTAGTACAAGCCTTGTCTAAATCAAAAATATTTTGGTAATCTTATTGTTTCCAAACTCTCTTTCCTATTTGGAGACCTCTTGTTGTCGCGTAAAGCTATCAACCACCGGTATAACTCTACTAGGAAGAATCAAGAACATCTTGTACAAGTAGTCATAAAGATTCTTTATAACCCACTTTCACAAGTTAAAATCAAGTCCGTTGTTATATCTCTGTGCAAAATTCTCTTGGACGTCTTCTCCCCATCACTCAATACGCTCCAAAGATAGTCGATACGCCATTTACATGCAACATCATGGTAGACAAATTAAAAAGAGGTCCTGAAAATGAAACCAAAATGTATTCTTTATTTTACTCAACTAGAGCTATGCACACTAGCACCTCATCCAAATAAGTATGGATGCTCACCCAAAGTGCGTGCAACTACCAAGGCCCTCTTTTCTATGCTTATCATAATTTTAGCATGCATGTTCATCATATTCATAGTTAAATCATCCATTCATACACACACAGTAATATACCAATTCATCAACACATATAATAAGGAAAATGATTAATCCAAGTAAAAAATCACTAGAGTCAATTATACTATCAAAACACCATCTTCAAATACATCAACTATCATTATCCAACCAAAATTATCCATTATAAACCACAATAAATTACATAGTTATGGAAGCTTAATACATTAACCTTAATACATACATGCGTTGGACCATGCACACAATCAAAACAGACTCAACCCTAGCTTGTTAAACTCTCCATTTACACTAACTCGGTTACCTCCCAAAAAATCTCGCTAGAACCTCTCTTACAAAAAAGGAAACACTACCTATATATAAGGTTGGGTACATTCCCTTCACTGCTTCATACATTTTCCTATCAATAGGCATGCGTATAAAAAAAACTTTCATAATTTTACAACCCATTATAATAATATATTATCCTAAATATAACATGCCTTAATTCCTATTTTTAGCTTTCTACATGCATTTTCTCTCTCCATCTCTGCATGTTCTTTTGTTCTCCCTTTCTTTCCCGCTAAGTATTTGTGATTTTCTCTATTTCCAAATCTTTACTTGAGTGGAACTCCAACTCTACTTTTCTATTTTTATCCTTGTCATGGAAAATTGGCTAATTCCTTATTCTTGTACCTTTATGCACACATCCTCATGTGTCGAACAACTTTTCTTCGATGTGCACCCTTTGTGAATTGTTCTATTCTTCTTTGTGTGTGATCCTTTACGCATAATCCTTTTCCTTGACTGATACTTAGTTAATTTTCCCAACCAATAGAATCCAAGGTGTCAAAGAGATATTTTAATGCATATTATTAGTTTATGCAAGTAAAAATATAGGGGGAGATGGTAATATGCTCAAAAATTTATGATATAATGGAATAGAGATTGAAAAAGTTGTAGAGTTACTTTAGGTCTGCAGTGTTGACCTTCACCCATCTCTAAGGCTTTTAGTTAATTTATGTGCTTGTACATTTGCATAAGAAATTATAATATGATGGTATGATGATATGGTGAGTACTTAGAAGGTATTTCACATGTCGAGGTTACTTTTATATCATTGAGAAATTTGAAATTTTTTGATCGAGGAGTGCTCTAGGGAGCATGGTTCTAAATGGTGACATGTTAGTGTTTTTAGCATGGTATGGTAGACCTAGAAGATGGTGTAATAGTAGGTATGAAGATAATGTTTGTAGAATATACTCTCGGGGGAGCTATGTTCATGATTGTTTTATGTCCATCCATCTCTTTTTGTTGTGATAAAGACAAGAAAACAAAGTACAATCAAAGGGGAAGCTTGTGAGAAAGTAAGTAAACTGTTTTGTCCATTTTTTCATTGTGATTTTTAATTTTTATTTCAATTTTTATTTTTCCTTTTTCATAGATGTCAAAAGGGGATATTAGACTCGGAAAAATGAAAAAGGAGTCTTTTAGGTGTTTGGTCTTGTGCATCCATCAATGAAAAAGGGAGAGATTGTTGACCATTGTGTCTATGATGTTGTCATTGATGTCAAAGGTAATTGATGGTAAAGGGATTATATGTGTCATAAGTGTCTCTATGAGGTGTCAATCAAGGTCAACCATGTAGGTTGAAAAGGTAGTATCTTTTTTTGGTGAAGTTGTTATGGTGTTTAGGCATGGTTTCAAGCATGGTCAAGCTAGTATGTGTGATCCAAAGATGGTAAAAGGGTATGATAAGTTTTAACATGATTAATATGATGTATAAAATTTATCCAAGTGTATATAAGTGGTCTTCATGGTATTTTAATGTGAATTCGTGGTTGATTCATGTCATTCTAGGCTTATTCCTAGACCTAGTGCATGGTGTATAGCATGAAAAGATGAAGTATGGAGTATTAAAGACTTTTTAAAGAATGTGGATTGTTTTTGAGGCAACATAAAAAATTTCTTTATGTATCAGGACATTATTCTGAGGTTTGATGATGTTTCATGGTCCTTTTAAGAAAATTTCTTGAGAATAAGGCTTGTAGACACAAGTAAGTCTTAGTGGTTAGAGAGTTGAATATGAATTTGAGAATGGATGAGACTTAGTACTATTAGAAGAGGTCATTATGGTGTTGTGGGAAAAATTTTAGGTTGGTATGATGAAGATCTTGCAAGAAATTTTATTTTTGGCAAAATCGAGTTCTTAAGAAGCTAAAACTAGCTCGATAGGTCATCTTGTTTTTCTCACCCACACATGTGGGTTCTACATCAGATATTGAGTATTTAGGGATGTTTTTAATTGAGATAAGATAATTTTTCAAAAATAATCGATTGATTTGGTCATCCTATCTTTATGAATAATCGTTAAGAAGTTAGATTGGTCTTAAACCCTAGTTAAACCCTCATAGTAGAGTGCAAAAGAAGAAATGCATGGTGTGGTCTGTAAATGGTTTGGGAAAGAAATATTTTTGCATCGAATTTAAGAGGATTCTCTAGGTCTTATTTTGGTTATTTTTTCATGTTCCAATTGTTTTAGGAAGCTATAAAAAAACCCTTGTTTTATGGAGACTTTTAGTTTTAAGGATGAGATGGAATCTTCATGATAAAAAGTGAATTATTCCATATTATTTGGGAAATTATCTAAGTTTCCATGAAATTTTTTTAGTAGGTATTTTAGAGAAAACAAAGGATATAGGTCCTCGAAGAATACCTACATCTTTTAGCCTAAAAGGGCTAAACATTATCATGGAGGTTTAAGTTGAGCCAAGTTGATTTACATGATGTAGTTGTGGTTTTTTATCATGGATATTTTTTAACACCTAACATGATATTTCAGATCCTTTTTTTTATTATTTGAGGTGATTTCTTTCTTAATTTCTAATGGCCTAATTGGTCATATTAGGCTTGCCAAGATAAGTGACTAAAATAGGTGTGCTTGGTTGATTTTATCCAAATGGCATATGATTCTTAGTGCTTGATCATGTTGGTAGAAGTTTCATTGATTTTTTATAGGTGGTGTTTCAACTTGGAAGTTATTGTTAAAGTGATGGATCATGGTTCTCTCAATACTAGTTCTTAAGTCCATATTAGTAGTTTTTAACTGTTTTAGAGATTGATATGGTTGGATGGCTTTTGCTATGATTTGAAGGATAAAGTGAGTTTTTGTATAAATTTAAATCATATACCTTTCCAATTATATGCTACTTAAGCCTTTATGATGATTTTTTCAATCTTGGTTGGATATTTTGTCGAAACAAAATATGAGGCTCAACCACAATACATGGCATAAAGTTTGTCTTTAGATAAAGGGGAGGTGTCATGTTTATTGATAATCTAACACCAAAAAAATATATATAATATTAACACTACTCTAACCATTTAGGGTTGAGATATTGTCCCATTAGATATATTCTTTATAGAAAGGAATCTAGATAAAGAGAGAAGAATAACACATCATCAAATAGTAATGTCCTTTTGTAGATGTAAATAAACTAGATACTGAAATAAAGAACCATGTAATGCATTGAACATAGGAACAATACCTTAAATGAAAAAGATATAACCACAACACAAAGTTTATAATATATATTTTTGTATTCTTCAACACCAAGATAGAAAACACAAAGTATTTCTGTCTCTTCAACTCCAAGATCTATATTATGCAAAAATATCCAACCCTTAATAATGCCATAGCATTTTACATTTATAGAGAAGAGAAGGAGAGAAATGAGGAAACAATTGGAACTGTATACTAAAAATAGTAAATACATATTAATATTCCATTTGAATGGTTCTCACAAAATGACCCAGTCAACTTGAAAATCCAAAATATGTTCCAACATTAAAAAAATTGACATGTCTGATGCAAAAATAAAATGACATGATCAATCCGTCAATCATATTTATCTTTTTATTCCTCGGGATCAACTTGTTTCTAACAAAATTCATGAAACTTATAGATCATCTCTTGTGTCTCCTTATCATTTGGTCCATAGGAGTATCGGTTCGGTGTGTCGTAAGTTTGAAACACATTTCCCATCTTTTTGGAAATTTTTATATTTCTTGATAAACTTAGACAAGTTACTCAAAATATTTTCACACAAGATTAACTTGTCAATGGACATGCAGACCAAAATCTTCCTCTTCTAAGGACTATTTTTCAAGAAAAACCTTAAATTATTTGAATAAATCATTTTCCGTAAAAAATATTCAAACCATCATCCAAACCTTTTTAAGTATTTTCTCCAACTCTTCATTAATTTCATTACTAGCATTGACTACCTCTTCCCTAGACTATTGTATCTTATCACAATCTTCCTAAATAATTTTGACTCGAAATTCAATAGCCTTATGAAATTTGAATTTTCTATCCTAGTCATAAATGATTCATGTTTAAGAAAAATGTTAGAACTAACCTTTTTAAGCTCACTAAGAGCTTACAATTTCAACACCCAATTGCCACTTTCCTCCAAGAGATCACCTTTCAATTTATCAACATCAAGTCTAGCTTTCTCTATGTCATTATATGTGTCTACAACATCCTTGATTATCCTTTATCCTTGAAAAAGTAGACACTATATCTAGCCATCCACTGCTCTACCTTGTTGGCCAATTTTCTCCTATTTCAGTATAGAGGAGAAATTAAAACTAATTGGGGTGGGAGATGGGATCAGGACCTAGGTAGCCTTGGATATATTGATCAAAACAACTATTCATTTCTCAACTTTTATTTCAGTTCTTACTTCAAAGATTTAGTTTCCCTAAGATTCCTGAAAAAATTGTCCATGACAATCTATGTATCCTACTGAGTACCTTCAATGGTAACTTTTCTAAGTGTTGCATTTGTAATACGACAATCAGAAGTTATAATTTCCTCCTTTGTTTTGTCAGCAAAAAGAACACAGATCTTCACAAAATTTTAACCAGATGCATCGATAGTGATATGAGAGATGGTATTTGATTTCTTGGATGATTGTGAAGGTGCATGTTTTATAGAACTGAATTCAAAATATTCGGGACGAAAAAAATTCTCTTCCTTGGAGTATGACTAGCCAACCAAGAGGGAAATAAGGAAGAGGGTGCCTCGGGGAGGAAAAATAATCATCAAAGTGGAAATTTAGGGGAGTGGGAAAAGTGGTTACAAAGTATAGAGGAATGGAAAGAATGGTGGTGATAATGGAAAAATATGTGGGAGTTGAAATTTGGGTTGCGTGAGGAGAGCCCAAGATCATACCGATTTCTCCTGAAACGGGAGAAAGTGATGATAAAAAACTTTCCATAAGATATAAAAGTGGAGATGAAGGTGATGGAGGTGAATAAGGGGGTAAATGGAGAAAATGTAGAGATTAATGAGAACTGCAAGGTCAAATGTGGAGGAGAGGGGGTAAGGTGAGGAGGGTATAAAATTGAAAGAGTTACCTAAGGTTACTTGGCTAAAAAAGGGGACGGAGTGAGTAATGAGGGAGGAAGAAAGAATAGGCTAGGTAACCACTTTTCTTAATGGCACCTCCTATGCAGGGTGAAGGAGAAGATAATTCTATTACTAAAACAAATGAAGTGGGGATGGCAAATGAAGGAGGGTGAGACTTAGCTCCACTCTCGTAAAATTTGAACTTCAACTTCTTTGTAGAGTCTTCACTTTTATCCTTTTCCTCATGAGATTGGCCCACTTTTGATGCCAATGTGACCAGTAGATTTGGGACCTAGGGATACTTTGGCTGAATACCCCGGAATACAACCATGTGTTGGTCTGAATGAGGATATGAGCACCTCTATCATAAATGGATGTGGATTCCTTGACTAAAACAATCAATTGGATAGAATGCCACATTATCACTATCTATTTTCTCATACATAGGCACCGTGATTTTTCCATCATCCACTTCTTCTTTGGGAATATCGGTGAGATTCAAAGTTCTAATTTCATCAAAAGTTATTCTTTTGTTATATTTTCACCAAATCTCCACTTTATTTCTACAAATCAACTCAAACATCTTCAAGATCTTGAACGTGAAGTTGCATTATTCCATGATCCTTTAGAACACCATGATAATCAAAACCTCACATTGGCGACATATTATTCTTGATCTCCTTTTACATTTCATTGATTATGTTGTTAGATTTGATAACAGAGGGGAAATTGTATCTTCTAATAGAGATGAATAAATGAACCCTTGCCTTATGCTTACTCCACTAGAACTTGTGAAATTCTAGAATTTTCCTAAATAACTCCATGATAATCCATTTATCACTCGAAATTTAGGAAGATGAATTGGAGATCCCGAGAAAACTACAACCCACAAATAGGTGAACTCATGAAATTGTAAAAAGATGCAAACCCATTTTTATATTGCGTTCCATGCGGAATCATAAACCCTTTATTTTGAAATATCGGCTCTAATCTATAGATTTCATCATAGAAGAAAGTTTCATTAACCCTTTAAAAATTTGACTCACTTTCTTAAAGGGATAATTGAGGGTAATACTTATAAATATGATTTGAGGGCAGGAAGCCTAAGTGTTCAATCCATGATAAAATGCACCCCATTCTAAGAATTTCCCATTCTTTCCTATGATGGTGATTAATTGGTACATCCATCCTTGAAATATCTAGCCTCAAGGATTCCAAACACTCTTTTAAGAAGTGTGATGATATTGTTGATTTCAAAATAAAGTCACTTATGGGTACAATATTTGCAAATATATACAGAGAAGGCTTAGGTTTCAACAAGTAATTTTTGTTAACATGCTTGAAACAATCATCCAAACTTGTATCCCAGGATTTTTATCCATTTTCGAATCTGTCTTGACATATGTAGTGAAATTAGGGAGTTTAAGAAGATAATCAAAGTGATTAGTGTCCAATATAACAATAAGCACACCCACTTGATTTTGAATAGACCTTGTGTCTTAGTCATAATGATTTTCACATGTGATAATGAATTATGGGCATTTGATAGAGATTGGAAAGCCAATAGCCAAAGAAATACCACTATGATAGATACACTTTGCATCCATGAAGTCTATGAAACACTTTATAATGTGATCCAAAATTCATCCATGTCAATGTTCCCTAACTCCGTATCCCTAATATCAACATTGGAATCGATATTGGAGGGAGGTATGACCCCCTAGTAGTTTTACTTCATTTCCTTAAATGAGTCATTTTTCCCCTTTCCTTTAATTGAATCAGACATGAAGGGATAAAGAAAAAGGTTTGGAAAGCCTCTTGTAAACCTCTGGGATAACTTTGAGTTTCACCCCCCGTAATACACCTCCGATAGTCTAAAAAATTGGCTGGAAAATTGACCTTATTTAGAAACTCGAGAATCGCAATACATTGTTCGAGGTTTGACCCTTACTTGACACCTTGAGAAACTTGATACACTATTAGGTTTTGACCCTATTTGGAACTAGGAAAATCCCAACACTTTGGAAAATTTTTGTCTTTCTTGATAGTGACCAAAACCCGGTACACTTTTGTAAACCTGGCCTTGCTCATTAATGATGAAAAATTGAAACATTGTGATGAAAAGAACCTTCTCTAGCATGTGAAATAATCAAAATGTAATGTTAGGTTAACATTCATTAAGTGGCCTTTTTCATCTTGTTCCATCATAAACTATTACCAAGAATAAGTAAGTTAAAAACCTAAAAATATTCACACTTCCCATGGTAAGACAAAAATAACAACTACATAAAATGAGGAGAAAGAATTTAAAAAAAAAAAAAAAAAAAAACTCCTCAATTAAATGAAAATCAAGATAAAACCTTAAAAAGTAAAGTGTGATTCATCAAGGAGAAGTACTTAATGAAAGGAAAATAAAAAATTCAAACCAAATATAATTGATCAAAAATGCCAATAAAATGTGAATCGGGATTTTGAAATGCAAAAGCGGGAGGGAAATCTGATTGTCATCGAGAGTACAATGGTATAAATGACACGTAAATCCCACCTATTTATAAATAATCCTACATTAATTACATGTAAGATGACACGTGTGGGCCACCAACTCGACCCTAGAATTTATGCCATTGACTTGAGGGCGGAAGTCCTGCTACATGTGACACCTCATGTGATCATGTAATCGGGACTTGAAAACATTACACAAAGGAAAATAGAAGTGAATTGGAAATTGGGTTCGGGAAATAGGTAATATCTAGCATGTAATTGATCCATCATGTTACGATGTCTAAAAACCCAAAAGTATGACATACTAGAGTGTTTTTGTGTTAGGTTTGGGAAACACAATTCACATTACACGTGTTTTTATGTGAGATGTTCCGATGCATTCGAACCCAAAACCTGAAAGGCATGCAATATGTTGGGTTTTCGGGGAAGAAAACATCTAACATAAAACATGTAAAATGTTAAGAGAAACCAAAAATCGACACAAAGGGAAAACAAGGAGTTTTCAAAACAACGCTTGGATGAATAATGAATTTTAATAGGTTCATCAACATGAAAAATTGATTAGTTATCTCCATTTTACTGATAAACTTAAAAATGGGATAATAATTGGCTTCGATTTGGGACATTCTTTAGTAACTCAAAGAAATAGAATTTTTGATATCTCTAAAGTGTCAATCCATTGGGCGAAGGAGTAAAAAGAACTAAAAAGAGACACAAACAAAGCACAAAAAAATGAAAGAAAAAAACCAAAAGTAAACACACCAAAGAAAAGGAAACACATAACTAAAAAGTAAACTATGATACAATGCAAGAAGAACTTATCATACTCCCGAGAATAACTTAAAATGATTCCCGGTGTGAGGTAGTGTAAGTTGAGTTCCATCAAGGTATGATAGATAAAATCTATTTTCTCCACACAAATAATGAATCTTGACGGGTTCTCTCAATAAGGAATCAAATGTGTCATGTATTCCCTTCAGATTCTCTTCTTTTGTCCCATAACAGATGAAATCTCCAACTGGAACTCTCGCATATTAGCTTTCTTATCAAACACATTCTTGACCTTGTCTTGATGTTCCATGATCTTTTCAAACACTTTCAACCTATTTTACTCTAAATTTTTAAGTACATGATTCTTTTTCCATGGAATCCTAGAAGGTATCATCTTCAATCATTTTGGAAAACTTTAAGGATGAAAATTTTAAGGATATGGGAATCTCTCGCATCAACTCTATATAAAACTTCAAAAGGTTACATCCCAATATCCCTCTTTGGAGTAATGCAATCAGCCCATAGTGCATCATACAATGCTTTATGCCATGTTCACTAATTCTCGTCAACTAACTTTCTAATTATAGTCACCAAGTTTTTATCTTTCGATTACATCGACAATTTCCTTCATGAATACGGTGTCCCCTGAGATTTCACCCTAAAATATCGACTACCCCTTTTTAAAAAAATCGTTCTTTTAAAGTAACGGTTTGTTTTGTGTTTATTTTTCCTATTGTTTTTTTCATTGCTCTAGGAATCCCCAGAGAGTCATAAAATCCAAATTTGACAAATAACCACATGCCAAAGCTCACTCAATTCCTTCGCTAGACTTTTTCTACAAGCATTTTATTTATTTATTTATTTAATAAATAAATTTATTTTAAATTTAGATTGAGGTAAAAGTGGAGGATTTAGGTTATATAAACCACTTCACCCATCATTAATACCACAAAATATTCACTCTGGGAATCATTTTTGAGATCACCTAATTGGAGAAATCTTTTGAGCAATTGCCTCAAGATTTCTTTTTTGTTTTATTTTTTATCTATGTTTTGGTTTGTTTTCTCATGTAATTTCCATATCCTATACATTATTCCTTCCATATCTTTCCCCATGCCCGGGTTTTGAAAAGATATCCAGATATTTTTAATTACTAATTTTTCTAAAGGTGATCAAAGCTCATGATTCTTTTAGGAGATTGCGAAGAAGTTACTTGGTCTAAAAAGGTGCAAAAATGGAGTTTATGAAAATAATGAAAATATTTCCATTAGTGCGTAGAGATCGAGAAAATATGCACTTTTAGAGAAAATGACACCTAAAACGGAGCCACAGAGTGAAATTTATGGCACTTGCAAGTTTTATTTGCTACATCTTCCTAGACCCTTTCCAAAAATGGAAAATTTTATTCTATACTTGTGTTTTCTTCACTGAAAATCCAAAAATGGAAATAAAATGTTGTTGATGAGTTTTCACGCAATACAAGTCACACTTTTTGGGAAGAAGATTTCTTCCATGCAAGTCACACTTTTTGGGAAGAAGCTTTCTTTCATGCAAGTCACATTTTTTGGAAGGAGGGATTTTAAGTGTTAATAGGAATTTTGATGGTGGAAGGAAGGTGGGAATTTTGAGCCTTCCTGTAAGTTTGTTTTTTCCCATCATTAAAGTTAAATCACTTAAGTGAAAGACGAGACTTATGGAGCTTCCTTGAAGGGTTAAAATTCCCTCTTCCTTGCCTTCTTTTTTTTTTAACATGACTTCTAGCCAAAAAGTGCAACCCATTCTAGCATAGCTAAATACCTAAAAGCCAAATTTTTATTTTTATTTCTAGGAAGAATCCATTTTTGTGCCTAGGGTTGGGGAAAGTTTACAAAGATGAGGGACAAAAAGGGGGTAAAAAGGGACACCATTTTCTTGAAATCAGCAAAACCTAAACTTCATCGAATAATTCTGCATGCCTATGCTCAAAATTTTACAAAGTGATAAGAATAAGTATCGTATATCTCAGAATATAGTTTCTAAAAAACTAAAAAAAATCAAAATGGTTGAGATTAAGAGGGTAAAATGTGGTGCGCACACAAAGTATGTATATTTTTGTGTCAAAAATATAAGAACCTATTGTGTGTGTGCCCCCATTTTTTCAGTTCTATATTTTTTTCAAATCCCTTTAGTAGAAAGTTAGCTAAGACCATGTACGAGGTCCCATTAATTTTTCATAATTTTTGGATGAATGTATAATTTTTTATTAATTTTCAAAGTGCACATATCCCAAAAATGAAATATTTATGTGTGCACCCCCATAACTTTAAGAAAAATTCATTTTTAAGTTGTTTTTTGAGTGCGTATAGAATGGAGTTTAGAAAAAACCAATTTTTTTAATTTGGATGAAAAAATTGTAAATTGTGCACTAAAATGTATGCATAGGTTTTTGCAAGAAAATGAGGCACTAGTAAAAAAATGGATGAAAGCCTTAAACTAATCATATTTTAGAAAGAATGATGTCGTCATCAAGGTAAAACTAAGCTTGACATCGTTGTAGAATTTATTTTTGAATATTATGTTTTAATGCATGACAAATTGGGGTGAACATCGGAAATTTTGATGTTTTTTTCAAAACACGGTTTTAAACACCAAAAAAAAGTCCAAACCTTTGGTTTGGTAATCCAAGGAAAATCCAACCCTATGGATTGAGAATTTCAAACCCAAAAAAATGTGAAATGCGAGCGCTATAATGCACTTACATTTCAAAGTGTTATGGGGTATATGTTTTTGTGGCATGATTTTATGTACAAAAATAAATATTTAGGGCTCAGTTTAGGGATCAAGGTTTAGGGTTTAGGGTTTAAGGTTTTTGGTTTAGGATTTAAGGTCTAGGATTTAGGTTTTAGTGTTTAGTGTTTAGGGTTTACGGCTTAGGGTTTAGGTTTAGGTGTCGGGTTTACGGTTTATGATTTAGGGTTTAGGGTTTAAGGTTAAGGGTTTAGGATTTAGGGTTTAAGGGTTAGGGTTTAGGGCTTAGGGTTTAACGATACCTTTCTAGGTGCATCTCCCCTCTTGAGGATCATATTCATATTCAATGTATCGTCGTCGAAGAGGGAATCTCCCATCAAATTGGTTATTCAATATGACGTGGAAGATGAGTAAAGCAAATGAAAGATGTAGAATTAGATTTCATTGGTAACTAGTACTAAGTATTAACGATACTAATATGGCTTCCAACTACTCAAATATGAGGCCATGACAATATTAGGACCATATTTCCTAGTCTCATGCTTAGAACTATTATTGATTCTTCTTGTGCAAAATAAACATAGCGATAGGGGTATGGCTAACAACACAAAGGAGTTATCAATCACATAGTAAATATTTATTTTTAGTTCTAAATAGGAGTCATTTGGCCTATGGCTTAGTGACCTTCTATTCATTGATAATTCCTTTTATGATAAACCCATAGATGCTTTCGAAAGCTCCTTCAAAAATATAGGGGTATTCATCAAGCCTAATGAAGGATGTGATAAGATGTGTCAAAACTATATATTCACAAGAACCTCTTCATCCTTGAAAGTCCCTTATTTATCTTATTAATGATGTCTCCTTGTATCCAAGGATCTAGGACTACTGGGGTTTGTGGTAGCATTGGACATTTAGGAATCATTGAGCATATGAATCAGAATGTCATTGTATCGGAGAAACAATCTCAAACATTGGAGTAATGCATCTTGTAAAATAAAATTGAAACTCATAAATCCTCTTAAATTTCCAATCTAGGCCGTGTTCCTGGTCCTATAGCAGTATCAACAAAAAAAGAAAACAAATTTGACTATAATTACTTATGAAATGCATTCCTTTGCTTTGAGCTTATCTTTATAAATGCAATCTGGATTTCCAACTTCTCCATATTTTCCAAATTTGGGGTGAATTGACATTATAGACCTTTGAAGGCATGAAGAAAATGGTGAGTTCATTTCCTCCAAAAACCCTTAACCTAGAGCCCTAAACCCTAAACCCTAAACTATGAACCCTAAACCCTGAGCCCTAAATCTAAACCCTAAACCCTCAACCCTAAACACTAAAACCTAAACCCTAATTACAAAAAAATTTAGCCCTAAACCTTGAACGCTAAACCCTGTACCTTGAGACCTATACCCTAAACACTCGACCTTAAGCCCTAAGACCTAAACCTTAAACCCTAAACCTTAAACCCTAAACCTTGAACCCTAAACATGAGCACTAAATCATCAATCTGTAAACCCTAAACCCTAAACCTTAAACCCTAAACCCTAAATTTTAAACCTTGAACACTAAAAATACTTGTTGGAAAGACTTCAAAAAAATATACTAATGAGAATGATTGAAATTGGTACAAAAATTTTGAAGGAGGAAATTTCAGATATCCAAGAAAAATTTGGTACAACCCTTTTCTAAGCAACCCCTTCCCTATGGGAAGCTTGCACAAAGAAATGTTACCCAATAGAGTTATCTTATTTTTCACATCGCATGGGAACTATTTCACTCACTGTAATGTTCTGTGTCTTACCCATTCTTATTAGTATTGACAGAGAGTATTCAACTGAAAAGGGTTCATCTGCTTCATAGGCATAACATTCAAAGAGAGTCATCACAATTTGATGTCTTTCATCTACTGATATTTTTAAGGAGGAAATTTCAAATATCCAAGATTAATTTGGTATAAAGAAATGTTACCCAATACAGCTATCTCCTTGTTTCTATATATTTTGAAATATTTGGATCTCCAAGAGTGTCATAAAGAGTGAAATTATATGCAAAAGATCAAGAACTATTCAATAATGCAATTATATGTGGGGATAAACATGTTTGGCAAAGATGTGTAATATATAAGGTTTGTCGATCCTTATAGTGTAGAAGATCAAGAGCAGTTTTCACTTTGTAATCACTACTGTAGACTGAAGATCAAGTGTAGAAGATCAATACCATTAGAGTGTTTGTTCCCTAAACACTGAACCCTAAATCCTAAACCCTAACCCTTGAGCCCTAAACCCTAAATCATGGACCCTAAACCTTGAACCCTAAAACCTAAACCTTAAACCTTATGCTCTAAACCCTAAACCCCTAAACATTAATCCCTTAACCTAAAACCATACCTAAACCTTAAACCCTAGGATCTAAACCCTAAACCCTAATTATTGAGCCCTTAACCCTAAACCATGAACACTAAACACTAAACCCTAAACCATAAATCCTAAAACCTAAACACTAAACCCTAAACCATGAACATTGATCCCTAAGTTCCCTAAACCTAAACCCTTAACCCTAAAAATTCCACCCTTAACCATGAAACATTACCAACAAAGGAGTTTGTACTAGTATTATGGTTGGATGAGGGTTGACTCTCAAGGATCATATTCATATTCGGTGTATCGTCATCGAAGAGGGAAACTCCCCTATCAAATCAATTATTTATTATGATGTGGAAGATGAGAAAATCAAATGAAAAATGGAGAATTACATTTCATGGTTAATTAGTACTTTGTATCAACAAAATGAATATGGATTCTAAATACTCGACGAGGAGGGCATGACAATGTTAGGACCATATTTCCTAGTCTTGTTCCTAGAACCATCATTGAGTCTACTTGTACAAAATAAGGATAAAAACATGGGAATGGATAAGAACACAAAGGGGTTATCAATCGCCTAGTAAATATTTCTTGTTTAGTTCTATGTGGGATTCAGCTGCCTATGGCTTAGTGACCTTCTATTCATTAATAATTCCTTCTATGATAAACCCATGGATTCTTTCAAAAGTGCTTTCAAAAGATAGGGGTAGTCATCAATCCTAGTGAAGGGAGTGATATGATTTCCAAACAACTTGAAATGAAAAAAATTTAGAGGTCATAACATGAATTTACAAATATATCTATCATTATAAATGGAAGCCAAGTAATGGTGTCTCCCTGTATCCAAATATTGAGGACTATTGGGGTCTGTGGTAGGATTGAAAATTCAGGAATCATTGAGTGTCTGGAATCGAATGTCGTTTCATCTATAGAAACATTCTCAAACATTAGATTAATGCATCTTGGAAAATAAAATTGAACCTCGAAATCCTCTCAAATTGCTAGTCTAGGTCCTGGTCTAGGTCGTGTTCCTAGTCTTGTTTCTATTTCGAGTTATGGTTCTGGTTGTGGTCATCAAATATGGAAGTTTCAGGAAAGGAATCCACACTTGAATAATTATTCCCATTTAGATTTTTGGAAATGCTAATGGCAGTGGAGTTCTATGGAATTCGGTTGGTGGAAGGTGGGGTTGTGCCCTTGTTGGTTTTTTCTCATGGCGTCATTAGTATCCTTTCTAGTATTATCGAAGAGAACTCCCCATGTTTGTGTGATAATTTTAAAAGCTCCCTCAGCTCTTGGGAATTGTTTTTATCGGGATGCAATAACAAGGCTATTTTTAGCGGTATCAATAGAAAAATAAAATAATTTTGATTGGAATTACTTACAAAATGTATTCCTTCACTTCAAGATTATCTTTATAAATGCAATTTGGCTTTCCAAGTTAGCATATTTTCCAAATTTTGGTCAAATTGACATTCTAGATCTCTAAAAGCATGAAGAAAATGGTGATTTCATTTCCCCCAACCTTTCTTGAGATGAATTTAAATAAAATGAAATTTGGAATTTGGAGGTGGCACCTGGTAGACACTGATTATCCTACCACAAATTTACTTATTGATGATTAGTTCTATTAGTTGGATTTATTTTCCATTATTATGATAAGTGGGTTTTTGAGATTACCGATCAACATCGATTTATTCATGAGAATACAATTATTATTGTGGCGCGGTTGATGTAACTCCTTAAAGCCTCTCATAATTATGAGTGCCTCTCCTACGAAACCCCATACAAGTGCATATATATTAACCAAACTTGTCATACCTCCTTGAGATTCATAAGGGTGTTTAGGGATGATTTTAGCTTGCTTGAATATTTTGCGGTGTAGAAAAACCAAGAAGTGACCAAAGTACCTTACTCTTGTGTAATGTAAGGAAAATTTTGGTAAAGGAAAGTGACAGAGTCTTTGGATGAATGTTGAGAAACTAGATAGTGAAATAGGTGGTTTAGTTATCTAATGACATGATGGAATCCTAAAATTCTTACAAATATCAATAACGAATCCAAAAGTCCCCAAAACCTAAACAACGCCTATATTCTTTCACAAAACAGATATCAATTGTATAATTTAAACCCTAAAATCTTGAAGGTTGAATGCTGAAATATTGAAAAATACCTATGTATTGACCAGATTAGAATATGAAAAACTATCTTCTAAATCGTGATAGATGGAGTTGTGAGACTAGTTCCATAAGGTGCAGAGTGACCCTAAAATCCTATATTTAATAAAATAAATTTAAATTATAAGAAATAAAAAAATATAAATAATAATAAAAGAACAAACTAAACATTTATTTTTGTACATAGAAGCATACCTCAACCACATATACTACATAGCACATAGAAATACGAACATGCTATAACACGCTCACGTTTTAGGCTTGTAACAACCAAACCTAATAATCCGAATGTGCTCACACTTTAACCAAAAATACATGTGTTTTGCTTAAAATCCGATTTGTGTCCACTTGTTAACCCCGTCTTTGTGCATAGGCCCATTGGAAAGGATTCCTTTTTATTATTTTGGCTATCTTCATGTTGATGTGAGTGCATAGGTGACTAAAATAATAATTTTAACTTGCTTGGCATGCAAGAAAAGTCTAAAATAGATGGCAGCATGATTTATAATCAAATCTCAAGAAGAAATTATATATTCATGTTATGGACTGCATAGTTGTTTGAATTATTTGCAGGAATACTTCACCTGTGCTCATATTGGTGAAAAGAAGATGAATTCAATGTATGATACATTGAATATATCTTCATAATCAGAGGAAGAAATAGATCCAGCTCTCATAATTGCAAAGTCTTTCAAAAAAATTCATCCTCTTGTTTCTCACACAACCCAAATGGAATTCATTGCATGCAAAATTCCTTAAAGGAGCTTGTGTATGTGCTCCCATCTTCCAGTTGAATCATTTATTGAATTTACTTGTATTTTCCTTCACCCAGAGTGCTTTCAATAATTTAAAATTGCTCATATGCAATTAAAAATAAAATATGATGAGTTTTGTCTGAATTGTTTATGGAAAGCATTTTACTGGTGCATGTACTAGGAGAAGAACTACAAAATCTTCAAGGATAAGAGGGAAGACATGTCAGAGGAAACACCCGTAAGAAAAATCATAGTCAGTTGCTTCTAGATCTAGTTTGGTGAGAATCAAAGGAAATGATTCAACAACATATGGGAGAAAAATGTATATCATATTCAAGGCAAAGATATCATTCATATCAATCAGTGCTAAAGTGAATGAAGTAGAAGTGCAATATAGGTTGGATCAACATGCAGAGTATGGAAGAAGAACAATACTTTGAGAGTGTTACATATTTCTTCTAATTTATTCTCCCTTTTCTTCTTCTTTATCTTTTTCTCTCGATAAAACAATTGACCAATCAATTAAAATTGTAAAACTTAGGTAATTGGCTATAAAAGTCGTTACTTCAAGTTATTAGAAGAATTCAATTACTTGGAAATAGGTGGAAGACATGAAAAATAGAAGGTTCTATTTTTAGTTATAAATCATGCATGTCATACAAAGAGGAATTCCAGGAGGAATATTTTCAGTTTCTTCCCTTTTTCATAGCTTCCACATGTGGCAATTCATTAAAAAGACTTCATATTTGTAATTTTCCTCTATACACTATAAATAGAGGAAGATCCTATGGTTTAAAGGATCACACTTTTTTAATCAGCATTCTTGAGTTCTAGACTTTGTGTTACAAGCCTTGATGTCATTTTACTCAAAGTTGAGAATTGAGTAAAAGAATATTTTTGAATAACTTTGTGTCCACTTGTGTATTTGATTCTTACTTCTATGTGGATCTATATATAAAATTTGTGTTATCTAAGATTTAGATTAGAAGTTGTGTTTTCCTTTACTTCTAAATATTGTGAGATCTACTTGTTTATTTAATCTATAAGTATAAGACCAAATCTATAAACTATTGGTGAAATTACATATCTTCCTTTCTTCTTTCCCAAATTCCATTATTTCCCCCTTCTAAAAATACTTCACAAACTACTTCTTACTTGTTGCATAATTTCTTAGCTATGGTTCATGAGATTTGTAATTAAAGTAAAGCCCCCTAAAAATAGTTATTAGGATTCATACTTACTAGATTGATAAACATATTACATGAGAGCCTCACCATTAAATGAGGGAGAGTCATCTCATGACTTCCTAGGTTTTTAGTTGTGTAAAAAATCTAGCCAATAGGGTAATAATCAGATGAGTAAGCTAAAATAATCCCATAACCATAACAGAATTCAGTGAGTTCATAAGATAAAAAAATAAAAATGTTATAAAAAACAATCTTATGAGGAACACCAAATCTGACTATTATGTTCTCCTTGATGAAGTTATAAACAAATTTGGAGGTAGCATGTTTAGCTGGGATAACTTCTACCCACTTTTTGAAATAATCAGTTGTGATCAAGACATAACTATGTAGATAAATAGATGATGCATTCAATGTGTTGTCACGAATCATGCACTTTAGACATTTATCTATCCCGGCATCATACTACTATTTAGAAGGTTCTTGAGTTAAGAAAGTACTAATCAACCCTATCTTTTGGTCATCTTATTTTACTTTTATTTTGAAATTCTCAACATTTTTATCTACATTGTCAATATGTTTTGGCAATTTTCCATCATTTTAGTTAGATGGGGTACCCAAGGTAGTCTTGGGGTGCCCATGGGCACCCCGATCCCACCCGGAGAACCCCGATCCTTTTTCTACTTTCCCACCACTTCAGGGATGTCTTTATCCATTTTTAATCCTTATATTTTTCCTAGTTGGCCATGTTAGGGTTAATTATGAAATTAGATCAAGAGAACCCTATAAATATAAAGTTATGAGACCATAATGAGGGACCTAGTATCATCTACTACTATCACTCATCTAGAGTTGCATCCATCTATTTAATTTGCATCCACATAGCTCCATCATTAAGGAATAAGCTAGGAATATTGCATCACACTTCATATGGGGAGGATTCTATTCTATTCCATGCATACATGCTATTACATTTTCTACATTTAGTTATTGCTCGTTATTTCACATAGTGTGACTGGCACAAGAGCACCTAGGGAACTACATGCACACACACACACACACACACACACACACACACACACACACACACACACACACACACACCATAACTACATTTTGGTCTGAAATGTAGTGTAGCACTCATATTAGTAAGCCCATTGTTGTGGAAAATGAGGTTAGTCTAACCCATTCATTATGCATATTTATTTTTCAGTTTTTGATACTCATTTTTGTCTTCTTGTAGGTCTCTACATCATTTTTATTATTGGTGACATACACCGTAGGAAAATGAACCTAATGCGACACATAATGAGGGTTTCAGACCACCTTTTGACCCTGTGAGAACTAGTTACGGAGCTTTTTCATAGACCAGGCACAAGGATTTCATACCAAAGCACCCTTTGGTGACCTAGTCCTGTTCCGGTGTTCCTAGTCTAATTAAAACCTCTATATCCATCCTTTTCGGGATCTTTGCACAATTGTTCCTACTTATATTTTCCTATTCATCTCTATGAAACTCTATGACACACATATCTAATCAATTGAGTTATTTCCTCACCTCTTTCTTGTATATTAGGGTTTTAATTTATTATTTTTATCATATAGTAATTTCTATATTACTTTATCACATTTATTTGCAATGTTTATTTCCTCCGAGATTAGATTAACTACCCCCATATTAATCAATTTTAGGTAATCATTTTGGTGAACCCGACCTATTACCATGACCCAAAATACTTCTTTTAAACCTCCTGTCATTCTATGATTTCATAGCTTTGGTCAAGCCTTTTATGGTACTCCTGTTGATTATTCTAGTTATAAGCCTTATCCTTCACTTATTCAGCTTTTCATCTTCTAATATGGATCCTCAAGATATAAACGGTGTCATTGTCACTTATCTATGTACATTTGACCTGCTATTTTATCACAAATCATGGAGGATGCAAAAGCTCCTCAACTTGATCCCATAATTGAAACTTCTACCATTACTAAACCACAATATGGTTCGCATCCACTCATTAATTCTAGCATATTAGACATATTTGACTCTCTTGATACAATATTTTTCCTACCTCTCCATCTTCTACTTTTGGACCATAATATCTTAAACCTCCACATGATTTGGTCCCTACTATCTTTATTGTCGATATGGCTCCTTCTACTTTTTCCATGACTCCTAATGTTAAAAATGCTATGATACTTTATATAGGGTCTATTCCACAATGTTCTCTTGCTTTACCTACCCCTCCACTACCTTGTTTTATGGACGAGTGGCCTCCTTATCACCATTTGATTATACCATTTGCATGGTAGAAACATTTCCTTCCCTACCACCTATTACTACTACTAATCTCATTATATATCACAAGTAAGTCCAATCCATGGACGTCACTATATCTTCCACACCTTCACCAACACCACTAGTAAAACCACCATTCACTTGCACTCTCTTCATGAATAATTCTTATTGGGAGCATATACCACTTGATACTTCCTAGCCATTGTATGTTTACATGACGATCTACTTTGGCTTTTATTTTCCTTCAAAGACCTACATTCTTTTTTAAACGATCCACATTTGTATTATGGATCTTTTATTCTTACTGCTGCATATGGATTTCATGTTTTCTATCTTGTTTTCCACCTTGTGTGTTACCATTCTTCCTCTCTCGCTTACTCTCACCAATCTTGGTTAGATTATATTGGAGGAACACTTGATTATGATCATATTGATATAGCTTTTCCCATGTTTCTTGATATTGTGCACATTTTCAAAAGGTCCTTTCTTTCTACTCATCCAAGTTTACTATTTGGTATGCTCATGGATATCCATTTCCTCCTTTCTTGATGAACAATATACCAGACATTTTACATTTTTTCTACAACCTTTTGACATTTACGCATCCATCCATCACACATTTCTAATTTTCCAATATGCCCATCATCTATGTGTCTAACATAATATGTTATTCATCCTACACATTACATGTTTTTTTATTCTATCTACATAGATATTCCAATCATACATTGTGCATACCTACCTCATACACATTCTACATACTATGTTAGGTTACATTACATATGATTCTAGCTTTAAATTTCATCCCTACATTACACATTACTACACATGTTACAACTTGTATTATACATTGCATATCATCAACCTTTACCATCGATCTTACACACCGTGTATTTACAAACCTTAATCACCACATGTTCATTTATTTTCTACGCACCGCACTCACCACCCTATGACACACTTCAGTTCCCAAGTCCATACTCAACTGCCAAGGGTTTACAAATCAAATGGACCTTACCTTCACAATTTAAAATTTCATCCTAAGAAATTCCTAGGCTAGTGACATACGCTTAAGGATAAATTTTTACCTATTTCTAACATTTTGTATGCACCTTAGGTTACATCACCACTCCCTCCTTTCATCTTGTGGTGACATACACTTTAGACTAAATTTTCACCTATTCTATAACATTTTATAGTGATATACACTTAGGGATAAATCATCACTCATCCATTCCTCATATAGTTATATACATTTAGATCTAAATCATCACTCATCCTTTCATCATATAGTGATATAAGCTTAGTTATAAATCATCACTCATCCTTTCATCATATAGTGATATACACTTAGTGCTAAATCATCACTCATCCATTCATTTTATAGTGATATATGATTAGGGGTAAATAATCACTCTTTCATTCATCTAGTTGTGATATACGCTTCAGCTATAGGGTTCACACACATCCTTTCTATATGTCACACTTCATCATTACACATACACATTCACCAAAATGCATTAGATGCAAACACTACTCAACCATTTCTTGATGATGCACTCTCATTTATGGTTCATTCTTGACTACTGAGGGGGAAAACAATAAGAACCTCATTGCATACATTTCCATCCACTCAGGGGGCACATAACTTATATCATTCCATTTTGCATTCCATTTTATCCATCTATTCCATACTGCATTGTCTTGGGGACATTTATTTTTGTTTGCTAGTGTTTTACATGTTCTCCTTATTACACATGTTAGATTGATTTCTTATATGTCATTATCTATACCATCCACACATGCATGTTCACGCATTTGTTTAGTGTGATCACAGATACATGACTCCTACATGCGGCATGGATGCTCTCCTTCTACCCTTACTATATTGGTCATTGGGGGCATCCACATTCGTCTCATCTAGGTGTTATTGTTTCATTTTTAGCATCTTACATTACTTGATCATACACACTTTTTACATATTGGTTATTTCTCTAACATATTGGTTATTTCTCTAACATATTACTTAATCATACACACTTTTTACATATTGGTTATTTCTCTAACATGCTAATGGGTGTTCCATGTGCAACACTTGTTTTGTAGGATTATATGTTTCCATGACTACTGGTTTGTTGTTCTATACTTGTCTGTTATTGTTTCATATTTTTTGTGGGATTTTTCCTATCTTTGTGTGTGAACTTGCTTATTGTTTGCGTCCATGATGGCCTTACATGTATTGCAACATTGTGAGTGATGTCCCATGTTTTTAACCCACTTTGTGTGGCTTACTTTGTATTCTTTCTAATTTATATTTCTTCATTATTTGCATATCTTACACATGTTTTTTATATACATGTATTGTTTTCTTACACTTATCTTTGGCTAGTCTTATTTTTTGTGCGTGCCTGGTTTCTACCAAGAACTTTCCGGGTTCCATCATATATGCGTTAGTCCTCTTTTGGGGCTGTATGTCTCTAATAAATGATATCACATGCACCCCTAAAGAGGGGGGAATTATTTAGGAGTTTTTACATACAAACACGGATATTTGACACTGGCATGGTTTAGTTTTATATAGCGAGTGGGTTTAGAACAATCTACGAACCCCATACACAAAGAATTTTACAACACATGGTGTCCTTATCATTTTTGGGTAGAAATTATAGGCTTGGGGGTTACAGTGGGTGTGCCTCTCTACACTACCTTGGCCAGTGGTGTCAGATCACCCAAAAAACTAGGACACTACAAAGATCTCTTCACACACATTTTAGCAGAAGTGGTTAGATCTTGAAGGATATAGATCATTTCCTCTATACACTTCTTCACCCATGGTGGCATGAGATCGCCTAAAAATCATAGTATAGGATATCCTTCTACACTCTTTCTTTCGACATGGATCAAGTCTAAATGTTCCATTTACACTTTCTCAGTTCACGTATTTTACATTTGTGTAATTTACATATACATTCTTATTTCACATAGTGTTTTTACATACATAAATATTTGACTACTTGATTGTTTTCTCCTTGTAGGTCTGATTTGTATGAGAAATAAATAGTCAAATTGGGGGAAACATTAACAACAAAATTCTATAGATCATTTCCTCTATACACTTCTTCACCGGGTGGCATGAGATCGCCTAAAAACTCACAAGATAGGATATCCTTCTACACTCTTTCTCTCGACATGGATCAAGTCTAAATGTTCCATTTACACTTTCTCGATTCATGTATTTTACATTTGTGTAATTTACATACACATGCTTATTTCACATAGTGTTTTTACATACATAAATATTTGACTACTTGATTGTTTTCTCCTTGTAGGTCTATCGTATGAGAAATAAATAGTCAAATTGGGGAAAAATTAACAACAAAATTCTACAACCATACATGTTTTACGAACCATGTAGATACACTACACACCTTTGAAACATATACACACACATTCCACTATGTTGGTATCCAAATTTGTTCTCCTTTTCAGTCTAAGTAGCACCATAGTTATGTCATGGAGCTTAAAGATATATTAGACCATGTTGTATGTCATTGGTAGCTGGGGATATGGTCTAGCTAGCACTCAAGTTTGTGGAGAAATGGATATCACTCTAATAGGACTTGATCTTGTCCTAGTTGTTTTAGGTTGTGCCTTGCAACCAAGGTAAGAAGACCTATTTTGTAACCTTGTAATGGTGAAGGAGATGAAGATATCCTTCTCTTTGCTTGAAATTATATGATGGAGACCCATATGAAAACATAATCAACACCCCAGGATCTGAACTCTCACAAGTTTTGACTTCTCAAAATATGGGTATGTTTTCAAAACAGGCAAAGGTTACTAAAGACATTAGAAATCCTTATCTCGTTATGCATAATTTTGCAAATAGATTTTTATCTTCTCGTGAGTATACACATGCAAATCGGGGATAGTACATGATTGGATCTTTTTGTTTAGATGAATTTTGGTGGGGATAGTTAAGACAAAATGGGATATGTCGATCTCGACAACCTCTACAATACTTGAAATAACTATCGATAAAATGCTTCAAATAATTAGGACATTATTTTTAACTAGAAGAGGCATAGATGGAATCCCGGATAACACTCTTCATATAATATTTGATAATTCACCACAAAATCTTGAAGTAAAGAACTCAATTAAACACAAAAATTCATGATCAAACCATGCCCGAGGTACCCTAAAGGCTTATAAGAAATCTTGCGACAAGGAAGGTAAAGTGATTTTAATTTTTTTATCTCCTTATCAGATGAAGGCTCTTCTAAATATGAGATTTCAAATGCCACTAAACTATCAACAGAAATAGAGATCCTGTGTGATTTCTAAAGACTTTCAATGCAAGATTGCAACAAGAACAACAAAATTTATTTGCAGGATTCAAAAATTATAACAGACACCATATTACCTAAAGAAACACAGATTTAATTCAAAACTTGTTGGATTCAATAGAAGGAGAGAGTTACATGAACAATCTAAGAGCTATGTGATGGCTATACACTTGTAACCAACTCACATACATGAATTTTTCTAACACATGAAACATTAGTGTAGACACCTAAAATTGGTTATCCAATTTAGTGTCCCTCGTGCGCGTTTAGGTAACTTTGGGGCATGTTTATATCACCACTATCCCCTTGGGGTATTATTTAATTTTTGATTTAAACACCTATCCTAAGTTTAATTCACCCTATTATGTTTTACTGTGAGTAATTAAATATTAACTATTTAATTACACCTTTTACATGTATCCTAACCACTTATCTACCCCATATCTATTCTATCCATATATCCCCCCTATTTCTCCTCCTCCCAAACCAAGCAACGGGGATATTTCCCATATTTGAGGTGGAGGGATCACTCTTATCTTTCCAGAAATCACTCCTTTTGGCCATTTCGAGTCTGTATTCCATGATCGGCGCCGACCGGTACTCGGTCGACGCCGATTTTTCAGAACGGCACCGATTTAATATCGGTCGGCGCCGATTACAAATAGAAGCCCAGAACTCAGTTCTGGTTAGACACAGATTGTAAGAGAGACAATTAGACGGTGAGATAGACAGTGAATTAGACAGAGAGAACGAGAGAGTTTTGAGCATCAAGTTTGAACATTATCTATCGAGTGAGAGCGAATCTTGTCCAAATCAATCCCTGAGAGGAGCACCGTTACTCTGCTCTTACCACATCAACATCGCACGTCTCCATTGATTTTCTGGTGACTCTGTTCTCGCATCCAAGATAGGTGCGGCCTTGCCGATATCTCTCCGCTTCTCGTAGATCCAAATGGACGTTGACGATCTTTCCTTCATTTTTCAATTCCCAAACCTTCTCACACTCTATCTTGGATTGATGCCGATCTATATTAGTCGACACCGATCTGAATCATCAATTCCCGATTCTACATAATCGACGCCGATCATGCCGGGCAGACAGGTAAAAGGACATAGGTAACACAAATCCAGCTTTGTTTTCACAGTTCCCTATTTTCTTACATTTACTTCTGCTCATTGTTTAGATTCTTTATTACTTTGATCGTAAAATCTAGTCCTATACGTACATCTTTTATTTGTATGCTTCTTTACTTAATTGAAAACGTGGACTGACATCCACCGAGGGAGCTTATCGCTTCCCGGACCCGCTTCTCGGGTAGTCCACCTAAATATCTTTTAACGTGGTATTTTTTTGTCAAGCATCGGTGTCTCGCAGGTTACTTGGATCTACTGTGCAGAATTGCTCGTGTGCACCCGTCTTATCTACATCGGCTTCCTTATCCATCTACATCTTTGGATCTTGTCCATCAGGTATCAATTTCATTTGAGTTTTTCAAGGTTTTTGTGTTTAGTTTGGTACATTAACTTGGACAGGTAACAAGCGTGAAATTCTTGATCAACATTCTGGCACGCCCGGTGGGACCCAACCAAAGTCCCTTATTGGTAAGTTCATCTCTTTTCTAGTTTTGAGCTTTGTTCTTTTTCTTCACTAATTTTTATCAGTTTTGCTTAAGCATTTCCTTTCATCATTTCAGTCTTGCTTCTTTCATTTCTGAATTTGCAAAGTTAGGTCCGTTCTTTTTTACAAATTTCAATTCCAATTTCTATTTATAAAATTAGCAAATATTTCATTTTGATTTCAATATTGCATGTTTGATCCATCTCTTTATGCGAAATTGTTATTTCCTTGAAATTTTTCTAGTTCCTTAAAATAGAAATTTTCATTTCACCATTATCTGGATATATCTTTCTCGGATTTTGTTTGGTGTTTGCTTAACCTTTTTTGCAGAGCACTTTGTTTGTTTGTGGGATTGTTCGAGGGAAGAGCTCAACAACGCACTTTTTGAAGTCCACACACCTTGAGAGCTAAATCTACATGTATTTCTCTTTTACGTTGTTTTCTCTATTTTAGGAACTAACAAAAAGAGAAGAAAGAAAGAAAAAAACTTTCTTTGTTTGTTTTCTATCACATTCAAACATTTCAATTTTTGGTGCTTAAAAAGAATTTAATCACATTTGGGAAAGAATCTTTTGACTTGTCTTTATTGAAATCAAACACTTTGTTTTTAAGTGCTTAAAAGAACTCTTTCTTTGTCATTTCTACTTTGTATGTTTTTCATCTAGTTTTAATTAGGCTGGAAAATTGATCAAAATCGGTAGTGACACTATTTGATTTTTATTTTTCACCCTTGCACACAAATCCAAAATCACTAGGTATAAAGCATTTAAACAAAAATTCTTTCCCTGGCCTTGCCTACTTGGAAGTGACATCCAAGAGGAAGAGCCTACGCGGTACTCGGGCCGCGCTATAAATTCACGGAAGTTCTGGTATATATTGGCAAAGCACTCGACTCCCTTATCGTAGCGGTGTGTGAAGTGCGGGGGTAGGCCCTATATATCAAGCCACGTCACGGTCTTTTCTTGAAGTGCCTTTGGGACTCCTCACCAAAACATCCCCAAACCATCCTTAGTTTGGCTATCTAAGTAGTTCTGTTCTAAAAGGCCTTCCCTAATATTTTCTATTTGAAAAGCATAAAAACTTAAAAGAGATAATCACCTACGCTGCTTGAATTATCTCATGCATTAGTTAGGTCAATCTTCTTTTCTGCTTGTTTATGATGGTCATCACTCAAGGTTACAATCTAGAAGAATGGCTCAACTAGCCTCTTCTTCCTCCGAGATCACCGCTAGTGTGGATGTTTCGGCACCCCCAAGTCTTCCTCGGGACCGCCATTAGTTGGTTCCCCATCCTGGTCATATAATCTTTCTACTAGGCCAAAGCACCCCATCACGTCTAGCTTTCCCTAGTCCTTCGAAATATCATCTCGCTTCGACATAGAGTATGTTCCTCGCAGGATCCTGAATTTCAAGCACTCCTTGATCACAACTGCAGCCCTTATGGAATACGTAGTACAAAAGTCTATTCAAATATTTGATCGGGGACCACCAATCTAGTAAGTGTACGATTATTCTTGTGAACCATCCCAAGCTTTTGTAGAACAATTAGCATAATTTTTCTCGCCTTGAGCCATGGAAGAGGGTGGCGCACCTATTCCTCCTTTTTCTCTTCCACCGACCATATTGACTAGTTCTCAAATAGTATTACCTATTCCTAATGCCGCAGCTACCTCGAATATTCCACAACCTACTTTTGAGAATTCCTCTTCTCTCGCTATAGTGGGTGTGTCTGTGCACCCACATATTGTTGTTAATTCATCTATGCCATCCATTGTGTCCCAGGGTCAGTACCTCTTTATGAGTTAACCCCCTTCGACTAGTCAGTTGGTTCCTGCTTCTCGTCCTCCAGTGGGTTTTTCTTCCAATGTTCCAAAGAATAATGACCTTCGCCCATCCTCCGGGATCGGCGCCTTAATAACTAATCTGGCAAAAAAGCCTCTTTCAGGTCTTGTTCCCCACCATGTCCAATCAAATCGGCACCCATGTTCCTCAATCTGTTCCGATTCAGTCAACAAGCATAGGAGTCCACCAATCACAGGCTCTGTCCATCATCCAACCTTCATTTTCTCAACCACTTATTATCTCATAGCCTGCCTATACACAGGCTCCTTCACAAAGAAATACCCTACTGTGCATCACCTGAACTCCTGGTTACTCCTCTTATCATCCTATCAATCAACAGATGAATCCCTCGTTGACACCTCAACAACATCCACCATTTACTTCTTATGTAGGACATGCCAGTGTGCCTCCTCCTCAATCTGACGTGGTTCAAATTATTTTCAAGAAAATCATAGACTTGGAAGCCTCCACCAAAGGGGCTCATCCTTCATACTCTTTTGAAGAAGTGTGTAATAAACCCATTCACCCCTCAGTGGCTTTTAAGCCTTATCCTCCCCAATGGGAACTTCCTAAATTTTCAAAATTTCATAGTTGGGAGGACCCTCAACAGCATTTTCAAGCATTCAAACATGCTTGCTACCTCATAGTCCAGGATCAGGAGCTTATGGTCCGTACTTTTCCTATGTCTCTAACAGGTCCTGCTTTAGACTGGTACAATAACATTCCTCAACATTCCTTGTTTTCTTTCTCTCAATTGGCCCAGATGTTTGTTGAAAACTTTTCAATAAATATCACGCATAAGATCTCGATTACAGATCTTTATAACATTTGTCAATTCGATGATGAGTCTATTGTAGACTTTGTCACTCATTGGAGAGGGATAATAAACCAATTGTCTTTCTCCCTTCCTTAATCCCAAGAGATCGAGTTGTTTACTCGATCTTGTGCTAATCATATTTATTCCACTTTAAGGATCCGGACCTTTCATACATTTGAAGAATCCTTTACGATGGCATGTAAACTTGAGTCTCGCGCCATTGAACAAGGGAAGTTAAAACTTCGCTCTAAATCTAAACCAGATTTTTCTCGGTTTACCAAATCAAATCCTTCCACTTCTAAAGACAAGAATCAGGGATCCACCAACGCTATCATATTAAAAACATCACGAGCTGATAACACTTCTAATCAAACACCATGAAGAGACTCCTCATCTTCTCGAAAAGGGTCCTCGTCATCTCGATCTTTCACTTCGTTAGGGGAATCATATGCTTCTATCCTGGAAAAAA
This sequence comes from Taxus wallichiana var. yunnanensis, assembly GCA_018340775.1. Taxonomy (NCBI): domain Eukaryota; kingdom Viridiplantae; phylum Streptophyta; class Pinopsida; order Cupressales; family Taxaceae; genus Taxus; species Taxus wallichiana. The sequence continues at coordinate 415,234,441 of CM031236.1, forward strand.
TGTTAGAAGTTCACATGATCGAACTTCCCCCCATTAGGAATATTGATGAAAGCCAAGAACGTCCATTCTGGTATAGGGAAAATGACTTCTATCATTATCATAGAACCAAAGGTCATGACATTGAACGATGTCAAACCTTCAAAAATCTTGTCCAGAAATTCATTGATAAAGGCGAGCTCATTTTGGATAACCCAAATGCTCCCCCAAATCAAGTGCTTGATGTTTTTAAGCAACCTTTTCCCAATCATTCCCCAAACCATGATGCTTCAGAGTCTCAAAAACCAAACACTCATACTATCAGCTTCATCTCTACTAAAGAATCTTCTTCTAAACCTAAGCCATCTGCGAACACATCGACCGAATCAGAACCTCCTTCCGCTTCATTAATCGTTGGGATTCCACCATCTTCAGATAGCCCGTCTTTGAATATTCCAACATTGTTAGATACGGATTCACCTCTCTCTATGCTTCTTTGTCTGATCTTCCATCCATACCCGAGACAGTATCATCCTCATCTGTCTCATCGTCAGACATTCTTTCAATGCTCGAGGAAATTACATCCCTTCGAGTTTCCACCACGATACATCTACTTCTGTTTCTCCCATTTTTGCTGCGACTATGCCATTGGTGAACGCATACCTATAGTTGTACCAACTTTGATGGAAGCGTCTTCGATTTTGACTCTTCCCATTTTCTTTCCTACAAAGAGCCTTCACCTCACAATTATCGTCTGTGCAGTAGTTCCCTCACAAGGAACTGCTTCTTCATCACTCACTTCTTCCATCACCAATGCTACTTTGCCTATTAAGGGAAAATCTAAAGAAGTAGCACCGAAACCTATATTCTTGGTTCCTAAACTTAGACCAAGACAACTGAAATCTAACGTTGCGTCATCAGTACCTCCCCATTTTCTTCCCCCGAAAAGGTTACAATCACCTTATGCGGTTGAAATTGTCACCATCCCTAAAAAAGGAAAGCCCATATTTTGAACCATCAAGACTCTTGGTGCTTTCTCGCAAAAATCTCTCTCTGTGCCTCATAAAAGATTGGATTTGTCCACTGAGAAGGCACCTTCTTCTATAAACCTATCAAAACCATCATCTTCTTCTACAACACATTCTTCACCAGCACCTCGAAAAGTGGACTTACCTACTAAAAATCCGTCACCTCTTTTATCAAAATCATCATCTTCGTTACCAAAAACTAGGGCACCCTCTGTTCCTCCGATTATACCTACTTTGGGAGATTCTCCCTCATCTAAATCGACATTATCTAAATCATCATTAGTTTCGACCAAGTAGCCTCCCTTATCTCTGAAGACCACAACACTTGTCACATCTCCATCATCTTCAAAATCTATTTTAGGGGCTCCTCCTCCATCGAAATCAATCATGTCTCACTTACTTCCATCTCAAGTTCCCAAGGCTGCTCCTCTAGATGTCCAAAAAAATAAGATGATCCCTAAAAAGACTGTCAAACCTAACATGCAGGTTCTTTTACCTCGGCAGTCTATTAAAGTAAAAGAGGCGCCTTCATCATCTATGTCCTCATCTTTGTCTACCGGGTTCTATACTGAAATCCTTCGCCAACTTATCCAATCTTCATCCATATCTCTTCCTCCGATTAAACCCTATAACCCTAAAGGAGTTAAACCTACCTGGTTTAACTCTAATTTGATTTGTGCTTACCACCGTACCCCGGGTCATGATAACGAGGGATGTAAAGCTCTTCAATCTCTCATCAATGACCTTTTGGAAGAAAGTGATCTTTTCTTTGGAAGAGGAGAAGGAACAACTATCTCCTATCATCTTAGCTCCATCTGAGCCCCAACGATCTATTCGGACTTCTACTTCTAGTGATTCTACTCCAAATGATCTTCCACCTTCTCAAATTGACACAATTCATATCGCCACTACAACCCAACAAAGATGATAATCCATCCTCATCTACACATCTCGACCATGGGTTGTCATTTCAAGCCCATGAAGGAGTTCCTCCTTCTTGATGAGCCCCGAGACCTTGGGTCTCTATTCGTCTTGCACCTCGGGCTCAAATTCTCGTGTGCATGTTGAGGAGAGTGTTATGAAACAACTCACCCGAGGCTCGGTCAAAATGTCTCATTTTGACCTCATTCAATCCTCTTCGTAACATCGCCAAAGCTTTGATAGATAATCGCATCGCATCGCAGTGAATTCGATGATCCCACCCTTCGACATGGTTGTTGGATTGAATAGACCATCAACCACCATTTCTTTTGAAGATTTAGAAATTCCTTCCCTTTCTTCCGAGGATTTGGAGGCTCCCTCTTTATCACAAATCAAATTGACAACACTACATTAAAATGCATTACGATTGATAAGGTGGTGCTGCACTCAACATCATCTCATTGCACACATTCGAGAAACTTAAGTTACCGAAGAATGTAGTGTCACCCCCGCCTTTCACTCTTCGATCATTTAATGATCAGATAGTAGTTACTTTAGGGACTGTGGTCCTACCCATTCGAGTAGGTAAGAAACTGCTTCATGAACTCTTTTACATTGTTGAAGGGAAATTCCACTATAATATGATCCTCAAACGCTCCTAGATTCATACAATGCATTGTGTCCCATCCACCCTCCATCGATGCTTAAAATATCAATATGAGGGCAAAATCTATACTCATCCAGGAGATCCTTTTCCTTCCGCACAATGCGACATGACCACGTGGTCTCGCCCCTCTAAAGGAAAATGTCATTCTCTCCTGATGGGGCCTCATCTTCTTCCATACCTGCAACCAAACTACCGGATTTACAAAATCTAGAAGAGACATTGCAGTGTTTCTCACTGGGAGAGCTTCCTCTCCTTTCTTTTGATGCCCATCTCAAACCTAGTGAGTATGGTAGACTAGACAAACAACCTGAATATCAGCCAGGTCTTGGTCGCATCGTCACCATTGGTCTACCTAATCAATAGACTAATTTCATTTACGGTGGTCTTGATATGCCTCACTATCACCCGGATTCTCCTCCTAGGACCAAACCTTATTCAATAGGGTTCGATTGTCTACAGAATCCCACGTTTGCAAAAACTTATTTATATCGATGCGCGTGGAAGGGCTTTGGCTTGGGAAAATATGAATAAGGTGTGCATGACCTTGTGTCCATTCCAACTCTCAAGCCACATCAAAAATTTGGTTTAGGATTTAAACCTCTTTCAAAAGCCACCATCATTGTTCTCGATGAGCCTCTTCCTATTGAGGAACCATCTTCTCCCACTAGGTCAGAAGCATCACTCAATGTGGACGACGCATTTCCAGCCCGTCTAACTTTTTTTTTTTTTTTTAGTCAATACCATTTCCTTAGGACTACTAGCCTATAAGACTAATATAGGTCCACTTCCATACAATTAATTTTCCTGAAATAGTTGGAGACGACTCTCCTACTATCAACACTATCCACTGTGCGGATGATGATTCTGTCCTCACCTATCTGGGGGAAAAGGATTCCTATCTTCCTAAAACCATTCCTTCTGACACGTCTACGCTTCTCAACGAAGCCACTGTCGACCTTAATATAGGGACTTCTAAAGACCCTCGCATCATTAAGGTCGACCAATCCCTTAATCCACAGGAGTTAGGAGACTTTACCACTTTTATTTCCAACCATTGTCAAGCCTTTTCTTGGTCATATGAGGATATGCCAAGACTCGATCCTGATATCGTGGTCCACAATATCATTACTCTTCCCGACATCAAACCGGTTAAACAAAAATTACATAAAATGCACCTAGAGTAGCCCTTCTTGTTAAAGAAGAATTGCGATGCTTGCTCTTGGCTAACTTCATCCAACCCATCGATTATCCACAATGGGTTTCCATGTAGTACCAAGAACTAAAGCTCTTTGGGAAAATTTGAATTTGTACTTGACTTAGGGATCTTAATCTTGCTTGTCCAAAATATGATTTTCCTCTACCTAATATCGACCAACTCATGGATTTAATCTGCGGGTCATGAGATGCTTTCTCTTATGGATGGTTTCTCTGGGTATAATCAAATTCTCATCACACCAGAAGAACAACATAAGACTTCTTTCATAACTCCTTGGGGACCTTTTGTTATCGTGTCATGCCTTTCGGTCTTAAGAACGCAGGAGCAACCTATCGCTGAGCAATGACCTACATCTTCCATGATCTCTTACATAAAATCGTGGAAGATTATGTCGACGATCTCCTCGGTAAATCCAAACGTCGTCAGATCATATTTTCATTCTTGCACCTCTCTTTGAGAGGCTTATTCACTTTTGTCTTCATCTAAATCCATCTAAGTGCGTGTTTGGTGTTCTCACTGGTAAACTTTTGGGTTTTATCATTTCCATTAGGGGTTTTGAAGTAGACCCCACAAAAATAAAAGCTATCCTTGAGATGCCTCCCCTTCTAACTTAAAGCAACTCCATAGTCTCCAAGAACGTATTCAATCGCTGTGTTTTTATCTCACAATTGTCAGACCATTGTCAACCTTTTCATCATCTCCTCCGTAAGAATGTTCATTTTGAATGGGATGAGCATTGCCAAAAGGCCTTTGATGATCTCAAAGCTTATCTTCTTTCTCCACCTGTGCTTACACCTCCACGTGAGGGGGAGCCTTTCTATCTTTATATCTCTGTGATTGACCATGCTCTGGGAGCCATGATCTCGCATTGGGACGCTTGCAGTAAAGAACAAGCTGTCTATTACATTAGTCACACCCTCCATGAGTATGAAACACGTTATTCCGAAGCTGAAAAGTTGTGTTGTGCTCTCTTCTTCACAACTTCTAAGCTTCGTCATTACCTCCTTAATCACAAAACTTACATTGTCACAAGTGTCAATCCACTCAAGACAATTCATGTGAAGCCTTATCACAATGATCGTATCACTCATTGGCTCATGCTTATGACAGAATTTGATCTTGAGTTTATCCCGCAAAAGTCTATCAAGGGTCAGGTCATTGCAGATCAATTAGCTGATGCTCCTCTTCCGGACACTCAAGTCCTCCTTGATCAATTCCCCAATGAATATATCCAACAAATTGATTTTGGTCTATCTCCATTTAAAGTAAAGCTCTTCTTTGATGGATCCAAATGCCAGCAAGGGGGAGGTGTAGGTTTCGTGATGATTCCTCCTTGGGGTACGCCTATCCCAGTCGCACACAAATTGAACTTTGAGTGCACCAATAATATGGCTGAATATGAAGCTCTTGTCTTGGGTCTTCAAAATGCCATTAATCTCGGCACTCGTCATATTGACATCTTTGGTGATTCTGAACTCATCGTTAATCAAGTCACGGGTTTCGCCAATGCAAGAATGATATCCTTCAAAAATATCATGATATCATTCTCATTCAACTCCAATATTTTGATTAAATCACTAGCCAAGCTATTCCTTGTCGCGAATTGATTCTCAGATACAATGGCTTCATTAGCCTCACTTATCCCACCTTTTACCGAGGACTCGCGACTTTATGTGGCTGTGCAACGATTAGATCAACCATCTCATCTTAGGAAACTAACTTCAATCCATGCTGTCACAACCAATACTTAGGATGAGTGGTATCAATAGATCGTTGATTATCTATCTCATTCAGTGCTTCCTCCAGATCTGACTTCCAATGGTAGAAGATCTTTTATCCTACGTGCTAATCGCTATACTATTCTAGGTGGGATCCTCTACAAACGTGGCTTTGATGGTATTTTGCTTCGGTGCCTCAAAACCCTTGAATCATCTAAAGCTATCCAGGAGGTCCATGACGGTATCTGTGGTGGACATTTTAGTGGCTTGGCCATAGCTAAATGCATCTTACATTTGGGATATTATTGGCCTTCTCTTAATCGAGATTGTTGTGAATACACTAAGAAATGTGTCAAGTGTCAACAACATTCCAATCTCACACATATCCCTAGTCAAGATTTACAACCTACAGCGGATTTGTGGCCTTTTTCGCAATGGGGTCTTGATTTCATTGGTCTCATCAATCCTCGTTCTTCACAAAGATCATCATTCTATCATTACATCACATCAATACTTTACTAAGTGGGTGGAAGCTATCCCTCTTTCTTCAATAAAAGCTAAACCCATAGTTGATTTTGTCTATCAACACATCATTTGTCACTTTTGTGTTCCACACAAACTCATCACAGATAATGGTAAGTCTTTCAAGAATGTTGATTTGCAGAACCTCTGCGATGCTTTCAATATCAAACTCAGCTTTTCTTCTCCATACTATCCTCAAGCTAATGGTCAGGCCGAAGCTTCCAATAAAACTTTGCGTAATATCCTCGCAAAGGTAACTAGTCGAGCTGGTAGGGATTGGCATTTACATATCCCTTTTGCTCTCTGGGCTTATCGACTAGCATTCATACTCCTACTGGTGCTACTCCCTTCTCTCTCATCTATGGGTCTGAGGCTGTTCTTCCTTTGGAAGTCCAAATCCCATCTCTTTGTGTTTCTCTCAGAGAATTTTTCTCTGATGAGGGCTATCGTCAAAATCATCTAGCACAACTTGAATTATTAGATGAGCGGCGTCTCAACGCTCTTGAACATCATCAAGTCTATCTTGAGTGTGTTAAACGTGCTTATAACAAGCACTTGCAGACCTTTGTGACTTCAAAATTGGTGATCTTGTTCTTAAAGAAAACCAAAATGTCACTACACTCGAAAGGAGTCACGTGGTAAGTTTGCTCCCAATTGGATGGGTCCGTGCGTTATCACTCATAAATATGGGTCAGGGCTTATCGTCTATCTTCCATGGATGGTATACCTAAAATGGAACCTCTTAATGCCTTGCATCTACGGCCCTTCTACTGTTAAAATCTATCTTACACAAATCTAGTCACAAGATAGATCTTTCATCCATCTAACAACCACTCATATACTTTCGTGATGTTTCAAACTATGTGGTTCTCCACCTATTTTATTTTTACCTTAAATATGAGTATCGCGGATCTACTCATAGCATTTTTCTTCTGGATATGTTTCTCCTCATGGTAGGAATACCTTAATCACTGCTTCATTTGTCCCAAGTGCTTATCTTAATCAGATCTACTCGGGGCATGAGTGCGTGCACTTTATACATTTTCTTCCCCTCTATCTGATCTATCTAGGTCTAAACTCAGCTTCTTCCAAAAAGCTTTTCAAAAAAAATGCTATCCAAAAAAGATAGACTGATCCCTTGAAGGACAACTATCCATACATTATCAAATGAATCAAAAGATATAGACCATGCCCTCGAAGGATGGCTATCATTAAAATTCAAAATATGGACTGCTCCCTTGAAGGATGGTCAAGTTTCTCAAAGGAATTCTCAAGGCTTCTTGCATTGATCAGCCTTTCACTGGTCAGGTTTATACACTTTTTAGCATCACCGAAAGACTTCCCGTATTGATCGGTCTTTCCATATCTATCAAACTTCCCGCATTCATCGCTTTTCTTTTACTCACCAAAATCATGAAGCCGTATGTGATTTCTCTTGTAAAAAGGATGTGTTCCTTTGATTGAGAAGTCATGCTTGATATGGAATGTATCTTTTTTTTTTGAGATTGCGATTCGTGACTCGAGTCGAATATGATTGGACTCTTTTATTTCTTTCATTTTACGCCTAAGTTTAATCTGATCTCGGAATGAATTATGGAGTTATCCATCTATAAGACCTAGCCTTGGATCAGTGGTATTGATCCAAGTGATGCTTTAAGTTTATTCGTGATGAATTAAAATTATAGACCTTACGCGGGTTGCAAGGTCTGGATGCATTGAATAAGCTAGTACGGAGTATAACTCAGGCTGATCGTGTTAAATGAATTGGTTCCCGATATCGTAATATCAGGAAGGTCTTGATCGTGGACCAGGTAATAATTCAGTTACATTTAATTCACTAGCCTATTGGCAGTACAGGAGTGAACCCTGTTCGTGAATGTATGTTGTAGGTTCTTTTTCTGAGCATTTGAAATATTAGACCTAAACTGGATTTATTAAGGTTAGTAACCTAAAACTAAACTATAACCTAGGGGTTAGATTAGTGTTAATCTAACCTAGGCCTAGGCTATAAGCTAATGTTCTAAGTTAGTATCTATGTGCTATGAGGTTAGACTAAGTGTTATCTTAAATCCTAACCTAAGTTACTAACCTAACTAATGAACAAGGAAGAAAGGGGACCTATGGAAGGGTGCGAACCATGGGCGGCAGTTTCTATGGCATTAAATGGAGGGATAAGTATGAAGGACAGGTAATTTGGTAGAAGTTTTTAAATGGCTAGCTAGAGCCGACGTGGCAGGTCGCCAAAGTTGGAAATGGTCTTTGAACTGGTTTTATCCATCGCCAACTATGGCGGTCGGTGGCAATGGAAATTTAGCGGGAAATTTGGAGTAAATGCCATTTATGAACTCGGTCTTCGAGCTCGGGTTTCACGGGAAGGCATGCAAAATGGAAAGTTAGTAGTTTGTTTGGTTTTTCATGCGCTCCGGTTTTCCCTCTGTCTGATCACTGGTTCTTCGCACCAGTCTTCTTGGTGTTGCATGGCAAGTATGAGCGTAACTAGCTCTTTTCTCTGGCAAGGAAAATTTATAAGTCATGGAAATAACAAATTTTTGTTGGTGAATCTAACTTGGAAAAAGAGAAGAAGGCTCGAGCTCTTTCAGTGGTCTTCTTCAGATTTTTAAGCAAATAACCAGGCATGTTAGGCCCTAACCTTTAAAAATCTTGCTTTCTTTCAATTGATTTCATTAGAACAACTCTGTTCAGATGATTTATGGATTTAGATGGTTATTATGGTAGCTTTGTGTGATTTTGTTACTGTATCTTCTTCTAGTTCGATTTTTCAATTTAACCCTTGATGGGTGTGCATTGTGTTTTGAGCTATTGCTCTATTTTGTTGTGTTTTGCATTCCGGCTTAGGTTTGTGAAATGTATGCAAGAAAGAATATTAGACCTGCTCTGTGAGAGCCCATGCATTGTTCCCTTGTTGGGTTCAGGCTACAGTTGATACTTGTTGATTGATGCTTGTTGTTGATACTTGTCGGAAAGGATACTGATGGACTTTTGTTTGAATGTTCAGTTTTATTGGACTTCTTTGTAAGTTCCGTCGTGTTTAGTATAGGTGGTGGTTACTGAAATTTTGTTGGGATTCGCTATGATACTTTGGTTATGTTGAACGGATAACTGGCTGTGTTTCAGTATTTGATGCGACCCTGTAGAAGTTGTTTTTCCCTCCTTGTGTTGCAATTACGGGGTTTAACCCGTTGATGGTTTGCATTATATTTATTTTACTTACAAGATGACTTTGTGGAGTCCTTGGATTGCTTCGTATATTGGACTACTGTATAAGTTATGTATGTGTATACTGGTAGCATGATTCCGTCGAGTCTGGAGGGGTAACTGGTAATACGACTTCTGTTATCTTGTAATGTATACCTTCGTTTAAGTAATGGATTTTTGGTACAGACTCGGTTGGTATACTTTCGATGTTCCAATCTGTAAGCTTGAGCGAATAATGTTGTAGAGGCTCAGTTGGATTCCTTGTTACAAAATCAGTATTTAACTTCTGTAATAGCCTGATTTTGATTATTTACCATTGTTGGCACGGTTGAAATCTTTAACTTATGTTTATCTGGTATATCGGCTTCTGTAGAAGATTTATCGTGTATACTATTGTTCGGATTCAGTTGAAATCCTTGATAGATAACCAGTGTATCTAGCTTTTATAAAAGCCTGATTGGGAACACTTATTGTTTTTGGCTCTGTTGGGTTCCTTAAGTAATGATAGATATCTTGTATCTTGGTCTCTGTAAAAGTAGGTTGTGATTACCATATTTTTCAAACTCGGAATGAGTTCAGATGTGAATACGATATGTTATTTTTCCTTTCTGAATAATTACAGTTAATTAAGGTTGTGCATGTTGAGTGGATTTCGTGCGAATATCTCTGCATAGTCTTAGGGGAAACATCTTGTGCTTTAATGTTAACGAGTCTCTTGTTGGCTGAGATAAAAAGGAGAAGTTCTTTTGATTTCGACCTTGGATCTAAAACCTTACAGTGTTTAGTAGGGATTAGAATAAGTTGTATGTTGCTGTGAGGAATTGTTGTCATGTTTGAGCATGATTACGTCTTCTGTTGCATGGGTATCTAGTCTTGAGCTTGACTGAACTAAGGAACTGTCGACTTCACCTCGACAGATGATGGCATTGAATATCTTCTTGTTTGTCGCTTCGTGTGGAAGGTCATGTGTAATCTGTTGGTTGACATTCATCTGTTTTGGCGTAAGAGCTACTGCACTGCTAATATGCTACAGGAGTTTTGTTATATTTGATTTTAACAAAACTGTGGTTCTTTTTGTGGCTCGTCAGACTTATTCGTATGCATATAAGGTGAATGCTTTCCTTTCGAGGAGATGGTACAGTCATGAGCTTGTGTGAAGGGAAATATGAATGACTTGTTTTCTTTCTCTTCTGTTGTAAAGTATATGTTGATATTTTTATCTAACCGTTGGAACTGTTTTTAACATATTGATGGAATCATGATTTGTTATGATATTCCTTTTACTGTTGAATGTAATGATCTGTCTGATGTTTGCTGACCTTGGGATTCAGATGGATAGTTGTTTTGGATACTTTCGTTCTTCTTGATCCCTAATATTTTGATGAAATATTTGAGAAGTATCTAGGACTATTCTGTAACGATAATTTGTGTTACGCGTTTATAGTCATGTTGTATTACAAAAGTATAGTCTGAAATATGTTTACTTGTTTGGTGAAATGATCTCATTTAAACAGGTTGTTTAATGGAAACAGTTGGTGGATTGCAATTGTTTTAAGAGTTAGTGCTTATCATGCTCAGTTCATCGAACTGACCCATGTTGACAATTTTTGCAGATGGTTTCCGTAAGTGGTAAAAGCACGCAGATCTGATAGGATGTTCAGATTGTTTAATTTGGTTTATGATGAATTACAGTTTGATTCTCTAAATGTACTATCTGAGGAAAGATGTTCTTTTTCCGTTGAGTATTGTATCAAGTATGCTGAATGCATAAAATGTATGTGTTTGGTTCAGAAGGGAATGGAATTAGATATTTGATACTTATATGTTTGTATTCTTATCTGGATAGTTTGACCTTCTTCGGATCAAATGATCTTGAGAGCGTGTTATTATTGTATAATATGGAGACTTTTGTGATTATCAATGTAAGCTTGCAAGAATATGTGATCGAATATTTATGATTGTTTAGCGGTTCTTCTATGTTCTATCTAAAGCTAAATTGAAATATAGATCACTTTTTTTACGGAAGCTAGGTAAAAATAAACCTAAGCAAGATGCTAAACAAGTTGGATTAAATTATTAATTCCTAGTCTTGATTAAGCCAGGACAACGTTTAATTGGATTCCTAATCTTTATATCTCGATATTAATAAGTAAGACATAAATTCAGTTATAAGAACTGAAATAAACCTAAAAAGGGTTCGGTTGGCAATCACATGTGAAGATTATGGGTTATTGTCCAATTTTGTTGATTTAGAATTATGTAAATTCTATGAACTCCTTGATGGGACCCTCTAGTCTTAATAATTTCTCTTGTGTAATGGGTTTTATTAAGAAAGGTCATTCTATGGTGAGGAACCCAGGGATCGGGAAAGGCTAACCTTAGGGGAACGTCTTTTATTATAATTTTAACTCAACGTGCGTAACGCTTATTATAAGTAGATCTTTTCGAGGCGGATTTAAAGGTTGATGGCACAAGTCAACTGCAGGGTTGTACCTTCGAGAAGATTGGGATCTTCTCGAAGTTACAACAATGCAGGTGACTTATGATGACACCCTTTGCATTGATCGTTAAGATTTACACCTTTAACTCGAACAAGTTACTCTGGAACCGATTAGGAATGTGGTCACATTATAAGGCTGCCTAGGAGACTCGGGGTATCTTGACACACTGGCTTAACTAGGGTTGACCCAGTATGTCATCGTATCCCTAGTCCTCGGGAGCATCCATATAACGTTGTCACCTTACTAATCCATTTCCGAGTGAATAACTTGGGATAGGAGGGACTGACAGAAGTCGGTATAAGACATTCTACATAACATAAGAATGGGGTGAAGGACGTATTCTAGATTGACGAGTATGTCGTTAAGGAATACGAGACATAAGCAGTATGTTTCAAATCTTTGGCCAAAGTATCGCAAGCTGCTGATTGCGTTGTCCTGAGTCACCTAGTCTAAGGGATGAGATGCCGATGAATAATGGTAACAATTATTCAAGTTAGGTTCCTTGGACAGAGCATTCTGAATCCCAGAATAGGGAAGAGAACCACAAGAGTGAAGTGTTGAATAAAAACTCCAACTCTTATTACTCATGAATAGATCGGTAGATTACCGAGTCATGGAATGAATAGATCGGAGGTACTCCGAGTCATTACAGCTGCATATGGTTATCTGTTATAAGAATGGTTATTTGATTTGTGAGTTCTAAATTATGTATTTAGAACCAGGAAGCATTTATCAAAAAAAAAAAAAAAAAAATTTGACTTGTTCTAATGTATAGAATTGAGGATGTTACATCTTGGTATCAGAGCTGAAGGTTGCAGCTCTTGGGCCTATTGTGTCCATAATCTGATGAGAACCTAAATTTTCTTGTAACAGAAAATGGTTAGAACAAGGGGAAACATTGCGAATAATGCTCCACCTGAAGGAGGGGTGGCAACAACCCAGAAACTTGATGAGATCCTTGCTGCCCTGTTGGACACAAGAGATCGTTTAGCTGTACTTGAACAGCAGGCGATGGGAAATGAGGAGGATGAAGAAGCTGGTAATGACAATCAGCCACCTCCTGAGGACAACCCCGATATGGGTGTTGATGTTAATGCTGGGAATGCACTGTCCAACTAGAAAATAAAAAGGCCAGGTTGGCAGCAGAACTCACTAATGATATAAAAAGGATAAGTCCACCTAAGTATGATGGCACCACATTAGGAGATGGAGCTGAGAACTGCTCAGTGAAATGGAGAAGTACTTTGCAATAAGAAACTTCTCAGAGGAAACCAAAGCTATTTGGGGAGCCTATCAGCTTTCCCACGAAGCATCTTCGTGGTGGGATAGCCGTAAAGCTGAACTAAATATTGATGAGACCAATATTACTTGGGATCAATTTAAAGGCTATTTTAGGCAACGTTGGCTGCCACAACTTTTCTATGATCAGAAAATGACAGAATTCTAGAACTTAGCTCAAGGGAAGCTAACGGTAACTGAATTCTGGGAGCGGTTTACAAAACTCCTCAAGTATGTACCGCAGTATCAAACTGACGAGAAGTTCAGAATACGGAAATTCATCATGGGATTGAATCCCGTGATAGGGGGAGAGGTCGATGTTCACAGTCCAACCACTATGGAAGGAGTTGTTGAAAAGGCCATAAGGCAAGAACAGAAATTAAAGGCTATTTCTGCTCATAAAGAGGAAGTGCGGAAGAAGACTGCAAACCCTTCTTCAACCTCTCTTGCACCTGAAAGGGACCATGGAAAAAGTTTGGAAACAAAAATAAGTTTCCAGGGGATAACAGTAAGAAAGCAGTAGTAAATAAACCTGCTGGAAATGTAAGGGATAATTTTGCCAAAAATTATAACAATGGGCAGAAGCCCTATGGAGGACAACGTGACAATTACAAGGCTGGAGGCAATTTTGAGCCTAAAAAGGGACCTGTAGGAGGCTGCTACAATTGTGGCAAAGACCACTACGCAAATCAGTGCCCTTTGAAGAAGGATGATCGTAATCAGTAGCATAAGATACATGTTGCAGTAGCAGACAAGCAAGCTGAAAAGCAAGTGACACCTATAGAAGTTCCGGGTAAGTTATTTGGCATACCTGTCACTATTCTTTTTGATACAGGAGCTACTGAATGTTTCATTTCTAATAAACTTGCTTCTAAACTTAAGAGAAAAGCTGGAAAAATGGATAAAACTTGGGTATATAAAGATGGTAATAACTCTGTTCATACAGTTAGTATGTGTCTTTTTGGGGCAGTCCTTGACTTACCTAATTTCTCCACGGAAGTTGACCTCTATGTTACACCTTTGGGATCGTATGACATTGTTATCGGTGTCAATTGGTTAGCTGACCATAAAGCAAATGTAGACTGCTATGAAAAGAACATAAAATGTTTAGATGATCAGCTGGAAACAACAGAGATTCAAGGTGTGAAACGGGAAATTTCAGTTAGAAAACTGTCAGCTATGCAGCTTAAAAAGGCTAAAAATAAAGGATGTACCCTTTATGCAGTAAAGATATCTGAATTTTCAGAAGAAGATGGTGATTACATGAAGTGATTTCCTCTATTACAAAGTTTCAGGGATGTTTTCCCTGAGGAATTACCAGGGTTACCACCTAAGAGGGAATTTGACTTCACCATCGAAATCAAACCAGGAACAGAACCTATTTCCAAAGCACCTTATCGGATGACTACTACAGAGTTAGTCGAGCTTAAGGCACAATTGCAAGAACTTTTGTCTAAAGGTTTGATTAGACCAAGTGTTTCACCTTGGGGTGCGCCTGTAATATTTGTGAAAAAGAAGGATGGAACACTTAGGCTGTGTATTGATTATCGGATGTTGAACAAAGCAACAATCAAGAACAGATATCCACTTCCAAGGATCGACGATCTGTTTGATCAGATGCGTGGAGCAGCGGTTTATTCTAAGATAGATCTTTGATCTGGTTATCATCAGTTAAGGATTAGAGAGGAAGATATTCATAAAACAGCCTTCCGAACAAGGTACGGACATTATGAATTCACGGTTCTACCCTTTGGATTAACTAATGCACCCACAACCTTTATGAACTTAATGAACAATATTTTTCAAGAATATCTGGACAAGTTTGTACTTGTATTCTTGGACGATATTCTCATTTATTCTAAAAGCGTTGAGGAGCACAATGAGCATTTGAAGATAGTTTTGGGAATTTTGAGAAAAAGAAAGTTGTATGGTAAGTTATCCAAATGTTCTTTCTTTGATTCAGAAGTTCACTATTTGGGTCATGTCATTAGCAAAGAAGGAATTGCTGTAGATCCTTCAAAAATAGTGGCAATAACTGAGTGGCCTGCACCAAAGAATGTGCACGAAGTAAGAAGCTTCATGGGTCTTGCTGGTTACTATAGAAAATTTGTAAAGGATTTTTCTAAAGTAGCTGCACCAATAACTTCATTGCAGAAGAAGGATAAGAAATTCATATGGAATGATAAGTGCGAAGTGGCTTTCAAAAGTCTGAAAGGCCAGTTGACTTCTGCACCTATATTAGCGGTACCAGACCCTAATGGGAGTTTTACTGTTGTAACGGATGCTTCTGGGGAAGGCCTTGGAGGTGTTTTGCTACAAAATGATCAAGTCATTGCATATGAAAGTAGAAAACTCAAGTTACATGAGCTGAATTATGCTCCTCATGATTTGGAGCTTGCTGCCATTGTTCATGCACTTCAAGTCTGGAGACACTATTTACTTGGGAAACCTTTTGAGTTGAAAACTGATCACTTAGGGCTGAAATATATTTTCACTCAGCCTAATCTTAATGCTAGACAGAGAAGGTGGTTAGAATTTTTATCACAATATGATTTTGATATTAGTTATATCAAAGGGAAGGAGAATAGAGTAGCTGATGCTCTAAGTCGTAGGAGGCACATTTCTGCTCTTATAACATTAAGAACTCAGTTCAAGGATGAGGTAAAGAGTGCCTCAGAATCTGATATTTACTTTCAACAAGTAAAAGCAGCACTTGCTGCAGAACCTAATGATGAAAGGTATAAAGGTTTTCATTTTGATAATGAAGGAATCTTGCGTTATGAAAACAGAGTATATGTACCTATGCTGAATGATTTGAGAAAGAAGTTGTTAGTTGAATTTCATAATTCACCTTTCTCTGGACACTCGGGTATCACAAAAATGCTTGCTGATCTGAAACAACAATACTTTTGGAAAGGTATGAAAAAGGATGTCATAAATTTTGTGACTCATTGTTTGGAGTGTCAGCGGGTTAAGGCAGAACATATGCACCCAGCTGGATTGTTATATCCTCATAGCATACCGCAGTACAAATGGCAAGTAATAACCATGGATTTTGTACAAGGATTACCCATGTCCAGGAATAAACATGATGTTATCCTGGTAGTTGTAGATAAACTGACTAAGGTAGCTCATTTCATCACTAGAAATCTAAAGGATGATTCACCAGTGCTGGCCAAAAGATTCGTACACAAAATTTTCAGATTGCATGGTGTACCAGAATTGATTATATCTGACAGGGATCCAAGAATGACGTCAAGGTTTTGGCAAATGCTTAATACAGCTCTTGGAACGAAACTAAACTTCAGTTCTGCATATCATCCGGAAACGGATGGGCAAACTGAGAGGGTAAATCAAGTGTTGGAGGACATGTTGCGAATGTATTGCATGGATCAACAGTATAAATGGGAAGAGTATCTTCCATTAGTTGAATTCGCATACAACAACACTTATCATTCATCTCTCAAAATGGCACCATTTGAAGCACTTTATGGAAGAAAGTGCAGAACTCTTGTTAGTTGGGATAGTGTTGAGGATAGAGTGGTAATTGGACCAGAGATTCTCATAGAAATGGAACAACAAGTTAAGTTGATTCGTGAACGATTAAAGGAAGCAGCGGATAGGCAGAAGAGCTATGCTGACCTTAAGCGGGTTGATCGAAGGTTTGAGCTTGGTGAGAAGGTTTTTCTTCGTGTTAAACCCAGAAAGAGTTCTATAACTTTTGGCAAGGCTGCCAAGTTGTCACCTCGATTCGTGGGACCTTTCAAAATTGTCGAAATAATCAATCCTGTAGCTTATCGTTTAGCATTACCACCTGCTTTATCTCGCATGCATGATGTTTTCCATATTTCTTTGCTTAAGAAATACATTTTAGATCTGTCACATGTTTTAAATTGGAATTCCTTGCAGGTCCAAGACCCAGAATAATCGTGGTTAAACCCACACGAGTGTTGGAAACTCCAATTGCATTTGAGAAATCATGAAATACAGCAATGTAAGGTCCAGTGGGACCAGTTTAGCGAAGAAAGTGCAACTTGGGAAAATCTGGAAGAGATGAAAATTGCTTTTCCTTCTCTTTTTCAACAGAATGAAATCTGTTGACAAAAACATTTCTTGTATGAACTTATTTTTTTAAGTATTTATGAAAGCCAGATGAAGACAAACATTATTCAGGCTGAATAAAATGTGTTGTGACATTGATTTCTGGAACTATTTAAGTTGGAAAATAGTCGCATTGTTTTGTGAACTAATAAATGGGTTGACCTGAAGGTTAATCGAATATGTAATCATCGGGATGATGAATCTTTTAGGAGGGAAGCATGTAACACCCTGAACTGTTGTTACTTCCTCCTGAGCATACAAGTGTTGATATGTGATTTCTCTTGTAAAAAGGATGTGTTCCTTTGATTGAGAAGTCATGCTTGATATGGACTGTATCTTTTTTTTGAGATTGCAGATTCGTGACTGAGTCAGAATATGATTGGACTCTTTTATTTCTTTCATTTTACGCCTGAGTTTAATCTGATCTCGGAATGAATTATGGAGTTATCCATCTATAAGACCTAGCCTTGGATCAGTGGTATTGATCCAAGTGATGCTTTAAGTTTATTCGTGATGAATTAAAATTATAGACCTTACGCAGGTTGCAAGGTCTGGATGCATTGAATAAGCTAGTCCGGAGTATAACTCAGGCTGATCATGTTAAATGAATTGGTTCCCGATATCGTAATATCAGGAAGGTCTTGATCGTGGACCAGGTAATAATTCAGTTACATATAATTCAATAGCCTATTGGCAGTACAGGAGTGAACCCTGTTCGTGAATGTATGTTGTAGGTTCTTTTTCTGAGCATTTGAAATATTAGACCTAAACTAGATTTATTAAGGTTAGTAACCTAAAACTAAACTATAACCTAGGGGTTAGATTAGTGTTAATCTAACCTAGGCCTAGGCTATAAGCTAATGTTCTAAGTTAGTATCTATGTGCTATGAGGTTAGACTAAGTGTTATCTTAAATTCTAACCTAAGTTACTAACCTAACTAATGAACAAGGAAGAAAGGGGACCTATGGAAGGGTGCGAACCATGGGCGGCAGTTTCTATGGCATTAAATGGAGGGATAAGTATGAAGGATAGGTAATTTGGTAGAAGTTTTTAAACGGCTAGCTAGAGCCGACGTGGCAGGTCGCCAAAGTTGGAAATGGTCTTTGAACTGGTTTTATCCATCGCCAACTATGGCGGTCGGTGGCAATGGAAAGTTAGCGGGAAATTTGGAGTAAATGCCATTTATGAACTCGGTCTTCGAGCTCGGGTTTCACGGGAAGGCATGCAAAATGGAAAGTTAGTAGTTTGTTTGGTTTTTCATGTGCTCCGGTTTTCCCTCTGTCTGATCACTGGTTCTTCGCACCAGTCTTCTTGGTGTTGCATGGCAAGTATGAGCGTAACTAGCTCTTTTCTCTGGCAAGGAAAATTTATAAGTCATGGAAATAACAAATTTTTGTTGGTGAATCTAACTTGGAAAAAGAGAAGAAGGCTCGAGCTCTTTCAGTGGTCTTCTTCGGATTTTTAAGCAAATAACCAGGCATGTTAGGCCCTAACCTTTAAAAATCTTGCTTTCTTTCAATTGATTTCATTAGAACAACTCTGTTCAGATGATTTATGGATTTAGATGGTTATTATGGTAGCTTTGTGTGATTTTGTTACTGTATCTTCTTCTGGTTCGATTTTCAATTTAACCCTTGACGGGTGTGCATTGTGTTTCGAGCTATTGCTCTATTTTGTTGTGTTTTGCATTCCGGCTTAGGTTTGTGAAATGTATGCAAGAAAGAATATTAGACCTGCTCTGTGAGAGCCCATGCATTGTTCCCTTGTTGGGTTCAGGCTACAGTTGATACTTGTTGATTGATGATACTTGTTGATTGATGCTTGTTGTTGATACTTGTCGGAAAGGATACTGATGGACTTTTGTTTGAATGTTCAGTTTTATTGGACTTCTTTGTAAGTTCCGTCATGTTTAGTATAGGTGGTGGTTACTGAAATTTTGTTGGGATTCGCTATGATACTTTGGTTATGTTGAACGGATAACTGGCTGTGTTTCAGTATTTGATGCGACCCTGTAGAAGTTGTTTTTCCCTCCTTGTGTTGCAATTACGGGGTTTAACCCATTGATGGTTTGCATTATATTTATTTTACTTACAAGATGACTTTGTGGAGTCCTTGGATTGCTTCGTATATTGGACTACTGTATAAGTTATGTATGTGTATACTGGTAGCATGATTCCGTCGGAGTCCTGGAGGGGTAACTGGTAATACGACTTCTGTTATCTTGTAATGTATACCTTCGTTTAAGTAATGGATTTTTGGTACAGACTCGGTTGGTATACTTTTGATGTTCCAATCTGTGTAAGCTTGAGCGAATAATGTTGTAGAGGCTCAGTTGGATTCCTTGTTACAAAATCAGTATTTAACTTCTGTAATAGCCTGATTTTGATTATTTACCATTGTTGGCACGGTTGAAATCTTTAACTTATGTTTATCTGGTATATCGGCTTCTGTAGAAGATTTATCGTGTATACTATTGTTCGGATTCAGTTGAAATCCTTGATAGATAACCAGTGTATCTGCTTTTATAAAAGCCTGATTGGGAACACTTATTGTTTTTGGCTCTGTTGGGTTCCTTAAGTATTGATAGATATCTTGTATCTTGGTCTCTGTAAAAGTAGGTTGTGATTACCATACTTTTCAAACTCTGAATGAGTTCAGATGTGAATACGATATGTTATTTTCCTTTCTGAATAATTACAGTTAATTAAGGCTGTGCATGTTGAGTGGATTTCGTGCGAATATCTCTGCATAGTCTTAGGGGAAACATCTTGTGCTTTAATGTTAACGAGTCTCTTGTTGGCTGAGATAAAAAGGAGAAGTTCTTTTGATTTCGACCTTGGATCTAAAACCATACTGTGTTTAGTAGGGATTAGAATAAGTTGTATGTTGCTGTGAGGAATTGTTGTCATGTTTGAGCATGATTACGTCTTCTATTGCATGGGTATCTAGTCTTGAGCTTGACTGAACTAAGGAACTGTCGACTTCACCTCGACAGACGATGGCATTGAATATCTTCTTGTTTGTCGCTTCGTGTGGAAGGTCATGTGTAATCTGTTGGTTGACATTCATCTGTTTTGGCGTAAGAGCTACTGTACTGCTAATATGCTACAGGAGTTTTGTTATATTTGATTTTAACAAAACCGTGGTTCTTTTTGTGGCTCGTCAGACTTATTCGTATGCATATAAGGTGAATGCTTTCCTTTCGAGGAGACGGTACAGTCATGAGCTTGTGTGAAGGGAAATATGAATGACTTGTTTTCTTTCTCTTCTGTTGTAAAGTATATGTTGATATTTTTATCTAACCGTTGGAACTGTTTTTAACATATTGATGGAATCATGATTTGTTATGATATTCCTTTTACTGTTGAATGTAATGATCTGTCTGATGTTTGCTGATCTTGGGATTCAGATGGATAGTTGTTTTGGATACTTTCGTTCTTCTTGATCCCTAATATTTTGATGAAATATTTGAGAAGTATCTAGGACTATTCTGTAACGATAATTTGTGTTACGCGTTTATAGTCATGTTGTATTACAAAAGTATAGTCTGAAATATGTTTACTTGTTTGGTGAAATGATCTCATTTAAACAGGTTGTTTAATGGAAACAATTGGTGGATTGCAATTGTTTTAAGAGTTAGTGCTTATCATGCTCAGTTCATCGAATGACCCATGTTGACAATTTTTGCGAGATGGTTGCCGTAAGTGGTGGTAAAAGCACGCAGATCTGATAGGATGTTCAGATTGTTTAATTTGGTTTATGATGAATTACAGTTTGATTCTCTAAATGTACTATCTGAGGAAAGATGTTCTTTTTCCGTTGAGTATTGTATCAAGTATGTTGAATGCATAAAATGTATGTGTTTGGTTCAGAAGGGAATGGAATTAGATATTTGATACTTATATGTTTGTATTCTTATCTGGATAGTTTGACCTTCTTCGGATCAAATGATCTTGAGAGCGTGTTATTATTGTATAATATGGAGACTTTTGTGATTATCAATGTAAGCTTGCAAGAATATGTGACTGAATATTTATGATTGTTTAGCAGTTCTTGTATGTTCTATCTAAAGCTAAATTGAAATATAGATCACTGTCTTTCTGGAAGCTAGGGTAAAAATAAACCTAAGCAAGACGCTAAACAAGCTGGATTAAATTATTAATTCCTAGTCTTGATTAAGCCAGGACAACGTTTAATTGGATTCCTAATCTTTATATCTCGATATTAATAAGTAAGACATAAATTCAGTTATAAGAACTGAAATAAACCTAAAAAGGGTTCGGTTGGCAATCACATGTGAAGATTATGGGTTATTGTCCAATTTTGTTGATTTAGAATTATGTAAATTCTATGAACTCCTTGATGGGACCCTCTAGTCTTAATAATTTCTCTTGTGTAATGGGTTTTATTAAGAAAGGTCATTCTATGGTGAGGAACCCAGGGATCGGGAAAGGCTAACCTTAGGGGAACGTCTTTTATTATAATTTTAACTCAACGTGCGTAACGCTTATTATAAGTAGATATTTTCGAGGTGGATTTAAAGGTTGATGGCACAAGTCAACTGTGGGTTGTACCTTCGAGAAGATTGGGATCTTCTCAAAGTTACAACAATGCAGGTGACTTATGACGACACCCTTTGCATTGATCGTTAAGATTTACACCTTTAACTCGAACAAGTTACTCTGGAACCGATTAGGAATGTGGTCACATTATAAGGCTGCCTAGGAGACTCGGGGTATCTTGACACACTGGTTTAACTAGGGTTGACCCAGTATGTCATCGTATCCCTAGTCCTCGGGAGCATCCATATAACGTTGTCACCTTACTAATCCGTTTCCGAGTGAATAACTTGGGTTAGGAGGGACTGACAGAAGTCGGTATAAGACATTCTACATAACATAAGAATGGGGTGAAGGACGTATTCCAGATTGACGAGTATGCCGTTAAGGAATACGAGACATAAGCAGTATGTTTCAAATCTTTGGCCAAAGTATCGCAAGTTGCTGATTGCGTTGTCCTAAGTCACCTAGTCTAAGGGATGAGATGCCGATGAATAATGGTAACAATTATTCAGTTAGGTTCCTTGGATAGAGCATTCTGAATCCCAGAATAGGGAAGAGAACCGCAAGAGTGAAGTGTTGAATAAAAACTCCAACTCTTATTACTCATGAATAGATCGGTAGATTACCGAGTCATGGAATGAATAGATCGGAGGTACTCCGAGTCATTACAGTTCTACATATGCTATGGTTATCTTTGACTTGTTATAAGAATGGTTATTTGATTTGTGAGTTCTAAATTATGTATTTAGAACCGGAAGCATTTATCAAAAAAAAATCCATTCCAACTATTGACTTGTTCTAATGTATTACATGAGTGTCTATCAGACAACAAAAATGGGTGGCTCTCAATCAAGCCATCTATAAAATGCCTTCTAATCGAGGCTACATCACTACATTGATACAAAATACATCAATCTCTATATTGTGAAATCTAATAGGTGGAAGACACTATCTCCTCCACCCTCCTCTGGACCAGGTTGTCTCTCCTGGCTGCCACCTATCGAGCTAGACGTACCTGCTGCTGGAGGCCTCTGCCCACCTCGGTCTCTCCCGGTGCTCCCTCCCTCTGATGCCCTGCTCACTATGGCTATCACTGATCTCCTCCTCGCCCCGTAACGAGGCACATCTGGGGCATGCTGTGCTAGGACATCCTCGTAGTATCTCACCTCAGTGAGGAGAGACTGATATGTACTCAGGCTCACGGTACCAGGTGCTCATAGTGGTGGTTGGTGCTGCTAGTGGTGCCCCTCCTATGGTCGTGCCTTGTGTCCCAGACTCTGACATGGTACCTGTATCACCATATTTGGCCTTGAGGGCCTCCCTATGTCGATGGTAGCGATCCCTCTGCTAGATCACTATATCTTACTCTTGGTAAGCGGTGTCTCTCTCCAAAATTAGGGCATCCCTCTCCTCTGTCAGAGCTCTGATCTCCTCGAGAGCCACCTGGTGTGTATGTGTCAGGGTGGCGTGCTCTCCCTCCAGTCTCTCCAGCACTATAGCCATATCCTCCTCATCGGCATCTATAGATGCTGGAAGGTGTCGTGGTAGCTCTGTCGCATACCATGCCGCATAACCATCATCCACTCTAGCATCATCATCACTGTCTGTGGAGGGTGGGGCCTCTCTCAATGGATCTGCTGGGATCAAAATCGGTAGATCAGTCTCTCTTATCTCACTTGTAAGGCTCAGTAGGTAGTTAGCACTGCCTGCATTTAGGCTAAACTGTCTCAATACCCATATAAATAGGATGCGCTCCCACATATCAGGCCTGCGGCCCCTAACCACCCTGCTCCGTCTCAATCCCACCAGGTGAGCATCCTAACCGGCCCATGTCAGAAATACCCATATGGTCTCCGATGACTCCGCTCTGTGTCGGCATCTGAAATGCTCGGCATACCAATCTACAAATATCCTCGTATCTCCCAAGGCCATATCGGCCCACCATTGCCGGAATCCGTAATCAATAGCCCCCACTGCTGCTGGCATCCAAGGAAGCTGGATGGCCTGATCACTGCTATGTGCTCATATGCCCAGCAATGGAGCACAAAACTGACATCAATGCCTATCCTCCAGCCTGTGGTATACATCCATAACTCATAATATATCTGAGTTATCAAGGCATCAGCAAATGCAAACACCTGTCTGAACTACAGGATGTCACAAATGCAATCTAGTAATAACAATGGGAATCTCCCACCTCCCGAATCTGGTAGAGCAAAGTAGGAGATCGCCATCTGAATCAACACTATCCGTCTGCTCCTGGGAACATCCTGTCTGTACTGCGAGGCTATCCTCACTACCCCGGACACTATCTCTGAATCATCCGCCCTGTCTCCATATAATCGACCTAGGGCCCTCTGTTGTTGCTCTCGTGGCGTAATTTCTATCCGGTCCCTAGTGATCGGCAGCCTCAAAATTCTGTATATGTCCTCGTGGGTGATGGTCATCTCACCCATCCTGAACCAAAAAGTGCAAGTCTAGCTATCCCATCATCGCACTAGTGCTCACATCAACTCTATATCTCGCGGCACTCGTCTGTAGTATCAAAATCCCCCGAGCCCAGCTAACTCTAAGTGGTGCCAATCTACATCAGTGACGTCAGGGAGAATGGTCTCCAGTAACTCGGGAATCACATCCCTCATGTGTAATACCTCTCGTGCTTGCATCCATGACATCAAGAGCAATGTTAGCTTCATATTTATCCAAATCCGAAGCATCCAAAACACATTCTATCAATTTTATCCAAATATTCTGTCCAAAATTACAAATGGTGTCGATCACACTTAGTCGAAGTCGATTGAATTAAATCGGTGCCACTGTAATAAAATCGGCGTCGATTATATCAATCGATGCCGATTGGAAGGCAGCGGCATGTCAGAAACACTGGCCTCCCACTAAAATAGAAAATAAAAAAAATAAAAAAAAATAATAATGATAGGTTTAGGAAGAACCACTTACCCTAGGTCATGTCCTCCTCTCGCTTCCGACCACTTCCGAAGCTTCCATGGTGCTCAAATCTAATTTTTGACTCTCTCTGAATCAATCATCACGATGTAAGTAAATCGCTCATGTTTTCCGTTGGCATATTTATATGTGCTTTGAATCCTTTGTCGGCACCAATTGAAGTGGTCGGCAGCGATTGTTTTTATCTTTTTCTGTCGGCACCGATTTGTCTAAATCGACGCCGATTTATACTCATTTTTGCTGATGGGTTGCAATATTGCTTCTCCACGTCGTTTACTTCCATCTCCTAATCTTCTTACCATGGTGTTGATGCTTGGCTTATCTATCTGGTCATCATCCTACCCTGAGTGTTACCTTTTGGCGCATACTTTTTCGATATTATCATCCATTTCGAGTTTGTTCCCTTTGCATGGGGCACTCACACTTTTTTTGGCAGCTTAGAGTTAACGGGTCTGTAGGCACTAACGTCATCTGCTTTGCAGACCGTCTGGTTGTCCCTACCAATGTGTCTCTCTTTAGATGCTGACTATTTTGCAGCCCTCCTTACACTCATGGGTCTGTAGGTACTAATTTCATCTCATGAGGAGACCGTCTAGTCTGCCCTACCAATGTGAGTTCCTTAGGTTGCTACCTCTTTATTTTCTCTTGTGCATCATTAATGATCTGGTCTACTCTAGACATCTAGATGGGGCTTCTTACTTTTTCATTTACCTTTTTCAAAATTGGGATCGTTTGTTCTATCACCCATCCCATCCCTAGTTTGAGGGGGATCACATCATCACTTTTTCTTCCTTTCTTCCACCTCCTTGTTTTGTCCCACAACCTTGCTTATCACAAGTTACTTCACAAAAGGGGGAAAATGTAGACACCTAAAATTGGTTATCCAATTTAGTGTCCCTCGTGCACGTTTAGGTAACCTGGGGCATGTTTA
Organism: Taxus wallichiana var. yunnanensis; assembly: GCA_018340775.1. Classification (NCBI taxonomy): domain Eukaryota; kingdom Viridiplantae; phylum Streptophyta; class Pinopsida; order Cupressales; family Taxaceae; genus Taxus; species Taxus wallichiana. Next base: position 415,260,043 of record CM031236.1, read on the forward strand.
TATCACCACTATCCCCTTGGGGTATTATTCAATTTGTGATTTAAATACCTATCCTAAGTTTAATTCACCCTATTATGTTTTACCCTTGAGTAATTAAATATTAACTATTTAATTACACCTTTTACATGTATCCTAACCACTTATCTACCCCATATCTATTCTATCCATATATCCCCCTATTTCTCCTCCTCCCAAACCAAGCAAATGCGGGATATTTCCCATATTTGAGGTGGAGGGATCACTCTTATCTTTCCGTAAATCATTCCTTTTAGCCATTTCGGAGTCTCTTCCATGATCGGTGCCGATTGGTACTCGATTGATGCTGATTTTTCTAAACAAAGACCGATTACAAATAAAGCCCGTAACTTAGTTCGGTTAGACATAGATTGTAAGAGAGACAATTAGACGGTGAGATAGACAGTGAATTAGGAAGAGAGAATGAGAGAGTTTTGAGCATCAAGTTTGAACATTATCTATCGAGAGAGAGTGAATCTTGTCCAAATCAATCCCTGAGAGGAGCACCGTTACTCTGCTCTTACCACATCAACATCACACGTCTCCATTTATTTTATGGTGACTCTATTCCTGCATCTAGCATAGGTGAAGCCTTGCCAGTATCTCTCTGGCTTCTACAGATCTAGCGGACATGGACGATCTTGCCTTTGTTTTTCAATTCCCAAACCTTCTCGCACTCTGTCTCGGATCGACGCCGATCTATATCAGTCGACACCGATCTGAACCAGTCGACGCCAATTCTACATAATCGACACCGATCATCCTGCAGATAGGTAAAAGGACACAGGTAACACAAATCTAGCTTTGTTTTCATAGTTCCCTATTTTCTGTTGCTTTTTGTCTGTTGTTTAGATTCTGTTTATTACTTTGATCAGAAAATCTAGTCTTGTACGTACATCTTTTATCATGTATGCTTCTTTACTTAATTGAAAACGTGGAATGACATCCGCCGAGGGAGCTTATCACTTCCTAGACCCACTTCTCGGGTAGTCCACCTAAATATCTTTTAACGTGGTCTTTTTTTGTCAAGCATCGGTGTCTCGCAGGTTACTTGGATCTACTTTTATGCGAATTACTCGTGTGTGCCCGTCGTATCTACATCAGCTTCCTTATCCATCTACATCTTCGAGATCTTATCCATCGTATCAATTTCATTTGATTTTTTCAAGGTTTTTATGTTTAGTTTGGTACATTAACTTGACAGTAACAAGCACGAAATTCTTGATCAACAATTAGCTTTGGTTCTTTGGTGGATTTTACTGAAGATGAACTTTCTCTCAAAATTTTCCTATAAATTTAAACTCCTGACGATAGCTTACAAAATTCTCCAAGGTAAATAATATACCACATGCCACATTAGAGTCTTCTTCCCCAAGAAAAGAATATGCTACAGGATCAAATTTGTTACAAAAACCTCATGATTTGTAGAAAGGGACAACAAATAGAAAAACGTTCGATGAATGCCAGGTGTGCCAAAAATTTTAAATCATTACAAAATTTGGATCATTATCCACCCTAGGGTAACGTTTTTATCATTTAGGCATGCAAGCATCTTTCATTTATCATTTTTTACCTTTCTCCCTTTTCAATTTTACCTCTGTAATTTCCAGATCTGACTTTTACGTTTTTTATCTGGCTTGAGCAAAAATAAATAAAAAGACTCTAGATCAAAGAATCAAGGCATAAAAATGTTACCAATATTCTCAGAAGGCCAAGATGACCAGAAATAATATAAGGTTAGATGAAATTTGATGAAGAAATCATGATTCCAAGCTTCTTGGAGCTCTCATGGTGGGCCAAATAGATGAATACATAGTAACAAGTCGATTTTATATCAATATTAAATTTCTACCATCCATGTGGAAGATGGGATCTAGAAAAAGATCAAAATTACCTTTTTAAACCTTGGACAAGGTGAGACGTGTGTCAAAATGTGATTGTCTTAGGCCCATGCTTCAAAAAATGTTTTTTCAACCCTTTTAAAGTTTTGGAAAAATTTGTCACTTTTCCCCACCTGCCTCTTGGTACCACCACATATCCAAAGGTGGGCCCCATTGAAAACATGGATGAATTCTATTAATTTTTCCATTTTTTAGATTTTGGAAAAAATTACATTTTTTCCCATGGGCCCGCACCCTGGTTTTCTCCTTTGCCACGTGTCCATCCTCTATTTGCTGCGGGTTCAACCTTTCAATTCTACCTTCAATCCTCCCGACAAAATTGCAAAGTTTCAAAACTCTCCTCTAGCTTGTGCTCTTCATTTGACTCCTTTGAAAAGTGCCATGTGTCCTCCACAGATTGGCTATGGAGGCACGCCTTCAATTTTGACTTTAGCTCCCTTTGCCAAAATTTGTAAAATTTCCAAAAGTTTCTCCGAGGCCCGAACCTCCGCCCCCTCCTACAAATTTCTTTCATGTGGCAAGGTAGACCAAACTTTACTTTTGAGATTTTTGCCTCCAAAGGCAAAAATATCAAACTCTCCCAAAGCCCCGCTTCTCCATTTTTCCTTTTGGGACACATGTTGGCTTTGGGTTGGAGCGGAAAAAATTTCACAAAATTTTCCTTTGGCCCCCCTGCTTGACTTTTTACATTTCTAGACACATGTCCACTTCTCATTGGTCGAGGACCTTCAGCCCAAAACTTGACTTTATACCATTTGAAGTTAAAACTTCAAAACCATCACAAAACCCACCAACCTATTTTTCCTTCTTGGACACGTGTTGCTTCATGATTCGTTGCAGAGCTTCGGCTCAAATTTTAACTTTAAAATTTTGAAGTTAAAAACTTCAAATGCACAAAAACCTCTACCCCCTCATATTGACTTCTCCTAGACACGTGTCCACCTTGTGATTGGATAAGGGATTTCGGGCAAAAATTTACTTTGAAAATTTTGCAAAGTAAAAGCCAAATTTCTCAAGGACAACCCACCACCCACCAATCCTCTAACCAATCATATCATGCCACATATGCACTTTACTATAGAAGGTGGAGCCACGGATCAATTTTTTCCCCTTTGCCAAAATTTCAAAATGACAAGTTAGAAACATTTCCCACATATCCTCGGCCAATAGGAACCCGCCACATTGCTAATGTGTTGCGATGATGAATTTGATAGGAAAATGACACCCGTATGACCGTCAAACATCAAAAATTCACAGGATGCCCTAGAAATTGAAATTTTTGACAAGGTAGATTTCTTTTTAATTTTAAACCAACTGAATCATTTTTGACATTGCTTTCGACCTTGGGATTGGGAAATTAATTGCATACATTTGGGATTTGATCAATTTTGAGTTTTTGCACGATTTGACAAAGGAAAAATGACACATCCTAACCACTTGAAAAAACTAGGGCACAAAAAGGGGGAAACTTGGATTGTTGTTTCAAATTAGGAAAAACAATAAAATATTGGGAATTTTCGAAGCATTCAATTGGGGAAGACAAACTGCAGACCACCAAATCGAGAAGTAAAACATTTCTGAGAATATTTGGACATGGAACATTAGGGCACATTTTGCAAACTGAGAATTAGCACCAACATTTGGCTCCTGCTTGGGGATGGGCACTCCCAGTGAGTGCCACAAGGACAAAATGTAGAATAAGAAGTATGAATATTGTTATGTTTATGGAGCCTGTTTTCATATTAGAGTTTGGTACATCTTCCATGTGTTACACTCGGATATTTTTACGGTGGTCCCTCTCACCGTTGAACGGGTCAAGGGGGATTCGGGGCGAAGCCCCAAAGAAAATTTTCATGGGTGGTTTATTAACCCATGGGTAATGGGTAACCATTATGCGTTGTTTTTGGGCCCATGGTTTTTTTGGTACCCATTATTTTATAAAACCACCTCTTTGGCTACATATTGATGTACTTATAAATAGATGGACATACAATAGGATATATATGAGTTTGTTTTGTGAAGGTGAATAGTGTGTGTGAATTCAAGTGTGAATTCGGGAGGGTTTGTTGAGCACAGCTCGAAACAAGATCTGATTATTGTAATTGTGAAGACTATTGGCTTATAATACAATCGAGAAAGTGTTCTTGGTGGATGTAACCCACATTGGGTGAACCACGTTAAATATTGTCTTCGTGTTGTGTATTTTTTCATTTCGTAATTTTGTTCATACTTCTTATTATTGTGATTCGAGGAATTATTCTATATTAGATATTATTAATCCCTAACAATTGGTATCGAGCGAGGTTTGGTTTGATGAAGTGTTGAATTGCAAGGAAATTTTTAGCTTGAGTGGGAGCTATGGCGATGATGGAATATCTAGGGTTGATAAATTCAATGGGTAGAATTTCAGTCTTTGGAAGACGATATGGAATTTTACCTTTATCGGAAGGATCTTTATACTCTTTTGTGCGAGAAGGTGAACAAACCCTTGAGCATGACAGATGCGGAATGGGATTTACTTGGATAGGAAGGCACTTGGGAAAATCTGGCCGTGTCTTTCATCTTCGGTATTATTTAATATTTCAATGGAAAAGACTACAAAAGATCTAATAGATGCATTAGGAAGTTGTATGAAAAACCCCGTACCTCTAACAAGATATTTTTAATGAAAAATTTGTTTAATATGAAGATGTCGAGAATAGTTCAAGAAAGCGAGATCATTTAAATGATTTCAATATGGTTGTGAATATGCTCGCTTCGGTTATAATAGAATTTGATGAAGATGTTAGGGCTTTATTAATTTTTTGCTCTTTACCTTAAAGTTAAAATAGTTTGTAATGGTGGTAAGCAACTCGGTTATAGCTAGCTCGAAGTTAAAGTTTGAGGATGTTGTAGGGGTGATTCTAAGTGAGGAAATGTGAAGAAAAAGCTCTGGGTAATCTTCTACTTTAGGGAATGCTTTGATAGTGGAAACTAGAGGGAGACAGAAGAATAGAGGAAACCATGGAAATTCGAAACATTGGGCAAGGTCAAAATCCAAGAGTAAGATTGTATATTGGAATTGTGGAAAGTCTGGGCACATAAAGAAGGACTGTTGGGAGCTTCGGGATAAGAAGAAACAACAGGAAGAAAACAAGGAGGCAAATGTGGCATCAAGTAATGTATGTCAAGATGCTTTGATTCTTTCTTTGCATAATATTACTTGAATCTTGGGTTTTAGATTCAGGGATTATTTTCATGCTACTCCACATAGGCATTATTTTGTTGATTATGTTCAAGGGGATTTTGGGCATGTTTTTCTTGGTGATGATGAGCCTTGCATTATAGTTGGAAAAGGTTCTATTCAGGTTAAGATATAAAATGGGAATACATGGTTATTGAAGGATGTCATACATGTGGCTACATTAAGGAGAAATTTGATATTAGCAGGAAATTGCGAAGTGATGGTTGTCTTGTGATATTTACAAATGACTCTTGGAAGGTTACCAAGGGTGCTCTTGTGGTGGTAAGAGGTAAGAAGGTTAGAACCTTGTATGTATCCACTAATAGTACTAAAGATTGTAATCTTGTGGCTTCGGATGCGAGATACAACATTATGGCACTATAGGCTCGGTCATATGAGCCATAAGGGCATGGACATCATAAAGAAGAATTTTCCTGGATATACGAAATAGGTTTGGATTTCTATGAGAACTACATATTTGGAAAACAAGTGAGTAAGGTTTATCAAGGTTAGACCTATGAAGAAAGAGAGTAAGTTAGAGTGGTACATTCGATGTGTGGGGGCCAACTTAGGTACCATCTCTTGGGGTTCAAGTTATTATGTTACCTTTATTGATGATTCAACAAGGAAAGTTTGGGTTTATTATATTAGAAACAAGTCTGATGTATTTGATACTTTTGTTAAATGGAAAGCCTTGGTAGAGAATGAAACAGTCTTAAGTTAAAATGTCTCAGTCGATAATGGAGGGAGTATTGCAGTAATGAATTTGATGATTATTATTCTAAGAATGGAATATGTAGACAAAAGATGGTTCCAGGAACCCCGCAGAGAATGGGGTGTCAGAAAGGATGAACAAAACAATAATGGAACATGCTAGGAGCATGAGGATACATGCAGGACTACCTCTTTATTTTTGGCGGAAGCGAGTGAGCACAACTATGTACTTGATAAACAAAGGACCCTCAAGTGCCTTGGATGGAGGCATACCTAAGGAGGCTTGGTATGGTAAGAAATTCGATTACTCATTTCTTAGAGTCTTTGGATGTGAGGTGTTTGTTCATATTGACAAAGATGATAGGACCAAGCTAGAGGCTAAATCAGAAAAATTCACTTTTATTGGTTATGGTGGTGATGACTTTGGATTTAGATGTTGGAGTATTAAGGAAAAGAAAATCATTCAATCTAGGGATGTGGTATTTAATGAGAAATTCATGTATAAGCAACAGTTGCAGGAAAACAGGAAGAATCCAAGAAAGATTATGTAGTGGTAGAAGATCTTCCGGATGGGACAAGTGACCCATGAATCATGTCGAGAACCTACTCAACAGAACCCACTCAACAGAACCCCAAACTCCTACAAAGTGAGGAGGTCTTCTAGGGTAAGAAAAGAACCCAACATTTTTCTCCTTCTCTTTATTATTTATTACTCACTAATAGTGGAGAGCCGAGAGATTTGATGAAGCAATGCGGTAGATGCCAAGTAGAAGTGGGAGCAAGCCATGGATGAGGAGCATAAGTCTCTCATGGAGAACTAGACTTGAGATTTGGTGAAGCTACTAGAAGGAAAAAGAGCATTGCGAACAAGTGGGTGTATAGATTTAAAGACAAAGAAGGAGAAAAGAAAAGATATAAGGCCGGGTTGGTGGTCAAGGGGTTTGCAAAAAAATCAAGGTATAGATTTTGATGATATTTTTTCTCCTATAGTAAAAATGACTTCTATCAAAACTGTTCTTGGAATAGTGGTAGAAGAAGACTTGCACTTAGAACAATTAGATGTAAAGACTACATTTCTCCATGGTGATTTGGAGGAGGAGCTATATATGCAACAACTAGAAGGATATGAATTCAAAGGTAAAGAGGAGATGGTGTGTAAATTGAAGAAGAGCTTGTATGGCCTAAAACAAGCTCCACGTCAATGGTATAAGAAGTTTGATAGCTTCATGATGGAGCAAGGTTATATTAGATGTCATTCTGACCATTGCGTGTATACAAAGAAATTTGAGGATGTAAGTTATATTATCCTATGTTTGTATGTTGATGACATGTTGGTTGCAGGTAAAAACATGCAGGAAATAAAAGTTCTCAAGAAATAGCTAAGTGAATCCTTTAATATGAAGGATTTGGGGGTAGCCAGAAAAATCCTTGGTATGAGGATAACTCGGCATAGGAAGGAATGGAAGTTGACTTTATCTCAGGAAGAGTACATTAAGAAGGTATTGGATAGGTTTAACATGTAGGATGTTAAACCAGTTGGGACTCCTTTGGCAGGCCATTTTAAGTTATCAAAGGAGAAGTGTCCCAAGATAGAGCAAGAAAGAAACCAGATGTCCAAGGTACCTTACTCATCAGTGGTTGGTAGTTTCATGTATGCTATGGTGTGCACTAGGCCTAATATTGCCCATGTAGTGGGAGTTGTGAGTAGATTTATGAGTGATCCAGGTAAAGAGCATTGGCAAGCAATAAAGTGGATCCTTCGGTATTTGAGAGGGACCATGGGGATAGTTTTGTGCTACAGTGGATCAGACACCACTTTACATGGTTATGTAGATTCAGACATGGATGGAGATGTAGACAACAGGAGGAGCATGACACGTTATATTTACACTTAGGTGGGATAGCAAAGTGAGTGGATTTCATGACTATAGAAGTGGCCGGTGGCTTTGTCAACCACTGAGGCCGAGTATGTTACTTCCACGAGGCAAGCAAAGAGATGATTTGGTTACAACAATTACTTTAGGAGTTGGGGCATAAGCGGGGAGGAATGTAAGATACATATTGATAGTCGAGTGCTATACACCTAGCTAAGAACTCTTCTTTCCAGTCCAGGATGAATCATATACAGTTGAGATATCACTTCATCGGGACAACTTTGGAGGAAGATAAGTTGAAGTTGGAGAAGATTCATACCAGTAAGAATCCTGCAGACATGATGACCAAGGTGGTCACAAGGGATAAACTAAATCTATGTTTAGCTTTGGTTGGCCTTCGCGGATGAGAGTGAAGGGTTGAGAAGCTTGCTCAATGGAAATCAATCTCCAAGTGGGAGATTGTTATGTTTATGGAGCCTATTTTCATGTTAGAGTTTGGTACACCTTCCCTGTGTTACACTCAGATATTTTTCCGGTCGTCCCGCTCACCGGTTAGGTAAGTGTCAAGGGGGTTTGGGGGTGAAGCCCCTAAAGTAAATTTTCATGGGTGGTTTATTAACCCATGGGTAATGGGTAACCATTATGGGTGATTTTGGGCCCATGGTTTTTTCGATACCCATTGTTTTGTAAAACCACCTCTTCGGCTACCTATTGATGTACTTATAAATAGATGGACATACAATAGGATATATATGAGTGTGTTTTGTGAAGGTGAATAGTGTGTGAAAATTCAAGTGCAAATTCAGAGGGTTTGTTGAAATAGCTCCAAACAAGATCTTATTATTGTAATTGTGAAGACTATTGGCTTGTAATAAAATCCACTAAAAACACTTGCTTAGATTTTATCACAAGCCAACAGTCTTCACAATTACAATAATCAGATCTTGTTTGAGCTACGCCAACAAACCCTCTCAAATTTTCACACACTATTCACCTTCACAAAACACACTCATATGAATCCTATTGTATGTTCATCTATTTATAATTACATCAATAGGTATTCAAAGAGGTAGTTGTACAAAACAATGGGTACCGAAAAAACCATGTGCCCAAAAACAGCCCATAATGCTTACCCATTACCCATGCGTTAATAAACCACCCATGAAAATTTGCTTGTGGCTTTTCCCTAAACCCCTTTGACCCACTCACTAGCGCACCACCGTAAAAATATCCGAGTGTAATACATGGAAGGTGTACCAAACTCTAACATGAAAACAGCTCTAAAAACATAACAAGTGCCAAAAAGGGCAAGGAGTCAAAATGCAAGGCAGCCCAAAACCAACCACTCAATCAAAAAAGTTGAGAAACCAACCAAAATGGCTGCCAAGAACAAAGGGAAAGCCACCAAATAGTGAAAAAAAAGGCCAAAAAAAAGACTTTACAACTGTATAATTTGTGCATACCTCAACTTGGGGATTAATCCAAGAAATGCATTAAATGTTTGTCATTAATAGGCAGCTCCAAAAATTCCACATCTAGATATTTGAGAAAAAAGGTATGTTCACCAATCCCGATATCAATGGCATAAGGGACCATCCATAATGCATAAAATTTTCCATGCTTTCCCTTCTCTTCATGCCTACTATCCCACAGCAAAACCAGATCTCCAACACTGAAGGCTCTAGAGGTAACCTTCTTGTCAAACAATCTCTTTAATTTCTCTCTAAATCTGATATGCCTCTGATGGGATGCTCTTCTCTCCTCATCAAGCTCAATAATCTGATTAATACTTGATTCATATGGGCCATGCTCTTGATCTTCCAATTTTGGGCAAACTGAAATGAAGATAATTTTAGGTGTGAGGGTAGAAAACTTGAGTTCCATACACCAATTCAAATGGGATTTTACCGCTTGCTCTTTTAGGAGTTATTCTATCAGCCCAAACTTCAAACTTCAATTGTTCACCCCACTTTTCTTGTTCATTTCCAAGGTTCTTCTAATGATCTTCAAAAAGTTCTTATTACTTGGACTCAACTTGTCCATTCCTTGGGGTTGTAGTTTGAATAATAAGTCGATTAATCCCATATTCATTACACATTGCCCTTAAAGGTTTGGCTCTAAAGAACATGGCATTATCGGATAAATCTTAACTGGAACTCCAAATCTGCATATGATATGATCCAACAATAAATCAATTACCACTTGGTGTGTTGCCTTCTTAGATGGAATTACTTCACCCATTTTGTACAATAATCGGTGACTACAAGGATCCACTTATGACCAGCACTAGAAGGATCTGAAATCTCACCAATGAATTTCATCCCCCATTGCTTGAAAGGATCTTCAATTGATACACGTTTCAAAGGAAGGGAGCCTTAAGATTTTAGTCTTCTAGAGAAATCTTGGCAACTATCACATTTTCTAACCCACCAAGGGTTACATATTTGAAGAGAGAGGCCACCAATAACAAGCTCTCAAAATCTTATGTGTTGTTACTCTCCCAAAAATTGTTCTCCACAAACTCCCCCATGGAAATCAGCAACTATCTTGGGAGCTTCATCTTTAGCTATGCATTTCAATAGGACACCTTTAGGGTTCTTCCAAGCCAACCCAAGGTCTGTAATGATATATTTTTGAGAAGCCGAGTTAAGGGCTCGTTTCTAATTTTTATTTAAATGATCAGGATAAAAAGGTGTCTAAGGTAAAACATCACATTCTTGTACCATTCAAATTTACCAACTTTGCAAGCACATCTATCCTTTCTTCCTCTAGCTGATTCACTTCCACATTCTACAAGTTGCTCTCAGCCATGAGCTTAGAAAGACCCAAACCTCTTACCAAATCTTTGGTTTGGATGTCCATATCATACTCTTTGTAGTTTTTCACCCATCTACATATTTTACTTGAGTTGTCCATCTCTGATAAGATGTCTTTTGCCATGGTGTGGGGAACATAGGAAACAACTTTTGAACTCAATATATAAGGCCTAAAAAACTTTTGCTACCTTCACCAAGGAAAATGCTTGTTTCTCCATGATTTTATACTTTAACTCAAAGCTTGTAAATCCTTGCTAAAGAAGGAAATAGGCCTCTCAACTCCATTCTCATCCTTTTATAGCAAAACAAAAGCAATGGTATATTTGGAGGCAAAAGAAAAGATTTGAAAAGGCCTCTCATAGTTTGGTGCTGCTAGAAATAGGTGCGTGTTTAGTGCATTCTTAATTCCTTCAAAGGCTTGAATGGAAGCCTCCTCCCTTTTTGGTACTTCTTTAGCATGCTTGTGATTGGAAGATTTAACTCAGCAAAGTTGAAACAAACCTTCTAATAAAATTAATTTGACCAAAGAAAGATTGGATTCCTTTCTTGGTTCTTACATAGGTACTTTACTTGATTTCTTCCACTCTCTTAGGGTCTATCATAACACCATGCTTCAACACAATGTGACCAAGCAGCTTGGCCTTTTACACGCCAAAATGACACTTCTTCAAATTAAGAGAAATGCCATACTCCCTACATCTATCAGCATCTTCTCTAGGTGCTACAAATGATCACCTCTCTACTGCTTGAAAATATAGTCACATCATCTTGGTAAACTGCAATGAACTCATTAATGTAACCAGAAAAAAGTAAACATCCATTTCTCTTTGAAAATTAGCACCAACATTCATCAAGCCAAAGGGCATCCTAACAAAAACATATGTGCCCCAAGGTGTAGTGAATGTTGTCTTAAGTCTTTCTAATTATTTAACTACCACTTGATTGCATCCGGAGAAACCATCCAATCCAGAACAACTCTATCACAAGTTGTAACATATTTTCCATATTTGGCAAGGGATAGTTTTCCTTCATGGATGCTTTATTTAGATTTCTAAAATCCACACAAAGTCTGAAGTCTCCATTCTTCAACTGACCGGCACAAGTTTTGCAACCCAAGATGAATATCTAGTGGGCTGAATAATACCTCCCTCTCTCAACTTCCTTAACTCCTATTGCATTTTCATGGAGAGAAGTGAATTAATTTTCCTTTTACTTATCTAAATGGTTTGTAATTTGTTTCAAGAGGGATCTCATGATGAAATAAATCTTCTTTGTATGCTTTCAGCTCTAAATAGGACCAAGCAAGGCAATCCTAATATTTTTCAAGAGTTCAACATAGGACTATTTTTCTTCTTTACTTAAATTTCTGCCCAACCAAACCTTACTTGGCTTGTCCTTAGTTCCCAAATCATGCTCTTCCACATCCCTTGATGAAGACATGTTTCTATTTATGATGCAATTAACATTGTTAAAATTTGACTCAAGTGCAACCAGACCTCTAGGAATGGTGTTTGTTTTCAATTGGATGATATCTTTTCCAAAAAAGTTTCTCTTCTTTCGACATGCATACCATTGGCTCCTAATCAATATTCTGATTTGCAAACTCACCTTGGTTTTGCAAGAACCTTAGCACTTAAGAATCATTTTTAAAGACTTTCCAATGTTTCACATTATCAAGGACAATTGGCCTAGTCAAGCACTTTAATGTTGTATTCACAATAAGGTGAAATGGTACAATTTTTAAATCTAAAACCCAGCATTTCCAACTTATTAGCAGCAGCATTAAGACCTCTATCATGGTAAAAATAATAAAGGAATCAAACATTTCAATTATATCCCAAACCTGCATGCTTATACTATTTCATACACTTATTTTTATAGCATACGGTTTTCTTATTTGTTTGATAACCAGCTCTGAGTCTCCTTTTGCAGCAATATCTTTTACTCCATACTTCCATGCAATCCTTAACCCCAACAACAATTCCTCATACTCAACAACATTGTTAGTGCATTCAAAATTAAGTTTGAAGGAAAAGTTAAACTATTCCAAACTAGGAGCAAGCGTAGAACTATACCAGCATCATTTCCAAATTTGGAGCAAGCTCCATCAAATAGCAAGGTCCAAGGAGAACCTACCATATTAAGGAACTTTGATTTGTCCATCTTTTTTTCTTTTCGATTAGAAAAACCAATGAAATTCTCAAAGCATCTACATCAGCAAACAACACTTCATAGGAATCATTGTTGGGATCTTCAATTAGGTGCAACATCTTCTTTTCACCATAAAGTTTGACCAAGCTACCTTCAATGGGAATGGTGGAAAAATAAATATACATTTGAACACTTTGACACCAACACTTGCAGCCCATTTTCTTGACAAAAGCATACCCCATATGGCAAGGTAGTCAATAATTACAACATCAAGTTTCAAATTCTTACCCGGATAAGCTACAAGTTGCACTACCAAACCCTTCACACAACCAACCACCAACACTTCTCTTGATCTATGGCATTACATTTCCCATAGGCAACTTTCACCTTAATATCCAACTCATTCATGACTTCTAGCGGCATGACATTACACGATGCACCGAATCAAACATACAATTGTGAAGTAGCCTATCTTTTATAAGAAAAGTTGTAAAGAATGGATCGACATTCAATTGGGAATCAACCAAGGATGTCCCAAAATATACCTCGGTGTCTCTCCAAGATATTCCAGTGATGGTGGTGTTTTTAAGGCCAACGATGATTTAAAAAGGAGTCTCAACAACATTTACATTTTTTCTTGGGGTGATCTTCTCTTCTTTCAATCCCAAGTACTCAAATGCTCTCTTCTTATGCTCCATAATTCTAAGAAACTCAATGATTGGAACACTCACCTTAATTTTTTTCTCAATACTTGGGATATGTCATAGGGGACACTCTTTGGTAAAACAACATTGGAATGGATACAAGAAGATTCATCAGATGGCAAAGGATTGTTGGCAGCTTGGGTATGATGAGGACTGTAATTTTTGCTTGGGAACACAGAGCCTCTAGCAAGTGTTTCTTTCCTAGGATCTTCTTTTGGAATGCTTGTGAGCAAGGGTGTTTTAGGTTTAGCTTGAGGCCCAACTCCCTTAACAACCTTGCTTCTAGTGTTATAGTCCTTCTCTTGAGCTACAACAACATTCATCAACAATTGTCTATCTTCCTCCAAAGGGATACCACCATCATACTTCTTAATCATCAAAGCTCTCAAGTATTCAAATTCATTGTTAGGAATTTCAAAATCTTGCACTACATCAACTTCAAGAGCATGAGGGGGGAGAAAGACTTGTACCTGCTTGATGTAATCCCAAAAATAGTAGCATTCCTAGCACTTATTACTTCAGTAGATGTTGCTCCTCCTTGTGAGCTTGAAGAACAACCCACCATGCAAATATCATCATCAGTTCCATCCCCATTATAAGATTCATCAACTTGTTGGTCCACTTCACATGGAGGATGAGGAAGAAAACATATATCACACAAATCCATATCAACAACTTCATTAAAATCAGCAACCCTAGCAGTTAGAGGGTCAGGAACCAATTTGTTTTCAAATGTTTGGGGTTATCTATTTATAGATCCAATAGGCCTTTTACCCTTTTCATCAAACCTCTGGTCATTCCTATGGTGATTTCCAAATCTATATTGTGCTTGTTGCTTTAGGGCTGACCTTGTGAAGTCTTCCCAATTCCCTTCTCGGCTCTTGCCAACTTGTATGAGATTTTTTGACAGCCCCTACCAAAGTCTTCACAACCTCTTCTAAATCAATACCCTTGCTATCTTGAGGTTTTTCAGGGTTTATCAATTTTACACCATCTCTCTTAAGAGGTTTCCCAATAGCCTTGATATTATTCTAAATTTGAAGTGCCATGGTGAAATCTTGTCTTATATTGGTTGGGTTCTTGTCTCTTAGGTAATAGGCTGCCTTTTTATCAAATGCATCTGCATATTTGATTAAACAAGATTCATCACAAGGCCTAAAACCAACAGGAAGTCTTATCAAAGTCTTGTTAAACCTTGTGTTGAATTCATGGACTGATTCATTAGGGTTCTTCTTGATATTCTCAAATTCAAATAAGAGAAATCTAGGGTCGACCATCACCATATTGCAACCTAAATGTATATTTCATTTCAGTCCATGAGTCAATAGAGTTATCGAGGTAGAGCCTTGTACCAATCCCTAGCATCTTCCTCGAGTGTATGAATAAATAACTTAATATACACATCCTCAAAATCTATCTCAAAATCTTCCATCATATTATCAAAAAGCTTGAGATGTTGATCACCAAGATAATAAGATTGTTACCCCGGAATTTTGGCAACCTATTTTTGACATCTTGTGGTACAACATTTGGGTAACCATCAATTCCTCTAAAATTTATAGGAACAAAGGTGTTAAAAATAAATGGAGGTCTAGGCTGATCCATATTGTTTTGTGGGGGTGATCTTGGAGGTGGAACAAGATGATGAGGAGTGCTATATCTTTAGGACTCAAGAATGTGATTCACAAGACTCGGTATTCTTTAAGTGCTGGTTTTCTTGGAAATTTTTACTCAAATTAAAACACAGAGGTAGATTGGGGAAGGAACTTACAAAATACAAAGAAGGACCTTCACCAGCTAAAGCAAACAAGCTTATGAGAGGATTACTTGAATCAGAATCACTTGAAGAAGAGTGATAATCCTCTACCAAATGTTGATCTCTCTCACCAATGGCTATATCTCTACCTGATGTCTGACCTTTAACCACTTTCCAAACTCTTCTCCCTTCCAACTCTAAGATTCTTGAATCTGAGAACAATTTCTTAGCAGATTATTTAAGGAAGAGAGATCTTCTTCACTCCAGTTTTTAGAGATCAATAACACAAAAATAAATGACAAAAAGCTTAAGACAACTCGGTATTTCCAAATACAAATCAGCATGGAGTCACCACTAAGGAATTTCACCTTAATTGTGCAAGAATGCACTAAAATAATTCACAAATGTTTTCTAGTACTCTTGACAACTTTGCAAGGCTTTATAAACCAACCTTCTTCTTCTTAAATCAACCAAACATAATGCAACAAAAGTGTCCAAACTACTGGGAAATGAAAAAGGGCAGATGAGCTTTGAAATATTTACTTTAGAACTTGCAAATCTGAAGCATAAAATGATATTTTAACAATGTATCAGCTCAAAAATTGAATACATAAATGCTCAAACCCTTCAAACACTTCAAAACACCAAGAAAATCCAAGAGATCCCCGACAACGGCACCACTCATGTTGGTATCCAAATTTGTTCTCCTTTTAAGTTTGCACAACACCATAGTTATATCATGGAGCTTAAAGATAGATTAGACCATGTTTTATGTCATTGGTAGCCATGGATATGGTCTAGCTAGCACTTAGGTTTGTGGAGAAATGGATAGCACTCTAATAGGACTTTATCTTGTCCTAGTTGTTTTAGGTTGTGCCTTAACCAAGGTAAGAGGACATATTTTGTAACCTTGTAATGGTTAAGGAGATGAATATATCCTTCTCTTTTCTTGAAATTATATGATGGAGACCCTAATGAAAACATGATAAATAGCCCAGATCTGAACTCTCACAAGTTGTCACTTCTCAAAACATGGGTATATTTTCAAAACAAGGAAAAGGTACTAAAGACATTGGAAATCCTAATCATTATGCATACTTTTGTAAATATATTTTGATCTTTTGTTAGTATACACATTCAAATCAGGGATATTACATGATTAGATCTTTGTTGTTTAGATGAATTTTGGTGGGTGATTGATAAGACAAACTAGGATATGTCATATATTTGACAACCTCTATAATACTTGAAATAACTATCAGATGAAATGTTTCAAATAATCAGGGCATTCTTTTCAACCAGAAGAGGCATAGATGGAAGCCTAGGTAGAACTCTTCACACAATCTTTGAGAACTCACCACAAAAGCTTGAAGTAAAGAACTCAATTAAACACAAAAATCCATGATCAAACCATGCCTAAGATACCCCCGAAAGGCTTATAAGAAATCTTGCAGTCAAGGAAGGTAAAGTGATTTTAAATTTATTTATCTCCTTATCAGATGAAGGCTCTTATGAACATGAGATTGCAAATGCCACTAAACTATCAGCAAGAAATAGAGATCCTGTGTGATTTCTAAAGACTTTCAATGCAAGATTGTAACAAGAACAACAAAATTTATTTGCAGGCATTCAAAAATGATAACAGACACCATATTGCCCAAAGAAACACAAATTTAATTCAAAACTTGTTGGATTCAACAACAGGGGAGAGTTACATAAACAATCTCAGAGCTGTGTGATGGCTATACACTTGTAACCAACTCACATACATGAATTTTCCAACACATGAAACATTAGCCTGGTTCTTTGGTGGATTTTACAGAAGATGAGCTTTCTCTCAAAATTTTCCCGTAATTTTCAACTCCCGACCATTAAAAAATTCTCCAAGGTACATAATATACCACATGCCACATTGGAGTCTTCTTCCCCAAGCAAAGAATATGCTATGGGATCAAATTTGTTACAAAAAACCTCATGATTTGCAGAAAGGAACAAAAGCAGAAAAAAACTTTTGATGAATGCCAAGTTTGCCAAAAAATTTAAATCATTACAAAATTTGGATCATTATCCACCCTGGGGTCATGTTTTTATCATTTAGGCATGCGAGTGCATCTTTCATTCATCATTTTTTACCTTTCTCCCTTTTCAATTTTACCTCTATAATTTCCAGATCTGACTTTTACATTTTTATCGATCATGAGAAAAAACAAATAAAAAAACTCTAGATCAAAGAATCAAAGCATAAAAATGTTACCAATGTTCTCATAAGGCCAAGATGACCCAAAATAATATAAGGTTCGATGAAATTTGATGAAGAAACTAGGATTCCAAGCTTCTTGGAGCTCTCATGATGGCCCAATAGATGAATACACAATAACAGTCAATTTTATATCAATATTAAATTTCTACCATCCACGTGGAAGATGAGATCTAGAAATAAGCTCAAAATTACCTTTTTAAACCTTGGACAAGGTGAGACGCGTGTCAAAACGTGATTGGCTTGGGCCCATGCTTCAAAAATGCCTTTTCGACCCTTTTAAAGTTTTGGAAAATTTTGTCACTTTTCCCCGCCTGCCTCCTGGGCCCGCCACGTGTCCAAAGGTGGGCCCATTGAAAACACGAATCAATTCTATTAATTTTTCCATTTTTTAGATTTTGGAAAAAATTTACATTTTTCCCGTGGGCCCGCACCCTAGTTTTCTCCTTTGCCATGTGTCCATCCTCTATTTGCTGCGGGTTCAACCTTTCAATTCTGCCTTCAATCCTCCCTACCAAAATTGCAAAGTTTCAAAATCTCCTCTAGCCCATGCTCTTCATTTCACTCCTTTGAAAAGTGCCACATGTCCTCCACATATTTCTTATGGAGGCACGCCTTCAAGTTTGACTTTAGCTCCCTTTGCCAAAATTTGTAAAATTTCCAAAAGTTTCTTCGAGGCCCGAACCTCCGCCCACTCATACAAATTTATTTCATGCGGCAAGGTGGACCAAACTTTACTTTTGAGATTTTTTCCTCCAAAGGTAAAAGTCTCAAACTCTCCCAAATCCCCACTTCTCCATTTTTCCTTTTGGGACACATGTTGGCTCTGGATTAGAGTGGCAAAATTTCACAAGATTTTCCTTTAGCCCCCCTGCTTGACTTTTTGCATTTCTAGACACATGTCCACTTCTCATTGTCCTTCGGCCTAAACTTGACTTTATACCATTTGAAATTAAAACTTCAAAACCATCACAAAACCCACTGACCTATTTTTCCTTCTTGGACATGTGTTTCTTCATGACTCGTTGCGAAGCTTCAACTCAAATTTTAACTTTAAAATCTTAAAGTTAAAAACTTCAAATGCACAAAACCTCCTCCCCTCATATTGAATTCTCCTAGACATGTGTCCACCTGTGATTGGACAAGGGATTTCAAGGTAAATATTTACTTTGAAAATTTAGCAAAGTAAAATCCAATTTCACAAGGACAACCCGTCACCCTGCCAATCCTCCAGCCAAGCATATCATGCCACGTATGCACTTTACTGAAGAAGGCGGAGCCATAGATCAATTTTTTCCCATTTGCCAAAATTTCAAAATGAGAAGTTAGAAACATTTCCCACATATCCTTAGCCAATAGGAACCTACCACATTGCTAATGTGTTGTGATGATGAATTTGATGGGCAAATGACACCCGTATGACCGTCAAAACGTCAAAAATTCACAGGATGCCCTAGAAATTGAAATTTTTGATAAGGAAGGTATATTTTTTTAAATTTTAAACCAACTGAATAATTTTTTGATATTGCTTTCGATCTTGGGATTGGGAAATTAATTACATACATTTGGGATTCGATCAATTTTGAGTTTTTGCATGATTTGACAAAGGAAAAATGACATAGCTTGACCACTATAAAAACTAGGGCACAAAAAGGGGGAAACTTGGATTGTTGTTTCAAATTAGGGCAAAATAATAAGATCTTGGGCATTTTCAAAGCGGGGAAGATGAACTGCAGACCACCGAATTGAGAAGTAAAACATTTTTGAGTAGATTTAGACATGGAACATTAGGGCACATTTTTCAAACTAAGAATTAGCACCAACACGCCCTAGGTTCACTCTCATCATTTTTTTATTTCTGAAATATTCATCTTTAGTTTCTATGCTCCATCTTCTTTTTATCATTCCACACTTTTGTCTAGTCCTTCACATGTTTCTACTATACTCTTCATGGACATCGGTATGCATTTATACCTACTTTATGTTACCAAGTTTTTAGCTCATCAACATAAAGTGGTGGAAAAATGTAGTCACAAAATCATGCATTTTAGACATTTATTTATCCCGGTCTCAGACTACTATTTAGAAGGTTCCCGAGTGAAGAAAGTACTAATTATCTCCATCTTTTAGCCATCTTATTTTACTTTTATTTCATAATTCCCTTACATTTTTATCTACATACTCAATATTTTTCTACACTTTCCCATCATTTTAGCCTCATCTAGGGCACCCAAAGTAGTGTTAGGGTACCCATGGGTGCCCCTGTCTCACCTAGGGTTCCCGATCCTTCTTCTACTTTCCTACCACTTTTTGGGATCTTTCTAGTCATTTTCCCTCATTATTGTTTTCCTAGTGGGCCATATCGAGGTTAATTATGAAATTAGATCAAGATAAACCTATAAATATAAAGTTATGAAACCATAATGAGGGACCTAGCATCATCTACTACTATCACTCATCTAGAATTACATCCATCTATTACATTTTCATCTACATATCTCCATCATCAAGGCACAAGCTAGGAATTCTAGATCACACTTGTAGGGGGATTCTATTCTATTCCTACACACATGTTATTACATTTTCTACATTTATTTATTACTTGTTATTTCACATAGTGCAACTGGAATAACAACACCTAGGATTGACATGCACACACACACACACGAACTTCATTTGGTTCTCAAATGTAGTGCAATGCTCATATTAGTAAGCCCACCGTTGTGGCGGCTAAGGTCATTCTCGACCCATTCATTCTCGCATCTTTATTTTTAGGGTTTTTATACTCCTTTTCTTGTAGGTCTCTACATCATCTTGGATTATTGGTGACATATAGCATAGGACAACAAACCTGATGCGATACATAGAAAAGGTTTAGAACCACCTTCGACCCTTTGATAACCAGTTCTAGAAATTTTTCGCAGACCACGAACCCGATTTCATATCGAGTGCCTTTTGGTACTCCAGTCCTATTCTAAGCACCCCATTCCACTCAAATCATCCATATTCAGCCTTTACGGGACCTATACACATCCATTCCTACTTTTGTTTTCCCTATTCATCTCTGTGACACACATCTATAATCAACTGAGTTCTTTCCTTACCTCTTTATTGCATATTATGGTTTTACTTTATTACTTTTATCATTTAGTAATTTCTATATTGCTTTATCACATTTATTTACAATGTTTATGTCCTCCTAGATTATATTAACTACCCCCATATTAATCAATTTTAGTTAATCACAATACTCCAATACAATCAATTTACCATTGCTTGAAGGATTCATCAATAACCACTAGCCTTAGGGTAAGTGATACCAAGTTTGGATGACAAACAAACTACTTACAAGCATCACACTTTTCTACCCACACAAATGATTCTTGAAAGAGAGTGGGCTAATAGCACCTTTCTCACAAGATCTTGTGAGTCATAACAGAATCTTTGAGAAATTTCCTCCACATGCTAAGTTATGAAATTCTTCAAAAAATTTATCTTATTTACTTTTATCTACACAAAGGAAAAATTCATAAATTATCCTCTTGTACAAACCACTATCCTAGAGAACATACTTATTTGACATTAGATTAACTGTTCACTTCTCTTTAGGAATCGATGTTGGACACTCTCCATAAGTTAAAAAGAAAGTGATTTATGAATACCTCATTCATTGTTTTTACAAAAAAATATGGGCAATTCCTCATTACCTTCCTCGACACCATTAGCTTCTTCTTCAAGGAAGTTTTCAGCAATAAGCTAGCACAACCCTCTTCCACGCACAAGCTTGGTAGGTTTGATCTCTAGATCATATTATTGCACCTTGGAAATCTAATTTCCTCTCTAAATTCCTAAGTCTTATTGAGTAAATATGGAATTCATTGTGGTATTAGGGATGAGGACTAAAACTATATAATTCATGATGTAATACTAGAAATGTTTTACTTGCTCGAACAACCACATAAGAGTGTTTTTCAATTTGGAACATATTTAGTTCATGATACTTCAGAGATAACTCTTAAAGTAAATTGGAAATTCAAAACCTTTGACATTATTTTGCATTAGTATATCAAAAAGCTGTGTGGGCCAAGGCATAACTCTACATAATAAAATCCTTTTGAAAATCCAATCAGACTAAAATGGGAGCATGAGCCATGGATTCCTTGATTTCATGGAAGAAAAGTTTTCCATCAGTGTTCCATCGAAATGAAACTTTACCTTTCATCATTTCAATAATGTTCGGTCTTATAAGTGAAATATGCAACAAACTACCTCATGAAATTTATCTTCCCAAAGAATGTTCGTACACATATTTTACTTGTAGGAAGGGTGAGAATTTATATAGCCTTGACCCGTTCAAGATCAATCTTAGTTCCCTCTTTTGTCATGATATGTCCCAAAAGTTTCCCTTTTCTTACTCCAAACATTGATTTCTTGGGATTTAAATAAATCTTGTGTTGTCAAAACCTTATCAAAACCTATTCCAGATGATTACAATGATCATGTGTATTCTTGGAGAAGATCGTAAGATCATCCAAGTACACTATAATTATTTTTCCCATTAGGTCTTTGAATGATAAATTCATTATCCTTTGGAAGGTTGCTACAAAAGTCATCAATCCAAATGGAATTATTTGATAAGAGAACATACCCCAAGGAGTAGTTAATGTTGTCTTATGTTAATCTTCTGTAGCGACCTCAACCTGGTTGTATCTCAAAAATCCATCTTTCATAGAGAGCATTTCTGACCTAGTTATTTTTGCAATAGTTGATCCATAATAGGTAGGGGATAATTATCTTTCAACGAAGATTGGTTGAGGTTATGAAAATCAATGCAAATGTGAATTTCTCCATTCTTCTTGCATATAGGGACACTCTTAGTCACCCATGTGGAATGATGAGTTGGAAAAAAATTCATTACATCTAGCATCTTCTGAATTTCAGAAAGAATAGTACCATAAATATTTCAGTTGTAATGGCATTGTTTTTTCCTATATGGTTAAACATCCATCCTAAGAGGAATAATGTTTTGAACATCTTTCGGTTTGAAATATTTAAAATCTATGTAAGACTATGCCAAAACATCCATGTATTTCTTTAAAATTGTCATGAATTTTCTATTATCCTTAGGGAAAAACATTTTTGATGTTTACAATTTGTGGTTTCTCGGTGGAGCAAAGATTAACCTTTTCAACTTCGATGGAAGAATTAGATTCGAGACTCTTTATTATTTTGGATGAAGTGATCACTCTTATCAAAGAACCCCTCAAGAGACACTAAACTTTTAGATATTTTTTCCTTGAAGTTGTAGGAATTTTCCATTGATTTCTTATCATGAATCATAAATAGATTAACAAAATACGAGTCGGAACCCTCAAAGTAGAGTTCACTGAAATTTTCTAACTTTTCAAGGAAAGTCAAGATCTGTTGATTGTCATTGAAAAATTTCCAATGTGAAGAGCTATCAGGAACACTAGGCCGATAGACTATCTCAATGGTATATTTATCTTCTTTAAAATCAAAGTGAGGAAGAAGTAATGAAGCGGAGACATTTTTATGGAATCCACCTTTTCATTATGATCCCTAGATACCACTTTGATGAAAAAGGTGTCAAATTCTTGTATACTGATCCCACACCCTATTCCTAGAATGTCTTAAATGATATTTTTCACTGGTACACATCCCCGACCTAATTTACAATGATTTCTACATCTCTTTGGGCTTTGATTCTTGATTCATTTTTATTTTTCCATTTTTAATCCTAAAAATAGTGCTTCTTATTCATCTTGTTATTAGTATTATCAAATTGTAATTTAAATGAAAAAGGAAAGATTTCGGACTAAGGATAAATAATTACCACACCAGCACCAAATCCAAATGTTGAGAAACTACCATCAAATTCCAAAGTAAATATTGCATTGGAATCCACTTCCATGATTCAAATGGAAGATAAGTTATTATCGAGGTCATGAATTAGGTCCTTAAACTAGCATCTTTGAAAAGAAATTTTCCCTTTGAATCATTACATTTTCTAAGAAAATATTTCTACTAAACCTCATGTTCAAGGATACGCATGGTCCCATTAATCGGTATCTTTTCCTTTATCCAATCCATATGATATCTCCACCTACATCCCTATAGAAACCTCTCCTAATAAAAATACCATATGTGGCTAGAATATCAATGACTAGAATGGTCATCTTAATCCTCTTCTCCAAAAACACATAAAACGTGAATTGTGCATCCTTGATTTGACCAATCAGCAAGACTGCTTGGTTTCTATGGATTAGCATTGTCTAAATGGTTTTCAAACTAAGGAGAAATAATTACCACACCAGCACCAGAGATCTAAATGTTGAGAAACTACCATCAAATTCCAAAGTACATATTACATTAGAATCCACCTCCATGATTGAAATGGAAGATATGTTATTATCTCGAGGTCATGAATTAGGTCCTTAAACTAGCATCTTTGAAAATAAATTTTCCCTTTGAATCATTACGTTTTCTAACCAAATATTTCTACTAAACCTCGGAGTTCGAGGATACGCATGGTCCCATTAATGGTATCTTTTCCTTTATCCAATCCATATGAATATCTCCACCTACATCCCTATAGAAACCTCTCCCAATAAAAATACCATATGTGGCTAGAATATCAATGACTAGAATGGTCATCTTAATCCTCCTCGCCAAAAATGCATAAAATGTGAACTGTGCATCCTTGATTTGACCAATCAGCGGGGACCTTCTTGGTTTTTATGGATTAGCATTGTCTAAATCGTTTTGTAAGAGTAATTCCTATAACATGAGCCACCTTTACAGACATAACATTGTTTGAGGTCCCAAAATCAATAATGTAATTGTTGATTCTAAAACCATTGATAAGTAGAGACAAATAAAATAGTTTAATCTTTCCATAGGGGAGGTCGAAGCCATATTATTTTGAGATGAGGGAATAGGATTGTGAAGGATCCCTTTAGATGAATCATTAGAAGGCACGAAGGATTTACTTTTAATGAACTTGATGAGTATTTTGAACTTCTCTAGGTTGTATTAAAATTACTCCGCCTCTTAAATTTGGATTTTGATTCTTTTTGAATGATTATTAACATTGAAATTGCTATAGGATGGGATAATTAAAAGTTACGGATCCTTAAATATTTTCTTACGCATTCAAGTATTTTTTGGGAACAGTGGAAGAGGGGGTATTTGAAGTGGTGATATCCTTTTTAATAGCAGGTTAATCTTTTGGTTGAATGGGTATAGGAGTCCTTATGGAAATAAATATCAGGTCATCCTTTTCTCTATGTTTCTCTACCTCTTTCCTTGGATTCTATGATCAATTGAAAATAGAAGAAGTTTGACCACTAGCTTCATAATCATCTTCATTATATTCTAGGTACCCTATGTTGGATTGACCAATTTATACATCATATGACTCATCAACATAACCGGAAGCTTCAAAGGATTCATAAACTTCATCACTTACATCTTCTCTTTCATCTACTAATTCCATGAAAACATTAAAAAAATCATATTCAAATCCCAACCTTGGTTGTGTGGTGACAGTAAATTATTTCTATGTCTTGCATGAGCACCATTATTATTGTTAAAAGTTCCTTCTAGGAATATCCCGATAAGGGATTTTTGATGCATGCTTAAACATATTCTTCTTTATATTCAACAATTTTTTATCCATTCTTTGGATCATAGGATCCATGGTACTTTGAGAGGTTCTTTGATTCTTAGTCTTGGAAGAGTATCTTCTAATATTTTTGGCCATGATAATATCATCTTCAATATTAGTTGCGATTGGTGTAGTAACCAAGTCAATAATATTAGACCTTCTCGGTAAGAAACTTATTCAAGAAGTTATTCATTGACAAATAAGCACTTTTTATTTTTCAATAGTGGAAACCGTAGGTTCTAAGATCTTATGGATCAATTTGTTAAACTTGGCCACAAAATCATGCATAGGCTCATGTGACTCTTTCTTTATCTGCGTGAGTTGTGATAAAAATGCATGTGAGTATTCTGTGGTTTGAATATGGCCTCAAACCTTATTCTTATAGTGTCCCAGATTGTTGATACATATAGGCCGAAGATGCAAAACCATTCTACATTGATTCCTTGGAGCATCTAAACAAACAACGAACAAATACATCTTGGTGAGCTACTCCCAAAACACCAAAAGCTACAAATAATGTTGTTATGTGTTCATCCAGTTATTACTTTCCATCGCCATTTAAATTCATTATATTCTTACATAAACCATGTAGAAATTCATGTAGTGGTTGAGTTGATGCAAGAGGACCAATAGTTAGACCCCAAAGGACTACGGGTTTTGGTTTTTGTGCTTTCATCCTTGTGAAATTTGTATGTGTAGGAATTCGATTATCACTCAATAATAACAATCGAAAATGTATTGAGGTGTCTCATTTTTACATTGCACGATTCTTACACACATATGATGAAATGTTTTCCCATCCTTAGGACCTCCTTTCTAGTGTGAGATTGAAATTGTGTTGTTACAACAAATCAAATAAAGGATCAACTTAACCTCTTGATAAACTAGCTTGAGTAAACACCCTTCTTTCCAAAGATAAATCTGGAAATAAAAATAGAAAAAATCAAATATGAAGTCACCAATAGTATAATGGATTTAGTATTACGTGTGTGTAATCCCAGTGATTCACCAAAAATAGTTGGTTGGATTTTTTTTTCAGAAATAAAATATGAGTTTTAACCATAGTACACAGGAAAAATTCCCTCCTTAGATAAAGGGGAGGTGCCCTGTTTATTACTAATCTAACCACACCAAATAATATGTATAATATTCACACTACTCTAACCATTTGGGGTTGGGATCTCATCCTAGTAGATTTATTCTTTATATAAAGTAATGTAAATAAAGAGAAAAGAGGAAAAGTGACAAGAGGAGATTGGAAGTGTAGAAAAAGAATAAGTGGGAACATGCTTTCTCTTAGGTAAATACGGTGATGTAGCCTATAATCTACTATGAAAAACCCGAGACGCCATGCGGCACATCACCCACCCCGAGATGAGTGCTCACTCGAAGCATGCAAAGGTACCAGGACTCTCTTTAGAGACATTTATGTAGGATGTTAGTGTGATGGTGATAAAACATATTCAAATCCATAATTAAACATAAACATTCCATAGTGCATAATCCATATCTAGATCTTAGAGAATCATGAATTAAATAATAACTATAATAAGATTAACCATACATGAACTAGATTTAATTACGTTTAACACCATTATCTAGCCAAATTTATCCATTGCATCAAACATTGTAAAACATGTAAGCTTCTTACATTATAAAGTATATCTATAAGTCATGCATGCATCGGATCCGATAGTATAACTCTACAATAATTCGGTCTCTCTAAACTACATAGTTTAATATGTGTTTATGGAGGTGGGGAATTTCCCTTCACTTTGCATATGCACTTCTCAAAGTAGGTCACATGCTAATAATAGCCATGTTCTTTACAATAGCATGCATATTTGAAAGTATTCTAATAATAGATGTCTTATAGTTAATCGGAAGAAGGAACCTTATTATTAACTCAAACCATGCTTGGTTCTTATTAGCCGCTCATTCAAAAATACCATTGCATTTCACACAATACTTCATCTCTATGTGTGCTCCGCACAATATATCCAAAAATATCCCTTATCCAACAAAATGGCTAAGTCCAGAGCCAAACTATTATGGCACGTATTTCCTTCCCTATCCTTCCCATGCCTTCAAATACACCTTGTTCCCACACATGCATCCTTTGTGTGTCTTCTCCTTAGAGAAACATTCTGACTTCTCAATGTTACCCCACACTAAAGTACATTATTTTCTTGGCAATCAGAATTCTTTCTGATGTTCCTAAATAATAAAGAATAAGAATTGAAAGAATTAAATAATCACTGTACAAAAAGAATGAATCTTTACTCTGCAGCATCCTCTTCTTCAACTGGGAGGATCAACTCTGGATATTCATTTTTGATCTCAGCCTCTAATGTCTTCCAGTCATTTAGCATGGTCCTTGTATTTTCTAGAATATCTATGGCTATGGCATCTAGTTCATCTGAGTGATCTTTTCTTTCTCATTTTGTAGCACTTGGACAACATTGGCCATACCTGACATCATTCCTTCCAGAAGATCCATCTTCTATGCTATGAGCTTCCTAATCTCATCTATCCTCTCCTTATGTGGATCCTAGGCTACTGTGAGGGCTTCGTGCTTTTGTTTCACCAGTGCCAATCTATCTATGCACCCTAATGTCTCATCTTTCATTGCTTCTAGAACTTCATTATCTTCTACAAGATTTATGGTCCTTATTACTACTTCTAGTGCTGCACACAAATTAAGAGCTTGGTCTACTTTCTTCAGCTCATCCTTTAAAGTTTGGAGAAATGCCTTATAAGTTGATTTTTTCTAATCATAGAGGCCCTTTCCCTCTTTGCTTCCTATTTAGAATTTTTGGGTGTAGGAATTAAAATTGGTCCATCTTCTAACACCAAATCAACCAAAGTGCGCACATAATGCATAACAAAAGGAAACTTTTCAGGTACCTTAGGCTCAAGATGAGGCCTTGCTTTCATAATATAATCACCAATTTCTTCCGCCATGCTAACAAAATCCTCATTCTTTGTTCGTTCTCATTCCTTATCTTTCTTTAGGCACGTTATATATGAATTTTAATCCTTGTTATCTTCAATCAATGCTCAAATGGTGGGATCTAAATCAACATTTCTCCACGTCACCTCAACAGATACCTTGACCAAGGCATTACTAACCTACTCATCAAACATTAGAGTAAGATTTATTGTCATATGTCTACTTTGGGGTGCCTTCTTCACTCTTCGTGAGATACAAGATTCTTCACATACATCAAAGTATGGTTCATCTATATGGGTTTGCATAGACCAGGATAACTTCTTCCTTGTGCATGTAGTGGACATATCTAGGATCCATCAGCTCCCACCCATATAACTCCTTAAGTCCCACACTACTTTGAAACCGGATGCAAATGATTTTACTTATGTCCTTAGCATATCCCATACTAGGGACAACATACTCCTTAATTTTTCTTTCTCTTTTTGTGTTTGGCCCCTTAGGAACCTAGGCACCAAGGTCTAAATTTGGCCCTTCTCCTACCTAAGTCACAATGGGTGCGTTGGGTTGCTCTTGCATAGTTTCTTCTACCTCTTTCACCCCTTCCTCTTCATCTCTCATTTCTTCATCCCAAGGTTCCTCCACATCTTCAAGCTGGACTGGGGTACTGCATGCTCTCTTTGGACTCCTCTGCCTCCTCATTAAGTTGCATCTTTCTTCTTCTATTTTTCTCTGGTGATTATTTCTGAGGGAGATTTGAGGTGACCTTCGTAAAGGTTGTGATGTTCCTATGCCTTGGGTCCTGGTTCTTCTAAACACCTTATTAAACTGGCACTCTTCATGGACTGCATCCATGTCTAATTATTCTTCTCCTCCTTGCTCTTATGGGGGAGTATCTACACACTCACTTATTTACTTTATCTGTGGGTTTCCTTTGGCTTCTTTGGTCTAAGCCTCCACTATCCTCATGTTCTTATTATTTGTATATATTTATGGTTGAGGTAGGTTTTAGACATTCCACATTGTCAACTGTGTGTTTTCCCTTAGGTGGCCACAGGGAGCATAAATTCATCCTCCAAATAATTTTTATTCTTCAACTGGGATTAAGATAAAGATATACAAGTGCAACTCCACTTTGTCCCCTATATCTAAACTTACCAAATTAATTTTTATAACATCTGAAATGAGCCTCTCAATGTAGGTAGATTTACCTAGATATACATACATTTTTTTGAGATTATGGTAGTCACAATCTACCTTATCCATTAAATCTCAACCAATGTGCATCAGTAAACCTATGTATTGAGACTTAGAAATAGCATGTTATGAAGGTGTATGGTCGTTTCCACCACGGAATCCATGTCCCATCCTTCATTGCAAACCACATGATGTAAAATTACTAATACACTACATTGTACTTATTTACCTACTACTAACACTAAATCCTTTAGAATATGACATTCCTCCTCAAATGCCATGTGTAGTCAATCATACCATAGTTCTTCCCTTTGTTTGAATGGGCCACTCATTGTTCCTTCACACAAATAATTCTCAAACCTCTCAGCAAGGGACTTCTTCTCCACGGGGTATTCCCAATTTTTTTGTTTGGCCCATTGGATGCTCTAATTTCTAAAAACACAAGAGATAAGAGGATAACGCCAAAACTTATCTTTTCACATGTGTGCACTTCCTCAATAATTGTTTTTGCTATGTAGCACTGCTAGATTGTAGACTTCTCCTTGTGACATCTTCTTGGAAACATGTAGCCACATGGTGTTTACCTGCGACCATCTCTCTTGATCATTCAGTTTAGTGAGCAGATGTGTGGCTTCTTGTACCACTAGGTACTTCCTTAATTTGTAGATGTCCATTCCGCATGGACCCTTGGAGTATCCCAACTCCTTACTTGTGGCTATAATAGTTGCCTTATCGGTTAGATCACTAATAACATCTATCCCTATGCCCTTCAATCCAGTCAATGTAGCAATTAGGGCCGTTATGATTCTTACCCTTTGTCTAACAAAATAGAATAAGTCCTCATGGACTCTTCTCATAAGCCACTGGTATAAACTTTCTAGTTTTCCAAAATATGGGAGTTCATATAGTTGATACACCCCTACCTTCTTAAGCAAATTCTCCCAACATCGTCATATATTGGCATGTCATCCACCATGCGCTTGTTGGTCTTCTTTTCAAAAAAATAGATAAGAGATCGGTGGTGAGGTGGTTGTAATCACTTTCTTTGCATCTACGAGATATGGGAATCCCAATACCGTCTAACTATAACTCCTTCGGATACTACATCTCTGAAAAATTTCTCTCGGAGCAACTTCGACCTCAACTTCCACCTTTTCCTTACCCTTCATTCCTAATGCAGTGCTTTCTTGATGCCATGGTAAAATCTCACCTTTTATTCTCTATCAAGTAAGCCCTCATGCCCTAGCTCAAAAACGTGTTCCCTAGATCGAAAACCCATGCCTTAGATTGAAAAAACAAGACATAACTCCTTAATGATTCTAATTCACTCAAACCCTTCTCCATTGGGGATGCAAGTCACTACGTGCATAAATCCACTCTCCAAATTTGGTTTCATAGGTCTCCGTACCTCAACACATTTCTTTTGGCTCATTTGTAACTAACTCGCTCAAATAATTATGATCGCAAAGGTAAAAATGAACCCACATCCCATCCTTATATATATTTTTGAAAAGTTATTGCATTTATTACTTTATCACCTACCACCAATCCTCTCATTAATTGACCATTTTCCCAACTTCTGCATGGTACACCTTCACGCCCCAGCTATAACCTTCTAGCACACCTTCCTACCTTCACGTTGTAGACATCCTTCTACGCGCTTCCATGCACTTTGAAGTACCTCACCACCGTGTGTCTTCCCTAGTAGTTTCCATGGTCATGACTTACACCTTACCTGTGATACAATTCATTCATTTATTTTCAACTATGGTCTTCTCTAAGATCAATCTTCTTTCTTAGCAGCTCCTTTCCATTCTTGAATAACACCTATAACAGTATGTTCTCATGTGTTCCCTTTGTTGAATAATAATTAACAACCACCCCACACCAATGGTATGTGTAGTCCTCTGCACATAAAATATGTTAGATTGTAATTAGCTTCCAGCACACAAACACACTTATTACAAAAAACTCCAAACTAAATTGATAAAGCATAGAGATGAAGAAGTAAATACATGGAAAGAAATACAAAAATGGAAATCTATACTAAATGGAAATAATGCCTTATTAAAAACACCAAGAAGACTTATATATAGTAGGGATTTAGCCTACTCCCGTTAAATTATCTGGGTAACCATATTCCATCAAGCACCTCTAACTAACAAGTGCCTAATCCAAGTATGTGAGTGATAACATACGGTCCAAACCAATGCACCTTAAGTTTTCCTATATGGTGTAGAAACTTGGAATCATAAATAAGTACCATCTGTCTAATGTCAAGCTTCTTTTCCCGATGTGTCCTGTCATGCCATGCCTTCTTCCCGGTCTTTTCAAAATTTTAACTCCTACGTGTTATGGCACACCTCTCATCCATTTGTATTATCTTTTCAATTCTTTCTTCTAATGATTTTTTATCAGCTAAACCTCCCACACACATAATATGTAAAGAAGGTAACATAAATTCCATGGGAATAACTACTTCTATGCCAAACACCAACTAAAAGGGTGTAGCCTTATTCAATCTCTTGTAGTTTGTTATATACACCCAAAGTACAACAAAAAAATTTATCACCCCAATCTTTCCTTCCAACATCACAATTTTTTAAGGTATGGCTCAATATCTTGTTGAAAGCCTCAACAGTCCCATTTTCTCAAGGGTGATAAGGTGTAGTCTTGTGGTGCATGACCATAAATTCATCCACCAATATCATGATTGTCTCATTCAAGAAATGTTTGCGCTATCACTTTTTAAAATCAATGGACATCCATACCTAGTAATAATATGTTCCCATAAGAACCTTGTTGTTATAGCTTCCGTATAATCCTTTGTAGGTGTTACTTCTTCCCACCTTCTAATATAATCTATACAAGTGATGATGTAGTGTGATTTGGTTCTATACGTGGCTGGGGAAATAGGATGCACAAAGTCTATTACCCATTTTTCAAATAGATCTACACTAGGAATAGGCCTCAAATACATTTCCTCTCTTTTTTTAGGTTTACAAAGGAACTGATAGTGATCACATGCCTTGATATACTCTTTACAATCCTTGTATAAATTCTCCCACCATAATGTAGTGAGTAGAATCTTACACGTGGTGGCATCACCTACATAGTGCCCACCTACAATACCACCATGATCCTCTTCCATGATATTTGTGTGCTCATGTTCTAGTACACACCGGTGTAATACTTCATCTCATCCTAGTTTGTATAAGTCACCATTGATCAACATGAAAGGTGTAGCGTGAATTGCAAGTTTCTTCTTCTCTAAGGCTTTCATTAATTTTTTTCTTGTGCCATACATATGCGTAAAAAGAAAACAATATCCTCCAATTATGAAGGTGTGCGATGTAACCTATACAACTATGTATCTTTAATTGTCTCATGCATCCTCCCCTAATTGAATCCTTGATAAGTGGTCTAGGCGAATTACTTTTACCTAGTTTTACCATGACTATAAAGTCAAATTATTGGAATAAGATCACCCATCAACATATGCACCATTGTAAAATGGGATTGTTTACTAATTATTTTAATGCCATGTGATCCATTGCATAGATCATCGATAAGGCCTTGTGCTCTATAGTTGTATAATTTTGTTTTGCAAGAGTCAATTTTCTACTAGAAAAGTAGATAGGATGATATATAATACCTTCCTCGGGATGAGCTAACACTTTGCACCAATGGTCATTCCAGAGGCATCCACATGCACGTGAAATATTTGGTCCCACGAGGAAAATGTAGAATAGGTGTTGTAGTAAGTCTCTCCTTGATGCCTCAAATGTGTGTTGTTGCAGTTCTCCCTAATAGTATTTCCCTTTTACTTTAAGTAACTCTTCCAAGGGTGTGGCATCTTTGTATATACTTTGATGAAATTTTTGTAGTACCCTGTGGGGCCCAAGAATCCATGCACCTCGCTTTGACTAGTAGGTTCCTCTAGCCCTACAATAATGATAACCTTAGCTACATCTACTAATAAACCTTCCTTATAGATTATATGCCCCAAAAGAGTTCTCGAAAGGTGTAGCAAACACACACTTCTTGAAATTTAAAAATATTCTTAAGTGTCTACATCTCTCAAACATAAAGCACAAGTTGTCACAATGATTGTGAATAAGTGCATATATTGTCCAATCATCCAAGTAAACCTACAATAATTTGTGAATAAAATCTTGGAATGCTTGAACAACTATGCATGAAAATACAATAGGTGCTTTCTACAAACTAAAGGGCATTATCGTATATGTAAAGTTTCCCCATTCAGTGGTGAAATTCATTTTCTCTTTATCCTCCTGTGTAATTATAACCTAGTAATACCCCGAGAATACATCGTGAAAGAGTAAACTTCATGACCTACAATAGCTTCTAATATTTCCTTGGTGAAAGGTGAAGGAAAGGATCAATCACACATGTAGCATTCAGCTCCCGTGATCCACAAAAATCCTAATCCAACCATCTTTCTTTATATTGATTACCATGGGGCTAACCCACTCAGATTCTTCCAAGGACTTAATTATTCAAGATTTTAATAGTTTGTCAATTTCTTCTTTAACTTTTATGAGCAGGTTAGGGTTCATCCTGTAAGGTCTCTTCCCGACTGTGTGCACATTCTTTTAGCTTAACCTTTATTTCACCTAATGATTCATGCACTCCCTTTAACTAATGGTATCCCCTAGGAAATAAGTCCTAAAAATATTGTAATAACTCAATTATCTTTACCACTTAAGAATTAGACCAATAATCACTAATTATGGCCTCTGTAGGTTCAACATCTATGCCAATATTCACTTTCTTTTTCTTCATAGGTTCATGATAGGCATGCACATTTTTATCTATATTGTCTAAAACCTCACGTGTACTTGCTAAATGATCTATGTCTAAATTTTATACTTCTTCATCATCCAATATGTAAACCATCTTTCCTTTCTCATTATCAACGTAAGCGAGTGCAAATATTTGTGCATCTATCTCATCTGTTTCATTAAATTGTGCTCCTTGTTCTTCCTCACCAAATAAATCATAGATGATTTATTCATCCTTTGCCTTGTCTCCCATAGTTAAGTAATCCATAACTTGTAATGAATCTCTTCTTTGGAGGTTTAGTAGAAAGTATTTAAAATTATAGGTCAATCCTGCAATCACAACTTTCCAAATTCTAGTCTCCTATGCGATTCTGCATAAACATACCTAGTGCATGCACAACCTTGCAAAGTGGAATAAATTTTATGCACCCAAAGTGAAGGTGGTTAAGCTTCAAGCCCCTCTATCTAGAATCTCTCACACTACTTAATGTGGTGCTTTGAACAATTTGGTTACCATGATATATGCAAATTTGAATAGGCACATTTCTCCCGAGAAAGTGGGTTGTCGAGACATTCTTACTTCATTCCATTCTATGAGATTATCCTGTGAACCACCCACTAGTGTGATGTCATCCCACACGGGGTATATACTAACATATTTCTTCCTCCACCTGATCCATCCACTTTGCTCCTCCATGGTGCACAAGAATACCGTAGGGTTTCCTTCTCCAGAGATACCGAGGCACAAAGTTGTTACATAGCCTCCTAATATAAGGAGGTTTCTTCCTCTATGTAAATGTGTTTTTTTCTTTACGCCTAACCATATCATAGGTTTCATGCACCTAATTATCACAAGAAATAATTGTAGTATCACTAATAGACTATGCATCTTACCACTAGAGGATTCCTTCCTTAAATGGCTCAAGTACTTCGGATCTTGAAAATGGCATGCACATAAAAAAATTAGGTCTTCCTCACTCAATATTTCAACATAAGGTGTATATTTCCCATCTCTCAAAGGGATTATAACTCTTTCTTCCTTGTTCTAAAAACTTATATACTCCTTTTTGAACCATAGATCAACATTATTTACATAGCGCAAAGGGTGCCCAAGTAGAGTTAGGAAGTTATCTACTTCTGTAAGTGCTAAGTCCTCAAATTCCCAGTGAACTTGGCCCCTTGTATAGTAATGGATGCATCCTTTAAAACTCTGATTGGAGTGGCCTTAGTTTGATTAGCCATAAACAATACATTAGAGGATAGCTATAATGGGGTCTACCCATCTGTACCCATTCATCTAAAGTAAGCACATTCACTTCCACACCTATGTCAATAAATATATTTCTCAAAAGCCATCCATCCACAATGACATTCGAGTGATCTCCTTGTCATAATCTAAGCTATCGGGGAATGATAGCATGTAGGATCTATCGTCTTATTCTCAATAACTACACTTGAAGTGTTCCCCTTTAGCCAATTCCCTAGTAATGGAATAATATTCTCCTAGTGCAACATCTTGCATACCCCTTTTAGATCATCAATATCCAATTGGACCATCTCTTCTTCCTTCTTTTTCTCCAACTTCTGTGATTGTTTCTTTAAACATAGTATTTCACCCTAAAGATCTCTCGAGTACCTCCATGGTTTCTGATAAACCTCCTTCTTACATATGTAGGATCTTGGTACCTTACATGTAAAACCTCCTCTTTAGTGATGGTAGGCTTTTTTGTAACATCTCTCTGGTGCACGCATGTTTAGCATGTGTATTAATATTCACAGTACTACCTCGGTACTTGTCCCTACTTTGGCATCAACTAATTTTCTATGGCACGTTGTATCCTAACCATCCCTTCTCCCTTGTTTTCTTGTTAATTATGTTTCTTTGAGATGCTCATATAAGTCCAGAATTCCTCATAGTTATGATTATTCTGAAAATAATAAGAAGTAATGTTACGAGGACATTTATGCCTATCGTGGTCGGGATATCTACATATAAAGCATGTTCCACAAGGAAACTCACCTCTTCCACCACTACGAACTCATCCCTCGAATCCACTATAGTATCCTTCACCTCTGCCATGACTTCCTTAAAATTTCCCTTGAGTTTGATCATGACCATGGTGCTCACCATTACTTTTAGAATTATCTAATACTCATGTCTGTCATACACCAATATGTATAGCATCATGGATCTAATCAATCAACCTGTAGTCTTTTTTATTCTGAGTCATGGACCAGAAAATCTTACAATAGCAAGATACATTCTTTCTTATCATTCATTGTAATAATGGGTAGTGGATTGCATCATGGTCTAGGTGACATATCTTGCATTCTATCAATTATGAACTTACTGACCTATGGGGACAATTATCCTTAGTGTCCCATTCCACTTCATAGTCTATACACCAAATCCCAGTGCATGTCTCGTGAGCTGAATTGGTTGATAGTTTCTCTAACTATTTTTCCATAGCTACATTCTTTTCTTCCAGGAATGGGCTCACTCTAGTGTCTATACTTCAATGACTCGGTATGCAACACTACTTCAAGTGCTTCATGTGGATCCGTAAACATCTTATGTGATAACTCCCTCCTAAAAGGTGTGATCAAGCCCCCAACAAACCATTTTTCATGGTGACTTGCATGAATATCATACGAAATTTTAGACAAATTCATTTTGAAATAGGCATCATATTCTCGAAAAATATCAATAGTTCCATGCTTAATATCCTTGAGCATGCGTTTACTCTTATGCTCAAACTCAGGGATATGAAACTCCTTGAGGAAAGCTTCTCATAATGCTACATAATCTACAAAAGTCTGATCAAGTTCAAACTTCCTATACCAACTGTGATTGTGTTCATGTAATGTAGTTGCAAACTAACTTTCCCTGTGCTTCAAAGTCATAATCCATTTTGTGTGCCACAAGTATCTCACACATGTGCATGTGCTCAGTAGAATCTTCTATTCCCCTATACTCTGGAAGACAAAGTGACATCTCCATGTAAATATTCTGGGGTTGGTGAGGACCATGCCCACCTGATCCATAACCTCATGTTTTACCTCTTCCTCCATATCCACTAGATCCACCAAAACTAGAGCCACCAATGCCCCCGATCCTCCACCAGTGCAGTGTGTACCGGTGGATGCACTTCCCTATATCCCAACAAAGTACTAAATTGTACTCCTACGATCTATGAGGTGGCACTAATCCTAGAAGTGATTCCAAAATTATACGCACTTGAGTTTTTTTTTGATGATGTGCACGAAGAGGTAGTTCAAAATAACAAAGAAGACATTTATCCAACCATGGATGTGTTTGTTACCTAATTTACTCTTGTTCTTCTACTCGCCCAAATTAGCTTATTGACTCTTTTGGTTCTACTAGATACTAGAAAACCCAAATATGAGGCTATTTTGCTAGATAGATTCAGATGTGTGCATGCATCCCATGTCATCTTTACTGGCATGCTCCCATATGAGGCCGAGGAGGGTTCCCTATCATGCTTTCCCAAATGGAGGAGTTCCAGGTTCTCTAGCTCCACACCTTTGGCGTGAGCTCCAAATCCTTCATGAGCTATCTCTCTCCTCAATGTCATCCATTCTACAATATCACGTTGCTTCTCTATCTCCCTCTCATGCACCTCATTTTACTTAAGCCACCTTTCTTATCTTTATTTATTTTCTACTAGGTCTCCATCCTTCACCAAACCTACTCCACCCTTTGTGTGTTAGGGTTTAGGTAGTCATTGGCTTTTCTTCCAAGTTTAGGGTTACCATCAAAATTTTTATTTCTAGTGGAATGCCTACCTCTGGGCATGGGTAAGTGGAAATTGAGTACTCCAAAGTATATCTATTTAGAACATCATGGAACCAAGTTTCCACAATGCATGTA
Source organism: Taxus wallichiana var. yunnanensis (assembly GCA_018340775.1). Lineage (NCBI taxonomy): Eukaryota > Viridiplantae > Streptophyta > Pinopsida > Cupressales > Taxaceae > Taxus > Taxus wallichiana. The sequence continues at coordinate 415,297,985 of CM031236.1, forward strand.
TAAATCATATCAACATCGTAGAGGGCCTAAAAATTTTCTTATGTCCGGATAAGTGTGTCATACCTCTAATTACTTTTAGACACATAAGAAACTAGCCACTCATACATCTCTACTAGAAAAATAGAAAAGAATCTCTCAAAAAAACAATCATACAAATTTTTCTCCACCCACGTGCGTGCGTCAAACTCAAATCCAAAGTGTTGAATATCTAAGCGTATTTTTCTTCCATATATTTTATCCACTCCTCAACACTTGTTAGGGTCAAAAGGTATGTCTTCTTCACAAAACATCCTGAAAACAGCTAAAAAGAGGTCCCAACAACGAAACCAATGATGGAGCCTAGCATCTCTTGTGAAAACCCAAACACACTAGACATCACCCAGCCTAAGCTAAGTGCTCACCCAAAGAGCGTAAATGTACCAAGACCCTCTTTAGAGTTTCTTTTGTAGGATGTTAGTGTGATGGTGATAAAACATATTCAGATCCATAATTAAACATAAACATTCCACAATGCATAATCTAGATCTAGATCTTAGAGAATCATGAATTAAACAATAACTATAATAAGATTAACCATACATGAACCAGATTCATTTACATTTAACACCATTATCCAATTAATATTATCCATTACATTAAACACTGTAAAAAACATAAGCTTCTTACATTATAAATTATATCCATAAGTCATGTGCGCATCAGATCTAGCAGCATAACTCTACAATAATTTAGTCTCTCTAAAATACACATTTCAATACATATTTATAGAGGTGGGGACTTTCCCTTCACCACCTATGCACTTCTCAAAATAGGTTGCATACTGATAATAGCCATGCACCTTTACAATAGCATGCATAGATACAAGTATTCTAATAATAGATGTCCTATAGTTTATTGGAAGAAGAAATCCTATTATTAGCTCAAACCATGTATGGTGCGTATCATCCGCTCATTCCCAAAATACCATTGCATGTCACACAAGTCTTAATCTTTATTTTGTGCTCCACACATTGTCTCAAAAATATCCCTTATCCAACAAAATGGATAATTTATTATCCAAACTGTTATGGCATGCATTTCTTTCCCTATCCTTTCTACACCTTCAAATGCACCTTGTTCCCATTCACGCATCCTTTGTGTGTCTTCTCCTTGAGAAACATTCTTACTACTCAACATATAAATCGAAAGATAATAACATGAGATCAAATAATAATATCTTGTTGAATATGCAATAAACTAAAATTTTAAATAAAGAACCATGTAATGCATTGAACATAGGAACAATACCTTGAATGAACAAGATATATATATATATAACAACAAAATTATAATAGATATATTTTGTATTCTTTAACACTAAGATAGAAGACACAAATTTTTCTCATCCCTTTAACTCAATGATCTATATAATGCAAAAATATCGGACCCTTAACAATGCCATAGCATTTTACATTTATAGATAAGGGAACAAGAGAAAAGAGGAAACAGATTAGAAATACATGCTAAAAATAGTAAATATGTATTAAGAATTCATTTGATTGGTTCTCACAAAATAATTTAGTCCACCTAAAAATCCAAAATATGGTCCAATATTAAGAAAATTGACATGTCGATGTAAAAATAAAATGACATGATTGATCCATCAATCATTTTTTTCTTCCTTGGCTCAACTTGTTTTCGATAAAAATTATAAAACTTACGGATCATATCTTGCGTAACCTTCTCATTTATTCCACAGGAGTATTAGTTTAGGATGACACAAGTATCATACACATTTCCCATATTTCCTAGATTTTTTGATATTTCTTGATAAATTTAGACAAGTTACTTAGAACATTTTCACACAAGATTAACATATTAATGGACCCCAGGACAAAATATTCCTCTACAAGGACTCTTTTTCAACAAAATCATTAAATTCTTTGAATAAATCATTTACAGGAAAGATATTCCAACCATCATCCAAAAATTTTATGAGGAGTTTTTCCAGCTCTTTGTTAATGTCATTAGTAGCATCGACTGCCTCTTCCTTGCACTGTTGGAGCTTATCACAAGCTTCCTAAACAATTTTGACTCAAAATTCAATATCCTTTAAAAATATGAAGTTTCTATCCCTGTCATCAATGATTTCTAGTTCAAGAAATATGTCGAGATCTAACCTTTTTAACCTCACTAAGAGATTCCAATGTTAACTCCTAATTACCACTTTCCTCCAAGAGATCACCTTTCAGTTTATCAACATGAAGTATAGCTTTCTCTATGTCATTGTATGTGTCTACAACATCCTTGATTATCCTTTCTCCTTGAACAAGGAGATGATGCATCTATCCATCTAATTCTCTACCTTGTTGGCCGTTTCCTCCTTTTTGGGCACATAGGAGAAATCGAAACGATTCGGGTAGGGGATACGATTAGGACCTACGTAGGCCTTGATATCTTGAGTATAACATCCACCAATTGCTCAAATTTTTATTTCATCTCTTCCTTCAAAGCTTTACTTTCCCTGAGCTTCTTGAAATAATTTTCCATGAAAACCTAAGCATCTTGTTGAGTGCCTTCAATGGTAAATTTTCCAAGTTCCACCTTTGTAATTTAATAATCATAATTTTTAATGTCCTCTTTGGTTTTGTTAGGAATAGGCATAGTGATCTCCATAAACCTTTGACCGGATGCATTGTGAGTGATATGAGAGATGGTATTTGGTTTCTTGGATGATCATGAAGGTAAAGGTTTCGAGAGAACTAAATTTAACACTTCGGGAGGAACAACCTTTTTCTCTTCATTCGAGTTTGACTAGCCAACCAAAAGGGTACTTGAGGAAGAGGGTGCATCCATGAGAGGTGTAGTAATAAAAAATTGGAACTTAGAGGAGTGGTAAAATTGATTACCAAGGATGGAGGAGTGGAAAGAAAGGTAGTTACAATGGTAGAAGATATAGGAGGTCGAAGTTGGGTTATGTGAGGAGAGCCCAAGATCATACCCATTTCTCCCGAAAGGGTAGAAACATATAGAAAATAATTTTCATGAGATATAAAAGTGGATATGAAGGCCATGGAGGTGAAGAAGGGCGATAAAGCATGACATATGTAGATAATGATGAGATGTGTAATGTAGAATGTGGAGGAGAGAGGGGAAGGTGAGGAGGAGATGAAAATGAAATAGTTACCTAATGTTGTTGGGTAACAATGGGGACCACATGATTGATGAGGGAGGAAGATGGAAAGGGTTGGGTAACCATGGTGCTTAATCGTATGTGTAGGTGAAGGAGAAGGGGAATCAATCACTAAAATAGATGAAGTGGGGACAACTGATGAATGAGGATGAGACTTGGCTCCACTCTTGTAAAATATAAACTTTGAATCCTTTGTGCAGTCTTCACTTTTATCCTTTTCCTCGGGATAGGGACCTGCTTCCGACAGCGGGGATGTGAATAGTAGCTTTGGTAACTAGGGATGCTTAGGATGAATGCCCCATAAATACAACCATGTGTTTTTCCGAAAGAGGTTATGAGTAGTTTTATCCTCGAATGGATGTGGATTCTTTGACATACCAATCAATTGGGGAACCCTACATTATCATTATGAATTTACTTATATATAGGATCATGTTTCCATCATCCATTGTTTCTTTGGGAATACTTGGCGATATTCAAAGTTCTAATTTCATCCAGAGTTAATTTGTTGTTATCCTTTCTTCAAATTTCCACTTCATTTCTACAATCAACCCAAACATATTCAAGGTCTGAAATGTGTAGTTGCATTGTTCTATGAGCCTTTAGAACACCTTGATAATCAAAACCTTACCTCGGGGACATATTATTTTTATATCCTTTTGTATTTTATCGATTACATTTTTGGCTTTGATAACAGAGGGGCAAGTGTATCTCCTAATAGAGATAAGAAAATTAACCCCTATATTATCCTTACTCTCTTAAAACTTTTGAAAGTCTAGATGTTTCCTTACTAACTCCATGATAATCCATTTATCACTCAAAATCCTAGGAATATGAACTAGATATCTTGAGAAAATTACAACACACAAATGGGTGAAATTATTAAATTTTTAAAATATACAACCCCATTTTGATATTGTGTTTCATGTGGCATCAGAAACCCTTTGTTTGGAAATCTTGGGCTCTAATCTACAAATGACTTTGTATAACAAAGCATCATTAACCCTTTGAAAATGTATCTTTCCTCTTTTGATGGATAATTAAGGGTAATACTTATAAATATGATCTAAGTGTTGGGAACCCATTGTCATAATCTATGATAAAATCTCATTCCAGTGCAATATAAGTGACATACAATATCGTGTAGAATTTTCCTATAGTCAAAACCTATTTTATATTGTTATCAATAGTGTTGTTGATGAATGAACCCCATTCGAATAATTTCTAATTCTTCCATATGATGGAGAGGATTTGGTACATCCATCCATTAAACTCTCTAGCCTCGGGAGTCCGAACACTCTATTGAGAAGTGTGATGATGTCACTAATTTCTAAAATAAATTCACTTCTGGGTACGGTCTTTGGAAATAGAAAAAAATAAGGCTTAGGTTTCAACATTTACTTTTAAAAAAAAATCTTGACACAATCATCCAAACTTGCATCCCAGGATTGTTGAGCCGTTTAAGGATCTATCTTGACATATGTAGTGAAATTAGGGAGCTTGAGAATATCATCAAAGTACTTAGTTTCCAATCTGACAATAACCTCACCCACTTGATTCCAAACATACATTGTGTCTCGAGTCATAATGATTTACATGCACGAGAATTAATTCTAGGCATTGGGAACATATTGGAAAGGTAGCGGCCAAAGGTAGCCCACTATGACAGATACACTGCATCCATGAAGTCTGTAAATAACTTTGTATTCTACACCAAAATTCTTCCATGTCAATGTTCCCTAAGTTTGTATCCCTAATATCAACATTGGAATCGATATTGGAGGGAGGTATGACCCCCTAGTATTTTTACTTCATTTCCATAGAAGATTCCTTTACCCGTTCCTTTACTCCGAATCGGTATGAAGGGATGAAGAAAAACATCTACAAAGCCTCCTAAAAACATCTCAAATATCTTCAAGTTTTTCCCCTATAATACACCTCTAACAGTTTGAAAAATGAGTTGAAAATTTCACCTTGTTTAGTAACTCGAGAAACCTAACACACTATCTAAGGTTTAACACCTTGAGAAACTGATACATTGTCAAGGTTTTACCCTATTTAGCACTAAGAAAATCCTAACATACTAGCGGAAGTTTGGTCTTTCTCGATAGTGACCGAAACCCGAAACACTATCAAAAACCTAAACTTGTTTGGTAATGATGAAAATACAAAACACTCTCAAGAAAGCAACCTTCTCTAGAATGTGAAAAAACTAATATGGAATTTTATTTTAACATTCATTAAGTGACCTTTTTCAGCTTGTTCCATCAGAAACCCTTACCAAAAATAAGTAAGTTAAAACCCTCAAAATATTCCCACTTCTAATGGTAAGACAAAAATAACAACTACTGAAAATGAGGAGTAAGAAATTTTTGAAAATTTGAAAACAACTCCTCAATTTAGTGAAAATCAAGATAAAACCTTAAAAAATAAAACATGATTCATTAAGAAGGATAATTACTTATTGAAAGGTGAACCAAAACTTAAAAGCAAGAAAAATGATTGAAAATGCAAATCAGAATTTGAAACGAAAACATAGGAGGGAAATCCAATTGGAAAGAGGGAGTAAAATGGTATAAATGATGTGGAAATCCAACCTATTTATAAATAATTCTATATTAATTACATGTAAGCTGATACTTGTGGGCCACCAACTCCACTCTGGAATTTATGTCATTGACTTGGAGGCAAAATTCTGGATGCATATGACACCTCATGCAATCATGTAAACTGATCGTGAAAACTTGACACAAAGGAAAACAGAAGGGAATCGAAAACCAGTTTTCGATAAACATGTAACATCTAACATGTAATTTGTCTACCATTTTCCAATGTCTAAAAAATCAAAAATTTGACATACTAGAGTGTTTTAGGTTTCGTGGTTTGAGAAAATATTCATATTACATGTGTTTTTAACGTGAGATGTTTCGATGCATTCGGAACCCAAAACCTAAAAGGTATGCTATATGTCGGGTTATTTGGGGGTGGAAAACATCTAACATAAAACATGAAAAATGTTAGGAAAACCTGAAATATGAAACAAAGGGAAAACAAGGAATTTTGAAAATAAAATTTGGATGGAAAATGAATTTTAACAGGTTCATCAACATGAAAAATTGATTGGTTATCTCCATTTTATCGATAAACTCAAAAATGGATAACACAATGAGGAGATAGCTTAATTTCTCGGGACTAAATTCTTGGTGCTTGAAGATTTAATTGAGATTTCTTGCAATTTGGTGTGTTTCATGGTGAAATTGAAGGTTACTGAGATGTTCTGATTTGATTGATGATGCTTAGAGATTTTCTTTGAGTTGTATGGATCTTCTTGAGTCTTAACAAGTTTTTATGCCCTTAATATTTATGATGCATTCGTTGAAGGAGAATGATTTTTTAAGGCCTATTTGAGTTTCCTTATGTTAGTTGGTGTGTCTTGACCATTTCTGAATTACTTGGGCCTTTTGGTGTGATTTATATGAGGATGTAGATGTGTTTTTGAGTTGTAATGACCGCCCTATATGGCCATGGCCAACCTATAGGTGTTATAAATAAGCGTTGTGTATATAAGCTGAGTTGTAATGACTCACTAGAACTAATTGTGACTATGGGGATGTGAATGATCTAGAGAAGAAGGAATAAGAGTCAAGAAGGGTCAAAGAAAAATATGATAATATTTTGAGAAGATATATTTTTCTAAGGAGTATGAACATAGAATATTCCTACGCAGAACAAGGCACATTTTAAGGCATGGAAGGATAGGAAAGGAAATGCACACCAAGATAAGAGTATTCAAGACTTAGCCATTTTCATGGATGCGGGATATTTTTGAAAGGTAACATGTGGAGGACACATCAAGATGGAGACTTGCACAACACACAAATTCTATTTTTAGAACAAGCATTTGATAAACGCCATGTAGGATTTTGAGAGAATAATGGGATTACTACTTCAAGTTATCTATAGGATGTCTATTATTAGCATATTTACATGTGTGTGTGTTATTATAAAGGCACATGGATATTATCAGCATGTGACCTATTTTGGGAAGTGTGTAGGCATTGAAGGGCAAGTCCCCACCCCTATAAATGAGTAGTGAACCGTGTAGTTTAGAGATACATAATTATTGTAGAGTTATGATGTTGGATCTGATGCGCGCATAGTGTCCGTAATATTTTGTAATTTAAGAAGCTTTTATGTTTTACAATGTTAATTTAATGGAGTATATTAGATGGATAATGGTGTTAAAAAAGACTGTAATTGGTTTTTTGTATGGCTAGTCTTATTATGGTTATCGTTTCATTCAAGATTCTCTAAGATTTAGATATGGAATATGCTCTATAGAATGTTATGCTTATTTATAGTTATGATTATTGTGTATCTTCATTACACTAACATCCTACACAAGCTCATATAAAGATGGGATATGAACCTTTGTGTGCATCGGGTGAGTGCTCATCTCCGAATGGGTGATGTCCCAAAGAGCCCGGGTTTTTTTGGGTTTTATATAGTATATTCTAGGTTGCATCATTAGTTTGGTTGTTGGGACCACTTTTTCATTGTTTTAAGGATGCTTTGCGATGAAGACATATTGGTTGACCTTAGCAAACATTGAGGAGTGGATAAAGTATTTGGAAGAAGAGTATGCAAGGAGGTTCAAGATTAGATCTGATTTTGACGAACGCACGTGGGTGGAGCAAAATTTGTTTGATTGTTTATATGACAGCTTATTTAATATTTTTCCGATAGAGCTATATGAGTGGTTGGTTGTTTATGTGTCTACAAGGAATTAGAGGTATCACATTCTTATCTGGATGCGTAAGAATTCCAGGCCCTTTATGATGTTGATCTGATTTGGATGTGTGTTCTGGATACTTGGTTCTATGGTGTTTTGAAAAGCTATATTTTGGAGTACTCAATTTCCACTTATTCTTTCCCGGAGGTAGCTGAGTTCCAATTTTTATGTTATCCAAGGGAACTTATTTGTAAGGTATTCCATTAGTGATCAAAATATTGATGGTAACCCTGAACTTGGAAAAAAAATCAATGGATAGCTAAACCACACCACGTGCGGGGGTAGGTATAGGTTTGATGAAAGATGGCAGACCTAACAGGTAGAGAGAATAAAAGTGGCTTAAGTAAAATGAGGCACGTGAGAGGGAGATAGAGAAATTGCATGATATTACAAAGTGGATGGCATTAAGGAGAGATATGGCTCATGAAGTATTTAAATCTCACGCAAGAGGCGTAGAGCTAGAGCATGTGGAACTCCCCCATTTGGGAAAGCATAATAAGGAATCCTCCTCGGCCTCACATGTGACCATGCGAGTAGAAATGACATGGGCCACATGTGTGCATATGAATCTACCTAGTAACCTATCCCTTGTTCTTGGATTTCTAGTATCTAGTACAACCAAAATGAGTCAATGCAAGCTATGTTGGGCAGTAGAAGAGTAGGAGTAAGCCAGATGGCAAGTACATCAATGGTAGGGCAAAGGTATTCTTTTTTGTTTGGGGGTACCTTCTCAGTCACATCATTAGCACAAAACTCAAGTGCGTAGAATTTTGGACTCACTTCTAGGAGTAGTACCACTTCTCAAACTTGTGGGAGTTTAGTTTAGTACTACTATTGGGACACATGGAAGTATATCTTCTGGTTCGCTTTCAGCTATAGGTGGAGGATCAGGAGGCATAGGTGGCTCTAGTTCTGGTGGATTTGGTGGTTCTAGAGGAAGAGGTAATAGAGGAGGTTCTGAATCAGGTGGGTAGGGTCTGCACCAACCCCATAATATTTACATGGAGATGTATCTTCGTCTTTCAAAGTATAGGGGAATTGAAGATGTTGCTGATCACGTGAACATGTGTGAGATATGGTGGCGTGCAAAAGGAGTTACGTCTTCGAGTGTAAGGAAAGAAAGCTAGTAACTACATTATAGGGACACACACACATTTGGTACAGGAAGTTTGACCTTGATCAGACTTGCATAGATTATGTAGCATTAAAGGATGTTTTCCTTACGGAGTTTCATATTCCCAAGTTTGAGCAAAAGAGTATAAGCATGCTCAAGGATATTAAGCAAGGCACTACTAAGAGCGTTCAAGAATATGATACCCATTTCAAGATGTGGTTATCTAAAATTTCTTATGATATTCATGAAATCTAGCATGCACAATGGTTCATTGGGGGCTTCATCACACCTTTTAGGAGGGCACTTTGTCACAAAATACTTCTATAGACCCACGTGAAGCACTTTAAGTAGCTTTGCATGTTGTGTGATTTGAAGTATAGACACTAGCATGAGCCCATTATTGGAGGCACAAATTTCTGCTATGGCAAAGCAGTTGGAGAAACTATCGGAAAATTCATCACATGAGATGCGTACTAGGATTTGGTGTACAGATTGTGAAGTGGAAGGGCACACCAAAGATAATTTTCCTCATAGATCAGTGCATTCATTGTTGTTGGACTATGAGATATGTCATTTGGACCATGATGCAAGCTTCTACCCATTATTACAACGTGTGATAAGGAAGAATGTATCTTGTTATTATAAAAAATTGGTCCATGACTCATGATACAAAAGACTACAGGTTGATTGGTATGATTCATGATGCCATAGATATCAGTGTGCAAAAGACTGGAGTATCAGATAACACTAAAGGCAAAAGTGAGCACCATAAGCATGATCACACTCAAGTGCACTATGATCGGAATGAAGGGTGCTTTTAAGGAGGTCATGGAAAATGTCAAGGATATTGTGGTGGATTCGAGGGAAGAGGCCATGGTGGTTGATGAGGTGAGTTCCCTAATGGAACATGTTTTACATGTGGATCTCCCGAGCACTAAATGCATGAATGTCCTCATAATATTAATTATTATTTTTTGGGAAGAATCGGAACTATGAGGAATGCCCAAAATTATATGAGCATCTTAGAAAGCAGCATAAATAGGATAATAAATGCACAATGATGGTTAGAATACTATGAGTTATGGAAAATTAGTGGATTCCAAAGCTGGAATCAAAACTTGAGGTGTTACTTGTTAAAATTACTACACATGCTAAAGTTTCACGTACCCAGAGGCATTACTACGTAATCCTACAATCACCAACGAGGAAGTTTTACATACACATTACCCAGGACCACTCGCACATCGAAGGAGAATTATTAGGAAACCATTGAGGTACTCGAAATCTTCAAGGTGAAATACGGTGTTCGAAGGAACAATCATAGAAGTTAGAAAAAAATAAGGCGTGCAAAAGGCGGTTCAATCGAATATTGATGACTTGAAAGAGGTATGCAAAATTCTACGCCATGACAATATCATTCCATTACTAGGGAACTAGATAAAGGAAACACTATGTGTGCAAGTGTTGAGACTGTATGCAAGATCCTACATGTTAATTTTCCCCTCATATATTGGATTATAACAAGAAGATCACTCAAATGTTGTTTTGGATGGGTGGCTCTTGAGTAATATATTGATTGATACAGTGCAAAATTTAATGTCCTTACTTTAGATGCATGTGTACGATGGGTAGACCTCCATTATAGCCATTCTCTAATATATTGTTTATGTCCAATCAAACTAAGGCCACTCCCATATGAGTTTTAAAGGGTGCTTCCATTACTATACAAGGAGCCAAGTTCACTAGGGACTTTGAGGTCTTAGCACTTGCAGAATCAGAAATCTTCCTAGCTCTACTTGGGTGCCCTTAGTGTTATGCAAATAATGCTAACTTATAGTTCAACAAGGGGTATATGAGTTTTGAGAGAAAGGAAGAAAGAGTAATTATCCCTTTGAAAGATGTAAAATTTGTGCCTATGTTGAACCTTTAAGGGAGGAATACCTAAAAAAAATTTATGCTCACGTCATTCGGGACCTAGAATTACTTGAGCCATCAAAGGAAGGAATCCTCCAATGGGAATATGCATAATCTATTAGTGATACTACATGTATTTCTTGTGATAATTGGGCACATGGAACCTATGAGATGGTTGGGTGTGAATTCATAAGCACATTTGCACAGAGAAGCAAGCCTCTATGTACTTGGAGAATAGGTAACAACCTTGTACCTCAATACACTAGAGAAGGAGATCCTATGGTATTCATGTGCACCATGGAGGAGTAGTGGACAAATCAAGTGGAAAGAAGGAATATGTTATTATATAAATTGTGTGGGATAGTAGCGCTTTAGTGGATGGTTCACAAGGATAATCTTATGGAATGGAATGAATTCAAAATTTCTCTCACCACTCAGTTTTTCAGAATAATGCACCTACTACAATCTGCATGTATCATGGTAAACAACATGTTCAGCACCACATTCAGCAGTGTGAGAGACTTTGGAGTTTGGGTGCACAAAATTTATTCCAAGTCTCTCACGTACAGGTTGTCACCACCTTCACTTTGGGTGCACAAAATTTTTTCCACTTTAAAAGGTTGTGCATGAGCTTGGTATGTTTATATAGAGCTGGTTGGGGAAACTGAAAATTAACAGGACTTGATTGCAGGAATGACCCATACTTTTGACTACTTCTCTACTAAAATTTTGGTGGAAGAGGTATTAAGGGTTATGAAGTGCTTAACTATGGGAGACAATGGAAATACTAAATAACTCATTCAGGGAGTTACTTGGTAAGGTAGACTTAGGAGTGTGTTTTGATGAACTAGAATAGATAAATGCCACACTACTTAAAATCTCATGTTTTGACAAAGAAAAAGGCAAGATGGTTTACATAGTGGATGATGAAGAAGTAGAATATCTAGATATATATCATTCAGTAGGTACGCATGAAGTGTTATACAGTTCAGATAAGAACACATGCACCTATAATAAACCTATGAAGACCAATAAAGTGAACATTGGCATGGATGTTAAACCTAAGGAGGCAAAAATTGGGGATTATTGGTCTGATTTTGAAGTGGCAAAGATAATTGAGTTACTACGGGATTTTTAGGATTTATTTCCTAGGGGCTACCATGAGTTAAAAGGATTACATGAGTCATTAGGAGAGATGAATATTAATCTAAAGGAAGGTGTACACCCGGTCGGAAGAAACATTACAGGATGAACCCTAACTCATGCATAAAATTTAAGGAAGAAATTAATAAAATGTTGATATCGACATCATCTAGCCCCTAGAGGAATTAGAGTGGGTTAGCCCCATGGTGATCGGTATAAATAAAGATGGCGATTAGGATTTGTGTGGATTACGGTGGAATTGAATGTTGCATGTGTGATGATTCTCTTCCAAAACCTTTCATAGAGGAAATATTAGAAGGTGTTGGAGGGTGAAAAGTTTCTTCTTTTACAAATGGATTATCCGGTATCATCAGGTTAGAATTGCACATGAGGATCAAGAGAACATGACTTTCACCACTTTGAATGGGGAATTTTTCATATACTATGATGCCTTTTGGTTTGAAAAATGTGTCTGCTTTGTATTTTTGTGCATAGTTGTTCAAGCATTCAAAGAGTTTATTCACAACTTCCTGCAGGTTTACTTGGATGATTAGGCGGTGTATGAAATTTTTAAGGATCATTATGATGATTTGTGCTTGATGTTTGAAATGTGTAGACAGCTTAATCATATATTTAAACATCAAGAAGTATGTGTTTGCTACAACTTTTGGAACTTTGTTAGGGCACATCATTTGCAAGGAAGTTTTTTTACCTGGATCCAACTAAGGTTGCGATTATTGTAGGCCTCGAAGAGCCTACCAATCAAAGTGAGGTGCATGGATACTTGGGCCACATAGGGTATTATAGAAATTTTATCAAAGGATATGTGAAGATTTCCGCACCCCTGGAAGAGTTACTAAAAGGAAAAGGGACGTTCTATTGGGAGAACCACAAGGTGCGCATTTGAGGCATTAAAGGAGAGACTTACAACAACGCCCAATCTATATTTTCCTTCATGGAACCAACCATATCATGTACATGTGGATGCCTTTAGCACAACCATTGGAGTGATGCTAGCTCAACCTAGCAAAGGTATTATAGATCATCCTATCTATTTTTCTAGTAGAAATTTGACTCCTATAGAGAAGAATTATACAACAACAGAGTGCGAGTCCTTGTTGATGATCTACGCATTGTGTAAATTTAGACAAGACTTCTAGCAACACCTTCCATATTCTATATAGAACACATGGCATTAAAATAATTAGTAAATAAGCCCATTTTACGGGGGCTTATGTCAATGGGTGATCTTATTTCAAGAATTTTATTTCACAGTTGTGGTAAAACCAGGTAAAATTAATTTTTCCCGGACCACTTATCAAGGATTCATCGGGAGGATGCGCAAACAATTAAAGATACAATGCCAAATGCATAGTTGTAAATGTTACATCGTGCACCTTCAAAATTGGAGGATATTATTGTATTTTTACACATGGGTATGGCACCAGAAGGAATGGAAGCATTGGAAAAGAAAAAACTTACAATTCACTCATTATCCTTTATGTTGATTAGTGGAGATTTATACAAACTAGGCAGAGATGAATTATTACGTCGGTGTGTACAAGAACATGAGTGCACAGATATCATGGAATTGGCTCATGTTGGTATTGTAGGTGGGCATTATGAAGTTGACGCCACCACCCATAAGATTCTACTTTATAGATTATGGTGGGAGACCACTGTCAAGGATTGTAAAGAGTATTGTAAGGTTGTATGATCACTATCAGCACCTTGCTAAACCTGGGAAAAGAGATGAAATTCCTTTGAGGCCTATTACTAGTGTAAAGCCATTTGAGGAATGGGCCATAGATTTTATGGGTCCTATTTCACCATCCATGCATAGAAATGGATCATGCTATATCATCACTTAAACAGATTATCTTACAAGATAGGAAAAATTAGCATCTACAAATGATTATACAAAGATATCTACGGTAGTCGAGTTCTTATAAGAAAATGTTCTTACCGGTATGGATGTCCACCGATCTTGAAAAGTAATAGGGAACACATTTTTAAACACATTATGAATTACTAAATGAATTTATGGTTACACACCGCAAGACTACACACTATCATCCTTAGGAAAATGGTATTTTTGAGGCCTTTAACAAGATATTGAGCCGGACCTTGAAAAAGTTTGTGACATTAGAAGGAAATATTGGGATGATAAAGTTTCTACTATACTTTGTGCATGAAGAACAACCTACAAGAGGATGAATAATGCCACACATTTTTAGTTGGTGTTTGGCACAGAAGCATTTCTTCCTATGGAATTCATGTTACCTTCTTTTTGTATTATGCACACTAGAGATCTAGGCGATGAAAAAGAATTAGAATAAATAATTGACATGTTAATACAGTTGGATGAGATGTATGCCATAACATGTTGGAGTTAGAATCAGGAAAAGGCCAATCATTAGGCATGGCATGACTGGCACATCAAGGACAACAAGCTTGAGGTTAGACGGATGGTACTACTTTCTCGATTCTAATTTTCAATGCCATCCGAGCAAGTTCAAGGTGCATTTTTGGGACCGTGTGTTATCACTCATATACTTGAATCGGGAACTTTCGAGTTAGAGGTGCTTTATGGAATACGATTACACAGTTACTTTAACTGGAGTAGGCTAAAACCCTACTATAAATAATTCTTCTTGGTGTTTGTAATAAGGAAATGTTTCCATTAAGTATAGGTTTCCCTTTCTGTATTTCCTTTAATGTATTTCCTTCTTCATTGATATACTTTGTTAATTCAGTTTTTGTTTTGTGTAATAAGCGTGTTTGCACGTTGGAAGCTAATTACAATCTGAAGTTTTTTTATGCATAGAGGAATGCACATACCATTAGTGTGGGGTGGTTGTTATTCACAATTGGGTATACCTAAGAACATACTATTACATGTGTTATTCAAGTATGGAAAGGATTTGTTAGAAAGAAAATTTATTCTAAGGAACACCATAGATGGAAATAGATGAAGGAACAATATAACACGAGGTAAACAACGGCCATGGAAACTACCAGGGGAAGGCGTAGTGGCGAGGTACTTGGACCATAGAAGCGTATGGAAGAGAAGTCTATAGAAAAGGGTAGGAATGCATGCTACTGAAGGTTATAGCTATTGCGTGAAATTATACCACGTGGAAATTCTCAAAAAAATGGAAATTCTCAATTAATGAGAGGATTGTTTGTAGGTAAAGGAGCAATAAATGCACTAAATTTATGGAAATTTAGATAAGGAGGTGATGCGGGTTCATTTTTACCTTTACAATCACAAGTATTTGAGCGAGCTAAGTGAAACCGAGTCAAGTAAATCATGTTGAGGTGTGGAGAGTTGTGAAACCATACGTGGAGAGTAGATTTAGTAGATTTATGCGTGAAAAGTCTTGTGTCCCCATTAGTGAAGGGTTTGAGTGAAGCAGAAGCATCGAGAAGGAGCTAGGGTATGCGATTTTGAGATAGGGCATGTGGATTCGAGCTAGGGTTTCATCTTACTTGACATAGAAGATAAAAGGTATAATTTTGACAATGGCCCCTAAGAAAGCACCCGTACTGCAGGAATAAAAAGAAATAAAAATGTGTAAGTTGAGGTTGAAATTTCTCCCGAGAGAAATTTTTAAGAGATGTAGTATTCAGAAGGAGTAATAGTCGAGTAAGATTGGGATTCCCACATCCATAGGTGTAAAGTAAATGACTAAAACCACCACACCACCAATAATAAGGGAAATTTGGACACTTTGCTAAAAAATAAGACCAACAAGTGCATAGTGGAAGATATGCCAATGTATGATGACACTGGGGAAAATTTTCTTAACAAGGTAGGATTTTATAAATTGTAGGAGCTCCCATACTTTGGAAAATATGAACCTTTATACCAGTGGCTTATGAGCAGAGTCCATGAGGACTTCTTCTATGTATCTAGATGAAGGGTTAGGCTCACAATGGCCCTAATTACAACATTAATAGGATTGAAGGGCACATGGACGGATGTGGTTAGTGGTCTTCTTGATAAACTAGCGGTTATATCCATAAGAAAGGAGTTGGGGTATACCAAGGGTCCGCGTGGAATGGACATTTATAGATTGAGGAAGTACCCTATGTTACAGGAATTTGTGCATCTACTCACCAAGTTGAATGATCAAGGGAGATGGTCATAGGTAAATACAATGTGGCTATACATTACAAAGAATATGAAAGAGGGAGAAATATACAACTTAGTAGGTTATATTACAAAAAAATATTGAGGAAGTGCGTGTAGGTGAAAAGATAAGTTTTGGAGCCATCCTCTTATCTCTTGTTTTTGTAGAAATTGGAGTGCTTGATGGGCCAAAGAATAAAATTTGGGAATACCCCGCTGAGAATAAGTCCCTCATGGAAAGGTTAGAAATATTTATGTGAAAAATCAATGAGTGGCCCATTCAAGAAAAGGGCATAAATTTGGTATGACCAACTCGTGGCATTTAGCGAGGAATGGTGCATTTTAAAAGAACTACCTTCGGTAGTAGGTAAGGTAATACAATTTTTGGTGTATCAACACTTCTACGCATCATGCGGTTTTCCATGAAGGATGGAACATGGAGTCCATGGTGTAAACTTCCTTATGCCTTCACAATGCACTAATTCTAGGCATCGATTCGGATATTTTATGATGTACACAGACTAAACTTCAACGCAGCAGACAAGGTATATTTTGACTACCACACCCTCGAAAAACATATGTATATCTAGGTCGGTCTACCTACATTGAGAGGCTCATTTCAAACGTCATAAGTATGAAGCTAGTAAGTTTGGCTATTGGGGACAATGGAGTTGCACTCATATATCTTTAGCTCAATCCTAGGCTAGAGAATAATAAGTATGTGGAGAATGAGTTCATGCTCCCAAGGCCACCTAAGGGCAAGCACATAATGGAGAATGTGCCAAATCAAAAGTCCGATGTTACCATACATATCGATAAGGAGGAAGAGGAATAAGAAGATATTGGAGGCTTGGATCATAGAGGTCAAAGGTATCCCATAGAAAAAGTGGAAAGTGAGCGTAAAAAATCTCCACCAAAGGCGTAGGATGAATAAGAGGACTTGAACAAGGATGTAGTCCCTGAATAGTGCTGGTTTGAGAAGGTATTCAAAAGAACCAGGACCCAAGGCATGGGAACACCATGGTAAGAATATCACCTAGACTGTCCCCTAAAAAAGAGGCCCTTGAGAAGAAGAGAAGGAGAAATATGAAGCTGGATGAGGAGGCGTAGGAGTCTAAGGAGAGCGCTCCAGGGACCCCAGTAAGACCAAAACATATGGAGGAACCCAGAGATGAAGAAATGAAAGATGAAGAGGAAGGGATGAAGGAATTAGAAGAGACGGTGCAAGATCAACCTAGCGCTCATGTTACTACTCAAGAAGGAGAAGGGCCAGCTCCAAACCTTAGCACTCAGGTTCCTAAGGGGCCAAGAATGAAGAGAAATAGTGAAGAATATCTTATGCCAAGTATGGGCTACATTGAGGACACATGAAAAATCATCTGTACCTAGTTTCATAGCACAGTAGGCCTTAAGGAATTATATGGATTGGAACTGATGGATCCAGACATGGCCACCACGTGCATAAGTTAACAATTATCCTATTCCATATAGACCCATATGGATGAGCTATATTTCGACGTCTATAAGGAATCTTGTCTATCAAGGAGAGTGAAAAAGTCACCTCAAAGTAGAAAAATCATAGTTAAGCCTACTCTAATGTTTGATGAGCGGGTAAGAAATGGTTTGGTTAACGTATTTTTAGAGGTGGCGGGGAGGAACATTGATAAATTTTCCACTATTAGAGCACTACTTGAATATAATAAGGAAAACCTATAGAAATAACGTGTTTAAAAGGATAGAAGGACCTAGAACAGAAGAAGAATGAGGCCTTCATTAGCATGGCGAAGAAAATTGGTGATTAAATTCTGAAAGTAAGAACTCGTCTTGAGTCTAAGGTTCCTAAGAAGTTTCCTTTATGTGCGCACATTAGTTGATTTGGTGCTTTAGGATGGACCATTTTGAATGTCAACACCAAAAGATGTTGAACAAGAAGTAGAAAGATCAAGGGCCTCTTTGGTAAGAAAAATTTCAAGTTACGAGGCACTACTCCAGACTTTAAAGAATGAGATGAAGAAAGCAGACCAAGCTCTTAATATTTGTGCAGCACCAGAAGCGGTAATTAGAACTAGAACTATAATTGAATATAATGAATTTCTTAAGGTCATTAAGGATGAATAAATAGGGCGTGCAGAAATATTGGCACTAGTAAAACAAAATCTTGAAGCCTTTGTAGTAGCCTAAGATTCACATAAGGAAAGAATAGATGATATTGGGAAGCTGATAACATAAAAAATGGATCTTTTGGACGGAATGATGTATGCTTATGGCTAATGTAGTCCAAGTATTGCATAATGAAAAGGAGAAAATTACTCAAGAAGAGTTGGATCTAGACTTAGCCATTTTCATGGATGCGGGCTATTTTTAGAAGGTAACATGGGAGCACACATTGGGATGGAGACTTGCGCGACACACAAATGCTATTTTGGGAATGAGCGTTTGATAAGAGCCATGGATTTTGAGATAATAATAGGATTACTACTTCCAGTTAACTATAGGATGTCTATTATTAGCGCACTTGCATGTGTGCATGTTATTGTAAAGGTGCATGGATATTATTAGCATGCAACCTATTTTTGGGAAGTGTGTAGGTGGTGAAGGGAAATGCCCCACCCCTATAAATAAGTAGTGAACTATGTAGTTTAGAGACACATAATTATTATAGAGTTATGCTATTGGATCTGATGTGCGCATAGCTTATGGTAATATTTTGTAATGTAAGAAGCTTCTATGTTTTACAATGTTAATGTAATGGAGTATATTGGATGGATAATGGTGTTAAACATGACTTTAACTAGTTTTTGCATGGTTAATCTTATTATGGTTATCGTTTCATTCAAGATTCTCTAAGATCTAGATCTGGAATATGCTCTATGGAATGTTATGCTTATTTATAGTTATGAGTATGTTGTATCTTCATTACACTAACATCCTACACAAGAAACTCTAAAGAGGGGCCTGAAACCTTTGTGTGCTTCGGGTGAGCACTCAGCTTAGGTTGGGTGATGTGCTAGGGCACCTGGGTTTTTTTGGGTTTTACATAGTAGATTCTATGCTGCATCAAAAGAGGTGTGATGAGCTGAAAAAGATTAAAGAGAAAGTTTATAATTTCTTTACACCTAATCAACCAATGAAAGGGTAGATTTGAGTGAGTTATGAGAAATCTTGTTTTGAGAGAGTTTGAATATTTTAGAGTTAAATTTATGATCACAATCATTTGTGGGAGAAAAATAAATTCTTTTATCATCCATTTTAGGTGGTTGATTTGGTGTTTGATCACCTTAGGGGGTTTTATCCTCCTTGTACGATTGGTGTCCTACTAAACTAGGCATTGGTGCTTTGATAGAAAAATAGTTTTTAACCCACGGTACCATTTTAAAAAAATATGAATACTTAAAAGTTCTAATTTTAAAATTGATCAAGAGTTTTATGGGTTAAATTTTAGGCATTTTAAACCCACTTGTTTTCCAATTTCTCATAACGATCAATTTCCTTTTAATCTCAACTTTCACAATTCAAGTGGATTTATCACAAAACCATTAAAAACTTATCACGGGTTGATAAAAGATGCATTTAGTCTGATTTTTATCCAAAATTAAGTTTTGTAACACCTTTTCTGGGTTTGGAAACTGATATTAAAATGTAAATTTTTGTAAGTGGATTTTCCTATTCGATTTCCTATTTTTAAATCATTAAATTCTTGATCTTGAAATTTAAATCTAATAACAAACATAAAAACTAAAATGAAATACTTCACACGTTGATAACAAAGTTCACCAAAATAGGCTACATCTCTAGATTCAATTAGTTTTGAATCAATCTATTAAAAACCATTTGAAGTACAATTTTTACATTTAAAATTGAATATTAGATCACTGCCACCTCAAAATGAGTTGATCTGATTTGAAAAATCAGTAATTTTTGAAAACACATTCCCAAATCCATCCTTGCTCAGTAGTATCTCCACGAAAGTGCATTATCTATGCAAATGAGTCGAGAAAAAAACCTACACCAGAAAATTATAGCACTCCTTGGAAAAAATATGACATCACTGAAATCATATTAGAGTTTATGAAAATTCTGCAATTTACATCGAAGTCTGAAAATGATTGTAATGCTTGCTCCAAAATTTAAGTTTTCTATAAATCTGTACTGCAATCTTCCTTCTACATCCACGAAAAAATCTTATTTAAATATAAGTGAGCTATTTTATACAATGTCGAGCCCTTGTGTCTCATTAGTGAGCTAGATTTTTGTGTGGGTTAGGTCGCGAGTTTGAATCCCACATCCTCCTCATTTACCAACTACTTTGGTCTATTATGGGTAAAATCCCACATTGTTCGTGAGATGGGAGGTTGTGAGGTTTATTTTGGGCATAATATCCCTATGTCCCTATGGTTGTGGCCACATATTAGCCATTTTTACTTGTCATGTGGGTTATGGCTTGGTTATGTTTTCCCATTCATGCATTGTGTTGGCCACGTAGGTGGCAGTTGATTTGATCTCTCCATGTTGTTAGTTTGGTTGGCGTGGAAGTTACAAAGACTTGTTGTTGTATGTTTATGCACCCAAGGTATATATGATCCTCCAAGAATATGGTGAGGGTTGTTTGGTAAGGCCATGTAAATCCATCCTCCACATTGGTAATATGTCATGGCATGCTAGGTTTGAATGTTTGTTAGTTTGGGCCAAGATAGTTTTGATAGGCTCGGTCGAGATATATGTGAGTTGACTCAAGTAATGTGCATTGTAGATAGGCCGAGTTGGGAGGATGTATGGTCAACTCGCCGAGTTGGCCTATCTTATTCCAATTTATTTCATAATTAAACTACCTGCAACATATATCCCACATTCATACTAATGACAATATAAGGCATATATATAGAAAATTGTTGTAACATTAATGTGAGTAAAAGGTGGCAAAGACACCTTTCCTTATAAAAAGTGTTTCAATCCTAGTTGAGGGCTCCTTGCCAGCAAATAGTGATGACCACCCATCTAATTAAGAGTGATGAAGACTAGCATTCTAAACAAAAAAATTTACATTTTTCCCATTTTTCACTTCGCCATATGTCACAACTAGATTGGCCACTTGGCCATGTTTGACCCAATTTTGCCAAACTTTGACCAGCGGTATATTTTGCATACGAGCTATGGTTTTTGAGTTCTTTATATAAATGGAAATCTCTCAAAAGTCTATTCAACACTATAATGGTTTAGGGAGATTCAAGGATCACTTTCACTTAGAATATCCTCTAAATCGGGTGCTCTTATGGGTTTGGTGACTCACCAAACAAATCTTGCTTGATGTGTACTATTCTTCCAAATCTTTTGTTATGAGTAATATTAATAGAGGTTTCAGTGGATTTTCTTCCCCTTTAGGGTTTCCCACTTACATATGGTGTTCATGTGTTCTCTCTCTTGTTTCATTTTCTTACGAATTGATGTTTCACACTTAATAAGCTCACATTGAATATATATGGTTAATGGTTTCTTTGGATGATTTTATAAGTTATAGTAAATAAATTAAAATATTTGAAAGATGGATTCACCCTCCCATTCTCTATGATTATAACAGAGGAAAGAGAATCCCAAAGCCTTAAGTTTCTTGGTTGATTTTTTGATCTCGAGGCTAAGCTGAAACATGATTAGAATGATTTTTTTAGTCTCCAAATTCATTAGAAAGATAAGTTGATTATTTTAACTTGATTGAGTGATTTTTCATTGATTTTTGGAAAAGGTGGAACATATTTTAAATAACTCAAAGTTTTATTTGAATAAATATTTCATGTATTTTTTATTCACCCAAAAAGTGACGTGAGTTTTAGCTTGGAAAGATATTTTCTTTAATTTGGAAATCCATGACTCAAGGGATATGTTTTAGTTAACTCAAATCTATGATTTAATTTAAACTTTTCCTTTTGATGATTTATCCTTAATTGATTTGATTTTCTTTAGTCAACTTGAGATGTCAACTAATGAGGTGGAAATGAATTGGAGATGAGTGGGTAGAGGATTTATTAATTATTGTGATATTAAATTAGCTAATAAAATTAGATAATAAGGTAGGGGATGAATAATAAGGGTAATAAGATTAATTAATTAATCCTAGTATTTAGGTGCAAGTGTAATAGGGCTTATAGTATGAATATTTTATGATTTGGGACTATGCATGAGTGATAAAAGATTATATAATTTTATAAGGGATAATGTCATAGAATGTCAATAAGATTCGTAAAGTAGTGGAATGTATCAATGTGGTCATAATAGGATTATTTAAGAGGTTTATAATGTGTAATGTGATATTTTAGGGTGTCTACATTTGCCCATTTTTAAATTGTTTTTACAAATTAATCTCTTAAAAGATAGTAGAAACGTGTAAAATGATAACAAGTGTCGTGGATTTCTTGATTTTCCTTAATGATATATTTGGATCCTCCAAAGCAAGTCTAGATTGAACTAAGGGATTTCCCCCTTAAGTAGATGGGTGACACAATAAGATGGTGGACATCTTATTGATAATATGATAAAGAGACAACCACGGGAATGGCATATAAAACATACTCGAAAAAGGATAGAAGAAGGGTTAAAGGCCAAAAGTAATGTGTTGAGGTATGAATTAAGGCTTAGAAGGAGAGTTAAGTAGAGGGTTGGGTGTGATTCAAAATCATTGGTCATTTTTATACTATATTTTCTTTGGTGTACATTGATTTTTTTCTCTAAATTTGTGAGAGAGATGGTGTAATATCTAAAGCACGTATTCATTGTGTAGACTGGGTTTGAGATTTTGAGTGGGGTCTTGATAAGGATGGTGCGGTGAGTATATAAAACATTAATGAGTATTTTGAATTTATTACATTTTATTTCTAGAATAAAATTTAATAGAAACGTTAGTGAAAGGAATAACTTGAGCTAGTGTATCTTGTAAAATTTTCTATCGTAGGCTTTCCTACATTAACATAAAGATAGACATGCTCACATAAAACATCACACACAATAGTGTACTTGGTTTCTTTATAGTGTAATATTGAGTATGATAGAACACTAATAAATTTGTTATAGTTTAGTGCATTAACATAAAAATGAGTGTGCTAACATGAGATAAAGTGAACTAATGTGAGAACATGTACGCTACCATAAAACTAGGTGCACTAGTGTGAGTTTGAGGGAATTGGTATGATGTAGAAATGATAAAAAAGGTGAAAAATGATTTCGAAGGGGCTAATGAATTGGTGTAGTGTGTATATGAGAGATTATATGCATTGGATGTTTGAGAGAGACATTAAAAATTGTGATCATTTGAGAGACAAATGACCTATTTGGAGTGGAGAGAATTATGTGCGGTGCAGGAGGTAACAAGTTTGGAACACATAACATAGATGTCGAGATAAGATTGGATCATTTATTATTGAATTCTTTAGTGGAGTGATAACATAGTGAGTGTCAAACATTTAGATTACCAATGGGGGACATGTTTGTGACATTATAGGATATGTACCTTGAGACTAAGGGTGTTAATACGGGGTTGGTTGAACTAGTGGGAGGTGATAACATCACATATTTGGGTGTAGACACTATTGTTTGGAGTAGAGGAGGTTCATTAATATAATATGGAGGTTCACCTTACAAATTTCATGGAGGATGATGAGATAGAGTGACTACCTATCTACTTGATGGATCTTATCAAGAACTATTTACTACTTGATAATACTAGGAAACACTTTTAGCTTGGATTGATTATTATAGTTGTGGAGTTGATGGATGTAGGGAGATTTTTTTCATTGGGGCCATGCATACTTTTGCATATATACATAGATATGCATATGGTGGTATATAGGAGTCAAATAATTTTGGGCCCAATGACGCTACTACAGATTTGGGTGTGGGACCATATAGTAGTGGGTTGGTCGGTGGGGATATTTAGAGACAAAAACATGAAGATCCATCAGTTTTGGATAAGAGATAGTAGGTGTCACCAAATAGGTCACCAAGGAGATTTGGCATTCTATAGATAAGATATAGATGATATTCAATTACACCATATCATATGGAATCCTTACAGGTTTTATAGGTGGGATACGGATGTGATAAAGATGGGGGTAGTGGAGGTAGATCATTATATCATTGAGATCTGTCATACATCATTGAATATTAGAGAACAAATAGGGTCATACGAAAACTCATGGTTATGCATGATATACTAGAGGGAGAGCAAAGGTATACATGGGTAGCATAAGAGACTAAAAATTTTGGGCCATGCATTAGACCTAACATAAAAAGGGCTAGTTTTAGAGGAGTCTTATCATAGGTATGGGATGCACAAGTAGGTATCATGAATCAAAGTATATCAGTAAGGATGACGAATTGGGAGATGGGGATAGAGATGGAGATGATGGGTGGGGAGATATGGAGAGGTCTATGTGTGGATTCGGATACCACTAATACATCATCAAGCTCCATCAATAGAATATCTACACATGATACGAGACACAAAAGACATAGTAGTGTATAAGGGATATGCCTCATTCATTATAGCTCAAATGTTTTAGAAAAAATGGACTCTACAAGGGCCTGGTTGTAGTAGAGAAAAAAAATGTTTGATGACTTTTCTACTCCCATTTCATGTTAATGAAATGGTATGCAAGAAAATAAGAAACTCCAAAATATGGGAGGATTTAAGGATACCTATGAGATGTGTGATGATGATGAAGATGAGATATGGGTGTAAAGATCCTCTCCATGGTGAGCTTGATAACCTACACAACAAAAGGGATAACTAGACAAGAAAATATTAGTAGATTAAATGGTGGGTTTCTTGAAAATGCCGATTCAGAAGTGATTTTCAATCCACTTTGATTCAATATTTATTTTAAAAATTTGAGAAATGATAAGCGAGAAGATAATAAGAATGGAACACATCGAGAGATATGTAAATATAAACAAAGATAAAGATCTGATAATGATAAATTGAAATAAGAGAAATCAAACTTGATTAGGTCAATGGAGACCGAGATAGAAAAATCAATTAGATGGTGACCGTAGTAGATTAGATCAGAAGATGTTAAAAATAGTGGATATGGGACTGATGGTGAGATGTTAAATATTTCTTCGATCTAATACAAAGGCATAGGAAACAAAAAGGATGTAATTTACATGTAGATTTAATGGATACAAATTGGTTTGATGGTGATCGAGGTAGATCTAGGACACTCAAAAATGATTACGAGGCATGAAAGTGATGTTTGGGATATTATATAGGTAGATCATAGATACAAATATATCTGGATGTTATAAAGGTTGAGGATCTTATGGTAGGAAATGACAGAATGTAGGGAAAATAGTGATAAAGATTGGGTTGATGGCAACTAAGAAAGAATCAACAAAAACTAGGGTTAGATTTAGGGTTTGATGAAGTTGATAGATGGAAAAGGTGCTATAGGAAATAAATAGGCATGTCGAGATATGATGGCAGATCTCTAAGATGGTGGACACACCTATAAAGTGATGAAAATATGATGAAACCAAGATAGGGCTCTAATGCACATTCTAATCTTTTGATCTCCAAAAATTATTGATGAGGGGTAAATTATGACTCTAAGTTGTTGGTCGTGTCTCACAAGAAGAGAAGGAAACAAGAAAAGATTGCAAGAAATCCAATTGTCCAAAATTTCATCCTCTTAAGGAGTGGGGTAGAGGTATATTTATAAGTCAAAAACAACTTACTAGGGTCACCATAGATCAGGGGACTATTAATTTGGTAGATGAGGATGATGTACAACTCAAGACAAAATTCCCTATTAGGGTTTATATTTTTAAGGCATGTTAGGGTTGTTTAGGGATGATAAAAGTGTTTCAAGAGTGCAAAGGAATCAATGTCGGTATATGGGAGTCTAGGGACAATAAATGAGGGGATTACGGATGTGCTTATGATTACAGATGTGCTTAGGGATAATTAATGATGGATACAATAATTATGCGATTAATATAGGGAAATATGAAATTAAGAGGAATAAGTGGGTTTTAAGAGGGAAAAGATAATTCAAATAGGAAGAAGGGTGTGAATGTGTAAGATAAATATGAATGGGTGAGATAATGTAGGATGGGGAAAAGAAAACCAAAATTTGGTGTCTTAAAATAGAGCTAAAACAAGTGAAAATTGAGAGGGATGTATCCAATCGTGTGTTCGAGGGTAGTGGGTGTACACACTTAAAACTTGCACACTAATATATTCCTCAAATCTTCCCTCTTTTAATTTAAACTCACTCCTAATTCAAATTCAAACACATTTCCCCCTAAAATCCTATCCTAACCTCTTTTTACACCCTATAAATATTTTAATCACTATCCTAACCTCCTATTTACCTCTATCCTATCCCAAAACCAAAATTAGGTAAGTGGTTATCATCCTTATCAATGAGGACATGATTTCTTATCCTTAATTTTGTATCATCACTGAATCCACCTCATTTGGAGGTGGTCAAAACCCACTTCCAAATAGGTGTGCTTATCCATCCGAAATCACCGGTGATTTGGGTAATCACTAGCGAATCTATAAATAAGGTCATTCTCCCTTGGTTTTGCATCATCAAACATTTACAACAAAGTTCTAACTCTCTCGAGATTAAAACAACAATATGAAAACACACTCAACCATTCTTAAAAAATTGGAGAACCCACATTTTGTTTGCAAACATGTCTTACATCCATCAAGCATCTCCCCTTTTCTCCTCGCACGCATATCAACTAACCAAGGTAATTATTTACTTGGTTTTATATTTAAAATTCTAGTTTATGTGTTGATTATATAACTATAACAGATTATCAATTATTATTTATAATTAGAATCATCAAGTCTCTCATTTATTAATCAAAATTTCATTTTACAACAATCGTTATCAATTCCTACTTTATTGATTTACTTTTAATTTCCAATAATTTGTATCATACTTCATAATATCTTTGTCACTAATCCTTTTTTCCTAGTATGGCTATGTTCGATTACTTTTCCAAGTGTTCATCATCTCATCACTTGCATTCATGATCTCCCTATCCTTTGACAACCATTTTTCTAGGAGCAATACAACATTTCTCATGAGTTGAGATGTTGTACTATTATACTCACCCCTATTAGGAAATAGTTTTTACGTTGGGTAAATTATTATTATATTTTTAATTATTTTTACTTTGTTAGTACCGTATCTATTACCGGGTTTTTTTCCCTATTTGGTAGGCGATGGTTTTGCTTTCTATATGGCTACATAATAACCAAATGTATTACTCGAGATATCTCAAGATTAAATATAATATATTGATTGTTATTATTTTGGTGTGTATCTCACTGATTTGGTATCGAAACAATGTAAATCCATGGTCAAAATATTGATAGTTTGAATGAAGATGAAAGATTAAATTGTTCTAGGACATTTCATATTGTTTGAGTGCCTCGGATGTTACATCGATTTTCATATTCCTCAAGAATAAATCCATTTTTTATTGAACCCATATAAATGTCAATCTACTTCTCCAAATGTTAGACTTATACACGTTTTTAAAATACTTGGTAGTTGTAAAATATTGGGAGATGTAATGTATTCTTGTGAAGGGTGTCTAATATGCAGTCTATGGATTAAGAATTCAAACAACTCGAACAAACCGATATGTGTTTTTGAGAATTTGGCCTATTAATTATGAGAATTCTTATCAGTCTTTAATTTAGATCTCAAATAAAATAATATTGTCATCCCAAAGTGCCACGTCCTAACATTGTCCACATGGAGTTAGTAGAATCATATCTACTAAATACCCACCAATGTTTTAGCGGAAATCCGTAAAGAGATTTAGTATTGATTTACATATGAATCTACTAATCTTCACAAATTTTTCATTAGATATTCTTCTAAAAATCATGCAAAGTCGTGGCGCTAGAAACAAAGATCAAAGGAACTCCACGTGTCGGCATGCATGAAAGATAATGTGAGTAAAAATTCTTGGAATTACTTTTACATTTTTAAGCCTCACATGCATTTTTTTCACTCATCAACTTGGGTGACGTATCTAAACATCTCAAATAGATTGTTGAAGAATATTGAGTCTATATTGGTGTTGAATCTCTAAGAGGTTGATCAACTTGGAATTTATATTCTTTACGTCTTTAATTCAAGTCTTATTTTCATAATTTATGTGGTGTTTCCAGATCAACTAGAATTTTGGATTTTGATAGCTATCATTAATCAAAGTGTATTCACATAGAACAGTTTCACAAACTATATTGTCATTTTTTGTCATGGATAAATTAAGTAATATTCAAAAATTGATGGAAATTATTTCCACAGACGGAAAGTTTGAACACAACTATTTCTAATCAATAAAGACATATGGGATATCATTGACAGAAAAGTAAAGAAACCAGTAGATGTAGATAAAGCAGCAAAATGGGAGAGAAAATAATGAAAAGGAATAGTAATCATTATATTAGGACTATCCGATGCTTATTTGCATCATATAGATTTTTCTAAATCCTCTCATACAATTTGGAAAACATTAAACAATTTTTTGGTTCACAAGATGGAAGCGCAACGATAGCATTGAAGCAAAAGATTGTTTGGTCTTAAAATGGAAGAAGGTGACAACATGGTAGAGCACATTAGTAAGTTTTGATCCATCTCAAATCAGTTAGCTGGAATTAAAATAGATGTACCTGATGATGATGCAAAGGTTTTTTTATTGAATAGCATGCCAATCTATTATTCTAATATGGTTTTTACATTGAGTAAAATTAATCCTAGTTTAGAAGATCTCATTTCTTCTTTACTTGAAGAAGAAAAAAAGATTATGATTTTTGAAATAAAGGAAACTACAATGCATGGTAGAAACAAGAAAGAAAAAGGATTTTTAAGAAAAAATCCAAATATGGTTCAACTTCGAAAGGTACAAAGAAATAACTTACTTGCTACTATTGTAAACAAATCGGTCATATATCTACAAATTGTAGGAAAAGAGCACAAGACTTACTTGATGGGAAACTGCAAGATAATGCCATGGCTACTGATGAAGAAGGAGAGAATGAAGAGGAAGGAAATATTGATCATACAAAAATCAAAGTGATGAATATTTTCTCTATTAGATAATTTTCTACTAGAGGATGGAGGCATCGAGGCAGAGATCAATCATCAACCTCTCAATAGTTATCAACGATGGGGTCGCACTTTTGGTATGAAGACATTTGTTTTAATTATGTTGTGAGGATTTTATTTTTTCAGTGTGGCATGAAAAATAAGAACAGATGATGTAAATTCCGGTTTACTTGTGACTATTCCTCATGTAACCCCTTTAGTAGAAATGTTGTAGAATATTAATCAAAATGTATTATAGAAATCATGATGTGAATGTTTTTGGTAAACCATAAAAACCAATTGAGTAAGGTTTTGGTGAATATCCAAAACCAATTGTGAAAGTTTATTTGTACACCTGCAAAACCAATTGGGTATGGTTTTCAGTAGAAGCCATAAAAATCCATCAGTGGAGGAAGAAATGTGCTTTAACACATGTGTAAGTTTTATGCAAGACGGGTGTTGTAGCTTAACGAGTTGTTCATGAGCACACAAAGATGGTATGCTACAGTCAAAGAATGAGATATGTTTTACCATGTAAAAACTAAGGGGGGAATGTTAGGAAATAGTTTTTACGTTGGGTAAATTATTAGTATATTGTTATTTGTTTGTGAGTTTGTTGGTACCCGTGTCTATTACCGGGTTTTTTGTTCCTATTTGGTAGGTGATGGTTGTGCTTTCTATATGGCTATATAATAGCCAAATGTATTGCTTGAGATATCTAGAGAGTAAATATAATATATTTATTGATGTTATTTTGGCGTATCCATATGAACCCCTAATCCCAATGACATCAAAGACCGCTTAGACATCATCGGTGAGGAAAGCAATCGGGTTGATCAATATTGGGAGGATTACTTTGATAACCATTGGCATTTCATTACTCTCTCATGGGTCATTTACTACGATCAACATCTAGAGGAAGAACCTATTGAATTATAAATCAATTTATTTGGTTTCATCTCTAGCATATTATCTAACATAAAATATTGAAAAATATTGTGTGCTTTTTTAACATCCATTTATTATCATTTATATGCTATTATATCTTATTGTATATCCACATCTTAAATTAAAACATGGGATGAAACATTCACAATGAATCCCTTTATTTCCTAGGACTCAAATTTATCAAACATCTCACTTTATATCTATATAGCAATTATTTTGTTCAATGTGTCTTTGATTTACAAATTTGCACCCTCTTATGAATTTGGAGCATGTACATGGATCAAAGGCCATTGCATTTATTTTCCACTATAGGTTCCTAATCCTTGTCATATTTTTGGTATGGTGATCTGATTTTTATTCCATTGAACTAATTCAAGAACTAGGATTATATTATTACATTGGGATAGGGGATATATAACATGTATTTTTGAGAGCAACCCACGATGTGGGTTATTATAGAGGATTGTACAAGGGAACCATCCAAGAGAGTCATAGAGATCTAAGATATGTCCATAGGATATGGATGAGGTCAGAGATATTGTATAGATCACATAGGCCATATAGATCAGATAAATTAGTCTAGATGCTACCACCAAGGTGAGATGATATACCGGGTAGTTTAGGGGTTGGCGAGAGCCATAGTTGATATTGCATGGTGGAAATCTATTTTTTTGTATATGCCTCATGATGAAGGAACGTTAATTTGTATAAATTCCCATTGTGGCATGATGATGTATATATGTATATGAAATTTCTAAGACATTGGACATTGTATATATATGACATTTTGAGACATTGGAAATTGTATGTGATGATATGTGTATTGTTATAAAAGAATGTGAAATATCTTTTGTATTAGAGGTAAAAATGGTTGAGGGGACCCTACCCCATACAAAGTATTATCAGATCATTACAAAGAGGCCAAGGGATTACCATTGAATCCCAACCAAAACCTAAATCATCACAAAACAAACAACTAAGAGATACCACCATAAAGGAATGTTTCCAAACAACAGATAAGCAGAAAAATAACAAACAGTAGAAAGACATAAGAACTAACAACAAAACAACTAAGAACTAACAATAGAAAACCATTATCCCATTTTTCTTCATCATTATTTTATCAGGTCCCCCACTTGTATTCATACAGCCATTCCATTCTTTGATAAGGGAGTCGATGGTATATTTCCAATACTTGTAGTTAGGCTCAGAATATCCACTTTGGGGCCTTTTCCATATTTTTCTTTTTCCTTTGCAAGTTCCATAAAATGAATTATTTCTGCTAATAGCTTGAGGTGGTGGATGGTGCTTTTAACATTGAGGAGATGGACATCATGAATCTGAAAAATGATTTCTTTCATCTTCAGCATTTCCTTTTCCATCTCCAGGATTCTCTCATTAGCATTTTTGAGTTGTTCACTAAGAACCAAAGAAGATAACTTTTCCACTTTTCAGTTAGTTCCCTCAGGTCCATGGAAACCATACTAATATTATGTCTATTAATATCAGTATCAAGCTTACAATTCTCAAATTCCCACATGAAAGCATGAGACTTGACAATAGAGTCCTGGGCGGTAAACAATTTCATTTGGGTAGTTTTAAGAGCATGCAGGATTTCAATGGCCTCCTCCAAGTTCTCATTATTTGTTGCATTTTGAGTAATTAATTTTTATGTTTTTCATTTTTGAATGAATTGTATGAATGAATGAAATTATGATATGACTAAAATTTCTTGTAGTTTGAGATTCCATTCAGATTTGTTTTTTTGGAGCAACCTACTTTGTTGTTGCACAATAGAGTTAACACCATGATTATTAAATAACCGTGATGATCAAACCATTATGTATGTAAAAATACATCCACGTAACATGTTGGCTCCCAATTTGACCCTTTAAACAAATCTTTATTTCCTTGTGTATGCATTAAGGTTTTTTTCTTTCCCATCCTTTCCGTTCATTCCTTAGACTTTCATTATGTGTTCAATGTTCTCACAATTCCAAGATTAAATTGAGTTCATTGTGTCCCTAATTCGATATGCACATTTTCTCTAAAAATTTAAAATTTCTCATGCTCCTTGATCAAGTTGGATGATTTGCATAGATAAGGGACATGGATGATGTTACTGAGAGGTCTGAAATGTGTGATTAAATAAGGAAAATAAGGCCTATTTCCCATGACAATGCATTCCCTAGAGTTTTGTAGGTTTGTAGCTCTCGTGTATTTATAAATTACAAATAAACCTCTTATTCCCGGCCAAGTGTATATTCAAAGTATCGTAGGGTGTACGTGGCTTGGAAATAGATTTAGAAAAATTGCAAGGTTACAAGTTGTTAATACAGCACCATGACCCAAAAATAAGTATATGCGAACACATGGTGTGATCTTACGAAAGGGGGTATACAAAATAACTAAGAACATTCACAATTTATCTGTGGAAATGTAAACTACCTCCCTATCCCCAATGTCAAACAAGTTGAACATGTGGCATTGTATGGTGGCATCTCACAACTTTAGCATCCTTATAGCCTTGAAACTTAGGAGCTCTTGCACAACCACAATTACTTCCTCTTCCATGTCAGCCCACGGTGGAGTACAACTAATGATCTATCCATATGTAGGTATTATGTTTGAGATTTGGTTTTGGATCAATGACTATGGATTGAAAAGAAGCACGAGATATACTTGTCATTAATGTAGATATGTCGAAGCATTATGAGAAAAAAATTAATAAGTCCTTCACTTTCCCTACCGTATACAAGAAGATCAAGTGAGTAGGATCCCTAGGACTAGAAAATATCCCTAATTCTTTCAATTAAACCATGTGGGAGTTCTGAGTAATATTATCAAGCTCATGTTTTTCAAAAAGGAGGAAATTGTAGTAACATTTATGCATGGGTGAGTTGTTGAAATTTATCTTCCTTTATTTTCTATAAATTAGAGTCGTATCGAATAGATTGAGAGTATTCATGGTCCACTGTGCTATTTTTTTCATTTATGTGTTTAAAAGTAAGTATTTTTATTCTTCTACCGATGTTTGAATGAATATTGATATGAAGCACATACCATGTCTCACCTTGTCTCTGACTTGGATCTCATCACTGATACAAACTTAGGGAATGTTGATTTGGATAAGTTTCTTCAAAGGTTGCATACCAATGATAGGAGTGAAATTATGAAAAATATAGATGAGAGTTATATTGCATTAGCATCTACCTTTCCTCCTAATCAATACCCAAAACTTGTATGTGCTTGTGCTAAAAATTACAATCCTGAAACAAAGGAAGTTAGGGATGGAAGTGGGGATTTGGTGTTGTCATTAACTCTTGAGACCTTTAACACAATGTTAGGACTCCATGGTGAGGATGAATAGGTAGATAGAAATGTAAATAAGAAAAATCAGTTATGGACTAACCATGGTGTTCAAATTTTCAAATTTTTGAATAACTAGTGGCTTCGAAGCCTAGGTTTTCTACTACTCACATCCCTAAGAAACTAAGTAGGACTGATTTTATTGAAGAGATTGGGGACCTTATTACATTGTTGAATAGAATGGTGGGTAATGAATATGCATATTATTACCATGCTTATATGTTAAGTTACATATAGATCATCCTCAACTTTAGAAAACCTATTAATTGAGTAAATTTAATTGGTAAGTCCATCCAATAGCAGCTCATGAGAATGATAGTTCAAATCTAGGAAGGATCACAACAAATGTTTGATTTTTTTACTACCTCCTATTTGATATACAACTGTTTCACATTTTTCTTATATTGTTTCTTTGAAGTGTTGATGAAATAGATAGGGTAACGGGCATAGGATGAATATCTGCTCAAATGTCGCTTGATATGTTGTTGTGCACATATGAATTTCGAATCCACAGTTGATTGTGAGAGCTTCCTTTTGGCTAGGAGGAGCTACCCGTAATGAAAACAAGACCACCAGAAATAATTAAACAATATGGGCAATGAACCGCCTAGCATAAGCTAGATCCGGAAGTATGATACATCCTAGATGGTTATCACCCACTGCTTTTAAACAATTCAATGTTGTAAACAAAGTAAATCCTAGTGTTATTTTAAAATGATTTAGGTATCTCACTTAAAACACAATAAGAAATAGATCTAATCTAACAAAGTGCTATGCTAGAATAGAATCCAAAGGTCAAATGATTAGTTCGGGTCTCTGCAGTCCGATAAAGGTCTCGGGTAGATCACGGGTGGATGAGGGTGGGGTGAAATTAGGTGGGTAGGTATTTTTTTAGGGCTATGTGGGTAAACACAGAGACCGGTGTCGATTAGAAGTGACCGACGACGACGGTTAGGTATAACCAAAGCCCGACATCGTGAGATCTGGAAATGTCACGTAACAAGTTAGGTCTCCTTTTTTATTGCAAAAAGGACTTTAGTTGGTTGGGATGAGGTATTGGGTGACTGGAGTAGGATTTGTGAGGTTTTAATGGGTATATGGAGGTGAAAATGTGGAGAAGGTCAATAGGAGCAAAGATAAACAATGGATGATAAAATGATGATGAAATGAAATAACCAGGAAAGTATGATGTTGTACTTACTTGGATTTTGTTCCTAAAGGCCTGTGTGTGAGGTATGGAGGTGCTGATGATGGGTTTGAAGGTTGCAAGTGGTCACCAACTGAAGAAAAGCTTCTACATGGGCTGCATGTACACTCCTCTTTGCTTGGATAGATCAAATCATGGCTGGGATGGCTGTGTAGGAGAAGATGCTTAATCTCCTTCCTTGGATGTGATTTTTCACTGGAATTGGCTCTCTAAAGATGCGTTATCTCTCTGAGATGTGTTCTTTCTCATCAAATTTCTCCTAATGTTTTCCAACTTCCAACCTTGAGAATAAGGTTGTTTTGGGGTTAAAATGGTAACCGACGGTGGTTCGGCTTAACCGGCTGATGGTTAGGGGTAACCGACATCGGTCAAGGTGGGATTTCCTAGGTTTACTAAACTAGGAAATCCTCCTTACTTCTTTGATCTCATGTCGTTATCCCATGGATTAGACTGGGAGCCTCTTATGAACATGTGGGAATGTGTTTAGAGGAAATGTAAGCATTGATGTTTAGGGTTTGGGTAAGTCTTAGTTAGTTATGAGAACTTGTTAAGAATAGGTCTTAGGTTGAGTTGGCTTGGTGAGGTGTCTAAGTGAATTGTATGTGTGGATATTATTTAAATAATATATTTAAATAATAAATATAGTGAGGATAATGCATTAAATTAATTAAATTAATATTAGTGGGGTGAAGGGGGTCATGGCTAGGTAAATGTAATAAAGGGTGCTTATATGTCGAGGGACAAAAGGGGAGTGTGACCTAATTTTAGTGTCTACATTTTCCCTCTTTTTTTTGCGTAGCTTGTATTGGTAAGCGATGCTAATAAAAATAAGATGTGGTTACCCCATGTGAGGGTGAAGGTGATCCCCCTCAAACCAGAACCGACGATGCAACAGATAAAGAGGTGAGTGGTTTGATAAAAGGTAAATGTGAGGAAAAGGAAAGTAGGTATAGGGAAAAAGGGTGAAAGGTCGTCAAAGTAAATCTAGGTAATAGTTCAGGGTCACAGTAGCAACAGTTAAACACACACACACACACACGTATAAACTACGGCACACTCACCGGGTTTAAGAGTAGGAAAAATCTACATCGTCTAAGGTCAATAGGTTTATCCAAACAAGGTTGAAGTGAATATAGTATCCAAGGTATAGGATATGGTCAGGAAACACAATGTAGGCTAGGTGTAGGAACATTTAGGTATGTTCTGGTACACCAAAGGTAGGGTCAGGATAAACGGTCACGTCAATAGGCTAGGTAAGGTGATTAGGTCAATCAATAGAGGTAACAGTGCCACAGGGTATAGCGAACACATGAGGTCAAAGGTCACTAGCAATGTTCTAGGTACAAATATCTAGGTCATGGTATGGCTAAGGCCGAGGTAGGGGTAAAATAATGAGTCCCCAAAGGAGGATAAATGGAGGGAGTAAATGATGAGGTCAGGAAAGGTATGGTAAGGGGTTGGGTAAAGGTTGGATGGGGTAAAGGAGCAAGGTAAAGGGTGGGGTAAAATGGCAAAGTAAGGGAAATTTGTAGGTAAGGGTGACCGATGGAGGTCATGGATAACTGATGTTGGTATAGGAAAATCAGCGAGAGTTAGGTAGGGCACACAATTGATGCCGTCCAAGGAACCGACATCGCTTAGGTCTTTCTTTGTACAAAAACAAAAATCCACATCTTTATTATTCATTTGTTATTTGCGAAGTGCGTGAACGACAACAAAAAGAGAAAAGTGAGAAAAGTGTCCTGGAGGAAACATGACAAAGGAGTCAGGTAGTCCGATTTGATGAGGATTGGGTTGGTGAGTAGAGGTAGAGAGGATCGGTCGGACCACCGAAACAAAGGGCTAGATATGCCACCGAGACGGAGGCAACACGACGAGGTAAACACAAAACTCTATAGCGTTAATTAGATAGAGTAAAGGTTATGGTTATTTTTATTTGCAGGATTTTTGGTATTTGGTTTTGGGGGGGAAAAAGTGAAATGTGGGTATGGGGATATTAACGGAAAAAATAGGGGGAGGGTAGTAAAGTGTATAGGTGTGGTGGGTAGAGGTCCAAGGGTAGTTCAGTCATTGTAGGTGGGGTAAAAGGGACAGGTGGGAGGGTTTATAAAAATGGGGTTTGGGAAGTCATGGATTTTTCCATGAAAGTGACCGGCGTTAGTCAATCTTGTTTGGCATCGGATGGGTAGAATCGGGATTGGTCACCAAACAGTGACCAATGCCGCTTACGCGGGTAACCATGGTCGATCAATGTGAACTGGTATTGTCACAAAATAGGTGACTGATCGATGTCGGTTTATGGGTGACCAAAATCAATTAGGATGAACCGCATCGGTTGGGATTTTCAAGACAAGGGTCGAAAAGTGATGTAGGTTAGGTGGTTAAGGTTGATAGGGTAAAAATAGGGTGGTGGGTAATGATAATTGGTGAATATGGTCATGTAAATGTAGATTAATGTTGTGCTTAGATTGGATGTAGGGGAGATCATAGTTACATATGCGGGACAGGGTTCCACCACTACTAGTGACATTGCATGGCTTAGTGACCCCTTGAGCTATAAAGACATGGAGGTACCGGGCTTGAGTGGTATTCAATGCTTCCGACATGCTTTGTTCGATACCCTAGTTTGATGGTTGTGCTCATCAATAGATGAGACTCGTGACCAACACGTTCCACCTTTCGATGGGTGAGGTGGTTAACAACTTGGTGGATGTGTTCTAGATTTTGTGGTTACCCATATTAGGGGCCTAGGTGTACTCTATCTCCTCCGAGGTCTTAGAGGAGCTGATCGGGATCATTTTTGGTGAGGGGCAGTAGAGCTAAGATTCCATAGTACCAGTTTGAGTTATGGCGAGATGTACTTAGCCCGTCTGGATGAGAGAAGGCTAGTGGTTTTATTGATGGAGGTAGTGTGATACTATGCACTACCCAATGCAGAGGGTGTACGCTTTCCCCAATCACTGATGGGGGTGCTCCACAATATGACGGTGCATGAGACAATATTTTCCTGGGCACCGGCATTCTTGGTGCAGCTATACCAAGAGTTTTGGGTGTATGGGTGGTTGCGCATGTTTAGCCTATGTTATACATTTATACTGCACTACTAGGCCTCCGAGCACATAGTCTGTGTTCGACCTATAGAGATTCCTTGAGTAGATGCATTTCTCGTGAGATGTGTGTGGTTGGGATACAGGATATGGGTGTCAGTTGCAGGAGAGCAGAGGTCGGATAGGCCGACATATTATGTGGCCCATTTTCAGCAATTGTTGGAGGGGTTTTCTGGAGTGGACATTATCTGTAGACCATATGTGGGATTCCCCTCATATAGGCACATGCATGAGGAGCTATCTCGAGATCCAACTAGAGAGGTGGATACAGGTTCGCCACTCTTGGGAGGATGATATGATGTTGATAGACAAGGTCCGAAAATAGTTTAGGCTTGTATAGGATATCCCTCCGTCCTTCCCATAGTATCGGAGATATGATGTGGAGAGGCCTATACCTCTACCAAATCCTACATTACCTACAGGGGAGAAGGAGTATCTAGTGGATCAATGGATTGATGATGTTGGATGCATAGAAAGGTATAGGTAGTGGTGGGTAGCTCAGTTACAAGCCATACCACCTAGATCAGGGCAACCTGAATTAGCTACCGTTATAATGCAGAGAGAGACGCCCTACAAGGGCAGGTAGCAATGTTGATCACACATATAGGTATACTACAGACACAGCTAGAGGGGTCAGAGGTAGAGGTAGCAGAGCTATGAGCACATGTGGCTAATCTGCAGGCCTAGATTACAGAGGGAGTGGGTGGAGAAGATGGAGGAGATGGAGACAGAGATGGTTAGGTGGCAGCCCTACTGGCTTAGGTGGTAGGTTTACAGGGCTAGTTAGCCACAACCCAAACATAGATTGGGGCCTTACAG
Source organism: Taxus wallichiana var. yunnanensis (assembly GCA_018340775.1). Lineage (NCBI taxonomy): Eukaryota > Viridiplantae > Streptophyta > Pinopsida > Cupressales > Taxaceae > Taxus > Taxus wallichiana. Next base: position 415,336,814 of record CM031236.1, read on the forward strand.
GCCTAGATACAGCACGAGAGGCAGGGGTCACCACCACGGAGTGCATAGGGACAAGGGGATCATCATAGGCACAAGAGGCTGGTCCTAGTTCATAGGTTGGCACAGGGAAGGTATAGGGGCCGAGACCTATGGGACCACCACAGACCGTGCCTATATCCAAGTTATGGGATGCCCTAGGTGAGGCAAGATATTATTAGGACCAGCTCATGGTAGCTAGGATAGACTTCCTCTCTTACAAAGAGTACAGAGCATAGCAGGCATCCAATGAGAGGATGAGATCCCACACACATAGTGTGGAGAGCATAAGAGGTCAACGAGCTCTAAGTCCTGATCAAGGAGAGGCCACTAGCACATGGTGACCGGAGTGAGGTCACTAGCACATGGTGACACCGGAGGTTGAGGTGTAGGTGACACAAAGATGGAGGACATCCGGCGAGATGTTTGATATGTGGCCACCCGATTTTTTGTTGTATACTAGTGATTATTTTGATATATATATCGGCTCGCGTGCAAAGATAGTTGTATTTCTTATCACAAACTAGCTCGCATGCCGAAGATAGTGATGATGTATGAGTGATTTTGTTGTATATTTTGAGTAGATACTAGCTTGTGTGCCAAAGATTTTTGGTATTGATTCATTCATTCTTTTTGTATATATGAAACTAGCCTGCGTGCCGATGACATTTTGTATTGTATATTGGCCTACGTGCCGACATTTTTGAGATGATGGCCATGATGAGATAGGTATGTACTTTGATATACAAATTTATTGATTTATATGATGAGATTCATGGTATTTTGTGATGTGTTAATATGTTTATGAGATATTGGATGTATGGCTTGTGTTAAATGAGATATGGATGTGTTAATTTAATGTGGTTTAAAATTAGGTGAGTTAGGCATGATGGAGTTAGGTTAGTTTAGGCATGGATCGAGTCAAGTTATAGGCATGGATCGAAGCCGTGTTTGTTTAGGCATGGATCGAGTCGAGTTGGTTTAGGCATGGTTTGAGTCAAGTTATGGTTAGGCATGGATCAAGTCGTTATGGTTAGGCATGGATTGAGTTAGGTTATAGGCATGGATCGAAAGTTAGGTTATAGGCATGGTTAAGTCATATTGGATTAGGTATGGTTTGAGTCAAAGGTTATGGTTAGGCATGGATCAATCAGGGCTTGTTTATGATTCATTATTGTTTGCAATAAATGATATTATAGGTCATATGTGAAATGTTTTATAATTTAGGCATAGTGATGATAGAGAGATATTAGGTATAATAAATGTATGTTTGTGGTAAGTAACTTGGTATGTATGTGGATTCATCTCTAATTTTTTATAATAGGGGAACTAAGTAAAATGTGATGTAAATGGTGAGTTAGGCATGGTTGATGAATTATTTCAGGGTAGAGAATAACCAAGCTATCCTCCAAGGGCCCCATGCCCTCAGAGTGTTGTCTACATAGTCCCGATGAAAAGGGACCTCGAGGCCAATGTAATTCTCCCATGATCTAGGGAAGAATATGAAAATGAGTTGATAGGTTTTTTTGGCATGTTGTGGGTTTAGGTGTAATAGGTGTGGGTAGATTATAGGTAAAATGATGCAGGTGAAGGCGATTATGGTGAAAGGGGAGGACTACCTCAAAGGTAAGCGTCAAGTACCAAGTCATGTATAAGGTAATCAAAACGTCAAAAAAGATGGTTAAAAGATAAGAGGGGGAAATAAAGCCACCTGATTAGGTAGGATCATACCAAGTAGATCATACCTTAGAGGGGGTGATGAACACAAGACCCGAAAGGCATTGCATGATTAATAGTTCTATGGTGAAAGTAGTCACAGGATCACCAAATGTCAAAATTCCAAGATGTCCCTTGAGGTGATTGAGGAAATGAGAGTGGAAATGGTAAGGTGGGTGAAAGGTAGTTAATTTTATATGTTTTGAGTGACAGTCTTTTGGGTAAGAGGTCCGAAGTCACAATGGGCAAGTCCACGACTAAATTTTTTTTTGATAGACTGATCGATGTGGAAAGTCTATATGGGATAAATAATATGGTACTCCTTGAGGTCTTTGTGAAGTTGATCGATGTGGGAAGCTTCGGTTTCTCTCGTTTGTTTGTTTTTTTGAAAGCTTCACATAGTTGTCCTTCGAGGGAGCAGTCTATTTATAGCAGCAATTTTTTCAAGAGGAAGATTTCCTTTTGAGGGAGTCATATTTTTTATTAGAAGTTTGACTCAAGGATTTTGGTCCCATTGGAGGTCTTTGAAATCATGGACAAGACCAAGGTGAAGGATAGGAATCTTGTTCAAAAGGCAAGGTGGAACGACCATGGGATCTCATCTAAAGGTAGAAAAAAATTATCCATGAGAATCATGTTATGTGCAGTGCCATGGTACACATATTCAAGAGAAGATAACAAGTGATGGGTACTCACATGATTCTTGTTTAATCATTAGGGAGGTGTATGGAGTGAATAGTGCTCAAGGGATGAGCTTGTAAAGAGACAAAGGGTGAGGTAGGATAATGAGTCAATAATAGAATGGTTGAAGATGTAATGTGTTAAGGGGCTTAGGTTCGGGTTTACCCTCAAGTGAGGATAAATGATAGGCACCTGATCTATAGGTATGAGTTACGATGTATGGTCCAAGCCAATTAGGAGCAAATTTTCCCCATTTACTTTTTTCTACTTTGGTTACGTGTTGATTTTCTTTCAGACAAGGTCACCAACTTGGAATTTTCGTTCATGAACATGTATTTCATAAGCACGTTTGATACATTATTGGTAAACTTGAAGGTGATCTAGAGTGTTAAGACAATGTTTGTCTACTAACTCTAGTTGTGCTAAGCGGTCCTGACAAAATTCATCATCAGTAAGCATGTCATGGAGAGAAATGCGGAGTGAGGGGATCTAGACATCAAGAGGCAGAATAGCCTCTATACCATAGACCAGCAAAAAGGGTGTGGCCACAGTAGAAGTGTGACTACTAGTGTGGTATGCCCATAGGGCAAAAGGAATGTGCATATCACAATCCTTCCTAGTATCATCAACCACTTTCATGAGATTTTTTTTGAGGGTTTTTTTAGTGGATTCAGCTTGGCCATTGGTTTGTGGGTAATAACGTGATGAGAAACGAGATGAATGTTGAAGGCATTGCAAAATTTTTGCAATGTTTTGTTTTTGAATTATTTTCCATTGTCAGTGATGAGGCGATGAGGGACACCAAAGTGGAAAATGATGTGATGGTTAATGAACTCAAATATTTTCTCAGCTTTTTTTCGGAGATGAGTGGTATGGCTTCCACCAATTTTGTGTAGTATTCAGTAGTAGTTATGATCCATTGATGGCATTAGGAAGAATGAGAATTGATTTTTCCGACAAGATCCAAACCCCATTGCAAAAAGGCCAAAGGTCACAAAATTGACCTATAAAGCATGACTGGGTGTATGATGAAGGTTGGAATGTTGTTGGAATTTCAAAAACATTTGACATAGTCGCAACAATCATGGTTAAGGGTCAACCAAGAATAGCCTAGGTGAAGAATACACTTAGCAACAACAAGACCACTAAAGTGACCTCCACACATCCCATCATGAACTTCCTTAATGGTATAAGGAATTTCAGAACTTGCGAGGCATCATAAGATAATTCCATCAAAGCTTGCACTTCTAGAGGATTCCCCTAGAATGATGAAATGAGATACCTTTTTAAGGAAGGTGTGTTGTCCGTTACAGGTGAGATCAGGAGGTAAGATGGAGAGGGAAAGGTAGTCAGAGTATTGTTTATACCAAAGGTCACTCGGGTCAAGGGTGTCATTTCTGATTGAGTAAACATCGTGAGGTAAATAAGAAGGTGAATGGAGGCATTATACGGTAACAAATATTTTGGAATCGGCAGGGGAAGTGGGTATTTGGGAAGCTAAGCAGGCCATGGTATCTACAAATTTGTTGGTTTGATGTGGGATGGTTTGAAAGGTGCAATGATCAAAGGTGGTCAAAAGTATGTCTACATGATGTTTATAATTTTGAAGTATCTCATAATGAAATTGGTACATACCATTGACTTGGTTTATGACCAACTATGAATCACTAGAGATGTGGATTGATTTGACATCTAGGGAATATGCGACCTGAAGACCTAGTACGAGCACTTCATACATAACAATATTGTTAGTGCATTCAAATTCTAGTTTGAAAGACAAAGGCATGGGTTCTCCATCTATAGGAATAAGGATAACACCAGCCCCGCCCCCACACTGACACTTGGAACCATCGAAGAACAGTGTCATTTAGTAAGGGGGTTCATTTAGGGAAAGAGTAGTAATTGACTCATCGGGAAAGTCAAAATTAGAGGGTTGATCCCTGGAAATAGGTGCGTCAGCCAGTTGGTCAGCAATAGCTTGGCCCTTAATGGAATTTTGGTGAATGAATTCGAGGTCAAGATCAGCTAAAAGCATAAGCCATTGTGTGACGTGATGATTTTGATAAGGTTTGGCATACATGAAGTGTAAGGGATTGGTGTTGGTCACAACATAGGTTTTGTGGTTGAGTAGGTAATGGTGGAGTTTGGTGGCAACAAAAAACAAGCCTAAGCAAAGCTTTTCTTGATGGTTGTATCATATTTCATAGTCCAAAAGAGTATTGCTTATGTAATAAATCGTTTTCTCCCTATTTTGTTCATTGCGATGAGTGAGCATGGATCCCAAAGAATGATTGGTAGATAATATGTATAGGTAAAAAGGTTGATCATATTTAGGTGGAATGATTACGGGTGGTTGGAGAAGGTATTTTTTAGGGCCTCAAAAGCTTTGTGACAGTCATCATCCCATTTAAAGGAGACATCCTTCCTAAGTAGATTATGAAATGGTTGACACGGATCTAATAATTGTGGCGAATGGACTGCAATTTACCTTGTGGATACGGAGTTTTTTAAGGTTAGTGGGTGGAGGCAATTCTAGAATGGCCTTGACTTTAGCAGGGTCAACTTCTATACCACGGAGGGAAACAATAAATCCTAGGAGCTTTCCTAAGAGAACCGTGAAGACGTAATTTTTAGGTTGAAGGTGGACACAATATTTAATGAGGTGGTCAAAGATGGTTTCGAGGATGGCGAGGTGCTCAGAATGACATTTATATTTGGTGAAGAGATCATCCACGTAATCTTCCAATATGTAATGCATGATATCATGGAAGATGTAATTCATAGCATGCTTTGATATGTAGCACCATTATTTTTAAGACCAAAAGGCATAAATCGATAGCAAAAGGTTCCCCAAGGGGTAATGAATGCATCTTGTGCTGATCTTAAGGGGAAAGAAAAATTTGGTTATAACCCAAGAAGCCATCCATGAGTGAGAGCATCTCGTGGCGGTGGTGAGGTCAAACAGTTGATCAATACCGAGCAAGGGAAAGTCATCTTATGGGTAGGCTAGGTTGAGGTCACGAGAATTCTATGCAAATGCAAGTCCCCCTGTTGCTTTAGTAAGGGGACAATGTTAGAAATCCAATGAGGATAATCGATGGGTAAGATGAAGGAAATTGAAAGAAGGCACCTTTGAAGTTCTTCTTTGACGAGAAGAGAAATGTGAGGGTGCATTTTCCTCAGCTTTTGTTTGATGGGTTTGTCATCGGGAACAATGACAATATTGTGGACCACTATGGTGGGGTTAATACTAGGTATGTCTGCGTAAAACCAAGTGAAAGTGTGGTTATGATCTCGGAGAAAAGAAGTGATGGTTTCTGTTCAAAGAAGACATCTAGAGATCAGTACGATATTTAGGATGTGTGGGTCATCTTGAGTATGAATGTTGATCTCGATTGTCGATTCATTCAACATGGTTTAAATCTTAGAGGGTAACTACCGATGAATATATGAGTCTTCTCGCACTGGGGTAGGTGAGTATTGATTCATCATCCTAACATTGAATGACGTTAATTATAGGTGTGTCATCATCAATAATTTTAGTATACGAAATGGGAGAGTGGAAGGGGCCTCACCTTTGTGTCTATAAGTCAAAGGCCTCAAGAAAATGGTGTTTATGAAAAAAAAAAAAATTAGGGGCATAGATTCAGGATCCATTGACTCGCAGCGAGTGAGGGTAGTGATGAAGGTGGAGCAAGTGAAGGTGGTGATGAAGATGAAAGTGGAGGAGGGCTAGGGTCTTCAATGAGTTCAATGTAGGCCTATTTGGTAGGAAGTTCGGGAAGCCGATACCACTACATCATTATTTTGCAGGTGGTACATAGAATAATGGTATGGCGGCCTTGCTCATAAAAGCCAAGACCAAAAAAATTCCATGCACAAAGAAAGGCGGGAAGGTGTGGGTGAAACAGTGATTGGTAAGTGATTTGAATTCGGTATAAAATGGGAGGGGTTATGATGGTGGTTCAGATGTGTAAGTGGTAGTATCAAGTCCCCCATATGTGAGACTAGTACGAAGATGAGGAAGATCATAAAGGAGGTTTTCTCCTATACGGTGATCATAGTGAGGGTGTTGGTGAAGAATTCCGTACTCATGTGAAGTACGAGAATGTGTTGACACATAATAGGTGGTACACCCCGAGTGAGGTGTGGAAAATCACCTTCCAAGGATCGATGGTTAGTATATAGGTAGCTAGAATGGATGATGTATCGGACATCGATGCGGAGATAGAGTTAACCAATTGGGAAGCTAATTGGTCAGCCATGGAGGTTATAGTAGCGGTACGAATGGAGGAGGTATGTGTGGTGAAAGTAGTGGTTTCTTGGTAGGTGAAGGTGTAGGTGAAGTGGTATTGGTCACGGAGGTAGATAGCTTGATAGGTATGAGTACATCATTGGGTCGGTAAAGCATGTTGCATGTTTTGAAAGGTGATGGGTTAGCTTGAATGGTATAAGTGTGTCCTTCATGTTAAAACTTTACACAACAATGCAAATTGGAAGGAACGCAACCCATGACAAGGATCTAGGGTTTAAAAGAAACAAGTTATATTGGAATTCCCCCTCCAAAACATTAAACAATTTTGGAATAGTGTGGGGTCCCACGCGAACATGAAGGATGACAGTGCCTAGTGTGGAGGTGATAGCATCATTGAATGAGCACAACATGAACAGATGTTTATGCATGAAATTTTCAGGTATGCACATTTGAGCAAATGTATGGGATGAAATGATGTTAATGCTAGCACCTCCATCAATCATCACACACCATACTGTATGTCATCAATGTGGATGGAAATGAAGAAGGCTAGGTCTAGGTCATCATTATGGTGTGGCATGATCTCCTTCTATGAGAAGCTAAGGGAGGACACTTGGTGAAGTATTTGAGGTGAGGATGAAGGTGGTAATTTAGTGAGAGAGGCTACATGATGGGGTATGATAATGGAGGCTATGGGTGTAGGGTCATTTGGTAAAACCTCAATAGATTGAAGGACCTCCATGTGGGCTTAACGATGGGATTTTGAGGTTTAGATGAGGTCATATAAGGACATTTTGAGGGGAGATTGGTGTAATTGTTTGAGCATGGTGCGATGTGTGACGCCATTAGAAATGGGGTATGTGGGGCCACGGATAGTGATTTTAGGTATGGGTGTAGATGGTATGTTGGGTATAGGATTGGTTGGTGGGTCAGTTTCCTTTTCTTTTCCCTTCTATGCACATGTAGTGACGTGTATCATGTTGATTTGAGGGAAGTTGGAAAATGGAGAAGGTGTAGGGTGAGTGGTATAATGACACGACGGAAAAAAACCTACCGGAGGAGAAAAACCATGTGAGGTCCGTTAGGAACAACAACATTTGGGTGGTGGCGTGGCAAGTTCTCTGATGTAAACCATGTTAATTTCAAATCTTGGGTATGGCTCTAGGAGAGGTGAGAGTGGAGGGTTATTGAGTGGGTAGTGTGGGAGTGGGTGTTGGTGAAGCAGGATCCTCATCGAGAATGTCGTTGTCATCAAAGTTGGTGTCTGGTGGACACAATTAGATAAGGATGGTTTTCAAGGCCTTGCAATTCTCCACATCATGCCCTAGCACACGATGGTATGTGCAAATTTTAGTATCATCAAACCCTTTTGGCTTGGGTTTGAGGGGGTCGTAAGGTTGAAGTGGCGGTAATGTGATAACAGAAGTCTTGAGGAGGTTGGTTAAAATTTTGGCATAGGACCCTGCTAGTGGATCACAATGGGAAGTGAACGTGGGTTTGGGTGTAGGTGTGGTTGATTATTGAGGAACTATTTTTGGAAGAGTAGGAATGGGTTGAACTATGGGTTTAGGTGCCGATGTGATTTGAAGTATCAGTCGGGTTTGTTTGGGTAGGGGTATAGTAGATGGACGGGTAGGAGGGTGTGGGGTTGTTTTGACTACCTAGTTGTGGGGTAGTGGGGTTTTGTTTTTGGGTTGCACCTTCTTGGGTAAAGGTGATGTGGGTGTATGAGGTCTAGAAGGAAAAGTAGATGGAGGAAGAGGGGAGTTACCCACAAGGATAACATGATTGTTGTGAAAGTAGATGACACGGGTCGTACTTGGGGTGTGAGGATAATGACTAAAGTGTAGTGGGTAGTGAATCAATAAATGAAGGTATTGGAGGTATTTGTGGTAAAGAGACTATAGGTGCGGTATAATTCGTGTTGTGTGCCTAGGTAGGTTAGAGGTTTGTGAGGAAGGAATGGGTTGTTGTGTTATTGGTTTATGGATGGGTGAAGGGTGCTTGACCATGTTGGGCGATTGAGGTCTTAAGATAGACAAGACAATTACGGGTGTGATTGGTGCGGTCGAGTTATGATGTCGATGAGTTTTTAATTTGGTTTGGGTGTCATAGTAGGTGTGGTATTGACTGAGGATGTAGCTAAATCCAATTTAATAGGTGGATGAGTAAGGCTAGTGGTAGGGGTGACCCCTAAAGTGGTAATAGGTTTACTGGAGGAAAATGTTGTCGGTATGGGTTTGGGTTTAGATATAGGTCAGGTTATGGGTAAGGGTGTGGTGTGAGTGCTAATGGGTATCATAGAAGGGGTTGTGACAGTGGTGGTTGTATTTGGTTTGATGGATCGAAATGTGTTTGGGTAGATAGTGGAGGTATCAGTGAGGGATCTCTGCATCTATATTGAGATGGGGAGTAAGAGGTGCCCCCATAGTAAATCCCTATCCACATAATCTAAGTGATCGGCCAAATGTGAGAACGGAACATCTGTGGGTGGAGTTGGTGAGGACCTAATGGGAATTCTCATAAAATTCTTCTTAGAGATGGGTAATTGGCTAGCTTTGGCTTCCATGGGTAAGAGAGCCGAAAGTAGGTCTGTTGGATTTTGGGTAGCTGATGGAGATTGCTCGCCAAGAGGAAAAAATATCTCAACTAGGTCTATGATGGGTGGAGGAGATGATGGGAGCTCCTCTATAAGTGGAGGGATGGATAGGTTCTCCTCTATGGGTGGAGGAGGTAATGGGTGCTCCTCTGCATGGGTGGAGGAGGTAATGGGTGCTCCTCTATGGGTGGAGGAGGTAGTGGGTGCTCTTCATGGGTGGAGGAGGTAATGGGAGCTCCTCTATGGGTGGAGGAGGTACTGTAGGTAAAGTTTCTCTAAGTGGTGAAGCTAGGGGTGAGATGGTCTCAATGTTAGTGGAAGACCCCTCCATGGGTGATGAAGGAGATGAAAGGTGTTCTTCTGTTGGTGACGGAACAATGGAGGTTGGTTCCAATGTGGAAGGAGGATTTCAAGCTAGGATTTCCTCTATGGAAGGGATGTGAGGTAATTGAGAGGTGATAGGTACCTCGTTAAAGATAGCGTGAACCTCACGGGTATGGGTATCGTGATTGGATGTCTCACCGGTTTGATTAGATGACAGGCATGGTTGGGAAATGGTTTTTTGAAGATTTATAGATTTTGGTTGGGGTGGCATTGGGATTATCCACAGTTAACTCACATTTCTTGAGCATTTCTTGGAAAATATTCTTGAAAGTGATGCGATTGCTTATCACTACGACCATTTACTCGATGATAGTTATAGAAATCATGTTCTTTATACCATGTGGGCATGGGCGAGCAGGGTCAAAACTAGTGTGTGGTTTTTATGGGTGGAAGGGTGATGGCTCTAGCTTTGATAAGCTTTTCTAAGATAGAAGAGTAAGGTTCCCCAATTGGGGTATATTTATTTTTCTCTTGTCAGAATCGAAAAGTTTTGACAGGTGAGAGATTAGATGAGGGTGTAACTTTGATTTGATAGATGAGTTGGGCCAGCCTCTAGTACCACTCAATTAGTGGTGCCCCTTAGCTTTTGAATAATTTTTTTGTGGTTTGTAAGAGGAAGAGGTATCATTCGACTTGAATGTTGAATTCTAATTACGTAATTACATTTTCTTCTCTTTGATGGCCCAGATCTCTAACTTTCATGACATAGTGAATGCTTCATCGAATGTTCGGAAGGTTTGGACCTCAAGGTCGAAAGATATGTCTAGCATAAGCTCGTGTGAAGAGCTTGATGATTTTAGTTTGTGGTAGTTAGAAGGTAAGTTGATTGATCATGCTACGCCGGTAGTGAAAAAATTTGTGATAGATTCGTCTTCATACTAACATGTGGAATATAGATCGGTCATGGTAACCTTCTTAACGATATTGATAGAGAAATTATAAAATAAGGCTTGGGCTACCTGATTAAATGAGAACATAGAGTGTCTAGGTAAACCACTATACCAATCTAATGCAGGTCCAACGAGGGACATGGGAAAATTTCTAAAAGCAAGGCATCATCATGAGCGATGAGATAACACCCATGTTTGAACAAATGCAAATTTCGTTGTGGGTCTTCTTTGCTATTGAAATAATTGAATTTAGGAATTTTCCAATGCACACAGGTATGAACGGATAGGAATGGATGGGTGAATAGGCTTGTTGGAAATATTTTCATAGGTGAGAGTGTTGTGGGAGCTGAAACCAATGCCTCCAATGTCTGCGTCTTGTCCAACATCAATTTAATTAGGTCATTGGTGGGTTGTGATGATTGGATGCCTCCCGTAGCGTGAGGATGTTGGTATTAAAAATATAACAAGGGTGGCACTCCGGTGTATGGGGCTGCCATGTAGGGTGGTGGAGAAGAAGGTAGTGAAATAGGGGTACGTACTGTAATGAATAATGGATGAAACAGGAGGATGTTTGTAGTATGGATATGGGGGTGGAAGGCTCATGTTAACCTTAGTGGCAATAGGGGCTAATGATTATGGAATGGAAAGAACCACGTTCAAATGGGGTAGGGTCACCGACAATTGGTGGTGGGAATGTAGCTATAGGTATGTATGAGACATTAGGGGTAGATGAGGTTATGTTTGAGGTAGTCATCGAGGGTACGATGGATGTAATGGGTGCCACAGAGGTAACAGACGTGAAAGTCATAGCGGGTATACAACCTAACTGTGAAATAACTTGGGGTAAGGTGGATGCAGGCAGCACAGAGTAAAATAGGGCTGATGTAGAAGTGGGTGTGAGAATCGGGGATAGATACGGGCATGTCGTATATCAAGCTGGCCCGAGGCGTCTCAAGTGGATGAGTGGGAAAGGTAAAAATGCAAGGCGAGCGGGGTTCTAGTCAAGGAGTCATGAGAACTCCTCATCTCTCGTAGCAATAGTAGTAGGTGGATGAAATCCATGGCTAGTGACAAAATAGAAGGTGGTGAAGGACTAGGTGGGATTGGTTGACAAATCCGGTGTGAAATACGAGGGTTCTTGCTTGTCTTCGAGTTAGAACCATGTGAACCAAGATTGATCGAGTAGGGATGCTTCTTTGTAAATGATACAAAGAACAAAGCGAGAAATAGGTGAATTTGGTGATAAAAAGTGGATGAAGTACTAACCAAAGGCTGGAATGTGAAATAAGCTAATCGATACCAGATTAGGTAAAACTGATGTCGATTAGGTGTAACCGTTCACACGTCACTTTGTAGAAAATGGACAAAAGTAAACAAAGGAGGCGAAGGTAAAATCGACATGTATGCTAAATCAAGATGTTTAAAAAATCAATGTGAATAATGACAGTGACAGAGACTGTGAAAAGTGGAAGAAAGTGAAGTAATATTTCCTTTTGATTAGGTTATAAAAAGGACCTAGAATCGATGTTGGTTGGGTATAATCGATGGCGGTCGAGAGGTAACCGACGCGATTACTATGAAATTGAAACAAGATGATGAAAAAGTGGTTGTGAATTAAAATTGATATAGAATCAAACACGAGTGGAAATGATGATGATATGGCCCAGAACACTTAGGTGAAGCCGAATACACCAGCTATGATGAGGAGCGTGCAAGGATGAACCGTAAAGTGAAAAACATGATCTCTCACCTCGTATACAAGCCAAGCAAAAACACTAAGAAAATATGATCCTAGGAGTTCCTTTTCTATTATGTTTGTTTAGCTTATGCTATTTAAGGACCGACACATGAATTGTGAGATATATTTTTGGTGAGGATGGCTTCCTACAAAGAGGGAGATCTAAAAGGTGAGGTTTTAGGTATGTTATGGTGGGGGTGGGCTTCACTCGAAGTATGACTCGACAAAGCAAAGTGAGATGGGTGCCCACTATGTCGTGATCATATGATCACCTACAACTTCTTCTAGGTAGGATTTTGTTTAAGAAAGTATGTATTTTGAATTTTTGTGTGGTTTGGTAAGACTCAAAGAAAGAGAGAAGGATAGAAGTGCTTTTCTACGATTCTTTTTCAACCATCAACTAGTCATGACTTCAAGTGTATAGGTTACCCTTAATTAATGTGATCTAATGCAATAAATTAGAATGGAATGCACATTTTTTAAAACCCAAATCAAAAATGTGAAATTGGATGACACAATAAGATGAAGAGGAAGAGGATGCTCTTTCACTACAATGCAGAAACCATGAAGAGATGATTCCTTTTAATTACACCAAAAGAAAAGTTTCCTTTAGAGCAAATAGAAAGGAGAGGTGGATTACCAAGGAAGAAAATTAGTGTGTACACTTTTTAGAAGGGAAAAAAACACATAATTTTTTCCTATGAATGAATGAAATGCAAGGAACCCTAGATGGGTCCCACCATCCCAAATTTTTTCACCTTTTTCTTATATTGTTTTTTTGAAGTGTTGTCGAAATAGATAGGGTAACGGGCATAGGAGGAATACCTGTTCAAATTTCGGTTGATAATTTGTTGCACGCGTATGACTTCTGAATCCATAGCTGATTGTGAGAGCTTCCTTTTGGCTAGGAGGAACTACCTGTAACGAAAACAAGACCACCGAAATAATTAAACAATATGGGCGGTGAACTGCCTAGCATAAGCTATATTCGGGAATTATGATACTTCCTAGATGGTGTCACACTATTTTAAACAATTCAATTTTGTAAACAAAGTACATCCTATTGTTATTTTAAAATTATTTAGGTATCTCACTTAAAACACAATAAGAAATAGATCTAATCTAACAGGCTAAGCTAGAATAGAATCCAAAGGTCAAATGATTGGTTCTAGGTCTCTGTAGGTCTGATAAAGGTCTCGGGTAGATCACATGTGAATGAGGGTGGGGTGAGATTAGATGGGTAGGTTTCTATTCAGAGTTGTGTGGGAAAACACAAAGACCGGTGTCGGTTAGGGGTGACCAATGGTGGTTAGGTATACCTAGTGCCGGTTACTGTGAGATCTAGAAATGTCACAGAACAAGCTGGAGTCTCCTTTGTGATTATACAAAGGAATTTGGTTGGTCGGGACAAGGTATTGGGTGACTGGAGTAGGCTTTTGCGAGGTTTTAATGGGTATATGGAGGTGAAAATGTGGAGAAGGTCAATAGGGAGCAAGATAAACAATGGATGATAAAATGATGATGAAATGAAATAACCAGGAAAGTATGATGTTGTACTTACTTGGATTTCATTCCTGAAGGCCTAGTGTGTGAGGTATGGAGGTGCTGATGATGGGTTTGAAGGTTGCAAGTGGTCACCAACTAAAGAAAAGATTCTGCATGGGCTGCATGTACACTCCTCTTTGCTTGGATAGATCAAATCATGGTTGGGATGGCTGTGCAAGAGAAGATGCTCAATCTCCTTCCTTGGATGTGAGTTTTCACTGGAATTGGCTCTCTGAAGATGCGTTATCTCTCTGAGATGTGTTCTTGCTCATCAAATTTCTCCCAATGTTTACCAACTTCTAACGTTGAGAATAAGGTTGTTTTGGGGTTAAAATGGTAACCGACGGTAGTTCCGGCTTAACCGGCGATGGTTAGGGGTGACCGGTGTCAGTCAAGGTAGGATTTCCTAGGTTTACTAAACTAGGTAAATCCTCCTGACTTCCTTGGATCTGTGTCATTATCCCGTGGATTAGACTTGGAGCCTCTTGTGAACACGCGGGAATGTGTTTAGAGGGAATGTAGGCATTGATGTTTAGGGTTTGGGTAAGTCTTATTTAGTTATGAGAACTTGCTAAGAATAGGTCTTAGGTTGAGTTGGCTTGATGAGGTGTCTAAGTGAATCAGATGTGTGGATATTATTTAAATAAGATACTTAAATAATAGATATAGTGAGGATAATGCATTAATTTAATTAAATTAATATTAGTGGGGTGAAGGGGGTCATGGCTAGGTAAATGTAATAAAGGGTGCTTATATGTCAAGGGACAAAAGGGGAGTGTGACCGAATTTTAGTGTCTACAACAATATAACATATCATAGGTCATTCCCAGTCCGAATAGAGAAAACAAGTTCTCACAAGATATGGTATATCATATATATCCTCAACTTAATCTAGAGAACCAAAAGTACAATTGCAGGTTAGCATGTGATACTTTATTTTTCCCTCTTATGTGTTTATTCAAACCTGAGTGGGGGTAGTATATATTTTAAGCAAGTTTTAGGAAGTGATAAGTGAATTTGGATGTTACATCATCTCATTCAATATTATTCAAGGAACTCCTTACATGCTCCCTAGATATTTGGATGACAAGTGGGCTTTACAGGAGTTGTCAAGATAGTTGGTAGAGGTACATAAGATTATTATTGGAAAACATAAGACCAATTTCAAGTTCCCAATTACAATTGGGAGGTATACTTGTCCTACAATTATCAAAGAATGACTTATGGAAGCAGAAATGAATAGGGAAACCATGCATAAGCTCTAACCAAGGGAAAATTATGACATCAAGTGGATTGTGTAGGGAGCCCTTGGAAACTCTTATGATCATGAAACCCACTATGAAAGTTTTTGGATCAACAAGTAGAGATGAAGAATAAGTCGGGTTATGGGATTTCTCCATAATTACCTTAACTCAGATCATTGGATGAAATAAATTTGGAAAGTAAGCACTCCATTATAGCAATATTTTAACTCATCCATTACCACCCTTATATTGGACAATAAAGGAACCTATCTACTTACATGAAATAACTTTTAAGGTTATTAAAATAACCCTCACTTGGCTAAGTAGTAAGGGTATATATTTATCTCTCCAAAACACTATATCGTAGTTTTGATAGAGTATAGGAATGTTGGGTTTCTCAAGGATGTGTTTCCACCATCTGAACAAGGGAAAACAAGTTTGGATCTATTACAAGGTAGGACTCCTCATATCTCCATTAAAGGACAACTTCGAGGCAATGGAAGAGTTAAGTATGGTCAAGCAGGGAATGGGACTCCAATATCCTAATTAACACAAAACTCTAAAAAAATGTTGCAAAGAAAAATTAAATATGTTCCAATAACTCGGCCTCCCCAATTTAGGAAGTACCTCACACCTCTTCTATTCCACAAGTGGCCATTCCTTATAAAAAGGAATAAGAAGATACGTTAGTTCTGTTAGAAGAGAAATAATTACTACATGAAAAATAATGAGATGAATTATATCACCTAAAAACCAAAGGAAAACTAATTTTGGGTCCTACTCCTAAGAAATCATACAAGGATTCAATCAAGTAATCTTTTTTAAGAATAAGAGGGCGAGGTACCACTACTCACATTTGAAACAATTGTAAATATACCTCCCCAGAATTTTATCCAGTGGTTAAAAATACTATCCTAAGTGTATGAAGTGTCTAAGGTAATAGACACTTTGCCCCCACACCTTCCAATACAAGAAAATCCCACTCCTATTGTGACTTCTATGGAACAAAATAAATTAGCATAGTGGTGCAAGAAGAAGTGGACATGCCCTCACATGAAAGGGTCTTTACTAACTTATTATAGGATTTAGATCAGAAATTGGGGCATATATTCATCTTGAAGTTACTCAAGCTACACAAGTTGAAGTTACATCATTGAGTATGGAATATAATGATATTAAAAATCATGAGGAGCTTCCAAAAGAAGATACATTAGCAATAACACAAGGTGAGACAAGCGTTGGGGTGGTAATAATGACAAAGTTTAAACAATCTACAATGGTATACCCCCTCTAGAAGGACTTGGATATAGTGGAGAGAGCCATTGCAACATATGAGGTTGTAGAGAAAATTAAAAATATATAGGTTTTGGAGATAGATGATAAAGTGATTGAGCCAAAAAGGAGCAATCTCCACCTAAGGAGAAATAAGTTGAGCTTTAAGGGATAATATAAACAACATATGTAATTACCACACAACCTTCAACAAGTGAAGAAATCAAAGATCAAGATTTGGAGAAGGTTGAGGTCCAAGTACAAGATGTTGAGGTGGTAGAAGTACCACAAATGTAGGTTAATAACTCATGTCTTACACTCCCACATCCCAATAGCTCACAATTGTCCCAAGATACCCTTAGAAGAATGAATAAGACGAAGGAAGTACTCCACATACAAGATGGTTGGGAGATGCACTCCTAAAAAGTTAAATGGTAAAATTACATGTGGAGGAGATTGACATGGTGAGCATGTTGTCTTTAAGGTCATCCAAAGTTCCTAAAAAGGCAAAAATTTATTAAGAACACTAATGGGGCCTCAAGGAGATAGAGTTTTGGAGGATTACACCCCACAAGGTTATATAACTAGAGATGATTCTACTCCCTCTAGCTATTAAATCACACAAAACCCATTATTAAAGGTCTAAAACATGAAGTTTTATTTCTTATGTCAAGTCTCTTCCAAAAATTAAAAAATGACAAGGAAACTAAGAAGGAACTTGAAGAAAAATTTAATATCATTTTCAATTATGTGCATAGGTAGCTCCAACCTCCCAACAAGTATCAAGAAATTATGGTTGTCATTACTCCTAGTGCATTACAAAATGCAGAAGATATGAAAAATAGAGTAGAGGCCATAAAATAATGGGAAGATAAATTAGTTGAGAATGGTAGTCAAGTCCTTTAGGAAGTAATTGCATGATATAAGAAAGTTAATGAGAATTTGGATGATGGAGATGCAATAGTTTAGAAATATCAGGATGAGATAGAACATTGTGATGGTATGTTACCCAAGCTTGAAAAATAAATGCCATAAGTGAAGAAGAACTTGTGAGGGAAGGAATAGTCCCCCAGATTGGAAGGGAAGGAAGTTTGAGTATGAAATATCTATCATATTAAACATAGAAACATTATGAGGTTTCGTTGGCATGCTTCAAATTATGAGGAAAAGTCATGTAAGTATGTAGATGACATTTAGTCCAAGATAGAGAATATGTTTCCCCTTGAAGGAAATTATGACATTACTACTTCTAATTTTATTCTGCTAAAATAATCAAAAGGAATGTTATAGAAAATTTTGAGACCAGAAGATATTTAATTATTCTTCCCTTTAGTTATTTTTTCACTTGGAATACTATATCAATAAATTGGCCAAAAAGGTGAAGAAGAAAAAGATTGTATCTTTTGATTGTATCAGTATCTTGTCCAAGAAAAAAGAAATCTTCTTATATAACTCGAGAGCCAAATGAAGATCTTATCTTTAAAATGTTTGAAAATTTTGATGCATTCAGAGATAGACCAAAATAATAAGAAGAAATTAATGCCATTGAGCTCGACCCATCCTAAGCATATTCTTTATTCCTTATTCTTATATTCTTATTCTCTATTCTTCTATGACTCACTATCTTTTCAAAAGGTGAAGAGGAGGGAGAATCATACCAAATGATTAAGATAGGTAACATACTCCATGTGATGAAACACACATGAAGGATGATAGGGTAGTAAAAGATAAAACTATTTGTTAGTAAAGGGAATATCCTTTACACTTCCATGTTTCAATCATGAAGTAAAAACACTCCAACCTAGTGCATCAAGATGTGATATTTTCAATTGGAGGATCCTTTTCTTCCATTATGGTGGGCTCAAAATCCTTTCCCCACATTATTTCTCTTCTCAAATAGTTTTTGGGGGGATTTTGGGCATATTCCTTTGGGAAAAAAATATTGTATAAGAATGAAGGCATGTATTCATTCAAAGGGTTGGTGATTGTTTTCTTTAGCTATGGGTTTTTATTTTCCTATGAGGTGTAGAAATTTATAAGTCTAAAATTGTAATGATAAGATTTTTGTGTTGTCCAACCATTAGCAAGAATTGGGGGCATCCAGTCTATGTCCCCTTGTTTAAATTAAAATGAATAGAACAATATGTTTTTTTCATTGTGGCTTTTGATATGTATTTTGAATATTTGATCAATAAAATATGTTTTTATTGCAATATTTTTTTATTACATCTATGATATACACATGATTAGTCTCTAGTTATTGCATAATTTTAGTTATTAAATGAATATTGTGTTATAGCTTTTACTTTACAATATTTGGTTTAGCTTATAACATTATTTTTACAATACTTCTTTAGAGTGATATCTGATATCCTTTAAGTGTATTTTAGTAGAATAAAATTAGAAGTAGTAAACATCTTGTTGATATTATTACATAAGAATTTTTGTTGAGGGTTTTAAGATTGGTAACATTCACATTAATTGGGTATCAATGAACGCAAATGCCCCTTTGAAAGTTATTTTTTCTTGATATTTTTTTCTCTACATTTTGGAAGTAAAAATTATCATGGAAGTCATCGGCATGTTTCACTTGTGAATCAATTCATAACCCATCCCCCATTTCTAAATAAAGTATCCTACCATCTTACCCCTTGAAAATTGCATTATACTTGCATATCATGAATGTAATTTTTTATTTATGAAGTGATCCAGGGACATGCTAATGTGCATATATTCTTTAAACCTCCCAAAACTATGACCAAGCACTAGAGCATCCCGAGATATTTTTGACGATGTCAAGAACATGAGAAACAAATATTGGATGCAAAATTTATCACAGTCAAAGATGGTTTTAAAATGGGTCAAACTTTGTCAATTATCCAATCGGGATGTGACACATGGCAGAAGTGAAAAAATGGGAAAATTTAAAAATTGTGTTTGGATCTCCAGTCTTTGTCACTCGTAAATGGTTGGGTGGGCCCCACTATTTTTTGGATGGGGACCCTTAGCTAGGATCAACACACTTTTTTGAATGAGGGGTGTCTTTGCTACCTTTTTTTGTTAAGAATGTCACAATTTTTATTATAAATACCTTATAGCACTTTTACCTTTCCAATGTGGGATCGTGTTATTTTAGGGTTGGTTATATGTTGTGCACGGTCGAGTAGCTTGCTGAGGTGATTATCAACTCACCATCATTTCCATACAGCTGGTGTGGTCAACTCCCCAATACTCACCTTATTGGATTCCACATTGTTTAGACCATCGATCGATTTATCCATATAACTCGGTGTGTAAGCCTAATAACCATGTTGTTGTCAACACATAGATGTGGTCGATTAGTCTACATGGCCACCACGTAGTTTGGCCTTATCAACAAGCGTTGGTTGACATACTTGGAAAAGCAGACTCCACGACCATTCCACATATAGCTTGGTCATTCGAGCGAACCAACCGGTGCATATATATGTCATAAATTATTTGGGCACTCAACATAGCCACATGCCCACATGGCACTTTCCAACTTGGCTCAACCCGTGGGTGGTTCAACTATGCACACAACCACAACACACATGACCAAACAAACCCACCAACTATTCCACATGGGGGAAATGTATCTTTCATGGTTGTAGCCATAACTATGTGGATCAGCGCTCCTATTTTTAAACCCCAAAATGCTTATACTCACGGTGAATGTGGGATTTGATCCCAATAGAAAATTGACCACGTGAGTAGGAGGATGGGGTCAAACCATTGACCAAATGGGTGCAAAAGTTTAGGCTTGTTGTTGAGCCATAGTATTTTTTTGAGTTACAGGAAGAGCTCCATGTTTTTTGTAGAGGGATTTTAGCAGACTCTGTCGGGCATAATAGAGCAACTTACGTAAATCGGTGATTTTGAGCAATTAGAAGGCTGATTCAGGTCTTGGTGTAAACTGGAGAAAGGTGTAAAATTCCAAGATAGTTCTAGTGATGTAATATTTTGTCCTATTTTAAATTTTTAAACTGATTTGGGAATATTTTTGTAACTTTTGTCTGAGAACTACAAGAGAGTCTCACCGCAAAGCTTGAAGAACAAACATAGAGAGCAGTATTTCTGATTGTTTTCAGAGCTCACAAGTTCTTGGGTAACTTCTAGAATAATTAAAGTTATTTGGTAAATTTTGGAAGAATTATAAGGTTCATTTATTTTATTTTTATATTTTTATTGTAAATTGAAATTCTGAAAAATTAATGGAGCGGTTCTAAAACGAACCCAAGGATGTAGGAATTCCGGACCCCATAAATTTTTTTGTGTTGTTTGATTTTTCCTTTCAGATTCCAATTTTGCATTCACTTATCAGATAATTTCATAATTATAATTTAGACATTAGTTTGGATGCAATAATTAATCAATTTGACAAATTTAGGAAAATCAATTAAATCGGGAGAAAATTAAATTTCGTGGCTTTGATCAAACAATGAATTTTCGAGATAAATTAAAATTTAGTTTCAGATCAATCCCAAATCAGATAAAAATCATATTATTGATCAATTTTATCATAATTAAATCTAGAAAATTGATTAGGTTTTAAAATCCTAGAAAATAGTTAAAAAGTGAAATTAAAACTTGCATTTTTTGAATCATGAAGACTATCATTCTAAGATTATTAAAATTTATCCCGCTATTTATTTACTTAGAGATGATGACTTTGAATCACATTTCATCTTTCTTTAGTAGCTTCTTCCTGATGCATTAAGGTGGGTGATCTCAATATTTTGAGAAGGAGAGAAGATGGATAAAATTTTAATAGATTTTGGAATACAGGGATGAATAGTTAGAAAGCTAAAGTGGAGATTAATTATTTCTTAGAAATGTAATCACATTTTTAGTAGATCAAGAAAATGGTTTTTTCCTTCACTATTTCTTATATTTAAAAGGTTTTATGAATATAACAAGGTGTTAAGGAATTATTACAGTGAAGATAATTTTTATATCTCGGTGATGTTTCTTAGGTCCCTATGTTTATTCTTTGAAATGATGGTAACTATGTGTTCCATGAATATAATTAACCTTTTGGAAAACTTGTGAATATTGGATATGTATGAGGATGACCATAGAAAAATGTGTATATGGTTATGGTAACCATGATTCTCGGGATGAAAGCGGGAGCAGGAGTGGGAAACGAGATTTTGAATTCGAGAAAGGATCGGAAACCTATGTGGAAGTGGAGGATAAGGATGAGCATCGAGATTTTTGCTTCAACACATGATCTCTTCAGGTAAGGATAGAAAGGATGGGCCTTTGGTGGGTTCCACGTGGGCTGAAAATCTAGCTAGGAAAAAACTATACTCGATGGTATTGGAAAACCTGTAACCATCGAAGGAGAAAGGTTGTATTTCTCTCGTGGTGCCGAGAATATTCGGATAGGACGAAACATCCATGGAATCGGTTTTATTTTCAAAAATTCTAGGTAACCATCCCAATATTGATTTGTTTCATAACTAGGAAAAGAAAATGTGGGCTCAAAATGGAAATATTGAGGTAACTACTTATGCTAATGGTCATTTCTTAGTTACCCTTCCAAGTAAAGAAAGTGTGGTTAAAATATTTTCTGAAGGGCCATGGTTTATAGGGAAATTCCATGTGGTTATCCAGAAATAGGAACTAGATTTTAATCCTTTTGAAAACACTATCTTTGAGTACCCAATATGGGTTCACCTTCCAGGGTTACCTCTGGAATTCGGGAGCTGAGGTAATCATAGGAATAACTAAGAGCCTTGGCTCCCTATAATAATTGATCCAATCACAAAGGAAAGAACTGATTTTACTCATGCAAGATTCTATGTGAACATGAAGCAAGGAGCCTCATTAGAAAGTAACATCAAACTGTTTTCAAAATTTGGGGATTGGAATGTTGGGGTTTAACCATATAAAATTGTTGAACAAATCTAAAATTAGATAAAACATACAAGCAATGAATGTGGAAATAAACCAAAAGATAAAATAAATAAGAGAAAGATAAAACCAAATTTAACGTGGTTCACCTAGTGTGGACTATGTCCACCATGAAATGGAAAAAATTATTATTCGATGCTTTACGGAGGAAATGCAATGAAGATTTGTTATCTTCTAACACCTCACAGGGATGTTTAATATTTTTCCCTCACTCACCTACTCTTTTCTTTCTCACCAAGAAAACTAACACACAAACAATTGATATTTTATTTTCACATACCCTCATACAATGCCTAAATGCATATATATCTATTCTAGGAAACTAAATATTCTTTTACAATAAAGAAATCATCTTTAAATAAAAATATTTATTCTTATTCTCATCAAAAAAGCATCGTTGCAGTCAACCGATGTCAGTCACTTCCTAACCAATGTTAGTCACTTCCTAACACATGATAGTTAATAATTGGTCAATTTCGGTCACTTCCTAACCAATTCCGGTCACCTCTTGGCCAATTTCAGTCACTTTCAAGTTCAAAAACATTTAAAAACAAGATTTTTGTGAAGCAATTAAGCTCCACACTCAACAATCTTCCACTTGGAGATCAATTATTGCATTGTATTGTACATCACCATCCTTGGATCCTTTTCCTTGGCCCATTTTTTTCTCTTCAAGTCTCAAACTTGAAGACCAATAGAAGTGGAGTGAAGCTCCAACTTCTCCTTTACCAATTTCTTTTTTATCATATCCGCAGTGTTCTCATTTGTATGGGTTTTTCTCTAACTTCATTTTCTCATCCTCCAACACCTACCGTATGAAGTGATACCTCAACTGAATTTGTTTCATTCTTGAATAAAATATTGAGTTCTTTGCTAGATGGATTGCACTCTAATTATCATTGTGTAATATGCAATCATCTTGTTGCTTACCCAACTCTTCCATGAATTTACTCATCCATATCATCTCCTTGTTAGCTTATGTAACTACAATATACTCTACCTTTGTACTAGAAAAAGCCACAACCTTCTACAATTTTGAAATCCATACAACTATCATTCCACCTATTGTGAAAACATATCTGGTGTTGTTCCTCCTACCATCCAAATCTCCATCCATATCTGAATCAACATAGCCATGTAAAGAAGTATCTGACCCTCCATAGCATAATTCCATGTTAGATGTCCCTCTCAAATACCTGAGAATCCATTAGACTAATTTCTAATTTTATTTACCTAGATTAGCCATAAACCTACTCACAACACCCACTACCTGTGCAATGTCTGGTCTAGTATAAACCATGGCATACATAATACTTCCTACTGCTAAAGCACAGGGAACACATGCCATGTAATCAACCTCCTTGTGTGATGAAGGAAACTGATCTATTCTCATTTTGAAGTGTCCATCCATAGGTGTACTAACAATTTTTGAATTCTGCATGTTAAACCTTTCCAACACCTTATTGATATAAGCCTCCTGAGACAAAAATAAATTCTTGTTTTTTCTATCTCGGTGGATTTTCATACCAAGGATTTTCTTTGTAGCTCCCAAATATTTCATTACAAATGTGTGAGCTATCCTTTCTTTAATTTTACCAATGTCTTGCATACTAGATCCTGTAATCAAGCATATCATCCACATATAGTAACAAAATAACATAGCTCCCATTTTCAAGCTTCTCAAAATAAACACAATGGTCGATTCAAATCTCATATAACCATGCTCATGCATAAAACTGTCAAAATTCAAATACCATTTCCTTGGAGCTTGCTTGAGCCCATATAGGCTCTTTTTCAATCTACACACAAGTTTCTCCTTACCCTTGACTTCATAACCAAGTGGTTGTTGCATATAAATCTCTTCCTCCAAATCACCATGAAGAAAACCTGTCTTAACATCAAGTTGTTCTAAATGAAAATATTTTTTTGTAACCAAACTTAGAATAGTATGAATAGAAATTATCTTAACTACAAGATAAAAATCCCATCAAATTCAATACCTACTTTTGTATAAATCCCTTTATCATAAACCTCACCTTGTACCTTTTCAGTCCACACTCTTCTTCCTTGACCTTTTAAGCTCATTTGACATCAATATTTTGGCAAATGCTTAATATAGCTCTTGGAACGAAACTAAACTTCAGTTCAACATATCATCCAGAAATGGATGGACAAACCGAGAGAGTAAATCAAGTGTTGGAAGATATGTTGCGAATGTATTGCATGGATCAGCAGTATAAATGGGAAGAGTATCTTCCATTAGTTGAGTTCGCATACAACAACACTTATCACTCATCTCTTAAAATGGCACCTTTTGAAGCACTTTATGGAAGAAAGTGCAGAACCCCTATTAGCTGGGATAGTATTGAGGATAGAGTGGTAGTTGGGCCAGAAATCCTCACTGAAATGGAACAGCAAGTAAAGTTGATTCGTGAACGTTTAAAGGAAGCAACAGATAGGCAGAAGAGCTATGCTGACCTTAAGCGGGTTGATCGAAGGTTTGAACTTGGTGAGAAGGTTTTTCTTCGTGTTAAACCCAGAAAGAGTTCTATAACTTTTGGCAAGGCTACCAAGTTGTCACCTCATTACGTGGGACCTTTCGAAATTGTTGAAATAATCAATCCTGTAGCTTATCGATTAGCATTACCACCTGCTTTGTCTCGCATGCATGATGTTTTCCATATTTCTTTGCTTAAGAAATACATTTCAGATTTGTCACATGTTTTAAATTGGAATTCCTTGCAGGTCCAAGACCCAGGAATAATCATGGTTAAACCCACACGAGTGCTGGAAACTCACCAATTACATTTGAGAAATCATGAAATACAACAATGTAAGGTCCAGTGGGACCAGTTTAACGAAGAAAGTGCAACTTGGGAAAATCTAGAAGAGATAAAAATTGTTTTTCCCTTTCTTTTTGAACAGAATGAAATCTGTTGACAAAACATTTTTATGAACTTATCTTTTCATGTCTTTATGAAAGCCAGATTGAGGCAAACATTATTCAGGTTGAATAAAATGTATCGTGACATTGATTTATAGAACTATTCAAGTTGGAAATAGTCTTATTGTATTGTGAACTAATAAATTGGTTGACCTGAAGGTGAATCAAAATATGTAATAATCAGGACGATGAATATTTAGGAGGGAAGCATGTAACACCCTTAACTAGTACTACTTCCTCCTGAGCATTCAAGTGTTGATATATGATTTCTTCTGTATAAGGATGTGTTCCTTTGATTGTGAAGTCATGCTTGATATGGATTGTATCTTCTTTGCTCTTGAAGATATTTGACTGAGTCAGGATATGCTTGGACTCTTTTATTTCTTTCATTTTTAGCACCTGAGTTCAATTTGATTTCGGGAGGAATTGTGGATTTATCTGTCTTTATGACTCAGCCTTGGATCAGTTGCATTGATCCAAGAGATGTTTTAAGTTTATTCAGGATGAACAAAAGAAAAATTATTGACCTTTTGAAAGATGTAAGGTCTGAATGAGTTGAATGAGCAATTCCAGAGTTTAACTCAGGCTGATCGTGTAAAATGAATTTGGTTCCCGATATCGTAATATCAGGAAGGCCTAGACCTTAAGCCAGGTAAGAAATTTTGGTGTATACTGCAAGCTTAGTAGCAATACCGGATAGAATCCATTACGGGAATGTTATACCCTGTTTGGTTCTAATACTGATCGGTCCTACTTGTGAGACCTAGACTGAATTCGTTAAGGTTAATAACCTTAACCTAAACTATAACCTATTGGTTGAATGATTGCTAATCTAAACTAACCCTAAACTATAAGTGTAATGCTCCTAAGGTTAGCTACACCTAGCACTATGTAAGTAAGACTAATGTCTTACCTTATGATCTAACCTATGTTCTAACCTATCCTAACTAATGATAATGGATGGAGGGGGACCTATGAAGGGGCGCGAGTCATGGGCGGTGGTTTCCATGGCATTAAATGAGGTGGATAAGGATGAAGGAATTGGGATTTGGTGGAGGTTGCTAATGGCTATTATGACCTGATGTGGCAGCATCGCCAAATTTGGAAATGATTGTTTGCTTTCATTTGGCAATCACCAACTTAGGTGGTCAGTGGTAATGGATAATAGGTGAGAATCTTGGAGTTAATGCCATTGATGAACTTTGGTTCCCGAGCACGGATTGCTTGGGAAGGCATGCAAATGGAAAATTTTGGTATTTTGGCTTTCCATGCATTCCGTTTTTCTCTCTGCTTGATGACTGGTTCTTCGAACCAGTCTACTATGTGTTGCATGGCAACCTTGAGAATATCTAACTCTTTTCTCTGTCAGGGAAAGTTTATAAGGCATGAAGGTAACAATTTATTGTTGTTTAATCTATCGTGGAAGAAGAAGAGAAGGCGTGAGCACATTCAGAGGTCTTCTTCAGATTTTTACGCGACACTATCAGGCATGATAGGTCCTAACTTTTAAAAATCTTGCTTTCCTTCAAATGATTTCATTAGAACAACTCTGTTCAGATGATTTTTGGTTCAGTTGGTTTTAATGGTAGCAATGTATGAAATATCTTACTGTGTTTTCATGCTGGTTCAATTATTCTGTTGAATCCTTGTGGAGTGTACATTGGATTCGTTAATGTATGAAATATCTTGCTGTGTTTTCATGTTGGTTTGATTATTCTGTTGAATCCTTGTGTAGTTTACATTGGATTCGTTAATGTATGAAATATCTTGTTGAGTTTTCATGCTGGTTCGATTATTCTGTTGAATCCTTGTGGAGTGTACATTGGATTCGTTAATGTATGAAATATCTTACTGTGTTTTCATGCTGGTTCGATTATTCTGTTGAATCCTTGTTGAGTGTACATTTGGATTCGTTACTGTTGAAATATCTTGTTGTGTTTTGCATTTTGGTTAGATTCCTTAGAAATGCTTGCAAGGATAATATATGAAATCGACTCCTGCCGAAGCCTTGCTGTTAACGCTTGTTGGAAGCAACTCTGTTGGAGTCCTTGAAATGTTTCTTTTTGTATGGTTCATCTTCTATTGAAGCCTAGTTTTGAGCACTTGTTGGAAATGACTCTATTGGAGTCCTTGTTGTATTCTCATGTGAATGCGACTCTGTTAAAAATCCTTGATGTATTATGTTCTTTATGAATTCGGCTTAGTAGATATGTTTGCTAAGTTGGTTTTGGATTCGACTCTCTCTCTTATTGTTGTTGTGGTTATATTTAGTCCGATTCTGTAGAAATGTGTGTTGGGTTACTTAACAAACTCAACTCTGTTTGAGTCCCTAGCTGTATTTTCATATTAGCTCGACTTCGGTTGAACCTTGCTGAGCTTATGATATGGAGGAGACTTATGTAAAGTCCTTTCTGTGGTTATCTTTCTTGAATTCGGCTTCTGATATAAGTCCTTGCTGTATATTAGTAGGGTTTAGATTCAGTTGAATGTTGCTTTGTGTATGTACGTGTTTCGACTCAGTTGAATGTTGCTGAGTGTTTCGACTCAGTGGGAATGTCGTTGTGTTTGCACAGGGTTACGTCTTCTTTTATTGTGTTATCTAGTCTCGTGTTTGACTGAGATAAAGAGTTCCTAGCTGTGCCATGTCAGGCGATGGCGTTGGATATTTTCACGTTTGATGAATGATTTGGAAAGTTTTGTGGAGTCTATATGGGTTGGATTATTTATTACTGCTTTGTCGCGAGAGCTCTTGTATTACTTAATAAGCTATAGGTGATTTTTATATTTGAATTTTGATGAAACTGTAGTTTCTTCTTGTTATCTCGACTGATTTAGTCACATGCGTATAATGTAATTGCATTATTCTTGAGAATTCGGTACAGTCCTGAACATGATTGGAATGAAATCTGAATGTCTCTATTTCTTTCTTCTCAGCTGTAAAGTTTATGTTGATATATATAACTGTAGGAATAATATGATATTCTCTCCTTGTCTAGAAACTATGAATGTTTTCTTCTTTTGTATCCTTATGTGAACTCTACAGTACAGGCATAAGAAGAGTAGACTGTTAAATTGTATGCAGAGACTGGTTAAAATAGTATTGCAGTATGAGTTCGTATACTTGTAAATTCCATTGAAATAATGTTATGAGTATAAAGGAACCCCTGTCAGTTGAGCTTGCTGGATTTTATAATCTTCCTTTGTGGAATTGTTAGAAACATACTTCTTGGAAACACGAACTGATAGGATATTCATTTTTGAATGGAATAATTTGTTGAATTATTGTTGTCCTTGAGATACAGGTGGATGGATGTTTTGGATTCATTTTGTTCTTCTTAGTCTCTAATAATTATGATGAGTCATCTGAAAATATTTAGGTTTAATTGGCAGCTATAATATGAGTCATGCGTTATAGTCATGTTAGAATTGCAGGAAGATAATTAGCCTGATTCATGTTTGAGGATTTGATGAAATGATTTCATTTAAACAGGTTGTTTAATGAGAGCAATTGGTAGAATGCAATTGTTTTAAGAATTAGTGCTTATCATGCTCAGTTCACAGAACTGACCCATGTTGGTAATTTTTGCAGATGGTTGTCGTAAGTGGTAAAGGCACGCAGATCTGATATGATGCTCAGATTATTTAATTTGGTTTTATGATGAATTCCAACTTGACTTCTCTAATTGTATTATATGAAGAAAGTTGATCTTATGCTGTTGAGTATTGTATCAAATATGCTGAATGCATAGATTGTAATTATTTGGCTTAGAATTAAATGAAATGAGGGAATTGATACTATATGGCTGTATTTGTATTTTGATGGATTGATCCTCTTTGGTTCGATTGTTTTGAAGTGCATTTTTATTATTATTGTATACCTTGGAGATCTTGGGATTCTCTAAGTAGGCCTTGTAAAGATTTGTGACTAAATACTTGTGAATGATTAGTAGTTATGTAATATTCCATATAAGGCTAATTTGGAAATTAGACCACTGTCTTCCAAGAAGTTAAGGTTCAAATAAACCTTAATAGGTAGCTGAACGGGAGGAGTAATCTATTACTCCCTAACCTTGATCTAAGCCAAGACAACGTACATAAAGAATCTAAATCACTATATCTTAATACAAATAAGTAAGATATAATTCAGTTTTGGAAAACAGATATAAACCTAAAAGGGTATATTTAGCATCCTTAAGAGGAGGCTTAGGGCTACTGCCCATTTTCGTTGATTAAGATTATTGTGAATCAATGAACTCTTGACGAGACCTCAAATCTTATTAATTTCTCTCTGTGAAATAGATCTTAAATAAGTAAGGCAACTCAATAATGAGGAACCCAGGAGTTGGGATAAGACTAACCGGAAAGGAGAGTCTTAAAGTATAATTTCAACTCAACGTATGTAACACCTTAAGATAAGTAGATCTTTCCGAGGTGGTTTTGTAGGATGTCGGCACATGTCAACTACAGGGTTGTACCCTCGAGAAGATTAGGATCTTCTCGAGGATACAACAATGTAGGTGGCTTATGGCGACACCCTTTGCATTGATCATTAAGATTTACACCTTAAACTCGAACAAGTTTTTACTCGGGATCTGGTTAGGAACATGGTCATGTTATGAGGCTGCCCTTGGAGATTTGGGGTACCTTGACACACAGGGTTAACTAGGGTTGACCCAGTATGTCAGCTTATCCCTAGTCCTCGAGGGCATCCTTATAACATTGTCATGTTATTAATCCATTCCTGAGTGAACGACTTGGGAGAGGGATGGCTGACAGAAGTCAGTATGGGACATTCTGTATAAACATCGGAGTGGGGTGGAGGACGTATTCCAGATTGATGAGTATGCTGTCAAGGAATACGAGACATAAACAATATATTTCAAATCTTTGGCCAAAGTATCGCAAGCTGCTAATTACGTTGTCCTATATCACCTAGTCTAAGGGACATGATGCCGATGAATAATGGTAACAATTATTCAGATAGGTTCCTTGGTAGAGCATTCTGAAAACCCAGTTTAGGGAAGAGAACCGCAAGAGTGTGGTGTTAAAATAAAAACGCCAACTCTATGACATTCATGAATAGATCGGTAGATTACCGAGTCATGGAATGAATAGATCGGTAGTATACCGAGTCATTACAGCTGCATATGGTTATCTGTTATAGAATTATTATTTTTGATCTGTGAGTTCTAAATTATGTATTTCAAACTAGGAAGCGCTTATCAAAAAAAAAAAAAAAAAAAAAAAATTGTTCTAATGTGCTAAATTAGGGAATGTTACAAACAAGAGAGTCTTAAAGCGTGCATCATACTCCCGCACACTCTCTACCATTCCTTGTTGTATCTCCTTCAAAGTGGTAATGTATTTTTACTCAAACTTAGGAATGTGGAACTCTACTAGGAATGCATTCTATAAGAAATTGTAATCCACCATTGTTTGATAAGTATCTTTGATAAGTATCATACTTTCTATACCGATTATGTGTGTGTCCTTACAACATGGTTATAAATTGACTACCCTTTCATTTTGGGGTTGTGATACCTTTCGGACACCATAGAAATTCACACTTGTGAACATGTTCCATAGCATCCTCAATGCCCCTATAATCTGGTAAGTGCAAAGACATTTCAAAGAAAACTTGAGGTGGTGGCTAGGGTCCTTGTCCTGAACTAGAGCCTTAGTTCCCTCTGATGTTTCCTCCACCTAATCCACTAGGTCCACCAAGTGCTTTATGTTTAGAGCCACCAGATGTAATAAGACCAATGGGTCCAATAAGGCCTATAGTAGTTGTGCCAAGTGCCCCCATGGTCTCACTAAACCGTGCGCGCTGACGGCCTCGTGATGGTGCCCCACCACAGCTACTTTGTCCTACACCACTCACTCCTCGGTGTGAGACCATAAGTTTGTATGCTTGCCTCTTGTCCAAAAACTCCCCCAAATACTGCAATATGTGCAGCCATAGAAGAAGAGAATGTAAAATTGTATCTCCTAGGCGCGGATCTATTTCTTCCTCTAGTTTAAACTAGATTAATAGTTCTTCCTAGTTTGGGAAACCAAATGCCAGGGCTCGGTCACTGGGTGGGTTCAGATATGCGCCAATGACTCTCCTTTCTCCATGTGAAAAACTCTCACCAGAAGCCGAAGGGGTCTCCCTTATGCGCTTGCCAAGATGGGGTAGCATACACTGCTTAGGCTCCACATCCTCTACATGAACCTTAATTCCTTCCCACAACATCTGTCTCCATAGATCCATCACACTAGTGGCTTTGCATCATCTAGTAATCTCCCATTCACGTGCTTCGCCATACTTGAGCCATGTTTCTTCTCTCTCCTTTTCTATCATATCATCTACCATCTTCCTCCACCTAAGCTTCCTTACCCAACAATCGAGATGGTTTAACCGGCCATTAGGAGTGCTTCTAGACTCATCGTAACCATCAATATATTTATAGCTTGAGGGATAGCACGTAGAAACAATCCCCTAGGTTCTCGTAGAAACTCAAACTCAGCAACCTCTAGACAAGAATACATGGAAATGGTGTATTTCAGTGTAGCTAGCTAGTACTCATCCCCACCGGTGATCTACATCCCGCAACTTTGGTAGTCTTCTTTGGTCCATAACTACGATCCATAATGCCAACTTGATCTATATACATAGGCCAAAAGCCACCCAAATAACTATATTGGGAAGCAAAAAAAAAATCTCATACGATCATTGTAGAGATTCTCCTCTACCCATCTACATGTATCAAACTTAGGTCCAGTGCTAAATCTCTAGGAAAATTCATCCTTCATGCTCTTGAACCATGATTCAACATTTTCCAATGTCAACTGATCTGTCATTACTCTTTACATAGATCATGATGCATGTTATATCCCACTACAACTTTGAAAAGAGGTCCTAAAAGAACCAAGATGTAGTCAATTTTACTCCCATTAAAAGAGGAAGGAATCCCATGTGCACCGGCCTATCACCCATCCGAAGCTGAGCGCTCACCCAAGGCATGCGCGGGTGTTGACTCTCTTTTATGTGATTTTTAGTGGGAAACATTCATCAATGATTAATATAGGAGTATTCAAGAAATAAGTTTAGACATACAAAGATTACAGGGCTTAGGATGACCTTTAGATCCTTGTAGTTTCTTCAAACTGTGTGTTTTAAAAGACTCCATAACATATAACATAACAGAAAGAAAGCTACAACCATTCATTCATAGCATGAAAAAGAAAGATAACTTCTATGAATGAAGTATACATGAAACCCACTGATATTCATATCTAATTGCAACAAGTAACCTCATTGTATTCATTGGTTCATTACAAAGAGCCATAGATGGTAGACTGCAGTCATGCACATCACTAGGCTTGTATAACTATACAAAAATAGAAAAGAAATTACAATGCTGAGCTCAATACATCAGAGCCCCACTCACAGTAATCCTGTAGAGCTCTACCCATGTTATCTCTCTCTGTGTGTATCTCTCCTATCTTCTCCTCTTAGGTCTCTATCTCTATCTCCACACACCTTTCTTGGTCCATAGGCACTTGTATTTATCACCTTCCTACACTACCAACTCACCTTGCTGTACCCTCAGATCCATCACCAAGTGTCGAATGTGGTCCTTCAGTGAGCATGTTTCCTCAAGCCTGAGCTCTCCACTCCATCTCATGATGGTCTTCTAGAAGATTCCTTTGCTGGCATGCTCTTTCCTGGGCCACCTGTTGCCAGGATGACATGTTATCCATGCACAACTCGATCACACTTTTCACATGTTCTACCTTTGTTTCTTGAATCGACTAAGTCCTGGACCTCCTTTCGTGTGCCGTGTGCTATATGATTCTTTGATCCTTTTGTCTTGCACACTTTTTCCTTGTGCGTCATCCTATAACTGGGGTCCCACACACCCACGTGTCTTTGTACTTAGTCAATATTTAAGGAGCCCAACACTCATCGATACTTTTCATCTTCTTTTAGATGAGATCCCATGGTCGTTTGGCCTTGCTTTCTGAAAAATAATATAATTCTTCACCTTATTCTTATCCATGACTTAAAATCCCTCACATGGGATCCAACTACTTGAGTCAAACTTCTAATAAAAATATGACTCCCTCATAAAGGACATCTTTCTCTCTACATAGCTGCTATAAATAGACTCCTCCCTCAAAGGATAGCTATGTAAATTTTTCTTCAAAAAAGAGAATCAAGAAGCTTCTCACATCGATCGGCCTTCGCTAAGACCTCAAGGAGTTAATTTTCTCATCCCATATAGATTTCCCATTGAGCAAGCTCTATCTCAAATATAAATCAAAACATAAAAATTTTCGTCATGGACTTGCTCATTGTGATCTTGGATCTCTTGCCAAAAGTCATGCTACCTCATATCATATAAACTAACCATTTTTCACCTTCTCACCCTTTCACCCTTTGTACCTTTATTTTCTACCACCTCAAGGGACTTGCTAGAACTATGACATTTGGTGATCATGTGACTATTCTTCACCTTTAGAATAATCAATCATGCGACATCTTTAGGGTCTTATGTTCACTAGCCTACCTAAGGTATAGTCCACTAGTTATGATACTCACTAATCAGGAGACTCTCTTGCCTCCTCTTATCTTTCAACTTCTTCATTATGTATTGATCATCCTATACAAGACTAGACCCTCGACGCTTATCTCTGGGAAATTTTCCTCTTTCACCACAATCAACTTAAAATCACCCATACCAATGTTCCCACAATTCAACCACACCTAACCAAAACCTAGACTCAATCATACCTATAACCTACCAACCCATTCTCATACCTCCTCACATATTTCCCTAGCTTATGGGAGAACTACATTGGCCTGAGGTCCCTATTTGTCGAGACTATGTAGGTAGCACTTTGAGGGCATGGGGCCCTTGGAGGTTAGCTTGGCCACTCTCTACGCTAACCAAATCCCTCTCCCCCTTTCTTAGTCATAATTTACCCTAGTTAGTTTCCTATTTATATCAATAATTGGAAATTAAACCAAACAAACAAAAAATGCTTCACATCTTTACCATCATCACTCATACATTCATTATGTCTACCATTTATTTACCATTATCATGCATTTTACTACAAAACATCTCAACGTGACCCATATCATCATTAATTGCACAAATTAATGAATTACAAACTCAACCAATCTCAACTCAACCATACCTAAACCAACCTAAAATTCATCATACCTAAGTCAACCTAACTCAATCCATGCCTAAAACCTAACTCCATCCATGCCTAAACCAAAACCTAACTCAATCCATGCCTATGACTTGACTCAATCCATGCCTAGCCTAACTCCATCCATGCCTAAACAAAATCCTCACTCAATCCATGCCTATGACCTGACTCAATCCATGCCTAACCTAACTCCATCCATGCCTAAACCAAAAACCTAACTCGATCCATGCCTATGACCTAGCTCTATCATGCCTACAATACTTAGTTTCCATCACATATACAAATCAAAATAGCAAGTTAAACACAACCATGTACACATCATGCCATAATCACCATCATCTCTATAAATCAATCATCTAAACATGTGTATCCATATACATGACTCTCAAATATCTTTGCACGTAAGCCGGTGTATATAAAAAAATATTAAAAACTCTCATATGCATCCTCACTATCTTCAAGATGCGGCTTGTATATATATCAAAAATATGATGTCAAAAATAAACTAATCATACATGGAGCTTAATGATCTCCCCATTTAATATCCAATCTGTCTCATCTATCTCCTCCTCTTCTCCTCTAGCCCAACATCTAGTTGACCTCCCTCCACCTCGCCCGGTTTGACCACCGATTTTCTTGCCCCTAGAGCTAACCTTCATGCACTAGTGGTCTCACCTTGACCGGCCCCGGGCTTGCTAGCCCCACTCGTACTCTCCACACTATGTGTGTGATATCGTCTCCTTTCACTCGAGGCCTTATGTGTTCTATGCTTGACATATGATAAGACATATATCCCCACTGCGATCAAGTGATCTGGGTATTATCTTACCTCACCCATGGCGTCACTCAATCTAGTAGCGAGTACTCTCTACAGTGGTGCCATCAGCCTATGACCCTACCCTGCTCCTTCTTGAATAACGAGACCCTATCCCTATCATTTGTGGTGGTGTCATTGGCCCTAGAGCTTGCACATGTACCTAGGCACGAAGGTCTACTATCTCGTGCCTGTGTAGTGGCCAACTAGCCTGTAAACTCAGTAACTTGTCCCTATACCATGGCCAATCGACCCTACAAACCTATAACTTGACTCTGCATCATGGCCAACTTGCCCTACAAACATGTCACCTACACTTATAATGGGGCTATCTCCAGCCCATCTCCATCTCCATCCCCACACTCTCCCTCTCCCCCAAAGTCTGGTCCTTGTACTCCCTTTTCCCGAAAAGAGGCCACCTGTGTGTCCGCAAAGTTGTAACATGTGCCCCAACCCCCGCGATGTCCCTGTACTATTCCCAATTGGGTCATAAGGGTAGCCACCTACCCCCGTAGGGAATTTCTCTAAACCATGATGGTATCCAAATATGGCTTCCCGACCTTGGTAGTACTACTTGTAGCTATATAGCCCACCACTATCTATACCTGTCTGTCACTCTGACATCATCTATTTATCGATCAACCGGCTGCTCTCCCGCCTCGCTGGTACTATAGGTCAGGCAGGCGATATAGGCCTCTTCACATAATCTCTCCTATACTGAGGGAAGGGTGGAGGTATATCTTGTAGTAAACTAAACCGCCATCTCGAACCATCCTATAGGTATCATCTCATGCTCTCCCCCCACCGCCCCTTTATCCACCTATAAATTTGTAACCCATCTAGCTCTTTCACCATCTACATGTATGAATAATAGCCTATGTATTGCCTCCAAATGATGTCCACACTCGAAAACCCCTCCAATAATCACCTTTAATACACTACATCATGTGTAGCTCTCACCACTCGGTGCTCTCCCATAACCAGCACCCATCACCTGTATCCCACTCAAACAAAACTTGACTCAAATGCATCGGCTGGGCATACCAACCGGTGCATACAGACAATGTGCTCATAGGCCACACAATGTAACAAGAATGTGTAGCACAAGTTGAATTTTCATAGTCACCCATAAGCCCATAGCTCCTTGTATAGTTGTACCAAGAACGTAGGTGCCCATGCAAACCGAGTCCTTCTCTCCACCATGTTGTGTAGAACCCCATCAGTGACCATGGGAATCTCCCACCCTCTACATCTAGTAGTAAAAAACAATAGACTGCCTCCATCAAAAGCACTACCAACCTCATCTCCTCGTAGGCTCAATACATCACCCCATAGCTCATACAGCACTGTGGAATCCTAACAATGCTAGCCCCTCTCCAAACACTGGTAATAGTAACTCCTCGGATGCCTCTGAGGAGATTGAGTAAACTTGTGTACCTACTATAGGTAGTTGTAGGATCCTATAAACATCCTCTAGGGTGATCGTGATCTCACCCATTAGTAAATGGAATGTATTGGTCACTGAATCCCATCTATCAATGAGGGAAACCATCAAACTCACCTCCTAGACTATGTGTCCGTAGTGCCTAACCCTAATCAGCCCCACATATACAACATGGATCCACTCCTCATGTTTCATCTCCCCATATCTCCACAAGTTAGGGAGGTTCCATGTCCCTCATCTTTAGTTGGTCCCTAGCCTGCATACAACCAATCATAATATTAACACTTGACCATACCTACATGTAACCTTTCCACCCCCATTATACCACTTACCCTAACTAAATCAACCTTTTACCTATATCTATAACCTAAATCAACACTACCTATCTACCTATCTACCCATGCCTCGGACCCTCACCTATTTCCATTTTTCCCCTCTCACCGATCTTCCTTATTCACCCACCTACCCATACCCATAACTCTTCCCCCTATCTAACTCTCCCTACCCCTACCTATCTATCTGTAACCCATCTATTTTAGCTCCTTATGGGCTTACCTCTCTAGCCTTTCAAATGGCATTGGTAATCATTGACCACCAAGGTCCAATAATAACCATCATTAGTCACTTTGCATCTATGATGATATTGGTCCTTACCCACCGACGTTGGCTAAGAGAAAACTAACGTCGGTCACACACTCACGGAAACAAACCCACGATGCCTTACCCTTTCTCCCTACACTTCTCCTTTCTACCCATTTCCCCCACCAATGCCTACCTAATACCTATTCCCACCCCTCATTTACCTAAATCTACCCTCCCTTGTTCCCCTTTTCTCATTCAATTCCACCACATTCAAATTTTCAATATTTTCCCCCACAACAAAAACCTATTTTTCTCCTACCCCACTCTACCCTCCACCTACTCAATACAAACAACAATAGGAATGGATTCTAACCCCATCACACTCTCATCTACATGGTGGAATCTCGAGCTACTACACAGTCCACTTGATCCCTCTATTGCCTCTCGCCATCATGAATTTCCCACTTTGTCTCAATCAAACAAATCAAATAAATCACCCAATAGAATCACACAACGCTCGTAGACCCACCTATCAACCAACGATCACTCACTCTGTGGCTCACCAACTCAACTCTCCGTGTCATTTGGTTAATTTCCACCTCTTTATCTCTATCTTGTCATTTTCTCTAATGTGGCAAATGACAAATGATTTTAAAAACACAGTACTTTTTCTTTTTATAACCATCCCGACTTAACCAAAGGATAATTTCACCTTGACCGACATAGGTCCTATGCCCTAGCCTATTGTGGATGGTTTGACCTCAACCAACATTAGTTCTGTGTCCTAGCCTATCGTGGTCGGTTCATGGAGACCGACACCGAATAATTATGACCATTGTCGGTTATCCTGCCTAGTCTTATTACTACCCATTACCCCTAGTTTGCTGACTTGAACCCTTTCTAACTTACCTACACCTGACTTAGACACTACACTTTACCCTCCTAACCTCATCATTTACCACCTAACCTCTTCATCATTTGGGGACTCGTTATTTTACCTCAGCCCTACCCATGCCGTGACCTAACTACTTGGACCTGGAACATTGTTAGTGACATGTGACCTCATGTGCTTACTATACCTTGCGACACTGTTACCCATGTTGTTTGACCTAATGACCTTACCTTGCCTCTTACCATGACCGTTTATCCTGACCCAACCTTTGGTGTACTAGAACATACCTAAACGTTCTTGCACTTGACCTATGATGTGTTTCTTGACCATATCCTATACCTTGGATACTAGAATCACCTCAACCTTGTTTGGATAAACCTATTGACCTTAGACAATGTAGAGTTTACATGCTCTTCAACCTGGTACCATGTTGCAGTTTATACGTGTGTGTGTTTTGATCATATACTACTTTGACCACCAAATTACCTAGATTTACTAATTGGACCTTTACCCCTTTACCCTTGTTTCTCACCTTCCTCTTCATCATATTCACCTTTTATCAAACCACTCACTGATTCTACCTTCTACCTCATCAGTTCCTGGTTTGAGGGGGATCACCTTCACCCACACATGGGGCAATCACATCTTATTTTTGTCAAGCATTGCTTACCAATACAAGCAACATAATAAAAGGGGAAAATGTAGACACCAAAATTGGGTCACACTCCCCTTAGTCCCTCATTAAATAACCAACTCAAACACACTCACCTAACCATGGCCCTTTTCACCTAACTCTAATATTAATTTAATTCATTCAATTAAATTAATCCATGTACTCACAATATTTATTATTTAATTATCCTAATAAAGATAATTCCCATACCACCACCTCACCTATCCACCTCACCCAAAATCTATTCTCGGTATGTTGCCATAACTAACTAAGACCTACCTAAACCCTAAAAACCAAAGCCTACATTCCCACCCATTAGAAAAGAAGCTTCCATTCTAATCCATGAGAGGGAAATGAAAAAGATCCAAGAAATCAAGCGAGATCTGCCCATTTTTAGCAAGCCTACGGATTCCTTCCTAATCGATGCCACCACCCTAAACCACCATCACCAACCCAGAACCGTCTTCGGTTACATTTTATTCCCTTGGTAACCCTATTTCGAGGTTGGCACATTTTCCGAGAGCAAAGACAAGACCAGAGTTACATGCAAGTAGAACCAACATTCACACACGCATCCAAACATCCATAGCCAAAGCATCAAAAGCAATCACACAACCACTTTTCATTCACGGAGCATCAAGGAAGCACCATCACCACACCAAATTCCATTCATCTGATCAACTACAATTTCCATCCATCCATCAAGCTCATACAATAGTAATTATTTTATTAACTAGCATTCATCTACTTTTGTTTTAGTAGGATTTGTTACCTCTATTATCTATTTTTACTTGTAATCCCATCCTCCCACCATTTACCTTCATGCAATTTTTATCATTCCTTTACCCATACCATTAAATTCCCCATACCCGATTGTTATACACCTCTGAGTATACTTAAAATATCCATAGACCTTTGCATTTCCCTCTTCATTTCCATTTAGCCTCAGATCTATCCTTACACCAAGATTTTAATAAATTTTTGTAATCCAAATGTACTGACACTGGTTACCCATGACCG
Organism: Taxus wallichiana var. yunnanensis; assembly: GCA_018340775.1. Taxonomy (NCBI): domain Eukaryota; kingdom Viridiplantae; phylum Streptophyta; class Pinopsida; order Cupressales; family Taxaceae; genus Taxus; species Taxus wallichiana. The sequence continues at coordinate 415,376,666 of CM031236.1, forward strand.
TCATCGGTCCATCCTGAACCATCATCGGTTACACTAGATCGATGTTGGTCTCTATGTTTTACCCTCAGACCAAGAACAAAGCCTAAATTCCCCACCAAATACCAAAAATAGCCCAAAACTAGACCCTGACCAATACCAGTACTCTAACAGATACCTTTCTCTTTAGATTTAATCATAGCTTAGCTTGTTATGAAAAAATTTGCTTATTGTATTTAAATGAGATACCTAAATCATTTTAACTACAAAGAGGATTTCATTTATTGTTAATAGTAAATTATTTTAAACACTGGGATTGACTACCTTCTAGGGAGTATCACACTTCCTGGAACTAGCATACGCTAGGAAGTCCACTGTCATATGTTATTTAATCTCTTTTGGTGGTCTTGTTGTTCATTTCAGGTAGTTCCTCCCAGCCAAAAGGAATATTTCACGATCATCTGTGGATCAAGAAGTCATACGCACACAACAACCTTCAACCAAGTTTAACATGTATTCCTCCTACCCCTTTTACCCTTATCTATTTTGTCACATTCTAAGAAACACTCTAAAAATCAAGTGAAACAATGGAGGAGAGGATTCCTTGGTAGTAATCTTGGTATCAAAATAGGAATCAAAACCTCGTCATCGTAAGTAGAACCGAGTGAGTATGTTTTAGCGTAATGACCATAACATGAAGAAGAAGAGGAGATAAGTGGATTAAAAAAGTAAAAACAATGACAAAGATGTGAAGGGTATCTAAAAAAAATTAAATATGCTCCAGATGTGTTAGGGAGGATCTAAGTTATCCACGTGAATGCAAAAAGGTATGGTGATAGAAAAAATAAGGTGACTAACAACATGGTCACATATGTCAAGAAATTCCTCAAGAGGACTAGAGTCACTTGGTGTAGGAACTGGCCTAAGAAAGAAGTCTTTAAGACAATCGTATGTAAAGTAGTGTTGCATGAAAGCATGCCTTGATGTATAGTTCTCTCTCCCAAGAAGAAATGATAGAGGTTATAAGGTGATATTTTGATGCTTATGTCGTGAAAAATCTTCCTCCATGATGCAAAAGTGGACACAATAAGTGTAAGGTGCATAATAAGAAGGGTGCAAGAATGTAAGACATCAAACTCAACTAATAATGCATCTACAAGCAATACGGCATGTGAGAATAACAATGATAACCCCTTATCTCGTGACACTTTATAAGTAGTGCATTATTACAATAAAGTGCATCCATGTGACGTTAGATAGTTGACCCATCACTTCATAGAGGTGACAAGTCATGCAAGAGTGGAGGCCACAAGAATTCCTAGTCGAAGTAGAGGAACGACATGCAATCAAGCACAAAAGGTGAAACCAAAACCAAGGGTATGAACACTACTCAACATGAGAGAAGAGGCATCTCATAATGTTAAAAATAAGAATCTCTTATTACAATGCTATGGTAGACAAGCTAACTAGCCACAGGTGAAGAGGAGCACTATAATGCAATGAGTAAGAAAAAATGGTCCCGAAAGCCCAATAACCCTATATAAGGATCCCGAAAAAAAGTAACCCCTCAAGGAATTTTTAATGATTTTACCTTTTAATTGATCTTATTAAATGTTTAGAAAATTAAACAATGCGAAAAAAATTCAAAAAGAGGGTAAAAAGGGGTCCTAGAGGCTCAAAGGAGGGTGTTCTCAAGCAACTCAAGAGAGATTTGCAAGTAGCTCGATGAACCGGGTGAGCTAAAAGAGTGGCTCGGTGAGATGAAAGGTGGTTGTGTACTCGAAATGAGGACACCGAGTTATCTCTAATCATCTACCCGAGTTGGAGAGGTGAGGTGTTTCACTTTGAGTTAAGTCGACAGGGAGAATAATCTAAGCCGATTCGAGGTTGAAGTCATCACAAGAGCTACAAGGTGATTCTGCACCCGCCACACGATTTGAGTGAGAGGAGTGATGGGTGTCATTATTCCCTTCATTTAATCAACTTCCTATTGATTTCATATTCAAACCAGGGGTGTGTCTAAAGCTATATGCAACAAGAATAATCTTTTTGATCAAGTAGTTGACTATAGTTATTTTTGTATTTTCTAGGGGATCTTCTCAATGTCTTACAAACTTCTTGAAACAATATTATTTAAATTATACTATGAACTTTTTTTTGAAAGGAAACACACTGAAAGCTTTGTTGAAAGGAAACACACTTTGCATAATGGAAATAAACACACTTGCTTTTGGAAATAAACACACTTGCTTTTGGAAATAAACACACAACTTAGAGTGCTTAAAATGGTTGTAAGAAGAATAAGAATCTATCTAGACACCTACAGGAACGAGTATACAATAGAGTTTAACTAGAAGAATTAAAAGCGATATAGAATTAACATATCTAAACTATTTTCTTAGGAAATATAAATACCAAATAGATGAATATCCTGGTCCTTGGGGGAGTGGGCCCTTGCTCCTCCTTGAATCAAGATTTAACAACTTAGAATTATCTCAAACAGAATGGCTATTTATTGATAAAACATTTGGTATTACAAAACATACTGGATCTGTGTACTTTAATATGTATTACTTATTCTATATGTATATCTATCTTCTTTGTTCTATTATATTTATCTACTATAGGTCTGCTTATATATACATTTACAATCATAGCTATCTCTATGATTCTGATGAAATCGAATCATGCCCAGAATAGATGTTGACTTGGATTGTGGCTGATTGGACAACTATAAGATAACTATCCTTAGATCTACGATCGAAATATTCTCATCCTTTCCTAATTGAAAGGGTTGTTGATGCTAAATCACCAGATGTGGTTAGAATAGATAAACTTCCATTGGTTCCAAAACTTTAGAGAAGTTCCAGAACCATAGGAAATTGTTAAAGATCAAAATCATGAGAGTTCCGTAACTAAGTTCAAAAATTCTAGAACTAAATACTGGAGTTCTAGAACTAAGTTTGAAAGTTGTGAAACTAGATGATGAATGTGTAATGGAGTTCCAGAACTAAGCCATATTGGAACAGATGCTACTGAAAACATGTTGAATGCTACATACTTCATTTCTTTGACCTATTAGACCTGCTTTATTACAAAACTAAATTTCCAACACACTTTGTCAGGAATTTTAGAGCTTTTAAATGTTAGAATCACAATCAATCAAAAGATAGAAAATTACATCCTAACTCATATCAGATCAAATAAAAGTCAACAAATTCAATCAAACTTAATAAAAACGAGAGTAAGATGAGATCATTTATTTTACATTTAACGGGCATATTCTTGCCTCATCAAGAAGATTTCTGCAGCAATTTAAGCCAAGTGTCCGAGATATAAATTTTCTATGAGAATAGGTGAAAAACCCAAGTTAGGGGATCATGGAGTGATTGGAACCGATGCTCGGGGTATAGGTGTAATGGAAATGCACCGAACTAAGATGAGTCTTGGGAGGGAAACATGTCAAGTGGACCAAAAGGAGTGTTGAGGACCTTAAGTGGAATGCTAAATGAGGAGCTTCTAAGGTAAGTACCACACGGAGGGAAAACAAGTGTGAGCACTACGTAAGATGGAAAGAAGATATTAGAAGATTAGTTATGTGTAGATCAAACAAAGGAGCGCAACATCTAACCACCGATGTACATGAAAAAAACCAGAGTGTAGGGTTTGAAACATGATGAGAAGGGAGGATTGCATAGGGACCGAACAACACAAACACAAGTAGGCCCATACTAGACTCGTATAATAGAGACATGCAATAATTATGGAGTAGAAAGAGAAAGGTTGAGAAAGGAGGTGGGAACTAGTGTAAAGTAGATGAGTGGGAGCCACGATGAGGTAGAAAAGGATGTAGGGTTGAGTAACTCATTTTATTTTCCAAGATCAAAGCATGAGTAAATGTACACACAGGATCTGATGTAGACATAACCCATTGAAATATAAACCCATGATAAAAAATGTAAAAACCAATAAGGCACTAATGTAGATTGATCTCGAAAACCATGCGGGGTGAGCGGCGGAAGTGATGAGCCGAGGGTAGCTCGGTTCTAGCTTGTCGAGTTGGGGCTGAGTTATCCCTTAAATACAACTGTCACAATTTAAAATATCTAAAAATCGGCACCAAAGAAACTTGGATCTGAAACCCAAACCTATAAAAACCCCTCCGAACATGCATACAAGGATAAAAACCTTAAAAACTATAAAACTCAAAACCACAAAGCACGAAAAATATGAAACCCTAAAATCAATGCATGGAGAGCATGAATGGAATAACCATTATGATGTACACTCGATAAAATTATATATCACGAACAAAAATATGAGAGTAGAGAAAACTAAAAATAAAGATTTGTATAGATCCCAACAATATGAACTCCAATACCATGAGCGATAATGTAAAAATATGAAGCACAAGGATCATAAAAGATGATGTGAACATCGAGTAATTTTTAATCCACTAGCATGATGAGATCTCATGGAGAGCGAGCATCAACCATAGGTGTATGAAAATAATTGAAAGAGTAAAATCTCATTAACCTTTTTATAGATATGAAGGGCGATGTACATATAAAGGGTGGTTAGTAACCCCTAATGCTTTTAATGATGACCTCTCAAGTAGAGAATAGGAGTTACATTCTCAAAATGGAAAGTAACTCCCATATGACACATATGACACAATGATGTATAAGAGAATCTCATGATGATGGTAAATGACACCTATACCTATGAACTCACTAAAGTGAGATGACCTGCCTAGTGATGTGGAAAGTGACTCACACCAAAATTGACTAGTTGCAAGTGAAAGGAACACTATAACATGAATGAGCCAAAAATGGCCCAAAAAATCCCAAAAACCCTATAAATGGAACCTAAAAAAGAAACCCCCTTGAAATGATGAATTTTATTAATTTTCCATTTAATTAGAGTGGAATTATTAAAAGATGGAAAAATTTGAGAAAAAAATTCAAAAAGAGGTGTGGGAGTCCCAACTCGAGGGTGAATTGAAGGGGCAGCTCGGTGAGATGCCGGGAGCTTGGTGGGAAAGCTAGCTCATGGTGAGACTAGCGAGTAAGCCAAGTTGGCCTCGAAAGTCGGGTGGGATGCCCCAAGTTAGGTAGGTTGTAGGGGTGAGTTGACCATTGTAATGGATTTACTTGTATAAATTTGATTATTAGTAGCAATAGAACACCAATGAACACAATATTGTAGATAAATGATCTCAATATGAAAGTATAATAGCTTAGCCACTTTGAGGGGGAAACCTCCAAACCATACAATAAGACTCAAATGCTCAATATGATGATAAAATACTACCTACTAACCCTTATATATATTATTCCTATGTTATGGCCAACACCAAGGTTTACCAAGAATGATAATATAACATATGTGAAAGAGATACATGATGATAAGAAGTTATGATAACCACAAGTCAACTATATACATCCAATGTAATATATATGAATAAGTGCATAGCATGCCCCTCCCTTTAAAGCAACATTGTCCCCAATGTTGAGAATATTTGGATGTTACTTGCAGGAAGTTTGCATCCTCCCATGTTGCATCTTCATTGTCTAGATTCTTCCACTTGATCAAATACTCAATGATGACCATTATCCTCAATCTCTTAATGCATGTCCAAGGATGCATTATGGTCCTAGGATGATTCTTCTCTCTTCGTAAATATTTGGTAACACTTTCTAGGCTGATATCGTATGTCCAATTTCCTTCTTCAGAAAGATATATGGAATACAAGATGAATACAATTAGCTATGAGAAGTTAAAATTTGTATGCTACACTTCCAATCTTCTATAACAATTGATAAGGGCCATAATACTTAGGTGAAACCTTGTTATCTTTTTTTTTTTTTGTTTCAAGGACATTTTCTTATATGGCTTTAAATGCACAAAAACCAAATCACCAACTTCAAAATGTCTTTCACTACGATCTTGGTCTACTAGCTGCTTCATACGGTTTTGTGACATGGCTAAATTATCCCCGAGAATAGATATGACCTTTTTTTGGTGTTGAATATGTTCTTCAAATACTCCACCCTTAGTTGGACTCTCAAATATGAGGTGATAGATGGTGGATGGTACCCATATAATGCCAAGAAAGGATACATTTTAGATGAAGTATGAAATGAGGTGTTATAACACCATTCTACAAATGGTAACCATTGGACCCATCTCGTTTGCTTATCTGAGGTAAAACAACAAAGATATCCCTCTAAGCACTTTTTACCACCTTTGTTTTCCCATCAGTTAGGGGATGATAAGAGGAACTATGAGCTAGTTGCGTGCCCAAGCATGAGAACAAGTCAATCCAAAACTACTAGTAAAAATAGGTTTTCGGTCACTTATTATAATCTTCGTGTCCCATGTAGCTTCTAAACTATATCCTGAAGGATATTACTACTGTATTTGCAACAAAATGGATTTGATAAGGCAAAAAAATAGGCATATTTTTTTATTCCATCCACCACCACCATGATTACATTTTTACCTTCCAATTTAGGAAATATTGTGATGAAGTCATGGGACACCTCTTCCACCTCTGTCATGAATAGATATAGGTTGTAAAAGACCTCGGGACTTAAATTTTTTACCCTTATTTTTCTGAAAAACCATGTATTTTGCCACAAATATATGGACATCCCCTTTATCCCTTCCTAGAAAAAATCATGCTTGATAAAATGATAATTCTTTAAGAATCTAGAATGCCCCCTACTTTAGAAGCATGGAGCTCAAAAAGAACCCTATTTTTAAGGATTTAATTCTTACATAGATATAATCTACCTTTATACCATAAAGCATATCCTTTCCATACAAATTTTTCTAACATGTTTGGATCTTGTTGGAGATTTTGAATGATATTTTTTGTACCTAGGTAATTTTTCCATTCAGACCTTGCATCCTCTATCCAATCCTTCTATAATATAGATATGGCACACAACAATGCCTTGGCTAATTCATCCTTCTGAGATAAAGCATCAACAACTACATTCTCTTTCCCTTTCTTGTATATTATCTCAAAATCATACCCCAACATTTTTTAGACCCATTTTTTTATTCTTCATATGATAAATGTTTCTCTAAGAAGTATTTCAAACTATCATGATCTGTCTTTACTTTGAAATGTCTACCCATTAGATATGGTCTCCATTGTTTCACTACATGAAGTATGGCTAGCATTTCTTTCTCATAAACTGGTTTAGATATATTCTTACCTTTGAACTAATGGCTCTTAAAGGAAATGGGTTGACCTTCTTGCATGAGTACTACCCCCATACCATACCTTGAAGCATCACATTCAACAATGAATGTTTTGGAAAAATATGGGGTGGCTAGAACCGGAGTGGTGCACATAGCCTCCTTCAACTTCTCAAATTCTGTAGTAGCTTTCTTGTTCCAATAGAAAGAGTCCTTATTCAATAAATTTGTGATTTGTGTTGTGATGCTTCCATAACTCCTTACAAATCTATGATAATAAATTGTAAGCATAAAAATCCTCAAAGATGTTTTAGGGTTTTGGGAACCTTCCAATCAAGCATGAATTTTATCTTGTTTGGATCCACTTTAACACCTTCATAAGAGATGATATGACCCAAATATTAATCCTCCTTGACACCAAAAGAAAAATTATAAGGATTTACATAAATTTTATGTTGTTCAAGAGTTTCCAACACCTTATTTACATGATACAGTGTTCCTCCCATTTTTACTATACATTAATATATCATCAAAGAAAGAAAAAATAAACTTTTGCGAAATGGCTTAAAGATGAAATTCATCAAGCTTTGAAATGTAGAGGGTGCATTTCTTAGTCCAAAAGGAATTACGAAGAACTCCTAGTGTCATTCATGTGTCTTGAATGTTGTTTTATGCATATCTTCATCATTGATTCTAATCTTATGATATCTAGAAAAAGATAAATTTTTGTAAAGTAAACAAAACTATGCAACTCATCTAGAAAATCATCAATTAAAAGAATAGGAAACTTATATTTAAATATGTACTTATTGAGTTCCCCTGTAATCTTGACACATGTGATAATTGTCATATTTTTTCCATACCATCACTACAAAAAAAGAGTAAGCACTCAATATGAAGAATAAGTCCTTCTACTAACATCTCTTAAACTATCTTCTTAATCTCACTCTTTTGCATATAGGGGTACCTATAAGATCTGATGTTGGGTGGTTGACTCCTTGGTACTAGCTGGATGGCATGGTCATGGTCTCAGTATTTAGAGGTAAACCCTTTGGCATTTCTCTAAACACCACTAAGTGCCCATATTTAACTACTAGCATATTTGAGGGGTTAAATGTATTTGAATGATGTGATTCAAATGAAAATATTTTTGCTTTATAAGAAATGTTTGCATCTGATGAGAACTTACCAACTCGGGACTTTCCTTTTAGTACTTTTAGTTTAAAAGTCCTCCCTTCTAATTAAAATCACATGAACAACTATTGGAAATTAATTTCAATGGTTCCCAAGGTGGTAAGGCACTTGAACTCCTAACATAATGTCTACTCCTCCCATAGAAACAAAATACATATTGCTAGTTAGCAAGTAATATCCCATGCTGAGATTAATGTTATGGAATTTTCCTGAATAACTAATAGTTTTCCCATCAATGATCATGACTTGACATTCTAGAGCTGGATAAACAAATAATTTCAAGTGTACCACAAACTTATGATTGATGAAGTTGTGAGTACTTCCCAAATCAATAAAAAGTGTTACCCTCTATTTTTTTAAGAATCCAACTACTTTGTGAGTTTGGGAAGTGCTAGTACTTTATATTTCATGACATGATATTGTTGGCTGGCGATATCCTAATTCCTCTTCTAGCTCTACCTCTTCATTTTATTCAATTTCTTCTTCTTCATTTTAAGGACACTTATGTCCTCGTCCAATTTTTGTCACAATGAAAACATAACCCTTTGGCTCTCTTTTATTAAATTTTTTGAGGTGTTAGTCTAATTGATTGAGGGAATGATGGTAGAAAGTTGCTATGATCTCGATATTACTAAGAATTTATTCCCTACTAGAAATAAATTTTTCCTCTACCCTACGTGCCATGATCATAGAATCTAAAACCTTATGAGGATTAAACATACACACCTCAGTCTCAATGTGTTCTTTAAGACCCCTAAGAAATAAGTCATTCAGATTCTCTTCAATAATATTTTCCACCCATAAGGAAAGGTTTTGGAATTGATGGATGTAATCTTTGACTATTCCTATTTGTCTTAGCTTTGATAATTGACTAAAATAATTCTCTGACACACTAGAACTATAGTGCAATTGCAACTCTTCGGTGAATATTATCCATGTAACATTGAGGCCACTCTTTTTCCTTTGAGTACATAACCATCAATACCAAACTAATTGGGTAGGTTTGAGATACACGGATGCCATGGTAATATTTTTTCCCGATGGAATATGATGAAGATCAAAGAAATTATCCATCTATTTAATCCACTTGAGTGGATCCTTTCCATCAAACTTACACATTTTGACTTTTGGCATCATTTTACAGGCCTACAAAGTGTTTGCATTTGGATTTGTCATGCTCGCAAATCCACTCTGGATAGTTTGTCTCATTACTTTGACCAAGATCCTCCCCTGGCTGATATGAGTATGATTGATTTGTGGGTGATCATGAAGGATATGATGACCCATTATATTGTAACTAAATTGGTGAATGAAATCCTCCAATTTTTGTCCAATATTTTCTACATTTTCTTTGTTAGCCACTCTACCCTTGAGGTTCCACAACTCAAACTCAAGATGGCTTACCTTATGGTCCATTGAAGTAAACCCTAACCTTGAGGACTTTGTAGTTACCCCTTCTAAACATAACTCCTCAACTATTATCTCATCCTTATCGGGGTTTTCCCAGAGTGATGTATTATTTTTTCCTCTTGTTGAAGGCCCCACCATGATGCCCCAAAATGGTAGGATTTAGGGTTTTAGGTCAAAATTGAGGGTTTGGGATTTAATAGGAATTCAGCCAAATGTGAAAAAACTCAAAGAAATAATTCAAACTAATTTATAATTCTCCTTCTATAAATGCAAATAACTTGGAAAATTTTGACAAATTGCACCGTTGATAGCCTAATTATAAAAAAACATAAAACCACTATAAATTTTGCAAAACAAGTCAAAAATTCTTGAAATTTGGAGAGGATCTTACTTGACTAATTTCTCCACACCAAAAACAATTGAAAAAAATTTCACTACCAATTTTGAGATATGGCTAAACCTTCACAATTAGGGTTTTATGTAGCATTGGCCGAGTTCAAGCTCTGATACCACTTGTAATAGAATTACTTGTATAAATATAATTATTAGCAACAATAGAACACCAATGAACACAATATTGTAGATAAATGATCTCAATATACAAGTATAATAGATTTTCCACTTCGAGGGGGCAACCTCCAAACAATAAAATAAGACTTAAATGCTCAATATGATGCTAAAATACTACCTACTAAACCCTATATATATTATTCCTATGTTATGGCCAACACCAAGGTTGACCCACTAATTATAATATAACATATATGAAAGAGATACATCATAATAATATGTTATGATAGCCACAAGTTTTCTATATACATCCAATGTAAGATATATAATTAAGAGCATATGAACCATTAGGCTTAATTGATCGGAGTCGATGTACTTGATGTCCGTGCATTGATTATTATGAATGATGCACCATTCACTATGAGATGGAGAGTGCCTAGACAAAATGAGAGTTAAGAGAGGATACATTGAGCTATGCATGGGACACATGTCTAGGAAATATGTAGAGGTTAAAATAGCCAAGTCGATGTTGAGGTGAAGAGTAATGGTTGGTGTGTAGGGTAGACACCACATCAAATGACGCAAAGGTAGTGCATGGTTCCATTCAAGGAAATGACATGAAAAATGGAGCACGTGCACTAAAATGGTAAGTCAAAGTAAGGCACACAAAATTTGATCCAAGGAACTAACATAAAGAGGAAAGAAGACTTATAGGAATGAACCAAAGATAGGAAGATCGATAGCACAATAAAAAAATGCATGAAAAATGAGATCAAGACCAAGTGGATGGAACAAAGGTTCAAAAAACACCATTCAAGTAGAGAAACATGGCTCAAGAATGGACATAAAGCTCTAATACATTTAATCACAAACACAATATGGAGTAAAAGCTAATAATTCAGAGTGTCAATCAATGCATGAGTTTGAAGGATGGTGTGAGGTAAGGGTGCAAAACCAAGAGCATAGACATATTTGAATGAAGGGGCCCATGTAAGATCCAAATGGTGAAAAAATGGTTGACTATCTAAAATAAAACCTGATGCAAGGCCAAGTGGTAAAAGATGATTTAGAGGTAGGGAAAATGGGTGAGATAGGGGAGCCATCTTGGTTACCAGTGTTGACAATCTAGGCCTGAGTTAGGCCTAGAAAACCATTTTTACACCACCTAAAAAAATAAAAACAACACCTTCAAAACCTGATGTGTAATGTGAAATAGAAGTAAACATATAATACATCATGCAAGGTTGGGAAAACCTATAAACCTAGGAAAAAACAAACCGATAACCTTGAATGAACCCAAACAAGATTGAAAACCCGCAAAGACACCAAATCAATGCATATGAAGGAAAAATGGAATAGCCATTATGAAACTTACACACAAAACCCGAAAGTCATGAAACGAACAACAAGAAGAAACTGAAAACCAAAGAGTAGCATGGATCCCAACAACATGTTCTCTCGATACCATGAAAAAAAAGAAAAAAACATGATAACATGAGGATCTATAGGATAGCACAAACATTAACCAAGTTACACTGATCACGTGACAAGGTTCTATGGGGATTGAACATCAACCATGAAATCTACATGTAAATAATGGAAAGTGAAAGAATTCATAAAACATCCTCATAGATATGAAAAAGGAAGGGGTGCAAATGGGAAGTGTGTGTAGCCCCTAGTGCAAGTAATCATACCTCCTCAAGTGGAGAAGGGGAGTTACATTCCTAGAATGGAAAGTAACTCCCATATGACACACCGACATGTAATGACACATAAGGAATCTGTCATAAAACCTACGACACCTAAGACCTATGACCTTACCTAAGTGAGATGAATCATCATGTGATGTGGAAATTTATTCACACCAAAGAAGTAAAATTGGATTAAGGGCATCAAAAAGAGTTATGGATGTGTATAAGGACCTGAGAAAGTTTTAGGATCAGATGTGCAAGGATATTTGATACATTCATCCCATGAAGAAGAAATATAAAGTGAGTTAAGAGAAAGAAGGTTTGAAGAGGTTTTGAAGGTGTGTGATTTGAATAAGTGATATCCATCAGTTGTGGAAGAAACATTACTTTTATATCGTCATCTAAAGGTGGTTAAGTGGGTGCTTGATCATCTTAGGGGATTTTAGCCTCCTTGAGGAGTGGGTGCTTATCTAAATTAGTGATTGGTGATCCTTGTAGGTTTGGTACTCTACTAAACTAGGGGTTGGTGCTTCTTGTGAAGTTGGTGCTTCACTAAAAAAATTCTTTGTTTTTCCTTCCCATAAAGCATAGTTTCAGTGGGTTTTCTTCTCTTTTGGGGTTTCCCACTTATATCTTGTGTTATTTTTCAATATCTCTTGTTTTTTCTTAAATGGTTAATTGTTTCGTGGTTTTAAATTCACACTAATGGATGGTTGAATTTTAATGGTGCATGCAAGATAATATAAAATTGTTATAAAGGTTTACATAATTGATTCATCCCCCCCATATTAGTTCATTGTGCTTCCACAAATTGGTATCAAAACAAGTCCTTTTGGAAAATTTTAATCTCTTGAAAGGATATTATCTTGGAGTAAAATTTTAGGTGATCACAATGGGAGAACATTTTTTTCCATGTGAAGGTCCTAATTTCAATGGAACTAACTATTCCTTATAAAAATTCAAAATTAAGGTATATTTAAGTTCACCTATTTATGAAGTTGGGGTTGGAGAAATTGGTCTATCGACCCCATGGAAGAAATTGCCAACGATATCATTTTTGACACTTTGGAAGAATGTGTGAACACCATGGTTTTAATTTGTGTTTCAGCCATAGAATTATGGGAGAAGTTGTAGCATTTGTATGAAGATACTATTCCCTCTAGTAGTGGTGAAAGTGGTATTGACAAAGGCATGAGTCAAGAAAAAGAAACTAGATGACCTATAAATAATAAGGAAAGAGAATTAAAGACTTAAGACATCTCTCAAGGAGATTGAAGACAAAAAGGAGTATACTCAACTAAAAACTTAGATTGGATTACTTATTATTAGTCTCAAGACTAAAGAGGATGAGTGCATCAAATTTAGTGTGGCCATGAAATTTTTCAATAAAATTTATATCTTGCTTCAAAAAAACTGAAAGTGTATCATAATTTTGAAAGGAGTACAAACAACTTGGATGATTTATTGAGAATCCAAATACACTCCAATTATAAATTAGGTTTGGGATTCAAGAAGAATGAAAACATTTTTAATCAGCTCAAGAATAATACAAAGCAAAGGATAACTTCAAAGGAAAGGAGATTCACGAAGAATGATGTTGTTTCAAGCAAGAGATCTACTAGTTGAAGTGAATATCACATCGAGAACAATATGAAGAAAAAATCTATCAAGAAACTCAAGGCATAAAGGTATAAAAGGTCATTCAATTGTTAATGCTTTCAATTGCAATGGTTTTGGACATAAAGATAAAGGGTGTAAGAGATTTATCAAAGAGGATTATTCATGGAGGAATAACACGATGAATAGTCAAGAGATATCACATGCTATAATTGTCACAAGAAGGGCCATATTGCCAAATTTTTCTATCAATGACCACCTATACCTATAAATGGAGTTGTATGTTATGATTATAATTATGTTGGACATTTAGCTAGATATTTCTATAAAAATAACCAAGACAAGGTTAGAAAGATAGAACTCCTAAAGGTATGAATCCTATTGTTTTCTTCAAATGTAATAATTTTGGTCACATTACAAGATATTGTAGAGCTAAGAAGAACATCCACAAGAATAAAGATGATGCCAAGACTGATCATGTTGAAAAAGTAAAGGAATAACTCAAGTATAATCATGTCAAGAAGGAAAAAGATGATCCTAATATTGATTTCTCCATTCATTATGATCCTGTTGCTCATGGATGTCTTTTTGCAATTGTAGAACCTCAAGAGTTATTGTTGTCTTCTCAAGAAGACCTCAAGGATAATAAAAAATAAGAAAAGGTACTTAAGCTAAGAAATTTGATGGAGTATTTTTGTATCATTTCTTGTGGGCATGGAAGTTCTACCTTGTTAGGTGAATATAGATTTCATGGTTCCCTCCATTAGGCATCATGGATTCATCTTCCATAATATTGAACCATGTGAAGGTATTTCAAATTTTGTCAATGGTTCATCTTGTTTATGGTGTTAGTAAATTTTCCTTATCTCGTGTCAAGTATACTTTGAGTCAAAAGTATGATGTGTCATGCTTAGTCAAGCTTAAAGGATTGTTATAAAATTGGTGATTTTGTCAAGAGGTGTGTTTAGTACCCATGAAAAATTTAGAAAGAATTGTTTACATCATATGAACATGTGTGTGTGTGTATCCATGCTAATATCAAGAAGTAGTTGTTGCATATGGTCAAAGTTTCCTAACTTTATATCCTCTCTTTCTTACAAACTGGAGTATCATATGGTGATTATATGGTATTGTGAATTGAAATTTATGCACTTTCCTATTTTATGTCCTACATTGCTCTATGCTACATATGGTGCCTGTTTTAATTTGATTTCACACCAAATCATATTTCTCATGATGTCGGTATGTGTTAACAATTGAGTCTTGAATATCAAAGTGTATCAAGTATGAAGTTTATTAAATAATGTTGAAATGAGATACAACCTCTATGAAAGTTGAAAGTCAGTATTTAAATTCATGTCATTGGGTCTAGTTCTAAGTAATAGTCTATATATATATATATATATATATATATATATATATATATATATATATATGATTTCTATGGTGTGTCACAATGATTTGTCAAGGTTGTTAAGGTACTCTTATTTTTGTGAAAAGTGTTTTCTTAAATTTTTCATGTGATTCCATCATGGTATACCTAATCCCAGGGGGACTCATATTCTAAGAAGTCCTAATAGGTTCCATATTAGTGTGAAGAGGTTAATAATGCATGCATCTATGTTGGGTCATGGAAGTGGAGCTTAAGGGATATACATAGAAGAGTAACATTCATATTACCTCTTAAATCAAAGTATGGGATACAAGGTTACAAAATGGGTCTATGCTTCTTAGATGGTTTTGTGATTCTTCCAAATAAGATGAATGAAAGGTGAATAGATCAAGGGATCTATGAGTTGTATTATGGTTTTTAAGATTGTATAACCTAAGTTCATGAATATTTGGATTTGTAAATATTCCTAACTTAAATATTTTCCCCAAGTTTATATAGAGATTTTGATATAATTTTGGAGTTCTAAAACCCTAGAATAATCAATTTATTGCAAAAATACCCTTCGAGGATCAATGGAAACCCTAACCTAGGGTATATAGGAAAAATTTTATAAAAGGAGATGAATTGGATGGAATCTAATGAAAAATTAAGAATATGATCTTTACATGTTTAGGAAAGATATTTGAAAGTTTCAAGGTGTTCCGATACTTTATGGATGTTCTTCTTCTTGACAATCATGACTATGCACTAGGAAACTTAAGGTGAAATAAGTAACTTGCAAACTAGGTAGAAATCCTTCAATAACATGCTACAAGATTGATAGGGATGATGCAATGGCAAAATGGGTACTCATAATAGCTAATATTGTTTTGTGAAAGTAATTGAATAAAAACATAGGGCTGAATTATTCTTAGAGAGGGGATAATAGCGTGTGAGAGCAGAGTGGAGAAATGAAAGTGGGGTAGAAGACCTTAAATTATAAATTGGTCATCAAAGTAATTTTGAATCATTGTAAGTATTTTTTTGAATTTGGTATTCAGGTTAGAAGAACCATTAAAATGTTTAGAATCTAATTTTGTAAGGTTGCCTAAATTGAGAGAGGAAAACGTTTTCTCAAAAGATGCTACAATTTAATTGGTCTAGGAGTCATCTTCATAAATGAAGGATATGATTCACATGGCTTGGTGTTCAATGCATTACAAGACAAATTATTAAAATTATAAAATGGTAGGAAAAAGTAGAAGCTTGAAGCTTGATTCAAAAAATGGTATGTTAAATGTCAAGAAAGTGTCAAGAGAAGTTGTTTATACAAGAAAAATGTCAAAAAGAGTATTAAATGATAGAATCCATTGTATCAAGGTCTACAAGAGTGAGCGTATGTTCTAACTAAATTAAGAGGTATGTCATGTTTACTCAAATTTGAATTCTTCATCGAAGTAATGATTGATATTAATCGAATCAAAGATGTATTTGAAAATAAAATGATATAGGTCTCAAGTATGAAAGGTTAAAAATAGTGATATAGATGTTCAATCATAATATTTATTTATGTGGATGTGTGATTATATTCAAAATATTGATCTATGACATCATTGTTTGATTCAACGATTCAAAGTTTGAAGGGTTCTGAATGACAGAGTGTTGTTTATACAACATGATTTTAGCTTACATAGATTGAAGAGTGACTAATAAGCTCTAAAAATCATGAGAAAATTTGGGTGCCCTGAGTTATGAAGAATAAGAGGTTTGTAACTTATATTCTTAGATCTCAGATGACTTTCAAGGAAGGGGGTACTAGTCATATCCTTAAATCATGAGTTATAGTGTCTTGAAGAACTAGTGAAAACAAGATGACCATAATTTAGGAAAAACATTAACAAAACCTATGTAAGGATAAGGTCACTATATTATGACAAGGTATTAAGGTCTCATGAGGAGAAAAAATATGTTCTAAATTCTTGTAAAGAACCATTGAGGTAGGGGGATCATGTATCACCCTTGAGTCATGTATTATTTCTAGAACTCGCTAAGAAGAAAAATTACTCATGTTAATATGTGTGTTAGTAAGGATAGTAAGTGAATTGGTCAAGAAGGTTATGTGAGTAGGTAAAAAATACCAAAGATACTAAAATATTGCTTTAAGACAGAGGTATAGATGATGAGTCACCTCCATGAAAAATAATCAAGGTACGTGAGCTATTTTTACATTTAAAGTTACAATAGGATGGTATAAACCCAGGGGGATCTGTAAAGAGTATATTCATGTTGTGTCTAGGCTTCTATGAATGCCTAAAGTTGGTCAAAATTACATTGAAGGAGTTGGTTAGGGATATCGGCCCTACAAGAGGTGTGTAACAAATATATAGAAGATTCAATTCAAGCGTGAGATTTATCAAGTTTAGATAGGTAAAGAAGAAGTAATTATGGTGTTTTAATCCCCAATTAATGATTGTTGGTATGTGGATGATTTTTACATCTTTCCAAGGACAAGTATAGTGCTCTCATTATTTTTAAAAGGTCAAAAATAGAATCTAGAGAAGGTAAAACATATTTACATGTCATGATGATGCTTTTGGTTGTTTTTTTCACTTAAGAAGTGATCTGAATATTTTGAAAATATTAATAAAATGACCCATAGGTATGCACTTTGTCATTAATCTAAAAGGTGGGAGAAGCACTAGGTGGTTTTCCATCAATGAAAAAGGGGAGATTGTTGGCATGAGTGAGTATTGGATTTTTCATTGATGTAAAAGATAACTATTGAAAAATAGGATAATGGATAGTGTTAGAGGATACTAGGTATGTTGATAACATGGAGAATAAGGTGATGACATGATGGAAAGAGTGAATTCAATGATATTGGCTTAGTCTAGCAAGCATAATCAAGTTACCTTGCTAGCTTAGGTGATGGAGCTTAGTCATTTGATTTGCATGGTGATTTTATTTGTATGGTTACTTTAGGATAATGATAGAAGCATTTTGAGAATGCTAAGATAGTCTGGAGAAACTCACATGAGTTTCATAGTTGAGGTACAATGTGGAAGACTCATTACAGGTGCTCATCTAGACCTAGTCAAGTGTTTAGATGCCAAACGAAGACTTAAAATGAGCTATATATCCATATGATATCATGGATCCATTCATGGGTATGGGAAATTTTTTCTCAAGTGTGTTAGGTCATTTTAGATAGGTTTCATGATGAGTTATGAGGTTATTCTACTATGATATAGCTTAAACTATGTAAAACCCTAAGGGCTAGTCATTAAAATGAGATGGTATATTAATATGAATACCTATTTGATCTATGATGAGATTTGGAGATATTATTAGGGTGTGTAATGATTTTGTGGGGAAAATTAGGTTTCCATGAAATTTGTGTTTGCAATTTATAGTGTTTTCTATGAAATAGGGTCCAAGAAAGGGTGATTTCTAGCTCGAATTACAACTTCTGATGCCCTTTATGGATTGTATGTTTTGCATGGGATCTAGAGGATTTTAGTCATGTTTTTCCATTGAGATAAGATAATTTCAAAAAGAAATTGAGTGGTTTCATCGTCACAATTTATGAATGAAAGTTAAGAAGGTAACTACTTTTTATGAGATTGAAACCCTAGCTCAAAAGTGGTAGGAGAGATATTTTTAGTATGTTCCCAAAATTGAGTGTTCTTTATATTATGATGATTGTAGGTTGTAGAGGAATCCTCCATATTTACATAAAGGTATGGTAGTGTATGTGACATTATGTGGAACCCACTCAAATAGGAAAGTTTATGAAGGTATTTAGTTTGAGGAAAAGTTGTCTAATGGAGGTATGGAATAATTTTACATTGTTTTGATCTTGTGAGTTATTTTATATATACATAATATTTTGAATTCATGGCTTATTTCCTAGAGGAAAAAGTGTTCCTTATTTATGAAAACTAGTTTTTGGGCTTGTAAAGAATAATTTTGATCAATTTCAGAGATTGACCTAGTTAAAAATATTCTACTTAGAGTTGGAAGTAAATTTAATATGTTATGAAAATTAGATTCATAGGGATTTCCAATGATATAAGTTTTTAAATTTATGAGGTGATTTAATAGGTGAACCAACTCGGTTTGTGAAGCACAATGCCTTTTGATTTTAGGAAAAGATTACTTTGGTTGGACGATGGAGGTAAAAGACTCATATTTTGGATTAGTTGATGTTTAATATCTATTTGAGAGTGAATAGGGATTCATTATGTCCCTATTAAATAAATTTTATGCCTTGAAAGTGGCAGAAAGGGTGCAAACTAGTTGAGTTTCTAAAACATATTTTTGGGAAGCTCAATTTCGTGAAGAGGAAAATAGGTGTGGTATGTATTGATGGATGTTTCAATAACTCTTAAAATAATGGATGTCATCACAATTTTCAGTGGATTTCTAATGAGTGGTTACATGCTATAGTTAAGGTGATATGGTGTGATCTTGAGGTCCATAGGTGAAGATTGGTTCTTAAAAGCAGGTTGTTTTAAGTAAGATATGAGCCTTCTTATTAGTGTTATGAATAATTTGATTGGTTAAAGTTAATGTGTGACCATTTATGATTTTTTTATGTCATATTTGAAATTTTTAGGCCTTTATAGGCTTTACTAATCATGGTGATGAGTTTGGAGGCCTTTGAGAAGCATGACGATGGGGTTTTGAGCCAATTTTGGCTTGTTTGGTTGTCTTGGTGCATGGCCAACCTACATGGGTCCATTTTATGAATGTATATGAGTATTTTGTTATTTTTTTGAGTTTTAATTTTCATTTTATTTGGTATAGACAGATATATGTTGTGTTTTTTTATATAAGAAGCATATAAAGTTTCTTGTTTGGTTCATTTTTGAACTAGTTGTATGAGAGGGAAAAAATTGACCTACGTGAGGAAGTAAGAGTGGATTAAGGGAATAAGAATAGAGTTGAGGATGTTAATGAGGACTTGATAAAGTTTTATGATTAGATGCAAGAGGTTATTTGATACATTCAGCCCATGAAGAAGAAGTATAGATTGAGTTAAGAGATTGAGGGTTTGAATAAGATTTTAAAGGTGTGTGAGTTGAATAAGTTATCTCCATTAGTTATGGAAGAAACATTACATATTATATCTTAATATAAATGTGGTTTAGTAAGTTTTTATCATCTTAGATGGTTTCATCCTCCTTGTGGTGTCATTGATTTACTACATTAGGGGTTAATGCTCCTTGTAGGGTTAGTGCTCTACTAAACTACCTGGTCGGTGGCCCTTGTGAATTTGGTGATTACTAAATTTTTTTATTTTGTGTAATATAAAAATAGTTTTAATATATTTTCTTCCACTTTGGTTTTTTCCACTTATATCTTGTGTTCTTGAGTACTCTCTTTTTTGTGCTTATATGTTTAATTTTCATGATGTTAAATGCACACTAATGGATTGTTGAATGTTAATCGTGCATACAAGATAATTTTAAATTGTTATAAAGGTTTAAAGAACCAATTAACTCCTCTTAGTTCATTGTGCTTCCAAAATTTCCTTCAAAGGAAAGGTTATTAAAATTATCTTAGTGGTTGAGGAAAGAGATAATATGTTTTTCGTCATTGAACACTTTCTAATGGTTGGAATTATCGACACACTTTTTTTGCATATCATCTCAATAGAATATTTATCTTTGTCAAAGGAAGGATGTGGTATTATCATAGAATATGACATGACAATAGAATCAGATTTTTCATTTTTTTCATGGGGAACAACTTATATAGAGAAATCATCAAATGATTCAATGCAATCCTACACACTGTTCCTATAATTTATGAGTCATGCATTATTCACTGGTATTGATTTTAGAATTTCTTTACAATTACTTTTGAATATCATAGGAATTTTAATTACTAATTTCCCATGGATTTAGTTGTTTCCATTTCTAAGAGGAGA
Source organism: Taxus wallichiana var. yunnanensis (assembly GCA_018340775.1). Classification (NCBI taxonomy): domain Eukaryota; kingdom Viridiplantae; phylum Streptophyta; class Pinopsida; order Cupressales; family Taxaceae; genus Taxus; species Taxus wallichiana. The sequence continues at coordinate 415,397,583 of CM031236.1, forward strand.
GCTTCATATTCTACATTATTATTGGTATTTTCAAATTAGAGTTTAAAAGAAAATGAAACAACTCACCTGATGGGGAAATCAGAACCACACCGACTCAAGCCTATACTAAAATGGATTCGATCGAACTCCATAGTCCATATATTGTCTTAATATTCTTGTGAGATAATATGCACACCATAAAATCCTCCATAATTCATAAAGTAGTTCCCATGTCCACTATCTTGATAAAGAATATCAGCTCTAGGGTCTTCTAATTTTTACATTGTATACTTCATTTTTATCATTGGTAACAACTTTTTCATTTGGACATTGACTGGAATATTTTATAAAGACTATTACTTCTAAATTTATCCTTAGAAATATCTATAGAATATTATATTCAATAAAATCCCATATGAGGTTAGAATGTCTGCCACTAAGATAGTCAATAAGACTTTCTTTTCAGAAAATCAACTAAAGAAACTTGGGCATTTTTTATTCTTCCGAAAATTGGGAATTTCTTTAGTATCAATAAAATAAAACCAGCCTTTATCCTCTATTAGGGTGATACCAAGAGAACTATCTACTTTAATTGGCATCACATTTTCATAATTACCTTATTTTATGATAAAATTGTTCAATTGGTAGCCCTTGACAAGAAGAGAAAGATAGAATGGTTCAATATTTTCAGTCTTAGATGCACTTAATGCTAGCATTTTTAAGATGATGGGGAAGGAGGATTTGGTAGTAATCCTTTATAAGATGGTGTTATAGTATTGGTATTTGTCTTATTATCTTTAATAAACTAGACTAGTTTATACTTGGAAATTTTGAAATATTCATACTCATAAATTTGGACCTTATACCATTTGACATGGTTTATAATATCAAAAGAGGAAGAAGTATATGTCTCTGAGTGGTGGAAGATTTAGGGAGTGGAGACGATACTACTTTGGAAGTAGGAGATACTTTGGCCATAGAGGTAGGCTTGGAAGCTACTAAGGGATTATGGGTACCTCAGAAGTTTTTCTAGAAACAATCATTGTTTTAGAAGTAGAATTAGAAGGCTTAGAATAATAATATTTAACAAAGGTATACTTAGAAAATTTACTTATTTCAATTGAAGTGTTTTTGTGCATTTGTGAGATATAGATTTTCTTTATCGATTCCATATAAGGCGAAGTGTATCTCTTTTGTTTATTATTATTTAGATTCACCACGAGAGGATCTCCATCCTTCTTATTCTTTTAGGAAAAAGTGGAAGAGAATTTTTTTGGGATTGAGAACGAGTGAAAATATCACAAGAGAAACTTGGTGCATCATCCTCTTCACTTTAATCTCCATATGAGTACTTGAATTACCCGATCTCAGCATTGTCAACTTATTCAATTTCAATCCCATTTTATTCTTCTTCATCATGTTGTTCAACAATCTCTTCTTCATCATTATATTGTGTATCATAGGAAGAATTAACACGGGAGCATCTAGAGTAATTATTTTAGGAGGTTCTGAAATTATTATTTTATTATTAAAATTAATCTTCCTTGGAGCATATCTCAAAGTAATTTTACAATTTGTTTCTTGAGTGCAATCAGATCATTTACCATTTCTCAACTAGGGTGTCCGTGGAGGTAGAATTGTAACTTTGACCTTTTTGTTTTCCACTTAGATTTTTCAATTTTTCAAACATAATTAAATCATCCTCTAATTCAACATCATATCCTCGCTTCTATGAGATTCTTGGGAAAATATATTTGGAGGATGAATCCTACCTCAGAAATTGAGATTTAATGATGTATCTTTTCATGTTGTCATTATAGGGCATAACTTCTAAGGGTATCCTCTTAAGTAACCTATTATAATGAGCTACTAAGTCCTTCATATTATCATTGGGCTCATTTTTCACTTGAACAAGATACACTATGAGGTCTTGATAATATTTAGTATATTTAAACCTTTCTTTAAAGCTAGTTTTGATGGCTTCCTACCTAGTGACGGATTTGTATAGTAGGAGATATAACCATTCTTTTTCCTTTTCTTATAGATATTATATAAACAATATTATCGACACATCTTTGCGTTCTACTACAAAAATTCCACATGTTGTGATGAATGTTGCTACATGCTCTTATAGGAGCTATGTTCTGTCACCTCTTAATTTAGGAAAAATATTTCAGGATCCATTTGGTAATTCATGGATAGGTGGAGGGAGGAAAGTGGACCTATGTTTATTCCCCATGGAAAAATATGTGAGTCCTCTCTCTTTTTCTTCCTTTATTTCTTTTGCTTCCGCTTCTACTTTTTCTTTTGCTTCTTCTTCTCCAATGTATTCTTCAAGTTCTTCTTTTAGATCTATAAATTATATATCCAATGAATTTGGAGAAACAAAAATGAAACTAGAGGATTTACATTGGTATTTTTAACACCACATGTGCTACTGATGAGAGAAACCATGAGAGGAAGGGGGTGATGAGAATTTCTGATTTTATCTTTTCATATTTAGAGTTCTTAAAAGATAGGATCAAGGTTTCCTCTTTGCCTCTTATACATGGTATATATACGATCAGCTAGTTTATAGACTTTAAATCAACTCAAATAGTAATTTTATCAAGCTCTCCTTTTTTGAATTTGAACTCTTCTTGCTCTTTTGAAGTCCTCTACATGTTCTTCTTGAAAATCAAGAAATCTTATATCCAAGTGGTAATGAAATAAAATCACTCGATGGTTCCAAATGGCTTCTCTCAAGTCTGATGTAATATATTCTTGGGTATTGAACATAGGTTCAAGTCTTAGGAATGGGGGGGGACTTGAAATAGCCATTAGTGGAAGGCATAAGGATCAATGGATTTTCAAATTTATGAATTTATTCTTTGGATTTTTTAGGTATTTGATATTTTTGGCATTTTTGGAGTGTATATTTTTATGGTTTATTTTGGTATTTTATGTGGTGTAGAAATAGAAAAATATTCACCATGGCGGGCACAAAAAATTGTAGGTGAAATAATTTTTCATGAAGGAAAATTATGGAATTTCACTAACACTCTAGGACTAGGTCCCTCGGCTTGAATGGGGAAAATAAATTTATTAAAAGAAATGAAATAAATTCAAACTAAACTAACTTATGTGGGTGTCACAAAGATCAAGGATTAGACATGAATACTTCCCTAAACATGTGGCAATTGCTTGTATGGAATACAAGGAAAATTGCTTAGTGAGTGAGATAAGAGAGGGAAATAAGAAGGGGATTTTAATAAAAATAACATAACTGAGTTTGTTGCATTATGTTGGTGAGAAAATTTATTAGGTGGAAAAATTAGGTGTCTCCACCAATGTTCATGGGGTTAAACACCTCTGCATTGAATGGTACAACTCCCATTATTGAAAGTAAACTAATCCTAATCTTATCTAAATGTTGTGGGTGGCCAAATTGGTTGGGGATCACACAAGGAAACTCCACTGAACCTATGGAAAAGTGCTTGTATGAGGTTAAAAGGAAGGAAATTAAAATGATAAAGGTAAAGAGGGGGAAGTTATGCCAAGAATATTACTACCATGAGTAGATTACGAGCTCACACCCAAGAACCGTAGTAGTTCAACCTTCAATATAGAGGAAAGCACAATGAAGCTAGTGGGACCAATGAATTAAGATACAAATTTTTAAATTCATCTATCAAGGATGTTAGGTTGTGGAGCCTGTTTTCATGTGTGAAAGTGTTGAAGACTATACACTAAGAGTACTGTACACTTTTCATGTATCCTGTACACTTTTCAATTTTTTTGGCCTCGAAAAATGCACCCGACATATCGGGAAATGTGCTTTTCTCATATGGGCGAGTTTTTTGACCCATAGGTTTATGGGACGGGTTTTTCCCATGGTTTTGATACCCACGGTTTTGTAAAACTACTTAAGTAGTTGTCTATTTATATGGTCTTATGCATATGATAGATGGACAAGCAAATGTATTGCATAGATGTGTTTTGAATTCAACTGTGAATTCTGTAGAGTTTGTTGAGCATAGCTCCAAATAGATCTGGGTATTGTATTGAGAGATCGGTGGCTTGTAATAAAATATGAGCAAGTGATTCTTGGTGGAAGTAGCCTAAATTGGGTGAACCACATTAAATACTATCTCTTAGTGTTGTGTTATTTTATTCTGCAATTTTATTTGAGATCTGTAATAATTTCTGCATATTAGTTTCTACTATTGCGATTCTATGAGGGATTATTTCACATATTTTATCCCTTATTTCCTAACAATTGGTATCAGAGCCTGGTTTGGTTTGCTGAAGTGTTGAATCACAGGGAAAGTTTTTAGCTTGAGTGGGAGCTATGGCAGATGAAGGAAGATCTAGGGTTGATAAATTCAACGGGCAGAATTTCAGTCTTTGGAAGATGTAGATGGAAGATTACCTTTATCAGAAGGATCTTTATACTCCATTGTCTAAGAAGGTGAACAAACCCTCGAGTATGACAGATGCGGAATGAGATTTGTTGGATCAGAAGGCACTTCGAACAATCCGGCCGAGTCTTACATCTTCGAGTATTATTTAATGTTTCTAAGGAAAAGACTACAAAAGATCTAATGGATGCATTAGGGAAGTTGTATGAAAAACCCTCTTCCTCTAATAAGATATTTTTAATGAAAAATTTGTTTAATATGAAGATGTCTGAGAATAGTTCAGTAGCAGATCATTTAAATGATTTCAATATGGTAGTGAATATGCTAGCTTCAGTTACAATAGAATTTGATGAAGAAGTTAGGGCTTTATTAATTTTGTGCTCTTTACCTGAGAGTTGGAATAGCCTGGTAATGGCGGTAAGTAACTCGGTTCTAGCTAACTTGAAATTGAAGTTTGAGGATGTTTTAGGGGTGATTCTAAGCGAGGAAATGTGAAGAAAAAGCTCTGGGAATCTTCTACTTCAGGGAATTATTTGACAAAGGGACTAGAGGGAGACAGAAGAATAGAGGAAACCATGGAAAATCAAAAGATCGGGAAAGGTCAAAATCCAAGAACAATATTGTATGCTAGAATTGTGGAAAGCCTGGGCATGCAAAGAAGGATTGTTGGGAGCTTTGGGATAAGAAGAAACAATAGGAAGAAAACAAGGAGGCAAATGTGGCAACGGGTAATGTATGTCAGGATGCTTTGATTCTTTCTTTGCACAATATTACTGAATCTTGGGTTTTAGATTCAGGGGCTTCTTTCCATGCTTCTCCACATAGGCATTATTTTGTTGATTATGTTCAAGGAGATTTTGGGCATGTTTTTCTTGGTGATGATGATCCTTGTAGCATAGTTGGAAAAGGTTTTGTTCAGGTTAAGATGCAGAATGGGAATACTTGGCTATTGAAGGATGTCAGACATGTGCCTACATTAAGACAAAATTTGATATCGGCAGGGCAATTGGGAAGTGATGGTTATACTGTGATATTTACAGCTAACTCTTAGAAGGTTACCAAGGGTGCTCTTGTGGTGGTAAGAGGTAAGAAGGTTGGAACCTTGTATTTAACCACTGATAGTACTAATGATTGTAATCTTGTGGCTTCGTATGCGATACAAAATTATGGCACTATAGGCTCGGTCATATGAGCCATAAGGGCATGAACATCATAAAGAAGAATTTGCCTGGATATACAGAAACATTTTTGGATTTCTGTGAGAACTGCATATATGGGAAACAGAAGCGAGTAAGGTTTCTCAAGGTTGGACCTATAAAGAAAGAGAGTAAGTTAGAGCTGGTGTATTCGATGTGTGGGGCCAACTCAGCTATCATCTCTCTTGGGGTTCAAGTTATTATGTTACTTTTATTGATGATGCAACAAGGAAATTTTGGGTTTATTGTATTAGAAACAAATATGATGTATTTGACACTTTTTTTAAATGGAAAGCCTTGGTAGAGAATGAAACAGGTCTTAAGATAAAATGTCTTAGGTCAGGTAATGGAGGGGAGTATTGCAAAGAATGAATTTAATGATTATTGTTCTAAGAATGGAATCCATAGGCAAAAGAAGGTTCCAGGAACTCCACAACAGAATGGGGTATCAAAAAGGATGAACATAACAATAATGGAACGTGCTAGGAGCATGAGGTTACATGCAGGACTGCCTCTTTCTTTTTGGGTAGAAGCGGTGAGCATAGTTGTGTACTTGATAAACAGAGGACCCTCAAGTTCCTTAGATGGAGGCATACTTGAGGAGGCATGGTATGGTAAGAAATTTGATTATTCATTTCTTAGAGTCTTTGGATGTGAAGTGTTTGTTCATATAGACAAGGATGATAGGACCAAGCTAGAGGCTAAATCAGAAAAATGTACTTTCATTGGTTATGGTGGTGATGACTTTGGGTTTAAATGTTGGAGTATTAAGGACAAGAAAATCATTCGGTCTAGGGATGTGGTCTTTAATGAGAAAGTCATGTATAAGCAACAGTTGCAAGAAAATAGGGAAGAATCCAAGAAAGAATATGCAGTGGTAGAGGATCTTCCGGATGGGAAAGTGACCCATGAATCAGTTCAGGAACCTACTCAACAGGAACCCCAAACTCCTATAGTGAGGAGGTCTTCTAGGGTAAGAAAAGAACCTGAACGGTTTTCTCCTTCTCTTTATTATTTATTACTCACTGATAGTGGAGAGCCAGAGAGCTTTGATGAAGCAATGCAGGTAGATGCCAGTAAGAAGTGGGAGCAAGCCATGGATGAGGAGCATAAGTCTCTCATGGAGAACCAGACTTGGGATTTGGTGAAGCTACCGGAAGGCAAAAGAGCATTGCAGAACAAGTGGGTGTACAGAGTTAAAGATGAAGAAGGAGGAAAGAAAAGATATAAGGCCCGATTGGTGGTCAAGGGGTTTGCACAGAAAACAAGGTATAGATTTTGATGAGGTTTTTTCTCCTGTAGTAAAAATGACTTCTATCGAACTGTTTCTTGGAATAATGGCAGCAAAAGACTTGCACTTAGAATAGTTAGATGTAAAGACTACATTTCTCCATGGTGATTTGGAGGAGGAGCTATTTATGCAGCATCTAGAAGGATATGAAGTCAAAGGTAAAGAGGAGATGGTGTGCAAACCGTATAAGATCTTGTAGGGCTGAAACAAGCTCCACGTCAATGGTATAAGAATTTTGATAGCTTCATGATGGAGCAAGGTTATATTAGATGTCATTCTGACCATTGTGTGTATACAAAGAAATTTGAGGATGGAAGTTATATTATCTTGTGTTTGTATGTTGATGACATGTTGGTTGTAGGTAAAAACATGCAGAAATAAAAGTACTCAAGAAACAACTAAGTGAATCCTTTGATATGAAGGATTTGGGGCAGCCAGACAAATCCTTGGTATGAGGATAACTCGGGATAGGAAGGAATGGAAGTTGAATTTATCTCAGGAAGAGTACATTAAGAAGGTATTGGACAGGTTTAACATGCAGGATGCTAAACCGGTTGGGACTCCTTTGGCAGGCCATTTCAAGTTATCAAAGGAGTAGTGTCCCATGACAGAGCAGGAAAGAAACCAGATGTCCAAGGTACCTTACTCATCAGCAGTGGCAATTTGATGTATGCTATGGTATGCACTAGGCCTGATATTGCCCATGCAAAGGGGGAGCTGAGTAGATTTATGAGTGATCCGTAAAGAGCATTGGCAAATAGTAAAGTGGATCCTTCGGTATTTGAGAGGGACCATGGGGACAGCTTTGTGCTACTGATGGATCAAACACCACTTTACGTGGTTATGTAGATTCAGATATGGCTAGAGATGTAGACAAAGCAGGAGGAGCACGACAGTTATATTTACACTATAGGTGGGACAAAGAAGTGAGTGGATTTTAAGACTATAGAAGTTTAGTGGCTTTGTCAACCATGAGAGGCCGAGTATGTTGCTGCCACGAGGGCAAGCAAAGAGATGATTTGGTTATAACAATTGCTTGAGGAGTTGGGGCATAAGGGGAGGAATCTAAGCTACATAGTGATAGTCGAGTGCTATACACCTAGCTAAGAACTCTACTTTCCACTCTAGGACGAAGCATATACAGTTAAGGTACCATTTCATCAGGACAGCTTTGGAGGAAGAGAAGTTGAAGTTGGAGAAGATTCATACTAGTCAGAATCCTATAGACATGATGACCAAGGTGGTCACAAGGGAAAACTAAAGTTGTGTTCATCTTTGGTTGGTCTTCATAGAAACTAATGAAGGGTTGAGAAGCTTTCTCAGAGGAAAACTAGTCTCCAAGTGGGAGATTGTTAGGTTATGGAGCCTGTTTTCATGTGTGAAAGTGTTGAAGACTGTACACTAAGAGTACTGTACACTTTTCATGTATCCTCGCCGGGTTCGGGGCCGGGCCAGGCCTTGAGCGGGGGTTCCGTGGCAAGCAGCCCCAGGTAGTAGGGGTTCGGGGCGCAACCACCAAAATTTTTTTTTTTTTGGGCATAAAATTTTTTTCGCCTCGAAAATACACACCCGACATATGGGGAAACGTGCTTTTCTCATATGGGTGATTTTTTGACCCATAGGTTTATGGGACGGGTTTTACCCATAGTTTTGATACCCACGGTTTTTAAAACTACTTAAGCAAATTGTCTATTTATATGGTCTTATGCATATGATAGATTGACAAGCAAATGTATTGCATATGTGTTTTGAATTCGGGTGTGAATTCTTTAGAGTTTGTTGAGCATAGCTCCAAATGGATCTAGGTATTGTATTGAGAGAGCGGTGGCTTGTAATAAAATATGAGCAAGTGATTCTTGGTGGACGTAGCCCAAATTGGGTGAACCACGTTAAATACTGTCTCTTAGTGTTGTGTTATTTTATTCTGCAATTTTATTTGAGATCTGTAATAATTTATGCATATTAGTTTTTACTGTTCCGATTCTGTGAGGGATTATTTCACATATTTTATCCCTTTTTCCTAACAAAGGACACCAAGTTCCTCTCCAATACCATACAAGATCAACTGTGTTGAAAAGTGCATGAAAGAGAGAAATAGAGGAAAAACAAGAAAGGGAAATAGAAGAAGTGTAGTTTTTGTTCCATTTTTAGTGATGAATACAAATCTTCAACCAAGATATCACAATGCTACATAGTAAGAGTTATAAATTGTCCTTTCACCTCCTCTCGCATGAATTTTCATTTCCATATTCCACTAGTGACCTTTCATTTTCCATGAATTAAGTATTTCTCTTATAATTTTGAGAAAATACTTTTTACAAATTTAAAATAGGTCATTTAAGTGAATAGGGCGAAATAAAATAATGACACATAATGAAGAATTAGAATGGAGAGAGAAAGAAGAGAGGGAAAGAGAGGAAGAAGGAAGGAATGAAGGTAAAACACTACTCATAATGAAATACTTTGAATGCCATGATGCGATCATGAACTTTGAGCAAAGATATTCGACACCGGTGATCTTCTACACTAACGAAGATCACTCCCTTGAATAAATTTGAATCATTTTCCTAATCTAGTGATGACAAAAACTCTTGGACCATAGAATGAGTGTTCAGAAACACTGTTATGAGGTTTACTGCTGCAAGCTTGAGATGAACACATATAATGCCCACGATGACCCTCCTTGAAACTTGGTTGATGAAATCCTTGACTTATTGAAATCATTCTGATCAACTCTCTTTGAATCACCCGACTCCTTAAGTGATGAAGATGAATTCACATGATGTGCCTTGCGATGCCCTACTTTGTAATATGAGATGATCATTCCAAACCATGAAAAACCACCATCTCTTCATGATTGATTACACCTGAGAAACTAGACCAACTTGTGCACTTGAAATTCATGTTTCCTTGACACTTACTATATTTGGAAGGGATAACTTACTATCTTTAGTAAGTGTCGAGTTTGCATTTATAGACCCCAAATGGTGATATCAACCTAAATGATTATCCCTCAATGTCCCATTGTGCCAAAATTTCCTTTTGAGAACAACCTTGCTATTTTTAGTAAGTACACATGGGGAAACTTACTATTTTTAGTAAGTTTGGTAGTAGTTATATTTTCCCAACCTCAATCAGCTATGGTAAATTGAATTATTTCTTCTTACTATGTTCCTCTCACCTCTTGACCAACTACCTATTTATAGCAGGGGCTTGTGGAACCACTTACTATTTTTAGTAAGTGTTAATTGCGAAACGAGATGACCTTTTCGATGAATTTTCATGTGATACTCCTCTCGTGTTCACTACATTATTTGTAGCTTCTTAAAATGGTGGCTTACCAAAAGTAACAAACCCCTATGTATGAAGGCATGCTATTTCTAGTAAGTGCACCACAAATGACATATTGTAACAAAAAAATTCTTGAAACTCTGGGTTTTATTCTAGGGTTCCATGCTCTGTATTTTGAGTAATTCCTTCATATAAACAAGTGGAAAACTGATATTTTCATCCATGGGGGAATAATAATGAAAAAAAAACACATCCCTCCATATCCCTAAAAATAGCCACTTCATGGCACAAAAAGTTGTTTATGTGAAAATAGATTTTTCAACTATCATTCCCTCCAATTTTCTCACTATTTCGCCCTCTGGAACCTTGAGAAGTGGAGAGGTAGATCACTGATTTTTTCCACTACTATGCCATGGAGCCCATTAATGGATATTGTTGAGCAGATGAAGTATGCAACTAATAAGAAGGCACATTAAATATTCACACGTGGTAGCAATGCAGATTTGAAGGCGTGAAAGGATAGGCAAGGAAATGCGCATCAAAGACAACGACTAATTTGGGACTTAGCCATTTTCATGGTTATGGGCTATTTTTGGAGATAGCATGTAGGGAACACAACCAGATGGAAACTTGTGTAGCATGCAAATGTTATATTTGGAAGAGCATCTACTAAGTACTTTACATGAGTTCAAGTTAATAATAGGATTACCACTGCCAGTTAACTAGAAGAGATCTATTATTAGTGCACTTGCATGTGTGTCTATTATTGTAAAGGCACATGGCTATTTTCAGCATGTGACCTATTTTGGGAATTATGTAAGTGTGAAGGGAAATTCCCACCCTTATAAATATGTAGTAATCTGTGTAGATTAGAGAGAGTGCTAAGTAGTGAGCTAATATGGAGTTATGCCCGTGTTTAACTAATGGGCGCATGAGTTATGATACTAATTATTATAAGAATATTCTGTGTATTTATTGTATTTAATATAATGGAGTGTATTAGATGAATAATGGTGTCAAACATGACTATAACTAGTTATTGCATGGATAATTTCATTATGTTTATCATTTGATTCATGATTCTTTAAGATCTAGATCTAGAATATGCTCTGTGGAAAGTTTATACTGTTTATGGATCTGAATGCATTAACTCTTCATCATGTTCACATCCTACATAAGAAAATTTAAGGAGGGGCCTGTACCTTTTCATGCTTCAAGTGAGTACTCAGTCTAGGCTGAGTGATTTTCCAGCATGCATGGGTTATTCTTGGTTAATTCTAATTTGCATCATTTGTTCCATTTCCGGGACCTCTTTTTCAGTTGTTTTCAGGATGGTTCATGATGAAGATGTATCGGTTCACCCTAGAAAGTGTTGAGGAGTGGATAAAAGATCTGGAAGAATAGTACACATGGATATTCAGCACTAGAACTCGAGTTTAACGCACACAAGTGGGTGGAACAGAATATGTATGATAGTTTATATGAGAGCTTCTTTCTATCTTTCCAATAGAAATACACGAGTGACTGGTTTCTTATGTGTCTAAATGAAATTAGAGATATCACACACTTGTTTGGGCATAGGGATAATTTTAGGCCTTATATGAAACTAATTTTATTTGGACACGCGTTGTGGATAATTTGTTTTATGGTGTCTTGAATAGCTATATTCTAGATTAGTCAATCTATACTTATTCTTTCCCTGAGGCAAATGAGTTTCAGTTTTTATGTTATCCTAGGGGAACCTATTTACAAGGCATCCCACTAGAAATCAAGATTCTTATGGTAACCCTAAACTTAGAAGGAAAACCAATGGCTAGCTAAACCTCACCACATGTTTGGGTACAAACAGATTGGTGAAATATTGCATGACTTAGCGGCAGCAAGGAAGAGAGAAGAAAGGAGGTTTAAGTACAATGTGGTGTGTGAGAGGGAGATAGAGAAGCAACATGACATTGCAGAGTGGATGGATTTGAGGAGAGATATGGCTCATGAAGGATTTGGAGATCACGATGGAGGTATGGAGCCGAGCATCGAAACTCCCTCATCCGGGAAAGCATGATAGAGAACCCTCCTCGGCCTCACAAGGAAGCATGTCAAGAGAGAGAACCCGGACGATGGGTGTGCATATGAACCTACTTGGAAACCTAGCCCTTGCACTTGTTTTTCCATTATTTAGTACAACAAGTTGTCAACAAGCTAATTTAGGTAGTAGGAGAGTAAGGGTAAGTCAAATAACAAGCACATTGATGACAGGGTAGACATCTTCATTGTTGTTTAGGGGTACTTTTTCAGACACATCATCCATACAGAATGTGAGTGTGCATAATTTTGGACTCATTTCTGGGAGTGGTACCACTTCACGCACCTTCACTTCACGGTTCATTTCAAGATTACTATTAGGGCACTAGGAAGTACATCTTATGGTCTACTTCCTGCCGCATGTGGAGGATCAAGAGGTATAGGTGATTCTATTTTCAATGGATCTGATGGTTCTGGAGGTAGAGGGAACATAGGAGGTTTTGGGTCAGGTGGGAAAGGTCTGCACCAACCCAATAATATTTATATGGAAATTTATCTTCGTCTTCCATAGTATATGGGCATAGAAGATACTACTAAGCACATGCAAATGTGTGAAATACCGTGGCACCTAAAAGGAATCGTGGCTTATGATCACAAGGAAAGCCAATTTATGAATACATTTTAGGGACATTTACACAAGATTTACAAGAAGTTTGACCCTAATCAAACTTGTATAGATTATGCAGCATTAAAATATGCTTTCTTAAAAGAGTTCTATATCCATGAGTTTTAGTAGAATAGTATAAGTGTGTTTAAGGATATTAAACTAGGCACTATTGAGAGTGTTCGACAATATGAAGCCCATCTTAAGACACTTTTATCTAAGAATTCCTATGATATTCATGCAAGCTAGCATGCACAAAGTGGTTCATTGAGGTCTGGTCACACCTTTTATAAGGGAATTTTCACATAAGATGTACATTGATCCATGTGAAGAACTTGCAAAAGCTTTGTGCATTGAGGAAATTAGAAGTATAGACACTGGACTCAACCCATTCTTGGAGGCACACATTAAAGCTATGGCAAACCAGTTGGAGAAACTATTGGAAAATTTGGACATGAGATGCATAAAGGGATTTGGTGTTCAAGTTGTGAAGTGGAAGGTCACACCAAAGATAGTTGTCCCCATCAATCACTATGCTCATTACTTTGCTAGACCGTGAGATATGTAATTTAAACTATGATGCTAGCCATTGCCCATTATTTTAATGCACGATAAGAAAGAATGTATCCTTATATTATAATATTTTCTGGTCCATGAATCATGATATAGAGGAATATAGATTGATTGGTCAGATCCATGATGCTATATATATTGGTGTGTGACAGACAAGCATATCAGATAACTCTAAAGGAAAGAATGAGCACTAGATCATGATCATAATCAAGCATGCTATAATCAGAATGAGGGGAATTTTGAAGGAGGTCATGGTAGGGGCATGGATACGATGGTAGATTTGGAATTTGAGGCCATGGTGGTGGATGAGGTGATTTTCCTCATGAGACGTGCTTTACATGTAGATATCCTGACCACTACAAGAGTGAATGTCCCCGTAAGTGCTCGAGCCATCTAAATAAGGAATCCTTCAGTGGGAAGATGCACATCTATTAGCGATAGTACAACTATTGTTTGTGATAATTGGGATCATGGTACTTATGAGATGGTTGGGTGAGAAGTAAGGAGAAAATTTGCATGGAAAATAGAACCTCATTGTGTCATTAAAATGGGTAACAAATCTAAACCTCGGTACATTAGGGAATGAGACCCTATGGTATTCATGCGCGCCTTGGAGGAATAGTGGAAAGACCAAGTTGAGAGGAGAAATATGTTAGTATATACCCTACGCAGACAACATCACACTAGTGGGTGGTTCACAGAGATAATCTTATAGAATGTAATGAGGTCAATATCACTCTAACAACTTAGTTTTTTAGAAGAAATACACCTACGTAAATTTGCACATATCATGGTAATAAACCTATTCAACACCGTTCAGCAAAGCAGAGAGACTCTAGACAGAGGGGCAGGAAGCTTTACAACCTTTACTCTGGGTGCACAAATTTTATTCCACTTTACAAGAATCCACACATACTTGGTATGTATATGCAGAGATACATAGAGAGACTGGAAATTAGTAGGATTTGATTGTAGGTATGGCCCAAAATTTTGATTACTTCTCTCCTAAACCTTCAGTAGAAGAGGCATTAAGGGTTATAAAGTGGTTAACTATGGGAGATAGTGTAAAGGAGGAAGAACTCATTTAGGATTTATTTTATGAAAACAACTTAGTAGCATGTTTTACTCAAGGAACAGAGATAGATGGCACACTACTTAAGAGTGCTTACTTTGAGAAACAAAAAGTGAAGATGGTCTACATAATAGATGATGAATAAGTATAAGAACTGGATATAGATTATTCAATAGTTGTACAAAAAAAGTTTTGGATAGTGCGAGATAAGAACATCTGTGCATTTCATGAATCGATGAAGAAAAAGCAAGTAAATATTGGCACGGATACTAAACCAAAGGAGGCCATAATTTGGGATTATTGTTCGACTCTAAAGTGGAAAAAATCATAGATTTAGTACGAGAATTTCAATATGTATGTCCTAGGGGATACCATTAATTAAAAGGCATGCATGAATAAATAGGAGAATTGAAGATAAAGCTTAACGAAGGTGCGTGCACGAAAAGGAAGAGACCCTATAGTATGAAACCTAACTTGCACATAAAGTTCGAGAGAAGAAATTGACAAAATGTTGAAGTCTTGAATCATTAAGCCCCTAGAAGAATTAGAGTGGATTATCCTCATGGTTATCAATATAAATAAAGATGGTCGATTAATATTTGTGTGGATTACGAGAGAACTGAATGCTACATGTGTGATTGATCCCTCTCCTACACATTTCACAGAGGAGATACTAGAAGGCGTTGTAGGATGCAAGATCTATTATTTTATAGATGGATTCTCTAGGTATCATCAGGTTTGGATTTTATAGGACGATCAAGAAAAAAAAACCTTCACCACTGAATGGGGAATTTTTACATATACTGTGATGCCCTTTAGTCTGAAAAATGTACCCGTGTATTTTCGCGAATAGTTGTTCAAGCATTCCGAGATTTTATTCGTATTTTCTTGCAAGTTTACTTTGATGATTGGATGGTGTATGGACTTGATAAGGATCATTGTGATAATTTTTCTCAATTTTTGAAAGATGTAGATAGTTAAGAATCTCTTTGAACATAAAAAGTGCATATTTTCTACACCATTTGGCATTTTGTTAGGGAATATCATTTGCAAGGAAGGTATGTTGGTTGATCCAGCTAAGGTTATAGTTATTATCGGCATGGAAGAGCCTACTAGTCAAACTAAGGTGCACATATTCATAGGTCACACTGGGTTTTATAGAAAATTTATCAAAGGGTATGATAAGTTTGTTGCACCCTTGGAAGAGTTACTAAAAGGAAAAGGGACATTTTATTAGGGGGAACCACAACAACATGCATTTGAGACATTGAATAAGAAACTTACGACAAAAACTATTTTTTGATTTCCCTCATGGGACCAACCATTTCATGTACATGTGGATGCTTCGGCATGACCATTAGTGCGGTGTTGGCTCATCATGGAGAAGGTATTATAGATCATCCTATCGGTTTTTCTAGTAGAAATTTGACCCCTACAAAGCATAATTATATAACTATTAAGCACGAATCCTTTTCAATGATCTATATGCTACATAAATTCGAGATAGTACATGTTGGAAACACCATTTTTATTCCATATTGATTACATGGCATTGAAATTCTAAGTAAATAAGCCCATCTTATAGGGGCACATATGTCAATGGGTAATATTATTCCAAGAATTTGATTTTACAATTGTGGTAAAAATAGGGAAAATTAGTTCTTGCCTAGACCATTTATCAAGGATACAGTCAGGAGAAGACGCATAAACAATTTAATATACAATGTCGATGTACATTTATATAGGTTACAAGTGCGCACCTTTAGACTTGGAGGTCATTTTTGTTTTTCTATGCGAGAGGTTTAACATCGAAAGGACTAAAAGACTTAGAGAAGAAATAACTTGTAATTCATGCAACACCTTTTATGTTGATCAGTGGTGACCTATACAAGTTAGGTTGAGATGAATTATTGTGCCAATGTGTATTAGAGCATGAGTGCACATGTATCATGGAAGAAGCTCATAGTGGTATTTCATGTGGGAACTATGCGGTGAAGACATTGCACATAAGATTCTACTCACTCGATTATAGTTGGAGAACCTCTACGAGGATTGTAAAGCCTATTATAAGGTGTGTCATCACTATCAATGCATTGGTAAACCTGGGAAAAGAGATGAAATGTCTTTAACATCTATTCCTAGTGCAGAGTCATTTGAGAAATGGGCTATAGACTTTGTGGGTCCTATTTCACCAGCCACGCGTAGGACTGGATCACACTACATCATCAATTACATAGATTACCTCACAAGTGGGGTAGAAGAAGCACCTACCAAGGATTGTACATCAGCTATAATATCCAAGTTCTTAGTGGAAAATGTTCTTACAAGGTATGGATTCCCGTTGAGTTTAACCAATGATAGGGGCACACAATTTTTGAATAAGACAATCAAAATTCTATTGGACGAGTTCATGATTACACACCATAAGTCTACACCATATCATCCTCGAGAAAATGGGACTGCTAAAGCTTTTAACAAGATTTTGAGCCAAACATTGACAAAAATTTGTGATGTTGGAAGGAAATATTGGGATGATAAATTTTATACCATATTTTCGGTGTATAGAACAACATACATGCCATTGAATAAGACCACACCCTTTTAATTAGTGTTTGCAGTACGAATGCAGTTCTTTCTATGGAATTTGTGTTACCTTCTTTACATATTGCATGCACTAGTGGTCTATTTGATGAGAAAGAATTACAAGAACAAATTGAAAATTTAATCAAGCTAGATGAATGACGAGAAATAGCACGATGGAGTCAGAAGCAAGAAAAGGCCTGCCAGAAAGCATGGCATGACAGGAACATCAAGGACCAAAAGTTTGAGATTGGACAGATGGTGCTCCTTTATGATTCTAAGTGTATGCACCATCCAAGAAAACCTAAATTAAATTAGTTGGGACCATATGTTATCGCTCACATACTTGAAACATGTGATTTCCAATTAGAGACAATTGATGGAATACAGTTACCCAGTTACTTTAACGGAAGTAGGATGAAGCCCTACTATAAACAAGTCTTCTTCGTGTTTGTAATAAGGAAATGTTTCGATTTAGATTAGGTTTTCATTTATACATTCCCTTAATTTATTTCCTTCTTCATCACTATGCTTTTTCATTTTAGTTGGTGTTTTGTGTAATAAGCGCATTTTTGTGCTGGAAACTACTTACCATTTGAAGAATTTTTATGGGCACAGGACTACGCATACCATTTATGTGGGGTGGCTATTGAAAAATGGGTACACATAAAGGAACAAACTGCTATAGGTGTTATTCAAGTTTGGGGCATTGTTAGAAAGGAGATTGCTTCCAAACAAGGACCATAGATGGAGATAAATGAAGGAACAAGTATAACGTGAGGTAAGCAGAGGCCATGGAGACTACCAAGGGAAGGCATAATGGTGAGGTACTTAGGTGCATGGAAGTTTCTGAAGAGAAGTCCACGACCATAACGTAGGAAGGTGTGCTAAAAGGTTATAGCTTGGGTGTGAAGATGTACCACATGGAAAGTGTGAAAATGGTCAATTAGTGAGAGGATTGTTGGTAGGTGAAGGAGAAATAAATGCACTAAATTTTTGAAAATATATATAAGGACATAATGTGAGTTCATTTTTACCTTTACGATCACAAGAATTTGAATGAACTAAGTGCGATCGAGCCGAGTGAAGAGTATTGAGGTGCAAAGAGTGTGAAACCAGATGTGGAGAGTGGATTTATGCACAGAAGAAGCTTGTGTCCCCATTGGTGAAGGGTTTGAGTGAAGCAGACGTGTTGAGAAAGAGCTAGGGCATGTGGTTTCAAACTAGGGCATGTAGATTCAAGCTAGGGTTTTGAATTACTCACTACAAAGGATAAAAAGTTGATATTTTTAGATGGCACCAAAGAAAGCACCTACCGTAGGAGCCAAAGGAAAGAAGAAAGTAGAAATAAAGTTGAAATTTCTCCCGAGAGTAATTTCTCAAAGATGCAATACCCAAAGGTGTGATAATTGGGCAAGAGTGGGATTCCCACATCCGTAGCTACAAGGTGAGTGATTACAACCATTGCACTTCTGATAACAAGAAATAATTGGATGTGTTGTTGAGTACAAAGACCAACAAGCACACGGTGGAGGATATGCCAGTGTATGATGATGCTAGAGAGAAATTGTTGAAACAAGTAGGAGTCTATCAGTTATATGAGCTCTTGTATTTTGGCAAGTATGAACCTCTATATCAGTAGATTATGAGCATTTTTCATGATAACTTCTTCTTTTTTCTGGACAAAGGCTAAGGATTACAATAACCCTTATTTTGACATTGACAAGATTAAAAGGCATAGGGGTAGACCTAGCTAGTGACCTGACTGATAAAGCAGAAATCATGGAGACACAAAAGGAGTTGGGGTATACAAAGGGTCCATGCGGAATGTAAATTGATAAATTAAATAAGTACCTAGTGGTATAAGAAGTTGTGCATCTAGTGACCAAGTTGAATGATCAGGAGAGATGGTCGTAGGTGAATACAATGTGGCTCCATGTCATGAGGAAGATGTATCAAGGAGTAGTCTATAACATAGCAAGATACATTACAGAAACCATCATTGAAGAATCACGCACAAGTGATTAAATCAATATTGGAACTATCTTATTATCTCTTGTATTTGTGGAAATTAGAGTGCCCGATGGGCCAAAGAACAAGATTTGGGAGTACCCCTTGGAGAAGAAGTCCCTTGCGGAGAGAGGTTTAAGAAGTATTTATGTGAAGGGTCAATGGGTGGACCATTTAAATAGAGGGTGGAGATGTGGTATGACAGATCCATGTGGCATTTGAAGAGGAGTGGTGCATCCCTAAGGAGTTACCGTCGGTGGTGGGAAATGTAGTACAATTTGCGGTGTACCATCATTTTTGCATTGCAAGATTTTATAAGAGGGATGGGACTTGGAGCCCATGGTGCAAACTGTCATATGCCTTCACAATGCGTTACTTACAGGCACCAGTCCACTAGTTCACTGATGTGTGTCTCCTATGTTTAATGTAGATAAGGTAGACTATGACTACCACACTTTGAGGAAAACATATGTGCATCCAATCCGGACCGCATATATTGAAAGGATCATCTCATATATTACAAGCATGAATCTTATAAGCTTAGCTATTGGGGATAGAGGAGCCACACTTGTATACCTTCAGCTTAAGCCTAAGTTTGATAATAACAAGTATGTAGAAAATGAGTTCACACTCCCAGGGCCACCTAAAGGTAAGCACATGGTAGAGAACATGCCATCCCCACAACCTATAGAAACTATAGTGGTGGATGAGGAGGAAGAAGAGTGGGAAGATAGTGGTGGTTTAGAACATAGAGGCCGAGGCAACCCACAAATAGAATGGACACTAAGCATGTAGGTACCCTACCTCAAGTACAAGATGAAGAAGAAGACTTGGAAGAAGTCCAAGGATAGCATCATTTCAAGAGGGTGTTTAGAAGAAAAAGGACACAAGGCACGGAAATCCTCAGTCTATTAGGAGGTCACCACACCTCTCTCCTCAAAAAGAGAAAACTAAGAGGAAAATGAGGACAAAAAAGGTGAATGAGAAGGCAGAGGAGTCTATAGAGAGCATGCCTAGATCCCTATACAACCAGGAAGAAGTGGAAGAACCTAGGGATGAAGATATAAAGGATAAAGAGGAAGGAGGGAAAGAGGCAAGAGAACCGAACATGATACCACTCAGAACATCGAAGATCCAACTCCAAACCTTGGCACTCAGGTACCTAAGGGGCCAAGAACGAAGTGAACAAGTGGAGAATACAATGTTCCACATATGGGCTATGACGAGGACACAGGTAAAATTTTCCATGCCCGATTCCAGAATACAGTGGGCCTCAAGGAGTTTTATGGATGGGAGTTGATGGACCCAGACATGGCAACCACATGCACAAGGAAAAAATTATCCTGGTCGATGCAAACTCACATGGATGAGCCCAATTTTGATGTATGTGAAGATTCATGTGTGTCAAGAAGAATGAAAAAGGCATCATAGAATAGGCACATAACTATCAAACCCATTGTTATGTTTGATGAGTAGGTGAGTAATGCCTTGGTGAAAGTATCTACAGAGGTGGCACAAAGGAGCATTGATAAGGATGCCACTATTAGAGCGCTACAAGAAGAAAACAATTCCAAAGATTCCAAAATATCGCATCTAAAAGGAGAGAAGGACCTAGTGAAGAATAATAATGAAGCCTTCGTCAGCATGGCAGAGGAGATCAGCAATCAAGTCCTAAAAGCAAGACTACACTTAGAGTCCAAGGTACCTAGAAGGTTTCCCTTTATATATGCATTATGTGTGTACCTTAGTTTATTTGGTGCTTGAGGATGGACCCATTCACATGCCAATGATAAAGGACCTTGAGCAAGAAGTAGAGAGAGAAAGGTCTTTAGTGGTTAGAAAAATTTCATCTTACGAGGCATTACTCCAAACCTTAAAGAAAGTAGACCAGGATTTTAATATTTGTGTAGCTCCAAAAGTAGTAATAAGAATCAAGACGATGGTAGAAGAAAATGAAGTCATAAAGGAGATGAAGGATGAGACTTTGGGGTTTGTAGAGAGATTATCACTAGTTAAGAAAAAGTGTGAGGCCCTTGCAGCATCCTAAGACCCCCATAAGGAAAGGCTGGATGAAATTGGGAAGCTTATAACATAGTAGATGGATCTTATGGAAGGAAGGGTGTCTGTAATGTCCAACATTTTTCTAGTATTACAAAATGATAAGGAAGAGATTGCACAAGATGAGTTAGATTCTATTGCATTAGATATTCTAGAAAAGACAAAAGCCATGCTAAATGATTGGAAAACCTTAGAGGCTGAAATCAAAGAAGAATATCTAGAGTTAATTATTCTAGTTGAAATAGAGGATATTGTAGGGTAAAATTTCATTCTTTGTATAGTAATTATTTAATTTCCTTCCATTCCCATTATTTATTCTTTTAGATATCAAAAGGCAACCATTTTCGAGGCGGAAATGCAATTTAGTGTGGGGTAATGTTGAGCGAACGAAGTATAACACTAAGAAGAAGGTGCACACAAGATTCACACATGGTAGTAAGGTAGATTTAAAGGTGTGAAAGGATAGGGAAGGAAATGCACATGAAAGGCAAGGAATGATTAAGGACTTAGCCATTTTCATGGTTACGGGCTATTTTGGAGATAGCATGAGGGGCAAACACCCAGATGGAAACTTGCGCGGCACGTAAATGCTATTTTTGGAAGAGTGTCTACTAAGAACTTCACATGAGTTTGATTTAATTATAGGATTACCACTACCAGTTAACTAAAATATATCTATTATTGCCACACTTTCATGTGTCTTTATTATTGTAAAGGTGCATTGTTATTTTCAACATGTGACTTATTTTGGGAATTATGTAAGCGGTGAAGGGAAAGTCCCCACCCTTATAAATATGTAGTAATCTGTGTAGATTAGAGAGAGTGCTAAGTAGTGAGCTAATATGGAGTTATGCTACCATAACTAATGCATGCATGAGCTATGATACTAATTATTGTAAGAATCTTCTGTGTATTTTGTATTTAATATAATGGAGCGTATTGGATGAATAATGGTGTCAAACATGACTGTAACTAGTTATTGCATGGATAATTTCATTATGTTTATCATTTGATTCATGATTCTTTAATATCTAGATCTAGAATATACTTTGTGTAATATTTATACTACTTTTGGATTAGAATACATTAAATTTTCATCATGTTCACATCCCGCACAACTAACTCTAAGGAGGGGATTGGTACTTTTGCATGCTTTGGGTGAGTGCTCGGTCTCGGATGAGTGATGTGCCATTGCACCTAGGTTATTATTGGTAAATTATAGGCTACATTAGAGCTTGAAATTTTTAGGTCTAGTTTTTATCCGTCTGCAATAAAATTAACTCCATTGTGATAATATTTTTCTTCTTGTCTCACTGGTGAAATTTCTCTTTGATCCGGTTTTCAGTTTGATGGGAAATTGAACTTTGTTATTTGTAGAAAGAATTGAAATTTATTCATGACAAGTATTCCTTGTTGTGAATGGGAGGTTTAAAGAAATTTATTAATGGCCTTTGAGAGTGGATAACTCAACAATAGACGGTTCTTCGTTTTGTGCATTGGCTTGCAAGATATGTTCAAATCTTCGTCTCATGACAATGGAGGTTTTTGAAGAATTCCTTCACTCTTCTCTTTTGTTCTTCATTCCTATGGCTCTTTTGATCAATATTTTATTTTAATTATATGCATATTCATGGAGATAAAGTTTTGGTTTTCATGGTGGAGCATTTTTGGAGCAACAATGGTGGACTATATGTTCTTTGCAACTTTTCTTCTTATGATGAGAATCAACAAGAAATGACAAGAAGCGACAAACAATAAGATTTTTTTCAAATTTTTGAGTTTGATTTGGGTGAATTTTCATGTACTTTATGTCCCTCACCTCAAAGGGTCATGAGGTACATCAATTTTCAAAACATGCCTCAACTTGACACGTGGCAGAGATCCGACGACAGGGATTAAAGCTAAAAAAGTAGCTTTAAAGCACTGAGGGGATGGAAGCTGATCACATGGGTGACTAGAAGTCTCCTTCAAGGATGGTAGCATTTTTCCATCCTTTATTTCCTTGACCTTGAGGGATGTGAGGGACAAAAAATCCTGCCAGGATCCTGGAGATGACATTTGTCCTTCTAAAATTTGACTAACTCCCCAACTCGCTTCAAGACAAAAACTTGAAACAGTGATAATGTGAGCTCAAAATGGAAGTTTTTGATGAATTATTATATTATATTCACTATAGATGTCCTTTTAAATTCAATAATTTTTGTCTCAGGTCTTGATTCTTCTAGTTTATCCTTGAAAAAGATTTTTATTTTATACTTCACCTATGCATGAGAAAACTTATTGCAGGCCCATTTTGCCAAAGTGTTGTGAAAAATAATTTCACTATATTTTAGGGCTTAGAATTCCCTTTTCTACCATGTTTTTTTCTCCAAACTCCATCTAGAGCTCTTGAAATCACCTTCGGAAGCTCAAAAGTTGTTTTGGACCGTGCACTGCCTAGGCTTGTGAACCCTGATTTTAGTGAAACTATCCTAACTTCTAAGAATCCTTCCAGAATCTTCCTAAATTAATTACATGATGTTCCTAGGCCTTCTATTATGCTTTGTTTCTGGTTTATCTTTTATGTTTCACTCCATGGCATTTCTCCAGTCCTAGGAAGGCTAGTGATAACCCTTCCCATAACTACCCAAAGTTTGCATTTTTCAATTAACTTCTAAAATCACCTAGGGGTTTTAAATTGACTTTCCTAAATCACCTATGGGAATGAGTTAACATCAATTGAGGGATTACTTGACTAACCGAGTAGACCCATGGTATTTCAAAAGGATAGAACTTGAAAATTTTGGTACATGGATATCGTTGTCATGCTGGAAAATTGCCAATTTCTCTGTTGTACATTTGCATGAAAACACATTAAAATCATAATATTTCACTTACATAAATCAAAATAAATCACTAACATATAAATAGGAATAATCCACAAGAAACAATAAATTTAATTGTATCATGTTGTAAAATTTACAATGCTCATGGAGTACAAGTTGAGATGGAGATAAAATAGCAATAGTCAAGAGAACAGAGGAAATGAAGGAACTTATTTCTAGAAATAAAATGGGAAATAGTAAACAATAATTAACTATCCCTTTATAATGAGGAGGTCATATCCTTTTATATATTTACAATCCATCTCTTTATATACCCCCGACATGATTTTTCATATTCCAATTACCAATGACTTTTCAAATGCCTTTAGGAAAGAAAAAATCAATCCCCTTTTATAATTTAAAAGGGGAATTTTACATTGCACAAATATTACATAGTCACTTTAATGAATAATAAAAACAAAATTATTAAACACAATGAATAATTACAAGAAAAGGAGTTGAAGGAGAGTTAGAATAGAAGAAGGAGAAAGAGAATGAAGAAAGATGAAGTAGCTCAACTTCTTTGTGAAGACCATTCCTATGATGAATATTCCTCCTTCAATACCTCATGTGAGAACGCGATCAATTTTAACTCAAGCCATTTCACCTCTCTAATAAAATGAACAACTGTTGGTGTGATCTTATCTAAGGAATGCTCACATAATCTAATGTGTTGATCCAAGCCTTTGGAATGTGTCTTAACTTCTTACACTCAGTGAACCAACATTTTTATCTTGATAATGATTGAAATAAAACCAAATATTACTGTGGGTGACTCCATGATGTCTTCATTGAAAGAGAAAGGATATCCTACCTCTTTCCAAACCATTTCTTGAAAATGAGTCGATTTCTCCTAAGGATGTGTTTTAATTAATATGATGGTCCCCAAGCTCTTCTACACATTTTATTATATCTTTAAGAGTCCCTTAAGAATTTTTATCACATTCATCGAGCTCTTTCAAAACATATTTTAGTACATTACACCTTATAGCTATGGTACGTAATCAAATAGGGTACAAATTATCAGTTGGGTCTATGAAAACTATTTTTCTTATCAAGAATGAGGTGTTAGAATCTCTATTTTAGAGGTCACCAGAGAACACTATCCCATATCATATTTTATTTTTCCAATTCAACCTCGGTGCTTTTCATTCTTGAGATGGTATGCAAAAATTGGAATATGGAGAGGACCTCCGGAAAAGAACGCTCCATTTTTCAATGATTTTCCTCGTGAACTTATCATTTTCTCTCCCTGCATTGTGAATCCTCGGGATTTTTTGAGGGATTTTGAGTCAAATTTGTTTATGGGAGAGAACATCTCAACTGGAGGTAATGATAATGATCCTGGTTCCAAGAATGACTATACATATGAAGAAAAGGTCCTCACATGTTCCCCCAATTAGTTGATGGCTCGTTTGTATTCTTCATTCTAGTCTAATATATGATTCAAAGACTCTTTGGAAATATGAGCATCAACCTCATGTGTATCTTGGCTAAGAGAGAATCTGGCTATCTTGTAATCACTAGGAATTTCTTCCAAAGGATTTTTCACCTTGGGTCTTGCAACTTATACACACTAAGCTCTAAAAGCCTTAGTGTAGAATCTTGAAGTATCTTTTTCTTCCCTTGAATGTGATTTTATTTTACTTCTCAAAGGCTCCTAGGAGTTCTATGAGGAAAATTTTAAGTAACAAGATATCCTCTGTATGGTCTAGTGTAGGCAAGAAAATACACTAGATAGGATTTCATTGTGAATCTCTTGGTTGTGAATAGTTGCATAACCTATTGGTGTAGATTATCACTAATTATCTGACCCTAGTCTAGAATTTGATTTACCTCCATGATTATTAGCATGAACTGGACCATCCAATATTAGAATTACTTGGTGTGTTACTTGTCCATTATTCTACTCAAGAAGACAATGGAATATAAGTAGGCTTTGTGAAACTCACTCCTTGACAATGATTTTGGTATCCTTTATGGTTTTCTCCCATGTTACAACTAGGATTAAAATGTAACCCCCTTCAAATCGGAGTGTGTAATGAGCCAATGTTGATTTGTAAACTCTTTTATGATGATCACCATATTTCTCTGAGTTGGAATTTGTAGAAAACTTGAAATTCCTTTTATAGTCAGGACTACCAAGGTGAGTGAGTTGTCATTTGTAGTGATTGTTCGGGAAGAAGGGTCATAGTATTTAGCACAAGATAGGATTGATTCATTTATTTGTACTAAAATTGGATGACCTCCTGCTCTTAAAATTCCACTGGAAAATATCTTTTCTTCTATTGGTTCCTTGACCTCATTTTCCAACTAATTTCTTATTTCCTCCAGGTCTAGGTGGGATACATCATTGTCTCCTATAAGTGGATATTCTCTAGACACGGTGGAGATTGGCTCATGACCAATGTACTTGATCTTCATGGTTTCCCAAAATAGTGATGGAATGAGGAGAGGAAGGCATGTGAAAATTTTGGATATGATTAGATAAATTACTATTTTTAGTAATTCATTCTTCACCTTTACTTTCCAATTCTAGCCATTTTTTTCCAATTTCAAAATTTCTAGTTTTAGAGTCTTAAACTTGAGAATTTCACTGAGGGTTTCAGGAGGTTACTTCTTCATTATAAGACTTGTTATTTTTAGTAAGTATCAGAGGAAAACTTACTAAAAATATAATTAATTCTTCCATTTTTTTAGATTGAGATGATAATTACCTTGTTGGATTAGGAATTTTATAATTATCACTTGCTTTATTTTTTAGGTGTTTCTACCCTCCAGCTTATTTTTAATCAAAAGGTAATTTTTTTGGGCAGAAATGTACAAGTGGGTTCTATGAAAAAATTTGAGGATCAATGGGAATGAGGCTTATATCATCTCCAAGGCATTCACCATGGGATTTATCAAGAAAAATTTGAAGGAAAATGAAGCGAAATGAGAAATATATGAGAAAAATTTGTGTTTCGGGTATGGTATTTCTTGGTGATATATGAGTATCAAAAATTATAGCAATGTATTCTTATTTTACAAATTGAATGTCTATGCATGATGGAACTTCATCCAAGAATAAATGGATGCTCATCGAAATCCCACATAGCTACTGTGTCCCTCCTTTGTTATGTTTACCAAAATGTTAGCATGCATGTTTATCACGTATAGAATCAAGACATCCATACATACATAAGGAATATTCAACACCGATTAACAAAACATATAATAAGGAAAAACTTAATCCATGTAAAGAAACACTCATATTAATTGGAATATCAAATCACCACATGATCGATCTGTGAACTTTCATTATCCAACCATAACCATCCATTAGAAACCTTAAGCGCTTACATTACATTCCTGTTGATCCTCGGTCATTACAATAGTGAGTGGTACCATGTGTGTGACCACTAAACATAGAACTATATAAAAACAACATAATTCTCGCTACAATATACATGGTCACACCTAACAAAAATTATATATATTATATATATTATATATATATATATATATATATATGGGTGGGAACTTGAATTTCACCACCCATGCACCTTCCTAATAATAAGCGCACTCACAAAAACCATCTCGCATTCGTTACATTCCATGATAATAATAGATTATCCTAAATAGAAGGCTTGATTTAATCCTATTATTATCCTTCTGCATGCACATGTATTTTCTATAAATAGCCCTTTATTGGCCACCAAGTCATTCAGCTATTATAGTTTGCTTGGTTGGCCCTCAAACTCGATTTTCCTATTTTTAGCCCATGCTCTAGAAAATGGCTAAGTCCTTGTTCCTTTTGTCTATTTGTGTAGTCTCACATACTACCTTGTTTTATATTTGCATGCAACCCCTCACATTCTACTCACTTCTCTAGTTCGTGTGTCTCTACACATTAACTCTACTCTTCAACACTTAGAATTTTCCCAACTAACATTACCCCACACTAGGGATATTGTCCATCCTCGGAAAGATGTTTCCAACTCTAATTAAAGAAGAAATAATAAATGAAGGAATAAAAATAGGTCTTGTACCAAGGGATCAAAGAATAAATTCATCATGTCTCTTTGGGTGGTAGGATTCCTAGATTTTTCTTTTCTAAAATATTTTCTAACTCCTCCAACCTTCCAAATCCTTTGTTACTTTAATCGAACATGATAAACTATGTTAGGAACCTCTACATGAATGAGCTCATCTAAAATTATTTAGATATCCACAATCATTTTCTTGAGCTATGTCGATGCATCATCTAGTGCATCAATCCTACGTGTAACATGAGGAAATAGTTCGTCAACTTTTCCTTAAGAATTATTTAAAGCATTGTTTTCAAATCTCTTTTTTGTTCAACCTTGATCAACATATTTTCCTTCTTTTTCCTATTATTTTTCATTTTGGCATATAATTACTTCAAATCTACCTTGTCTCTAGTAGGAAATGCACTCATAACATGGTCAAAGTCTTGGAGGTGGTAAAAAAAAATCTTCTTTTCACACAATATCCTTAATCTTTTCTTCATCTAATGCCTCATACTACACAAGATGAGCCTCTATCTCGATCCTTGTTAGTTTTCTTCTCGTGTGGTGATATCCTCAACTATTAGTCATGTACCCTTCCTCATCTCATGTGATAACATCCATGCTAATTCATCCAAATAATGTAGCGTTGTTTCATGTTCATCCTTTTCATGCACAACTAGACTTGGATACGAGGTAGTAATAGTGTATGCAATACACTCTTCCTTCTTGTATGACGCGCACGTTCTACCCTTCTCCTCTCTTATATACCACTTCAAATACACAATTAATTTATCATTTTTATACATATCTTCATGTTTTTTCTTGATAAAAACATCATTTAAAAAAATTTACATTCCTACTTTTGATGTTAGTTTATTAAGAACATTACAAATTTTCTCTTCTATAAGCTTCTACATGTCAAGTAATCGGGATTGCTTCATCTGTACAAACTTAATTTGATTCTTTAATAATGAGTTCACGTTGACCTCAAACTCTAGATCCTCCATGTGTGACTGATATTCCCAAGAGAGCATCTTTTTGGTGTGTATAAGTGCCTCATTATTGTCAAATAATGACCAATAGAAAAAATATTTTGTGGCTACCAAATTTGATACCGTACTTTCAATAATTTCTTAGGGTCACCATTATATCACATCATGGGCATGTGTGGTGTATGACATCATTTTCTTCCTTTCCTCGAGGTTCCCTTGGTACCTCCTACATAATAATGTGAAGCGCGTCACTCACTTCCCCTATGCTCATATCCTCTCATATAGTTGTGTCCTTATTTTCTTATTCCTCCTCGCACTCGACATCACATTCCTCTTCAACCTCCTTGTTATTACCTATGTTCTCTATGAAGGTATTTCCATGGCCTTATTCCTCATTGTTCTTTTGTGGCACTTCTTCATCATTCGTTATATTCCCTTATTCTTCATGCACATCGTTCTCTTCTTCATTTGTGTCCTCCATAGTTTAAACAATTATGGAACTTTATGGTATCTATTCTACCCCCGACTTCTCCACTTTCTCTATTTCCTCATTTGAAACTACCCTAGGATTCTCCTTCACCGGTATTTTCTTCTTTTTCATACTTGGATTCTTTGGTGACTTCTTGGTTTCTCTAGAGTTACTTGCACCTCGTCATGTCTCCTTCCATAAATCTTCTTTTCACTTCCTTATTATTATTCTTCTTGACGAGGAGTGATCTCCTCGCATATTCTTTTTGTACCCACCATTTTATTTCCCTTAGGTGTACCTAGGAGTGTGAGATCTTCTTCATCAACATACTTTCTATTCACCATCTTGCTCTTCCAGTAGATATATACTTTATGTGCCTCCTCATTCCTTATTACCAAATTCATGGAGTTAATGTTGATATCATCTGATATCATCACTTCTAGATATGTTCTCTTTCTAGGGTAGAATTACTTATTTTATAGTGTATGGTGATCAAAATATACTATATCCAAATCAAAATTTAACTTGCGTACATCAAGAAACCTATTTCCCGACGCTTGAAGTACCTCAACATAAAGGTAAAAGGGAGTTTACACCAAGAGCTCTTCCTCCAATCTTCAAATTGAATCTCCCAAGCCGTAAGTGTTGATACACTACAAAATCCTCTTTCCCTTCCAAGGTTGAGGGAAACTCACTTGGAATGTGCCACTCATGTTCCAATGCCTCACGCATTCACCTATACCAGTTGTCCACCCTTATTTTATAAGCATTTTTTATCTTGTCGCATGTATACTTAGTGAATATATTCATGGGGACTTATCCTCTAGTCAAACTTTCCACATATTTTCATTCAGTCCATTAGGTACCCCAATTTATACAAAGATGATCAAAATAAGAATTTCCACCCAAGTTATTTTTTCTCTTACGCATGCTTCTTCTATAATTCCCTTAGCAATGAAGGCAACAATGTGTTATGTGGATTTATTTTCCATATTCTATGCAATATGGAGCCACCACTTGTTTACTTGATTCCATATTTCTTGTGCTTCTAAATTATAAGTGACTAGAAGTGCAAATACCCTTACAAAAGGGTCAGTGAGTTTAACTATGTCCGTCGCATGACCCCCTCTCTAAGAATACAAGGTAGTGGTAGTAATATCTCGTTAGAGCTCAAAATTGCACCATGGATATGATCATTGAGGATCATTAATTCAAAGGAAAAATGGTACTGTCTCTCTATTGTGGGACATATGAACTGATCCACCCTCCAGCTAAAGCCAAATCTTCTACCTATTTCTATTGCTAACACTACTCCTAATGCATAAAGAAAATCCTAAACTAAACATGCCAAAGGACCATGGATAGAAGGAGACATAGAAGAGGGAAATCCTAAGCTAAAAGGGGTAGTGATAGCACTAGATAAAGGTTCGATCACTCTCCAAAAGGGGAAGGAAAGGGAGAAAACATGAGAAAGAGGAGATGCATGCATGCCGAAACAAAATGACATAGTCCCAACTTTCCTACACATTAAAAACATAATAAAATAGAACACCTCGTAAGTAAGAAATTTGCACTACAAGAAAATGCAGATAGAAAGGTAAGACACAATGAAATAGAAAAAGGGAAAAAAAAGGTGCAACAAAACATAATTTTATTACTTAGGGGATGCATAGTAAGTTACATTCATGGAAGGAGGTGAGAGTACATTTTAGAGACCAAGTCCAAGGTCTGAAACTCATGTGAAGTCGGCCACCATTTTTGTATGGTGTCGTTACAACAAAGAGGGATCTTTTTAAATTTACAAAAAATTGCAATTTATAGAAGAATAAGGAGAGAGGAGGAGGAGAATTCGTTGCAAACTCAAATTAAAACTTCAACCACCAACAACCAATAATAAAAACCTAAAAATTCATTTGCAGGGGCTATCGATGCATCGTCCCATGTCCATGTTTGGCATGCAAAAGAAAGAAGAAGGCTAAATCTAAATGAAATCTAGTGGTTGAGCTGATTAGATGTCTGCATTAATAGTTAAACATGTTTCCATGTTTTCCACCTACCAAAAACCACCAAATTCTGATTTTGAAAAGTCCAACATGTAGCCCACATCAACAGATTTCAAAGAAGATTGGGCATGTAAGAATCTAAACTCTACAACAAAATTTATTGATATCTAAAGGTCCAGTGCAAACTAGACACACAAGATCTATGGCATGCACAAATCAACTGAATGGTCAGCCAACTATTCATTATTTTTTCATTTTCCTACCATGTGTCACACACTAGTTCATTTTAAGGATTCGGCTCTCTATTGGGGGTGCTTTGATATGTTTCATGTAGCACACTCAAGAATTACGGATTTCTATGTGTCACAAAGGATCGTGCATAAGAATGTGCGAGGAGAGTGTGGAAGAAAGAGGAGAGGAAGAGGATAGAAAAAAAAATCACATGAAGGTAACACACATGGAATAAATAGATGTATAAATGCAGGAGATAAGTATACAAACAAGGCACGGGGATCCAAATGAAGGTGTGTGGCGATAGGAGACCAATGACACACAAGGAAAGTCTAGAAGGAATCACAAAGCATGCAAAAGTGAAGGCAAGATGCAACAAGAATAATGTGGTCAAAGAAATTGAGTTCTAAGAAATGTGTGTAGCTTAAGAGGAATGACATACGCATAGAAGAGCATTTCGGGGACTTAGACAATTTGGAGGGCAAGTCCACATGGTTGTGAAAAAGGGGTACGTGAGACTCCTAGAATGAAAATAGGTGCACAAGAGGAAGGTGAGAAGGGTAAATTAAATGAGATAGAAGAATAAAGTGGAAGGGGGAAGGGTGTGCATGGGCATGCGAAGGAAATAATGCTTTGAGGGAATTGTCAAAGTGCGCTTAACCTATTGGTACAAAAATTGATCCCTCCTTATAATATAGACAACATTAACAATCTAAGAAAGATTCTTAGAGGAAGATAGACCATGATTTGAGTCATTTTGTAGCTGGGGATGGATCTAGAAGCCTCTTTTTCACTCTGACTTAGGGAATATTGGATAACACCTCACTAAGGGTATGACCTACCCTACTACTTTAGGTTCTACCTACAACTAGGGTGAGAGGACCCATTTTGTAACTTGTATTTGTGAAATAAATAGATAGAAAAAAACTATTTGGACTCTCTTTCTCAGATAAGTTAAATGGTAGCCTTAAGAAGACATGGTCAATGTAGACATCATATAACTCTCATGAGTTGTCACACTAGAAAATGTAGATGTCCTCTAAAGAAGGATCAAGTTACTAAATATAGTTATAATTCCATCTTGCTTCGTATTTTTTGGATGAAGGATGGACTACATTAACAAATCTCCTCAGCATTTGTGTATAAATAGTACAAGCATGGGTAGTTCAGGTGGATCTGATGGATTTTGGTTGTGATTTTGATGTATTGATCAAAAGTTAAGTGGGATAAATTTGATTATACATAAAGCTTAAATGAACCTTGAAAAATGTTTTTATAATTGTTCCCGATGCAATATTCAAATCAAAATATCCAAATAACTCCTTCAACAAGAAGATCTATATTCATGGAAGCCCAAGAACACAATATTTCACATAAACTTATAGAATTTAAACACGAAAGTTCATGATAAATTCTCAATGAAATATTAATAATTCCCGAAAAATACATGTCGATACCTTTAGAAACTAACAAAGATCATAAATCAGTTAGATAAAAATTGAACTTTAAACCGTTTACAAAAACATGAAGGAAATATCCATTAATAATGCAATACGAGCTTGCCAAATTGTTTCTATTCAAACTAAAACTTTTTGTAATTAAAAGAAATTAATCAACATAAGTTTACAATGGGAATGCAGATAATCAATTCAAAGTAATACATCTTGAAATAAATTAAAATTTCTCATGAGAATACACACAAATTAATTCATGAAACACCAACACTTCGACAAGGGGACACAACACCTATGACCTCAATGTCTACCAATGATTGTACAATACAATCATCTTGGTGAGAAGGTTTGGGAATGGATGAATAAAATATCAGGTATCTCATATTAGTTCAGCTTAAGAAAGTACAAACTAGTTTTCTCCCTTCTTTCTCTAAAGCTTAGAAAAATTAACCCCCCTTATGCAAGAGTATTCTCATCACATTTATACATTTTCAATCACTCATTCACCCTTCATTTTCCCCACAAAGCATGAATATCCAAAGAATATTCTTCTTCATAGCATATGTTTTAATATGTTATCTTATGTTTCCAGGTGGAGGAATTATTAGTTACTCCCATTTTTCAAATATTTTACATATGACAAGGATGCTATGTCATTCCTTTTTCCATTTATTTAATCATGTATCCCTTTTTGTGGGAAAATAAAACCCTTTTAATAGTTTTTAGGAACCTCCATGTGGTTTGATGTGATATGAAAATCCCTTTCACCTTTTGTGGATCAATCTCAAACAACACACACTCATGTTCGTGTCTTTCTGGGATGAATACTTTTCCATAAATTGTGTCATATCAGTCTAGATATCTTTTTTTGCATAATTCACATCTCTCTTAAATTTATTTCATTCATGTGAGTTGAGTGAACAATACTTCTTCACTTCATGGCAATGATTTCATGTAGTTCAACTCATCTTGTACCATTTTCATTATAAATTCAGATTCACTTCTTCATTGGTATGCATCCTCCTTCCATTTTTAGACTTGAAAAGCTACTATGAGGATTTTTTTGTGTAATGGAAAGAGTAGTTGTGGAAACTACCTTGAAAGAAATATCCTCAGAAGATTTAAATAAAATATTCGATCTAACAAGCCTAGTTGAAGCATTTTTTTGGGATTTGTTTGAAATTAAAGACCCAAGGAATAGAAAAGGGCCCTTGACATATCGGGAGGTTCATATTTTCCTCCTCTTGAGATTGATTAAGATCAATCCTAGTTTTTGAGATTTTCAATCGATGTATTATCATAACTTTTGTTGGGAGCACCAAAAAATATAGAAGAGTCAAGAAATTTAGGATTGAGATGAGGCCTACTGCAACAGGAATGATTGAATATAAATGTCACTTTTTAGGAAATAAAGGATTTGTGTTAAAAGAGGTTCACTGGGAGTCTTACATGATTTATGACAAGACATCAATTGATATTGTGCCTACCATTTCTAACAAAGTAAAAGAATTGAAGCGATGGATAATTTCTCTGGAATAAGGTCCAACAAGACTTATACTACCTCAACAATCTACAATACAATTACCATGAATGAAAGGGAAAAAGAGTAAATCAAGCTCTCAACCCCAATTTTCATTTCGATAAGGAAGAAGTAGATCCTTCATCTTATCAACACTCCAAGGCATCAATTTATAATACAAAGGAGGGGTGAGGGAAATTTTACTCTCTAACCTTCCATTTACTCAATGCAGCACTCTCCTTTGATGGAGAAAACATTATCAGGACCTTTTCATGTTCCTCTGCCAAAAGAGATCCACCTTTGACAAGGAAATGTAAGGGTGAGTCTAGTTCGAAATTCCTTGTTCCTCCAGTGTTCCCGTGATATAATAATTACTCTCCCAGCCACTCTAAATGATCCTTAACAACATATTCCTAGTCAATATACTTCTTATAAGGAAAAATGGAAAATCTTACGGGTATTTTAGATCTTCTAGATTCAGATCATCTTACCAAGAAGATAAAGTTTAGTAATATCATGGATGTCCCTATGATGAATTTTGAATCATTGATGGATATGGGGATGTCTTGAAATTTTTCTAGGTCACTTGTATTTTCT
Source organism: Taxus wallichiana var. yunnanensis (assembly GCA_018340775.1). Lineage (NCBI taxonomy): Eukaryota > Viridiplantae > Streptophyta > Pinopsida > Cupressales > Taxaceae > Taxus > Taxus wallichiana. The sequence goes on from CM031236.1 coordinate 415,432,858, forward strand.
AAAACAACTCAAGGACTAGAGGAGTTCCTACTAAGGAAGAACATGTTGTTAAATAGAACTCCCCATTTACGTAAGATTTCAAGCTAAATGTAGAGGATGAATGAATTATTTTCTTTTCTTAGTTTATTTCTTGATATAATTTTCAAAAATTTATGTATATTTTCTTCGTGGGTCAGGGCCCCTATACAACCCTAATTCTGATTTTTAAAAATATAACTTCAAAGTTATATTTAGTCTTTATGAAATAAGAGTAATGTGTTGATCTATGTTTCTAGCTTCCCGTCCGGATGTCCTGCATTTGAGTAATCAAATAACACTAAATAATGTCGAGTACTTGGAAGATATGGGCACAAATTTGATATTGGACTCCTCAATGTGATCCCGGAAAACTTGCAGGCTCACATACACTAAGAAAATAATGATTAGAGATTTTATGCGGGGTTTCTAACAAAGTAGATCCGGGAAGCGTTAACTTCCTCGGTGGCTGTCAACCCCCGTGTGATAAGAATAATAGTACAATAGCGTCCAAAACAGATGACATACAAATTGATAAATAAAAGAACCAAAGTGTGTAGACAAAATTACTGATTTGATGTGTGTAACATGAATCTCATCACATGAACCCAAATCACGAGCAGAATGTCATGGAAATCCCACGTGCTATCACCTAGATAGAATAATAATGATATTATAAAATGACTAAAATCTCACAGCATTCACCTAAATTTTCTCCCCCCTTTTTGAGGGGGAGAAGGCTCATATTTATAATTTGAATTTGGATTAAAATAGAGGATTAACGAATAACCATAATTTGCAAAAGTCAATCTTGATTAAGAGGACATGATGAAGAGTTGATTTGATGGTAGGGTTCATGATGTGAGAAAAAGAAAAGGTGTGATGTGGAGTGGGGACATGGTTAGGTGTAATAGTGAAGCCATGTGCTCACTTTAACTATTGATTTGTTGGATTTGTTGTCGATATTGAGATTGTGAATTATTGACTTCATGGGTGGGGTTAATAATTTAATAATTTGAGGGAATTGAATTTTTAGGTGGGAACTGATTTTGACTTAAGTGGGGAACATGTGGGACTGGGTAGGTGGGATGATAGATTCCACCTTTTGAATTTAAGAAAAGGGTGTCGGATGGGTATATCAATACTCATGGATTAATAATTTGTGGAAGATGGTGATAATATCAAAAATTTGAATTATCAAATGGGTCTACATGGAGCCCATTTGATAATTAATTAAGAAAATGGATAGGATTTCATTTAATTTAAGAGAAAGAGATGTGAGAATGGAAGTAGTGTGAATGTGAGACGACTGAGGGTTCTATACCCAAAAATAGGTGTCTACATAATGATTAAAGTAAGATGAAAGAATAGTTCAAAGAAAATAAGCCTAAGATTTATTATCGTATTCATATCTCGCATCTTCATCTTCCATTATTTGTTCCTCTATGGTGTTGAAAAAGCAAGTTTTTCGTGTTCAAAGCATCCCCACATTGATCCATCCTTTGTTGTTATTCACATGGCTTTTATTGTAACTCTATAATTCCTCTAATATCATATTAATAGTGTCCATGATTTTGTCAACCCACCTCTTTTTTGTCTTATTTCTTCTCCCTGACTTCATTCAAAACCTCAGCCCTGATTTTACCCAAGTCTTAAATTACATACTTTAGGACCGGAGATCACATTCAATTTTCTAAACATTGAGTCCTATGTTTCTTTATTTTCTCCTTTCGACAATAGTATCTTCTTTGTAAGACATGTGGAAACCTCTGTAGCTTTGGGGCTTCTCCTTTTTCTATCTTTTTGAATTTGTGCCTAGGAAAACATGGAGGCCCGTGATCTCTTCTTCTTTATCTTGAATTTTCAACCCACTTGGGCTACCTTTCCATGCTTTATCCATGTGGTCAATTCTTACTTCTTGAAGGCCCCTAATTATTTATGCCTTCTCCAAAATGTACTAAAGGAACACATGGATACCTTCCATGTCTAGTTCCATACTTAGGAAAAATTGAGTCTCACAAAATACAAAATAACACCAAAAGGAAAAAGAGGATGGGGTGAAAAAGTGGTAGGCATCAGAGATATTTTTTCACTTTGCACTTCATTAACTTATCATCAAAATTACAAAATTGAACTGATTCATGGTTGATTTTTCACAGGATTTTTAGGGGAAACATGACTATTACATTCCTTAACCAAAAAAGAGGATTCACATCTTAAAAATGATATTTTTACTTACATCCAACAAAATCCTCTATTATAGGATACATTTCAAAACATGGGAAAACCAATGATAGAATATTTCGAAGTTATACATTGGATAAAAGGGTGAGATCAAATTAAGCACCAACACCGGCTCTGACTCAAGGATAGGCACCCCCTATGGGTACCACAAGAACCACGAAACCAAACATACACTAGAACACGTGCCTAGATCCATTGGGTCATAAAGTCTTTTAAATCATACACATGTGGTAAAACCAAACCAACTTGAACATCACAAAAACATACCAAGATACTAAGGCAATTGGTCACTGTAGACCAGAAAACAAAAATGAAAAAAAAAAAACAAAAAGAAAGAAAATCAATAGGAGTATACACTGTATAGAAGTTTGTACCTTGAATTTGATCAATCCAGAAGTGTTTTAGATGCCTGCCATTAACAATAAGCTCTAGCAAATATTCATCTAGGTCTTTCAAGAAAAAGGTGTGCTCACTAATTCTTATGTCAATAGAGTAAGGACCCATCCAAAAGGCATCAAATTTACCATGTTTTCCTTTATCCTCATGTATGTTGTCCCATAAAAAACATATATCCAACATTGAAAGTTCTAGGAGTCACCTTTTTATAAAATATTTTTTTGAGTTTATCTCTGAACATAATATGTCTTTGGTTACACTCTCTTATCTCATCATCCAACTCCACAATTTTATTAATCCTTTCTTTATAGGGATTTACCTCTTCATCCTCAAGTTGCTATATGAAATGATAAGAGGAAAACTACATATGTAGGGGCAAGAGAGCTTGGAATCCATAAACCAATTCAAATGGACTCTTTCCAGTAGCCCTTTTGGTAGTAATTATATCTTCCCATAAAGAAAATTTCAACTGCTCACCCCATTTTATTTTGTTAATCTCCAATGTCCTCCTAATGATCTTGAGAAAAATCTTATTTCTTGATTCAAATCCATCCCATACTCTTGGCACATAGCTACCAATGGTTTAACTCTAAAGCTCATAGAATTGTCAGCAACTATTTTTGTAGGTACTCTAAACCTACAAATTATATGATTCAAGATAAAATCCATAACTATTTAGTGAGTTTAATTTTTGGTGGGAATAGCTTCAACCTACTTGGTAAAATAATCCATGGCCATCAGTATCCATTTATGCCCTACACCTGAGGGTTATGAGATTTCTCCAATAAAATCCATGCCCCATTGTTTAAAAGGAGCTTCTATTGACACTGGTTGCAAAGGAAGGCAACCTAAAGCTTTCATTCTTCCTGAAAATATTTGACAAATTTCACATTTCCTAACCAATAAGGTTATGTATTTGAAAAGTGTGGGCCACCAAGAAACCTACCCTTAAGATCTTGTGAGCCGTCACTCTTCCAACAAAGTGACCTCCACATACTCCCCCATGAAATTCTGCAATAAGTTTGGGAGATTCTTCCTCTATGATACATCTCAAAAGAACCCCCTTAGGATTCTTCCAAGCCAACCCATAATCAATTATGATATATTTTTGGGAGGCCAATTTGAGTTTCCTTCTCTGATTTTTTTCTAAGTGGACAGACACTCCAAATTCTTGAGGTAAAATATTATGTCCTTATACCATGTGGAATTGATTACTTTTTCTAGGACATCCATAGTTCCTTCCTCAATCTTGTTAATTTTCATTACATACAGGTTACTCTATACCATCAATCTTGCAAGGCCTATACCTCTAACCAACTTGGTGGTCTATATATCCATATCATACTCTTGTAACTTGTTCACCCAATGACACCTTTTGCTATAAATTTCCATCTCTAATAAGATTTCCTTGACCATAGTGTGGGGAACATATGCTACAATCTTGGAGCTCAAGATGTAGGGCCTAAAAATTTGGTTTCTCTAACAAAAGCAAAAACCTATTTCTTTATGATGGTATACTTTATTTCAGCCCTCGCAGCCTTTTTCTGAAAAAAGGTGATAGGCCTTTCATTTCCTTCCTCATCCTTTTATAATAATATAGATGTAATGGTGTTTTCAGATGCAAAGGATAATATTTGAAAAGCCTTCTTATAATTTGGGGCTGCCAACACTAGGGAATTTTTCAACGCTTCTTTTATTCCAGTGAAATCTTGGAGGGATCCTTCTTCTCATTAAATAATTTTATCCTTCTTTAACATGTTTGTAATGGGGATAGTCATTTTGGAAAAATTAAAAATGAACCTCCTAATTAAATTTATTTGACCAAAGAAATACTAAATCCCCTTTTTATTTTTTGGTTTTGGGACCTTACCAATTTCTTCCACCCTTTTAGAATCAATCCTGAGCCCTTCTTTTGATACATTGTGCCCTAAAAACTTTTCCTATTGAACCCCAAAATGGAACTTTTTAGGATTCAATGAGATGCCATATTCTTTACACCAGATGAACATATTTTCAACATGGCTCAAATGATCACTTCTTTTTTTAGAGAAAACTATCACATCATCTTGATAAACTGTAATAAAATCATTTATGTAGCTTGAGAATGCAACATCTATTGATCTTTGGAACATAGTCCCAACATTTATTAAACCAAAAGACATTATCACATACACATAGGTACCCCATGGGGTGGTAATGATATTTTTAATTTTCTCTGATTGTTTCACAACCACGTGGTTATACCCTGAGCATCTATCTAATGTAGAAATCAATTCTGATCTAGTGACCAATTGTAGCATGTTATCCATAGTTTTCAATGGATAACTATATTTAATTGAGGCTTTATTCAAATTTCTGAAATCTACACACAACATTATATCTACATTTATCTTTCTTACTTTCACTAAAGTTTCCACCTATAAATAACATCTTGTGGGTTGTATTATCCCTCCATCCCTTAACTTTTTAAATTCTTCCTACATCTTGAGGGAGAGAAGTGGATTGATAGGCCTTTGTTTCTACCTAAATGGTTTTGCATTGGGTTACAAAGGTATTTCATGTTGAAATAAATCTTCCCTATATGATTTTAACTCTGAATAAGACCATGCTAAGAAATCCTGATATTTTTTCAACAATTCAACATAGGACTGATTTTCCTCCTTACTCAAATTAATTCCTATCCAAACTTTTATGGGTTTTTATTTTGTTTCAAAATTGAATTCTTCAACATCCCTTGAAGCAGATATGTGTCTATGAACCACCCTATCAGCATTATCAAAATTATACTCTAAATCCACTAACCCTCTTGGAATTGAGTTTTTTTCAACTGGATTATATCCTTTCCAAATAGAGTTTCCTTTCCATCACATATTGCAACCTTTTCCTCCTAATCCATGCACTGATTGGTGAATTATCCTTCATTCTACAAAAACCTCTTGAACGTGGGCATCACCATCAAATACTTGCCAGTGTTTCACGTTATCAGGAATAGATGGTCTTGTCAATACTTCAATATCATAATCACAATAAGAAGAAATAATGCAATTTTAAAACCTAGATCAAAGCACTACTAATGTATCTGTTGTAACATTTTGAGTTTTTTCATGATACAAAATGTTAAAGGAATTAAACATCTCAATAAAATCCCATATTGCATGTTTATATTGTTTCATTCTTTGATTTTTCATGGCATACAATTTCCTTACTTGTTTCACTACAAGATCTGAATCTCCTTTAACAATTATATCTTTTATACCATACTTCTAGGAAATCCTCAAACCCAAGAGTAATGCCTCATACTTAGAAATGTTGTTTGTGCATTCAAATTTCAATTTGAAGGAGAAATTAAAATTTTCTTGGCTTGGAGATATAAGTACAACTCCAACCCCATTTCCCATATTAGAGCAAGATCCATCAAACATCAAGGTCCAAGGGACACCAACTTGTTCTAGGCATTTACTCTTATCAATACTATGTTCTTCAAAATATGCATACCCAACAAAATTATTAACATCGACATCTATATACATAACTTCATAAGTAACATTACTAGGATCTTCAATTAGGTGCAACATATTTTTCTCCCCATACAACTTGAAAAGATTCCCTTCTATTGGTATGGTGTCATATAACATATCCATCTACACACTTCCACTAACACTGAAGCCCACTTCCTTGATAACAACATACCCCATTTAGTAGGGTAGTCCACAATGAATACATTCATGGTTAAATAATTACCAGGATAAGTTGTTAGTTTAACTACTAAACCCTTCACATACCCAAAGTGACTGTACTTTTCTTGAGTCCATGGCAATGCACTTTCCAAATGTCATTGTTACTTTGATATCCTAATAATTCATGACTTAGAGGGGCATCACATTACATGAAGCTCCTGAATCAAACATGTAATTATGAACAAGCTTGTCGTTGATAATAAAAGTAGTATAGAAGGTATCATCATCAAGTTGGGACTCAACAAGGGAAGTTCTAGATATACTTTAGGGGATTACCCCAAATTTTCCAATGTTTGCAGCACTTCCAACCTGTTCAATAATAGTAGGAATATCAATATTGTTAACGTCTTTTCTAGGGGTCACTACCTCCTCCTTAAATATAAAAACTCAAATGCTCTTATTCTCTACTTAGGAATTCTAAGAAACTCAATGATGAGTACAATGAACTTGATTTGGCTGAAAATTTGAGCCATATCGTAGGGTTTATACTTGGGTAAGGTTGTACTGAGAGGTAGGGTAATTGCCTTTTCTTGTGGTATGAGGTTCTTCATGGATTTGGAAAGGTTATTGGGTTCATGGATTGGGAAAGGTTATTGGTATGGGACAGGAGGTATTTGAGGTAATGGTGTATGATCTTCAAAGTACTATTACATTGATGATCCAATTTCATATAAAACTCTATTAATTCTAAGTGATAAATGAGGGAGATGAGGAATACCCTTATCAGTTGTAAATGAAGGCCCCTCACAAGTTGGAGTATATAAATTTGTGTAGGGACTGCTCGATATAGAATTATCTAAGGAACTAGAATAATCCTCTATGAAAGTTTAATCAATTTCAACCACAAGAACTACTTTCTCTTCTGAAATTTGATCTCCCAATGCTCTCCGACTTGTTTCTTAGTTGGATTTTCCTTCCTAGCTCTGGAAATAATTTTCTAGCAGATCTATCTTGAAGAAGGACCTTCTTCCTTCCATATTTATAGATCTTAATGATATATTTCAATTAATAAATCTTGAGGCACTGGTATTTCTAGGAAATTTCAAATAATGTGGATTCACCACTAAGGTCTTGCACCTTAGATGTGTAAATCACTGTAAATGACTTGTCAATCTGAACCTTGATGATCAATTTTAATAAATCTTGACAAATCTCAACATCTTTTGTCAATATTTACCCTAGAGATCGATGTTTCTTAGTATTCATATAAATAATCCCTAGAAATGGTGCCATGATGGTGTTGGAATAAAAATTGAACCCTCCTTATAAGCTAGGTAGAATCAATGAGCTAAGTAGGATGCTTAGAGGAATACATGACAAGATTTGAGTCATTTTGTAGCCAGAATGGATCTGAAGCTTCCTTTTCACTCGACTTGGTTAATATTGGATAACACCTCACTAAGGGTATGATCTACCCTATTAATTTAGGTTCCTCTTGCAACCAGAGTGAGAGGACCCATTTTGTAACATGTATTTGTGAAAAAGAAATAAAACAACACTATTTAGACTCTCTTTCTTAGGGAAGTGAAAAGGAAGCCTCAAGAAGACATGGTCAATGTAGATATCATCTAACTCTCATGAGTTTTTACACTAGAAAATTTATATGTCATCTAAATAAGTCTTAGGTTAATAAAATCATTCACAATTCAAGATTTCTTCTACATATTTTGGATAAAGGATGGACAAAATTAACAAATCTCCTTAGCATTTGTGCATAAATAGTGCAAGCATGGGTAGTTCAGGTGTTTTGATGGATATTGGTTGTGATTTTGATGTATTGATGGGAAGTTAAGAAGGATAAATTTGATTATATAAAATACTTAAATGAACCTTGACAAATGTTGTATATAATTGTTCTTGATGCAAGATACAAATCATACGATCCAAAGAATTCCTTCAACTAGAAGGTTTGTATTCATGGAAGCCCAAGAACACAATATTTCACAAAAAATTCAAGAATTTAAACATGAAATATCATGATAAATTCTTAATGAAATACTGATAATTCCTTATCAAATACATCCTAGATACCCTCAGAACTGAAAAATATCCTAAATCAAATAGATACAACTTGAATTTAAAACCGTTTACCACAACATGAAGGAAAGCTCCATCAATAATGTAGTTGTAGTTTCCAAATTGTTTCTATTTAAACTAAAACTTTGTGTAATTCAAATAAATTAATCAAGCATAAGTTTGTAATGGGAATGCAGAGAATCGATTCAAAGTAATACATCTTGAAACAAATTAACATTTCTCATGAGAATACACACAAATTAATTCATGAAACACCAACACTTCGACAAGGGGACACAACACCTATGACCTCAATGTCTACAAATGAATGTAAAATGCAATCATTTTGGTCGAATATTTGGAAACATGAATAAAATATCGTATCTTATATTAGTTCATCTTAAGAAAGTACACAAATGTTTTTCCTTTCTTTCTCTAAAGCTTAGAAAAATTAACCCCCTTATGTGATGTTTTTTTTTAATATTGGTAAATAGTTTTTGAAAGGGACTATACCCTTGACAAAAGGAGGCCTAAAAGCCGAATAAGAGAGAGAGCAGAGAAGTCACCAAAGCACAAAAGTTACAAAGAAAGAACACCGAAGCCTAGAAACAAAGCCAACACAAACGAGACTTAACAAAGAAAACAACTATGACCTCAAAGTCTACTTCTTGGCAAATCAATATCTTTACTTTTTCCAAGCAAACATACCCAGCATGGTCAATCATTTTGGTTCTTTTACTCTCTTTCTCATTGCCCCAAAGAGTCATATTTGCATGTCCTTCGATGAATTCCTCTATGGCCCCGAATAAATATATGCCTAGTCTTCGTTTTCCCAGGTATCTTTTTGTATATTTCATCAAGTTCATCTTTCTCCCTCAATGCTTTTTTGCCTTTTTAAGTTTTACCTCATCCTTCAAATTTTTTCAGCCTCCTTCTTCTAGAAGGGTTATCCGTTTCTCTAAATGCTTCATAAAAATGTCATCCACATCCCCTCTTAAATTTATGTGATGTTATTCTCATCAAATTTATAAATTTTCAATCACTCATTCACCCTTCATTTTTCCCCAAAAACAATAATATCCAAAGAATATTCTTCTTTACAACATACAGTTTAATATGTTATCTTATGTTGCTAGGTGGAGGAATTATTTCTTACTCTCATTTTAAAAATATTTTACATATGATTGGGATATTATGTCTTTCCTTTTTGCATATGTTTAATCATTTCTCCCTTTTAATGGTAAAATAAACCCTTTTGATATTTTTTAGGCACCTCCATATGGATTAATGTGATATGAAAATCCCTTTCACCTTTTGAGGATCAATCTTGAACAACACACACTCATGTTTGTGTCTTTCTAGGTTGAATAATTTTCCATAAATTGTGTCACATTAGTCCAAATATATTCTGTTGCATAATGCTAATCTCTCTCAAATAATATTTCTTTGTGTGAGTCTTGAAAAATCCTTCTTAATTTGATGGCAATTATTTCATCCAGTTTAGCTCATCTGTACCATTTTCATTATAAATTTAGCTTCACTTATTCATTGGTATGCATCCTCCTTCCATTTTAAACTTGAAAAGATACTGCAAGGATTTTTGTTGGTGTAATGGCAAGATTTTTTTGTTAAATATCTTGAAAGAAATATCCTCAGAAGATTTAAATCAAATCTTCAATCTAATTGGCCTAGATGAAGCATTTGTCAAGGATTTTCTTGAAATTATAGACCCATGGGATAGCAAAGGGCCCTTGACATATCGGAAGTTTTAGATTTCCCTCCTCTTGAGATTAATCAATGTACTATCATCTCTTCTATTGGGAGCACCAAAAATCTCCAGAAGAGTTGAAGAAATTTTGATTGAGAGGAGGCCTACTATGACAGGGATGATTGAATATAAATATCTCTTTTTATTCAATGAAGGATTTGTGTTGAAAGAGTTTTCCTGGGATTCGTACATGCTTTATGATAAGACTTTGATTGATGTTGTGCCTATCATTTCTCACAAAGTGGAAGATCTATATTGATGGATAATTTGTCTAGAAAAAGGTCCAACATGACTTGTACCACCTCAACAATATGCAATACCAGTACCATCAGTGAGAGGGAAAAGGGGAAATCAAGCTCTCATCCCCCAATTGTCATTTTGGATGAGAAAGAAGGAGATCCTTCATCTCCTTAGTGTTACAAGGAATAAATTTATACTACCAAGGAGGGTAAGGGCAAGTCTTCTCTCTAACCATCCATTCACTCAGTGCAACTTGCTCCTTTTATGGAGCAAGACCTTTACTTGTTCCTCTCCCAAGAGAGAATCCACCTTTCACAAGGAGATGCAAGGGTGAGTCTAGTTTGAAATCCCTTGTTCCACCAAGTCCTCGGCTATAATACTTTCTCTTCCAGCCACTCTAAATGCTCCTTCTCAACCTATTCCTAGTCAGTCTACTTCTTACAAGGAAAAGGACATTTCCTACAGGTGGTTTAGATCTTCTAGACTGGGTATCATCTTACCAGAAGAAGATAAAGCTGAGGAATATCATGGATGGCCCCAGGATGATTGTTGAATCATTGATGGATATGGGTATGTATTGAAATTTTTTTGGGTCAGTTGTATTTTCTCAAATAGCTCAAGGCTCAGAGGAGTTTATACCAAGGAAGAACAAGATGTTAAATAGAATTCTCCCATTTACATAAGATTTCAAGGTAGAAGTAGATGATGAATTAATAAATTTTTTTCTTAGTTTATTTTTTGATATAATTTTCAAATATTTATGTAACTTTTATTCATGGCATGGGCCCCTATAAAATCACAACTCCATTTTTGAAAATATAATTTCAAACCGATATTAATTCTTCATGAAATAAGAGTAATGATTAAAGTAAGATGAAATAATAGTTCAAAGAAAAAAATCATAAGCTTTCTTATCACTCGTCATATTTTCATCTTCATCTTCCATCATCTAGGTCTCATGGTGTTGAAAAATCAAGGTTTTCCTATTCAAAACATCCCCACATTCGTCCATGAAACATGCAAACCACCTTGTATAAAATATGGTGATCCCATTTGAGATTGGTTACAAAGAATAAAATATTATCCATACTATATGTGAGGAAAATAATTAGACATGATACGATTTATATGCGATCTACTACTCTATACATGAGAAAATATTAATGAAAATTTATAATTCCTTGCTAAGGTGTAACTATAATGGATCTACTAGAAATATTAGGAGTGATGGGTGAAATTAAATTCTCAATAAAGATAAGTGATATTTATAGTTTTATTTTCACTAAAAAAATTCCCACTTAAATGTTGTGATATGTGTTATTTACTTCCACTCTTTACACACAATATATAGTTTAATTCATTCAAATTTGTTATACATTCATAAACTATAATCCTTGGAAAATTTATGGTAGATATTTAATCTATGTTTATTATGTATCCCCACTTTCCTAACATAGTATTAGAGAAATATTTTTATTGTTTTATACTATAAATATATTTTGTAGGTGAAGATTCACTTGAAGATCAGTCGCTGGAATTTTATTTCAAGACTCGAGAAACCTTAAGAAGTGTTGCATGACCTTTTTTCCAGATCTACAGGCGTAAAACTCCAATACCTTATGAACTAAGTTAAAATTTGTAGTTATGTATGATTTAAATAGTTAAGGAAGATAAAAATCATGTTTATGTTTTGTTCTTATCTTCCGCAGCCTTCTAAGTGATTGGAATTTTTTTTTGGGTCATATGTCACCTTCCTTTGTGTTTTCCACTTTTGTTACATTATTCCTTATTGTGTGGTGTTTTTGTGTGTTGCAAATTTTTTATTCACTCTCCAACATTTTGAATTGTTGTGTGTTGCATGTATTTTTCTTCACTCTACAACATTCTACCTTGTTGCATGATGTTTTTGTGTGTTACAAAAATTTCTTTGATGCACAACATTCTCGCCTTGTTTCCATATTTTTGCAACAAATCCTTTATTCCATAGGATTTATTTATTTAGAGAACCTTTATTTTTTTGGTGAACTTCTTTTTTATTTCACATATTTTTGTAAAAATACTTTATGTCATAGACTTTCTTTGTTTTGTGTAACTTTTTTTGTTTCACAAAATTATCTGTCTCACTGTTTTTTGTAAAAATCCTTTGTTCCATGGACTTTCTTTATTTCATGGACCTTCCTTTATTTCATTATTTTTTCCAAAATCCTTTTTTCTAAAAAATTTCTTTATTTCGTATACTTTTCTTTGTTTTACTTGAGTTTACCTTAAATTTCCATGAAACACTAAAAGTTTAAAAACTCATAGAAAATTGTTTATTTTTTCCATGGCATGTAAACTTGGAAATTTTCAAATATTTTTTTTCTTTCTATAACATCTCTAACATGGATCTTACTATGATGACTTCCACTCTTGACATTGCAAACATTGACATGTGATTTTTCTTAGGAAGGTGTTCTCTTATGAATTTTGGAAATCATGTTTGTAATGGATAATTCATTATTTTTTGAAAAGGTTCACTTTGTTGTGATTTCTTCTTACTTGAAAATGAGGCCATTCATCTCTTTGTACATCTTAAATTCACTTTTAAAATATGATGAACTTGTATTGTTGTTGTCATAACTTATTTTGTGTAAATGAAAAAACCCATGATAGGCTTCAGCTTCTTCTACCTATTTGTCTTATTGTATTAGCCTTCGAAATGAAAGATGAAGCTGGACTGGGCCTTGATTTGGTTACCATTGTGGAGAACCCTTCTTTCAATATTCCTCTAAGGTTTGATTTTATTGTTTGAAGTTAAAAATTACTTTAAAAATCTCTAGGCAGTTCAGTTGTAGCTGATTTTGTTGGATGAAACATGTTTTTTGGATAAATTACTTAGAAGGTTTGATTTGACTATTTGAAGTTAAAATTACTCTAAATTCTCTCTTTCTTTGTTAGTAGATACTAATGTAGAATCATTATGGAGAAGGAATGAAACTTCATTTGACTATTGTAAAGTTCTTATTCCCGGTTTGGGCATGTTGTAGTGTTCATGACTTAACTGTTATAGAATCCTAATGTTGTGGAAGAATTTAGCTACACATTTATGAGGCTCAATGTAAGTTAGGATGGTTGATGAATCCTAAACTACATCTTTTCTTATATCATTGATTTTGTGGCATCTTAGATTTAGGATGAATTTTATGAACAAGTGATGCATGATGGAGAATATTGTTAGCATGAATTACTTGATTATCTATGCTTAAAGGATAGAGAGAAAAGTTATCCTCTTCTGTTTAAAATGTTTCATTGAATGAGTGACCTTGTAAGGTAATAAGGTAAGAAACATTAGAAGAGCTTAATTGATGCATTATTTTCAAAAATATTGTTCTTTACATTATTTTATTAAGAAAATGGCATAAATAATTTATGTGGTTAGGTTCTAGGAATTAACCTTACTCATGTTTTGGAAATATCTCTTTTGATCTCCTTTGCTTTGTGTATTGTCTTTTCTTTTGGTGATAACTTCTGAATTGTCTAGGATTGTTCCTAAAATAGAAGAGTTATTTTAATGGAACAATAAGATAAATGCACATCATTTTTTAATGTATAGTGCTTATCATGCTCAGTTTAATGAACTGGCTTGTGCTAGCAATTTTTACAAATAGACTTTGTAAGTGAGGAAAGGAGAAAATATCTTTTAGGATGTTACTTTTATTTATCAAAGTGGTTGGATCTCTTTATGATGAAATGTGAACCTTTATTGAAATGTATTTTAGGGAAATTAAAGTTGTATTTGAATTGAATTTTTATCTTTGTATGACATTGGAAAGGTCTGAAGTGTTGGACTTGTAATGTATGTATTCCACTTGATGAATGAAAGTATTGTGGGTTTGTTTGATCTTGATATGTGGTCTTTGTGAGTATTTTGTGAATGGAAATGATAATATTATCTCTAATTGTTTTCATATATAAGTAATATACCCTCTCGGGTTGATATAAGATGAATTAGAGGTTATGGGACCTAGATAAACTACTCCCCTTATTTAATGTAACTTATTTAGGTTGGAATTCATATTTGAATATTCAATTGAATCAATAATAATTTGCTAAAATAATGTTATTTGGTAGATGAGATGATGATGATAATATGTAAAATGTTATGGGTTATAAATGAACCTTAATCCTTAATAAGTAAAGGGAAGGCAACTATTCGAAATGATAAGCAATCTATTTTAAGACCTTTTGGAATTAAATCTTAATATTATCTTGGATAGAGGAAGGTGTGCTTCCTCTTGATTAATTCCTTAATCAAAATAAAACCAATGAAAAGGATATAAATTCAAGAGTAGACTTCATTTCAATGAAGTCTATTATCAAGAGATCTAAAAACAAGCTAAGACTTAGATAAGTTAATTAAGTTAACATCATTGTTAGTATGCTGAATCATAAATTAGAAATTTAAGGAATGAATAGAAAATATCTGGAAAAGGGTTGGGAGGTAGATGTATTTGCATAGTAATTAAAATTTTAGTTATTTCTTGTAACCCTAATGGTTAATGAACCTAGCTATTAAGTAGGACTGTTGTAATTAACCTTTGAATAAGAAAAATAATTAAGTCATTAACTTCTTCTTGGGGTATGTACATCCGCACGAGGTGAACTTAGTCGAGATGTTGGCACATGCCAACTACAAAGACACTACCTTCATGAAGACTTGGGTATTCCCGAGGATACCGTATCATAGTTGACATGTTGTAACACCCTTTAGAGTTTAAATAATCTAGATATACATAAAACCAGACTTGATATTAATTATTCCCTAGGTTAATTTAGAATCATAATCTAGTATCAGGGGAAACTCACAGTGACTTAGGATAACTAGACACAAGCATTGACTTAGGTCAAACGAGTATGTCTATTTACCCTTAATCACCACAAGTAGTCCTCTATGTTAAACTATGTTAACAACCTTGGTTAGGGTTAAACCTCGAACAAGTGGAGTGACTGGAGTCAGTAACGACCATTCTAGATAACAGATGAAGTGGAGTGAAGGATGTATTCAATTTGATGAGTATGTCATCTAGGAACATAAACATGAGTAGTATGTTGAAAATCTTTGGACAAAGTATCACAAGCTACCGGTTGTATTATCCTATGTCACGTGTTTAAGAAGTGGGATTTCGATGAATATTTATAATAGATATTTGGATATGCCTCCTAAACAGAACACTTAATACCCTGAAAAGGGTAAGAGAACCAAGTATACTTAGTATACAATACATTAAGTTAACATGAGAGATCGGTATGATACTGAGTCATGAAATGAGAGATTAGTGTTCCACCAAGTCATTATAGCTACATTTAGTTTTATGTTATGAGATTGATTAGATTGGAATGTGTGTTATAAATTATGATTATTTAGAATAGAGCACATTATCGAAAAAAAATCCCTTGTTTCTAAAGTCTTAAAATGGGAATGTTACATCTTGGTATCAGATCTGAAGGTTAGAGCTCTTGGACCTATTATGTCCATAATCTAATAAAAATTAAATTTTCTTGTTAATAAAAAATGGTTAGAATGAGAGGAAATGTTGCAAACAACCCACCACCTAGTGGAGAAGTAGTTATTGCCCAAAAACTTGATGAGATCATTGATGCCCTATTGGACACAAGAGATCATTTAGTCAGTACTTGAAAAAAAGTAATGGGCAATGAGGAGGAGGAAGAAGATGATGGTAATAACAATCGATACCTCCTATGGACATTTCCAATGTTGAAAATTTAGGTGTTGATAATAATAATTCAGCCAATACAATTGCAAATGCACATAATGAGCCTAATAATAAAAAGGAAAGATTGGCAACTAAACTAACTAATGACATAAAAGGATAAGTCCACCCAAGTTTGATGCCACTACACCGGGAGATGGAGCTAAGAAATGACTCAAAAATGGAGAATTACTTTGCAATAAGAAACTTATCTAAGCAAACAAAAGCAATATGGGGAGTTTATCAGCTTTCCCATGAGACATCTTCTTGGTGGGACAGCCGTAAGGTTGAGTTAAACATTTATGAAACAAACATCACTTGGGATCAATTTAAAAATTATTTTAGGCAACGATGGCTTCCACGATTTTAGGCAAGGATCATTACACAAATCAATGTCCTTTGAAGAAGGATGACCGCAATCAGCAACATAAGATACATGGTATGGTAGCTAACAAATAGGTTGAAAAGTAAGTTACACCCATAGAATTTCGAGGTACGTTATTTGGTATACATGTAACTATACTTTTTGATACTTGAGCAACTAAATGCTTTATTTCTACTAAATTAGCTTTGAAATTAAAAAAAAAAGCTAGGAAAATGGATAAATTATGGGTTGTACATTATGGAAATAATGTTGTTCACACAATTAGTATGTGTGTTTTTGGATCATTCCTTGACTTACCTAGTTTTTCCATGGAATTTGACCTTTACGTTGCTCCTTTGGGGTCTTATGATGTAATCATAGGTGTTAAATAACTAGCTGAACATAAGGCAAAGGTTGATTGTTTTGAAAAAAATATAAGTCGTCTGGATGGCCTATAAAAAACAAAAGACATTCAGGGGATAAAATGTGACATTTTAGTTAGGAAATTGTCACTATGCAAGTTAAAAGGGACAAAAAAATGTTGCACTTTGTATGTGGTCAAAGTTTCTTAAACAACCGATCAAAGTAGTGACTTCTTGGAGAGATATCTACTATTATGAAATTTCAAAGTGATGTGTTTTCGAAGAGATACCCGATCTTCCATCCAAACGAGAGTTTGACTTCATGATTGATATCAAGCCAGAACCAAAACTATTTCCAAGGCACCATCCGAATGAATACCATTGAATTAGTATAGGTTAAGGCACAGTTGCAAGAAATTTTTCTAAGGGTTTAATAAGACCAAGTGTCTTGCCTTAGGAGCACCATTCATTTTTGTGAAAAAGAAGGATGAGACACTTAGATTGTGCATTGATAATAGGATGTTAAACAAATAAACAATTAAAAACATATATCCACTTCATAGAATTGATGATCTATTTAACCAGATGCGTGGTGCATCAAAGTGTATTCTAAAATAGATCTTCGATATGGGTATTCTAAAATAGATCTTCGATATGGATATCATCAATTAAGAATAAAGGATGAATATATTCATAAAACAACTTTTAGAACAAGGTACAGACATTATGAATTCACGCTTTACCATTTGGGTTAACGAATGCACTAGCAGCCTTCTCCGATATTAATGAATAATATTTTTCAAGAATACTTGGACAAATTTGTGCTTGTAATCTTGGACGATATTCTCATATACTCTAAAATCATAGAATAGCATCATGAACATTTGAAAACAGCCCAAAATCTTAAGAAAGAGAAGGTTGTATGGTAAGTTGTCCAAATGTTCTTTCTACGAGATGGAAGTGCACTATTTAGGACATGTTATAAGAAAGGATGGAATAGTTGTAGATCCCTCAAAATTGTTGCAATAACTGAGTGGGCTGCACCTAAGAATGTACATGAAGTTAGAAGCTTCATGGGTCTTGTTGGTTACTATAGGAAGTTTTTTAAATACTTTTCTAAGGTTTTTACACCAATAACTTCATTGCAGAAGAAAGATAAGAAATTTGTGTGGAATGAAAAATGTGAATTTGCATTTAAGACTCTAAAAGATCAATTAACATCTGCACCTATTTTGGCTATACCTAATCCTAATGGAGACTTTATTGTAGTAAAAATGCTTCTAGGGAAGGTCTCAGAGGTATTTTATTGTAAAATGATCATGTTATAGCTTATAAGAGTAGGAAATTCAAGTTACATGAACTGAACTATACTCCACATGACCTAGAGCTTGTTGCCATTGTTCATACACTATGGAATTAACCAAACTCATGTTTTTGAAATATCTCTTTTGATCTCCTTCTTTTCTTTGTGTGTTGTCTTTTGTTTTAGTGATAAATTTTGAATTACTCAAGATCTGCTCCTAAAATAAAAGAGTTATTTTTATGGAACAGTTAGCTAAAAGCACATCATTTTTTAATGAATATATCTTATCATGCTTAGTTCAATGACATGACCCGTGCTAACAATTTTCGCAGCATATGGACTTCATAAGTGAGGAAAACAGATAGATATTTTAGGATGTTAGTTTTATTTATCAAAGTGGTTGGATCTCTTTATGATGAAATGTGAACCTTTATTGAAATGTATTTGAGGGAAAGTAAAGTTGTATTTGAATTATGTTTGTTATATTTGTATGATATTGAGAGGTCTGAAGTGTTGTTCTTGTAATGTATGTATTCCACTTGATGAATGAAAGTATTGTGGGTTTTTTTGATCTTGATATGTGGTATTTGTGAGTATTTTGTGAATGGAAATGATAATCTTATCTCTAATTGTTCTCATATATAAGTAATGTACCCTCTCAGGTTGATATAAGATGAATTAGAGGTTATGGGACCTAGATAAACTACTCCCCTTATTTAATGCAACTTATTTAAGTTGGCATTCATGTTTGGATATTCAATTAAATCACTAATACTTTGCTAAAACAATGTTATTGGGTAGATGAGATGTTGTTGATAATTTTTTAAATGTTATGGGGTTATAAACAAACCTTAATCCTTAATACATAAAGGAAACCCAACTATTCCACAATGATAAGTAATTTGTTTTAAGACATTTTGGAATTAAATCTTAATATTATCTTGGATAGAGGAAGGTGTGCTTCCTCTTGATTAATTCCTTAATCAGAATAAAACCAATGAAAAGGATATAGATGCAGGAGTAGACTTCATTTCAATGAATTCTATTATAAAGAGATCTGATTCAGAACTTAAACAAGCTAAGACTTGGATAAGTTAATTAAGTTAACATCATTGTTAGTATGCTTGAATCATAAATTAGAAATTTAATAAATGAATAAAAATCTCTGAAAAATGGTTAGGAGATAGATGTATCTACATAGTAATTCCAATTTTAGTTATTTCTTGTAACCCTAATGGTTAATGAACCTAGTTGTTCAATAGGGCTGTTGTAATTAACCTTTAAATAAGGAAAATAATTAAGTCATTAACTTCTTCTTGGGGTATGTACATCCAGACAAGGTGAACGTAGTTGGTTGTTGGCACACACAAACTATGGTACAATACCCCCATGAATACTTGGGTCTTCATGAGGATACCGTGTCGCAGTTGACATGTTTCAACACCCTTTAGACTTTAAATTATCTAGATCTACATAAACTCGGACTTGATCTTAGTTATACCCTAGGTTAGGTTATAAGCATAATCTAGTGTCGGGGGAAACTCACGATGACTTAGGATAACTAGACACACGCAATCGACTTAGGTCGATGGAGTATGTCTATGTACCCTTAGTCACCGTGAGTAGTACTCTACGCTAAACTATAATGATAACCTTGTTTAGGGTTAAACCTCGAACAAGTGGACTGACAGGAGTTAGTAACAACCATTCTAGATAACATATGAAGTGGGGTGAAGGACATATTCCATTTGACGAGTATGTTGTCTAGGAACATAAACATGAGCAGTATGTTGAAAATATTTGGCCAAAGTATCGCAAGCTGCTGGTTGCATTGTCCTATGTCACCTAGTTTAAGAAGCGGGATTTCAAATGAATATTGGTAAAATATATTCAGATAGGCCTCTTAAACAGAACACTTAATACCCCGAAAAGGGTAAGAGAACCAAGTATACTTAGTATACAAAACATTAAGTTAACATGAGAGATCAAGTATGATACTAAGTCATGAAATGAGAGATCGGTGTTCCACCGAGTCATTACAGCTGCATATGGTTTTCTGTTATGAGATTGATTGGCTTTTAATGTGTGTTATAAATTATGATTATTTAGATTAGAGGACATTATCAAAAAGAAAAAAATCCCTTGTTTTTAAGTCTTAGAATGGGAATGTTACACTTGACTTGTAGATCCTAGCGGCATGTTATCTATGTTTTATGGCCTCCTTATAATTATACATATCTTGTCTCAAGGTTTTTCCTTTATTTTTAGAAACCTTAATTCTTATAATTCTCATGCAACACGATTTCCTTGTTTCACAACTTTTAAAGACTTCAAAAAATTTATCTTCTTGCCTCTTTCACCATGACTTCTCTCATCCTTATATTTTTTTTTAGTGCCTCCCTTATTTATTCTCATACTTAGTTTGAGAGTGTTTATTGAGTTATAATTCATTCTACATAACAAAAAAATATATCTAAAAGGAAGAATATAATCATAATAGAAATGGTTAGGACTATGCTTCATGTGTCTAAAGTGCATAAGTTTCTATGGGTTGAAGCCATGAAAACTCCTTTTCACATTCCAAATAGGGTTCCTACTAAGGCTCTATAAAAACTACACCTCATGAAGTCCCTTCAGGTCATAATAGAACCAAAGGTGCGTACATGCAACAAAAATAATAGAACTAAGAGTTGTACATCTACTACTATACTTAACCATTTAAGTAAGATTCATGATTATATAAGAACAAAAGTACAATAGTAATATGCAGATAATACAGAGAAAGAGTCTTAATACATTTGTCATGGCAACCTTATCACATTCATTCATAGTGTTTACTTATAAAATATTACAGAAGGTAGACCGTAGTCATGCCATGTGTGGATCCATACATGTATTCTCACAAGACAAAAATTTCATTCCCCATTTCCCATTACATCCTTACTTGAATTTTGTACCCATTTTCATCCCATAGTTCTCATGAGTAATTCTGTAGAGCTCCTACCTCACTTTTTCTCTCTTTCTTTGCCAAGGGCACATGTATAAATAGGCCTCTGAGCTCTAACAAACTCCTCTGCAGCCTCAGATCTGGCCCCAAGTGTCAAGGTGTGGGTCACCCAGGTGCATGCCTCTCCATGTCATGATTAACTTTTTGGATCTTTCTATCACAAGGTATATTCCCTCCAGGACACCCTATCACCAGGCTGGAACCTTATCCAAATGGAACACGTTCTTCATGTGTTCTATCCCAAAGGCCAAAAATGGCTAAGTCCCAAATTGTTCTTCACATGGCGCAACATCATCCTGGTTCTTCAAGAAGCCTTTTGAACTCTACCTTGCACACCTACACTTGCGCGCTTCCTCTTGGCCATGCATGCACCTATGCACCCTTAAGATTTGGAAGCTAAATTAGGGGCCCAACATTACCCCACACTTCACTTGTTCTCCACCCTCGGGAACCTTCTCAAAGAATGTAGTACAAAAAGAATGCAAGGCCTTGCCTTGGAAAAGAATGGGGGGAAAGAATAAAGAAAGGGGAAGAGAAAGAATAGGGGAAAATTTCCTAAAGAAGGAGGAGGGAAAGTTTTGCTGGAGGTCGGCCTCCAGTGTACTCCAAGCAGCTGACTTCCTTCTGCTACTTTAGTGCAGATGTCACCAACCAAGGTGCTCACCTCATCGTAAGTTAGCCCCTCCCCTTGTGTGGTAATGGTTTCCACCACAGTCTCCAGTTCTTTAGCGTGATCTTCCAGGGCATCCATCTTCCTTGTGATGACCTTGTAGAGCTCTTTTAGCTAGGTTTTGATTGAGACTCACCGGTTCTCAATGGCTTTGATTTCTTTTCTACCTTGGGCTATGATCCTTTCCCACTCGGCTCTATTTCCCTTATTCTTTTCTCTGAATTCCTTCAACTCAACCTTCATCATTTGGCAAGTAGTATGCTTGTCACTTTGTCTTGATCTGCATGTAGTGGTCGTAAGTGACCCCCATGGTTTGTGTAGTTGTTCTTACGTCGGTGAGCACCTTGTTGTATTCAGGCCATGAGCATGATGACCTTCAACTTGTCTTCTTTCTCCAAGCATGCCACTACCTCTTCTACCGACTCTAATGCCAAGGGCTGCCTCTCCATGGTGAGGATCCGAGTCAAGTCCTCTAGGCACTCCAGGGAGGATCTATACTTTTGCGCAGGAGGGTTAAGGTCCGGGTGCTTCATGATAATCGATTGGGAGATGAGCTCCACCTTCTTGGAAACTTCACGTACCCTAGCCTTTTCCTCCTAAAGCTCCCTCTGCAGTTGAGCATTGATTAATTTCTCGAGGCTGAGATCCTTCATTAGCTTCACCACTTCTTCCTTCCTCTTCTCCAATAGGTCCTCCAAGACTCTAACCCTATCATTTCTACCAAAGAGCCTAGCCTCGATTTCCACTGAGACTTTGTTCAACGCATTGCACACTTGCTCATCGATAGTTGTTGCATGTTTACAATGGGGTTGTCCCCCTTTCCTTCAGACAACTTCAATACCACTCCTTGGTTAATCTCAAATTCAGGCTCATCGAGGTGGGAGTCGAATGCCCAAGATAGCATCTTCCTCATTCATGGGTATCCACCCTCGGGTCAAAGGACTCCATGGTGGTGAGCTCCTTGGTGGGCATGGTACTTTGGAAATGCACGTAAAAAACTTTGTTGGGGTCATCAATGTAACCATCATTGTTCTTCCCCCTTCCACATGTTTACTTCCCATGCACACACCCTTGGGAATAGTTACCGAGAGAGTTGGGCCTTTCATGCTACTTCCACTCTTCTCCCTCTGCTCCTTCTTGAACTCACCAAGCACGAGCTCCACGTTGCACCCCACTCTTCATTGACCAAGGCATCAATTATCTTCTCTACCTCCCTTGTTTCCTTTTCATTCACCTCCTCCTGAGTGAGCTTGGGCATATCTGGTTCCTTGGTACTAGCCCCTTCGCTCCCCTCTTCACTTGCACATGCCCTTCCTCCCTTTGGGTGCCTTTCCTTCTTACAAAGATGAAGGCATCATTTGCATTCTCAGCCTCCTCTCCTTCCAAGTCATGGATATCAATTGGCTCTTGATCCACCTCCAGCTCTTCCCCTTCATCATCATCCCTTTCACCTACATAGGCATTCAGGTCATCTATATCTTCAGACCCTTGTTCCTCCATTCCTTGTTCTTCTTCTCTTGTAGAAAATTCTAGAGTGGGGGATGTTATCTTTTCTTCATCTAAAGGTTCTTCGGGGATGGTGGCTTTGCGCAGGCTCCGGGTCTTTTCCTTGACCACCATTCTTCTCTTCTTCCGGACATAGGTACTCGGCCCCATGGTACCTACATCCTACCTTTCCACCACCCCTTGTTCTTCCTCTTCTTCTTCTTTCTCCTTGCACTTTAGCGTTGGCTTCTTCCTTCCCATGGGGTCATCTAGGATGGATATTTCATTTTCTACATATGCACCCCTTCTCAAACTTTGGCCTTATGCACAGTAGGTAAATTCAGCAGTAGTGCTCTCAGCAATCGGTAAGGTCATCGGCCTTACGATGTGCACATCCTGTGACACGTACCTTTCAACATACATGCACTTTCCTGGGTAGACCAACTTCTTTCTCATCTCTCTGTGTTCACTGTCGAGGGTGGATAGGTCAGTTTTAACTTCTTCAACTCCTTATATCTGTTTACCCCTGCTTGGAAGAATTGGGTAGTAAATGAGAAGGGGAGTTTGCACCAGGGACTCCAACTACCATCCACCAAGATAAATCTACCAATGCAGAAGTGTTGGTACACCATGAACTCTACTTCTCCTTCAGTCACCATGGGGAGTTGCTCTGGGATCCACCATTCTACCCCGAATGCATTCCTAAGGTGCATATACCATTTATCCAAGCATGCACTTGTGCACCCCATCATTGACTCACAAGTATACTTCTGGAACCTATCCATGGGTGAAGGGTCTTCATCGGGGTACTCCCATATGAACTTATCAGATGCATCTGGCACCCCGATTTCTGAGAACACAATGGTTAATAGAATGTTCCCAAACAATATCTTTCCTCCATCCTCCACTGCTTACTTATAATCTCATCTCTACTATGTACTGGGAGATATTGTACATGGTGCCTTCTGTGACCTTTCTACAGACATTCAACCAGGGCTTGCTCACCTGGGTCCACCTCTCTTGTCCATTTAGCTTGGAAATGAGGTGCGTGGCCATTTTCATCACCGGATCACTGATATCCATGATGTCGTAGTACCTCGATCCCTTCTTATAATCCTGGGATGTGATGGTTTCCTTAATTGCCTCCTCATCCTGGAGGTCATCTAGGATCGTGTCCCCTTTATAGCTCAGGCCTGTAAAGTGTGAGATTAATTGTGGGGTTATGCACATTTTGTGCCCTACGAAGTAGAAGAAATCTTCATGCACACGCACGTCATTAACCATTGGTATAGGTGCTCGGGCTTCCCAAAGTAGGGAAACTCATAAAGCTGGAGAAGCCCTACCTTCTCCATTTTCACCTTGACTACATCATTGTAAATCGGCATCCCATCAGGTGTTCATTTGTTTGTGGGGCACACCAGCTCCAATGCCATTTCCTTCACAATTATACTCGACTCGAGTGATTGTAATCAATTATGGTCATCTATCTGATGTGGGACTCCCACTCTTGCCCTAAAAAACCCCATCTAGGTATTGCATCTCTGAGTACCATTCCTCATTGGTATCCAAGGGGATTTCATCTTCTTTCTTCTTTCCTTTTCCCTTCCCCTTTCCCTTTTTGGATTGTACTACAGGCTTATCAACTAGTTTCATGGCCATCATTTTACCCTTTGCTTTCATTCCTTGGTTGCCTTTGAGTTGTCTAAGAGTTTTCTTCACGCGCCCCATGCCCTAGGGTACAAACCCTAATTTCTGACTTTCCTCCTTTGATCATGGTGCTCTTTCCCAATGTTCCTCACACCCATGAATCACTTCTGCTCTAGTTTGTAGATCAACCAGACTGATTGCACATGAGTTTATGAGATTCTCCTTCACATGAGTTAGCTCTCGAACCCTAGCTCTTGAAAGAAAATTGTTCTCCTTGTTTTTGACAAAGTAAAATAATGAACTTACCATCCTTGTATTTATAGCTTTTCCCACTTTTACGCATTAAAGGCTAGGCTACCTACCACCATATGACAATATTTAATGTGGCATTTTCAAACAAACCCAACTTCAGTGCTTTTCCTCACACGCCCAATCCTTGCATGAAACATTTTCACCCAAATCCTTTTTTTCACCCGCCCAATCCTTGTGCAAAACATTTTTCACATGCCCAATCCTTGCGTGAAAAATTTTCCAACCTTCCGCACATAGACAATCCATCTTGATAGAAGACTTTTTGCACATGTTTACCAGCGCAAAGGCACCTCTTCCATCCTCATGATTCTTGCTTTCACCTACCTCATGTTTTTGCACTTTTTCTCCTTTGTACGTGGATTTCCAATGGAACTCTATTTTGTCATCCATCTACCTTCCTAATGCATCTTTTCAACAGGGCCAGTTCGAATGGTCTACCAACTCAATCTTCCTACAGAATAACTTCATGCCTCTCTTAATCACCTCACCCCACACTAAATCGATGTGTGGTCCTCTGCACAATCATAAGTTTAAAAAGTAATAAGGTTTCCGGTGCCCAAGGCACAAAACAAGACAACAACAAAAGGGAAAAACAAGAAAGGAAAAGCATAAAAGGAAACTCTAAACTAACTGGTAGAACTACCTTATTTACAAACACCAAGAAGCATTATTTATAGTAGGGCTTCAGCCTACTCCCATTGAAGTGTCCAGGTAATTTTGTTCCATCCAGCACTTGTAGTGGCATGCACCCCAAATCAAGGATGTATGAAATTACATAAGGACCCAACCAATGCACCTTCAACTTTCCAGGATGGCGTAGAAATTTAGAATCATATAGCAATACCATCTGGCCAACCTCAAACTATTTTTTTTTAATGTGGCGGTCATGCCATGCCTTTTGTTTAGCTTTTTCAGTTGTTTGGCTCCATCTTGCTAGTGAGCACCTTTCATCCAACTTTATTAATTCATCAATTCTTTCTTCCAGCACTTGTTCATCATCCAACCCTCCTGCGCACGCTATATATAGCGATGGTAGCATAAATTCAACCGAAAAAAATAGCCTCCACACCAAACACCAGTTGAAATGGTGTGGCCTTGTTCAACCTTTTATACGTTGTTTTGTATGCCCAAAGGACTACTGACACCTTGTCATCCCAATCCTTCCTACCCACATCACATATCTTAGTCAATGTGTGACTAAGGATTTTGTTGAATGCCTCTGCAGTCCCATTTTCCTGAGGGTGATAAGGGGTAGTCTTGTGATGGGCTACCATGAATTCTACTAATAGAATCCTGATTGTTTCATTTAAGAAGTGAGTGCCCCTATCACTTGTTAAACTTAATGGGCACCCATACCTACTGATAATGTTCTCCCACAAAAATCTAGTAGCGTGGCTGCAGTGCAATCCTTAGTGGGTGTGGCCTCTGCCCACCTTGTCAGATAATCAGTACAGGTAATAATATACCATGAGTTAGTCCTTCGTAGCTGGTGAGATTGGTCTGACAAAATCTATTGCCCACTTTTCAAAAGGTTCCACACTGGCGATGGGGCACAAGGGCATTTCATCCCTTTTTCCAGGTTTTCCAAGGCACTGGCAGTGGTCACAGGCCTTGCAAAACTCAATACAATCTTGGTGAATCATCTCCCACCATAGTCCAGTGACTAGGATCTTGCGTGCGTAGTTGCATTCCTACATAGTGTCCTCTGGAAATCCCACCATGGGCCTCTTCTATTATAGCTACGCATTCATGTTCTAGTACACACCGTGCAAAAAACCTCATCATGGCCCATTTTATACAAATCCCCATTGATCAACATGAAGGGCATTGCATGTATGGCTAACCTTTTCCTTTCCAGAGCATTCATCCCTTTGGGCACCACACCTTCCTTGAGAAAGATAGCAATGTCTTCTAGTTCTGAGGGCACATGCCAACAACCTGAACAGTTGTGCATCTGGCATGGTTTCCTCGATACTCTGCATCCTCTCCCAAATCAATCCTTGATAAATGATCTAGCCCACAATTGTTCTTTCCCGGTTTTACCACCACTTTGAATTCAAACTCCTGAAATAGAAGAACCCAATGGCATATGCACCCTTGCAACACTGCTTTGTTTACTAGATACTTCAAGGCCATATGGTCAGTGTAGAATATGAAAGGAGTTGCCAGCAGATATTACCTAAATTTGTGGAGCATAGATCATTGACAATGCCTCACGCTCGGTCGTTGTATAATTTTGTTCTGCTGTGTCAACTTTCTACTTGCAAAACACAAAGGATGATCAACAATCCCCTCTCCTGGTTGAGCAAGAAATGGCTCCCATTGTTGTACTAGAGGCATCCACGTGGACATGGAAAGGTTTATCCCATGATGGGAATCATAGAATAGGTGCGGTGATAAGCCTTTCTTTTAGAGTGTCAAAATCCCTCTGTGCGCCTCTCCCCACTGAAAGGCACTCTTGTGTCTGAGCAATATTTCCAAAGGCATGGCGGTGATCTTGGCATATCCCTTAATGAACTTTCTGTAGTACCCAGTGTGTCCAAGAAATCCATGCATGACACTTTGGCTGGTAGGCTCCCCTAACCCCACAATAACTACAACCTTCACGGGATCCACCAGTAAGCCCTCTTTACATATGATATGCCCCAACAACATCCCAAAAGGAGTTGCAAAGATACATTTCTTGATGTTGAGGGAGATCCTCAACTACCGACATCTTTCAAACATCAACCTTAAGTTGTCACAATGGTCCCTTACTAATCCATACACTATCCAATCATCCAAATATACCTGAAGGAACTTGTGGATGAAGTCCTTAAATGCTTGTACCACTATGCGTGAAAATACAGCGGGCACATTCTTCAGCCCAAAGGGCATGACTGTATATGCAAAGCTTCCCCACTCGGTGGTGAAAGTTGTCTTATCTTGGTCTTCCTTGGCAATCCTTACTTGGTGATATCCCGAGAATCCATCCGTAAAGGAATAGACCTCGCGCCCAACAACTCCTTCCAAAATCTCTTCAGTAAAGGGGGTGGGAAAAGGATCTATGATACAAACAAGTGTTTAATTCCCTATAATCCACACATATCCTAATCCACCCATCCTTCTTTATGCTGATCACCATTGGACTTATCCACTCTGATTCCTCCATAGCCTCAATGATACCGGATGCTATCATCTTGTCTAGTTCTTCTTTAACCCTTACGCACATGTTGGGATTCATCCTGTAAGGCCTCTTCCTGACCGGGCACACACCATCTTTCAACCTTATCCTCATTTCCCCCAATGAATGGTGGATGCCTTTCAACTCATGGTATCCATGTGGGAATAAATCCTCAAATTCACGTAAGAGATCGATGATCTTTGATACTTCCTTGTCCGACCAATAGTCCCCAATGATAGCCTCCTTGGGCTCCTCTTCCAGAGCCATGTTAACTTTCTTGGTTTTGAGTGGTTCATGATACACATGCACATGCATCCACACATCAACTACTTCACGTGCCCCAACCAAATGGTCAACATTCAGGCTCTCTATCTCCTCTCCATCAACAAGGTATACCATCTTTCCTTTCTCCTTTTCAGCACACACACTGCTCAATTGTATGTCTTCTGGTTCCTCCTCTTCAAACCACTTCTAAACTAGGTCCACTAGTAAAGTTTACTAACCTATCTTCCACCATGGTGCAATCCCCCAGAGTGAGGTGCTTGATAGTCTACAATGCCTCATCAACTGGTTGCTTGGTACTTTGGTACTCAAATGTGTGGACCAAGTCAGCCATTAATTCCTACCAACTTCCCATTTGGTGGCGTGTTTTAGAATGGATATACCACACACACACAACCTTGTAGTGTCGAATACAACTTATGCACCCAAAGAGAGGGTGGTAAAGCTTCCGCACCTTCTCCCCAGACCCTCTCACATGCCTGGATGTGGGAAGAGGTGGGTCCATTGCCATTGTAATCCTTAATAGCGGTGGGTATGTTGCTTTTTGAGAATCAGATAGTGAGTGCAATTCAAACTTCATGCCATTCCAACAAGTTCTCACTATGCGTGGCCCACCACCTTGCTGTTGTGCCTATCAAAACATAACCTAGCATACTTCATCACTCATCCTCCCTCCAGTGAGCTTCCATCTCTCTCAAAAAGACCTCAGGGTATGCATCCCCAGAATACTTTGTTATTGTCTTCCCTCCTAGGTGCCAAACTATATGCATTTTGTTACCTTGGTTACTGATCCTTTCAGATGTCACCCAATCAATTCATAAGTCCCATGCACCCAATTATCACATGCTATACTGGTAGTAGTATCACTGATATATTGAGCATCATCAAACTAGATGACTCCTTCTGTAGGGTGGATGGTCTCTGGATCTCTTATGGAGTGCACATATATTCTGTCTAGGACTTCCTCCCCAAGGGGTTCAGTATAGGGGGTGGACTTCCCATCAACCAGTGGTATAACTACCCACTCTTCCTTGTTTTCAAAGCTTATGTACCCCTTGTTAAACCAGAGATCTGCATTATTCTTATAACACCACGGGCACCCAAGTAGAGCTGGGAAATTATCTACCTCGGCAAGCACCAAGACTTCAAAATCCCTAGTGAACCTAGTCCCCTAAATTGTAATGGTTGCATCCTTCAAGACACCTATGGGCATCACCTTTGTTTTATTTTCCATATACAACACATTTGAAGATGGTTGTAATGTAGGTCTTCCCATTTGATGCCAGGCATCCAGAGTGAGAACATTAACCTCTCACGCTTGTGTCAATGAGGATGTTGCTAAGCAACCATCCATCCACTACTACATTCAGGGTAATCTCTTTGTCATAATCAAGGCTGTGAGGTGGGAGGTTTGCATGTAGGATCTACCTTTCATGTTCTTCCCCAGTGCATGGCACCTTTTCTCTCAACCATGCCCCTAGCAGGGGAATAATATTCTCCTACCTCATAGTTTACACACCTCCTTAACCTCATCCAAGTCATCCCTTGGTGCTTCTACTTGGTCTCCTTTTGCTCATCTTTTCTAGTCTTCTCTTTTAAGCATTGGATCTCCCCTTGTAAACTTTGAATTACGTCCATGGTTTCCTGGTAGACTTCTTTCTGGTGAGCCGGGTTTGGATACTTCCCATGTACTACTTCTTCTCTCAAAACTAGAGGTCTCTACCTAGGTGCTTCCCTTGCACATGGGATTCCACCCTCGTTGTTACCATAACAGCTCTAGTTCTGATTCTCGTATTACTCATGGAAGCCATTGCATGTCAGCCTTCTTAATACTCACCATGGCAGCAGCCCTTATCCTTCCAGTGCTTGTTGACTCATATGTTCATACAACTCTGGGCATTCTTCATACTTATGTTTTTTTCCACACCAGGAGCATTGTAGAAGATCTAGACATTCACACTTATAATGGTCTGTGGCTCCACAATTAAAACACGTCCCACACAGGAACTCACTTCTTCCTCTGGTTACCATGACCATGAAATCCTCCATGAAAACCCTCTTCCACATGCATCTCCATCTCTCGCTCCTCATATGACATGTTCATCTCCTTTGGAACTATTGGCAATGCCAGTCTGGCACACACCAAGATCAATTACCTCATGAATCTGGTCAATCAATCTACAATCCTTGGTGTCATGTGTGGTTGAGGTACATATTTTACAATAACAAGATACATTTTTTGTGGATCACACGTTGCAACAGGGGGCACCTACTTGCATCATGGTCCTCGTGACATATTTCACGTAGTTTACTTACCACACATGTATACCACCTTTAGTACATATCCCACCATTATCCTTTGTGTGTCCTTCCACATTACAATCCATGCACCACATTCCTCCATGAATCTCTAGAACTGTGTTGGTAGATAATTTCTCCAATTTCTTAGCCATGGCAACAATCTGAGCCTCTAGAAATGGGCTAACACCAGTGTCAACACTACCAACTACTTCAGCACGTAAAGCAGCTTCCAATGCTTCGCGTGGGTCCATGAATGTTTTATGAGATAAGGCCCTCCTAAAGGGTGTGATCAACCCTCCGAAAAACCACTGAGCATGTTGTGAAGGGTGGATATCATAAGATAGCTTAGACAAAAGAGTTTTAAAGCATGCATCATATTCCCATGCTCTCTGCCATTCCCTACTAGATTTCTTTGAGAGAGCTAATGCTCTTCTTGTTCAAACTCAGGTATGTGGAATTCTACCAAGAATGCATTTCTCAATGCATGGTATAATCCACAATAGTCTGATGAGGGTCATACTTTCTATACCAACTATGTGCACGTCCTCCTTGCAAGGTCATCACAAATTGACTGGCCTTTCGATCTTGGGTCATGATTCCCTTCACATGCCATAGCAGCTCACACTTATGCACATGCTCCATGGCATCTTCTATTCCACTATAATCTGGCAAGTGTAGAGACATCTCAAAAAATACTTGAGGAGGTGGCTGAGGCCCTTGCCCTCCCGATCCAGTCCCTTGGTTTCCTCCGGTGTTTCCTCCTCAGATCCACTAGATCTTGAGCCACCAGCTCCACCACTTCCACCTCCAGATCCTCCTGTGTTAGGTATAGGGCCTGTGTTTTTGTCATGTGTGAGTGCTCCCATCATCCCACTAAATTGTGCCAACAGTTTGTGAACTAGTACCACTCCCAGTCATAGTTCCTCCACCACCTCCTAACACACTTCCAAAACCAGCCATATACGTGCCTTGTCCAAACATTCCACCAAATACCAGAAT
This sequence comes from Taxus wallichiana var. yunnanensis, assembly GCA_018340775.1. Lineage (NCBI taxonomy): Eukaryota > Viridiplantae > Streptophyta > Pinopsida > Cupressales > Taxaceae > Taxus > Taxus wallichiana. The sequence goes on from CM031236.1 coordinate 415,464,919, forward strand.
AGTGTGTGAAGCCATAGAAGTCCCAAATGAGAAATTGTATGTTCTAGGTGCCGATCGGTTGCTTCCACCGATATCAAATGGATCAACTATACTCTTCCCTCATTCAAAAACCAAGTGCCAAGGTCCAGTCACTAGGTGGGGTCAGATGCATGCACAACGACTCTTCTCTCTCTATGTGATGGACTCTCATCAGAAGCCACAAGGTTTTCTCTTCCACGCTTACCAAGATGGGGTACCACAGACTATTTGGGTTCGACATCCTCCACGTGAACCTCAACTCCTTTCCACCATGTCTGGCTCCATAACCCACTTGTAATCCCATGTTGTCTATCGATCTCCTTTTCACGTGCTTCATTATACTTGAGCCACCTCTCCTCCCTTTCCTATTCAGTCGTCAGATCAGCCATCCTTCCCCAACCTGGCTTCCTCACCTAGTGCTCAGGGTGGTTTAGCCGGCCATAGGGAATGCCTCTAAACCCATGGTTACCATCAAGATTTTGATCACAAGGGGAATAACACATAAAAATGATCCCCTGGGCTCTCACAAGAACTCAAACTCAACAACTTCTGGACAGAATACGTGGAAATGGCATATTCCAGAGTGTAGCTAGTCAGTACTCCCTTCCACCAATGATCTATAGCATGGGTCCACTTTAGATCAGCATCTTGTAGGTTCTGATATGTTTCTTGGGTCCAAGGGTATGATCTATAATGCCACCCCGATCTAGATGTATAAGCCGAGAGCCATTCAAATAACTCTACTGGGAAATAATAGAAGAAGGTTTCATATAACTCATGATAAAGAGTGTCTTCCACCCATCTTCACATATCAAACCTAGATCCGGTACTAAATCTCTAAGTGAATTCATCCTCCATGCTCTTAAACCAATCTTCAACACCTTCAAGTGTTAAGCACTCCGCCATCACTTTTTACAGAGATCATGATATATGCCATGTTCCCTACAACTTTGAAAAGAGGTCCCAAAATGGAACCAAGATGTAGTCACTTTTACACCCACTAAGAACAAGGGAACCTCATGCACACCGGCCTATCACCCAGCGGGCACTTGGGTGCTCACCCGGCATGCAGAGAGGGAGCCGAGTCTCTCTTTTATGTGAGTCTAGTGGAAGGCATAGCTCATGATTCTGACTTAGTGATTTAACAGACATGAAGGGCTATAGAGCTCAGGATGGCTTCTACACCCCTTCAGTCATAATAGAACCAAAGCACAACAAAAAAATAATAGAACTAAGAGTTGTAAATCTACTACTATACTTAACCATTTAAGTAAGATTCATGATTATATAAGAACAAAAGTACAATAGAAATATGTAGATAATACAGAGAAAGAGTCTTAATACATTTGTCATGGCAACCTTATCACATTCATTCATAGTGTTTACTTATAAAATATTACAGAAGGTAGACCGTAGTCATGCACCATGTGTGGATCCATACATGTATTCTCACAAGACAAAAATTTCATTCCCCATTTCCCATTACATCCTTACTTGAATTTTGTACCCATTTTCATCCCATAGTTCTCATGAGTAATTCTACAGAGCTCTACTACCTCACTTTTCTCTCTTCTTCTTTGCCAAGGGTGCACGCGTATAAATAGGCCTCTGAGCTCTAACAAACTCCTCTGCAGCCTCAGATCTAGCCCCAAGTGTCAAGGTGTGGGTCACCCAGGCACATGCCTCTCCATGTCATGATTAACTTTTTGGATCTTTCTATCGCAAGGTATATTCCCTCCAGGACACCTTATCACTAGGCTGGAACCTTATCCAAATGGAACACATTCTTATCCAAATGGAAAAATGGCACATTTCTTCATGTGTCCTGGGTCTTCATCCCTTCCTTGTGTTCCTAAAGAATGTACGAGAACTTTGCAACATTTAGAAGAATAAGGAGAGAGGAGGAGGAGAAATAAGAGGGAAACTCAAATTCAAACATCAACCAAAGCAAAAATGGAAATAGAATCCTACAAATCCATCTACAAGGCTATCGATGCATCATCCCATGTCTTTTTGCATGTAAAAGAAGGAAGAAGGATAAATCTGAATAAAATATGGTGGTTGAGTTGATTAGATGTCTACATTAATGGTTAAAACATGTTTCCATGTTTTCCGCCTACCAAATGCCTCCCAAAATCTGATTTTGAAAATTCCAACATGTATCCCATGTCAAGAGATTTCCAACAAGATTTGGCACACGTAAATCCAAGCTATACAACAAAATTTATTGATATCTAAAGGTATGTAGTGTAAACTAGACACAAAATATCCATGGCACGTGCAAATAAGTGAAGGATTGGCCAACCTGTTCATTTTTTTCATTTTCTTCCATATGTCACACACTTTGGTTTGTTGTAAGGGATTCGGTGCCCTATTGTCACACTTTGATATGTTATGTGTAGCATACTTAAGACTAACAGATTTCCATATGTCATAGTGAATGGTGAAAAATAATGCATGAGGAGTGCACGGAAGAAAGAGGTTGGGAAAAGGATAGTAAAATAAAATCTCACATAGGTAATGCACGTGGAATCAATAGATGCATAAATATAGGAGACAAGTATACAAATAAGGCAAGCGGATCCAAATGAAGGCACGCGGTGATAGGAGACCAAGGGCATAGGGAGCAAGTTAGGAAGGAAGTACGAAGTATGAAAAAGTGAAGGCAAGATGCACCAAGAAGAATGTGGTCAAAAAAATTGTGTTCGACGACATGCATGGAGCTAAGAGGACCGACATACATACATAAGAGCATGTTGGGGACTTAGCCAATTTGGATGGAAATTCCACAAGGTTACATAAAAGGGGTGCACAAGACTGCTGGAATGAAAAAGGCATGATAGATGAAGTTGAGAAGGGGAAATGGAAAGAGATATAATAATATAGGGGAAGTGGGAAGGGCACAAGTGAGTGCACAGAGGAACCGCAGTAAGAAAATTGTGCCAAGGGAACTGCCAAATAGCATGCAACCTGTTGGTGCCCAATTGATCCCTTTATTATAAGCTATGCAACATCAATGATCTAAGAAGGATGCTAAGAGGAAGACAAACTGGGATTTGAGTCATTTTGTAGCTAGGGATGGATCTAGAAGCCTCTTTTTCACTCTGACTTGGGAAATATTAGATATTACCTCACTAAGGATATGACCTACCATAGTAATTTAGGTTCTACCTGCAACTAAGGTGAGAGGACCCATTTTGTAACCTGTATTTATGAAAGAAATAGATATAACAACACTATTTGGAATCTCTTTCTTAGGGAAGTGAAAAGGCAACCTCAAGAATACATGGTCAATGCAGACATCATCTAACTCTCATGATTTATCACACTATAAAATTTAGATGTCCTCTAAAGAAGGCTTAGGTTACTAAAGATAGTTACAATTCTAGCTTGCTTTTGCATATTTTGGATAAGGGATGGACAAAATTAACAATTCTCCTTAACATTTGTACATAAACAATGAAACCATGTGTAGTTTAGGTGGATGTGATGGATATTGGTTATGATTTTGATGTATTGATGGGAAGTTAAGTAGGATAAATTTGATTATACAAAATACTTAAATGAACCTTGAAAAATGTTGTATATAATTGTTCTTGATGCAAAATACAAATCACACGATCCAAAGCACTCCTTCAACTAGAAGGTTTGTATTCATGGAAGCCCAAGAACACAAGATTTCACACAAACTTCAAGAATTTAAACACAAAAGCTCATGATAAATTCTTAATGAAATACTGATAATTCCCGATCGTGTACACTTCAAATAGTCTCAATAACTAATAAAAATCCTAAATCAGATAGATACAACTTGAATTTAAAACCATTTACCATAACATGAAGGAAATATCCATCAATAATGCAGTTGCAATTTCCAAATTGTTTCTATTTAAACTAAAAATTTGTGTAATTCAAATAAATTAATCAACATAAGTTTGCAATGGGAATGCAGAGAATCAATTCAAAGTAATACATCTTGAAAAAAATTAACATTTCTCATGAGAATACACATAAATTAATTCATGAAACACCAACACTTTGACAAGGGGACAAAATCTATGACCTCAATGTCTACCAATGATTGCATATTACAATAATCTTGGTGAGAATTTTTGGGAACGGATGAATAAAATCTTAGGTATCTCATATTAGTTTGGCTTAAGAAAGTACAAACTGGTTTTCTCCTTTCTTTCTCTAAAGCTTAGAGAAATTAACCCCACTTATGCGAGAGTATTCTCATCACATTTATACATTTTTAATAACTCTTTCACCCTTCATTTTCCCCCAAAATCATGAATATCAAAAGAATATTCTTCTTCAAAGCATAGGGTTTAATATGTTATCTTATGTTGCAGTGTGAGGAATTATTATTTAAACACATTTTTCAAATCTTTTACATATGAATGGGATGCCATGTCATTAATTTTTGCATTTGTTTAATAATTTATCCCATTTTGGTGGGAAAAGAAACCCCTTTTGATAGTTTTTAGGTGCCTCCATATGGCTTGATGTGATATGTAAATCCCTTTCACCTTTTGAGGATCAATCTCAAACAACACACACTCATGTTCATGTCTTTCTGGGCTGAATAATTTTCCATAAATTGTGTCACATTAGTCCAGATATCTTTTGTTACATAATTCCAATCTGCTCAATTTTTTTCCTTCATGTGAGCTGAGTGAAAAATCCTTCTTCATTTGATGGCAATGATTTCATCCAGTTCAGCTTGTCTGTACCATTTTCATTATAAATTTAGCTTCACTTCTTCATTGGTATGCATCCTCCTTCCATTTTTAGACTTGAAAAGATACTGCAAGGATTTTTTTTTGTGTAATGGAAAGAGTAGCTATGGAAACTATCTTGAAATAAATATCCTCAGAATATTTAAATTAAATCTTTGATTTAACAGGCCCAGATGAAGCATTTGTCGTGGATTTATTTGAAATAACGACGCAAAGTGGATAATAAAGGGCCCTTGACATATCAGAGGTTTGGATTTCCCTCCTCTTGAGATTGATTAAGATCAATCCTATTTTCTCAGCTTCCATTAGGATGTATTATCATCTCTTCCATTAGGAGCACCAAAAATCTCCATAAGAGTTGAAGAAATTATGGATTGAGAGGAGGCCTACTGTGATAGGGATGGCTGAATATAAATGTCCCTTTTTATGTAATGAAGGATTTGTGATGAAAGAGGTTCCTTAAGGTTTGTAATTTTTTTATGACAAGAATTTGATTTATACTATGCCCGCCATTTCTTACAAAGTGGAAGAATCGAGCGACAAATCATTTCTTTGGAAAAAGGTCTTCTTATGTCAAAAAGTAGTACCCTAGGATTTACACATTACCAAATCCTAATTTTGACTAACATGGGATTTTCTCAAGGTGTGGGACTCAGACGATTGATACAACCCTCTATAGAAGGCTTGTTCTCGACCTATTCTAATTTTAACCTACTCCTAAACTATCAATTCCAAGGGATCGAGAGAGAGAGAAATATATCAAAATGTAAATCCTAAACTAAGGGAGGAAATAACACCAAAAAAAGACTAAAGATATTCCTAGTGAGAGAAAGTGGAGGAAAATGGGGAAGAAGAGGGCAAACAAAGTGCCACAGGTCCCAAAACACATTCAAACCTCCAATTTCCGGAGCAGAACGAATTTAAAGCTCGTAAAAGAACAGAGTATGCACAATATACCCGCAAAACATAAAAAGGAAAGAAATGTAATATAAAATAAGGTAGGGTAAGAAGAGCCACAAAACACTAATTTTATTTCTTAAAATGATGCACAATCCATTAAAATATAGGTACAAGGCAAGAATCCTTTGAAAAATGCATAAATTTGAGGCCTGTAGCTCACAAAAGTTCTCGAATAATTTTTGCAAAGTTCTTTTACATTTCGAAATATCTCCCCTACAAATGAGGGGAAAAATTAGATATATAGAGAAAGGGAAGCTACCAACCGACAATGTTCATTAATTTCATGTATGGAGGTATGGGCAGCCATAATGGTTCAATTTCCAATGGTACTTTTCTCGCATGGCTAACTGTGGTTTCCATACCTCACTAAATTAGTTGTTGAGCTACCTTATATGATGCCATTAATTTCTAGCCATACCTGAAACACCTTGTTGACACCTAACATGAATGGAAGAAGTCACCATCGACAAGAAAATGGGGGTGTCACACAAAAATAATAATTGATTGACTCGTGATATGAAGGAAAGATGACATGTGACAAGAAGGAAAGATGACATGTGACAAGAAGGAATGTTAACACATGACAAAGTTGTTGTTAACATGCGTCAAGAAGGTGGTAGACATGCAAAAATGTTGTTGTTCATAGGCTTTAAGAAGGCAGTTGACGTGTAAAAAAATTGTTTGTGTTGTACATCATGAAGGTGGTTGACGCACGAAAAAGGTTTTGTTGACATGGATCAAGAAGGTCGCTGACACAAAAAAATTGTTGTTGATGTGCATCAAGAAAGAAGTTGACGTGAGAAAAATTTATTATTGACGCGGTCAAGAAGGCGCTTGACAAGTGACAAAGAGGTGACAATCCATACATTTTTCCATCTTGACCATTAAAACAAACCATATAAACTACTCCCCATTAACTATCAATGCCTAGACTTGTAGGTTAATCCATTTTGAAAGGGGGAAATGGATAATAGGTCCAATAAGACCTATACAACCTCAACAATCTGTAATACTAGTACCATCAGCAAGAGGGAAAAAGGGGAAATCAATCTCTCAGCCCCCAATTATCATTTTGGATGAGGAAGAAGTAGAGCCTTCATCTCCTCAACATTCCAAGGCATCAATTTCTACTACCAAGGAGGGTAAGTGAAAGTCTTCTCTCTAAATTTCCATTTACTCAGTATAGTTTGCTCCTTTGATGGAGAAAAATTATCAAGACCTTGGCATGTTCCTCTCTCAAGAGAGCATCCACCTTTCACAAGAAGATGGAAGGGTGACTCTAGTTCAAAATCCCTTCTTCCAAGAGGTTCCTAGGCTATAATACTTTCTCTCACAATTTAATCAAGACATTTTTCTCTTACCAAGGAGGGTAAGTGAAAGTCTTCTCTCAATTTCCATTTACTCGCATACAATTTTCTCCTTTGATGGAGAAAAATTATCAAGACCTTTGCATGTTCCTCTCCCAAGAGAGCATCCACCTTTCACAAGGAGATGGAAGGGTGAATCTAGTTCAAAATACCTTGTTCCACCAAGTTCCCAACCTCTGCAAATGCTCCTTCCGAACCTATTCTTGGTTAGTCTACTTCTTATAAGGTAAAAGGGAAAACAACATTTCCTATAGGTGGTTTGTATCTTCTGGATTGGGTATCATCTTACCAGAAGAAGATAGAGCTAATGAATATTATGGATGTCCCCAAGATGAATGTTTAATAATTGATGGATATGGGGATGACTTTAAATTTGGATGGGTCAGTTGTATTTTCTCAAATATCTCAAGGCTCAAAGGATTTTATATCGAGGAAGAACATGTTGTTAAATAGAATTCCCCCATTTAGAGAAGATTTCAAGGTAGAAGTAGAGGATGACTGAATGATTTTATTTTCTTAGTTTCTTTTTTGATATAATTTTTAAAAATGTATGTAACTTTTCTTCATGGACTAGGCCCCTATAGAACCCCAATTTTGATTTTTGAAAATATAACTTCAAAGTGATATTCAATCTTCATGAAATAAGAGTAATGATTAAAATAAGATGAAAGAATAGTTCAAAGAAAACAAGCCTAATATTTCTTATTAGTATTCATATCTGCATCTTCATCTTCCATCATCTTCCTTTTTTGTATTCCTATGGATTTGATTGTAACTCTACAATTCCTCTAATCTCATATCAATGGTGTCCATGATTTTTTCAACCCACCTCTTTTCTATCTTCATCTTCTCCCTAACTTCATTCAAAACCTCAACCCTGATTTTAGCCAAGTCTTCAATTACATGCTTTGGGACCCAAGATCACATTCAATCTATTGAACATCGAGTCCTATGCTTCTTTGTTTGGTCATTTCGACTTAGTGTAGTAGCCACTTTGTATGATATGTGGAGACCTCGCACAACTTTGGGGCTTCTCCTTTTCTCTCTCTTTTTAAATCTGCACTGGGTGACACGTGGAGGCCTGTGAGCTCTTCTTCTTTATCTTGACTTTTCAACCCACTTGGACTACCTTACCGAGTTTTGGCCACATGGTCGATTCTTGATTTTGAATGCCTTGATTCTTTCTCCTTCTCCAAAATTCACCAAGGAACACATGGATACCTTCGCATCTAGTTTCATACCAAGGAAAATTGATTCTCAGTAACATTCCCATTTAAATACATTAGAAACAAGGGAATGTTTTTTTGAAACAAAATGTTCTCTATTCTAAATAAAACATCATTTAGAACACACATTCCATGCCAATAAATCTCATAATAGATAACCATATGCAAATCGTAATGACTCGGTAATTTATCGATCTCTCATGTTTTTCTTAAAGTATAGAATACTTTGTCTAAATGCGTATACATGGTTCTCCTACCCTATTCTAGGTACTTGAGTGATCTATTAAAAGAACCTATTTGAATATTTGTTACCAATATTCATATGACACTACGTTACATTAAACTAGGTGACATAGGACAACACAAGAAACAACTTGTAATCCTTTGGCCAAATATTTTCAACATACTGCTTCATGTTACTATTCCTAGATGACATACACGTCATTTTAGAATACATCCCGCACCTCAATCTATTGTTATCTCGAATGGTCTTTACTAACTACCATCAGTTCGCTTGCCCAAGGTTTGACCCTAGCCTGAGTTAGCAACATAATTTGTTATAAGAAGATGCTCATGATGACTTAGGATATATGGGCATACTCGATTGACCTAAGTCAACTAAATATGCCAAGGTACTGTGAGTCATATAAATCTACTAACTATCCTAAACATTATACTAACTTGACCTAGAGAGAAACTAAGTTAAAGTCTAGATGTGTGTAGATATAGATGAAAAAATACGGAAGGGTGTTGCCACATGTCAACTGCAACAATGTATCCTCGAGAAGACCTTGCTCTTCTTAAAGGTATAATCCTGCAGTTGGCATGTGTTCCAAAATCCATTAGAACTGATTCATCATGATGTACATACTCCTTAGTGGTCATTAATTCATAATTAAATTGGATTAAGATTCAGATTATAGTAACCATGCCTAACCCTAATTCCAACATTCATTAAGTTCTATATCCATAATTAATCTAATTTGATATTAAGAACTTCATTAACTCATGTTGTATTGATGTTCATTAACATGGTATAACAAGCAATTATCCCAAAAATAGGACAACAAACATCAAACGTTTAATTCTTAATGCAACCTAGTTATCCAAATCAAGTGTGTCATCCACCTAGATTCAGCTAGTGTTTACTTCTTATAAACGAAGTACAAAGATTAAAGATCATAACCACTATTCCTTTTTATCTTTCATTCTTTTGAGAGAGGAAGAGTCTTCCTCTACATGATTAGATGTTAGGATTAACATAACCTTTTATCATTCTTTACTCATATAGTTTATTTGTTTGACCAATGCATAATTCAATATTAAACTCTAGTTGTGTAGATAGAGAATGGCATCTTTTGTAATTTAAATTTTTTTATTAAAATAAGGGGTAATATACTATCCCCTTTATCTAACTTATTAATCGATAACAATAAAAGTACTCAAACAGATATAAATAATATTGACAAAATATCACCACTACTTTCGTCATATAAAGTACAAGAGAATTTACACAACAAATTGGAGTCAATCTCCAAACCTTTCAATTCATCATGATAAAATATACATTTACAAGACTATGCATTTAAGACATACTGAATGTCAATCATCATTAAGATCATAAAAGAACATTACTTCTCTTTTCCAATATAACTCGTGAATGAATCAAAATTATTTGCATAAGATCCAGAATTAAATAAGTGATGCATCATAAAAAAATTGCCTTCTTTTATCACTTATGATGTCCATCTACAAAAATTGCTAGCATGATTCAGTTCAATGAACTGAGCATGATAAGCACTAAGCATTAAAACGAAGTGCATTCCACTAATTGTTCCATTAAAAAAATCGCTTTAATGAAACAATTAATATATTATACAAAGAAGCATAAGTAATATCAACCGTAAACAAGTACAAAGAAATTTTCTTAATTCACTTTTAAGAAATAAGCATAATATGATCCGTAATAGCTGCATTATAACATATAGTTTAATTGATACTATCAATTTATTTTAAACAAACAATAGGTCTTGTCATCTAATTGTTTCATAATTGTATACGAAAAAAATACACATTTATCTTTGCTAAGTAGAAAAAGAGTTATATAAATCATTGCTCATTTTAGGATGATTCATCCCACCACATAAGAAAAAGAAGAAGAATAATCAATACATACTATCCACCATTCACTAATCCTCTCTAAAAATAGAAACATGTTCATAACACACATAACTCGCTTCAATTCAAGGATAAAAATATAATGATACAAAATTAAAGGGATAACATTTAAACAAGAATCCCAAATCAATCCAAGAAGGGGTAGAAAATCAAAACAATCTACCTACAAGTCTTAGATAACTTCTACAAGTTAGAATATATCATTCAAATATCTGAAACCCAGACATTCATAAAATCAAAGCAAGACTCACAAAAGGTTAATCTCTTCTCATGTCCATACAAGGAGGATTCATAATAATATAGAGTGAAAAAAGAGAAAACCTTCTAACATCAAATCCAAATGAAGTATGACCCAGTCAAACAAAGTAGTCAGACTAACATCTTTACATTTTCTCTTCTACAGAAATGACTCAACTGTTCTCTTTCCATATCATAACAACAAATGACTAGTACAAAGTAGACTAAACATTCCACAAGGAAATTTTCATCTCAGAAGAGTGGTTTCCCACTATTTCTTACAAGAAAGAAGGACAGAAAGTTGAACCCAAGAAGTTGAGAAGGCCTAAGAGAACAATCATTCTACAACCAAGAAGAGAATTGAGATATAGAGAAGTTCTATCAAATGAACTTATCTTTTCAAAAGTTAAAGGATCTCAAATAGAAAATATCCAATCAAGAATTCATTTATTTTATAAATGAATTCCCATTTCCATTTCAAACTCAGAAGTTCTTTAACTAGTTCCCAAGAGAGAACACAAAACCAAACACACAGCTAGAAGAAATCACATTTCCAATTTCCCTTACAAATCATTACCATCTGGTTTATCTATTCCAATTCATTAAACACAAGTTCAAATTCAATTCTAAAAAATTAGTACGTAGTACAGTCCCAAAAATAGTATACTTGTCCACAAAAGAACATATTCCTTTCTCTTCTTTAAGACCCAAAGATTCATTCAATGAATCCAACAAAGAATAGAAAACCCAAAACAATATAAGATAAAAAATATTCATTAAAATTATCAAACTCAATAGAAATTGTATTCCCAACTTCAAGGTCTTACACAGATCCATATAATAGACACACAAAGTTTGTGGTCATTGAGAAGAAAAATTAAGTGAAACAACCCCAAATTAGAGGTGATAAATTCGATCAACAAGATTCAAAATGAGAGAGTATTCAACTCTTCTTTCCTTAAAAACCCAAAAGTCAATTTAAAAGGATCTAAAAGAGAGTAAGAAAACCCAATATACGTTTAAGTCAAACAATGTCTCAACTTTACCTCCAACGTGACTAAAACAAAATCACAACAAAGAATCTCACAGCTCCATCTATAAAGATTGCAACAGAGAAGGTATTCATTTCAAACATCTATCACAAGAAGGAGAATGCATATTGCATTTCCATAAACCTCAAAAATTATTAACGACTGTTCCAAATGAACTATATATCAAACCAAACCCACAACAAGATATAGTTCCAGTCCATTAATCCTTCAAACAAAACATTCAAGCCTTCAACAAGATGTGGGTTTTCTCAAAGAAGAGGAGGGAAGAATATCCTCCATACTTACACACCCTTACCAGTTCAAAGAAAATGGTAGTCTCAAAATAGAAGTACCACAACCATTCCAACTCAAGAAGCTATAAGGATAAGATCTCAAAGAGATAACAAGTCAACTCAAAATAAAATTAGTCTCTCAAGCCTTTTCGAGTAGGCAATCCATAAACAAGTTCAAATCATTTAAAATACTTGAATTCAAGTAAAACTCAAGCTTAGAAAACAAGTATAGAACCGAACACAATGTCTCGAATACAAGTTCAAAACTACACAAAGCTCCAATACAAGCTCATAACAAAACATGAAGCTCCAATACAAGTTCAAACGAAACACAAGGCTCCAATAAAAGTTTAGAACAAAACACAAGGAAATGAATGCTAGTTGAGAACAACACCAGCCTCGAACACATGTTCATAATGAAATACAGAGCTTCAAATACAAGTTTTGCATGCATGTCACAACTGAACTTGCACGAAGAGAGTTTCCAAAAGCTAACATTATTTTGCAATGGATTTACATCCAAAAACCTCGAGATTCATAAAAACATGAAAGTAAATAACCAGAAAAATCATGAAAACATTTATCTCATGAGAGAAGAATTATTTTAATGAATCATTTAGAAGAAAGCAAGAAATCTTAATGGATAGAGCCTATCATGCTTGATAGTGCTTCTACAAATTTGAAGGAGACTTCCAACCAAGCTTCCCACTCTTTTTCTCCTCCATGAAAGATCAACAACCAAACATATTTTCTTCCAATGCCTCATATACTTTCCTTCAATCAAAAATAGACTAGAGAAACCAAAAATAGCCACAAAGTAGAATTCAAACTGCTGATTCAAAGAACTAGATAGATCCATGTAGATAAAAAATTGTGAGACATGAAAGACAAAAAAAACTCTCACAAATCCACCTCCCTTGTTTCCAAGATGGTTTGCACGTAAAAATTGAGGTCCATTAATGCAATTACTCCCAAATATCCCACTTATCTCTCTATGCCACTTGCTCTCAAAAATTGACGAATGCCATTTCTAATTTAACATGCATTTCCATATTTAGTGAAGCCTCCATGTATGCTTCTAATAAATTCTAATTACCTTTCCTAAAATTGGCTGTACCTCCATTCATTTAACCAAATCAAATAAATTAAATGCCATTGGAACCATCGCCATAATTCCATGTGACCCTTAGGTTCCCTTTTAATATTTTAGGATAGATTTCCCAAAAATTAGGTTAGTCTAACAATAATTACCTTAGGTCTTAAAACATTGCCATAGGTAATTTCCACCTTAGGTTAGATCAAATTCACAACCATATAGTATTAGGTATTAGGTTAATATAGTCTAGCATTACTTTAGTAATCTCTCCCTAATTCATTTACCACAAGAGCTTAGGTTAGGACACCATCCCAATGAAATAGAATAAGAATCTTAGGATAGATTGAAACCAAAATAAGTAGACATAGCTAGGAAGTAGGTACTTTTACCTAGTTTAGGATACCATTAGGATAATCCTTTAGTTTTAGGATTTTGATTCCCTTCTTAGTCATGAAGCAGACTGCATTTTTTTTACGCCATTAATATCCTAAAGAGATCAATCCCAAAGACCCAAGCACAAACATACAACCGAATGAAGACATGTTCATACAAGACCAAAGAATTTGTAAAATACAAAATTTTAGTCTGCTATGTCTCTCAAGCTTATGAATGTCAATTTACCATTTAGTCTATTAAGGAGATTTAAAACATTCCTTGGATCACTGAAATTGATCCAAGGATGAGTCAGTAAAAGAGATAAGTTTGCAACTCTCAAAACCAGATTGTAACTTACCTACAAGAAGTGAAAGTGGATTCTTACAAGCCATATCATTTCATTCTAAAGAATCCAAGAGCATAAATGATTTATCCATAACAAGCATGACTTTCAACAATCAAGGGAACACACCACATTTAAGAAAATTACATGTACATGGTTGTAATGAAAAATATAAATATAAAACATCATTCGAACACACATTCCATGCCAATCAATCTTATAATAGACAACGATATGTAGCTGTAATGACTCGATAATTTATTGATCTCTCATTCCATGACTCATTTACCAACTGATCTCTCATGTTTGTCTTAAATTATCAAATAGTGTAACACCCTTGACAATTGTTATTTTTCCTCCTTTGCATTTCAAGTGTTGACATGTGATCTTCCTTATAAAGATATGTTCTTTTGATTGATGAGATCATGCTTGATATGGATAAATATTTTCTGCTCTTAAGATCATTAGACCAAATTGGAATGGCTTCCTTGAATCCATTTTTCACTTCTGTAGGTGAGTTGCAATCTGGTTTAGGAGTTGAAAGCTTATCTATTAATCTGACTCATCCTTGGATCAATTTTAGTGATCCAAGGAATGTTTTAAACCTTCTCTATTGAACGAATGGTAAATTGACATTCCATGAATTAAGTGACATATTGACTGAACTTTGTTGTTACAAGTTCTTTGATTTTTGTGTGAATGTATTTCCATTTAGTTGTATGTTGTGCTTGGGTCTTTGGAGATCGATCGTGGCAGGACAATGCTGGCATAAATGAAATACAATCTGTTCATGACATTGGGAGGATTCAGGATCCTAAAAAGGACTATCCTATGGAATCCTAAGCTAGGTAAGAATATTTGCTGCCTAAGCTATGTTACTTAACTAAATTTTTATCCTAACCTAAGTTTTGTGCTAAAGGATTTTGGAGAGGTTATTAGGCTAATTAAATTAACCTAAAACCTAATGTTATATGGTTATGTGATGAACTAACCTAATGCTTAAAACTATTATGTTGGGGTTATATCCTAAGGTTACATATTATAAGCTAACCTAAGATCTAACCTAAGTTCTAAGGGATCTATCCTAAACTATTTTAAATGGGAACCTAATGGGTCGCATGTATCATAGGTGACAATTCCAATGGCATTTAAGTTGTTGATAAGGTTTTAATTACATAGAAGTACTGCCAGTTTTGGCAGGGGCTAGTTGACTTGGTGGAGGCTTATGTGGAAGTGTCACTAAAATGGAATTTCATGTTAAATTTGATTTGGCATTCACTAGACTTGGAAGGTGGTGGCAAGGAAGGATAGGTGGGAAAATTAGAATTAATGGAATTTATTGTTTTCGGTTCTCGTGCTCAAACCATTTTGGAAGGCATGCAAACAGGTTTGTATGGGGTTGTTTCACTTACATACTTCACGATTTTTGCTCTGCATGCTCTCTGTTTTTTTCGAACCAGTAGATTGAATTGCAATTAATGGCTATTTTTTAAGTTTTTAATCTATTTTCAGTTCATGGGATGTATAAGAGATAATGTGGAAAAATAATATGGTCGTTTGATCTTTCCTGGAGACAAGGAGAAGTTTTGATCTCAACTCGAGGTCTCCTTCGATTTGCGTAAGCACTATCGTGCATGATAGGCTCTAATATTTAAGATCTCTTGCTTTCTTCTAAATGTTTCATTAAAATGATTCTACTCTTTTGAGATTCTTGGCTTGCATGCTTTATCTAGTTACTTGTCTGTTGGGTTTTATAATCTCTGTCATCTTGGATATGAAACCATGGAAAAAATTACGTTGGTTTTAAAACTGTCTTTGTGATAATTAATAGTGATACATGCATGTGAAGCTTGTATTAGTAGCTCTATTTTCCATTTTTGAATTGTGTATACAAGGTTGTTGTGGTGTTGGAACTGACCTTCGTTGCAATATATGGATTCTGAACCATATGGGAACCTTGAGTTCCGTTTGAGCTTGTATTTGGACTTTGTGTTTTTATATGAACTTGTGTAGGAGCTTCTTGTTGTTCTGAACTGACGTTTGGAAACCTGGGTAGCTCTAGACTATTGTTCAAAGTTAGTATATGGCTCTGTACACATATTTTATTACTTTTGTTTCCCTGAACTATTGTTAGAGGTTCTTGTACTTTGGAATCGTGTTTTGATTCTTGAGATGACCTGGACTGTTGTTGAAGTCTATATAGGGCATAGAGCTTGTGTTATTTTCTAATGACCATTTGAACTGTTAATGGAAGTTTATAATATACACAACACTCATATTTTATTACTTGTGTGGATTCTGAACTTTGTGGGAACCTTGGGTTCCATTGGAGCTAGTATTTGGGCTTCGCATTTTGATATGAACTTGTGTTGGAACCACTTGTTCAACCGGTGTTTGGTATCTTGGGTAACTCGGGACTGCTATTGATGCCGTATGTGGCTCTATACCCATGTTTTATTTGGTGAAATTTTGGACTGTTAATGGAGGTTCGTGTTTTTCACCGCATTCATATTTTGTTAATTGTGTAGTTCTAAACTTTTTTGAGACTTCGTGTCAACTCTGTTCTAGTATTTTGAGTTGGGTTTTACTTGTAATAAACGTTTAAAACATTCAAATATTTTGTTGTCTATTGCTCAAAGAAAATCGATAATATTGGCCGACTTATTAGGAAAACTCTTAGAGATCTTAACTGAAAACGTCCTTGTTTGATGAATGAATTTGGTAATTATTTTTTAGAACTGTTTCTTCTTTTCTAGGGATGGCAATGGCATTTTATCGAGGGTATTATTTTCCCCTCTATTTTTTGGAAACTCGCATCTTCAGATCTCTTAAAATAAGTTTTGGGTTTTGTTTAAGAGAAGAGTTAGTAATTTAGTACTGTATTTTTATGGAGGGATTACTTGTCTCTGTTCAAATAGTTTTTGTATTATAATACTTATTGAATCAAGAACTGATTACTCTTTTGTAATGCAATAATGAAGCCTGACAATGGGGTTTCAGTCTTTGAGTTCATTGATACATCTGAGCATGTTTAGCTTACTGATCGAGTTATTTTTCTAGCTCTTGTTGGATATAGTAAATACACCTTGTGTCTTTATAAAAGAAAGGAATGTGATTCCTTTAGAACAGACTGTGTTTTAGGACTACTATTTGTATTTCATTCTGAGTATGGAATTGAAACTCGTGTTCATTGAAGGTAAAGAAGTGTAAGGAATATGGCAGTGTGCTTTCTTCTTACTAGATAGATCATTGGTTGAACTTTTTGTTTTGATTCTCTTTTGAAATGAAGATTTCTTTATGAGTTGTTTGGTATTCCTAGATTAGATGATTCGGTTGTTGAACAGAAAATGTAAACTTGTTTGGCAAAATGTTTGTTTGACAAGGCTTGCTTGTTTGGTTTGAGATGAGTAAGTTTTTTCTCTTGTACTCTATATTTTTATGAATTCTCCTTGGATGGACTCGAGTAGAGATTAACTCCTGTATGAGTCTACTTTGATTTGTGAATGTTGATTCAGATCTTTAAATGCTAACTTCTTATATGTGGAAGTAGATTTAGACTTGCAGGTAGACTATTTGATTCTCTCTTCCTTCTTGGATTGAAATGAGATTCTATTCTGGTGAATATCTTAAATGTTAAATTTTAAGGTAGTTGTCCTTTAAATGAAACAGTTAATTCATGTTATGATTTTGTTCTATTTTTTAGATGTTTTGTGTTTGGGCATAGTGGCAATGATTCTCTTCTTCTTTTTCTTATGAGTTAGATGAATTATCCTAATTAGAACCATGTTGTAAACCCTTATTTTGGCTTGAAGCAAAGTTAAATGTTGTATTCTATTATGATAGAATAGGGAAACAATGTGAAGATATGATCTATTGTTTGCTTAAGGATAATTGATAGGATCAATGAAACTCTAATTTTGTAAGGCTGATATAGTGGATTATATTCTGTCCTTTTCTTAGAGGTGAATTCAATTGGATAAAATATACTTCTCTTCCATTTTCTATTGTTGTATTGATATTATGATGTAATAATTGTCTCATTAAAGTAGAGTTGTTTTAATGGAACAATTATTGGAATGCACTTCGTTTTAAGGCTTAGTGCTTATCATGCTCAGTTCATTGAACTGACCCGTGCTAGAATTTTTGCAGATGGACTTTGTAAGTGATAAAGAAGGAAAAACTTATATGATACATTGGCTGATTTAAGTCTGATTCATGTGAAGAACTTTGATTCGTTCTTAAGATTGTATTGAGAAAGAAAAGTAGTATTCTTTTATAATGAAGATGGTTGTTATGCAGTATACCTAAATGCATAAGTCTTGTAAATGTATAAGTTATTAAGTTAAATTGAAATTTGCAAGTTTACTTTTGTTGGTTGTGTAACTTATTTTGTACTTATATGAAAGAGATGGATTCTATCTTGTTGTTATTCTTCATATTATTTAAATGTTAATTGGATATCTTTTAATAAGTTGGATAGAGGGATTTAGTCCAATCTCCCTACTTGTGATGTAGCTTGTAAAGTTTTAGATTATGATATTCATTATATAAACTTGTACTACATAGTAATGTATAGTGTGGTGAAAATACATTGAGAAATGTGGACATTGGTTACAATAAACCCTAACACTTAACATGTAGATTTCTTAATTGCTCATAAACCAAAAAGGTTTGGAAATAGGACTACAACTTATTAGACTTCATTTTGTATGAAGTCTACTTTATATTAGATATATTTTGGCGTTGAAATTTTCCAAAAGTTATTGTGACTTTTAAATATGACATATCATAACACTGTACAATTACGGTTAATTGGTAGTTTAACTATGTGTTCAAACATTAAAAGTGACAATGAATATAAAAATTTCTTAATGGGCTAAATGAATCAAATTTAGGGGAAATTTTGATGTGTGTTGGACTAGGGTTTAGAAGGATTGTTGTAATCATGAAATAACCCAAACTAACAAAGCATTAACAATCTCCTTGGGGGTATGTACATCTCGATGAGGCAGTTTTTGTAGGATGTTGGCACACACCAATTACAGGGCTATACTTCCGATAAGGATTGGGTCTTCTCGAGAATATAGTGTTGTAGTTGACATGTGGTATCACTCTTCTACATTTATCATCTAGATCTACACACATCTGGAACTCAGACTTGAACCTAGTTTCTCTCTAGGTCTGGAAAGGAATATTTATGATAGGAATTAGCTTCCAAGGGCTTAGGGTACGTTGGCACATTCAGATGAATTAGGTCAAACAAGTATGCCCATATACCTTTAGCCTTTGTAAGTGTCTTCCTATAAGAGGTAATGTTTATATCAAGGGCTAGGTCTAAAACTGGAATAAGTGGACTGAAGGTAGTTAGTAAAGACCAATCATGATAATAGAAGAGTGAGGTGAAGGACGTATTCCAATATGATGAGTATGTCATCTTGGAATAGTGACATACACAATATGTTATAAATCATTGGCCAAAGTATCGCAAACTGTTGGTTACATTGTCCTATGTCACCAAGTTTAAAACAACATGATATCAGATGAATATTGGTAACAAATATTCAGATATGTTCTTTAAATAGATCACTCAATACCGTGTAGGGTAGGATGACTAAGTATATGAAGTATACAATATGTATTCAATACATAAGATAACATGAATAGATTAGTGAATCAATGAGTCATTATAATTGCATATGTTTATCCATTGAATTTGATTGACATGGAATGTTTATTATAAATAATGATTTATTTAGAACATTGAACATTATTATTGTAAAAAAAAAAAAAATTGCTCTTGGTTCTAAAGTATTAAATTGGAATGTTACATTTTGGTATCGATTTGAAGGTTACACTCTTGGACCTATTATGTCAACAATATAATGAAACTTAAATTCTCTTGTAACAGCAAATGGTGAGAACAAGAAGAAACGTTGCAAATAACCCTCCACCTAAGGAGTGGCAACTTCCCATAAACTCGATGAGATCCTTATTGCCTGCTGGACATAAGAGATCATTTGGCTATCTTTGGAATAACAAGTAATGGGTAATGAGGAAGAAGAAGAAGCTAATAACAATAATCAGCCACCTCCGTGGACAACGCCAATGTGGGTGTTGATAATAACAATGTTAACATACATATTTAGCCCGAGAACAAAAAGCTAGGCTAGCAATAGAACTCGCTAATGACATAAAAAGGATAAGTCCAGCTAAGTTTGATGGCATCACATTAGGAGAAGGGGCTCGAAAATGACTCGTTGAAATGGAGAAATACTTTACAATAAGAAATTTATCGAAGAAACAAAGGCAATATGGGGAGCATATCAACTTTCACACAAATGGTGGGATATCCGCAAGGCTGAGTTGAACATTGATGAATCTAATATCACATGGGATCAATTTAAGTTTTACTTTAGGCAACGATGGCTGCCAAAAATTTACTATGATAAAAAAATGACTGCATTTTAGAACTTAGCTCAAGGAAAGCTAATCAGAATCGAGTATTGGAAGGGATTTGCAAAACTCCTTAAGTATGTGCCTTAGTACCAAACTGATGAGAAGTTCAGGATACAAAAATTCATTATGGGATTGAATCCTGTTATAGGAGGAGAGGTGGATGTTCATAGCCCAACCATGATGGAAGGAGTTATTGAAAAAGCCATAAGGCAGGAACAAAAATTAAAGGCAATTTCTTCTCACAAGGAGGAAGTAAGGAAGAAGAATCCCAACTCCTCTTCATCCTCTATTGCACCTAAGAAAGGACCGTGGAAGAAATTCGGAATGAAAAGTAAGTTTTCATCTGATACAAATAGGAAAGCAACAACAAACAAGTTTGCTGGTAATACATGAAACAACTTTTCCAAGAACAATAATAATGGACAGAAGTCCTATGGGGGTCAGAATGATAACTCTAAGGATGGAATTAAACCTGAGCCTAGGAAAGGACCTATAGGAGGCTATTATAACTATGGAAAATATCATTATGTAAATCAATTTCCTTTGAAGAAGGATGATTGTAATCAACAACACAAGATACATGCTGTAGTAGCTGACAAGCAAGTGAGAAACATGCCACACCCATAGAAGTTCTAGGTAAGTTATTTGGCTTACCAATAACTATTATTTTTTATACTAGAGCTATTGAATGTTTTATTTCTAGTAAATTAGCATCAAAATTAAAAAGAAAAGATAGAAACATGGATAAAACATGGACTGTATAGTATGGTAATAATGTTGTTCATACGGTTAGTATGTGTCTTTTTGGAGCAATCCTTGATTTACCTAACTTTTCCACCGAGGTTGATCTTTATGTTGCACCTTTAGGGTCCTATGATGTAATCGTACGTGTGAATTGGTTAGCTGAACATAAGGCTAAAGTGGACTATTTTGAAAAACACATTAGTTGTTTAGACGACGTATAGAAAATAGTAGAGATTCAGGGTGTGAAATGTGAGATTTTTGTTAGGGAACTGTCAACCATGTAACTTAAAAAGGCGAAAAAAAAGGATGTACCTTATATGCAGTAAAAATTACTAGAATCAATAGAAGAAAGCAGCGATTTCATGGAACAATATCCATTGTTATGAGACTTTAGTGATGTATTTCTAGAAGAATTGCTAGGTCTTCCACCCAAAAGGGAATTTGATTTCACTATTGAGATCAGGCCTGAAACTAAACCTATTTCTAAGGCACCTTATCAAATGACTACTATAGAATTAGTAGAGCTTAAGTCTCAATTGCAAGAAATTTTTTCTAAGGGTTTGATTAGACCAAGTGTTTCACCTTGGGGAGCACTAGTGATCTTTATGAAAATAAATATGTTACACTTAGATTGTGCATTGATTACGGAATGTTAAACAAGGAAAAATCAAAAAGATATATCCACTCCCTAGGATTGATGATTTATTTGATCAAATGTGTGGAGCATCGGTATACTCCAAGATAGATATTCGATCCGGTATCATCAATTGTGAATTAAGGATGAGGATATTCATAAAACAAATTTCAGAACAAGGTATGGACATTATGAGTTTATGGTTTTACCTTTGGTATTAACTAATGCACCTGCGGCATTTATGAATTTAATGAATAATATCTTCCAAGAATAATTGGAAAAATTTGTTCTTGTATTCTTGGATGAAATTCTCATATATTCTAAAAGCATTGAGGAGCATCATGAGAATTTGAAAATAGTTATGGAAATTCGATAAAGAGATGATTGTTTGGTAAGTTGTCCAAATGTTCCTTTTATGACATGGAAGTGAACTGTTTGGGACATGTGATTAGTAAGGATGGAATTTTTGTAGATCCTTAAAAATTATATCTATAATAGAATGGCCTACTCTAAAGAATGTACATGAAGTTAGAAGCTTCATGGGACTTCTTTGTACTATAGGAAATTTGTCAAAGATTTTTCTAAGATAGTTGCACCAATAACTTCCTTACAAAAGAAAGAAGATGAAAGCATTTTTAATAGATCATCAATCACAAAAGTACAGAGGAATGAAGATGTGGAAATGAGTAAAAAGCATTCTCCAGAATTATAGATGACAAAATAATTCCTTATGCATGCTAAAATATAATGAATTGGAATGAGACCATTTGTACTTGAATTAATGAGATGCAATTTGAAAAGACACACAGTTCCATAAATAACATCTACAAGAATACAAAGCTTCTTAGCATAATGCAGACAAATGATCTAACAATATTCAACAGATAGCTTGTGAATAAAAGAATCAGATGGACAAAGAAAGAAGATCCTTTTGTATTGATTGCTTTACTATTTCTTACACTTTCAAAAATAAGCCAAGTTCCCCTCTCAAAATGGCGAAGAGAGGCCACTATATAGTTTTACAAATCAGTTACTCTTGGTAACTACCTTTTTAATAATGTTTAGTTAAAGGGTTGCTTAACACAAAACCCCAACTAATTACAATAAATCCGAGATGAGGAAAGAAAGAAGGAGAAAAGTCAGGAGAAGAAGACAAGTGTTCATGATTGAGAAGGGCCCACTGATTTGAGGATCCGCTGCCTAAACCTTTTTAACACCTCTGCTATGTCTCTACCACATGGGACCGATGTGTTGGCAGTGGACTGGGTCCAAAATCCGAGGCACTTCTCCATCTCTTTGTCGAATTCGACGTGTGTATGATAATCTTTATTTGCTTCTTCAATAGCAGACTGGAGAGAGCAGATTTCCTTCATCTTTTCCTTGGAGACAAAATCCTCTTTGAACAAATTATCTTTGACAAAAGCTCTGAATTGAGCTTTGATTTCTTGCAAGGAGAGGGGCACACTAGAGGTCTCATCATGGAGGTGGCAATGTATATCCTTGAAAGCAGATACCACCAAAGTCTTGAAGGCCTCACCCTTCTGCCAGCTATTTCTCAATTCTCCCAAAGCTTCCTCCAGCACCTTGATTTTCCATTCCACACTGTATACCCATGATTTTGACAAGTTATCTTTTGCATCATCAAAGACCTTGCTTGCCATTAAAATATTTTCATCAGCCTGTCCCATAAGGTGAAGGTCTACTATACAACTGCTCCAGAGTTTGAGCTCTTTATCTATATTTCCAATGGTGGAGGATAGTTTCTGTTGTAGATTATTTACCTTCTCATTGAGTTTGAAGGCTTCACTAATGAAATTCAACCCTATAATGAGCATATCATCCACCATGGCCTCCATAGCCCTTCCATAGATGGAATACTTGTGTATATCTTTGATACTCTGACTTCATCTTGGCTGAGGATCACAGGTGGTGGAAGAGTAGTCAATGGGGTGGGGTCTAAAACTTTATCTTTGGACAACAGTGACTTGATGAAACCTGCAAGAACCTGAGCCTACTCTTCCAACTGCTCTATAGTTTGTTGCCCTTTTTCCACCCTCCCAATGACCCTGGTGACTATTTCTTGAAGATTGTGAATCTCACCTTCAGGGGTGGACTCTCCCATGGGGATCCTCGAGAGCTCTAGATCAGATGCCTGCAAATCCTTGTTCTGGCTTGTCAACCTTGGGCTTGGCTATCTCCAAGAATTGCTGGCCCTGAGCATCGATACTATTCGTGAGGTGGTCCTGGCCTTCTTGGCAGGAGTAGGAGGGGTAGTACCCAATAAGGCCGCCACAACATCAAAATTGGGTCCCGAGATTCGAGAGGAAGACTTTCTCTTCCTACTATCAACGAAAGGTTGTACCCATGCAAAAGAAGAGGAGGAAGAAGAAGGTGGGGCAAGAGGACCAAGAGAAAGAGAACTCATGGCACTCAAAGTGTGCACTTGTTGCTTCCTCTAGTTGAGATATGAGTGGGGCACTCGGGGCTTCTGGTACAGAGGAGTCAATGGTGCTCGGAAGCTCAGTGCTTTGAACTTCCTTTTCTTTATCCGTTGGGGCTTCTGGAGCACTTATAGAGACTGGCACTTCACTCTCCTCACTTTCACTGAGAACAATGATGTTCTCTGGTCCTGAGGGCAATTCTGAATGCTTCATCAGGGATCTTCTTCAACAGCTCCTTCTTGACTTCTTTGATTTTCTTCTGATATACTTGGGTGGATGAGGAAGGAGTGGAGGATGTAGGACCTTTAGTTGATGAGGCAGGAGGGGTCTGTATAGGTGCTTCCAAACTGGGTGTCAATGCCTCCTTTCTTGGTGTTGAAGTATCCTTGGAGGAGGATTCTCCTGAATGCCTTCTAAGCTCACGAACTCTCCTGTCAAACCAGATTTTGGTTCTTACTAGGACAGGGGCTAAGATTTCAGCCAGATCATCCTTCTCCTTTTTGAACCAATCCAAATCCTCCAAGGGAGTGTGTTTGACCAAGTTGTCATATTCATATGAAAATAGGTCGAATTATCATCCTGAAGCCCTTCAGGAACTTGGTACAAGTTAAGCTCTTGAATCAATTGGAGAGAAAACCTACCATAGTGTCTCCTCCTTGCCTCAAAATCATCAGCACAGTCAGCCCAATAGTCTTCTGTGTCTGCCATATGATGGTAATTGATTCTGAGGTTCTGCTTCAATAAATTTCTTCAAGTCAAAACAAGTTCTTGGCCTGAAGAAATGGACAGTGATGGGGGCTAGGCTCTCTCTATGTTTTGTGCATCTAGAGCCGTCTTGCAGGTGTAGTTTCCCAAAGATATAGGGAAGTGCAGGCCAGTGATTTTCTTATCCCTGCAGGTTCTGTGTAACTTGTCCAATTGCCTACATATCTCGATCAAGGCCATTTTATCATTGCAGAACATAGGAAGCTTGAGAGGGGTGCTCTCATAGCCTGCAAGCCTGATATAGGAGAATTTTCTGAACTGGATGAAGTAGGCACCGTACTTTGATATTAGGTTCATGGCTTCATCAGAGAACCTCCTCGCCGTGTCACTCTCTAGAAGTCTTACAATGTACATGGTGAAAGCATCATTCACCCTCCTAAAGTTGTGATTGCTAGTGTCCAAGGTGAATTGAGGACAATAAGCATATATAGGGTCACCTTTATGAGCATCAATGTATGTGAATCCAAACCATTGCCTTGATGTTGCTAGGGTATACATCAGATATGAAGTCATGTAAAACTTCTTTTTGTTTTGTCACATTGACACAGCTTCCTCTAGGTTCATGCTGATGATTTCTACCTAGTTGATATTCTGAGTTCCTTCACACACCATGTTGATAAGTGGGCACATCCAGAAATGGAACTCATTGGTAGAGGGTAAGCCCATGACCCGAGCTAGTAGGATTATAAAATCTGACAGCTCCTCATTAAAATCGGCATGAAACAAATAGAGCTTTGATAGATGGGACGCCCCCTTTTAGGGTTTTTAAGCCAAGACTTTGCCACCCTCGCCTTGTATTTTTCACTGTCCTGGTCGAAGAGGGCCTGTGCCTGGTTCTGAGAGATTACTATAGAATTGTCCATTTCAGAATCCTTAGGGCAGTGCCAATGGCAAAACATCGAGCTTGGCAATGAGCTCCCCATGCACATTTATTAGTTCACTTGAGTCGGGATTGAAATGAGTACCGCAGTGAGTACCATATCTGCACATTGCACTGAGATTGGGAAACCAAAGCGCAAATGCCAAGCCACTATCGTGAATCATTTGTGCCATAGGAGAGGGGTTTGAGTCTGTCATCCTAGTCCAAAAATCTCCAAAGTCCAGGTGGCGAACTTCACTGTCCCCTGATATCGGAACGATAGACTCGAGCGGTGAAACTTGCTCCTACCTTGGAATTTAATCTTCATGTTGATAGTGATTTGAAAAAAAGTCACAATCTAACTCTTGATGAAATTGTAGGGGAATCGGGTATGCACATAAAATTCCATTGTAGGGTATGAGCAATTGATAACAAGAAAGTAATGTGTAAAAATGCGTAGGGGGAAGAGCTTATTAAATAGCCATTTAGAGAGAGAAATATAATAAATGTGCATTAAATACACATCTACCAACTTGAAAAGCAAGATATTCAGGAAGAGCGGGAAAAATTAGCCCAGATGGCCTTTGGTTCATTTGGGACACGTGGGACGCGAAAGAGTGATTCGGCCGATGCGGAAACGCGGGAAAGAATGCACAAATGTTTATGGGACATGAGGGACGAAAGTACGTGAAGTGCGCGATGCGGCCGATGCGGGTGAAAGGTGAACAACGAGCCCGAGTGAACTTGGGACATTTGGAACAAAAAGTTCTGATGGGCCCACAAGAAAACAAATTTTCGGGTAAAGCGGCCGATCGACGAACAGGAGCCCGAATGAACTTGGGACATCTGGGACAAAAATGTCCGACAGACCCAAATTGCACAAAATGACTCAAAAGACGTAGTTTTTTCCACTTCTCGACTTTTCCCTTTACCAGAACAACAGAAAAGGCATTAACTCAAAAAAATTCAATTTTGAACTTCTCAAAAGAGGGAGAATTTTGAGAGGACAACAACTGGCTCCTTCTGGGGATGACTTGGCTAAAGTCTAAAGAAATGAGACAAGGCAAGAACTCTCAGAAAATCTAGGGAAGTAGATCAATGCCTTATCCATTGGGCCACTGGAGTCAAAAGCAAACCAACACAGAAGACAACACACCAAATGAACAAAACAACAAAAAAAGAAGAAGGGGAAACACACGCACACGCTATATAGAATATACAAAGGACTTCCTAATCACCTATGACTTAAACAATTTTAGGTACTACCCACTATAAGGAAGTGGGAGGGAAGAACCATCCATATAATCAAGGTAAAAATAATTCTCACCAAAGCAAAGTGCCTGATCTTGAAAGGTCCGAGCCAAAGAGAATCAAACTTGCCATGGCTACCACGAGGTTCATGCCTTTTATCCCACAACAAAACAATGTCTCCAACTTTGAAATCCCTGGATCTGGATTTTTTATCAAACAAGGCCTTTACTTTCTGTTGGTGAGTAGATATTCTATCAGCGACCTTCAACCTGTCCTCATTCAATTTGTGAAGGTACATGATCCTTTTATCCAAAGAATCATTGAAACTGGTGTCTTCAATGGCCTTCATTAAATGCAAGGCTGGTAGTTCCACTGTTATGGGAAATTGAGCTTCCACTCCATATACTACCTAAAAAGGAGACATCCCAATGGCTCTTTTAGGTGTGACCCTATCTGCCCAAAGAGCATCATAGAGTTTCTTGTGCCAGTTCCTCTGAGATTCATTAACTAATTTCCTTATTATAGCCACCATATTTTTGTTTGTTGATTCTACTTGTCCGTTCCCCTGAGGATAATAATCCGAGGAGTGAGCCAGGGAGATGCCATATCCATAACAAAAATCCATCATTTCAGTTGAAGAAAAATTTGAAGCATTATCCATCACGATCTTGTTTGGCACACCAAACCTCACCAAGATGTTTTCTTTGATAAAACTGCATACTACTTCTGAAGTGGTACTTTTCACTGGAATGGCTTCTACCCATTTAGTAAAATAATCTGTGGCAGTTAATACGTGGGTGTGACCAGCACTAGAAGAGGGATTAAGTGTTCCAATGAAATCTAAACCCCATTGTTGAAAAGGCTCTTCGATCACAACTGGTTTAAGGGGCAAAGAAGCCAACTTGGGTCTACCCACGAAGGTTTGACAAGCTTCACATTTATCAATCCACTTTGATGCATCTTTGAACAAGGTAGGCCAATAATATCCTACACGAAGAATCTTATGAGTAAGTGACAGTTGATGAGTAGTGCCTCCACATGCTTGATTATGAAAAGCTGAAAGCAACTTCCTCTTTCCTTGTCCACACATTTTAGAAATCTTCCATCCAACCCACGCTTAAACAAGGCATTTTCCCACAACACATATTGGGCTGATCTTAGCTTAACAACTCTCCTCTCTTTGGTAGTCAAATGAGAGGGACATTCTCCATATGTGAGAAAGTGTGTGATATCAGCATACCATTCATCAATTGAGCCAAGAAATAGAATGGTAGGGAGATCAACTTTATCCTCTGGTAACTCATGTCTAGCTCCCTCAACGATGAGTTCACACAGGCCTTTTCCACGGATGAGCTTGGTTGGTCTGATGTCAATGTCATATTCTTGAACCTTGGCCACCCAGTTTCCTCTCTTGGATCCAAACTCCTGTTGTGTGAGAATGGACTTGATGGTTGTATCAGGTACAAATATTGTGGAGTGAGAGTTAAGAATGTAAAAATGAAACTGCTTGACAACTTTAACCACTGCGAAAGCATGTTTCTCCATTATGGTGTATTTTAACTCATGATTTTTTAGAATGTAGCTCATAAATGCAATTGGGAGTTCATGATTATTAGAATCTTCTTGAGTCAAAACAAGCAGCTAGGGTGTTATCTGTGGCATAGCAATAGATAATAAAATCTTTACTGAAATCTGACATGCTAAGATGGGAGTTTTAGCAATAGCCCTTTTAATACCTTCAAAGGCTTCTTTACCTTTAGGAGACCAGCCAAACGTCTATTTTCCCTTCATCATTTGAGAGATATTCAAGGTTAGCTCTACAAATCAGGGATGAATCTTCTCAGAAGTTAATCTTACCAAAGAAAGAATGCACTCCCTTCTTACTGGTTGGAAGGGGAATCTGTTGAATAGCTTGAACTCACTCAGGATCAATTTTTATACCATCTTTAGAGACAACATGCCCTAAAATTTTCCTCTCGTGACACAAAAATAGATTTCTTAGGATTTAAAGAGATCCCATGTTTTCTACATTTCAAAAGAACCGTTTCTAGGTGCTGAAAATGATCTGCCCTTACTTTGGAAAATACAGTCAAGTCATCAAGGTACACGACAATACACTTCCCTTTTAAACTTCCAAAGGCCAAGTCCATAGCTCTCTAGGAAAGTGGCACCGCATTAATGAGCCCAAAAGGCATCCTTTTGTAGGCAAAGGTACCCCAAGGGGTAGTGAAGGCCATCTTGTGTTGATCTATGGTATTAACTTCTACCTGATTATATCCTGAGAAGCCATCAAGCATAGACAACATTTCAGATCCCGTTACAGCTTGTAAGACTTGATCCATCATGGGCAAAGGATAGTTGTCCTTTAAAGAAGCTTGATTCAGATTTCTGAAGTCAACACAGATACGAATCTCACCATTTTTCTTTCTAACAGGCACAATGTTGGCAATCCATGTTGAATGGTGGATAGGAAAAATGATTTTGGCTTTTAATAACTTCTGTATTTCCTGAAAGATGGTGTCAGCTATCTTAGGATTGTATTGCCTTTGTTTCTTCCTGAAAGGCTTAATCCCAGTTTGAGAGGGATGAAATGTTACATCTCCTTGGGTTGAAAAGCTTTTAGATCCTCATAAGAATAAGCAAGAACATCTTTATACTCCCTTAAAAGATTAATTACTTTCTTCTTTTTTCTTCCTAAAGTGCAACATTTCCCAATGTTCACGAGTTTAGGGTCAATGGAACTCCCAATATTAGTTTTATCATACTCAATTGATTGTTGTGATCCAGTAGAAGCTTTAGACTTCACATACCTGTCATGCTTGTCAAACAATTCTTCTAAACTCACCAGTCCCTTTGGAATCTTGTTCCCTTTGAGTTTGATACACCCATCTTGATCCATCTCTTCTTCATTGACATCTTCTTTATCGGAAGGCACACTTTCACGAGGTAAATTGTCACTTCCTTCAAAGTACAATTGTTCAAAGTTATCCCTGAGTTCTAAGAAAGAAAGCAAATGTTGATCATCATTGAAAACTTGCCAGTTACTTGCATTATCAGGTACACTGGGCCTATGGATCATTTCAATGGTAAACCTATCTTGAGAGAAGTCAGGATGAGGTATCAACAATGACCCTGAGACTGCTAGTGAATCAGCCCTGGTGTTCTTCTCCCTAGGCACTGCTTCAATGGAGAAGGCATCAAGAAATTTGATGGAGTCCCACACCTGATTCCTGTAATGTTTCAACCTTCTATTCTTTACCTAGAAAAGGTTTCTAACTTGCTTAACAATCAGCTCCACGTCTCCACGAGCTAGAAGATTCTTCACACCCTTTTCTTTTGCCACATGAAGCCCAAGAATGAGAGCTTCATACTCTACTGTATTATTAGTATTTTCAAATTGTAACTTGAATGAGAAAGGACAAACCTTTCCCTCAGGAGACACTAATACTACACCAGCTCCAGAACCAGCTGAGGAACAACTTCCATCAAACTCTAATATCCAAACACCATTAGGATCCTTAAGTGATCTTTTGGGAAGTTGGATCTCCTCAAGAGACATAATCATATAGTTTCCATGCCCCATATCCTCATAAAGTATTTGTGCTTTGGGATCATCTATTTTTTGCACAATATACTCAGACTGCTTCTCTAAGAAACAACTTCTTCATTTTCCCATTAACAGGTATGAGGGCATGTGACCAATCCATTTGAATTTCTCCTCCCACATCTTTACAGAAGTTCCTACTTAGCAACATTCCATATGAAGGAGGAATGTCTGCTACTAGGATAGTGGCCAAAACCTTCTTCTCAGAAAAGCAAAGCAAAAGCTACTTGTGCATCCTTAATTCTTCCGACTAGGGGTACTTCCTTACTTTCCATAGAATAACAAGACCCATAAGTGCATGTGAGAGTTAGGCCTAAGGCATGGGCTACTTTGGTAGGCATTACATTGTCTGATGCCCCTGAGTCTATGATGCAATTGCTGAGTCTATGGCCTAGCTATAAGGAGGGTTACATAGAATGGTTTGATCTTGTCATTAGGTGAGGTGACAGAGGCTACCAGATTGGGTTGTGGTGCAGAAGATGGAGTGGGTAAGAGGCCTTTAGAGGTAGTTTTGGAATGGGAATTGACAAAGTGAACCATTTTGGCAAAAGCCTTGGGGTGGGTTTGATAGTACTCAACCTCTGAGATTTGAACCTTGGTCTTTTTCAGGTGATCAATGATATCGAAAGACCCAGAAGTGGATGAGCTATCCTCACTTGGAACCCTAGGCTTATCGGTCTTAGGAGTTGAAAAAGAAGTAACTTTAGTAGCAGAATTGACAGGACTCACCTTGGGTGTGGACGCTAATGGGGATAGGAAATCCTCTTTTTGCAATTACAGGGATAGTCATGTTGATGTTCCTTGGATCTTTTGGCCGGCTGCATCACTTTCTCCTTTTTGTTTGTCTGCTCTCGAGTCATGACAACGTATGATTCACTATTCATGTCCACCACTACCTCATCATAATCATCTTCTTCATCAACACCTTCAGTAGTGAAGAAATTAACTCGAGATCCCTCAAGTCCTCTTGCTTCTTCATCAACTTCTTCAACAAATTCTTCACAATCTTCACTAACCTCTTCATCCTCCGGCTTCTTCAACTTCACAGGTTGCATTAACAGGACTTTAATAGGTGGTCCTTCAAGTGCTAGCCTTGTCTGAGAAGTAGGCAAATGATTTCTGGGCTGAAAATTCCTCCTTGGAACGTCTGCATAGGGGGCGTGCTGAGCCAATTGTTTCTTAATGGCGATGAGATCATTTGCAAGTTTTTGTACTAATGGATCAGTATTAGGCCCAAGAGTGGAAGAGGAGGAAGAAAAGACCTAGATTTAGAAGGATCTCTTCTCAACTTCCCTGACATGATTAAATCATCTTCAACACTAACAACAAGAGTTTGATCTTCGACCAATGTCACAAGATTAGCTCTTCTCAATGCATAACTAACTTCCGGCAATTGGGCATTCAGGAAGAAGCATTTTTGAATTTGATCTACAGGTTGAGTATCAGGTGGGATTTTGTTAATCAATTTGTTAAATCGAGCCACAAATTCTCTCATGGGCTCTTGTGATTCCTTCTTTATTTGAGAAATTTGGGCCAGCAAAGCATGCACATCTTCTGACCGGTTTGAAACGATTCTCAAACCTTGTTCTCATTGTGTTCCAACTAGTGATAGCTCCGGCTGGAAGGTGATAGAACCAATCAGCCGCATTATCTTGTAAAGTCTCAACAAAAATCCTCACTGAGACATCTTCATGTTCAACCCCCAGAACTCCACATGCAACTATGAAGGCCGCGATATGCTCATCAGATGTACCTTACCATCACCTCTGAATTTGGGGAAGTTCTTCCGATTACCTCTGGGTAACTCATGCAAAGGCTGAGGAAGGGCGAGAGGCCCAACACGATGGCCCCAAGGCAATGGTACCACCATTCTTGGAAAAATGGCTTGAAGGGGAACTAAAACACCAGCAAGAATCATGAGCACGAGATTAGGACCGAGTTTTTCTGAAGAAAAACACCCACGGGGGTTCTACTTTTGACAGAGGAATGCTTGTTGAATGAGCTCTTCTATTTCTTCCTATTGAAGGGAAGGGAAAACTCTATTGTTCCAAAAGCTGAAACTGAGAATCTTCAATACCACGGGCCCTTCTCCCGCGAGTAAAACATGGAGTCACCAGATCAAAGGATGATCGATAAATGATTATGGAACTGGAATACGTCAAGAAATGATTTCCCCAGCAGAGTCACCAAAACTATTGGTCATCAAAAAGGACTTCAAGAAGAACAATAGTCAAGGGGACAAGAAGTCCCTCCTCTTTAGTGGGAGAGGTTCCCTTATTCAAAAGCAAAACTTATTTACATATGTACAGAGCATAGTTTTACCGCAGGAACTTGGATATCATGAAAGTGTTTTTAATAGATCATCAATCACAAAAGTACAGAGGAATGAAGATGTGGAAATGAGTAGAAAAGCATTCTCCAGAATTATAGATGACAAAATAATTCCTTATGCGTGCCAAAATATAATGAATTGGAATGAGACCATTTGTACTCAATTAATGAGATGCAATTTGAAAAGACACACAGCTCCATAAATAACATCTACAAGAATACAAAGCTTCTTAAAGCATAATGCGTAAAAATGATCTAACAATATTCAATAGATAGCTTGTGAATAAAAGAATCAGATGGAACAAAGAAAGAAGATCCTTTTGTATTGATTGCTTTACTATTTCTTACACTTTCAAAAATAAGCCAAGTTCCCCCCTCTCAAAATGGCGAAGAGAGGCCACTATATAGTTTTACAAATCAGTTACTCTTGGTAACTACCTTTTTAAATAATGTTTAGTTAAAGGGCTGCTTAACACAAAACCCCAACTAATTACAATAAATCCGAGATGAGGAAAGAAAGAAGGGAGAAAAGTCAGGAGAAGAAGACAAGTGTTCATGATTGAGAAGGGCCCACTGATTTGAGGATCCACTGTCTAAACCTTTTTAACACCTCTGCTATGTCTCTGCCACGTGGGACCGATGTGTTGGCAGTGGACTGGGTCCAAAATCTGAGGCACTTCTCCATCTCTTTGTCAAATTCGACGTGTGTATGATAATATTTATTTGCTTCTTCAATAGCAGACTGAGAGAGCAAGATTTCCTTCATCTTTTCCTTGGAGACAGAATCCTCTTTGAACAAATTATCTTTGACAAAAGCTCTTGAATTGAGCTTTGATTTCTTGTAAGGAGAGAGGCACACCAGAGGTCTCATCATGGAGGTGGCAATGTATATCCTTGAAAGTAGATACCACCAAAGTCTTGAAGGCCTCACCCTTCTGCCAGCTATTTCTCAATTCTCCCAAAGCTTCCTCCAACACCTTGATTTTCCATTCCACACTGTATACCCATGATTTTGACAAGTTATCTTTTGCATCATCAAAGACCTTGCTTTCCATTAAAATATTTTCATCAACCTCGTCCCATAAGGTGAAGGTCTACTATACAGCTGCTCCATAGTTTGAGCTCTTTATCTATATTTCCAATGGTGGAGGAGAGTTTCTATTGTAGATTATTTACCTTCTCATTGAGTTTGAAGGCTTCACTAATGAAATTCAACCCTGCAATGAGCATATCATCCACCATGGCCTCCATAGCCCTTCCATAGATGGAATATCTGTGTATATATTTGATACTCTGGACTTCATCTTGGCTGAGGATCACAGTGGTGGAAGAGTAGTCAATGGGGTAGGGTCTAAAACTTTATCTTTGGACAACAGTGACTTGATGAAACCTGCAAGAACCTGAGCCTACTCTTCCAACTGCTCTATAGTTTGTTTCCCTTTTTCCACCCTCCCAATGACCCTGGTGACTATTTCTTGAAGATTGTGAATCTCACCTTCAGGGGTGGACTCTCCCATGGGGATCCTCGAGAGCTCTAGATCGATGCCTGCACAAATCCTTTTCTGGCTTGTCAACCTTGGGCTTGGCTATCTCCAGGAATTGCTGGCCCTGAGCATCGATACTATTCATGAGGTGGTCCTAGCCTTCTTGGTAGGAGTAGGAGGGGTAGTACCCAATAAGGCCACCACAACATCAAAGTTGGGTCCCGAGATTCGAGAGGAAGACTTTCTCTTCCTACTATCAACGAAAGGTTACACCCATGCAAAAGAGGAGGAAGAAGAAGGTGGGGCAAGAGGACCAAGAGAAAGAGAACTCATGGCACTCAAAGTGTGCACTATGCATTGCCTCTAGTTGAGATATGAGTGGGGCACTCGGGGCTTCTGGTACAGAGGAGTCAATGGTGCTCTGGAAGCTCAGTGCTTTGAACTTCCTTTTCTTTATCCGTTGGGGCTTCTGGAGCACTTATAGAGACTGCACTTCACTCTCCTCACTTTCACTGAGAACAATGATGTTCTCTGGTCCTGAGGGAAATTCTGAATGCTTCATCAGGGGATCTTCTTCAATAGGCTCCTTCTTGACTTCTTTGATTTTCTTCTGATATACTTGGGTGGATGAGGAAGGAGTGGAGGATGTAGGACCTTTAGTTGATGAGGCAGGAGGGGTCTCAGTATACAGTGCTTCCAAACTGGTGTCAATGCCTCCTTTCTTGTGTTGAAGTATCCTCGAGGAGGATTCTCCCGAATGCCTTCTAAGCTCACGAACTCTCCTCACAAACCAGATTTTGGTTCTTACTAGACACAGGGCTAAGATTTCAGCCGATCATCCTTCTCCTTTTTGAACCAATCCAAATCCTCCAAGGGAGTGTGTTTGACTAAGTTTTCATATTCATATGAAAATAGTCATCAATTATCATCCCGAAGCCCTTCAGAACTTGGTACAAGTTAAGCTCTTGAATCACTGGAGAGAAAACCATCATAATGTCTCCTCCTTGCCTCAAAATCATCAAAGACAATCAGCCCAATAGTCTTCTCTGTGTCTCGCCATGATGGTAATTGATTCTGAGGTTCTACTCAATAAATTTCTTCAAGTCAAAACAAGTTCTTGGCCTAAAGAAATGGACAGTGATGGGAGCCAGGGCTCTCTCTATGTTCTGCGCATCTAGAATCATCTTATAGGTGTAGTTTCCCAAAGATATAGGGAAGTGTAGGCTAGCAAGATTTTCTTATCCCCGCAGTGTTCTCATGTAACTTGTCCAATTGCCTGCATATCTCGATCAAGGCCATTTTATCATTATAACATAGGAAGCTTGAGAGGGGTGCTCTCATAGCCTGCAAGCCTGATATAGGAGAATTTTCTAAACTGGATGAAGTAGGCACCGTACTTTGATATTAGGTTCATGGCTTCATCAGAGAACCTCCTCGCCGTGTCACTCTCCAGAAGTCTTACAATGTACATGGTGAAAGCATCATTCACCCTCCTAAAGTTGTGATTGCTAGTGTCCAAGGTGAATTGAGGACAATAAGCATATATAGGGTCACCTTTATGAGCATCAATGTATGTGAATCCAAACCATTGCCTTGATGCTGCTAGGGTATACATCAGATATGAAGTCATGTAAAACTTCTTTGTTTGTTGTACATTGACAACTTTCTCTGCTAGGTTCATGCTGATGATTTCTACCCAGTTGATATTCTGAGTTCCTTCGCACACCATGTTGATAAGTGGGCACATCCAAAAATGGAACTCATTGGTAGAGGGTAAGCCCATGACCCGAGCTAGTAGGATTATAAAATCTGACAGCTCCTCATTAAAATCGGCATGAAACAGAGCTTTGAGATGATGATGCCCCCTTTTTAGGGTTTTTAAGCCAAGACTTCACCACCCTTGCCTTGTATTTTTCACTGTCCTGGTCGAAGAGGGCCTGTGCCTGGTTCTGAGAGATTACTATAGAATTTCCATTTCAAGAATCCTTAGGGCAAGTGCCAATGGCATGGCAACATCATCGAGCTTGGCAATGAGCTCCCCATGCACATTCATTAGTTCACTCGAGTCGGGATTGAAATGAGTACCGCAGGTGAGTACCGTATCTAGCACATTGCACTGAGATTGGGAAACCAATGAATGCCAAGCCACTATCATGAATCATTTGTGCCATAGGAGAGGGGTTTGAGTCTATCATCCTAGTCTAGAAATCTCCAAAGTCCAGGTGGCGAACTTCACTGTCCCCGTATATCGGAACGGCAGACTCGAGCGGTGAAACTTGCTCCTGACCTTGGAATTTAATCTTCATGTTGATAGTGATTTGAAAAAAAAAGTCACAATCTGAACTCTTGATGAAATTATAGGGGAATCAGGTATACGCATAGAAATTCTGATTGTGAGGGTATGAGCAATTGATAACAAGAAAGCAGTGTGCAAAAATGCGTAGGGGGCAAGAGCTTATTAAATAGCCATTTAGGAGAGAGAAATATAATAAATGTGCATTAAATACACATCTACCAACTTGAAAAGCAAGATATTCCGGAAAGAGGTGGGAAAATTAGCCCAGATGGCCTTTGGTTCATTTGGGACACGAGGGACGCGAAAGAGTGATTCGGCCGATGTGGGCGACGCGGGAAAAGAATGCACAAATGTTTTCGGGACATGAGGGATGAAAGTACGTGAAATGTGCGATGCGGCGATGCCGACGCGGTGAAAGGTGAACAATGAGCCTGAGTGACTTGGGACATTTGGAACAAAAAGTTCTGACGGCCCGCAAGAAAACAAATTTTTGAGTAAAGCGGCCGATCGGCGAACAGGGAGCCCGAATGAACTTGGGACATTTGGGACAAAAATGTCCGATGACTCATAAATTGCACAAATTGCACAAAAAATGACTCAAAAGACGTTTTCAAAAGAGGGATTTTTTAAAGAAAATAGACTTCTCTAAGACTTTTCCCTTTACTAGCTCAAAAAGTAAAAGGCATTAACTCAAAATTGTAGTTGTTGATAAACTAAAAAAGTAGCTCATTTTACTATTGGAAATCAAGGATGATTCTCCTGTTTTGGCTAAAAGATTTGTACATGAAATTTTTAGACTACATGGAGTACCTAATATAATCATATATTATAGAGATCCTAGAATGATGTCAAGATTTTGGCAAATGCATATGCATCTCTAGGAACTAAGTGAAATTTCAGTTCTATGTATCACCCTAAACAATTGACAGATCGAAAGAGTAAATCAAGTTTTGGAAGATATGTTATGAATGTATTGTATGGATCAGAAGTATAAGTGGGAAGAATATCTTCCATTAGTTGAATTTGAATAAAATAATACATATCATGCTTCTCTTAAGATGGCACCTTTTGAGGCATTATATGGAAGAAAATGCAAAACCCATGTTAGTTGGGATAGCACAGAGAAGATAGAGAGGTAATTGGACCTGAAATCCTTACGAAAATGGAACAACAAGTTAAAATGATTCGTGAATGCTTGAAAGAAGTAGTAGATAGGTAAAAGAGTTATGCTAACTTAAAGCGGGTTGACAAGAAATTTGAACTTGGTGAGAAGGTTTTTCTTTAGGTTAAACTGAAAAAGAGTTCTATAAATTTTGGCAAGGCTGCCAAGTTATCACCACATTATGTGGGACCTTTTGAAATAGTTGAAGTAATCAAACTCGTAGCTTATAGTTTAACATTACCACCGCTTTGTCATGAATGCATGATGTTTTCCATATTTCTTTGCTTAAGAAATAAGTTTCAAATTTATCACATGTGTTAAATTGAATTCCTTGTAGAGTCCAAGACCTAGGAATAATCATGATTAAACCCATTCAAGTACTAGAATATTGCTAGTTTCATTTAAGAAATCAATAAATAAGTCAATGTAAGGTCCAATGGGACCAGTTTAATGAAGAGAGTGCAACTTGGGAAAATCTAGAAGATATGAAAACTACTTTTCCATATCTATTTGAACATAATTGATTTTGTTGACTAATAAAAATTTATGATTTTATCTTTATACAGCAATAAGTATGCCAGTTTTGGGCAGATATTTATTTGATTTGAATAAACAACTATTTAATGTTGATTTCTTGAACTATAAGGTTCTAATATATTTTGACTTATGGTAAGAGGAGTGAATGAATTTATTGTCCTTGATGTAAATTGTTAAAAGAGGTAATCATCGGGATGATGATTCTTTTAGGAGGGAAGCATGTAACACCCTTGATAGTTGTTATTTTTCCTCCTTTACATTTCAAGTGTTGACATGTGATCTTCCTTATAAAGATATGTTCTTTTGATTGATGAGATCATGCTTGATATGGATAAATATTTTTTTCTCTTAAGATCATTAGACCGAATTAGAATGGCTTCCTTGAATCCATTTTTCACTTTTGTAGGTGAGTTACAATCTGGTTTAGGAGTTGAAAGCTTATCTATTAATCTGACTCATCCTTGGATCAATTTCAATGATCCAAGGAATGTTTTAAACCTTCTCTGTTGAACGAATGGTAAATTGACATTCCATGAATTAAGTGACATATTGACTAAAATTTGTTGTTAGAAGTTATTTTATTTTTGTTTGAACATATTTCCATTTAGTTGTATGTTGTGCTTTGGTCTTTAGAGATTGATCATGGTAGTACAATGTCAGGGGTAGATGAAATACATCGGTTTATCACATTGGGAGGATTCAAGATCCTAAAAAGGACTATCCTATGGAATCCTAAGCTAGGTAAGAATATTTTCTGCCTAAGCTATGTTACTTAACTGAATTTATATCCTAACCTAAGTTTTGTGCTAAAGAATTTTGGAGAGGCTATTAGGATAATTAAATTAACCTAAAACCTAATGCTATATGGTTATGTGATGAACTAACCTAATGCTTAAAACTATTATGTTGGGGTTATATCCTAAGGTTACATATTATAAGCTAACCTAAGATCTAACCTAAGTTCTAAGGGATCTATCCTAAACTATTTTAAATGGGAACCTAATGGGTCGCATGTATCATAGGTGACAGTTCCAATGGCATTTAAGTTGTTGATAAGGTTTTAATTGCATAGAAGTACTGCCAGTTTTGGCAGGGGCTAGTTGACTTGGCAGAGGCTTATGTGGAAGTGTCACTAAAATGAAATTTCATCTTAAATTTTATTTGGCATTCACCAGACTTGGAAGGCAGTGGAAAGGAAGGATAGGTGGGAAAATCAGAATTAATGGAATTTATTGTTTTCGGTTCTTGTGCTCAAACCATTTTGGAAGGCATGCAAACGGGTTTGTATGGGGTTGTTTCACTTTGCATACTTCATGATTTTTGCTCTACATGCTCTCTGGTTTTTCAAACCAGCAAATTGAACTACACTTAATGGCTATTTTTGAATTTTTTGATCTATTTTCGGTTCGTGGGATGTATAAGAGACAATGTGGAAAAAGAATATGGTTGTTTGATCTTTCGTGGAGACGAGGAGAAGTTTTGAGCTCGGCTAGAGGTCTCCTTCGATTTGGTAGAAGCACTATTAGGCATGATAGGCTCTAATATTTAAGATCTCTTGCTTTCTTCTAAATGTTTCATTAAAATGATTCTACTCTTTTGAGATTCTTGGCTTGCATGCTTTATCTAGTTACTTGTCTGTTGGGTTTTATAATCTCTGTCATCTTGGATATGAAACCATGGAAAAAATTACGTTGGTTTTAAAACTGTCTTTGTGATAATTAATAGTGATACATGCATGTGAAGCTTGTATTAGTAGCTTTGTTTTCCATTTCTGAATTGTGTATACAAGGTATTTATTGTGTTGGATCGACCTTCATTGCAATATATGGATTCTGAACCATATGGGAACCTTGAGTTCTGTTTGAGCTTGTATTTGGACTTCGTGTTTTTATATGAACTTGTGTAGGAGCTTCTTGTTGTTTTGAATCGATGTTTTTGAAAACTTGGTAGCTTTGGAATATTGTTCAAAGTTATTATATGGCTCTATACACGTATTTTATTACTTGTGTTTCCCTGAACTACAGTTAGAGGTTATTGTACTTTAGAACCATGTTTTGATTCTTTAGATGACTATGACTATTGTTGAAGTTCGTATAGGGCATAGATCTTGTGTTATTTTCTAATGACCATTTGAACTATTAATGGAAGTTTATAATATACACAACACTCATATTTTATTACTTGTGTGGATTCTAAACTTTGTGGGAACCTTGGGTTCTATTGGAGCTAGTATTTGGGCTTCACATTTTGATATGAACTTGTGTTGGAACCACTTGTTGTTTTGAACTAGTGTTTGGTATCTTGGGTAACTCAGGACTGTTGTTGACATCGTATGTGGCTCTGTACCCATGTTTTATTTGGTGAAATTTTGGACTGTTAATGGAGGTTCGTGTTTTTCACCACATTCATATTTTGTTAATTGTGTAGTTCTAAACTTTTGTTGAGACTTTGTGTCGACTCTGTTCTAGTATTTTGAGTTGGGTTTTACTTGTAATAAATGTTTAAAACCTTCAACTCTTTTGTTGAACTATTGCTCAAAGAAAACTGGGAGAATAGTTGGCTGAGTTGTTAGGAAAACTCTTAGAGATCTTAACTGAAAATGTCCTTGTTTGATGAATGAATTTGGTAATTATTTTTAGAACTGTTTCTTCTTTTCTAGGATGGAAATGACATTTTATCAAGGTTATTCTTTTCCCATGTATTTTTTCAAAACTCGCATCTTCAGATCTCTTAAAATAAGTTCTAGGTTTCGTTTAAGAGAAGAGTTAGTAATTTAGTACTCTGTATTTTTATGGAGGGATTACTTGTCTCTATTCAAATAGTTTTTGTATTATAATACTTATTGAATCAAGAACTGATTACTCTTTTGTAATGTAATAATGAAGCCTAACAATGGGGTTTCAGTATTTGAGTTTGTTGATACATCTGAGCATGTTTAGCTTACTGATCGGTTATTTTTCTAGCTCTTGTTGGATATAGTAAATACACCTTGTGTCTTTATAAAAGAAAGGAATGTGATTCCTTTAGAATAGATTGTGTTTTAGGACTGCTATTTGTATTTCATTCTGAGTATGGAATTGAAACTCATGTTCATTGAAGGTAAAGAAGTGTAAGGAATATGGCAGTGTGCTTTCTTCTTACTGGATAGATCATTGGTTGAACTTTTCTGTTTTGATTCTCTTTTGAAATGGAGATTTCTTTATGAGTTGTTTGGTCTTCCTTGTTCAAATCTTTTGTTGAAATGTTGTAGGAAGAGATTAGATGATTCAGTTGTTGAATAGAAAATGTAAACTTGTTTGGCAGAATGTTTGTTTGACAAGGCTTGCTTGTTTGGTTTGAGATGAGTAAGTTTTGTCTCTTGTACTCTATCTTTTTATGAATTCTCCTTGGATGGACTCGAGTAGAGATTAACTCCTGTATGAGTCTACTTTGATTTGTGAATGTTGATTCAGATCTTTAATAGCTAACTTATTATATGTGGAAGTATATTTAGACTTACAAGTAGACTGTTTGATTCTCTCTTCCTTCTTGGATTGAAATGAGATTTTGTTTTGGTGAATATCTTAAATGTTAAATTTTAAGGTAGTTGTCCTTTAAATGAAACATTTAATTCATGTTATGATTTTTTTAATTTTTCGAGATGATTTTATTTTTAGCACAATGGTAATGATTCTCTTCTTCTTTTTCTTATGAGTTAGATGAATTATCCTAATTAGAACCATGTTGTAAACCCTTCTTTTGGCTTGAAGAAAATTTAAATGTTGTATTCTATTATGATAGAATAGGGGAAACAATGTGAAGATATGATCTGTTGTTTGCTTAAGGATAATTGATAAGATCAATGAAACTCTAATTTTGTAAGGTTGATATAGTGGATTATATTCTGTCCTTTTCTTAGAGGTGAATTCAATTGGATAAAATATACTTCTCTTCCATTTGCTATTGTTGTATTGATATTATGATGTAATAATTGTCTCATTAAAGTAGAGTTGTTTTAATGGAACAATTATTGGAATGCACTTCATTTTAAGGCTTAGTGCTTATCATGCTTAGTTCGTTGAACTGACTTGTGCTAGAAATTTTTGCGAGATGGACTTCGTAAGTGATAAAAATGTAAAACTTATATGATACATTACCTGATTTAAGTCTTATTCATGTGAAGAACTCTGATTTGTTCTTTAGATTGTATTGAGAAAGAAAAGTATTATTCTTTTATAATGAAGACGGTTGTTATGCAGTATACCTAAATGCATAAGTCTTGTAAATGTATAAGTTATAAAGTTAAATTGAAAGTTGAGAGTTTACCTGTATTGGTTGTGTAACTTATTTTGTACTTATATGAAAGAGATGGATTCTATCTTGTTGTTATTCTTCATATTATTTAAATGTTAATTGGATATCTTTTAATAAGTTGGATAGAGGGATTTAGTCCAATCTCCCTACTTGTGATGTAGCTTGTAAAGTTGCAGATTATGATATTCATTATATAAACTATATGACATAGTAATGTATAGTGTGGTGAACATACATTGAGAAATGTGGACATTGGGTAGAATAAACCCTAACACTTAACATGTAGAGAAAGACTCTTTCTCTTTCTTAATTTCTCATAAACCAAAAAGGTTTGGAAATAGGACTACGACTTATTAGACTTCATTTTGTATGAAGTCTACTTTATATTGGATATATTCTAGTATTGAAATTTTCCAAAAGTTATTGTACCTTTTAAATATGACATATCATAACATTATACAGTTACGGTTAATTGGCAGTTTAACTATGTGTTCAAACATTAAAAGCGACAATGAATATAACAAATTTCTTAATGGGCTAAATGAAGCAAATTTAGGGGGAAATTTTGATGTGTGTTGGACTAGGGTTTAGAAGGATTACTGTAATCATGAAATAACCAAAACTAACAAATCCTTAATAATCTCCTTAGGGAATGTATATCTTGATGATGTAGTTTCTGTAGGATGTTGGCACACGCCAACTACAGGGTTTTACTTTTGAGAAGGCTTGGGTCTTCTCGAGAATACAACATTTTAGTTGAAATGTGGTATCACTCTTCCGCATTGATCATCTATATCTACACACATCTAGAACTCGAACTTGAACCTAGTTTCTCTCTAGGTCTGGAAAGGAACATATTTAGGATAGGAATTAGCTTCGAAGGGCTCAAGGTACATTGTTACATTTGGATGACTTAGGTCAAAAAATTATGCCCATCTACCCTAAGCCTTTGTAAGCATCTTCCTATAATAGGTAATGTTTCTATCTAGGTTAGGGTTAAACCTGGAACAAGTGGATTGATGGTAGTCAGTAAAGACCAATCAT
Organism: Taxus wallichiana var. yunnanensis; assembly: GCA_018340775.1. Classification (NCBI taxonomy): domain Eukaryota; kingdom Viridiplantae; phylum Streptophyta; class Pinopsida; order Cupressales; family Taxaceae; genus Taxus; species Taxus wallichiana. The sequence continues at coordinate 415,508,686 of CM031236.1, forward strand.
GATAATAGAAGAGTGAGGTGAAGGACGTATTCCAACATGATGAGTATGTCATCTAGGAATAGTGACATACACAGTATGTTATAAATCTTTGGCCAAAGTATTGAAAACTGCTGGTTGTGTTGTCCTATGTCACCAAGTTTAAAACAACATGATATCAGATGAATATTGGTAACAAATATTTAGATATGTGCTTTAAATAGATCACTCAGTACCCGGTGTAGGGTAGGATGACTAAGTATACAAAGTATACAATATGTATTCAATACATAAGATAACATGAATAGATTGGTGAATCATCGAGTCATTACAGCTGTATATGTTTATCCATTGAATTTGATTGGCATGGAATATTTTTTCTAAATATTGCTTTATTTAGAATAGTGAACATTATTATTGTAAAATAATTTTTTTTTCTCTTGGTTCTAAATTCTTAAAATGGGAATATTACAAATAGTTTATGTATACTACGTATACATGGTTCTCCTACCATATTCCTGGATCTTGAGTGATCTGTTTAAATAACCTATCTCGAATATGTTACCAATATTCATATGACATCACGTCGGTTTAAACAAGGTGACATACGACAATGTAACCAGTAGCTTGCGATACTTTGGCCAAATATTTTCAACATACTGTTCATGTTACTATTCCTAGATGACATACATGTCATTTTGGAATACATCCTCCACCTCACTCTCACAGTATCTAGAATGGTATTTATCGACTACCGTCATTCCAGTTGCCCAAGGTTTGACCCTAGCCCAAGTTAGCAACATAATTTGTTATAGGAAGATGCTCACGATGACTTAGGGTATATGGGCATACTCAATCGACCTAAGTCAACCAAATGTGCCAAGGTACCCTGAGTCATAGAAATCTACTACCTATCTTAAACATGCTACTAACTTGACCTAGAGAGAAACTAAGTTTAAGTCTAGATGTGTGTAGATCTAGATGAAAAAATATGGAAGGGTGTTGCCACATGTCAACTACAACACTATATCCTCGAGAAGACCTTGGTCTTCTCGAAGGTACAGTCTTGTAGTTGGCATGTGCCAACATCCATTAGAATTGATTCATCATGATGTACATACTCCCTTAGTGGTCATTAATTCATAATTAAATTGGATTAAGATTCAGATTACATAACCATGCCTAACCCTAATTCTAACATTCATTAAGTTCTATATCCATAATTAATCTGATTTGATATTAAGAACTTCATTTACTCATGTTGCATTGATGTTCATTAACATGGTCTAATGATTAGTTATCCCAAAATAGGACAAAAACATAAAATGTTTAATTCTTAATGCAACCTAGCTATCTAATTCAAGTGTGTCATCCACCTAGATTCAGCTAGTGTTTACTTTATATAAACAAAGTACAAATATTAGAGATCATAACAACTATTGATTTTTTTCTTTCATTCTTTTGAGAGAGGAAGAGTCTTCCTCTACATGGTTAGATGTTAGGATTAACATAACCTTTTATCATTCTTTACTCATATAGTTTAATTATATGACCAATGCATAATTCAATATTAAACTTTAGTTTTGTAGATAGAGAATGACATCTTTTCCAATTTAACAAGTTTCATTATAATAAGGGGGATTATACTATCCCCTTTATCTAACTTATTAATCGATAATAATAAAAGTACTCAAATAAATATAAAGAATATCGACAAGATATCACTACTATTTCTGTCATATAAAGTACAAGATAATTTACACAACAAATTGGAGTCAATCTCCAAACCTTTCAATTCATCATGATAAAATATACATTTACAAGACTATGCATTTCAAACATACTGCATGTCAATCATCATTAAGATCATAAAAGAACATCACTTCTCTTTTCCAATACAACTCAAGAATGAATCAAAATTCTTTACATAAGATCCATAATTAAATAAGCCAATGCATCATAAAATTTTTTTCCTTCTTTTATCACTTACGATGTCCATCTGCAAAAATTGCTAGCATGGGTCAGTTTAATGAACTAAACATGATAAGCACTAAGCATTAAAACGAAGCGCATTCTCGCTAATTGTTCCATTAAAACAACTTTGCTTTAGTGAAAGAACTAATATATCATACAAATAGCATAAGTAATATGAGCTAGAAAAGAAGTACAATTAAAGATTTTGAATTAAATTTTAAGAAATGAGCATAATATGATCCACAACGTCTTCTTTATAACATATAGTTTAATTGATACTATCAATTAATTTAAAAAAAAAACAGTCTTGTCATCAAATTGTTTCATAATTCTATAAAAATAGAAATACACATTTATCTTTACTAAATAGAAAAAGAGTTATATAAATCCTAGCTCATATTAGGATGATTCATCCCACCACATAATCAAGAAGAATAAGAATAATCAATACATATTATCCACCATTCACTAATCCTCTGAAAAATAAAAACAAGTTCATAACACACATAACGGCTTCAATTCAAGGATACCAATATAAGGATTCAACATTAAAGAGACAACATTTAAACAAGAATCCCAAATGAATCCAAGAATGGATAGAAAATCAAAATAGTCTTCCTACAAGTCTTAGTTAACTTCTACATGTTAGAAGATATCATTCAAAAATATGAAACCAAACGTTCCAAAAATCAAAGAAAGACTCACACAAGGTTAATCTCTTCTCATGTCCATCCAAGGAGGATTCATAATAAAATAGAGTGTGAAAATAGAAAACCTTCCAACATCAAATCCAAATGAAGCATGACCCAGTCAAAAAAATAAGTTGACTAACATGTTTAAATTTTCTCTTATATAGAATCGACTCAATTGTTCTCTTTCCACATCATGACAACAAATGACTAGTACAAAGTAGACTAAACATTCCACAAGGAAATTTTCATCTCAAAAGAGTGCTTTCCCACTATTTCCTACAAGACAGAAGGATAAAAAGTTGAACCCAAGAAGTTGAGAAGGCCTAAGAGAAAAATATTTCTACAACCAAGAAGAGAATTGAGATACGAGAGAAGTTCTATCAAATGAACTTATCTTTCAAAAGTTAAATGATATCAAATAGAAAATATCTTATCATGAATTTATTTCCTTTATAAATGAATTCCCATTTCTATATCAACTCAAAAGTTCTTTTACTTGTTCCTAAGAGAGAACACAAAACCAAACACATAGTTAAAAGAAAGCACACTTCTAGTTTTCCTTACAAATATTTACCAACTAGTTTATCTATTCCAATTCATTAAACACAAGTTCGAATTCAATTCTCGAAAGGAGTACATATTATAGTCGCAAAAATAGTATATTGTCCACAAGAGAACATATTTCTTTCTCTTTTTAAAGACCTCGAGATTCATTCAATGAATCCAAAAGAATAGAAAACCCAAAACAGTATAAGATAAACAAGATTCAATAAAACTCTTGAACTCAATAGAAACTGTATTCCCAACTTCAAGGTCTTACATGAATCCATATAATAGAGACATAAATTTCATGGTCATCATGAAGACAAATTAAGTGAAACAACCCCGAACCAGAGGTGATAAATCCTATCAACAAGATTTAGAATGAGAGAGTATTCAACTCTTCTTTCCTTAAAAACCCAAAAGTCAATTTAAGAGAATTTAAAAGAGAGTAAGAAAACCCAATATACGATTAAGTTAAAAATGTCTCAACTTTACCTCCAACATGACTAAATAGAAATCACAATAAAGACTTTGACAACTCCATCTATAAAGATTGCAACAAAGGAGGCATTCATTTCAAACATCTAACACAAGAAGGAGAATGCATATTACATTTCCATAAACCTCAAAAATTGTTAACGACTGTTCCAATTGAAATCTATATCAAACCAAACCCACAACAAGATACAATTCTAGTCCATTAATCCTTAAAAAAAAACAGTCAAGCCTTCAACAAGATGTGAGTTTTCTCATAGAAGAGGAGGGAAGAATATCCTCCATACTTGCATGCCCTTATCAGTTCAAAAACATGGTACAATCTAAAAGATAGAAGTACCACAACCATTCCAACTCAAGAAGATAAAAGGATAAGATCTCAAAGAGATTACCAATAAAATCAAACTAAAATTAATCTCTCAAGCCTTTTTGAGCAGACATCCATAAACGAGCTCAAATAATTTCAAATCCTTGAATACGAGTAAAACTCAAGCTCGGTATACAAAATGCACGAACCAAACACAATGTCTCAAATACAAGTTCAGAACAACAAAAAGCTCCAATACAAGCTCATAACAAAACATGAAGCTCCAATACAAGTTCAAATGAAACACAAGGCTCCAATAATACTTTAGAATGAAACACAAGGCAATGAATGCTAGTTCAGAACAACACTAGCCTCAAACACATGTTCAGAATGAAATATAGAGCTTCAAATACAAGTTTCGCATGCATGTCACCACTGAACTTGCATAGAGAGAGTTTCCAAAAGATAACATTATTTTGCAATGGATTTACATCCAAAAACCATAGAGATTCATAAAAACATGAAAGTAAATAACCAAACAAATCATGAAAACATTTATCTCATGAGAGCAAAATTTTTTTAATGAATCATTTAGAAGAAAGCAAGAAATCTTAATGGATAGAGCATATCATGCCTGATAGTGCTTACGCGATTTGAAGGATACTTCTTCTAGCTGAGATTCCAACTCTTTTTTCCTCAATAAAATATCAACAACCAAACATCTTTTCTTCCAATGCCTCATATACATTCGTTCCATCGAAAATAGACCAGAGAAACAAAAAATAGTCACAAAGTAGAAGTCAAACTACTAGTTCAAAGAACCAGATAGCTCCATGTAGAGTGAAAATCATGACACATGCAAGAGAAAAAAACCTCTCACAAATCCACCTCCCTTGTTTACAAGATGTTTTGCATGTAAAAATGAGGTCCATTAATGTAATTACTCCCAAATCTCCCACTTATCTCTCCTTACCACCGCCTCCCAAAACTAATGAATTTCATTCCTAATTTAACATGCATTTCAATATTTAGTGAATCCTCCACGTATGCTTCCACTAAAGGCTACTTTCCTTTACCAAAACAAGTTGTACCTCCATTGATTTAACCAAATCAAATAAATTAAATGCCATTGGAACCATCGCCATATTGCCATGCGACCCATTAGGTTTGCTTTTAATAGTTTACGATAGACTTCCCAAAACTTATGTTAGTCTAACAATAATTACCTTAGGTTCTAAAACATTGCCATAGGTAATTTCCACCTAAGGTTAGATCAAATTCACAACCATATAGTATTAGGTATTAGGTTAATATAGTCTAGAATTACTTTAGTATTATCTCCCTTATTCATTTAGCATAAGAACTAAGGTTAGGATTCCATCCCAATGAAATAGAATAAGAAGCTTAGGTTAGATTGAAACCCAAATAAGTAGACATAGCTAGGAAGTAGGTGCTTTTTCCTTGTTTAGGATACCCTTAGGATAATCCTTTAGTTTTTGGATTCTGATTTCCTTCTTAGTCATGAAGTAGACTACAATTATCTTACACCATGAATATCTTAAAGAGATCAATCCTAAATATCCAAGAACAAACATATAACTGAATGAAGACACGTTCGTAGAAGACCAAAGAATTTGTAAAATACAAAATTTTAGTTTATTATGTCTCTCTAAGCTTGTGAATGTCAATTTACCATTCATCTGTTGAGGAAATTTAAAACATTCCTTGGATCACTAAAATTGATCCAAGGATGAGTTAGTACCAGATTACAACTTACCTATAAGAAGTGAAAGTGGATTCTTGCAAGCCATATCATTTCATCTAAAGAATACAAGAGTAGAAATGATTTATCCATAATAAGCATGTTTTTCAACGAGGGAACACACCTCATTCAAGAAAATCACATACCAATGGTTGTAATGCAAAAGAAAAATATAAAAAATCATTTAGAACACACATTCCATGTCAATCAATCTCATAACATATAACTATATGTAGCTTTAATGACTTGATAATTTATCGATCTCTCATTCCATGACTCGGTTACACCAAGTGATCTCTCATGTTTTTCTTAAAGTATAGGATACTTTATGTATACTACATATACATGGTTCTCCTACCCTATCCTAGGTACTTGAGTGATTTGTTTAAAGAACCTATCTCGAATATTTGTTACCAATTTATCTAACATCACATTGCTTTAAAATAGGTGACATAGGACAACGTAACCCACAACTTGTGATACTTTGGCCAAAGATTTTAAAAATACTGTTCATGTTATTATTCCTAGATGGTATACACGTCATTTTGGAATACGTCCTCCACATCACTCTATTGTTATCTAGAATGGTATTTACTTGACTACCATCAGTCCACTTTCCCAAGGTTTTACCCTAGCCCAAGTTAGCAACATAATTTGTTATAGGAAGATGCTCACGATGACTTAGGGTATATGGGCATACTAGATCAACCTAAGTCAATTGAATGTGCCAAGGTACATGTTGATGGTGAATCATAGCACCCCTAAGTGTCTGCAACTCGATGGGTTGAGACTCTCAGTGCGATTGCATAACATGGAGCTTTTCCCAAGTGTGGGACCTTGTGAAATCGGAAAAGCTCTCCGGATGAAGGCCGGTTCCTATTCCTCTGTTCAGATGCACACGTAAAAATGCAGAGGGTTTACTCAAAAACCTAATCTAACTTGCCAAGGAGATAGGGTAAGAAGATGCATAAAAATAAAACCTAAACTAACAGAGGTGATACACCAAGGAATGAAGAACAACTGTCTTGCTAATAAACATAAGCCATTAAAATGCAATGCAAGATCATGCACAGGTAACCAAATTCACAGTGAAAGGTCAAGGGGATGCAAATTAACATATAAAGGGTTGATAATCATCCACAGACATGTATTATTTGCTCCAAAGATTGGAAAAATACACTACAAAATGCCAAGAGGCAAAGTTGCATTACAATTTTAAATGGGAGGTTTGAACTCCACAAATTCACCTGCCAAAGAGAAGAAGGGAGGGCAAAACAAGAATGTCCAAAAATTTTAAAGAAGCCCCTCCTTACAATTTATATGGATGAAAAAGAGAGGGAGAAGAGAGGAATTTGAAATTTGCTCCAACCACCTCAAGACTACCTTAACTCATCTCATTATGCCAGTAGGTGAGACCCCTAACAACCCCAAAAATGGCAAACTATATTTTACATTTTTGAATAAATTTTTTCTAACCCAAATCAAGATATCCATTCACAATTGGGTAGAGGATGCCGAGAGATTTCTGAAAAGTCCAACCTTGCGAGAATCCGAGCTCCCTGTGAAAATTTATGGCCATTTGAATATTCCCCAAGTTAGGGTTTGTTTCCAGTTGGGTTCGAGTTTCTCCTTTGCATCTGCATCGGGTTTGGAGGGTGCCTCAACATGTTTTTGCCCCATGCTTTCCCGACTCTAAAACCCAATTTTCCTAGGTAGTGTTTCGGGTTTTCAGAACTCCCAAGCGTCGGAACATGCCTTGCGATTCTCATGCTTCATGTCTCATGTTTCCCAAAACCCGAAACCCGAAATCCTTTGTGTCGGGTTTTTGAACTTCTCCGACATATTTTCCTATCGGGCTTTTGAACTTCTCCGGCATATTTTCCTTATGTTAGGTTTTTGAACTTCTCCGGCATATTTTCCTGTCGGGCTTTTGAACTTCTCCGGCATATTTTCCTTATGTCGGGTTTTTGAACTTCTCCGGCATATTTTCCTTATGTCAGGTTTTTGAACTTCTCCGGCATATTTCCTTGGGTATGCTTTTGAACTACTCTTGCATATTTCCTTGAGGGAGATATATACAAAAATTTGGTGACTCAACGGGATCACCTGCCTGCTAGGTAGAAGATCAGTGGCCTTTTAGCGATCCATTGGGCATGGAGTCATAAGCAATAACCTAAAACCAACTTGATATCTGATCCCGAGCCTGATACCGCAACTCCTTCTCCGAGAGCACGCTGAACTGTAGAAATCCAACCTAGGAGCAACAAAACCTATGCCAAAGCACTTAGGGAAACTGAAACCTAACTACAACAAGACAATGTGCATACACACTTAGAGGAATTGAAATCTAGGCTAATATTTACAAGGGTAAACCTTTTATTTTCAGTAGCAATGTTTAAGATAGATTCCGTTAACGAGATCGGGAGTTCTTCTCCATCCAATGTAGACAATTGGAAGGCATTACTATCCTTACATCTCGTGACCATGTAGGGGCCACTCCAAATGGCATCAAACTTGGAATGCCTTCCTGGTTTTTCTCGATCTGCATCCCATTTCAGAACTAGGTCCCCTTCCTGGAAGGTCCTTGCTCTTGCTTTCTTATCAAACCATCTTTTTACTAAGGCTTGATATTTCTCAATTGTTTGAACTGCATGTTTTCTAATTTCTTCCAATTCAATCAACTCTGCATACCTGGCCTCCATTGGTTTGAACTCAGCCAACTCCAACTACTTCATGAACTCCAATGCAGGCAGTTCTAATGATATAGGCAATACTACCTCTTTTCCATAGACCAACTTGTAAGGGGAATTACCTGTAGACCTCTTTGGTGTTATTCTGTCAGCCCATAATGCTGATTTTAGCTTGGTATGCCATGTTCTTTGGTTTTCATCCAGAGTCCTTCTGATGATTCTTAGCAAATTTTTGTTCGTGGACTCTGCCTGTCCATTACCCTGTGGGTAATAATTTGAAGAGGTGCTCAAATAGATTCCATTCTTGACAGCCCATTCTGTAATCTTGGAACCTATGAATGCCAATGCATTGTCTGATATGATAGTGGTGGCACACTGAACCTGGTCACTATTCCTTCATAAAATTCTAGTATATTAGACTCGTTTGCCTCTTTAAGCGCTACTGCTTCAGTCCACTTGGTGAAATAGTCTGTTGCCATGAGAATCCACTTGTGGCCTTGGCTTGAGTTTGGATTGACGACCCCGATGAAATCCAATCCCCATTGCATAAATGGTTGGTCAACCAAAATTGGGTGCAATGGAAGTGCTGCTAGTCTTTCTTTTCCTGTGAAGAGTGCACATTTCTTACACTTTCTTATCCATGTATAGCAGTCATTGAACACCGTGGGCCAATAATACCCTGCCTTCATTATCTTGAGAGTTGTTACTCGTGGGGTGAAATTTCCTCCAGAATCTCCATCGTGAAAATCTCATAACACCCTTTTAATTTGATTTGTCCCAATGCACCTCAATAGAACTCCATTGATGTCTTTCTTGAACAAAACACCATCAACAAGCACATATGGAATAGCCTGTAATCTAAAGTATCTCCTCTTTGCTTTTCTCATTTCTTGAGGGCATAGGCCTGTCTGTAGGAAGTGTATCATACTCTGAGTCCAACAAGGAGTAGGCACATCATCATTTTCTTGTTCTTGACCATCCTGCAGTACCAAGGCAGTCTCTTTTTCATCACCTACTTCAACTTTCTGACTCAAAGCTAGTTGTTCACATAGTCCTTTTCCACATACTAGCTTAGTGACCTTAATTTTGATGTCATATTCCATGACACGAGTGATCCATCGTGCACGTTTCTCATTCAGATCCTTGTTTAGAAGGAAGTCCTTGACTCCCACATGAGAGACTAATAACTGGATCTTGTTGTTTGAGACTAGGTGCTTGAATTTCTTTAAGCTCCTGATTACTGCAAGGACATGCTTTTCAATGAAAGAGTACCTAGTTTCGTATTCCTCCAAGCTTTGACCGAAGAAAGCAACTGGTTGTTCTAATCCTTCTTTGTTTTGTTGTACTAGGATTGCAGAAATCGTGTCCCCACCACCAAAGGCATATAACACGAAGTCCTTGGAGAAGTCTGGATTGACAAGAGTGGGAGCTTGAGATATAGCCTCTTTTATTGCCTCAAAAATTTCCTTGCCTTCAGATGTCCACTTAAATGCCATGCTCTTTTTTAACATCAGCGTTATTGGCTTTACGAGAGAGCTGCAAAGTTTGGAACAAACTGCGGACAAAATTGATCTTTCCCAAGAAGCTATGAAGAGCCTTCTTGTGACTTGAAATGGCAATGCTCGAATTGCTTCAACTATTTCTCGGGTCAAACGTCAACCCTTCCTTTAAAACAACATGGCCTAGAAGTTTTCCCTCGTGAGCCAAGAATATGCATTTTTTGGGATTCAATGATACCCCAAATCTTCTACATCTCTGAAATACTTGCCTCAAATGACAGAGGTGATCCGCTGCATTTTTTTAGAATACAGTGATGTCATTGAGATATATCAGAACTATTTTATTGATCTACCCCTTAAATTCCATATCCATTTCCCTTTGGAAGGTGGCTCCAGCATTTGATAGCCCAAATGGCATCTTCTTGTAGGCATAGGTCCCCCATTTGGTGGTGAAAGTCATCTTGAACTGGTCATCTTCTTTCACCATCACCTGATTATACCTTGAGTAGCCATCTAGGAGAGAGAATCTCTCTGAACCGAGATACTACTTGCAATATTTGTTCCATTGAAGGAAGCGGGTAATGATCTTTGAGAGATGCCCTATTGAGGTCTCGGAAGTCCACACATAACCTGATTTCTCCGCTCTTCTTCCTGACCGAGAACCAAGTTTGCAACCCAGCTTGAGTGCTTGATTGGGAATATAATGCTTGCCTCTATTAGCTTGTTTAACTCTTTCTTCATTAGAGGCTCAATGTGAGGGTTAACAGGTCTCTGCTTCTACCTGATGGGCTTAGCATCTGGATCCAATTCTATGGTATGTTGTGCCAAATTCGGATTGAATCCTCTCAATTATTCATAGCTCCAAGTGAAGACATCTGGAAATTCTTGGCAAAGCTGTATGAAATCTGATTTCTCCTGCTTAGTGGCCACTTTACCAATTTGAAGTGTTTTGCCTTCCCCAACTAGAATTGGCCCTGAATCTTCTCTCTTGACCTGAATGTTAGCCTTTTCCTTATGGAACTGGTCATTAGGGTTGAAGATAGACTCCAACGTTACTAAACCCTTGGGAAGCTTGTTTGTCCATGCAATTTGCACTACTTGATGCCCATCTTTCTTGCTCTAGTCTATCCTGATTTCTAGCTGAGAATTCAACCTCTTCTTGTAAAAAATTGACAATCTGTTGATCGTTCTCAAACACCTACCAGCTTGTGTTATTATCTGGAACTGCTGGCCTCACAATCACATGGATATGTGGTTGTGTTTTTTCCTTTTTATGTTTTCAACCACATCAAACATTGCTCCAACTGCTATGAGCCTATCTGCGGCTTCATTTTTCTTCCTGGGTATGGACACAATGTTGAAAGCTTTGAAATCTTCAATGAGGTCCCATACCCTATTCTTGTAGCTCTTCAGCAGGTCATTCTTTGTAGCATGTTGTCCCCTGACTTGGTTGACGATTAGCTCGCTATCCCCGAACACCTGCAAGTTCTTTATGCCCTTTTTCCTGGCCCAATGAAGTCCATGGATCAATGCCTCGTATTCAGCCGTGTTGTTTGAACAGGAAAACTGGAAACAAAAAGATGAAAAATATTTGATGTCTTGAGGTGAAATCAACATTGCACCACCTCCAGCACCTTGTCTGCTTCTCGAACCATCAAAAAATAATTTCCAAACTTTGTTTTCATCCTTTTGTTTAGGCTGAATGATGAAGGGAATGGGTGAATTTTTTTCGTGTATACAATACACGCCCAATTCGTATTCTTCAATTTCCTTATATGGATCAAATTCATGACTCTTGTTTTCCCATTCATCCAAAGTTAAATCAGAATTCCCTCAACCTTAGTACCTATTTCTAGATCATTTGAACACTCCTGATCAAAAGCCGAGCAATTTCCATTGATAAGATTTGGTACATGAGGCTCAATATGGAAATTGGAAATTGGTTCTGACATGATTGTTGCTTTGGCTCCATACCTTGTCCTAAAAATCATGTGTGACCAATCTACAGATAAATATCCACCGATTTTTACAAAGGTGAAGTCTCTTGATAGACATAACGCAAAGAGTGGTGGAAGGTCAATCACAGACACATCTTTCAGAACTGTAACATTAGGACAGGAATGTAGTGTTAGGCTTAACCCCTTGATGACTCCAACAGTTCCTACTTTCGTTCCATCTAGCTACACTACTCCTTTCAGCACTGGCTCATACTTCAAACCCAATTGATCCGCTATTTGCTTCAGCATCACTGAACTACTTGCCCCTGAATCTATCATGCAGTTGTGTACCAAGTGGTTTCCAAAAACCAATGACACATAGAATGGTGGAGGCTTCAAATTATTTCTTATCTGGCCCCCATCATGTTGCTCTGCATTAGTGAGAACTTTTTCATGTCCCCGATTTGATACATTTGAGGCAGACCAATTAGCCATTACAGCTTGCAATAAATCTCGTTGCCCTGGGATCGCAAGTGATTCCCACATGGAAATGTTCACATGTGTCTTCTTCATTTGATCGATGATGTTGAAAGGGGATGAATTGTCCTTTTGTTGTCCCTTGTTTGGCACAGCCTTTTCTGGAGCTTGAACAGGTGCGTGTGTTGCTACAACAGGTACCTTAGGCTGATTTTGCACATTTGGAGTTGTGTTTGGTCTACTGACCCCTTGTTGTGTGGAAGTGGGCTGATAAACAACTGGATTAGATGGTTGTCCCTCTTCTATGTTTCTCTTCTTTGACCGTGTGTTGGCCGCCACACCTTGAAAAGGCTGTTGGTTAATTCCATAGAAGTCTTCTGTTTGCCAATTGGCCAACGTGGTTTCTATTGGAGGTCCTTCTTGTTGCATTTCTTGCTGTTGATTCTCCTCCTGGCTTGGTTCTTGAGGGACACCAATGGTTTGCACCATCAAGGCCTGATTTAGTGCACCATTGAAACACACTGACTGATTGTGAGGTAGATTGCAAGGGTAACACCAGTCATACTCTTGTGCCATGTTATTTTGTGTTGGAACCAAGGCTCTTGAGGATTTCGTTGCATTTGGATCATACGGTCGAAATGGCCTAGCAGCTTGAGGTTGTCCTTGGCTTTGATTTTGATTTACAGCCTGAGGTGGTGGTCTATTTTGTTGGTATGAGGGCCTAGCTTGGTACTACGCTTGGGGCTGATACGGTCTAGCACTTTGAGCTTGCTATCTTTTGATAGTCACTAGCTCATTTCCAAGGTTCTGCAGCTATTTCATAACCTCCTGTAATTCCTTTGAATTATTTGAAGAAGTCGATGCCTCATTATTACTTTGATTTCTAGGAGTTGGAATGGGATTCAACTCTGGTGCTTGACTGGTTGTAGGGTTTCCCATATCTGGATAGAGAGGCATTGGTGGCCTTGGTGCAAGCTTACCAGCTTGGATCAAACAGTTCTCTGCTTTGATAGCTATGTCATAGGCCCCTGGCAATGTTGTCCCTCCCATTGATTGGATCATCATGGCTATGTCTAAATTTATAGCCTTTAAGAAATAAAGGAATGCTCCTTCGGCGGTTGGCCTAATGGCTATTGGAATCCTGTCCCATGTCTGTTGGAATCTGAAGTTGAAATCTGTCATTTGTTCATTAGGAGCCCTTTTGATTGTTGTCAGTTGTTCCAATAAAGACAAATTATCCGCCCTCTCCCCGAATTGGTTGCAAAGAGCTGAACAAAGTTGGTTCCAATTCGTAATAGACCCTGCTGCTAGGCTCCTAAACCATTGTAAGGCCTTACCTTTGAAAGATGAAGCCAATAACTTGACTGCAACATCCATTTCATTTATTTCGTGGATTGCACATGCATTAGCAATATCCTAGATGTGATCAATAGGAGTAGTATGATTTTCTCCTGTGAAATAGGGGATATTCTTTAGCGCTGCAACTGGAATTTGATTATGAGCATTTAGGGCAAGTGGACTACTGCCCGTGAAATTGACAAAGGGATTCGGTGGTAGATGTGCCATTATGATTGGCCTAAGAACCCTGGTTGATGCAAGAAAAGGTCTACCAGGTGGAGGCGTAGACAAAGTCCTGTTAGGTGGAGATGGTGATCTTTGTGGTCTTCTTCCTCTCCTCCCTCTCTGCTGGTGATAGTTGCAAGTGGAAAAATAGCCCCTCTTCTCGAGTATTAGACCTGGTTCGAATTCTTCTCATGTGCTTGGGCAACTTGTGCTGCTACACCACTGAACTCTATCCCTTCGGAGTCGCCAGATGTGTTAGATAACAAGCTTCTAAAAGGCTGGATTTTGCCAAGTTACACACCAAACTTGACAATATTTAAAAATGGAATTAAAAAATTTGAAGGACCTAGAGGAGACAAACTTCAATTCGGAACTTGGGTCTTGTTGTGCAGCTGTGAATCCCCGAAAGGTACAGGCGGATCTCTGGTCATGCAATGCAACTCACAAAACCCGAATTACCATGTGTCGAACTTGGGACATGTTCGACACCCCTCAAAACCTGAAATGACTATGTGTCGAACTTGGGACATGCTCGACACCCCAGAAAACCTGAAATGACTGTGTGTTGGAACTTTGAATGTTCTCGGACCTCGAAAACCCAAACCCAAAAAACCATGAAATTTTGAAAGTCAAAATCTCAAAAAACTAAAGATACCCTTTTGAAGATTACCCCCAGATCTACCAACTGGTGAAATTTTGACTTGTTTTGAGCAAGTTAAGCCCTTGAAAATTGATTTCGGAGTTCAGCCTGGAAGATGCAAAATCTGAAATTGAAAAAACTACAATTTTTTAGGCCAAATTTCATGAAAACTCCTTCAAATCTTATGGAATGACCTCTTGGTCCCACCGGTGTGCCAAAAATGTTGATGGCGAATCACAGCACCCCTGAGTGTCCGCAACTCGATGGGTTGAGACTCTCAGTGCGATTGCATAACATGGAGCTTTTCCTAAGTGTGGGACCTTGCGAAATCGGAAAAGATCTCCGGATGAAGGCCGGTTCCTATTCCTCTGTTCAGATGCACACGTAAAAATGTAGAGGGTTTACTCAAAAACCTAATCTAACTTGCCAAGGAGACAGGGTAAGAAGATGCATAAAAATAAAACCTAAACTAACAGAGGTGATGCACCGAGGAATGAAGAACAACTGTCTTGCCAATAAACACAAGCCATTAAAATGCAATGCAAGATCATGCACAGGTAACCAAATTCGTAGTGAAAGGTCAAGGGGATGCAAATTAACATAGAAAGGGTTGATAATCATCCACAGACATGTATTATTTGCTCCAAATATTGGCACAATACACTACAAAATGCCAAGAGGCAAAGTTGCATTACAATTTTAAATGGGAGGTTTGAACTCCACAAATTCACCTGCCAAAGAGAAGAAGGGAGGGGCAAAACAAGAATGTCCAACCTTTTGAAAGAAGCCCCTCCTTACAATTTATATGGAGAAAAAGAGAGGGAGAAGAGAGGAATTTGAAATCTGCTCCAACCACCTCCAGACTGCCTTAACTCATCTCATTATGCCAGTAGGTGAGACCCCTAACAACCCCAAAAAATGGCGAACTGTATTTTACATTTTTGAATAAATTTTTCTCACCCAAATCAAGATATCCATTCGCATTTGGGTAGAGGATGCCGAGCTTTCCGAAAAGTCCAACCTTGTGAGAATCCGAGCTCCCTGTGAAAAGTTATGGCCATTTGAATATTCCCCAAGTTAGGGTCTATTTCCAGTCAGGTTCGGGTTTCTCCTTTGCATCTGCATCGGGTTTGGAGGGTGCCTCAACATGTTTTTGCCCCATGCTTTCCCGACTCCAAAACCCAATTTTCCTAGGTAGTGTTTCGGGTTTTCGGAACTCCCAAGCGTCGGAACATGCCTTGCGATTCTCATGCTTCATGTCTCATGTTTCCCGAAATCCGAAACCCAAAATCCTTTGTGTTGGGTTTTTGAACTTCTCCGGCATATTTTCCTATCGGGCTTTTGAACTTCTCCGGCATATTTCCCTTATGGCGGGTTTTTGAACTTCTTCGGCATATTTTCCTATCGGGCTTTTGAACTTCTCAGGCATATTTTCCTTATGGCGGGTTTTTGAACTTCTCTAGCATATTTTCCTTATGGAAGGTTTTTGAACTTCTCCGGCATATTTCCTTGGGCAGGTTTTTGAACTTCTCCGGCATATTTCCTTGGGGAGATATATACAATAGTACCACTGAGTCATGAAAACTACTACCTGTCCTAAACATGCTACTAACTTGACATAGAGATAAACTAAGTTCAAGTCCAGATGTGTGTAGATCTAGATGAACAAATACGAAGGGTGTTGCCACATGTCAATCGCAACACCTTTGTATCCTTGAGAAGACCTGGGTCCTCTCGAAGGTACAGATCCTAAATTTGGTGTGTGTAAACATTTGTTAGAACTAATTCATTACAATGTACATAATCCCTTAGTGGTCATTAATTCTTAATTAAATTTGATTAAGATTCAGATTATAAAACCATGCCTAACCCTAATTCCAACATTCATAATTTCTATATACATAATTAATCTGATTTGATATTAAGAACTTCATTTACTCATGTTGCATTGATGTTCATTAACGTTGTATAAGAAGTAGTTATCTGAAAAATAGGACAACAAACATCAAACGTTTAATTCGTAATGTAACCTAGCTGTCCAAATCAAGTGTGTCATCCACCTAGATTTAGCTAGTGTTTACTTCTTATAAACGAAGTACAAAGATTAAATATCATAACCACTATTCCTTTTTTTCTTTCATTCTTTTGAGAGAGGAAGAGTCTTCCTCTACATGGTTAGATGTTAGGATTAACATAACCTTTTATCATTCTTTACTCATATAGTTTAATTGTATGACCAATGCATAATTCAATATTAAAATTTAGTTGTGTAGATAGAGAATGACATCTTTTGTAATTTAACAAGTTTTGTTATAATAAGGGGGATTATACTATCCCCTTTATCTAAATTATTAATAAATAACAATAAAAGTACTCAAATAGATATAAAGAATATCAATAAGATATCACCACTATTTCTTTCCATATAAAGTACAAGAGAATTTACACAACAAATTAGAGTCAATCTTAAAACCTTTCAATTCATCATGATAAAATATACATTTAAAAGACTCCATTTCGGACATACTACATGTAAATCATCATTAAGATCATCGAAGAACATCATTTTTCTTTTCCAATACAACTCAAGAATGAATCAAAATTCTTTACATAAGATCCATAATTAAATAAGCCAATGTATCATAAAAATTTTGCCTTCTTTTATCACTTACGATGTCCATCTACAAAAATTTCTAGCAGGGTCAGGTTCATAATGAACTGAGCATGATAAGCACTAAGCATTAAAACAAAGTTCATTCCACTAATTGTTCCATTAAAACAACTCTTCTTTAATGAAACAATTAATATATCATACAAATAAGCATAAGTAATATCAACCAGAAAATAAGTACAATTAAAGATTCTGAATTCACTTTTAAGAAATGAGCATAATATGATCTGCAACATCTACATTATAACATATAATTTAATTGATCCTATCAATTACTTTTAAACAAACAACATGTCTTGTCATCCAATTGTTTCATAATTCTATAAGAATAGAAATACACATTTATCTTTACTAAGTAGCAAAAGAGTTATATACAACATAACTCATATTAGGATGATTCATCCTACAACTTAAGAAAAGAAGAAGAATCAATACATACTATCCACCATTCACTAATCCTCCGAAAATAAAAACAGTTCGGGTTGAATACACATAACAGCTTCAATTAAAGGATACCAATAAAAGGATTTAACATTAAAGAGACAACATTTAAACAAGAATCCCAGATCAATCCATGAAGGAATAGAGAATCAAAATAGTCTTCCTACAAGTCTTAGTTAATTTCTACGAGGTTAGAAGATATCATTCAAATATCTTAAACCCAAACATTTCAAAAAACAAAGAAAGACTCACACAAGGTTAATCTCTTCTCATATCCATCCAAGGAGGATTCGTAATAAGATAGAGTGCAAAAAGAGAAAAACTTCCAACATCAAAACAAAATGAACTATGAACCATCAAACAAAGCAATCGAGATAACATTTTTACATTTTCTCTTCTCTGAACCGACTCAACTTATTCTCTTTCCACATCATAACAAAAAATGAGTAGTACAAAGTAGACTAAACATTCCACAAGGAAATTTTCATCTCAGAAGAGGTGTTTCCCAATATTTCCTACAATATATAAGGACAAAAAGCTAAACCCAAGAATTCAAGCAGGCCTAAGAGAACAGTCATTCTACAACCAAGAAGAGAATCGAGATACAAAGAAGTTATATCAAATGAACTTATATCTTCAAAAGTTAAAGGATCTCAAATAGAAAAGATCCAATCAAGAATTCATTTCTTTTATAAATGAATTCCCATTTCTATTTCAAACTCAGAAGTTCTTTTACTAGTTCCCAAGAGAGAACACAAAACCAAACACACAGTTAGAAGAAAGCACACTTCTAGTTTCCCTTACAAATCATTACCACCTAGTTTATCTATTCCAATTCATTAAACACAAGTTTGAATTCAATTCTCAAAAAGGAGTACATAATACAGTCCCAAAAATAGTATATTGTCCACAAGAGAACATATTCCTTTCTCTTTTTAAAGACCTAAAGATTCATTCAATGAATCCAACAAAGAATAGAAAACCCAAAATAGTATAAGATAAACAAGATTCAATAAATCTCTCAAACCTAATAGAAATTTTATTCCCAACTTAAAGGTCTTACATGGCTCCATAAGACAGAGACATAAATTTCATGGTCATCAAGAAGACAAATTACGTGAAACAACCCCGAACAAGAGGTGATAAATCCTATCAATAAGATTCAAAATGAGAGAGTATTCAATTCTTTTTTCCTTAGAAACCTAAAATTCAATTTAAGAGAATCGAAAAGAGAGTAAGAAAATCCAATATACGTTTCAGTCAAATAATGTCTCAACTTTACCTCCAATGTGACTAAAACAAAATCACAACAAATACTCTCACATCTCCATCTATAAAGATTGCGATAGAGAATGCATTCATTTCAAACATCTATCACAAGAAGGAGAATGCATACTGCATTTCCGTAAACCTCAAAAACTATTTACAACTATTCTAATAAACTATATATCAAACCAAACCCATAAAAAGATATTGTTCCAGTCCATTAATCCTTCAAACAAAATAGTTAAGCTTTCAAAAGAGACACGATTTTTCTCATAGCAAAGGAGGGAAGAATATCCTCCATACTTGCACATCCTTACCATTTCAAAGAAAATTATATAGTCTCAAAATAGAAGTACCACAATGATTCCAACTCAAGAATCTATAAGGAGAAGATCTCAAAGAGAACCAATCAACTCAAACTAAAATTAATCTCTCAAGCCTTTTCAAGTAGACAGTCCATAAATGAGTTCAAAGCATTTCAAATCCTTGAATACGAGTAAAACTCAAGCTCAGAATGCAAGTATAGAACCAAACAAAATGTCTCAAATACAAGTTCAGAAATACACAAAGCTCTAATACAAACTCAAAACAAAACTCAAAGCTCCAATACAAGTTCAAACAAAACACAAGGCTCCAATAAAAGTTTAGAATGAAACACAAGGCAACAAATGCCAGTTCAGAACAACACCAGCCTCAAACACATGTTCAGAATGAAATACAAAGCTTCAAATACAAGTTTCACATGCATGTCACCACTGAACTTGCACAGAGAGAGTTTCCAAAAGATAACATTATTTTTAATGGATTTACATCCAAAAACCTCATAGATTCATAAAAACATGAAATTAAATAACTAGAAAAATCATGAAAACATTTATCTCATGAGAGTAGAATTGTTTTAATAAATCATTTAGAAGAAAGCAAGAAATCTTAATGAATAGAGTCTATCATGCCTGATAGTGCTTCTACCAATTTGAAGGAGACTTCTAGCTGAGATTCCCACTCTTTTTCTCCTCCATGAAAGATAAAAAACCAAACATATTTTCTTCCAACGCCTCATAGACATTCCTTCCATCAAAAATAGACCAAAGAAACCAAAAATAGTCACAAAGTAGAAGTCAAACTGCTGGTTCAAAGAACCAGAAAGCTCCATGCAGAGAAAAAATCGTGAGACATGCAAGACCAAACAACCTCTCACAAATTCACCTCCCTTTTTCCAAGATGGTTTTCACGTAAAACCTGAGGTCCATTAACAAAATTACTCCCAAATCTCCCGCTTATCTCTCCTTTCCACCACCTCCCAAAACTAGAGAATGTCATTTCCAATTTAACATGCATTTCCATCTTTAGTGAAGTCTCCATGTATGCTTCAACTAAATTCTCCTTTCCTTTGCCAAAACTAGTTGTACCTCCATTCATTTAACCAAATAAAATCAATTAAATGCCATTAGAACCATTACCATAATGTCATGTGACCCTTAGGTTCCCTTTTAATAGTTTAGGATAGATTTCCCAAAACTTAGGTTAGTATAATGATAATTACCTTAGGTCTTAAAACATTGCCATAGGTAATTTACACGTTAGGTTAAATCAAATTCACAACCATATAGTATTAGGTATTAGGTTAATATAGTCTAGCATTACTTTAGTATTCTCTCCCTTATTCATTTAGCACAAGATCTTAGGTTAGGACGTCATCCCAACAAAATAGAATAAGAAGCTTAGGTTAGATTGAAACCCAAATAAGTAGACATAGCTAGGAAGTAGGCATTTTTGCCTAGTTTAGGATACTATTAGGATAATCCTTTAGTTTTAGGATTCTCGATTCCTTCTTAGTCATGAAGCAAACTTTATTTCTCTTACGCCATTAATATCTTGAAGAGATCAATCCTAAAGACCCAAGCACAAACATACAACCAAATGAAGATACGTTCGTATAAGACCAAATAATTTCTAACATACAAAAGTTTAGTCTACTATGTCTCTTAAGATTATGAATTTCAATTTACCATTCATTCCATTAAGGAGATTTAAAAAATTCCTTGGATCACTAAAATTGATCCAAGGATGAGTCAGTAAATGAGATAAGTTTGCAACTCTCAAAACCAAATTACAACTTACCTATAACAAGTGAAAGTGGATTCTTTCCAGCCATATCATTTTATTCTAAGGAATCCAAGAGCAGAAATGATTTATCCATAACAAGCATGATTATCAACAATCAAGGGAACACACCTCATTCAAGAAAATCACATGCCAAGGCTTGTAATGAAAAAGAGAAATATAACCATTTGTCAAAGGTGTTACATACCAAGGAAAAAATGATTCTCACAATATACAAAAGAAAACCAAATGGAAAAAGGGGATGGGGCAAAAAAAGTTGTGGGCATCGAAGATCTTTTTACAGTTTTCACTTCATTAACTTATCATCAAAATTATAATGTTGGCCTGATTCATGGTTGATTTTTCATAGGGATTTTCAAGGGCAACATGACTATTACATTCCTCGACCAAAAAAGAGGATTCACATCTTAAATGTGATATTTTTATTTGCATCCAACATAATCCTATCTTCGAGCATACATTTGAAACATGGGAAAAACAATAAGAGAGATAATTTTTTGAAGGCATACATTGGATAAAAGGGTGAGATCAAATCAAGCACCAACACCGGCTCTGACTCGGGGATGGGAACCCCCTGTATGTGCCACAAGAACCACATAAACCAAACATACAATAGACCAAGTGCCTAGATACATTGGGTTACGAGTCATTTAAAGCATACATAGGGTCAAACTAAACCAACTCGAACATCACAAAAACATACCGAGATACCAAGGAAACTTGTAACTTTATACCAAGAAAACAAAAAGAAGAAATAAAATCCACAGGACTATACATTGTATAGAATTTTGTACCTTGAGTGTGATCAATCTAGGAAGTGCTTTAGATGCCTGCCATTAACACTCAACCTCTAGAAAATATCCATCTAGGTATTTCAGGAAAAAGGTGTGCTCACTAATTCTTATGTCAATAGAGTAAGGACCCATCCACAAGGCATCAAATTTACCATGTTTTCCTTTATCCTTGTGTCTGTTGTCCCATAACAAAAAAAGATCTCCAACATTGAAATTTCTAGGAGTCACCTTTTATCAAATAATTTTTGAGTTTCTCTCTGAACTTAAGGTGTCTTTGGTGAGACTCTCTTCTCTCTTCATCCAAATCCATAATCTGATTAATCCTTGCTTCATAGGGATTCACCTCTTCATCCTTAAGTTTTTGTATGAAATGATAAGAGGAAAACTACATATGTAGGGGCAAGAGAGCTTGGAATCCATAAACCAATTCAAATGGACTCTTTCTAGTAGCCCTTTTTGCAGTAATTTTATCTTCCCATAAAGAAAATTTCAACTACTCACCCCATTTTCTTTTGTTAATCTCCAATGTCCTCTTAATGATCTGAAAAAAATAATTATTGCATGATTGAAATTTATTCCATAATCTTGGCACATAGCTACCAATGGCCTGATTCTAAAGCTCATAACATTTTCAAAAACTATTTTTACAGCACTCCAAATGTAAAAATTTTATGATTCAGGATGAAATCCATAACTATTTGGTTAGTTGCCTTTTTAGTGAGAATAGCTTCAACCCACTTGGTAAAATAATCTGTAGCTACCATTATCCATTTATGCCCTACACTTGAGGGATATTAGATTTATCAAATACAATACATGCACCATTGTTTAAAAGGAGATTTTATTGACACTGGTTGTAAAGGAAGGGCACCTAAATCCCTGAAGCTTTCATTCTTCCTAAAAATATTTGACAACTTTCACAGTTCCCAACCAACAAGGTTGCCTATTTTAAAAGTGTGGGCCACCAATAACCTACCCTTAAGATCTTTTGGGTCGTCATTCTTCCAATAAAGTGACCTCCACATATTCCCAAATGAAATTATGTAACAAGTTTAGGATCTTATTTCTCTATGATACATATCAAAAGAACCACCTCAGGATTCTTCCAAGCCAACCCATAATCAATTATGACGTATTTTTGGGAGGCCAATTTGAGTTTTCTTCTCTGATTTTTGTCTAAGTTTCCAAGACACTCCAAATTCCTAAGGTAAAATATTATGTCCTTATACCATGTGGAATTGATTACTTTTTCTAGGACATCCATAGTTCCTTCCTCAATCTCATTAATTTTCATTACCTGTAGGTTACTCTCTACCATCAATCTTTCAAGGCCTAGGAATCTAACCATCTTAGTGGTCTATATATCCATATCATAGTCTTCTAACTTGTTCACCCCGCAATACCTTTTGCTAGAAAATTCCATCTCTGATAAGATGTCTTTGACCATAGTGTGGGGAACATATGCTACAATCTTAGAGCTCAAGATGTAGGGCCTGAAAAATTTAGTTTCTCTCACCAAAGAAAAATCCTACTTCTCCATGATGGTATACTTTAGTTCATCCCCCTGTAAGGATTTACTTGAAAAATGTGATAGGCCTTTCATTTCCTTCCTCATCCTTTTGTAATAATACAGATGCAATGGTGTTTTCAGATGCAAAGGAAAATATCTAAAAATTATTCTTATAATCTAGGGCTGTCAGCATTAGGGCATTTTTCAACTCTTCTTTTATTATAGTTAAAGTTTTGAGGGCTCCTTCTTACCATTGAATAATTTGGTCCTTATTTAACATGTTTGTAATGGGGATAGTCATTTCAGAAAAATAGAAATGAACCTCCTAATGAAATTTATTTGACCAAAGAAAGACTAAATCCCCTTTTAGTTTTTGGGACAAGGACCTTACCAATTACTTCCACCCTTTCAGGATCAATCATGACCCCTTATTTTGATACAATGTGCCTCAACAACTTTGCCTTTTGAACCCCAAAATGGAACTTTTTAGGATTCAATGATATGCCATATTCTTTACACCTGATCAACATCTTTTCAACATGGCTCAAATGATCACTTCTTTGTTTAGAGAAAACTATCAAATCATCCTAATAAACTGCAATAAAATAATTTATGTAGCCTGAGAATGTAACATCCATTGCTCTTTGGACGTAGCCCCAACATTCATCAAACCAAAATGAATTATCACATACACATAGGTACCCCATGGGGTGGTAAAGGTAGTTTTAATTCTCTCTGATTGTTTCACAACCACCTAGTTGTACCTTGAGAATCCATCTAATGTAGAAATAAATTCTGATCCAGTGACCAATTGTAGCATGTTATCCATATTTGGCAATGGATAGTTTTATTTAATTGATGATTTATTAAAATTTCTGAAATCTACACACAACATTATATCTCCATTTTTCTTTCTTACAGCACTAAATTTTCCACCCATGAAGAATATCTTGTGGGCTATATTATCCCTCCATCCCTTAACTTTTTTAATTCTTCTTGCATCTTGAGGGAAAGAAGTGGATTGATATCCCTTTGTTTCTACCTAAATGGTTTAGCATTAGGTTCCAAGGGTATTTCATGTTGAAATAAATATTCCCTATATGCTTTTAATTCTGAATAAGACCATGTTAAGCAGTCTTGATAATTTTTCAACAATTCAACATAGGACCGATCTTCCTCCTTCCTCAAATTACTTCCTATCCAAATTTTTCTAGATTTTTTTAGTTCCCAAATTGAATTCTTCAACATCCCTTGAAGCATAGATGTGTTTATGAACCACCATGTCATTGTTATCAAAAGTAGACTCTAAAACAACTAAACCTCTATGAATTGTGTTGGTTTTCAACTAAATTATATCTTATCCAAATAGGGTTTCCTTTCCATCACAAATTACAACCATTGGCTCCCAATCCATGCACTGATTGGTGAATTCTCCTTCATTATACAAAAACCTCTAAACCTAGGCATCATCATCAAATACTTTCCAATGTTTCACATTATTAGGAACAAATGGTCTTGACAATACTTCAATATCATAATCACAATAAGGAGAAACAATGTAGTTTTCAAACCTAGATCCAAGCACTGCCAATCTATCTACTACAACATTTTGAGTTCTATCATGATACAAAATGTTAAAGGAATCAAACATCTCAATAAAATCCCATACTACATGTTTATATTGTTTCATTCTTTAATTTTTTGTGGCATACAATTTCCTTACTTGTTTCACTACAAGCTCTGAATCTCCTTTAATAATTATATATTTTATACCATACTTCCAGGAAATCCTCAAACCCAAGAGTAATGCCTCATACTTGAAAATGTTTTTTGTGCATTCAAATTTCAATTTGAAGGAGAAATTAAAATTTTCTTGGCTTGGAGATATAAGTACAACTCCATCCCCATTTCCTATATTAGAGAAAGCTCCATCAAACATCAAGGTCTAAGGGAAACCAACTTGTTCCAAGAATTTACTCTTATCAATACTATGTTCCTCAAAATTTGCTTACCCAACAAAATTATTAACATCAACATCTATATACAGAACTTCATAAGTAGAATTACTAGGATCTTCAATTAGGTGCAACATATATTTCTCCCCATACATCTTGAAAATATTCCCTTCTATTGGTATGGTGGCATATGACATATCCATCTACACACTTCCACCAACACTGGTATCCCACTTCCTTGACAAAAACATACCCCATTTAGTAGGGCAGTCAATAATGAATACATTCATGGTTAAATACTTACCAAGATAAATTGCTAATTACACTAATAAACCCTTCATATACCCAATGACTGGTACTTCTATAAATTACATGGGAGTGCACTTTCCAAAGGCCATTGTTACTTTGATATCTAACTCATTCATGACCTCAAGGGGCATCACATTACATGAAGCTCCTGAATCAAACATACAATTATGAACAAGTCTATCGTTAATAATAAAAGTAGTATAGAAGGGATCAACATCAAGTTGGGACTCAACAAGGGAAGTGCCTAGATATAATTTAAGGGATTCCCAAAAATTTCCAATGTATGCAACACTTGCAATTCATCAATAATAGGAGGAAAATCAATATTGTTAACATCTTTTCCTAGGGTCACCGTACGGAAGAAAATCAACACGTGAATTTTAACCACAATTCAATCCACGAGGTTATGCATAGGAATTTGACGTAGAAAATATGAATGGCTAGGTGGTAGTGAATATGGTGATGGACATTAGTTTTGGATAGGTTTTCAAGGCAATGCAACACCTCTAACTTGCAATGGTGGGATCTTCTCATCAAGCATAATGAAAGCCTCTCTAACCTAGGTGGCTTGAATGGAGAAATTAGAAAGGATGGAAACACGGAGACTCCAGTCAATATCAAGCTCTGAAGATATCTTGTCTATTGGTTATGGAACTCATGGGAAACTGAATGGGGCCTCATAAATCTATCCAGAAAAGGTCATGGAACAATTAAAAGTGAGAGGTATGATTCTTCAACTCTATGGGTGGTTGGTGGGTTCAGTCCAAAATGAGAGGGCTCGATGAGATTCTTCATTTAGAACATTCAATTGCCTAATGATATCAGGTGGTAGTAGAGAGTTCAAAACACTAATGCTCTTAATCTGGTGTCTACATATAATTAGTTCTTGGTTCCATTCGGTTGGGGAGCTGTAGCATCACAACCATAAATTATTTTTGGTTATGGTCCCTCTATAGTCATAATAATGATCAAGAGCCTAAACCCAAGGGTGGTTAGGAAATCTATGCTCAGGGGTGGTCCAATAATTGTAAGCCTGATCGGAAACAATGTTTAGCATGTTGATTTGTTATATCTTCTTAGTGTATCGGGATGGGATCTTGAGGACAAGAAGACGAAATCTAGTATCAATGTTCATGAGCAATTCATGTCTTTTTGGTTACTGGACTAGTGGATCACAACCAATTTTTTCTCTTTTTATGGACCTTTGATGGTCATATAGCTGCTCAAGGTAGTCTGTAATTTGGTTGATTTGACCAATACTCAAACACTTTATCATCTTCAATGTTTAATACGTCTAATTGTTAGTTAATTCTTTTTACATACATTATTGTCTTGGAAACATTGTACCTAAGGAATTGATCTATGTTTGCAAGTGGAATAGGTAGGTTTGGTTGTGGTATTATTGGTTTGATGCTAAAATTTTCGGGTTCTTTTAGACTGTAATAGTCATATGAAATGTGATTACATCTAATTTAACTAAATCCAACTAATGAAGCAAATCAAATCTAAACTATGTTTTTGTATTTTCCAGAATATAAATGAACAAAACAAATAAACAATTAATCTAACAGAGGAAATATTTTTTGGACTATTTTTCTGATATTTTAAACAATGTTTCTAATCTAATGAATGAAATCTAATACAAGTAATCAACCAGATGTAGCTAACTACTTGTGCAAGTATGTGAATCTAAATCTAAATAACTAATTAATTCAATCAAAAACCTCAACCCTACCTCAGAGGTAAGGAAAAAATCATAGCTTCTTAGAAGCTATTATTCCCCACAACTTCCTTGGTAATGTTGAAAGTGAGATTTCTAATGATTTGATCTATTTGCAATTGTTTGAATAATCAAAATGAAAGGATTTCACTACTCTATTTGATATGGATTTGTACCAAATAAATTCAGAATTTGAAAATTTGAATAAATGAAGCAAAAAAACAAATAATTCTAACCTGGATAAGCAAGAGCTTTGGAAAATTTGGTTGTATTTGTGCTTGTCCCCTCAGTTTATCCTCTCTTTATTTATGTTTCCATATGATTCCAAGGAATTTGGGAATGCAAAGGCAACGAAGGATAAGGCTTTGGAGCAATGGAAGCTAAAAGGTAGTCTTGTTGTAATGTAGGTGGAATAGGGATAACACAAGTGAAAAGATCTTGGTTATGCAAACATCGAGTAGGATTGTGGCAGTAATACTATGAAAGATACAAAAATTACTAGGCTCTTTTCTTAAATACAAGCATTGAATATATAGGAATTGGTTGGGATGTGCCTTCATGCACAAGGAATCCTTGAGTGTCATATCTTTGGGTGAAGAGGTAGTTCAAACCTATTAAATCTATTTAAAAACATAATCGAGTAAGAAATACCTTATAATCAAGACTATTTTTAGGCAATTTGGATCAAAAATGCACATTGGAAGTCAAGTTAAGGGCAACATCACGTGTTAAAATTATACATGAGGAATTCTATAAAAATCACTCATAACTACCACCCTAAGTAGGGTGATGATCACATGACCGCCACCCTTCCCCGGGTGGCAGTCACAAAACCACCGCCATGCCTAAGAGGTGGTCACAAAATAACCTATAAGTGGTTGGGATTAAGTAGGGTTGTAGGTTGTTTTTGAAAATTTTAAAGAAATAGAGGAGGGGGTTTCATTTTTGGGGTTGCGACAGAGACCGACGTTAGTCAACGTTTGGCCAACGTTGGTTGGCTATAGCTGATATTGGTCAAGACTAAGGTGACCGACACCGGTTAATTAGAACCGAAGTTTCTCAAAGAGAACCGATAATGGTCGAGGGGACTAGCACCGGTTAGGGTGAAAGAGGGATAGGGGTAAGAAGGGTTATGTATGAAAGGAAAAGAGGTCAAGAAGGGGCAAGTAATGACTGGTTGTAGAGGGGTAAGGGTAAAATATGATCTTTGGCTAGATGGGATAGGTGAGTAGGTGAAATAATGTGAAGGTAATGAGTCATGAGTGTAAAGGGTAGGAGGTTGGTATGTGAATTAGGTAAATGGGGTAAGCATGATTGGTGTGATTGGGTATGGTGTTGGGGTTAAGACGTAATTAGAGGTAGTGAGGTCTTAACAATGTTGTGTTTTGTTGGATGTAGGCTAGGGACCAGCTACATATGCGAGACAGAGTACCACCTTTGTTGGTAGAGATGTGGTCAAGTGTGACTGTAGAGGAGTGGGAGTATATGACTAATGTTGGATTGATTGGGATATGAAGCTATAGGTGTGTAGCTCAAGATCCTATTTTGATGGTTGCACTCATTAATAGATGGGATTTAATGACCAACACTTTTCATTTACCAATGGGTGAGATTATTGTCACCTTGGAGGATGTATACAAGATCCTACGGCTACGATTATGGGTGAGTGAGTGTATTCTATTTCTTTAGAGGCATCCATGGATCCTATAGTGGTTGTGTTTAGGGATGCAATGGGAAAAATGAGGTACCATAGTGTGAGCCTTAGCTACAAAGAGATGTATGCAGCCCATCCTTAGGAGAATAAGGCTAGTTGTTTTGATGATGGAGGCGGTATGTTGTTTCACCCGACCAAATTCCAAGGCGCGTAGATTCCCACAAGAATTGATGGGAGTTCTCCAGGATATGGTGGAGGAGTGGATCTATTTTACATGGGCACTAAAATTCTGGTGTAGTTGTATAGGGAGCTATGGGCCTATGGGAGATTGTGGAAGTTTAGTTTTTGTTGCACTTTTCTTCTACATTGTTGGGCATATGAGCACATCATATGTGTACATCCAGTTGGTTTCCCTAAATTAATTAGTTCAGGGGGTGTCTTGGGTAGAGTTAGATATAGATAGTGGGCACCAGTTGGTGGGAAGCATAGGGTGGCTATCACCACACATGATGTTTCATATTACAGGTGGTTGTTGGAGGGATTGTCTAGTGTGGATATTATTTAGAGGCCATATATTAGCTATCCCTCATACAGGGACTAGGTGGAGGAGTTAGAGGAGTGAAAAATGCTGAATTTGATTTAGGGCGTTGTTCCAGGTGAGCATGAGATGATACATGTAGACAAAGTGAGATGATAGATTAAGATGCCATAATACATGCCTCCACCCTTCCCACAATATAGAAGAGATGTTATGGAGAGACCTATGTCTCCATAACAATCAAGTGTGCCTATAGGGAAGGAGGAGTAGGTAGTAGACATGCATATTGATGATGCGGGGTTCATCGATAGATAGACATAGTAGTAGATGGCACAAATATGAGTGACACAAAGGTCAAGGTAGCTAGAATTAGCTACCATCATAAGTATAGATTGATACCTTTCGGGGTTAGGTGGCTTCCCATCGTGGCACACATTACAACTTTATAGGGGTATATTTCTAGGACGAGAGGCATAGGTTTCCATTTGACAAGCAAAGGTAGTGCCCCTACAATCCCATGTAAGACAGGATAGGTTCCCACATAGGATGGAGATGGAGATGGGTTACATGTGATCACTTTATAGCCATAGGTAGTAGGTGTGCGAGGGCCATTTGGCCACCACACAGGCTCAAGTTGTGGCCTTACAGGCCTAATTTGTATCACCAAAACTTCCACATACATAGGGACAGGGTCCCATACTACAAGAAACTATGGAGGGACAGAGTCCCATGGTACAGGGAGGAGGACACGGCTCGTAAGTTCATGATCCAAGGATAGCATTAACGGTTAGAGATCATAGGTTAATGTGAGACCAATGGTACCACCTTAGATGATGTCAATGGTGAGTTTCAAATATGCTCTGAGTAAGGCATGATATTACCAAAGGCATCATCGATAACCTTCAAGATAGATGTCCTTTCTTATGGTGAGTATAAGGCACAATAGGTAGTGAGTAAGAGGACTAGATCCCACACTCATAGTTATAAGAGCATAGGGGACCAAAGAGTTCGTGAGCTAGGGTCGGGGAAAGCCTATGAGTTCACATAGGCCAATCCTAGGTGAGGGGTAGGTAGATATTAGGCCAAGACCCATGCTAGGTGGGGAGGTGCAGGCAGGTCACCGAGGTTGGAGGTGAGGAGGAGGAGACAAATGAGATAGGCATGGATATCAGATGGAGTGACGACTAGTCACCTGATATGATTGGTGTATTGATTTTTGGTATATATTGGCTGTGTGCTGATGATAGTGAGGATGTACATGAGAGTTTTGTGATTTTTATTATTATACCGGCTTACATGCCAAAGATAGTGAGACTGTATCTGAGCATCTTGAGATACTTGTATTTATTTTTGGATGTGTACATATGTATTGATACATAGATATTTTCATTGATATAGATGATGATTATGATGGTGATGTGTATGTATTAATGATGGAAACTATGTGAATTAGGCATGTTTGAGGCAAGGTCATGTAGGCATGGTTGAGTCAGGTATAGGCATGGTTAAATTTAGGTCATTTAGGCATGGTTGAGTTAGGTATAGGCATGATTGAGTCTAGGTGAGTTAGGCATGGTGGAGTTAAGGTTTGTTGGTTTTGATTTAATTTCCAAGTTATTGGTAACATGGGAAATAAATGATAATGTATATGTATGTTATGGTGTAGATTTACAAAATATTTAATATCATGGAAATTTGAAATGATGGATGTATGATATGATGTTGTTAATAAAATGGCAAGTATTTACATTTGTTAATTGTTTAATTTCCAAGTGTTTGTGAAAAATGGAAACTAAGTAAGGTGAAATGTTAATTGAAAACATGGGGGGGAGAATTGGTTAGGGTAAAGAGTGTCTGAGCTAACCTCTAAGGGCCCCATGCCCTCGGAGTGCTACCTACATAGCCCTAGAAAAAGGGGCCTCAAGCTGATGTAGTTCTCCCATAAGCTAGGGAAAAATAAGATGAGGTAGTGGAATGGGTGGGTAGGTTTTAGGCATGATTGATTCTAGGTCATTTAGGCCTGGTTGGGTTTAGGTCATTTTAGGTATGGTTGGGTTTAGGTCATTTTAGGTATGGTTGAGTTTAGGTCATTTAGGCATGATTGATTTTGGTGAAAGGGGAATCCTTAAAACATAGGTATCGATGGTCTATTCTGTATAGGATAATCAATAAGTAATGAAGAAGGTGAATGGTAGGAGGAGACAAAAGAGCCACCTAATTGATAAGAACCATAATGAGTTCACCATACCTTAGATTGGCTTATGAACAAAATACCCTGAAGGTGTTGCATGATTGACTATGCTAAGGGTGAAGAAAGTCACATGATCATGAAATGTCGTGTTTGTGGCAAGTCCCTTGAGAAGGTAGGAAATTAGGGTGAAAAGGAAATGAGGTGAAAATGGTTGGTTTTTAGCATAACCTAGTGTAGGATAGTATGCCTTCTTGGAAAGAGACCTAAGATAAAAATAGGCAATTCCATGATGAAAAATTTATCATTTTATTCTTTTTGATGTTGTTTTGATAGATTGATCGATGCGAGAATTCTATGAGGGATGATTATTTAATCTCCTTAAGGTATTCATGAAGCTTATCAATGTGGGAAGCTTCTGAATATTTTATTTCATTTTATAAGAATAGTCCTCTTTTGATGAGAGATTAAGTACAATATGGCTAGCTTTTATAATTGTCCTTTTAGGTAGAAGTCTATTTATAATAGCTAGTTAGAAAGAATAGATGTCCTTTTTGAGGGAGTCATCTTTTTGCTAGAATTTTGACTCAAGGAGTTGAATCCCATTTGAATTTTGATATTATTTTGTTGTTAGATTATTAAGTCATGGACAAGACTATAGAGAAAAATAGGCTCTTGGTTTGAAGGAAAAACCATAGCACACAGAGGCTAACTATGTAAGAGAGAGTTTACATGATGAACAACCATGGGATTCCATCTTGAAAAAGATGAAAATTATCCATGAGAATCATGCCATGAGTAGGGCCATGGTACTCATATTGAAGATAGGGCTGAAAAAGTGATGGGTAATCACATGATTCTTGTTGAGTCGTGGATCCTTAAAATAGTTAAAATGGAAGGTGAATGGTGCTCAAGGGATGAGCATTAAATAGATAGAAGGTGATATAGGAATTGATTCAACAATAGAATAGTCAAATATGTAGGGTATTGAGGGGATCAAGTTTGGGTTTTCCATCGAGTGAAGATAAACGATAAACACATGATCCATAAATATGAGTAATGATATAAGGTCCAAGCCAATTAGGACCAAATTTTCTTTGTTTACTTTTCTCCTCTTTGGCTACATGTTGATTTTCCTTCAAGACAAGTTCACAAACCTGAAAGGTTCGTTCATGGACTCATTTTTCATAGGTACATTTGATACATTTTTGGTATATTTGGAGATAATCAATTGCATCAAGACGATGCTCATCTAATAACTCAGGGTTGTACCAAATGGTCCTAGTGAAATTCATCATCATTAAGCATCTCTTTGAGTGAGATACAAAGAGACAAAATTCAGACTTCGAGAGGTAGGATAGCCTCTATACCATAGACCATAGAAAATGGTGTGGCCATAGTTGAGGTACGAATACTAGTACGGTAAGCCCATAAAGCAAAAGGAATGTGTGTGTGCCAATCCTTTCCCATATCATCAACCACTTTCATAAGAATTTTTTTCAAGGTTTTGTTGGTTGATTCAACTTGGCCATTTTTTTTTGGGTAGTAAGGTGAAGGAAAACCAAGTTGAATGTAAAAGTTGTCACAAATTTTCTGTAGGGTTTTGTTTTTGAATTGTTTTCCATTATTAGTGGTGAGGTAGTGAGGGACACCAAAGTGACAATTAATGTGATGGTTGATGAATTCACAAATTTTCTCATATTTTATAAAGATGAGGGGGATGGATTCTATCAATTTAATGAAGTATTTGGTTGTAGTAATAATCCATTGATGGCATTGTGAAGAATGAGGATTGATCTCTCTGAAAATATCCAAACCCCATTGAGAAAAATTCTAATGATCTTGTGTGACCTATAAGGGATTAGAATGTTGTTGGCATTTCACACAATGTTTGACATAGTCACATCAATCATGGTTGAGGGTGGGAAAATAATATCCTAGGAGAAGGATGTGTTTGGTGAAAGCTAAGCCACCGAAGTGACCTCCATAAATTCCATCATTAAATTCCTTGATGCTATAAGGAATTTCCCGAACTTCTAAGGCATCATAAGAGGATACTTGTCAAAGCTTTTTTTTTTTTAAGAAGGCCACCCATGATGACATAGTGAGAGACACTTTTAAGAAATGCGCATTACCCATTACGAGTAGGGTTGGGAGGTATAATTGAAAGGGAAAGGTAGTATGCACACTACTTATACCAAAGGTCATGTGGGTCAAGTGTAATGGTTCCAATGAGGTTGACGTATCGAAATAAATAAGAAGGTGATTGTAAAATTTGTACTGTGATAAATATTTTGGAGTTGGTAGGTGAAGTGGGTATTTGAGAAGTAAGGTAGGCCATGGTATCCACAAATTTAATAGTGGAATGCGGGGTGGTTTAAAGTTCATAACGGTCAAAGATAGTCAAAAGTATGTTCTCTTGATTCTTATACTTTTGACGTATTTCGTTATGACAATGGTATATACCATTAACTTGGTTTACAAATAACTAAGAGTCACCTAAATATTAATCGATTTAACATCTAAGGTGATAACAACTTGAAGACCTAGTATGAGCACTTCATATTCGGCAATATTATTAGTACATTTGAAATCTAGTTTGAAGGATAATGGCATAGGATCACTATCAAGAGGGATGAGGATAACACTTACAACATCCCCATGCTTAAATTTGGAACCGTCGAATAATAAATTCATTTGGTAAATGTTATCGTCTAAAGAGAGGGTAGCAATGGATTCATCTAAAAAATCAAAGTTAGAAGATTGATTTCTAGAGAGGGGTACGCCTATAATTTGGTCAACGATAGTTTTGTCATTGGTAGATTTTGATGGATGAATTCCAGGTCGAGGTCTACAAGAAGCATGAGACAACGTGTATCACATTGATTTTGGTAGTGCTTGGAATACATGTAATGTAATGGGTTAGTCTTGCAACTACAAATGTTTTTTGGTTGAGTAGGTAATGTTGAAGCATAGTAGCAACAAAAACTAAGGCTAAGCATAGTTTTTGACATGGGTGTATCTATTTTTGTATTCTAGAAGAGTACGACTTATATAATAAACCGCTTGTTCCCTATGTTGCTCTTCACGATGAGCAAACATGGCACCCAAGGAATGATTAGTAGAAGAAATGTAAAGATAAAATGGTTGGTCATCCTTAGGAGGAATGAGCATAGTTGGTTAAGGAGATATTTTCTTAAGGCATCAAAGGCTTTGTGACTTTATTATCTCATTTTAAGGAGACATCCTCCTTGAGGAGATGATGAAATAGGTGGCAACAAAAAGAAAGCTATGAAATAAAACAATGAATGTTGTAACCTACCTTGAAAACTATGTAGTTGGAGAAGAATAGTATGTGGAGGAATTTTGGTAATATCCTTGATTTTAGCGGGATTGACTTCTATTCACATAAAGAAATGATAAAATGAAGGATCTTACCCGAGAAAACCATGAGGACACTCTTCTTAGGTTGAAGGCAGAACATAATACTTGATGAGACACTCAAATATGACCTTAAGGACTAAAGTGTTCCACCCGATGTTTGGATTTGGAAATAAAATCATCTACGTAATATTCCAATATACGATGCATGATGCCATGAAAGATATAGGTCATCGGCCTCCAATATGTAGCACCAGAATTTTTAAGGCCAAAGGGCATGACACAATAGCATAATTTCCCCCAAGGAGTGATGAAGTTGGTTTTATGTTGATCATCCAAGGTGCGTACAATTTGGTTATAACATGAGAAATGATCCTTGAGTGAAAACATCTCATGGTTAGTGGTAAGATCAACTAGTTGATTGATACTAGGTAGTGGAAATTCATCTTTGGGGTAAGCTAAGTTTAGATCATGAAAATATGTGCAAATGCGGAGTCCCCCTCTTGATTTTGTGATAGGAAAAATGTTAGAGATCCATTGGGGATAATCAATGGGTAGGATGAAGGAAATCAAAATAAGGCACTGAAGTTATTCTTTGACAAGAAGGGAAATGAGAGGTTGCATTTTCCAAAGCTTCTATTTTATAGGTTTAGCTTCAGGGATGGTGACAATATTGTGGACCACAATGTTTGGCTCAATACCGGGCATATCAGTGTAGGACCAAGAAAAATCATTTCTATAATTTTGAAGGAAAGAAGTGAAAACACCTGTTCAACAATGTCTAAACATTGACCTATCTTTAGAATGTGTGGTTTGTCTTGAGTGTTCATGTTGATTTTGGTGGTCGATTCAATTAACATGGTTTGCGTCTTAGAAGGAAATGACCAGTGAATACAAGAATATTCCACACCAAGGTAGGTAAGGATAGACTCATCATCCTAACATTGAATGATGTTAATGTATGGTGTATCATCATCGATCATGTTAGGATATAGGAAGGGAAGAGAAGAGGGAGCCTTGTCATTGCATTGATAATTCAAAGGTTCCAAGGAAATGGTGTTCAGAAAAAAGTTAAGAGGAATAGATTCAAGATTTATAGACTTCATGGGTGAAGGTGGCAATGTTGTTGAACAAGGTGGAGAAGTTTTTTCATCCTTGATGAGGTCGATGGATGCCTTAATGGAAGATGGTTCGAAAAGCTAATACCACTATGGTCTTTATGTTTAGGTGTGGTACGCAGATTACAGATGACAACCATGTTCATAGAACCTAAAGCCAAAGCCTTTCCATGCACAGTGGTGAAGGAAAGTTTGGGAAAAGTGGCGGGTGGTGAGAGATTGGAGGTCAGATGAAAATGGTCATGTTTGGGAAGGTGGCTCAGGGGAATAGGTGGAAATGTTAAGTCTCCTATATGTTAAGTTGATATGAAGGTGGGGAGGACCATAAGGGAATACATCTCCTATGTGATGTTTATAATGAGGATGTTGGTGTAGGTTACCATACTCTTGTGGAGTAAAGAATGTTTTTATGTTATACACATAGTATTCCCCTAGAGTGAGGAGTTAAAAACACCTTCTAAGAGATCGGTAGTGGATATGTGTGTATCGGGATAGATGAATTACTAGGAAATTAGGAAGAAGAAGGATTAGTTTGTTGAGAACTAGATGGGTTAGTGGACGGGTCAACTATAGAGGCTGCAACAACAGTTAGAATAGAAGAGGTAGGCACATTTGAGGTGGTAGAAACATCCTCGTAGATGGGGTCACATTGGTGAAGGAGAAGTGGTGGTAGTGGTATATGCCTTAACTAGTATAAAGACATCATTAGGTCAGTACAACATGTTACATATTTTGAATGGAGAAGGGTTAGCGGGGATGGTGTAGTTATGTCCTTCATGTTCAAATTTGACACAACAATGTAAATTTGAAGGAACACAACCCATGACATGGATCCCAGATCGAAAAAACATGTTATACTAGAATTCCCCTTATAAAATGTAGAATAATTCTGAGCAGGATGGGGATCCACATGAACATGAAGAATAATAGTGCCAAGGGTGAAAGTGAAGGCGTCATTAAAGGAGCACAACATAACCGGCTTATTTTGTATATAATTGGTAGGGATGCACATTTTCTTGTATGCATGGGAGGAAATTATATTGATGTTGACACTGCCATTGATCATAACGTGTCAAACATGTATATTATTAATATAGACAGAGATGAAAAGAACATGATCATGATCATCTGATTGGATAGGTAGGATCTCCTTATTAGAGAAAATAAGGGCAGCTACTTGATGGATAGTAGTGGGGGTATAAGAAGGAGGTGATTTGGTAAGTAAGGCCATGTCGTGAGGGGTGATAAGGGAGGTTATATGTGTGGGGTCATTAGGTAAGACCTTGATGGATTGAAAAACTTCCATGACGGAGTTTCAATGTGATTCAGAAGTTTGGACGAGTTCGTACAAGGACATTTCTATAGGGGATTGGTGAAATTGTTTTAACATTGTACGATGGGTGAACTTATCGAAATAGGGTATCTACGTTCTCGAATGGTGATTTTAGGTGCAGTGCGAGATGGTATGTTAGGAATAGGATTAGTGGATGGGCTGGTTTCTTTTACTTTCCCTTTTTCTTTTTGAGCACGAGTAGGGACTTGGATCATATTAATCTAACGAAAAGTTATAAATGGATAAGGTGTGTCATGAAAGTTATAATGACATGAAAAAAAAAAACTAATGGGGGATATGAACCTTGTGAAATGAGTAAGGAGCACCGGCATTTTGGTGGGGTTTTATCTAAATCTCTTATCTGTACCATATTAATCTCAAATCATGGAGGAGGGTAAAATGGTTGTGGAGGTGGGGATGTGAGTAATTGGATAGGAAAGGGGTGAGAATGTATGGTGATAGGTGAATATGGAATAGAGTCCTCATCAAGAAGATCATCATCGTCAAAATTTTATTCAGAAGACATAATTGTAGGAGAACAGTTTTTTATCCTTACAACCTTCTACATCATGTCCTGACACATGATGGTAGGCACAAATTTTAGTTTCGTCAAACCCCTTTGGTTTGGGTTTGAGTGGGTCGTAAGGTCTAAGTGGCAGTAATGTGATGACTGAGGTCTCTAAAAGGTTGGCTAAATTGTTGGCATAAGAACGTGTCAATAGATCACAGTGTGAAGTGAGTGTGGGTTATGGTGAAGTTGTGGATGATTGTGGTGAAGAGGTGTTATAGGAGGTGGAATACGTTTGACTAGTGGTTGTGTAGGTGGTACTATCTAAGGTTTTGATGGTACTTACTTGGGTAAAGGTGTGGTAGATGAACTAACGATAGAAGGTGTTGTGGGTTTAACTACCTTTTTGGAGGGTAGTGGTTTCTTGTCCTTGGATTACACCTTATTTGGTAAAGGTGAGGTAGGAGTACGTGATGTAAAAGGGAGAGTGGATGATGACGAGAGGATGGGTTATCGATGGTGATAACGAAGGTGTGGTAGCGGTTTACGTAGAGGCTAGGTGGAAGGTATGAGTTGAAGAAAAGGAATTTACATAGGTAGTGATGGGGTTATGGTAACTCGTGGGGGTATAGGTGGTAAGAAATATGTGGATGATGGTGAAGGTTGCACAGTCGATTAGCTATAATAAAGAAACATGATGAAGAGGCATGATGATGTGCTTTTGATTTGCTTTGAGTAGGATGTTTCTTGATAAGGATAGATGGGTGAGGTATGAGGATAGATATAAGGGGTGAAGGTGATAGAGGTGTGGTGGGTGAAATGTGTGTATGTTTCCTAAAAGATTGGGTTTTCCTTTCGGGTGGAGGAATAGTTTTGGTGTGGGATTGGGAAGATGCAACTAAATCTAATTTATTGGGTGGGTAGACAAGGCTTAATGTCGGCATGACACCCAAGGTAGAAATGGGTCAAGATATGGGAGAATATGTAGGTGTAGGTAGGCTCTTAAGAACATGAATGGGTTTGGTTGTGGGTAAATATTCAAATGTAGGAAAGGTCGATGAAGAAGGATGTTTCAACAGGCATGGTCATGGTTGATTTGGTCACTTGAAATACATTTGGATAGATCGTGGAGGTATCTATAGGTGACATTTACATTTGCGTTGAAAAGGGGAGATGAAGATGTCCCCAAAGCATAGAATTTTCAATGTATTCCAAGCGATCAGCTAGGCATCAAAATGGAACCGTGGTAATAGGAGTTGATGTTGATTTAGTAGCAATCCCTATAAAATATGTTTGTGAGATAGGAAATGGTTGGCCTCCAAATCTTTGGTTTAGAGAGATGAGAGTACATCAATGAGATCCTGGAATGCTAATGGAATGGTCACCAATAGGTAGTGGCATATCTACAGGATCCCTCATGGGTAGGAGAGATGGTAGGTTGGGTGAGTTAGATTCTTCATTTAGTGGAGAAGAAAAAAATCATGATTCTCCCGTAGATAGAAGAGTTGATACCATTGATTATTCATTATGTTGTGAGGTAGATGATGAAACAACATAAGAAGAAATGGAAGACTCCTCTTTGGGTGAAGGGGGAGACAAAGGGGACTTCTCTGTGGGTGAAGGTGTAGATGAGGTAGGATCCTCTGTGGGTAGAGGATCCCTTTCTAGAATCTCCTTGATAGAGGGGATAAGATGGATTTTAGGAATGGTTGGTATGACTTTGAAAATAGCATGGAATTCATGGACATTGCTATCGTTGGTTGAAGATTCACCATTTTGATTAGATGATGGTGTATGGTTAGGGAAAGACTTCTTAAATATGTGCAAGTTTTGATTTTCCGGTGCATTCAGGTTGTCCAATATGAGATCTCCATTATTTAACATTTCTTGGACAATGTTCTTGAAGGTTATGCAATTACCATCACTATGGCCTTTGACACAATGATAGTTACAATAGTCATGTTCCTTATACCATACAGGCATAGGAAGAGTGGGGTAAAAACCAGTATGTGGTTTTATGGGTGAAAGGTTAATAGCTTCACCTTAAGAACTTTTCTAATATTAAGGAACAAGTCTCCCCATTAGAGTGTACTTCTCTATTGCTCCCATCTAAACTAAAAAGTTTGAATGGGAGAAATATTGGAGGAAGGTTTCTCTTAGTTAGATGGATGAGATGGACCATCTTTGAGAGCTCTGCGTTAGCAGATCCTTTATCTTTAAAATAATTTTTTGGGGTTTTGAAGTAGAAGAGGAATCATTTAATTTGAAGGTGGTATTTTTGTTATGCAATTGAATCTTCTTCTCTTTGATGACACAAATTTCCAGGTTTTTTGTGCCATGGTAAATGATTCATCGAAGGTATGGAAGGTTTTTACTTACATATTTGGTGAGATGTGCGTGGAAAAATCCTTAATGAACAACTCTATAAGCTCAACTTGAGGTAACTAGAATGTTAATTGGTTGATAAGGCTTCACGAATGAGAAATGAAATCTATGATAGATTCGTCATCATACTATGTCGTGTTGAGTATAGGTAATTCATGGTGACTTTTTTTATGACATTGGTTGAGAAATGGTTTAAGAATGCTTGGGCCACTTAGTTAAATGAGTAAATGGAATGTCTTGGTAAACCACTATACCAAGCTAATGCGGGTCTTTTCAAGTACATGGGGAATTTCTGTAGGAGTAAAGCATCATCATGGGTGATTAGATATCATCCATGTTTGAATGACCACAATTGTTGTTGTGGGTCCTCTTTATTATTGAAACAATTGAACTTGGGAATTTCCCAATGTATAGGAGTATGAAATGGGGATAGATGGATGAATAGGCTCATTACAGATTTCATCATAAGTTAAGGAGTTATGAGAGCCAGAAACTAATGCTTCTAATGTTTACATCTTTTCCATCATCATCTTAATGAGGTCATTGGTGGGTTGTGATGAATGGGAGCCCCCTGCAGTATAAGGGGGTTGAGGATGAATGTATGATGTGGACGAAACCTTGTATATGAGAGTGAAAAGTATGAGAACTATGAAGGGGGAATAGATGCGATTAGAAGATATCGTGAATAAGTGATAGATGAGATTGGGGTTGTGGGTGATATGTGTAAGTAGGTGGGGTAGTCATAACGAATCTTGTGAAAATTATGGGTAAGGATTGTGGGATGGAAAGGATGAGGTTTTGAAATGGGGTATTGGTTCCGACACCATGGGTTTTTGTGATGTGATAGGTACATATGAGGTGTCAAGTGCGGATGAGGCTATTCTTAGGGTGGTGGTGAAGGAACAATTGACACCATAGGTTTGATAGATGTCGTAGGTGTAATAGTTATAGCAGATGTGGGGTCTAGGAGAGACACCATAGGTGGTAAATTAGATGAAGGAAAAGTTGAGCTAGTTGTAGTTGGGATGGAAGTGGGGGTGAGGGAAGAAGGTATGGACATAGGTATACCATATACAACTATCCCGAGGGTCCCGTAGATGAGTGGGTGAGATATTACTTGTAGGATAGCGGGATTACTCGCTCAAGGAGTCTTGCAAACTCCTCGTCACCGGTACTAATGGTGATGGGCTGAGTTGGATCCATAGAAGACAAGATAGAAGGAGATGATGGGTTAGGTAGAATCGAATGAAGCATAGCATGAAACAAAAGGGCGTTGGATTGGCTACAAGTCAAAACCATGTGACTTAGTGTAGACTTGGTAAATCTGTACTCTATAAATGACATAGAAAACAACAAAAATGGAGAAGGATAGATTAGGGAGGTGAAACTAGTTGGTGTTTTAATTAAAAATTAAAACACAAGAACTAATGACATGATTGGATTATTGGTGATGAAAATTAAAGGGTGACTGATGATGGTTATAGTAATCGATGCACAGTTCTTATGGGAAATCAATAGATTTATAAAATGAGCCAAAAACTGATGAAAATTAAATAAGTTATTTATGACTTTGATCTTAAAATTCTGGGGAAAATGATATCCCGAGAACTTCAAAAAGAACAAAAGATGTGTTGAATACTCTTTTTAAGTAGAATGACCAAAAATAACTAGAAAGCGATACCGGTTAGGTAAACCAATGATGGTCAAATGTAAACCAATGATGATCATTGACTGACATTGGTCAATATGAAATTTGAAGAAAAAGCATAAAAATTGATTTCGTGAATTAATTTAGATGGAATATCAACCTAGAAGCTTGAGTATGATAGTACTAGACCCTGACACACTCAGAAATAGTTAGAATACACCAACTATGATGGTAGAGTTTGAAAGGAAGAAGAAGAAAATGAAGAATGTAACCTCATAACTCAAAACACAACTCAAGAAAAAGCTAAGAAAAACATGAAATCCTATAAGTGAATTTTATGTTTTTAGCTTATGTTATTGACAACGACTTGTGAATTACAAACAAATTTTTTTGGGTTGGGAAGGTGTCTTATGAAGAGGTAAGATATAAGGGTCATTTTAGGTTATGTTTTGGTGGGGGCAGTCCTTTCTCGATAATGAATTGTTAGATAAAATAGCTAGGTTCTGAATATCAATCCTTTGATCGTGTGATCGTTGACAGTATCTTCTAGGTAAGGTGTTATTTAAGAAGATGTGTAAATTATATTTGTGTTGTTTTTCAAAGAGAGAGAGAAAGAGAAATTTATTCTATGATTCAATTATGTCAACCATCAGCTGGGCATGACTTCTAGCGTATAGGTTTCCCTTAGTTTTAATGTGAGCTAAAAATGCAAGCATGAAGTATGAAATGTAAGTATTTTAGAACCCAAAATCGAAATGTGATATTCGATGTAAATAGAGAGTGAATAGGAAAGATAATGACTTTCACTAATGTGGATGTAAGAAGAAAAATAATGATTCTTTTTAGTCCCGAAATACAAATGTCACTTAGACAAATAGAAGAAAGAGAATATTCCCAAGGAGAAGATTTAATGTTGACTTCCTTTTGAAAAGAAAAGAAACATACAACAATTCCCTAAGAATGAATAAATGCAAGGAACCCCAGATGGGTCCCACCAGGTCATGCCAAAATGTTTCACCGATTCTTAACAAGTTAATGAAATAGATAGAGGGTGATAGGCCAAGGAGGAATACTTGTTTGTGATATCGGTTGAAGGTTGTGCGTGTGTTCTGATTTCTTGATCCAATGCTAATTATGAGAGCTCCCTTTTGGCTAGGAGGAACTACCTATAAAATGTAAAACAATACCACCAGATAGATTTAAATAAAACAACAAGTGGACTACCTAGCAGAAGCTAGATCTAGGAAGCGTGATGCTTCTGAACAGGTTGTCAATCCACTTTTATATAACAGTATTAATGTTATTTAAAATAAACATGAAATAACAATCTTATTGGAATTGAAATGATTTAGGTATCTCATGTAAAAAAATAAGAAAGGTCAGATAAAAGGTGATTAAATTTAAAAGGGCTTGGGTGATGGACTGGTATTGGGTTTCGGTCTAAGTACGGAGCTCTGGGTAAGGTCTAGTAAAGGTTAAAAATTATTCTAGGTCGTTGGGGAATGGATATGAGCTTGGTGGTATGAGGTCTATTGCCAGACACAATAACGACTTGATTTTTGACGGATACTTGTTTTGTAGGATGACCAATGTCGG
Source organism: Taxus wallichiana var. yunnanensis (assembly GCA_018340775.1). Lineage (NCBI taxonomy): Eukaryota > Viridiplantae > Streptophyta > Pinopsida > Cupressales > Taxaceae > Taxus > Taxus wallichiana. The sequence continues at coordinate 415,552,380 of CM031236.1, forward strand.
TTGGCTAACTAGTGTTGGTAGGGGTAGTTAGTGAAAGGCTCTTAGAAACTATTTTCCAAGCTCTCTGTGATTGTTGAGAGGCTGGAAATGGTTAAGGTGAGGTCATAAAATATACTCAGTGACTCGCAGATTACTAGGAGAGGGTGAAGATAGGTGAAAGGGCTAGATATGGTAAGGTGATAGGTTGGTGGGAGGAAGGAGGTGTACGGATGTACAAAAAAATAAATTACTTGAGAGGAATGATGATCTTACTGAAAGAAAATAGAGATAACTAAAGAGATGTTAGGTACTTACTGAAGAATGGTTCTGGAGAGTGCAAGTGATGAAAACAATGATGTCAGATATCTGAAGCAAAGGAACATCATGTATGTGTTACGATAGTTTGATCCCATGTGTTTCTCTTTGTGAATCCATGACCGTGAAAAAGGTGATGGATGTCGATGGTTGTTGGAAGTGCTCTCGGGTGATTTCATTTCCCTAAGTACTTCAGAAATTTGAGTGATCCAAGTATCTATTCATGTGAGATCCTAAATTGAATGACCAACCTCAGAAAAGTATTTTTATATGTATTTAACCTAACCAATGATAGGGGACCGATGTCGGTTGAGGCATAACCAGAGTCGATTAAGGCAGGAATATCTAGGTTGGCCAAAAATAGCCTGATTGTTGCTATTTTTGGCGTGGTCTTCAATATTTGTCCAAGTCTTGAGTGATAGATCATGGAAGGATGAGTAATATTCCTCTTAGGTTTGTTAATAGGAGTTAAGTCTAGGTTTAGACTAATTCCTAGTTGGTTAGGATAGGCTTAGAATTGCTCGAGGTACTTAATGGGGTTTGAGTGGGTCATGGAGTGAGGTGGCTAGGTGAGTTGGTTGGGTGAGGTGGTCAAGTGAGGATGTTAATTAAATTAATTAAGGTAATTAATTCAATTAATCATGTGCACTATGGGATATGAATAGGTAAGGTATGGTTAATTTAATTAAAAATGTTTATAAGGGTAGTATGACCTAATTTTGGTGTCTACAAGTATAACTAAGATGGTTATTATTGGTAGATATTTAATTAGAAAAGGGAATATGTATAGTTTTATATAAAATAATATGGATTTTTATCATGAAATTGAATCATATACTTTCTGATCTCACTAATAGGACAATAGTCCTTAATAAAGAAATAGAAAGATACTTTCCTTTGTTATTAAATACAAAGTCATGTATGGTATCTTGCTAACTAATTATGATTAAATCATAATGATGATTGGTTCTATGTTCTTATTAGCTAATAATAAATGGAGACAAGAAAGACTAAAATTTTGGTACAAATATTTAGACTTTATGATATCTCAAAGTATAAAATATAAGCTTTCAATCAAGTTTGATTATAATATTAAATGATAGTAAGAAAACTTAATGATGTTACTTTCTTAATATCGAAATCAAACATATCGATAAATTAAAATAACAGGTTAAGAATAAGATGATCTTAACCATGAATGTAGATTTAATCTACATATACCTTTTACTTGTGTTAATGTACACTTCGTACCCTTCTATGGGTCAATCATGCTTAGTGGACCCTTAGGTGCATTGTTTAACGATAAATTTTATAAGATAATAATTGTTGGGATAATGATCTAATACTCTTAAGTATGTAAGTTTAGTTGAAGGAAATTAGTTTTTGTTTTAACATAGGGTCTATAGAAGAGTACCCTCATAATGACAAGAGTCATTACAAGGATACTATGATGCATCCAACTACGCTTCAACACCCCACTTAGTTCAATTAACTTGATTGACATAAGTGGAAATTCAGTTCTTGGTTCTACTCTAAAACGATATAGATACAAGGACTAGTGTACTGGTCAACTCATGTTGACTTAGGGTAACTAGACACACCCAATCGACGAAATTTGATTGAGTATGTATATTTATCCTTAGTCATCATGATTAGTCTTACACACTAGTGTATGTAAGTTTCCCTTGTTTATTGTGAAACTTTGACTCTAGTTTTTGTTTACTGAGTAGTCAAGAATGACCAATCTAGATGGTAGTGAAAGTGTGTTGAAATACATATTCATTTTGTGAGCATACCATATTGGAATGTAAATGTGGTAGACATGTCTAAAACTTTGGCCAAAGTATAACAAGTTATTAGTTACGTTTTCTTATGTCACCTAGTCTAAGATGCGGGATTTCATATGAATATCGGAACAAATATTCGAGATAGGATTCTTACATAGAACATGTGAGTGCCCCTAAAATGGTAAAGGAACCAAGTATACACAGTATAAATTTGAACAAGTTAACATGAGAGATCAGTTTAATAGTGAGTCATAGAATGAGAGATCGGTGTTTCACCAATTCATTACAATTGCATAAGGTATTTCTTTTATGAGATGGATTGGTAATGAAATTTTGTTCTAAATTACATTAGTTTAGAATAGAGATCATTATGAGACAAAAAAATTCCCTTGTTTCTAAGTGTTAAAAATTGGATGTTACATCTTGGTATTAGAGATGAAGGTTATAGATGTTGGACCTATTGAGTCCATATATGATATAAAATTAATTTCATGTTAATAGAAAATTGTTAGAACAAGGGGAGATGCTATAGAAAATTAACGTCCGGTGGATAGGTAGCTACCGCACAAAAACTTGATGAGATTCTTGTTTCCCTATTGGACACATGAGATCATCTTGTTGAACTTGAATAGTAAGTAATGGGTAATGAAGAGGAGAAAGATGATGCTGATAATAACAATGAACCACCTCTAGTGAACAACTCTAATGTTCAAAATTTTGTTGATAATAATAATGCAACAATTAAAAATGTTTTGAATGCCAACAAAAATGCTACAAATGTAAATGAAAATGTACCTAATCCTTCTAAAAATAAGAAGGAAAGATTATCACTAAACTTACTAATGACATCAAGAGGATAAGTCCACCAAAGTTCAATGTCACTATAATAGGTGATGTGCCCGAGAATTGGCTCAATGAAATAGAGAAGTACTTTGCAATAAAGGAACTTCTTGGAAGAAACAAAATTAGTTAAGGGAGCTTATAAAATTTCCCATGAGGCATCCTCCTAGTGGGATGAGACGTAAGGCTAAACTAAAAATTGATGAATCAAGTATCACATGGGATCCGTTTAAGAGCTACTTTAGGCAATGTTGACTGCCATAACTCTTTTATGATAAAAAAGAGAAAGAATTTCAGAATTTAATTCAAGGAAAGTTAAGTTTAACTGAGTATTGGGAGAGGTTTACTAAACTTCTTAATTATGTTCCTCAATGTCAAAATGATGAGAAGTTTAGGATATACAATTTTATTATGGGATTGAATCCTATCATAGGGGGAGAAGTATATGTACATATCCCAACCACTATGGAAGGGGTTGTAGAAAAATCCATAAGGAAAGAACAAAAATTGAAGGTAATTTCTACTCATAAAGAGGAGATTCAAAAATAATTTCTTGTTCTTCTTTGTCACTTGCACACAAAAAGGTGGCATGAAAAATTTTGGAGTGAAAAATAAATTTGATGATAAAAATAAGAAAACAGTAGTAAATAAACCTCATTGCAAACACTAGAAACATTTTTGTGAAGAACAATAATAATGGGTAGAAGTCCTATGGAGGACAAAACAATAATTTCGGGAATTGAAATAAGCTTGAACCAAAAAACAGAACTCAGTAGGCGTTGTTTCAACTATGGTAAGGATTATGGTAAGGAAAACTATGTAAATTAGTGCCCTCTAAAGAAATATGACATCAATCAACAACATAAGATATATGTTGCATAGAGTGAAAAGAAAGTTATGCCCATAGAAGTGCCGGTAAATTATTTGGTACACCTGTTACTTTAATTTTTGATACTAGAGCTAAAACATGTTTTATTTTAGTAAATTAGCTGAAAAATTAAAAAGAAAAGAAGGAATAATAGAAAAATCTTGGGTGTACATTATGGTAATAATGTTGTCCATACTATTAATAAATGCATTTTTGGAGCAATTTTAGAGTTACCAAATTTTCCCACCGAAGTAGATCTTTATGTTTCTCCTTTGGGGTCATATAATGTTATAATTAGTGTTAAATGGATTTCAAATCATAAGGAAATTTTTTATTGCTTTTAAAAACACATTAGTTGTCTTTATGATCTGCAAAAAACAACAAACATTCAAGGGGTAAAACAAGAAATTTTAGTTAGAAAATTGTCATCTATGTAGCTTAATGAAGGCCAAAAATAAATTTTGCACTTTTTACATAGTAAAAATTTCTAAAACAATAGAAAAGGATAGTGATTTCTTAGGAAAATATCCATTGTTAAGAGATTTCACTAATGTGTTTCGGAAGAACTACCCGACTTTTTCCCAAACAAGAATTTGACTTCACAATAGAAATCAAACCTAGAATTGAGCTTATTTCCAAGGCACCTTATCAAATGATTACAATTGAGCTAGTAGAACTTAAGGAATAGTTGCAAGGACTATTGTCAAAAGGTTTGATAAGACAAAGTGTCTCACCTTTTGGAGCACCGATAATTTTTGTGGAAAAGAAGGATGGAACACTTAGAATTTGTATTGATTACAGTATGTTAAATAAAGAAAAAATAAAATATATATATCCACTTCCTATAATTGATGATTTGTTTGATCGATGCATGGTGCATCAGTATATTTAAAGATATACCTTCGATCTGGATATCATCAATTGAGAATTAAGGATGAAGACATTCATAAAAAAACTTTTAGGACAAGGTATGGACATTATGAATTCACATTTTTACCTTTTGGTTTGATAAATGCACCTACAACTTTTATGAATTTAATGAATAATATCTTTCAAGAATACTTGGAAAATTTTGTACTTGTATTCTTGGATGATATTATTATCTATTCTAAAAGCATTGATGAGCACCATGAGCATTTGAAAATTGTACTTGAAATTTTGAGAAATATAAGATTGTATGGTAAGTTGTCCAAATGTGCTTTTTATAAAACAAAATTGAACTATTTAGGATATTTCATAAGCAAAGATGTAATAGTGGTTGAGCCATCAAATATTATTTCCATTAATGAATGTCCTGCACCTAATAATGTAAATGAAGTTAGAAGCTTCATGGGGCTTGTTGGTTACTACAAAAAGTTTGATAACGAATTTTCAAAAGTTGCTGCCCAAATTACTTCATTACAAAAGAAAGATAAAAAGTTCATATGGAGTGATAAATGTGAATAAAAATTTAAAAATCTAAAAGAACATCTAACTTCTACACCTATTTTGTGTACGAGATCTAAATGGAAATTTTACAAAGAGTTACTGAGATGCTTCCATTGAAGTACTAGGAGATATTATGTTGTAAAATGATCACATTATAGCATATGAGAGTACAAAACTCCAGTTACATGAATTGAATTATGCCCCCATGACCTAGAGATTGTTTTCATAGTTCATGCACTTCAAGTATGGATAAATTATCTCTTAGGAAGACCTTTTGAGTTAAAGATTGAACAACTTAGGTGAAGTATATTTTCACTCCGCCAAATCTTAATGCAAGACAACAAAGATGGTTAGAGTTTTTGTCACAATATGATTTTGACATAAGTTACATTAAAGGTAAAGAAAAAAATGTGGTAGATGCACTAAATCGTAGGAAAAATATTTTTACACTTATAACTTTGAGAACTCAGGTTTAAGGATGTGGTATAGAGTATTATGGATTCGATTTTTACTTTCGGTAGGTAAAAAAACTTGTTACATATCCTAATGATGCAAGATACAAAGGTTTTAAATTTGATAATGAAGTAATTTAAAGATATGAAAAGAAAGTGTATGTACCTTTGGAAAATGTGTTAAGGAAAACGTTAGTGATGTATTTTAATAATTCACCTTACTCAGGACATCCGGTGTTACAAAAATGCTTGCTAATTTTAAAAAACTATATTTTTGGAAAGGGATGAAGAGAGACAAAACTGATTTTGTTTCACATTACCTAAAATGTTAGTATGTTAAGGCTGAGCATATGTACCCAAGTAGTTTACTATATCCCATAACATACTGTAATATAAGCGGAAAGTAATTAGTATGGATTTTTTTCAGGGGATTTCTATGTCTATAAATAAACATGATGTTATTTTAGTTGTCATAGAAAATTGAAAAAAGTAGCACATTTTACTTTGCTGGTCATCTTAAAGATGATTCACCTATTTTAACAATACTATTTGTGCATGAAATTTTTAGATTACATGGAGTACCTAAATTTATTATATTTGATCGATACCCTAGAATGACATCGCGTTTCTAGAAAATGCTAAATGCATTCTTAGGAACAAAACCAAATTTTAGTTCTGCATACCATCCGAAAAAATATTGTCAAAACAGAAAGAGTAAATCAGGTTTTGGAAGATATGTTATGAATGTATTGTATGGATCAACAATACAAATAGGAAGAATATATTCCTTTAGTTGAATTTTCTTACAACTATACTTATCATTCCTCTTTAAAAATATCACTTTCAAAGCATTATATGGAAGGAAATGTAGAACTCCAATCGGTTGGGATAGCATTGAAGATAGAGGGGTTATTAGAAATGAAAATCTTACTTGAAATGGAACAACAAGTGAAAAGGATTCATGAAATATTAAAAGAAGCGGTGGATAGGTAGAAAAGTTATGCAGATCTGAAAAGGATCGATAAGAAATTTGAACTCGGTGAAAAAGTATTTTTATGGATCAATCCTAAAAAGAACTCTATAACCTTTGACAAGGTAGCCAAATTGTCACCTCATTTTATGGAATATTTTTAGATTGTTGAAGTGATTATCCCTATAGCTTATCACTTAGCATTACCTCACACTTTGTCATGAATGTATGATGTTTTCCATATCTCTTTTCTTAATAAATACATTTCAGATTTATCATATGTATCAAATTGGGATTATTTGCAGGTCCAAGACCTAAGAATAATTGTGATTAAACATGTAAGAGTGATGGAAACTCGCCAATTGTACATGTAAAATCATGAAATTAGTCAATACAAGGTCCAAAGTGGGATGAATTTAATGAAGAAAGTGCAACATGAGAAAATAATGAGGATACGAAAATTTATTTTCCTCATTTGTTTGAACAAAATTAGTCTAATTTTTTAGGAAATTAAAGACTTTGTTTGAAATTTATCTTTAATTTTGGTTAGTTTTGTGCAAGTAATATATTCGTTAGTACAAGGACAACTATTTGATGTAATTTTTGAAAAAATTGAATTCTACAAATTTGGTTTCTATTTGAAAATTTTGTGGATAGAAGAACTATAATTATGATTTTTTTCTTGTTTAAAGAATGTGGACTAAGTTAATCATCGAGATGCTGATTATGTTTAGAGGGGAGTACGTAATGCATCTACCATGGTTGATATCCTTGAGGGTTTCTTTAATTGAAGTTTTAAATGTTGATAGGTGATTTTGTTTGAAGACATTGTACTCTTCCCGAACTAAGTAATCATGTTTGTTGTAGATGATATGTTTATCTTCTAAAAAGGAAACAATCATGCCAAGAAAAATCTGAATTTAAAATGAATTATTTCATTCATTCTTTATGTTGAATTTACATTGAATGTTGATAGAGGAATAAATTCGATCTAATTTGTTCATTACCCTTTTTACAATATTGAACTTTTGCTTGATCTATTTGATTTTTGATGCGGAATAGCCACACCTTGAATAAATTTTAGTGATCCAAGGCATGCTTTTGATTTTACAATGTTTAGGAAATTTGTTCAAGTCGACAAAATGGTTGATTTATAAACCCAAGCTATTGTGGGATCACATGTGGCATCTTTAGAACCCACCCTTTATAAGTGATCTAAAAACGTCATTTTTATTCTTCATAGGATAATGTTGTTGAATAGTTTCTGGGACCTAATTTAATCTAAGTTCCTATGATTTTTATTTTATCTTAATTTTGACCTAAGATGATTTTATTAATGTTGTTGATTAATTGGAATGGGGTAATCCTAAGTCTTGGCACTACTTTATTCTAAGACTAAATAAGGATTATTCCTAAGGACCTAAGCTTGGTTTAAAAGCTATTTCTAATTAAACCTAATCTAAGGTCATTGGGATAGCCTAATTGAAATGGGATGGACTGGATGGAAAGTGGATAGGTGTCGGTGGAATCAATTTCAAAAGCATTTAAAACGGTTAAGTTTCATTTAATATAATATTTTTGCTAATTTTGGGAAATGTATGAATATAAAAGGGAATGTTGAGTTGTCAAACTCTGCTAAATTAATTTGAATGAGGTTTTAATTTTTAGTTCTAACCAACAAATAGTTGGTGATGGTGGGAATTTAGGATAGGACACTGGTAGTCCTGTTGGAAATTAATGTTCTCAACTAGAGTGAAAACCACCTTGGGAATAGATGAATGTTGGAGAAAATATACGGTTTCTACTTTTATTGTTTCATTCGGCATTTGGGAGATTTGAAGCTCTGCATATGATTACTATTATCCAAATAACTCTCCTAGTTATTCGGGTAAATTATATACACATTATGGCTCTCGGTTCCATATTGAAGGATGCGTGCACTTAAGTTCAATTAACATAACTCCTTGATTGTAATTTCCCTCGGTGCCCCTTATTTTTCAATCACCCTTACATGCTCTCTATTCTCTCCTTCCATTTCCCTTTTCCTCTTTGTTCCACTCCTCCCTCACACCCACCTTCTACAGTTTCTCCTTCTTCCTAAATAGCTTCTTCACTCTATGCGCATCTCACACTTGCTTCAATTAGCTAAGTCTTAAGCCATCTCATGTGCCACATCCATAACTTTATAATGGTTTTGCTTTCACCATGCATTCTCTACTCACCGTTGCCTCATTCCCCCATGCACACCCTTACGTGCCTTCCTTCTATTTTATTACAACACCTCATTCTTCCATGTGCATCCCTACATGCCCTCCTCTTGCACCCTTCCATGTCAAGTTTTCTCGACATGCTTGAGTGTGCCATGTGCAACCAGTCAAAGCATACCAATAAGGAGTCAAATCCTTATAATGAATCATTGACTAAAATGTGGCAGAAATGAAAAATATCTACATGGTTGGCCATCATTTCAGCCAATCCATGTGTGTCATGTGTTTTGCGTGTGCCAATGAAACAGACATTTTCTAACACCCATATATTATGTTACGAGCTCGATTAGCACGTGCCTAGACATGTCAGAGAGATCCTGACATCAGCTATAGTGCCATAAATTCAAATTCAAATTCTTGGTAGATCTAGTAGGTGAGAAATGGGAAAATATATCTCTGAGCATTGATTAGTAGATCTGATTTCTTAAACCACCCTATTCAATATGATTCACCCTCCTTCCTTATTCAACATGCCAAAAAGTTTATGGAAGCGTATTTCACAAATCTCTAGGCATATTTTTAGGAATTGAATTCTTCTTGTTGGTGGTTTTATTTCAAATTCAAGTTTTTCCTCCTCTTCTCCTTCTATAGATTTATCTATAAATATAAGAGATAGGCTCATTTGTTATGTTGGAAAGTTTGGATCCTTACACGTTTTTACGCTAAGGACTTCATATTTTCTATACTTTGAGTTGCATACCTCTAGATATAGCTCTTGCATGCGGATATCGGCCTCCTTCATCATTGTAATAGCACTATGTATTTTGGGAAGTAATAGAAACATCATTTTGTGAATATTCATTGTCCTAACATGTTTTCATTTCTTTTTCTTACCTTTTATTTTGCATTGTGTGCTTTGGTTATGTGATTTCACGTCCCTTACAGCTTTTTATTTATTTGTGTTCCATGACAACGATCTATTGAATGTGTGTTTATCTATGTTACTCATTCCTATCCTCCTTCCATGTGTTTCCTTTCATTATCACTCATAAAAGATAATTTCCATCCCTCCTTTTTGGTGCTATCACCTTTTTGTATAGTTTCCTTTCATGTTATCCTTCTATCCTTGGTCCTTTGGCATTATTAGCTTAGTTTTCCTTCTAGCACTATGAGTAGCAATAGTAGTAGTAGTAATAGATAGAGGAACCGGCCTTCTCTAGAGTCCGTCCCAAGCGCACAAGAGTCCGACTAATTTTGGATGGTTCCATTATGGTCTTAAACACCTCGGCCCTTCCAAGATCTAAGATGTGGGTGCACATTTGAGAAACCAACAATTTATGGCACGCACTAGTGGGAACAACATTGAAAGCTCAAATTTCATCTCTCTAAGTTCGTGTGTGGAATCGGTATTTAAGCCTTTGGAGGCTCATTTCAACACATATGGTGACTCCCAACATTTTAACATCTATTTTTAGTAGTCCTAATCACCTTTCATGAGAAGACTTCATACAAGAAAAAGTGCGGCGACTAAATATTCTTTTTATTACCTCTAGTTGTCCTCAAGGAGAATATATTCCATAAATTCCACGCATGCATCTCTATCTTCTACACATCACACCCATTTAACTCCTCCTCAAAACATACAACCTACACACCCTACAATGGCACATCAACAACCTCCTCCACCGAAAAACTTTGTAAACTTTTCTCGGAGGAATTCCCTTTCTTTGGTTGTGCAACATGATATCCCAAATGGTGTGTTCAAGATTATTCCATAATTTCTTGGATAGAATCAACTCACCCCTCAAGAGCATATCTAGGATGTAGAAAATGTGTTCTCAATCTATTTGATCACACATGACAATGTAGAATTCAGGATACTTGCAACCTCTTTCAAAGGTAAAGCACTTAAATGATACCGAGGCCTAGAACTTATATCTATCACCACTAGGGATGAGTTGGGAACAACTCTTTGTAATTACTTTGAAGATAAGTGAGATCACCTATCTCGGAGGAGCAATGACAACAACAAGGAGGGTTCCCAATGAGAACATGAATGATTTCAACATTAGATTTCAGAAGACTTGGGACAAAATACCTCTTGTGGTAAGACCTACATCCCAGCATGTTTTTCTATATTATCTAAAGGATCTCAACATCGATATTTCAGTTATGATCTAATCCATGGGAGGTATAACTTTACCAAATACTTATATTATTGAAGTAAGGGAAGATAGTAATCTTATTCAAGTGGGAAAGTTAGCTCCTACATCACATATGCCCTTGTTCCCGAAATGTAACAAGCGCCCCAACCTTATCGGCTCTTATTCCTATTCCTAAGCAAAGCACGTAACCGGTTGCCTCAACATCCTACTCTCCAACACAGTAGAAGGAAGATGAAGATTTGAAGGCCCTGATTAGAAATTTATCAAACAAATTCATATCATTAGAAAAACAACATGTGCAATCCTATAGAGGTAATTCTAATCAGGTGCATGGCCAAAGAAATCAGTCTTGGTAGAATCATTATGGAAATAAAAGATATGCGCCCAACCAAAAAATGATATATGCCATACAAATGCACATCTGCCCTTACAAGTTGTTCCTCCCATGACTTCTCTTCCAACACCCGGTCAAGTTAGGACCTTTTCCCAATTGAGACAATTTGACGTAGGAGTCGAATGGTGCTTCCCTTGCAACATGCCTCATAGTCAATATCATTGTGCCAATGTTATGCATGTGCAAGCCTTCATGATTTAGAATGCTTCAATTTTTGAGCATTCAAAAATTTCCCTTGAAGTAGATAACAAAGAAAGACTAGAATCTCCTCCATTGATAAATTTGATGTTCTTCGAGTGTTGAGTACTTTTATGCAATCAACGAAGTTGCAAATAATGTAAACAGAACACGGCCCAAGTTATGGACAAAACAAGATACAAGAAGATAATTTTAGAGTCAGGCACATAGGTCCCTCTCCCTACACAAGAGACCCCAAAAAAATATCCTTCTAAAATAGTGTGTGCCCCTCCTTTGGTAGGTCAAGCCTCTACTCTAGCTAAAGTCCAGGATTTCACACTTGAACAAATCGAACGGATGTTGTTCCCCAAATGCAAAAGACATGGGGCCTTGATTTATCATTAGGAACCAGATGAAGATAAAAAAATATATCACAATGTGGGATGCCTTGACCATTCCATCTCGGTGGGATCTATTGCATTAAGCTCTGCACAACTCCTCACGCATTAATGCAATTGTGCAAAAATCACACGCTTCTATCAAAATATTCCAAGAAGAGGAGAAACAAGTAAGTAGATTTTTTAAGACCCCACCCTTCTACATTTCCTCGAGCATAGGTAAGAACCTAGTTCATAATAACACGATTGACTCGAGATCTTTGGTACTTCTAATATTCATAAGAATTTTTTTGATTTTTTTAGTCTTAAATATAGCCCCTTTTCTAAGGGATTCCTGCAGCTTGATGGCTCAACTATCACCACCTTAGGATTCATCAAAGATCTTGAGTTAACCCTTCATGAATGTCTAAACCTAACCATTACTCAAGATGTGTTAATCATTGACCTACCTCCTTCTTTTTCCTTGTGTCTGTCAGAGAATTTCTTTGCTAAAGGGGTGGTTACTTGTCTTCTAATTGGTCTCATATGTTACTCAATACAAGGTATGGTACACTGGTTTACAATTCAAGTTGAGCCTATATTTTCCTATCATGTAGAGTGATATGTCCCATCCCCTCTCCAAGCCAACTATTGAATCCAAGAAGAACAAGCTTCAGTTTAAGAAGATCACTCTCTTCCACCCTCTTTTCCTAACCTAGTGCTTGATGAATGGACAGAGAGACACCAAAAATTTGATCCATATGTTGAAGAACTGGAATCTTATCAAAAATTCTTGGTACTTACTACATTATTATAGAATAACTTGTGCTATTGTGAGTTCTTAAGAAAAACAAAGTTGAACTGGGTTTGTGGAAGGCGTACTTTGATAGATCCAGGAAGTAGGGATGGCACGGGGTAGGAGTGGTTCTAATTTCCCCTAAGGATGAGAAATTATTCTTCACGCATAGGCTACAGTTTATCTATTCTAACAATATGGAAGAGTATGAAGCATTGGTGCATGGCTTGCTAATTCTGAGAAGAAGTAAATTAAGGCATTGCAGATATTTGGGAACACAAAATTGGTTATCCACCAGGTTACCAACAAATTCCAAACAAAACACAAGCTTATCAAAGCTTATAAACATAGATTTTGGGACCTCCTTGAGAGATTTGATGCTTTAAATCTGCAGGTGGTGCCATGCAAAATGAATAAGGAAGGCTGACCGGATGGCCATGTTGGGCTCATAGTTCTATCCTATTGAAGGCTTTATCAAAGGAAATACTCATTACATTAATATGGTGATCAAACCATCAATTCTGGACAAAAACACCAACTATAAAGTATTTAATAGTGACACGTAGATCATCCAATTTATCTAGAATGAAGTTGAGTTTGCATCAAGCATGCAAGATGACTTGCATGATAGCTATGGTGACCAAGTGATACAGCTAAAGACAAACAAGTTCCCTAAATGGTTGGTCACCTTAGAGAAAATGTTTAGCCTTGATGATGAGTTTAAGGGTGAAGAAATGTACATGCATGCCATGCAAGAACATTATTCCCCAGTCATTATTGCACACGAAAAGGAGTTACTACTTAGTAAGGCTTACGTGCATGAAGAGAATCATGCCTTTATATCTCTATGTCAAAAATAAAGTGATATCCTCTCAATGGAGTATGAATACCTAAAAGGTTTTGATCCAAGTGTTTCTCAACACTCCATTGACCTTGATCCTAGTATCAAGTGCATCAAATAGAAGCATCGACCAGTCAATCCTAAAATAGAGCCCCTTATGACAAACGAGTTAGCTAAACTTGTCGAGGATAAAATTATTTTCCTATCAAATACTCTATCCGGGTTACAAATCTAATTCCAATGCATAAAAAGAATGGAAAAATCAGACTCTGTTTGGATTTTAGATATTTGAATAAGGCATCTCTAAAGGATCATTATCCTTTGCCTTGATAGAGAAGATTATGCAAGCCGTGTGGCTGGCATGCAAATATTCTCCACGCTAGATGGTTACTCGGGTTTCAATCGGATCTGGTCAAGGAAGAGGATCAATTCAAAACAACATTTAAAACTAAGTGGGAACATATGCATATCAGAAAATTAACTTTCATTTGTCAAACACGGAGTAACATTTCAGCATGCCATGGACATTGCATTTAAATGTTACATCAATGAGTTCATCCTTGTTTACCTTGATGACATAACAATCTTCTTAAAGTAGAGTGTGAATCATATGGTGTGCCTAGAAAAAGTCTTTGAGTGAGGCAAAGAGTTTAGGGTGTCTCTTAACCCTAAGAAGTGAAATTTTTGGTGGCACAGGGAAATCTCTTGGGCCATGTGGTTTCAAAATAAGGCATCAAAAATGATCCCGAGCACATCTCATCCATCCTAGCTCTTTCCCTACCGACGCACAAAAATTCGACAATCCTTCCTTGGAAAAATCAACTTTGTTAGGCATTATATCCCTAACTTTGTAGGACTGGTTCAGACCATCACCTTGATGCTCAAGAAGGACATAACCTTCAGATGGATAGTAGAAGGAAGAGAAATCTTCAAAAAATCAAGTAATAAATTTCTTGTGCACCAACACTCATCAATCTAAATTATTCAAAGGATTTCATCCTTTATGGTTATGGCAGCGATCACAAGTGTTGTTGTCCTAATACAAGAAAATGAACAAGGGATGGAACAACCAGTGGCCTTCTTCAGCCAGATGCTAAAGGATTATAAACTAAAATATAGTCACATGGAGAATCGAGGCCTTCACCATCATGCATGTGCTCAATAAATTCAAGAGTATGCTCACCACCTATCATATCTATGTGTTAGTCTCCTAGTCTTGATTAGAGACTTCATCATGGGAGAAGAAATCAGTGAGAAAAGAGCATGATGGGTGACAAAAATTATGGAATATGATGTGACTATCAAGGCCACAAAACTTGTAAGAGGTACCATACTCTGCAGGAATATTGCTAAGGATGCACAGAGTGAACCTAAGGCTTCATTATTTCACGATGAGGACCTCCCGCACATAGAATTTGAGAAAAATATAGATCCTGGTGTGCATGATTGAATGAAAGACATGATCACATTCCTTTTCAAGGAACGCACGTGCCCTCTAGTTCAAACAAAGAAAATAGAAGACATATGAGGCTACAATCTATCCCTTATGTTTTGATTGATGGACTTCTCTTTAAGAAGAATCTTGATGGGGTGTTGTTAAGATGTATCAATGGTGTGAATACTAAAAATGTGCTAGCATAATTTCACGATGGATTCTCTAGTGGACACTTCTCTACCAAAACTACAGCAATGAAGATCATAATGGCATGAATCTTCTAGCCTGACCTATTTGCAGATGCATACATGTGGGTCACAAAATGTAAGGAATGTGCTTTCTTTGCGAGGAAGAAAAGATTAGCGAGGTCTTCCCCTTTGAGCAATCCAAGAAGATCATCCATTTTTGCAATGGGGTCTTGAATTCATAGGTATGATCAATCCACCTTCAAACACTGGACATAAGTGGGTGTTGAAAACTAAAAACTACTTCACCAAATGGACATAAGTTGTCACTCTCAAGGAATCAACTGAGTCATTCATCCTTGACTTTCTCGAGGTGTAGTCACAAGTTTTGGTATTCCTCAAACCATTATCTCGATAATGCAAAAGCCTTTCATGGTACTAAAATCACTAATTAGGCTCTAAATCGGGAATTTATATGAAAAACTCTTCCAACTATTACCCTCGGTCTAATGGTTTGGAAAATTCAACAAACAAGAACCTAATTAAAATTATGAAATTCACAATGAACATCAGCCAAAGATAGTGGAATACAAAGGTCTCACGCGTGCTCTAGGTAGATAGAATCATAGTTAAAAAGGAAATAGGAACTTCACCTTATAAGCTTATATATGGTAAGGAGGATACCCTTCCTTTGACACTAGAGCTGAATTCATTAGTGCTTTCCCAATAGTTGGAATTCGAAGGCACAAACCAAAGAGAAATCAAAATGGCAGAGTTAGTTAATCTTTAAGAACTAAGGAAATCTTCCATGATCAAGCTAGAAAAACATCGAAAGCAATAAAGAAATGGTTCAAAAAAAAGGCTAAACCTCAAGCTTTGAAGGTTGGGGACTTGTTTTTAAAATGGGATCTTGTGAGATCTAAACTAGAGCACCATTCAAAGTTTTATGCACTTTGGAGTGGCCCATACATCATCATTTCCTACAAGGAAGATAACTCTTCCAAGTTAACTCATCTTGATGGAGGCGCACTTTGCAAATCCCAATAAATGGGATCCATATCAAACCCTTACATTAAGTTTACTACATCATTATATATATATATATATATATATATATATAGTAGTTATATATATATATATATATATATAGTAATTCCTCCAAGTGTGCTACATGCACATTTTTTGTTTCTACATAGTTCTTTCTTCTTGCATACTTCTTGCACACACTCTTCCATTGCTTCCAAAATGGAGAGATTCTCTCAACAGCTTTCAAGATTCGAATAGAGTCAAGAAATGATCTTCAAGTGACTATAGGGCCAGTTTCATGATTACATAAATAGACTCCATGCCCAATGGATGCTCCAAGCTACTGATCTTCTTCATCTAGTAGATAGATGGCCCTGAAAGTTTCCATTATTGTAATCCAAATAACTCTCATAGTTATTCGAGTAACTTGTATACACATTCTGACACTCACTTCTCCATTGAAGGTTACGTGCGCTCAAGTTCAATTGGCACAACTCCTTGATTGTAGTTTCCCCTTGGCACCCTTTCATTTTCAAGTGCCCTTGCCTACTTTCTGTTCTCTCTTCCATTTTCCTTTTCCTCTCTATTCCACTCCTCCTTCTCGACAACCTTATTTTATTTCTCTTTCTTCCTAAGTGGTTTCTTTACTTTATATGTGTCTCACACTTTCTTTAATCAGCTAAGTCCGTGGCCCTCTCATTCACCGCACCTAACAATTTTTAATGATTTCACCTTCACCATGTGTTATCTACTCATGATTTTACCTCATTTTCCCCCACGCACACCCTTATGCATCTTCCTATCTCCGCCATGGAACTATCTCCCATATTTAGGATATTAACAACTTTGTAGCGCCTCATTCACAAATGGTTTAGTACTGGTACTCAAAATCATGAAGGAGATCAGCCATCAAATCCTACCAGCTTTCTTGTCCGATGGTGTAACTCTCGGTTAATGTACCATGTGTGCATAGCCTTATAAGGTGTAGTAAGACTTATGAACCCTTAAAGATGGAGGCAATACTTTTGTGCCTTCCATCCGGCCTTCTAACATGTCCGGACGTGAAATGAGGCAAGTTCCTTCCCATGATAAGTTTGTATAACAATAGGTGTATTTATTCAAAGAAACCAAACAGAGAATGTGATCCTTAACTCATACCACTCTAGAAGGTTATCATGATAGGTCACCAACTAATGTGTTGTGGTCCCAGAAAGGTAAAATAGAGAATATTTGTCTTTTCAATCTCACGTCTCCATTGGGTATCCGTTTCTTGGAGGAAAACTTTAGGGTCGGTTCCCTAGTGTAACTTGGTAACTATTTTCCTCCCGGGCACTGACTAAGTGTGCCTTTGTTACTCATGTCATAAAGCCTCTTAACTACCTTCGACTAACTCATATGTCCTGTGCGCCCAATTTTCACAAGCCAAACTAGTTGTATCACTTCTAGATTGAGAATATTACCACCGAATAACACCTTATTTTGGTTACACAACCTCAAGGTCCCGATAGTGCACATCTAAATTCAGTATAGGTATTCTTCTCCTAAGGGCTCGGTATAGGGCACTAACTTCCCATTCACCAAAGGAATGATAACACATTCCTCCTTGTTCTCAAAACTTATGTATCCGTTATTGAAAAGTAATTCAACATTGTTCTTATACCACCAAGGGTGCCCAAGTAACGCCAGAAAGTTTTCCGCCTCAGCTATAACCCAAAACTTCAAATTCTCTAGTGAATTTTTCCCTTGGATGGTGATAGAAACATCTTTTAATACACCAATGGGAATTTACTTTGTCTTATTAGCCATATACATCACATTTGAAGATGGTTGAAATGGGGGAATTCTCATTTGATTCCACACTTCTAAAGTGAGAACATTAACTTCCACACCCATGTTAATCATAATATTTCTCAAGAGCCATCCATCAACTATTACATTCAAGGTAATCTCCTTATCATAGTCAATGCTATGAGGAGGAAGGTTAATGTGCAAGACCTGCCTCTCATGATCTCTTGATATGATTTCATGGTCTCTTGATAGAATTCGTTCTAATGGGTAGGGTCCGGATACTTCCATTATAACACCTCTTCTCTTGTAATATGTAGCCTCTGCTTTGGTATTTCCCTAGCATGCGTAGCCTCGGCTTGTGTTGTCACCAAGACGGGTTCTAACTCTAAATCTTGTGCCATTCTTAGAATCCACTATTGATTAGCATGCTTTACACTCACCATCCTAGTGTAACCCTTATCCTTTTGTTTCTTTTGGATCATGTTCTCAAAAAAATTTAGGCATTCCTTATACTTGTGATTTTTCTAACACTAATAGAATTGTAACAAATCGGTGCATTCATGCTTATAGTGTTTTATAGACCCAAATTTTTAACAAGTCCCACATGAGAATTCACTTCTTCCACTTCTACGCTTCCATGGCATCTAAATCCACCACTAAATCCCCTTCCTCGACCTCCTCCATCCATGTGCCCTTCATAATGACAACCATCATCCTTGGATCTATTCACAACACTAGTCTCACACACACTAGTATCAATGTAATCATGTATTTGGTCATTCAATCTACAATACTTGGTGTCATGAGTAGTACAGGTGAAAATTTTACAATATCAAGACACATTCTTATGGATCACGTGCTTTGCAGCAATGGAAACCTTCTTGCCTAATGATATCCATGGAAGATCTCACAATCTCTTGTTGTTGTGAGTACTGATCTCCAAGGAAAAATTTCCTTCGTATGCCCTTCTATCTCACAATCCATACACCATAACCCATTGTGAGTCTCATGAACTGAGTTCATAGAAAATTTCTCTAGCAATTTTTCCATTACAACTATTTGGACTTCTAGTAATGGAATAATTCTTGTATCAATGCTTCCTACTACCTCAGAACAAAGGTAGCCTCAAAGAGGCCTCACGTAGATATGTGAAATTCTTTTGTGAAATCTCCCTCTTGAATGGTGTGATTAGTCCTCCAACAAATCACTAAGTGTGATGTGAAGGGTGAATGACATAAGATAACTTTGATAGGCGAGTCTTGAAATGCACATCATAATCCCATAAAATCTTTACCATTCCTAGCTGAATTTCCTTCAACGTGTTGATGCTTTTCTGTTTAAACACAGGTATGTGGAACTCTACCAGAAAGGTATTACATAGCGCAATGTAATCCACCACTCTCTGGTGTGGGTCATACTTCATGTACCAGCTATGCATGCATCCTTACAACATGGTTGCAAACTAAATTTATTTCCACTTTGTTGTAGTGATTCCCTTCACACGCCATAGTAACTCACCCTTATGTACATGTTCCACCACATATGCAATGCCCTTGTAATCATGAAAGTTGAGTGACATCTTATAAAACACACTGATGGTGTTACGGACCTTCTCACTTGAGATCCAGGACATTGATTCCATTTGATGTTACCTCTAGCACCAGACCCACTAGATCCCTAATGCCAACTCCTCAAGATCCACCGAGACCATCCTCGTATCATAGGCAAGCATCCTAATGCGGTTGCACCTTGCGAACCCATCGTTGTGCTAAAGCGTGCCGATAATATGTGATACCAAACCACTTCCGAGATGTGTTTCCCACACCACTTCTAGACCTAATACTCAAACCTTGTGATCCCACACCTTGCCCAAATGTTGTGCCATACACAAAACCCCAAAACATAGGAAATTATTGTGCAACCATAAAGGTACCAAATGAAAAATTATACCTATTACGTTTTTTTTCAACTATGAATACGATACCAACTAGATTATCAAAATTAATATTAGGAACTGGACAACTAAGCCGAAGGGTCTAGTCACCATATGGGTTAATATGCACACCTATAGGTCTTCTCCTCTTTTCATATGGAGAGATATCTCTAGAAGTGAAGGGGTTTCTCTTCCATGATTTCCAAAATCGGGTAGCTCGGACTTCTAAGGTTCCACATCCTCCACGTGAACCTCAAATCCTTCCTACAACATCTACCTCCATAAATCCATCACTCTTACAGCTTTGCATTTTATTTCAAAATCCCTCTAATGAGATTCATTATACTTGAGTTACCTCTCCTCTCTCTCCATTTCTTTTGCAAGGTCTCACCATCTATATACCATGTCGGCCTTCCACGCCCTACACCTAGCAAGACTTTAGCCATCTATGGGAAAGGCTTCCAAACTCAAAGTAATGACCTTGATCTTGAAAACTGGTGGAATAACATGTAAGAATGATCCTCTAGGATCCCTCCGAACTTGAACTCAACAATATCCTGGAAAGAATACGTAGAAATATATTATTTTAAGGTATAACTAGTCAACACTCTACTCCACCAAAGGTGATCAATGCGCTAAATTGTGTGTCGATAATCTGTGATACCAAACCACTTCTAGATGTCTTTCCCATGCCACTTCTAGACCTGATACTCAAACCTTTTGATCCCACACCTTTCCCAAATGTTGTGTCATACAAAATACGCCAAAACATAGGAAACGATTATACAACCATAAATGTACTAAATGAAAAATTATACCTCCTAGGTTTTTCTTTACTATCAATACCGATACCAATTGGATTATCAAAATTTATCTTAGGAACTAGAAAAATAAGCGAAGGGTCTAGTCACCATGTGGGTTAAGATGCACACCTAGGGTCTTCTCCTCTTTTTATATGGCGAGATCTCCCTAGAAGTGGAGGGGTTTCTCTTCTATGCTTTCCAAGATGGGGTAGCTTAGACTACTCAGGTTCCACGTCCTCCATGTGAACCTCAAATCCTTTCTACAACATCTACCTCCATAAATCCATCACTCTTACATTTTTGAATTGTATTACCAAATCCCTCTACCGAGATTCATTATACTTAAGCTACCTCTTCTCTCTCTCCATCTTCTGCAAGGTCTACCATCCATATAACATGCCAGCTTCCACACCCCTGCACCTAGCAATATTTTAGCCATCCATGGGAAAGGCTTCCGGACTCATAGAAATGACCAGGATCTTGACAACTAGTAGAATAACATGCAAGAATGATCCTCTAGGATCCCTCAAGAACTCGAACTCAATAATATCTAGGAAAAAATATGTAGAAATAGCTTACTCTAGGGTATAACTAGTCAACACTCTACTCCACCAGTGATCAACAACAAGGGTTCGAGTCAAATCAACATCGGACAACTACTGATATTTTTCCTAGGTCCAAAACCCGGTTGATAGTACAAACTTTTACTTGATACATATGCTAATAGTCATTTATACAAATCTACCTGAAAATAAAAATGAATGTCTTATAGAGTTCATGATACAAGTTCTCCTCCACCCATTTTCATTCATCAAACTCGGATCCAAAGATTGAAACTCGACAAAAATCATCCTCTATGATTTTAAGCTAGGTTTCAATGATGTCCAAGGTCAACCACTATGTCATTACACATTTCTCTCACAATAGCTTCAAAAGAGATCCTAGAAACGGAACCAAGATTTAGTCATTATTTTACCATCAATACTTCTTTCTAACCCCAAGCGCATCAGTCTATCACCCAACATACGATGGGCACTCACCTGAGGCATGCATGGGAACCAATCCCCTCCTTTATGTGAGCTTTACAATAGATTTCTACCATTAATGGGGATTATTTGCATAAACATAAGTACAATCATCTACTTAAAAATTTATAAGATATAACTAACAGATCTACACATTAATGCATCACAAAAGATAATAAACATTGTAAGAAGTACAAGAAACCATATTTGAGTCATGATAATCCAAATAACATGAGGGTTTACACCCATAAGCAAGTTGTACATAATATATCCATGTATATTGATTTAACATAGTTCTGGTAGCCATATTACATTCAAAAGGGTCATCTCAGACCATATTCATCAAATGACAAAGACTCAACTCCTGTAAACCTATCTAATCAAAGATCCTAACTATGATTTTCCCCATTATATCCCTTGTTACAGATCCCAGTACCCATACATATGCTTAATGGTATCCCTTACAACCATTTATCACTAAGTACTCTAAACCCTAACACCATGAACTCCAAACCCTTGAATTTCCTAAAATGTTTGTAGCAATTCATTACTCTACTTCTCTTCACTTGCCTTGTATTGTCTCTCTCTCTCTCTCTCTCTATGTGTGTCTATGTTCATGTTCCAAGCACTTCTTTAAATAGGACCATCAACCACCATAATGACTTATCTACTGAGTAGATCATGTGCTAAATATCAATGTGGTCCTCTATTGGTGAATTATTATCCTCTTTACAAAACAATCCACTAACTGTAATGATGCCTCCGGGAGTATTCCCTACATGGAATATACTTTTTTTGACCTCCAAGGTTCCAAGCTACCACCTTATCCACCTATCATTCCTATTCAATTCCTCACATTTTCCTCAAGTGACTCTATGATGCTCAATATTTCTAATTCCTTTAAACCCTTAATATGCCTCCAACGCATGCCCTAGTTCCACTTAAACCCTTTTTCTACGTGCTTTTACTTGAGTGACCTTATATCTACTGATCATGCATGCACATTACACTTAGTACTTAGCCAATATTTTAGGGTCAAGAATAGGTGTGTGTGTGTGTGTGTGTGTGTGTGTGTGTGTGTGTGTGTGTGTGTGTGTGTGTGTGTGTGTGTGAATTATGCCCTAGGTTTTTCGTGTGATATTGACACTTTTTGAGGTAGGGATACAATAACTAGATGTAGATTGTAGTAAATGTGTGCATGGAAACAATAAAATCCCCTCCTATGAAGTGTGATGCAAATGAACAATCCTTGTGTTCCTTGTGATGTAGTTATATGGATGAAAATGTAGCTTTAGATGCATTTGATGGATGGAACTCTAGATGGTGATAGTAGATGCTTAGCTCTTGGTCCCTCATTATGGTCACATACCTTTATATTTATATGGTTATCTTGTTATAATTTAATAAGTAACCTGAAAAGGCTTACCACCAAAATTATATAAATCTCAAATGGCTAGAACGTACTACCTAATGGTGAGAGTAAAGTGCAAAGAGGATCAGGGCACCATAGAGGGGACCAGGGTGCATAGGGTGCCACAATCCTATCTGGGTGCCCCAATAAGAAATAGGAAAAACATAGAATGTAAATAAAGATTGGGAAAGTACAAGTGTAAGATCAAAAATATGATAGAACAAAATGTAAAAAAGCCAAAGATATGGGTTAATTATTACTCTTTTCACTAAGAATCATATGAATAGTAGAATGATATTGGGGCTAAATAATAACTCAAAGTGTGTGATTTTATATCTACATTTTCCCCACTTTATATTTGTGAGTATAAATATTGGTAATATAAACCTGATAGAGATGCGTACATGATAAATCCATGTAGAGTGATGTATCAAACGTTCAAGGACTAGACAAGGCGTGCGGTGAAAAATGTAACATTCCCATTTTAAGACTTTAGAAATGAAGGAATTTTTTTATAATGTTTGTTGTTATAAATAAAGCATTATTTAGAACACACACATTCCATGCCAATCAATCTCAAATAGATAACCATATGCAGTTGTAAATGACTCAAATGATCCACCAATCTATTCATTTGATAACTTAGAGATCTACCAGGTCTATTTATTTCATAACTCGGTGATCTACCAATCCATTTATGTTAACTTTGAGTATTTAATACTTATCATATACTTTATATACTTGGTTTTCCTACCCTAAATTGGGTACTTGAGTTATCTATTTAAAGAACATATCTGAATAATTCTTAACAATATTCATATGATATCACGTTGCTTTAAACTAGGTGACATAGACAATGCAACCAACAGCTTTTTTATACTTTGGCCAAAGATTTTCAACATATCTTGTTAATGTCATTATTCCTAGATGGCATACTCATCATTTTGGAATACGTCCTTCACCTCACTCCTTTGTTTTCAAGAATGGTCTTTCCTAACTACTGTCACCCACTTGTTCGGGGTTTAACGCTAGCCATGTTTAGAAACATAATTTATTATAGGAAGACGCTCACAATGACTTAGGGTATATGGGCATACTCATTTGACCTAATTCAACTAGATGTGGAAAGGTACCTTGAGCCATTGAAAGCTACTAGATATCCTAAACATGCCACTAACTTGACCTAGAGAGAAACTAAGTTCATGTCCTTATTTGTGTGTAGATCTAGATGATCAATGCAGAAGCGTGTTGCCACATGTCAATCGCATCGTTTTATCCTCGAGAAAATCCAAGTCTTCTCAAAAGTACAACCCGTGCAATTAGCATGTGCCAACATCCTATAGAAACTACCTCATCGAGATGTACATACCCTAAGGAGGTTATTAATACATTATTTATTTGGATTATTACACTAATTACAACAACCCCGCTAAACCGTAATCCAACTCTCCATAAGTTCTTTTCAAAATTTAATTAATTTAGGCATTAAAGAACTTCCTTAACTTTTTTTTTTATTAAGGGAAAATAGTTTTAAAGGGACTATACCCTGTATACAAAAGGGCTCAAAAGCCAGATAGTAAAGATGAGAGAAGCAGCCCAGAGAAGGGAAAAATAGTCAACGAAGGAAGGCTCAATAGCCAAATATTACAATACAGATGAAAAAGGATCTAAATGTACAAAGATCTAGAAAAAGGAAGGCAAGATCAAAAAGGAACCAAAAGAGAAACAACATAAAGAGCCCCGTCACAAAACAACTCCAGAACCACCCGATGATAGCCACATCGCAGCTAAAAAAAAACATCACAACAGCCCTTTACTTGATGGCTCACAATTTTGGTCTTGATAGCCTGCGGTGACATGAAGAAGTAAATGGCAAATGGCCTCGAGAGGAGTCTTGTAAATCTACTTGGGCAATTGCAATTTCCCTTTTCTCTTTAGGGCCTCATATGTCCTCATTGATCCCACTTAAACCGCAAACACTGTGGACATGTTGTTCAATGAAATTATAAATGCTTTTGAGGGCAGATAATATGCAGTCATTTTGGCTTTTAGCATTCCCCAATCTGCCATCAAAGGACTGTAGTTTCTTGAAGATTTCACCAATAACCCCCTCTTCCTCCTCACTTTGAAGGATCCTTTTACCCTTAGCTCTTTCCATGTTTTTTATAGCCCCTTTGAGCTCTTGTATCTCCTTTTCTAATCTGTCCACCCTATCCAGCAATTCCTCCTCTTTGGGCTCCTCCACCGGCTTGCTAATATGCAGGAGGTTTTTAGCTAGTTCCAAGTCCTTGTGGCTCCTTAGGACTCATTGGGAAGCAGGGATTTTAGCTTTGAGGCTCTTACTTTTCTTGCTAGAGACAACATCTTCATTCTTTCTTTTTAGCAGGGAGGGAGTGGGAGCAGTGTGGGCAGGTGGAGGTATGGAGGAGGGAGGTGGGATAGGATTCACGGAAGGGCAGCTGGAGAAATGGTGGTGAATCAAGAGGATAAGGCCCTGGTGTAAAGGGACAGCCCTAGAGTGGCTTTGAACTTCCCTTATAGATTTCTCCAGAGAGTTAATCAGATAATGAGGAAAGCTGATAATGTTATTTCTATGAAAATGATTCAGAAAAATCAGATGTTTTTGAGGTATAGTCACATATCTTCCTTCAAGGGTAACATACCTTACCACCATTTTGGCTAGTTCAGCAAAAGGTTCAGGGATCGACTCCACCTTGAGGCCAGCAGTCACGAACTCAAGATTCTCTCCCTCTTCCAGAAATTTCTTGGTTTCCACCTCCCTGTCTACCTTCTTATTGAAGAATTTTGTGCCTTCCAGGCTGAGGCCCATGATCTGAGCTATGAGCTCTTCCGTGATTTCCATTTTCATGTTACTATATTTGACTATTCTATTCTTCCATCCCTGTGAATTTGATAGAGATGTCTTGGTCAAAGCCTTGGATCCTTTCAATGAAATTCGACAGGCCCCCGATTTGTAGGTAATCCCAAAGCTCCGTGTTCTCTTTCCACTCAGGATTGTGGGTTGGTTCGGTTTTGCATGGCGGCCCCCCATGTTTCCTCTGCACCTTTTCCTGTTCTCAATGGTAAAATAGCTATCAATGTGTGGAATAGGCCAAACTTTGATTTTGGTATTTGAATCTTTCCTTCCCGTGAAAGCTGATTTAATTATTATGCTACACTTGTTATTATTGCCCCGCTCCTCGGCTTTCCTCCTATGCCAAGAAATGATGACAGCCCAGCCCACACAGATCGCAACAATCATCCAAATCTTTTGTGATGTCATCATCATGTACTTGGGGATCCACACATTAGCGTCTAAAATACAGCCGTTAGTTATGATTTTCACTACCATGTAGATCAATGATTATGGCTTTATTGACATGAGCGGGCAGAACGTCCCCTCCAATCCAAGTTTGAAAGGGATTATTAACACCAAAGTTAGCCAAACTGTCAGCGACCCTATTTCCTTCCCGGTAGGTGTGGGTGATTTGGACATTTTCAAAGCTTTTGCATATATCAATAGCTTCTTCAATGTTTGCTTTATAGGTTCATTTTACAAAGCTTATTAAACAGATATCCATAAACAAGACAAAAACATCATAAGTTCCATTATATTGTTATCTTCTCCATTCAAAGAAGGTGTAGCAACCAAATAAGTTTAGCTATAGTAGACTTTTTAGGGAAATGAAGTCTAATGATTTACGATTATATCACCATTCTTTAGATTACATTCCTTTGAGCAAGGAAGAGCCTTCCTCTACATGATTAAGTGTTAGGGTTTTTCATACCCTTCTTATCTTTCACATTCTCTATATTTTTACTATATATTCAATACACATTCCATTACTATGTTAGAATGTTTTAGATAAAATCATTTTCTTATGCAACTTAAAAAGATGCATCTTATTAAAGGAGATTAAACTAATTATGTTTCTCTAACTTATCAATTTTATCCAAATTAAGCATATAATAGATATGAAGAATATCATCAAGATAGGAATTCCATCTTCTTCATAAATACAAGATAATTTACACAACCAATACAAGTAAATCTCCAACATTCAATTCATCATTATAAACTTATTCATTTACAAGACTATGCATTTCAGGCATACTTTGTATAACAAACAACCTCCATTCCAAAAAGAGTACAAATTTTATTTTTCAATACAACTCATGAATGAATCGAAACTCTTTACATAAGATCTAGAATTAAATAATTCAATACAACATGAAAGTTCTTGTCTTCCTTTATCACTTACGATGTCCATCTGCAAAATTTCTAGCATGGGTTAGTTCAATGAACTGAGCATGATAAGCACTAAGCATTAAAGTAAAGTGCATTCCACTAATTTTTTTAATAAACAAATATACTTTTCTGAAAAGATTAATAGGCATCATACAAGTAATCATAAGTAATAACATCCAGAAAGAAGAACAATTAAAAGAATCTGAATTCACTTTCAAGAATAGAGCATAATATAATCTCAGCAACATCAGAATTACATCACAAGACTTAGTTGATCCTATCAATTATTTAAAATAGTCAAAAATTATTTTTATTCAGTTATTTCCTAAACCCATAAGAATACAAAAATCACATTTAACTTTTCCAAGCAGCAAAGAGGTTAGTTACAACATAACTCATATTAGTATGCTTCATCTTTCCATGTAAACAAAGAAGAGAATCAATACATATCTATTTCTCAAACACAATTCCTCTAAAGGAAAGAATCAGGTTTAGAACACACATCACTGCCTCAGTCCACAGATGACAAAATAAGGAGTCCATAAAAAAAGAGGCAACAACAAAACAAGAATCCCAATTCATTCTAAGTAGTTTAAAATAGTTTAACTAAAAGTTTTACTAACTTCAATATGTTAGTACTATATAATTCAAATGTCTAAAACAAAACTTTCCAAAAATCCCTACTATAATTGAATGAAATAAATCTCCTAACCAATGCACAAGAGAATTCCCATCTTAGAAGAGAATCAATAAAAGAGAAGTTTTGTCCAAGAACTTATACAATTAACATAGAAAGGATCTCAACGAAAAAGTACCCAATCAATATTTCATTTCATTTATACTATGAAATGAAATCCTATATTAAGTATAAACTTAGGAATTCCTTAGCTAGTTCCTAAGATAGAACTCAAACAAAATGCACATTACCAACTTCCATTACAAACTTACAAATGAAGACCTATTTCCATTCACCAAGCTCAAATACAAATTCAATCTCCAAATTAAATTCACAGTATCATCCCTAAACAACATACAACAATAAAGATATCTTATTCTCTTCTCTGTCAAAAACTCCAGATATCCATTCAAGAACCCATCAAGAAATAGAAATATGCAACAGTGCAAGATAGATAAGGGTCAATAAAACTCACAGACCCAAAGACTGAATTTCCAAGCATTCAGAACATGAATACAATATCTCTTCAAACTACACTAGCATACAGGGTTTAAATTCACCATTCAAATAAAACCCTCGAATCAAATGAAATATCATAAGAGAGTAAGGAACTAAACAATCTATTTAAGACAAGTACTGTCCCCAACTTCTTCCAACTCGACTGAACAAAATCACCACAAGCCTCACAAATTTCATTTAAAAGCTTATGACAGGTAAGGATTTGTTCAACATCAAGACAATAAGGAATTAAATAATACATTCCAAACACCTCTACAATCGATACGACTGTCCTAAAATAGATCGCAGTTCCAGTCCATTAATTCCTAAGAATAAAACAACCAAGCTTCCCACATGACACAGATTCACTCAGGGTAGAGAGGGAAAGGTTTTACTTTGATTTTTCCACCTTGTCGAGTTCAAGGGAGGCTATATAGTCCAAAGGACATAAGAAAATAAAACCATTCACACCCAAGAAGCAACACGAAGGAGATCACAAGGAGGTTACCAGTTTGGCATCAAACTGAAATAAACTCTCAAGCTACCATCGAGAAGACAGTCCATAAAGGAGATCAAGCTTCAAAACCTAGATGAACCAACAAAACCCAGCTCGCAAAAATAGGTAGAGAATTAAATTTCCCATTAACGAGAATCTTGGTTCGAGATGAATATAAGCTTCCAACATAAAAAGAATAACCCTTAGCTCGAGTAATTATGTACGAGTTGTTGGTCCGAAAATCTGAAAATGCATCGCGTGGGCGGATCTATGGATAGGCGAGCCAGCGGTGTGCGGGCTTAGCCCCTCTTTGAGGCAATGGCGGCGGTTTATTGCTACTTCTACTAGCGAGGAACCTATGCAAGTCTCACAGATTACGCCTTCGGGGGTTGGGATCTCATCCCGGTAGAGTGTTTCAGTGAGAAAAGAAAGGAATGGAAGAGGGAAAAGAAAAGATCAAATCCGAAGGAAGAAAAGAAATGAATTCCAAAGCGAAGGGTCGAAAGATCTATGCTTTTAGTTTGGTAGTAAACAGCCAAACCTACTTGCATAAATAAACAAAGCAATCTTGATAAACAAATGACGGAAAAGTAGATATGAATCCAACAGATTAAACACATACAGATCTAACGTAAGAAAGATCTAATGCATAACACAGCTATTGAGCACAAAGTCTGAATAATTGTATTACTGTTCTTTTCTGTTACAAGAAAGCTCAAAGTCTTTCTCTCCTCACTTCTATTTCTATCTGAAAAATGTTCACCTTTGAATACAACAAGTATTCTAGTATTTATAGAAAGTGAGGGAGAGAGAAGGCAAAATGGAGCCAACCACTTATTCACAAGATATTTACAAAATATCCAAAAGTCATGTTGACTTTGACAACTTGGATGGATGACATCATCCCATGATGCAACATGGATGATGTCATCGTTCATGCCAACACACTTATGATATTTCGAAGAGAAAGTCGGAGAATAGAGAGGAGAAGAAGAAGAAGAAGAAGCTATTCATCATCATCATCCTGTGGCCTAAAAGGGGTCGCCTGTTTCTGATGCTGATCAGGAGATGAGATGTGGAACTGAGCGCGGTATTCCAAGAACTTGCTGATCATTGGCGCAAATTGATCTTGTGATGGATCCTTGTGCCTTTCACTGATTGCTTCGCAAGTTTCCCGCTCATCAATGAGCTTTTCGGGGACCTTGGAATAGTCTTTACCCGCCTCGATTAGGGACCCGATGAAGTCTCTACAGGCCAGTAGGTTGTTGATGGATTCGATGTCGAAAATGACTTCTGGCCCTGTCCCTTGAGAAGCTAACTCCTTGAAAATTCGGATAGTATCGTCAGCTGATCTCAAGGTGAGGGAAGGAGTGAGCAACCACAGGTCATAGATAGAACAATCTTCTCCATTTGATGCATCGCATCCGGGCCTCTTCCTTCACCTTGTCTATCTTCTCTAACACAAATTCGAGCTGATCTATCAGATAGTCCCGGAGTGGACATGGTCTTGTTGAGGTCCTTGGATGACCGAATACTCAAACTTGACCAAATCTTGGTGAGCAGTCGAACATTTGTTGGAAGGCCTCGTGTTGGAGTCGGCATTTCGAGCTCTTACGATCTTGGACTTGCTAATGTTTGGAGTTCCTTATTCGCCTTCTCGATGTTCGGTATAAAGCTGATATACTCGCGATCACCTTTTCACTATCCTTAAGGATTTGGCTTCTCAAGCGAAAACAGCCATACCTTGCTCGCCGATTTTGAATATTCATTGATCTTCTCTGGTAGAGCAGCTCGGGAGTCTCGGCGGCGATTGTGGGAGGTGCACTTCCCATCTTACGTAGGGCTTGAAGCGGTATTTATTACGCTCCTTGATAGCCTCTTTTCTTCCTTTGTTTCTGAAGCTTTTCGCGAGTGCATCAAGCTGGAAAGAGCTTCCCCACAGGAGACTTTCGAGGGCGTCCCCATTGTGACTTGGGTCAGCTGTGAAATCTTCCGAGACGAGATCTTCTTTCTCTTTGGTAGGATCGGGGTAGGCAATTTCCATAACTCTCTCACTGCAGCGCTCTTGGAGAAGCGTGTAACCGGCTTGTGCTTCTTTGCTCCTTTAAGCGGAATGGCCATGAAAAGTCCATCGGAGCGATGGGGACTTTCCTCTTTGGTTGGCTCAGGCTGGAGAGATCAGCTGGTCCTATTGAAGAAGGACCGAGAGAGAGAGGGGGAAGCAGCAACGGTAGAAGAGGGGAAGAACGTGGAGACACGCGGCGGCGGCATTGAAAGAATAGCCGAAGACATGCCCACGGGAGGAAGGGAAACCGCAGCTGTAGAAGACATGGGAAGGGAAGGGAGCCCGGAAATGAGGGAAGAAATGGAGGAAGACAAATCAGCGAGAGAGGAGAAGATGGACGAAGAGGCAGGGGAGAGAGTAGAAGAAGGGGGAGAAGACACAACCAAAGGAGTGGTTGCCGATATCTGAGGAAGGGGAGGAAGAGAAGAAGAAGGGATAGAAGGGACCTCTGTAGTTGTAGCAATGCCGACATCCTGGGTGGATGGGCGTATAGGACTATCCTCTGTCAATTCCTTCTCTGGCGAATCCAGGGTTATTACTTGTTCAGGCTCTGAAGGAAGAGGACTTTCAGGGGCTTCCTCCTGAATGGTGCTAGGCTCACCTTCCGCGGCTTTGCCTTTTAGGCTGCTTCTTTGACCTTGGAGGTGCATTACCCAAAGGAGAAGTTGTAAAATCTACACCGAGTAGATTAACCCATTCATGCGGCACCGTGCTCACGTTCTCCGCATAGTCTCCTTGACCCTCTCCTCGATTGTCGAGGAGCCTTGCTTGTCAATGTCAGGAAGGGCCAATCATCCCCTACGTGTCATTATACACTTTGTCTACTTCGTCTTAGTGGTTTGGAAGCCTTTTGGGACAATAGCCACTCCGTAATGGATGATTTCCGTTAATGCTAAGCGAGAGTGATCCTTTCTTCTGAGTTCTACCTCATGGAGAACGTCAATGTAGATATCCTCAATCTGAGGGACATGAATCGGATCAAGCTTAGCCCTTGGTAGACAGCCCCTAGGGTCGAATGTAGGCCTTGCTGGGAAATCATGCTTTAGGTTGAGCAATTCTAGCTCAGCAAACATCTCCTTCGCCTTGTGATAGCTGGAGCATGTGTAGCGGCCTCTTGTGAGGGGAAAGGAGTTCCGCCCTTCTTTCTCTTGAGGCACTTTTCATGGTATGTGACGAGTGTCTTGATAGTTCGGTAAAATCAGCTTTGGTCCGGCATACCTTGCAACTGGTTGGTTCGCCCAAAAGTTGACCGCCCTCGAGATAGGTGAATGTGGGAAATTGGGTGAGCAAGGCCCCCACTTCTCTGTGTTTGCCACTATGTTTTTGGTTGTCCGGCCATGAGTCAAATTTGGCATGATATGCACATGATGTGATAGAAGAAAACATCATTGATCTTAGCGAAGTGTTGGATGCTGTTCTCCAGCTTCAGCTCTTGATAGTATTCATATATTTTGGCCTGAGGCCAAGTTCCGCTTCGGTGCAGCCCTGGATAATCCCTTTCGAGCGGCGGCATACACTACGTAGGAGTTCATGTGGAACACTCCTGTTGTAGCGAACTGTTGCAGTTGCTCGGATATTGTGCTGCTTATTATCTCCCCCAGCGAGAAAGCGCTTGATCGATCGGCGATTCTTATTCATTGTGTCCAGGTACCGCAGCATCCACTTATGGAAGTAGTGAGCATCTGAAAGACCGAAGACTCTGCTCAGGAAGGTGATTGTATCACTGAGTTCCTCTGAGAAATCACTCCGGTGGATAGTTTGAGGCCACCGGGTCACTACCTTCTTATTCTTGAGGTAGACCTCATTCATTAACTGCATGCACTGGTCCTCGTTGTCCTCCCAAGCCTTGAGGCATTCTTGCTGGCTAACAGCCACATAGTTCCGGTGATGAGGGATGCCAAGCATTAACTCAAAGCGGCGGGCGATGGGTTTATAACTACCTCGCCCTTGCTATTCTCGACACATCTTGTGTCTTTGTTGAAGGATTGTCTGCAACAACCATCATAAACTCGTTATGCCAACGCCTTGCGAGAATCCCACCGGCGAAGTGCAGGGCGCTGCCTATCAATTTATCCATCCATGGACTCCTTGTCACTTTCTGAGTCCTTACCCAGAATTCCTCTATGTCAATGTGGCCCAATTCAGAATCCCTGACATCCATATTGCACTCTGCCTGTGATTCGGGCATCCTGACCCTCTGATATTTGTATTTCATTTCTTCTTCTGTTAGCTTTGCCTTCCCTCTTGGTTTGGTGGGTCTCTTGCTTGACGTAGACATGTGTTCTTCAAGGCTTATTTGATGATCTGCACGTAGAAGGAGCGAAACCCAATCCAAGAAGCTTGAATTAGTCATTTGATCTTCCATTGGAATACTAGCAGAAGAAAGAGTTAGAACTTTTAAGATTCGGGGCGCAGGGCGCATGAAAAATGTATATAACGAATTTGAATAGTCAAGGCGCCTGAGGAAAAGGGTGCAGCAGAGAGGTTAAGTTGGCGCCAAGGCGCATGGCGCATGGATGAAGCAGTGCATTATATATAGGGCGCACGGAAATGCATGTTACATTGAGATTTGGTGCGCCCCTTGGCGCATGGGCGGTGTGCAACATGGAAAAAGGCGCGCCAAAGGTATATGGCGCGGCGCATGGAGGGTCTACACAACATCATGTACTTGCGACGGAAGGTGCGCCCGCGCCTTGGAGGCTTTATACTTGCGCAAATAACTCTTGCGTTGCATGGAAGCTGGGCGCGCCCTTTGGCGCATAGAAGAGGGATGCAACAGGGGTAAAAGGTGCGCCAAAGTTTTTATGGAAGCGCGGGATTTAAACTCGCAGCATGTAAGAGGCGCGCTTGAATTTAAAAGCGCAGCAGATGGCGGGGTGCGCCTAGGCGCGGGTCTCGAGCGTGTTACGGGCCGAAAGGTGCGCGCCTAGGGCGCATGATTTTTTGCAGCGTCTTTGGGGTAGGCGCCCGAGGCGCGGCTGTCTAAGGTGCAACATGGCCAGCGACAACGCGCCATGGGAATACTTGAAATACTTAAGCATTTTCACATTTCAACCTCCACTTGAAAGGACGCTTGGCATCACTTAGTTTGATAAAATAGGATTAGACCAAGCCAAAATAAAACCATCCCTCCCTTTCCCATCAAATCCGAGAAGAGGGAGGGAGAGGAGAAAAAAGCACGAGACCGAGGCGGGGAGGAAGAAAACAAAAAGCTCGGGGAAACAAGCCGAGCACAAATACAAGCCCATGAAAACCAAGTGAAGCACACACACAAGAACTAAATGAAAAGAGGATGAACCTCTTACCTTAACAATATAGCCAAAATCCTTGGCGGGTCCTGAACTTGATGAAAATGACGAGCGGTGACAAATCGGAGCGATCACGTGCCTTGACAAAATGCAATGAAAATGACAGGGCGGGCACGGGTATATATAACAAAACTTTGTCATTAATGCGCCACCAACTTTTGAAATGGCGCATGGAAACAGCTGTCGACAGGGGAAAGCGTGCGCCCTTTGGCGCATGGAAGGAAATGACAACAGGAGAATGAGCGCGCCTTTGGCGCATCAAACGAGTTGTCGACATGAAGCTATGTGCGCCCTTTGGCGCACCAAAACTTGATGTAACAAAGATATTACGTGCGCCCTTTGGCGCACCAAAAACTTACTCAACATCCTTTGGCGCACCGAAAGACGTGCTAACATGGAAAACCATGCGCCAAAGGCTTTTAAGGAGGCGCATCAAAAATTGATGTTGCAAGGCAAAACCATGCGCCCAGCCAAAAAGGCTCAAAAAGACTAAGTTCAAAAACTGAATTTCCCGGGAAGGGATTTTACAATATTTTGAACGCGAAGGATCCCTAACGAGGGATCGAGACAAAATTTTCGGTATGGTTATCGGTAAAATTGCCCTTGTCAATTTTACGGGATAACAGCTGGCTCTTTCTGGGGACTATCCTCTGAGTGAAACTCGGGGTAGAGAATCCCAGATCACATGTGCCTATCCATTGGGTACGGAGTCAAAAACAAGGGGGACCGGAGGGAGAAAAAAGGAAACACACAACAAACCGAAAGCAAACACACAACCAAAATAAACTGTACAAAGAAGAGAGCAAGCTCTACTTCCTGAAGATCTTGAGATGTTGCCCGCTATAGGGAAGCGGGAGTTCAGCTCCATCCAAATATGAGAGATAGAAACTATTCTCTCCATTGAGTTGCTTGATTTTGAAGGGCCCTCTCCATAGGGAATCAAATTTTCCGTGCATACCCTTTGGCTCTCTTCGCTTGTCCCAGAGAAGGACGAGATCTCCCACTTCAAAATCTCTCTGTTTGGCTTTCTTATCAAAAAGCCTCTTTACTTGATTCTGATGTTCGGCGATCCTGTCGACCACCTTTACTCTCTTTTCTTCAAGTTCTGTCAAATACATGATTCTCTTTTCTAGAGAACTCTGAAAAGTTTCATCTTCGATTGCTCGTGCCAAGCGTAGAGCAGGAAGTTCTGCAGAAATGGGAAGTTCGGCATCAGTGCCATATAACACTTGAAAAGGTGACATGCCGAGGGATCTCTTGGGGGTAATGCGGTCCGCCCACAAGCATCGTCTGAAGACTTGTGCCACATCCGCTGATTTTCATCTACTAATTTCCGTATGATGGTCACCAAGTTCTTATTACTGGATTCTGCCTGACCATTTCCCTGAGGATAATAATCTGAGGCATGTGCTAAAGTTATCCCATATTCATAGCAAAAGCTAATAACTTCCCGGGAAGAGAAGTTAGAAGCATTATCAGCAACGATTTTATTTGGAATGCCGAACCTGACAATGATATTTTCCTTGATAAAACTGCAAACCACCTCAGAAGTGGCATGTTTGACAGGTATGGCCTCCACCCATTTAGTGAAGTAATCCGTTGCCGTGAGGACATAGCTATGTCCAGCACTCGATTGAGGATTGAGTGCACCAATAAAATCAATTCCCCATTGCCTGAATGGTTCGTTGATAATAACCGGCCTTAGGGGGAGGGCAGCCAACTTGGGCTTGCCGACGAATTGCTGACAGGGTTCACACTTTGCCACCCAGGTAGCCGTATCTTGAAAGAGCGTCGGCCAGTAGTACCTGGCTCGAATGATCTTGTGTGCTGTCACGGAAGAAGAAAAATGGCCTCCACAGGCTGAATTGTGGAAACTTTCCAGCAGTTTTACTTGCTGGGGCTTGTCAACACATCGCAGGAAGACACCGTCTATCCCGCGCTTATATAAACCGTCATCCCAGATGACATACTTAGCTGCTCTGAGCTTTACAGTACGCTTCTCCTTTACAGTTAGGTGCATCGGGCATTCGCCGTAGGTGAGGAAGAAAGCAATGTCGGAGTACCATTCGTCACTAGTTGCCACAAACAAAACCAGAGGCAGAGAATCTGGCCCTTCTAGAGGGGTTTGCTCTTCATTGGTACAATTTTCTCTTTCATCATGATTTTCTGAACCCTTGTTCTCAGCCATTAGCTGACACAGGCCTTTGCCCCTCACCAGCTTGGTGGGTTTAATATCTAGGTCATATTCCTGGACCTTTGCGATCCAATTCCCTCTTAAGCTTCCTAACTCCTGCTGAGTTAGAATTGACTTCACCGCAGTGTCAGGAACTAGCACCACCGTATGTGAGTTCAGAATATAATACCTGAAATTCTTCACTGCTTTGACAACGGCAAAGGCGTGCTTTTCTAATTGAGTCATTTTCAGTTCGTGAGGCTTAAGAGGAGAACTCATGAATGCGATTGGAGATTCAATATCCTCCGAGTTCTTTTGCATTAGGATTGCAGACACAGTATGTTCCGATGCATAGCTATACATAATGAAGTCTTTGGAGAAATCCGGACATACCAGGACCGGTGCATGAGCAACAGAAGTTTTTATTTCCTCAAATGATCTTTTCCCTTCTTCACTCCATTTGAAAGTGGGTGACCCTTTCATCATGTTCAATATGTGGCGGGTCTTCTCAGCAAAATCAGGAACAAAACGCCTAAGAAAGTTCACCTTCCCGAAGAAAGAATGAACACCATTCTTGCTTGTAGGCAGAGTAAGGCTTTGGATAGCCTTAACTCTTTCGGCATCGATCTTGGTTCCTTCTTTGCTAACCACATGGCCTAGCAATTTCCCTTCTGTAACCCCAAAAACAGACTTTTTGGGATTTAGGGAAATTCCATGTTCCCGGCACCTGGCCAATACTTGCTCCAAGTGATCACAATGATCACTTCGTCGTTTGGAGAACACGGTTAAGTCATCTAGATAAACTACAATGACTTTTCCCATCATGCCTTTGAATGCAAAGTCCATGGCCCGCTGAAAAGTGGCACCGGCGTTAGTTAGGCGAAAGGCATTACTGCAACAGTAGCAAATGTACCCCATGGAGTAGTGAATGCTGGTTTTGAATTGATCTTAAGGCGAGACTTCAATCGATTATAGCCTGAAAAACCGTCAAGCATAGACAGCATCTCGACCCCATTTATGCTTGCCAGAACTTGGTCCATTATGGGAAGAGGGTAGTTGTCTTTCAGCGAAGCTTGATTCAAGTTTCGGAAGTCTCGCAGAATCGTATTTCACCGTTTTCTTGCGTCTTAGGCACAATGTTTGCCACCCAAGTGCTGTGATGGATAGGGAAGATGATTCTTGCGTCCAGCATCTTCTGAATTTCGGCCTGAATGGTGCCCGAAACCTTGGGATTATAATGCCTTTGCTTCTGACGGAAGGCTTTGGCATCTTCTTTCAGTGGTATATTATCTTTGAACGTCCTCTGGCTTGAAGGACTTTAAATCTGCATAGGACCATGCCAATACATCCATATATCTTTTCAGCAACTTCACAAATTTCCGCTTTTCTTCTGGCGTGCAACATTTCCCGATGTTCACGAATTGCGGATGTGCCTCAGAACCTATATTGACCGGTTCTGTCTCTGGAGATGAGCTAGGATCATCTCGCCTTTTCTTTTTTACAAAACGGTCATGCCTGTCAAACAGGCGCTCCAGAGAAACCAGGCCTTTTGGAATTTTATTTCCCTTAAGCTGACAAATGCCATCGTTCTCCTTTGTTTCGTGGTTTTGACTGTTGATTGATTCACGGCATGGAGAGGTGGATCCTTCAAAATACAACTCATCAAAATTTTCTGATTTTTCTAGAAAGGCAATAAGGTGATTATCATCGTTGAATACACCCAATCTTTGAGAGTTATGCAGCACACTTGGGCGGAAAACCACTTGATGGTGTACTTGTTTGTTTTCAAACCGGATGTGGGAGCATGAGAGATCTTTGAAACTTGACCAACGAATCAGCCATGTCATTTTGAGCTCTTGGAATCGCTCCTATTGAAAAGGCATCAAATTCCTCAATGCTGTCCCCATCTTTGCATTACGGTAGTGCCTGAGCCTTTCATTTTTTACTTGGTAAATCCTTTTAACCTGATTTACAACTAGCTCGGCATCACCTTGGACTTTTAGATTTTTTATTCCTCTTTCCTTTGCGGCTTGCATACCGAGTAAGAGAGACTCATACTCAGCAGTATTATTCGTATTGAAAAACTGCAATTTGAAAGAGAGAGGAATGACCTCCTCCTCAGGAGATATTAGCACAACCCCAGCGCCGCATCCACTAGTTGCGCAGCTGCCATCAAATTGCAAGGTCCAGACTTTATTAAGGTCCTTTTCTTGAACGAAAACTTCCTTTGTATCCGCCTCGGTGGATAAGAAGTAGTTCCCCATCCCTGATGATTCAAAAAGGATTTGAGCTTTGGGGTCTTCAGAGCTAGTGACCAAGTATTTCTTTTGGGATTCCGGCTTCAAAGTTTGCATTACGCCTTTGACTGGAATTCTAGCTTTAGACCAGTCCATATGAATTTCTCCACCAACTTCGCTGCAAAAACTCCTTCCCGTGAAATTCCATAAGGCTTCCCAGAATGTCGGCGACAAGAGCAGTCATCTTTACTCTTTTTTGAGGAATGCTGCGAAGCGCAATGCGCGTCTTTGATTTGACCAATCAATGGCACTTGCTTGGTTTCCATGAGTAGCATCTGAAAGGCTTGGTAAGAGTGAGGCCCAAAGCATGGCGACTTTCCTGGCATGGCGTTATCGAAGCTCCGGAATCAATTATACAGTTGCTCAACTTATGGCCATTGATTAGGAGGGAGAGATAGAAAGGCTCTATCTTGCCTGATGCAGATGTTGAGGCAACATTTATGTGGGATTCAGGAGGAGTAGAAAGGATTCCTTTAGGGGAAGCCTGACTAGATATAACAGCTTGACTTTGGATATACTTAGTCAATCTTACAAGCTGTTCGGGGTTTGACTGAAGATACTCAGCTTCAGACATTTGGATCTTGGTCTTTTTTGCATGATCTATTATATCAAATGCGGCCAAGGGTTGCGGTGGTAAAGGAATGAGTCCTTCACCCCGCGATGATGGAATAGGGTTACTGATCTTGATAGGAATATGAGAGGGCTGATTCGGAGGAGAGATAGGTAGAAAAGGCTTCTTTGCAAAAGATTTAACAGGGAGTTGAGTGGGAAGAGGATTACCTCTTTTAACAATGGTTGGAGGCGCGTTTGACACGGCCTTCTCTTTTTGCGTATGGGCAGCAACTTCCGCTTCCTTTCCTTGCGAGCGGGTAAAAACAGCGTAGGATTGTCCGCTTGCATAGCCCTGAGTACTCTCTTCTTCATCAGATTCATCCTCGTCAAATTCCATGTATCCAATAGTAGAGTCGCCAGTCGGCTCACCGACATCTTGATCATCTTCGCCCTGAGACGAAGGTTCTTCATAGTACTGCTCCTCTTCCTCTTCAATTTCGGCCAAAGCATTGACCGGAGGAGCTTGGCCTTGGCGTGGAGCAGTGCTGCAGAAAAGCGCGGCCTTTGTGAAGCATTGTTAGGAACAAAATTCCTTCTCGGGATATCCCGATACGAGGAGCCCAGGAGAGGCACAGGCTAGGCATTGCTTCTTTAGTGCAAGCAAATCATTCGCCATTTTTGGAATCTTTGGATCGGACGAAGTGATAGGCGAAGGGCCCAGACTTAGGCTTTGCTTGATTCTTTTCTTAACTTCGAGATATTATCAAATTGTCTTATATACGGATGGCGGCGGCTGGCGAGAGGTAGAGTAGCCACTCGCTCTTGAAGGAGTAAGCTAACTTTTGAACTCATGGCATTTACGAAAAAACACTTCTGGTTCTCCGGTGTTGGAAGCATGGCAGTAGGGACACGGTTGATTAGCGCATTGAACCGGGCAACAAAATCGCGCATGGTCTCATTTGCCTCCTTCTTCAGATGAGTGATTCGTGACAATAAAGTAAATGCATCTTCTGAAGGCTTATACATCTTAGCGTCCCATGAAAGTTGCCCAACTAGTGATAGATCCGGCCGGCAAATGCTGAAACCATTCAGCTGCAGGCCCTTGTAGAGTTTCCAGAAAAAGGCGGACCGACACATCTTCGTGAGTCACGTCCAAAATACTGCATGACATAATGAAAGCAGAAATGTGGGAATCCGTGCTTTGATTTCCGCTCCCGTCGAATTTAGGAAAATTCTTTCGATTTACGTGAGGGAGTGCGTGAAGCTGGATGTGGTAAAGCCAGCGGACCCATAGCGTTTCCCCATGGTACCGCCATCGAAAAGCCGGAAAGAGAACACGAGTGCTGGAAGTGTAGTTCGGTGAGTATGCTTCACTGAAAGGGATGTGGATGCTTACGGCAAAGACTTTTCTTCGTGAAGGCGAGACACTCTGGATGACCGGCTAGTGAGCTTAGCGCTGAAAAACGTGCCGGTGTTACGCTGAAATTGTGCCTCTGAAGCAGATCGAAAGTAGGATCAGCTTCTCCACGGGCTCTTCTGCTGCGCGTAAAAGGTTCACTCGCCAGTGTACCTTTCAGATCTGTAATATTACAGCGCAGATTTAAACTTTATTTTTGGGTGTACTTGCTGATTTTCTGGTTTTTCTGACAAAAACCAGCAGCATGCACTTTTCTGAATATTTGAAAATTATCCTCTTCAGAAACCGATTGCGGTTAAATGACAAATAACAGCGAGGATAAGATGGAGGGAATATAGTAAGCTGATTTTTCAGATCTGGTTTTTAATTTTCAGAGGGTTTAGAACATTTCAGAAAATAGTTAAAAACTC
Organism: Taxus wallichiana var. yunnanensis; assembly: GCA_018340775.1. NCBI lineage: Eukaryota > Viridiplantae > Streptophyta > Pinopsida > Cupressales > Taxaceae > Taxus > Taxus wallichiana. Next base: position 415,593,723 of record CM031236.1, read on the forward strand.
AGATCTACGGAAAATGATGATTTTTGATAAAAACTCAGCGAACTAAAGATATGTAACAGGCCCAGATCTATGATTCTCAGAAGAAAATTTTCAATTTTGAGTACTTTTGCAAATTTTAGGATTTTTAACAAAAAGGTTTAGATTTATGGCGCGCGCAACACTTTGCTGATTTTCTGATTTTTATTTTACTACTGCAGCGTAGATCGTGATTTATCATTTACATTGGCGAAATCTGTTAGAAAATCCGATCCCCAGCGGAGTCGCCAAAAACTGTTGGTCCGAAAATCTGTCGCGTGGGCAGATCTATGGATAAACGAGCCAACAGTGTGCAGGGCTTAGCCCCTCTTTGAGACAGCAAAGCGAAACTGGTTTATTGCTACTTCTACTAGCAGGAACCTATGCAAGTCTCACAGATTCTGCCTTCGGGGGTTGGGATCTCATCCCAGTAGAGTGTTTCAGGCTGAGAAAAGAAAGGAATGGAAGAGGGAAAAGAGAAAGATCAGATCCGAAGGAAGAAAAGAAATGAATTCCAAAGCAGAAGGGTCAGAAGATCTATGCTTTTAGTTTGGTAGTAAACAGAGCCAAACCTACTTGCATAAATAAACAAAGCAATACTGATAAACAAATGACGGAAAAGTAGATATGAATCCAACAGATTAAACACATACAGATCTAACGTAAGAAAGATCTAATGCATAACTGACGACTATTGAGCACAAAGTCGAATAATTGTATTCTTGTTCTTTTACATTACTGAGAAAGCTCAAAGTCTTTCTCTCCTCACTTCTATTTCTATCTGAAAAATGTTCACCTTTGAATACAACAAGTATTCTAGTATTTATAGAAAGTGAGGGAGAGAGAAGGCAAAATGGAGCCAACCACTTATTCACAAGATATTTACAAAATATCCAAAAGTCATGTTGACTTTGACAACTTGGATGGATGACATCATCCCATGATGCAACATGGATGATGTCATCGTTCATGCCAACACACTTATGATATTTCGAAGAAAGTCGGAGAATAGAGAGGAGAAGAAGAAGAAGAAGAAGCTATTCATCATCATCATCCCTGTGGCCTAAAAGGGGTGCTGTTTGATCTTGATCGGGAGATGAGATGTGGAGGCTGGCGCGGTATTCCAACTTGCTGATCATTGGCGCAAATTGATCTTGTGATGGATCCTTGTGCCTTTTTTGATTAGCTTTCGCAAGTTTCCCGCTCATCAATGAGCTTTTCGGGGACCTTGGAATAGTCTTTACCCGCCTCGATTAGGGACCCGATGAAGTCTCTACGCGATGGGTTGTTGATGGATTCGATGTTGAAAGTGACTTATTTTGTCCCTTGAGAAGCTAACTCCTTGAAAATTCGGATAGTATCGTCGGTGATCTCAAGGTGAGGAAGGAGTGAGCAACCACAGGTCATAGATAGAACAATCTTCTCCATTTGATGCATCGCATCCGGGCCTCTTCCTTCACCTTGTCTATCTTCTCTAACACAAATTCGAGCTGATCTATCCGATAGTCCAGTGGACATGGTCTTGTTGAGGTCCTTGGATGACCGAATACTCAAACTTGACCAAATCTTGGCGAGCGATCGAACATTTGTTGGAAGGCCTCGTGTTGGAGTCTGGCGTTTTCGAGCTCTTCTGATACTGGACTTGCTAATGTTTGGAGTTCCTTATTCGCCTTCTCGATGTTCAGGTATAAACCGATATACTCGCGATCACCTTTTCACTATCCTTAAGGATTTGGCTTCTCCAAGCGAAAATGTTGCACCATACCTTGCTCGCCGATTTTTTGAATATTCATTGATCTTCTCCTGACCGAGCGGCTCGGGAGTCTCGGCGGCAACGTGGAGGTGCACTTCCCATCTTCCCTCGTAGGGCTTGAAGGTGTTTATTCTGCTCCTTCGGTAGCCTCTTTTCTTCCTTTGTTTCCCTGAAGCTTTTCGCAGAGTGCATCAGCCGCGGAAAGAGCTTCCCCCACAGACTTTCGAGAGGGCGTCCCCATTGTGACTTGAGTCACTTTGTGAAATCTGGGAGACAGATCTTCTTTCTCTTTGTAGGATCGGGGTAGTAATTTCCATAACTCTCTCACCTGCAGCGCTCTTGGAGAAGCGTGTAACCGGCTTGTGCTTCTTTGCTCCTTTAGCCGGAATGACTGAAAAGTCCATCGGAGCGATGGGGACTTTCCTCTTTGGTTGGCTCAGCTGAGAGATCAAGCTGGTCCTATGAAGAAGGACCCGAGAGACAGAGGGAGGAAGCAACGGTAGAAGAGGGAAGAACGTGGAGACACGCGGCGGCGGCATTGAAAGAATAGCCGAAGACATGCCCACGGGAGGAAGGGAAACCGCAGCTGTAGAAGACATGGGAAGGGAAGGGAGCCCGGAAATGAGGGAAGAAATGGAGGAAGACAAATCAGCGAGAGAGAGAAGATGGACGAAGAGGCAGGGGAGAGAGAAGTAGAAGGGGAGAAGACACAACCAAAGGAGTGGTTGCGATATACGAGGAAGGAGGAAGAGAAGAAGAAGGGATGAAGGGACCTCTAGTGGTTGCAATGCCGACATCACGGGTGGATGGGCGTATAGGACTATCCTCGTCACAATTCCTTCTCTGGCGAATCCGGGTTATTACTTGTTCGAGCTCAAGGAAGAGGACTTTCGAG